>CM031237.1:82372079-83666467 GCA_018340775.1 Taxus wallichiana var. yunnanensis | reverse complement strand
TGGTCAATTCTGGTAAGGGAAAGTTGTCTTTGGGATAATCTAGGTCAAGGTCATGGAAGTCCATGCAAATAATGAGTCCCTCTGTCGCCTTTGTGATAGGAACAATGTTAGAAATCCATTAGGGATAGTTAATGGGTAGGATGAAGGAAACTAAGAGAAGGCATTGAATCTCTTATTTGATAAGAAGAGTAATGCGAGGATGCATTTTCCGCAGCTTTTGTTTCATGGGTTTGGCATCGGGAATGGTTACGATGTTTGTACCACAATTTTGGGTTGATACTAGGCATATCGGCATAGGTCCAGGTAAAAGTGTTGCTATGGTCCCGAAGGAAAAATTAAAATCTTCTTGTTTAGTAGTATCTAAATATTGGCCTATCTTTAGAATGTGTTGGTCATTCGAGTGTTAATGTTGATTACAATGGTACATTCATTTAACATGGTTTGATCTCATAAGGTAATGACCGGTGAGTATAAGAATCTTCCGCACATGGGTAGGTGAGGATGGACTCATCGTCATGACATTGAAGGACATTAATAGAAGGTGTATCATCATTGATAATGTAGGATATAGGTATGGGAGAGAAGAGGAGCCTCACCATCAAGTTGATAGGTTAGGGGTCCTAGAGAAATTTTGTTGAAGAAAATTTTTTTAGGAGGAATAGATTTGGGATCTATTGACTCCATGGGGGAAGATGGTGATGTGGGTGAATGAGGTGGAGAAGGTTTGTCTTCCTTAATGAGTTTGACGTGAGCCTTCTTGAGAAGTGGTGCGTCAAAGCCAATGCCACTACGGTCATTGTGTTTACGAGTGGTATAGGAAATGACAATATGGCAGCCTTGTTCATAAAATATGAAGCCAAATTCTTTCCACACGCACTGGTGGAGGAAAGTGTGAGTGAAGTAGTGGTTAGTGAGGGAGTGTAGGTTGGATGAAAATGGTTGTGTTTGAGATGGAGGTTCGGGTTTATAAGTGGTGATATCAAGTCCCCCATACGTTAGATTAGTACGAAGGTGGGGAGGACCATAAGGAAAAACCTCACCTATGTGGTAGTCATAACTAAGGTGTTGATGCAGGTTTTTGTAGTCTTAAGAGTGGAGAACATGTTGATATTGTATAGGTGGTACTCCCCAAGAGTGAGGCATTGAAAGAAACCTTCTAAGGTATCGAGTGGTTGATATGTGGACAGCAGGGATAGAAAACTCGCGTGATGATTAGGAAACAAGTGAGTTAGTAGTAGAGGCTGTGGTAGCAAGCAGAGGGATAGCAAGGTTAGATGTCTAAGAGGTGGTGGTAGTCTTATTGGAGGGGCTTATGGATGAAATTGAAGTCAGGGTAATGACAGATGCCTTAACTAGGACAAGTACATCATTGGGCCAAGTCTGACATGTTACGAGATCTTGAAATGTGATGGGTCGGCTAGAATGGTGTATTTATGTCCCTCGTGTTCAAATTTGAGGTAGTGGTGTAAATTTTAAGGGACACAACCCATGGCATGGATCTAAGGTTGTCCGAGCAACAAGTTATACTAGAACTCTCATTCTAGGACATAGAATAGTTCTAGGACAGTGTGGGGACCTATGTAAACATGGAGAATGATGGTACCCAAGGTAGAGGTCATGGCACCATTAAAGGAGTGTAGTATAGCTGGGTTACCATGCATGTAATTGCTAGGTATGCACATTTGGTTATACGCATGGGAAGAGATGATGTTAATACTAGCACCACCATCAAGCATAACACATCGTATGCATATATTATCGATATGGATAGAGATGAAAAGAGTGAGATCGGGGTCCTCAGACTGGAATGGAGCAATCTCTTCTAAAAAGTGAGGGCGGCTACTTGGTGAGTAGGTGGAGGTGTAGAGGAAGGTGAAAACTTATTAGGAGAGGCTACGTGATGAGGGGTAATGATGGAGGGTATGGGTTGCAGGACCATTTGGTAAAACCTCGATATATTAAAGGATCTCCATGAGGGCTTAATAATGTGACTCAGAAGTTTGGATGAGGTCATATAAAGACATTTTGAGGGAGGATTGGTGCAATTGTTTTAGCATTGTGCGATGTGTGACCCCATCGGAAATAGGATATGCGGGACCTCAAATGGTGACTTTGGGTGTGGGTGTAGATGGTATGTTGGGTACAGGGTTGGTTGATGGGCTAGCTACCTTTTCTTTTCCCTTGTCTTTCTAAGTGTGGGTGGTAATATGGACCATGTTAATTTCAAATTTCAGGGGTGGATAAAAGAGTTGCGGGGGTGGAGGTATTGGTCATCTGAGTAGGTAATGGACAAAAATTTAGGGAGATTAGCAAAGGGGGAATGGGGTCCTCATCCAGAAGATCATCGTCATCAAAATTATGCTCAAGTGGAAAATTTTGGATAGTAATGCGATCTTCAAGGCTTTATAATTTTCAACATCATGTCTTGGCACATGATGATAGGCACAAATCTTGGTCTCATCAAACCCTGTGGTTTGGGTTTGAGAGGATCGTAAGGTCAAAGTGGTGGTAACGTAATGATGGAAGTTTCTAAGAGATTTGTTAAAATCTTAGTGTAGGATCCTGCTAACGGATTACAATGGGAGGTGAGTGTGGGTTTCGGTATAGGTGTGTCGATTGTGGAGGAAGAGGCTTTACAGGAGGGGGAATGGGTTAGTCCACTAGTTTGGTATGTGGAGTGGTCTTAGGTCTTGTGGGCATCTGTTTGGGTAAAGGAGGGTAGAAGAGCTGGTGATGGAAGGTTTGGTTGGTTTGACTACTTTATTGGAGGGTAGTGGATTCTTATCTTTAGGTTGCATCCTCTTGGGTAAAGGTGATATGGGAGTATAGGATGTAGAGGGAAAAGTAGATGGTGGCAGAGGATGGGTTACCCATAGGAAACCGAGTTGTGGTGGAGGCGGTTAGTGGAGGTTGGGTAGAAGGAGTGAGTGGGAGAGATGAGAGTGTCATGGGTAGTGAAGAGGTTATGGAAGGTAGTGGTGGTATGGGTGGTAAGAAGGTCACGGGTGATGGCGGGGGTTGTGTGGATCGCTTAGGTATATTAGAGGGCCGTGATGAGGAGGTGAGTTGTTGTGTTCTTAGTTTATCGATGGAAATAGGTTTCTTGGCCAAGGTTGAGGGGTGAGGTCCTAGGATTTACATAAGGGGTGAAGGTGATAATGGTGTGGTGGGCAAGGTTGGTGTACGAGGCCTAGAAGGTTGGGGCTTCCTTCTAAGGGCTGGAAGAATTTTAGTGTTGGTTTGGGAAGATGTGGCTAAATCTAATCTGACAGATGGGTGAGTAAGGTGTGATGTCGGCATGACACCTAAAGTAGTGATGGGTTTAGGTAAGGGAGATGATATAGGCATGGGTAGGTGTTTGGGTGTAGGTGTGTGTTGGGTTATGGGTGATGACATGGAAGGTGTTTTAATAGCCATGGTTATGTTTGGTTTTGTTTCTTGAAACACTTTTGGATAGATTTTGGAGGTGTCGGTGAGTGACAACTACATTTGGGTTAAAGCATGAAGTAAAAGACATCCCCAAAGTAAGGCTCTATCAATATAGTCCAAGTGATTAGACAAGCTTAAAAATGGTACCTCGTAAGTGGAGTCGATGTGGATCGACTAGAAATCCTAGTAAAGCGTGTTTGAGAAATACGGAAATGGCTAGCTTCATTTGTGTGGGTAAGAGATCAGAAAGTAGATTGGTAGGATCTTGGAGGTCGATCGAGAATGGTCATCTAAAGGAAATGGTGTTTCTATAAGATACTCTAGGCATAGAGGATATGATGGGCTAGACAAGGTGGACTCTCTATGTGATGGTGTAGGGAGTGGACAAGTTTCCCCTATGAGTAGTAAGAGGTGCTCGAAGAATTCTTGGTAATTTGAGGGGCGAGGGGTGGAGTGATAATTATAGGCTCTTCCATGTGTGAAGGAGAAAATGAAGGGGTTCCTTTGTGGCTAGAGGAGTAGATGAAATAGGTTCCTAGGTAGGTAGGGGAGTTCGGGCTAAGATTTCATCTATCGAAGGAATAGGGGAAAATTTGAAGCTACTTGGTATGTCATCAAAAATAACATGGACCTCCCAAACATCGCTATCATTGTTTGAAGTGTCACCGGTTTGGTTGGAAGATGGGGCATGATTAGGAAATGATTTTCGAAGATATGTAGGTTTTGGTTAGTGGGTGAATTTGGGTTATCTAAGACTATATCTTCGTTTTCTAACATTTCTTGGATGATATTCTTAAAGGTGATATATTACCATCACTATCACCTTTGACATGATGATAGTTACAAAAGTTTTTTCTTTATAGCACGTGAGCGTGGGGTGATCGGGTCAACACCGGTGTGTGGTTTTATAGGTGGAAGGGTAATAGAACCAACCTTAATAAGCTTTTCCAAAATAGAAGAATAAGGTTCCCCTATTGGGTTATACTTTCACTATTCTTGTCTGAACTAGAAAGCTTGGATAGGAGAGAGATTAGAAGAAGGTTTTGCTTGGTTTGATGAGTAAGAGGGTCTAGCCTTGAGAACTATGACATTGGTAGATCCTTTGGGTTTTGAATAGTTGTTCTAGGGTTTTGAAGATGAAGAAGCATCATTTGATTTGAACACGATGTTCTTGTTACGTAGCTGAATTTTCTTTTCTTCGATAGCATGAATCTCCAATTTTCGTGCCATGGTGAATGCCTCGTCAAAGGTGTGGAAGGTTTGCACCTACAAGTGTTGGTGAAATGTGTCTAACACAAGCCCAAGTAAACAACTCTATGAGCTTAGTTTGAGGTAATTGAAATGTGAGTTAGTTAATTAGGCTATGCCAACGAGCAACAAAGTCAGCGATAGAATCATCATCATACTGTCGTGTGGAGTAAAGATCAGTCATGGTGAATTTCTTGACAATGTTGATTGAGAAGTGGTCTAAGAAGGCTTGGGCTACTTGATTAAATGAGTAGATGGAATGTCTAGGTAGCCCACTATACCAGTCTAATGCAGGTCCTGTGAGGGACATCGGGAAGGTTTGTAGGAGTAAAGCATCATCATGGGCGATCAGGTAACACCCATGTTTGAAAGACCACAAATGTTGCTATGGATCTTCTTTACTATTGAAGTGGTTGAATTTTGGCATTTCCCAATGTACAGGGTATGGATGAATAAGAATGGATGGATGAATGGGCTCATTACAAATTTCATCATACATGAGAGAATTGTGTGAGCTAAAAACCAATGCTTCTAGTTTTGCATCCTTTCCATCATTAATTCGTGTTGGTCCGAAAATCATCAAGTGGGTAGATCTATGGATAGATAGGCCAACAATGTGCAGGGCATAGCCCCTCTTTGAGACAACAAAGCAAAACTAGTTTATTGTTATTCTACTAGTAGGAACCTTTGTAAGTCCTACAATATTCTTCCTTAGGGGGTTTGGGATCTCATCCCAGTAGAGTTAGTTCCGAAAAGAATAGGAAGGAATGAAGGAAGGAATGGAAGAAAGATGGATCTAAAGGGAGAAAAGAAATGAATTCCAAAGTAGAAAGGTCAGAGGGTTTATGTTTTGGGCCAGTAGTAAATAGAGCCAAACTTACTCACATAAACAAATAAATCAATACTGATAAACAAATTGACAAAAGTAGATATGAATCTAATAGAATAAACACACAGATCTGACGTAAGAAAGATCTAATGCATATAACACATGAATTCAGCACAAAGTCTCAATATTTGTATTAATGTTTTCTTCTATTACAAGAAAGCTCAAAGTCTTTCTCTCCTCACTTCTATTTTTCATACAAGATTGTCCACTTTTGAATACTACAAGTATCCAAGTATTTGTAGAAGGAGAAGGAGAAATAAGACAAAAAGGAGCCAACAACTTATTTACAAAATATCTACAAAATATCTAAAATTCAAATGTTGACTTTGGGGCATTGTTTTGGATGATAACATCCCATAAATGGATGATGTCATTACATGTGCCAACATACTTTTAAATATTTTTACAAAAATGGGATTTATCCCTGGGAGGAGGAAGCTTATTCATCATCATCCCTTTGCTCAAATGGAGTGTCTTGTTTCTACTACTGGAGAGGCGATATGATATTGAGCTCGATACTCCATAAACTTGTTGATCATCTTCTGAAGTTGATCATGAGCGGGACCCTTTGTGTTGTCTCTAATGACTTGGTAAGTTTCTCATTCATCTCTCGAGCTATCAGGGATCTTGAAGTATTCATTGCCTGCCTCTATCAAATACCCGACGAAATCGCGGCAAGCCAGAAGGTTGTTAATAGATTCTCAGTCAAAAGTGACCTCTGGCGTCAAACCTTGTGATGTAATTCCCTTGAAAATCTGAATAGTATCGTTTGCTTCTCTCAAGGTGAATGATGCGCTAAGCAACCCTGGAGACATCCTCAAGACAATCTACTCCATTTGATATTTCACGTCTAGGGCTTCCTCCTTGATTTGGTCTATCTTTTCTAAGACAAACTCCATTTGATAAACCCGATAGTCTAAAGTGACAAGCACTCTGTTGTGTGCTTGCGGGTGATCAATGATGCCAAATTTTAACAAGTCATCGGTTGGGCAGTCAACCATTTTCTGGAATGTCTCATGTTGCAACCTGGCATGGTCCAACTCTTTGGAGATGGGTCCTACTATTGCCTGGAGTTCATTGTTTGCCTTATCTATACTTTGGTAGAGGCTGTGAACTTCATG
Organism: Taxus wallichiana var. yunnanensis; assembly: GCA_018340775.1. Classification (NCBI taxonomy): domain Eukaryota; kingdom Viridiplantae; phylum Streptophyta; class Pinopsida; order Cupressales; family Taxaceae; genus Taxus; species Taxus wallichiana. The sequence goes on along the minus strand of CM031237.1, from coordinate 83,659,780 downwards.
ATTACTTCCTCACTGTCTCTGAGGATCTGCTCTCTCTAGGAGGACACTGCTGCACCTTGTTTGCCAATCTTGGCGTATTCATTTATCTTCTCCTGACTAAGGACTTCAGGAGTTTCGGTGGCAGCTATAGGAGGTGCATTGCCCATTCTTTGCAAAGCTTGGAGAAGATGTTTGTTTTGTTCCTTTAACATTCTCTTCTTCTCCTTTGCTTCTTGCAGTTTCTTGCAAAGGGCATCCACACTGACAAGGCCTCTCCTTGCAGGCTCTCTAATGATGTTCCCATTGTGACCTGGGTCACTGTAAAATTTGTAGGAGATAGATCTTCTTTCTTCTTTATGGGATTCGGGTAGGCTATCTCCATAACCCTTTCACCTGAAGCACTTTTTGAGAAGTGAGTTATAGCTTTTTGCTTCTTTGGTCCTTTAGCTGGGATGACAGAGAAGTTCATGGGTATAATGGGTACTTTCCTCTTGTGTTGGCTTAGGTGATCTGAGATCCAGCTTGGACTTATGGGAGTGGGACCAAAGGACGAAGAAGAAACAGGGGTGGAAGGAAGAACAACTACAGTGGACATGGGGAAGTGTGTCGAGACACTTGGTGGTGGCATGGAGAAAGGGGCCAACACACCAACACTCATAGGATTAGGAGTCACTATAAGAGAGGAGGCCATGGGGCGGAAGGGATCTGTAAGATGAGGGAAGAAATGTTGGGGGACAAATCCTGTAAGGGAAGAGAAGATGGAGGAAGAGGGAGAGGGAAAGGAAGAAGACGGAGGAGAAGACACAACCAAAGGAGCGGTTGTTTGAGTGACATGAGGAGGGGAAGGAGGAGCGAGAGAGGGAATGGTTGGTACCTCACCAGTTGTAGTTGTGACAACATCCTGAGTGGATGTGTCCGTTGGAGCACTTACCGCTTCTTCTTTTCCTAGGGACACTAAGTCCACAACTTGCTCTTTTGTGGTAGTAGGAGGGCTTTCAGGAGCTTTCTCTTGAGCAGTGCTTGCCTCTCCCACTTTATCTTTCCCTTTGCCTTTAGGAAAGTGTTCGGCCTAGTGGGTGCATTACCTAGGGGAGATGTGGTAAAATCTACCCCAAGATAGATGATACCATTTTTCTTACACCAATACTTGGTACGTTGTAGAGTAGGTTAAACCCTTTCTTGGATGGTCTAGGGAATTTTGTTCTGTCAATATCTATGAATGGCCAATCATCCCCATCTATGTCTAGGTAAACTTGATCAATTTCCTGATTAGTTTCTAGGAAATCCTTTGGGATGATGGCCACACCATATTGAATGATCTCTACTAGGGCCAGCCGGGAGTGATCCTTTCATCTGAGTTCAACTTCATGATTTAATTCGATGTAGATATCCTCAATCTGAGGAACGTGGATAGGATCGATCTTTTCCCTTGGAAGGAAACCACGAGGATCGAAGGTTGGCCTTGCTGGGAAATTATGCTTCAAATTGAGCAATTCAAGCTCTACATACATCTCCCAGATTTACTTTGTGAGGGGCACATGTACCTACCTACTATGAGGGGGAATGGATTTCCTCCCTTCTTCCTCTTCATACACTTCTTGTGATAGGTGATAAGCTGCCTTGACAGCTCCAGAAGGATTAGTTTGGGCCCCACATATCTCGAAAATCTTGTGGGTTCTTCCAAGAAGTTGGCAGCTCTGAGATAGGTAAAGGTGGGGAATTGTGTAAACAATGCTCCCCACTGTATTGTGGTGGTGATCACACTTTTGATTGTCCGACCATAAGTCATGTTGGGACTCAAGAGGTAGATGATGCCATAGAAGAAGACATCATTGATCTTGATGAACTAAGCTATGTTGTTCTCGAGCCTTAACTTTGGATAGTATTTGTATATTTTGACCTGGGGCCATACCCCATACTGATTCAACCCTGGGTATTCTCTCTCTGAGGCAGCTGCATATACTACGTAGGAGTTCATATAGAACCTCCTAGTTTTTGAAAGTTGTTAAAGTTGTTCCGAGATTGTATCACTGATAATCTTGCCCCAGCTAAAACATTGATCGGGCACATTCTTATTCATTGTTTCCAAATACCTGAGCATCCACTTGTGAAAGTAATGGGCATTAGGGAGCCCATGTACTCTACTTAGGAAGGTGATCGTGTCACTCAGCTCTTCTAAAAAATCACTACGATGAATGACTTGGGGCCACCTACTTGCCACCTTTTTATTCTTGAGGTATACCTCATTCATCATCTACATGCACTTGTCCTCATTATCGGTCCAAGTCTTCATGCAGTCTTCTTGACTTACTACCACAAAATTTCTATGGTGGGGATGCCCAAGAGGTTGATTATCGCTTTTCCCTCCTCATTTTCAACACATCTTGTGTCCTTTTATAACAATGACCCACCAACATGATGAATTCATTATTAATGGTGCTCACTTGGGAGCCCTACAAAGCAAAGTGCAAACCACTGCCAACCAATTTATCCATCCACGGGCTGCTGTGACCTTCTTGGTTTTGGCTCAAAAGGAAACCATGTCAATGTGGCCAAGCTCGAGTCTCGATATCGAGATCGCACTCTGCAAGTGAGTCGGGCATCTTGACTGTTGGTATTTGTATTTCATCTCTTGCTCCATCAACTTGGCTTTTCCTTTCGACTTGGTTGGATTATTACTCGATGAAGACATAAGTGCACTCGAGGATTGTTGTTCCTCTGCAAAAAGAATCGAGAGAGTTCCAAGGTAGAAGGGCCATGTTAGCCATCAAGTTGTCCATAAAAGCTTTGCAGAATGAAAAATTATCAACTTATGAGCCTTTGGGCGCAAGGCACATCCTTATTGTAGGCTACGGGGCTTTGAAAAGCAAGGTGCACTTTTAGGGAGTGTTGCATGGGAGAAAGTAGTGCAAAAGGGGCACGGGTGCGGAAAGGCTACACACAACATTCAAATGTTGATGTCAAGGAATATGCACTAGCGCATAGGAAGTGCTTTAACTGGGCGCAGATTTGTTTGGTGTGTAGCAGGTCTCAGGAGTGCACCATTGGCATAGATGTGGCAGATGTTACACGAGGTTGAGGTGCACAAGCGCATTTGCAGAAGGTGTAACACAAAGGTCAAGTGCACCAAGGGGTTTAGTTTTGTGGCATGGAAAGGGTTTGCACAACATGTAGTGTTGTTGTAGTTTCTTTGGCACCAAGTGCTTGCGCTTTGGGAATTTTGTAATGTTTTATAAGGCGCGGGAAAGGCTTATGTTACATACAGGGACAATGCACCTATGGTGTGACTGTGTTTGATGTAACATGAATGAAGATCACTTCGAAGAAAAACAATGGGTTGTTTGCTCTATTTTATGATTTTCACTCTTTTGGCTTAGACTTTGATGTCCAGGAGGGAAAACCTAGCAAGGCAGGGAGTAAGGGACAAATGGGTTTTGGCTCATTTTGTGGTAGAGCCTTCCAGATTTTGTAGATCTGGAAGGAGGAGAAGGGGTTTTAGTTGAGTACTTGGGTTTGCAAATGGTGTTATCCCTTTCTTCTAGATTCATTTCCTTTATCACATAACCCAATTCTCCTAACTTTGACATAAAAACCACAAAGACCACAAAAACAATAACGAGGATGGAAGGAACCACTTTACTATAAATAATGACGAAAGGATGAGGTGGGGTCCACGAACATGATGAATGGCACACGTAGGCTGACAGGATAACGATAGGCATAGAGGAATAATTTTCATGATTTTCAACTTGTGAAAATGATAGGTTCAATGCACATATATATAGAAAAGTCTACATTTAATGCACCAACAACTTTTTCCTTTGGCGCACTAGGAGAGACATCGACATGGAGGAGATTGCACCTAGGCGTGGGTTTGGATGTGTCAACATCACCTTTCCAATGCACATGGTGCAATTTGGGAAGTGTAATCAGGATGATGGGTGCACTTTGGCACACTTTTGGGAGGCGCAACATTTGGAGTGTTGACACTCCAGGAAGTGCACCAAAGGCAAAGATGGGCATAGTTTTGTAAGATGTTGCAATAATGGTTCTTGCGCCCAACCCAAAAAGGTTGAAAATTACCAAGTTCTTAAAATTTGATTTTTGCAAGGAGTCTAGGCCATTCAGAACATTAATAGACCTTATCAGGGGACCGAAATGGAATTTTGGTATGGTTACCTACAAAATTGCCCTTGTCAATTTTACAGGATAACAGCTGGCTCTTTCTGGGGACTATCTTTGAGCGAAGCTTAAGGGTAGAGAATCCCATATTTTCATGTGCCTATCCATTGGGTTACAAAGTCAAAAACAAGGGCAAAAAAAAGAAAGGAAAACACACAACTAATGAAAGCAAACACACGACAAAATAAACACACAACTAAAGCAAATGTCAGACAAAGAAGAGAGCAAGCTCTACTTCCTAAAAATTTTGAGATGTTGTCCAATGTAGGGAAGTAGGAGCTTGGTTCTCCGTCTAGGTACGAGAGATAGAAGCTACTCTCTCCATTCAGCTGTCTGATCTTGAATGGCCCTCTCCAAAGAGAATCAAATTTTCCGTGCATGCCCTTTGGTTCTCTTCACTTGTCCCATAGGAGGACAAGATCTTCCACCTGGAAATCTCTCTACTTCACCTTTTTATCTAACAGTATTTTGACTTTATTCTGATGTTCGGTGATCCTATCGACCACCCTTACCCTTTTTTCTTCAAGTTCTATTAGATACATGATCCTCTTTTCAAGAGAATTTTGGAAATTTTCATCTTTGATCACTCGTGTCAAGCGTAGAGTAGGGAGTTCCGTGGAGATAGGGATCTCAATGTCAATTCCATATAACACTTGAAAAGGTGACATTCCAAGAGACCTCTTCGAAGTAATACGGTCTACCCACAAAGCATCATATAATGACTTGTGCCATGACCATTGATTCTCATCGACTAGCTTCCATATGATAGTCACTAGGTTTTTATTGCTGGATTCAGCCTGACCATTCCCTTAAGGGTAATAATCGAGGCATGGGCCAAGGTTATTCCATATCCATAGCAAAAACCAATAACTTCCCATGAGGAGAAGTTGGAAGCATTATCAGCAACGATCTTGTGTGGGATGCCAAATCTCACAATGATATTTTCTTTGATGAAGTTACAAACAACTTCAGAGGTGGCATTCTTAATAGGTATGGCCTCCACCCATTTGGTGAAGTAATATGTTGTTGTTAGGACATAACTATGTCTGAACTTGATTGGGGATGGAGTGCTCTGATAAATTCAATTCCCATTTCTGAATGGTTCATCAATAATGATGGGCCTGAGGGGAAAAGTAGCAAATTTTGGTTTACCAACAAACTATTAGCCGAGCTCACATTTTCTACCAGTGGTCAGTATCCTAAAATATCGTTGGCCGTAGTACCTGGCCCGAATGATCTTATGTGTTGTCAGAGAAGAGGAAAAGTGACCACTGCCAACTGAATCATGAAAGCTTTCTAGTAACTTCACCTGATGTGGCTTGTCAATGCATCACAAGAAGATGTCATCAATCCACGCTTGTATAAACCTGTCATCCCATATGACATATCTGGCTGCCCTGAGCTTTACTATCCACTTCTCCTTTGAAGTTAGATGGGTTGGACACTCACCGTAAGTGAGAAAGAAAGTGATGTGGAATACCACTCGTCGCTGGTCACAACAAATAGAACCATAGGTAGAGAATCAGCTTTCTCCAGCTCACCCTACACTCTGTCGATGCAATCAACTTTCTCTTCAAGATCTCCTGAATCTTTATTTTTAGCCATGAGCTGACATAGGCCTCTACCCCTTACCAACTTGGTTGGTTTGATGTCCAGATCATACTCTTGGACCTTTGTGATCCAATTCCCTCATAAGCTTCCTAACTCCTATTGAGTTAGGATAGACTTAACTGCCATGTCAGGAACCAAAGCACTACCATATGAGAGTTTAGGATGTAGTACCAGAAGTTCTTGACTACTTTGACTACTGTGAAGGCATGTTTTTCTAACTAAGACATCTTTAATTCATGAAGCTTGAGAGGGAGCTCATGAACGCAATTGGGGATTCAACATTCTCAGAGTTCTTATGCATTAAGATAGTCGATACAGTATGCACGGATGCATAGTTGTACATGATGAAATCCTTGGAGAAGTCTAGACATACTAGAACTGGTGCATGAGCAATGGAGGCTTTTATATCCTCAAATGACGTCTTTCCTTCTTCACTCCACCAGAAATTTTGTGACCCCTTCATCATATTTGATATGTGACAAGTCTTTTCAGTGAAGTCTAGAACAAAGCATCTGAGAAAATTCACCTTTCCAAAGAAGGAGTGAACACCGGTCTTGCTTGTGGGCAAGGTAAGGCTCTGAATAGCCTTGACTCTTTCGATGTCTATTTTTGTTCCTTCCTTGCTGACAACGTGTCCCAACAACTTTCCTTCAAGTGACCCAAAAATAGAACTTTTTTGGATTTAGGGAAATCCTGTGTTCTCGGCATCTAATCAATACTTGCTCCAAATGATCACAGTGATCACTTCACTTTTAGAGAACATAGTTAAGTCATCCAGATAAACTATGATGACCTTCCCCATCATACCTTTGAATGTGAAGTCCATAGCTCGCTGAAAGGTGGCACGGCATTAGTCAAGCTGAAAGGCATCCTACTGTAGGCGAATGTGCCCCAGGGAGTAGTGAACGCTGTTTTGAATTGGTCCTCTAGGTGAGACCTCAATCTGATTATATCCCAAAAAACCATCAAGCATGGACAGCATCTCTAAACCAGTTACTACTTACAGAACTTGGTCCATTATGGGCAGTGGATAATTGTCCTTCAGGGATGCCTAGATTAGGTTGTGAAAATCTACGCATATGTGTATTTCACCATTCTTCTTCCACACGGTCACAATGTTTGTGACTCAAGTACTATGATGGATAGGAAAGATAATTCTCGCATCTAGCATCTTCTGTATTTTTGCCTAGATGGTACCCAATATCTTAGGATTGTAGTGCCTCTATTTCTGGCGAAAGGGTTTGATGTCGTCCTTTAACGGGATGTCATGCTGAATGTCCTTAAGCCCGAATGACTCTAGGTCGGCATAAGACCATACCAATATGTCCATATATTTCTTCAACACTTGACATTGGGTGTACAACACTTCTCGATGTTCACAAACGAGGATGCTCTATAGAGCTTAGATTAACTGATTCGGTCTCTAGAGAAGAGCTAGGGTCATTCTGTCACTTTTTCTTGATGAAGCGGTCATGTTTGTCAAACAATCATTCTAGGGAGACTAAACCTTTCATAATTTTGTTCCCCTTGGGCTGATCGATGCCTCCACCTTCTATTAATTCATTTACTTGACCAGTGATGGACTCACGACATAATGAAGTAGATCCTTCAAAATGAAGCTCATTGAAATTGCCTGCTTTCTCTCGGAAAGAAATAAGCTGATTGTCATCATGTAATACCGGCCAGTGGTGAGAATTGTCTAGCACACTTGGGTGAAAGACTACCTCAATGGTATATGTGTCTGTTTTCAGCCCTAGGTGAGGGAGCATAAGCGAGGCATAGACGACCAATGAATCGGCCATGTCATTTTGGGCTCGTGGAACCACTTTGATTGAGAAGGCATCAAACTCCTCAATGTTGTCCCATATTGCATTGCGGTAGTGCCTAAGTCTGTCATTTTTTACCTAGTATACTCCCTTTACCTGATTGACAATCAGTTTGGTGTCACCCTATACTTTTAGGTTCTTGATTCCTCTTTCCTTTGCAGCTTGCATGCCAAGTAGCAAAGATTCATACTCAGCAGTATTGTTTGTATTGAAAAAATACAATTTGAAAGAAAGAGGAAAATCTCCTCTTCAGGAGATATCAGGATGGATCCAACGCCACATCAACTTGTTGCACAACTGCCATCAAACTGCAGCATCCATATCTTGTTAAGGTCCTCTTCCTAGACAAGAACATCCATTCTATTAGACTCAGTGGATAAGAAGTAGTTCCCCATCCCTGATGATTCAAAGAGAATCTAGGCCTTGGGGTCGTCAGAGTTGGTGACCAGGTACTTCTTTTGTGATTCAAGCTCCAATGTTTGCATTACTCCTTTGAAGGGATTCTAGATTTGGACCAGTCCATATGAATTTCTCCACCGACTTCCCTATAAAAACTTCTCCCTAGTAAAATTCCATATGCTGCTAGAATATCAGTAATGAGGATGGTCATCTTTACCCTTTTCTCTAGGAATGCTACAAATGCGAACTGTGCATCTTTGATCTCGACCACCATTCTTGGAACTGTTTGGTTTCCATGGAGTAACATCTAACGAAAGGCTTGGTAAGGGTGAAGCCCAAAGCATGGGTGACCTTTACCAGCATGACATTATTAGAAGCCCCAGAATCAATTATGCAGTTACTTAGTTTGTGACCATTGATTAGGAGAGAGAGATAAAAAGGTTCAATTTTTCTTGACAGAAGTTAAGGAAAAATTTATGCGAGATGCAGGAGGAGTGGAAAGGATTCCTTTCGGGGAGACAGGAGAGGGGATGACAGCTTGGCTTTGGATATATTCAGTTAATCTTACAAGTCAGGGTTAGACTGAAGATATTCAGCCTCAGACATTTGAATCTTGGTCTTTTTAGCGTGATCGACTATGTCGAATGCAACCAAGGGTTGCGTTGACGAAGGAATGAGTCCTTCATTTCATGATGGTAGGGGAGGGTTACTAGTCTTTATGGAAACAAAAGAAGGCTGATTTGGAGGAGAGATAGGAGGAAAAGATTTCTTTGCAAAAGGTTTAATAGGAGGTTGAGCAGGAAGAGGATTACCTCTTTTAGCAATTGTTGGAGGCATGTTCGACACAATCTTCTCCTTTTGTATCTTGGCAGCAACTTCTACTTCTTTTCCTTGTGAGTGGGTGAAAACAACATATGAATGTCCACTTGCATACCCTTGGGTACCTTCCTCTTCATTAAATTCCTCATCTTCAAATTCCATATACCCGATTGTAGAGTCGTCAGTCGGTTCACCGACATCTTGATCATCTTCACCTTGCGACAAAGGTTCTTCATAAATTTTCTCATCTTCTTTGATCTCGACCAGGGCATTAATCGGAGGGGCCTCAAGTGCTAACCTTGGAGAGCAAGTGGGAAAACACGGCCTTTGTGGGGTGTTGTTGGGAGTGAAGTTCCTCATGGGATATCCCAATATTGAGTGCTAGACAAAGCTTGAGCTAATTGCTTCTTTAATGTGAGCAAGTCATTTGACATCTTCTAGAATGCCGGATCTGATGAAGTGCCTTGAGAAAGAGTCGAAGCTTTTGATTTGGATGGCTCTCATTTTAAGTCGAGATATAATTAGGTTATCCTCTATCTAAATGGCTGCAGCTTGAGCAAGGACCAAGGTGGTGATTTGTTCTTGTAAAAGTAAGAAACTTACTCTTGAACTCATGGCGTTCACAAAGAAACAATTTTGATTTTCTAGTGTTGGCAACATGGCAGGTGGCACATGGTTAATCAGTAAATTCAAACGGGTGATAAAATCATGCATGGTTTCATTACCCTCCTTCTTCAAGTGAGTGATCTTTGACAGTAATGCAAATGCATCTTTTAAAGGCTTATACCTATCTTCAAATGCAGTTCGTAATGTGGCCCAATTGGTGATAGATCCAGTTAGCAAGTGTTGGAACCACTTTGTTGCAGGCCCTTGCAAGGTCTCTAGAAAGAGGCATACCGACACATCTTCATGGGTCACATATAGGATGTTGCATGACATAATGAATGTAGATATATGTGCATCCATGATTTGATTTCCACTCCCATCAAATCTTGGGAAATTCTTGCAGTTTCCATGAGGGAGTGCATGAACTGGATGTGGCAATGCAAGAGGACCCATAGCATTTCCCCATGGTACTGCCATTTGAAAATTTGGAAAGAGGACGTGAGCCGGGAGTGTGGTTCCACTTAGTAACAAAGGGCACTACAAATTGACGTGGAAGCTCCTTGTGGCGGTTCTTTATGGAGGTGAGGCACTTCTTCACGACCGATCGGCCTAAACTCAGTGATGAGAAACGTGCTAGTGTAATACTAAAATTTTGCCTTTGAAGTAGATCAAAAATAGGATCGACTTCTCCATGAGCTCTTCTGCTATGGGTAAATGGTTCACCTACTAGTGTATCTGCTCAGATCGGCAATAATTTGGAGCAGATTTATAATAATATTTTTGTTTGTACTTGCTGATTTTCTAAATTTTCTGAAAAAAATCAGCAGCATGCAATTTTCTAAATACTTAAATGTATCCCTTTTTTAAACAACTGATTGTGGTTTAATGACAAGGATTATTAGGGATAAAAAGTATGATAATTTTAGTAAGCTGATTTTCGGATCTTAGATTTGATTTTTGCAAGGGTTTGAAAATATTCGTAAAAATATCAAGATCTCAGATCTATGGAAATATACGGGTTTTTATAAAAAATTAGCGAACTAAAGGTTTCTAACTGGTCCAGATCTATAGATCTGCTAAGAAAATTTTCAATTTGGGTCACTTTTGCAAAAAAATTTAGATTTTAACAAAGGGTTAAAAATTTCAAACTGGTAGTGACTTTGACAGTTTTTATTTATTTTCTTAGTTCAATCCCCAGTAGAGTCACCAAAAACTATTGGTCTGAAAATCTATCAGGTGGGAAAATCTATGGATAGACAAGCCAACAGTGTGTAGGGCATAGCCCCTCTTTGAGATAGCAAAGTGAAACTAGTTTATTGTTATTCTACCAGCAGGAACCTGTGCAAGTCCTATAGTATTCTACCTTCAGGGGTTTGGGATCTCATCCCAGTAGAGTTAGTTCCGACGAAGAACATAAAGGAATGAAGGAAGGAATGGAAGAAAGATGGATCTGAAGGGAGAAAAGAAATGAATTCCAAAGTAGAAAGGTTAGAGGGTTTATGTTTTGGGCTGGTAGTAAACAGAGCCAAACTTACTCACATAAACAAATAAAACAATACTGATAAACAAAATGACAAAAGTAGATATGAATCTAACAGAATAAACACATAGATCTGATGTAAGAAAGATCTAATGCATATAACACATGAATTCTAAAGTGTTGATTGAGAAAAGTCTGTAATATTTTATTAATTGTAAAAATTACAGAGAATGGGATGCAATATTTATAGATCTGCACAAAGCCAAATACACACAGGAGAATAAAGGTGCAACCAAATGCCAAATGAATAAGCTTCCAATAACATCCGGGAAGCGGGAATTAGAAAAAGACAAATATATTGTTTAAAACAATATAACAATCAATACAAACAAATATGGTTGATTAACCATACAACAAGATATTTATTATTTAATTAATAAAATTAATTAAATAATCCTACTACATAATTAATAATAGGATAATATAATTTATCCTAACATTCCCCCTTAATTGTTATAGAAGAGATGAGGAGAGAAATAAGACTCGAACTTGTCAAGTGACTTTGTGAAAATATCTTCTCAACTTATTTGGACAAAAAGCTGGATGTTGTGCTTCAATAATGTTCGCGTATGAAATGAAGAACTTCAATGTGTTGACTCTCGTGAAAAGCTGGATTGCGAAAAAAGTTTGAGAACATCGTTGTCAACATACATGGTTGTCGGTTTGTCCTCGTGGTATTCCAAGTCCTTAGATGCGGCGAGCCAAATCACTTCACATGACTTCTCTGCGCAGTAACGATATAAAGCTTCATGGAAGAGCGAGAAACAAAGTGTTGTTTCTTACTTCCCCATGATATTGGTCCAAATCCCATAAAGAATACAAATCCGTAGTGGATTTTCTATCATCAATGTTCGCATGATCCGAATCCAAATATCGAATAAGAAGAAATTTTCGTCTTCTCGTATTCTAGACCAAGATCCAGAGGCGAGATATCTCAAGATGCGCTTGCTTGCTTTCCAATGACAAACTTTGGGTTCTGCATGAACCTAGATAGATAGCTCACTCAAAGCTGATATCCGGTCTAGTGTAGGTCGTAAATGAGACTCCCAATCATTTGCCAATAGAGAGTGGTACTTACCTCAGAGATGGATCTCAACGAGATGACTGCTCTCCATAGGTGTAGCAATTGGTGTGCAATCCATCATCCTAAACTTCTCGAGCGTTGTCTTGGTATATTTCATCCGAGAAACAAAGATGTGATTCTCTTTCGCCATACTTCTATCAAGACAATAATGCATAAGCCCGAAATCATGTCGGATGATCGCTAAGATCTTTCTTCGTTTCATCAATCATCTTCTTGGTGATGACTAGATCATCGACATCTAACAATCACCATCTCCCCCTTGCTTTTTGAGGTAGAGATTGGGATCGTATGGATTCCCGAGAAATCCATGTTGTATGAATGCTCATCAATCTTGACGGGGTCCTGTTTGAGGCCATACGAGATTTCCGAGTCTACATACCTTTTCTTCTTGATGGAGACATATCCTCGGGTTGAGTCATGTAGACTTCTTCTGCAAATCTCCATTCAGAAGGCACTTTACGTCCATTTGGTGAACTTTCCATCACATCTAGAGCAAATATCATCCCGATCATTTTGATCTTTCGTGGGAGAAAATGTCTCCTCATAGTCAATGCCTTCTCACGTGCATACCCCATTTCTACAAGTCTTGCTTTACACTTGTCTCGTCCCATCTCGCTTTGTACTTAGTTTTGAATATCCATCTCGCAACCAATGGGTTTCTTCCCTGGTGGAAGATCGACACCGCCAAGTGTTATTCTTCATCGATCGATATTCGTAATCCATGGCATCTTTCTAAGCATCGTAGGGCTTCTCGGACTGTAGTGGGCTCGTCGATTCAATGACTCTACTCATCAAAGAAAAGTTAACTTCTTCTCTTGCTTTACTTGTGAGTCCGTGGTCGAGGGTGGATGTATCCAAAGTGGAGCATCCAATCTTGCATCTCGTAATGTACTTGTACACCATTTAGGCATACGTTGAGCTGTTCCCATGGGTTGTGGTTCTATCTCGATCAACACCATCATCCCCATCATCACTTTCATCTTCGAGGGAACATTTGCTTCAGTTTTACAAGCGGTGAAAAATCTACATCTTCATGAGTCCGGAGGAGGAGTCTCTACTTCCTTCTTCTCAAAAACTCAACATCTCTGCTTGTGTAGACTTTTCCGGTCTTAGGATCCATCGATACCCAAGAGTCTCTTCACCGTATCAATGAAGATGAGATTTTGTGACTTCATGTCTAATTTCACCATTCTGTTTGGGTATGTGCATTGACTTTGCACCCAAATACTCTAAGGTGTGCAATGGATGGTTTCCTCTTTGACCATGCTTCTTGTGGTGTAATTCCATCAAAAAGCATTGTGGGCACTTTGTTTAACAAATAAAGGTGCATTGCCAAAATGTCTTTGCAAAGCTTCGGAATCAGATCAGATCGCACCATTTCCAAGATTCGATTTCTTTCTACACCATTTCTCTGTGTGTGGAGGAGGCATTTGTCGATGAATCCCGTGAGTTTGTAGATAGTCTCGAACTCATCAAAAGTGAATTCCCCCTCATCCGGCGGAGAGTTACGATGTGACGACCAATTTCTTTCTCAATGTTGCCACTTTGAACTTTTTGAATGTTTCAAAGGCTTCACTTTTCTTGCTAAGACAAAAAATCCACATTTTACGTGAATAATCAACATAGAGCATGACTGGAACCCCGAATGACTTGGTGCACTCATCGGTCGGTATGAAAGTCAAGTTTACCATGAGGAAACGACTTGTTTGGAATCTCTGTTGTTTCCTTTATGAGGACACTTGTCTCGTATCTTTCAAGAGATGGTAGCCCATGTACCATATTACACCGGCGAAGTGTGTCGAGATATTTGAAACTTACATGGCAATCTCCGATTTGAGAGCGAGGTGGAGTTTTTAGCCATGAGTGCTTGATCATTTTTGTGAATGAAATCAAGTTGAAACTTTCTTCCCACATTTGAGGCTTTGATAATTATTTTCGAGCTCTCTCCGGATTTATCTCGAATCAAACACATTTTTACGGATTGACTATCAAAGTCAATTTTCAAATTGTGATCTAGGAGTTGTGTGATGAAAGAAGGTTCTTTGTCACAACCCGGGGACATATAGAACATCGGATATTCTGCAGCTTGCGTGAACAAGGGTAGAGAAATGTTTCCAACAAGAATACCTTGTATATGAAGAATCATCTCCCAACGAAACATGATTTTTCGATGGCGTGTCCCTCATTGAAATATCTGTGGCCGGTCATGTGTCGAGTGGCTCCCGAATCAACATACCAAACATCACTAGATGACGTGGATGGTTCACTTGATTGAACAAGAAGTCTTCACCGACCGATCTTGTTGCTCAACAATATTACTTCTTTGGTGGGGTCTTCTTTTGACTTCCCCTTTTTTCCCCGTGATAATTGTTTGAATGTCCCTCGTTTGTTGTTGTTGTGGATTGCTTGATGAACCTTTCTTATATGTGTTAAACCAACATTCTTGCAAGTCATGTCCTCTTTTGCAAATGGGACATCGCTTCTTTAATTGATTGTCCCCATGATACCGATTGATGTGGGGACTTTTGATAGGATTTAGGTTTACTTTTACCTTTTCCTTTCCATTTTTGATGTGAACAATATGCACTGCTCTCTCTTCATCATCCTTGTTGTACATTACTTTCCTAAATGAGGTTTACTAACTTGTCAAAACTAATTATTTATAGAACAAGTTTAGAGTTGTGACAAAAATTTGGTAAGAAGAAGGAGAGCTCTCGTAAGCAATGGGAACGAGAGACTCATCTCCACCTCTTCTCCTTAGTGAAGCCCTCAACTCTGCAACTCTTCTTAGGAAGGCTTCAATTTTCTCATTCTGTTTGAATTTCAATGTATGTAATCCGACTCGCAATGAGTATGACATTCTTGTTCTTGGCCTCATATATCATATTCCATATCCCAAGCTTCTTTTCTTGATGTGGCATCTTGAATGTGGACTTGCACATCGTCGGGATACTCCAAACAAGATGATGAGCTTTGCTTTCGACCTTCTATCAAATTGTCGTTGTTGTGTTGCATCCGTTGGTGATCGGTTAGAGTACCCCAGCCAGATTTCTTCAAACTCAAGTTGTGTTTTTATTTTTGACAGTTTTTCCTCGAGCAATTGTGAATCGGAAGAAAAATTTGGGGGCATTGGTGCCCATTTCTGATTTATGGCTCTTATCACTCGGGTATAAGGTCTCCCAATCTATATACCATCATCCGATATACCGAACCTTTCTATATATGCGCCCTTCCGATATATCACGTGGAAGAAGCTCGCCCTTTCTATATACCCGACGGTACATAGGCGTTAACGTACGTGAAATAATTCGACACGTGGTTGATCGATAAGTGTGTGATTATTGACACCGGCTCAAAGAAATATCCTCAAACGCGTAACTTACGCTATATACGGATAATCGGATTTATGTTTATCGTTCACGAGACGGATGGGATGGTTCATAGTGTGTGCACTATGACCTTATTACTCCCGTATATTTATAGGGGACGATGCCGAACGACGTTGTTGCAGCTATATTAGGCGTTAAGTGCAGTAGTAGTCGCGATGGCTTTACCCGTAAGCGCTTCCCGAGGCACCTTTGTATATACCGAAGCACTGCGAATGAGATCTAGGATCTCGTGAGTGTTCTGAACCAAATTTACTATTTTTGATTACAATTCTACTAGTTTCGAGTAGTTACATGGATTACTATGGCAACTAATTAGTACAATATACAATACAATTTGAATTCCTAGTGCAAAAAATTACATACATTGACCTGAACCCTAAAGGCTAAAAATTGCAAAAAAATAGTTGAAAATGTAATTTTTAGGTGGGTCTTTTGCAAAAAATGTTTGGAATGAGAAAACAGACCAAATAGGAGAATTTTTTTTTTTTTACCCTAAATTAGGATTCTCCGCTAAATTTAGTTAGTCGTAACTAAATTCAAAAAAGCTTGCTAAATTTAGCATTGACCCGCTTCGGAATTTCCTTGAGATGCAAAAGGAGAGTTTTGAGTGTTTTTGTGGGATTTGATCCTCAAACCTCTCACTCTAAGGCACATGCACGATAACCAACTTGGCCACTTGGGGCTTGACCCAAGGAAGAAATTTGAATTTATTGTCAAATAAATTGACTTACCTTTAAAAAATGCAGCTTGGTGAGCCTCCACGTGGCGCATGCTGGTGAAGGGGCGTTTTTAGGGTTGTATTTGCCCAAAAAACGGATCTGGAGCTTTTCTTTTTACCTCCACTCCTTTGTATTCTCCTTTGGCCGCGTTTTTTTGCTTTCCACGCTTGCAGATATGCAGAAAAGCCGCGTTTTTGTATGGGTCTTGTATTTTCCTTGGCCACTTTTTTGCTTTGGATGCCGTCAATCATGTATTTTTTTGTAGAACGCTTTTTTTTTTAAATCAGGGCATTTTTTCAATGAAATGGCGTTTTTTTGCCAATGGGCGTTTTCAATGCTAGGGGCGTTTTGCCAATCTTTGGGGCGTTTTTTCAATCTTCAGGCGTTTTTGCCAATCAGCATTTTGCCAATCTTGGGGTGTTTTTTCAATCTTTGGGGCGTTTTTGCCAATCTTTGGGGCATTTTTCAATTGGGGGCTTTTTATTTTTTTGCTTGTGCGGTCGCTAGAAGATAAAGAATGGCGTGGGCAAGAGAGAAAAGTGCGTTTTTGCTCCAAAACAACATTTTTTTGTTAAACAGAAAGGGCACGTATGCTCTAAAAAACACCTTTTTTTTTTTCTTGACTGATTAGATCAGAAAAACACCTCATCTATTTTTTTTATTTTCTTTCTGTGTATTCTCTCGCGGGTGCATATCCTCAAACAAGCAAAACAATCTCCAAATACAAGAAACAAAACCACTGATTGGAATTTTTTTAAAAAAAAAAATTCAATACTGGCAAATTTTCAATGCCAGGTAAAAATTTGCGTTCCAAACACTGAGGCCCGAATGGGGAGGTTGTTGGTTTGCGGGGGTTCCGGGAAGGCTGCGGGAGGCTGATCGGCTCTTTGGTGCAGTTACTTCCATGAATTATGCAACCTTCTCCAATGCGGGAGCATGAATCACGGTACCAAATGTTGATTGAGAAGCGAGGGACGAAGCTTTGTGATATTTTATTAATCTCAATCAGTAAAAAATTACGAGAGAATGGGCTGCAATATTTATAGATATTGCACATCCAAATACACACGGAGAATAAGTTACACAGTGCGACCAAATGCCACAATAACATTTGAATTAGAAAAAGACAAATATATTGTTTAAAACAATATAACAATCCGAATACAAACAAATATGGTTGATTTTACAACAATATATTTATTATTTAATTAATAAAATTAATTAAATAATCCTACTATGCATAATTAATAATAGGATAATATAATTTATCCTAACATTCAAAGCACAAAGTCTCAATATTTGTATTAATGTTTTCTTATTCACAAGAAAGCTCAAAGTCTTTCTCTCCTCACTTCTATTTTTCATACGAAATTGTCCACTTTTGAATACTACAAGTATTTATAGGAGCGGGAGAAATAAGACAAAAAGGAGCCAACAACTTATTTACAAAATATCTAAAAGTCAAATGTTGACTTTGAGGTAATTTTGGATGATAACATCCTGTGGTGCAACATAGATGATGTCATCACGTGTGCCAACATACCTTTAAATATTTTTACAAAAATGATATTTATCCCCATAGGAGGAGGAAGCTTATTCATCATCATCCCTTTGCTCGAATGGAGTGTCTTGTTTAACGCTCTAGAGGCGATATGATATCGAGCTCGATACTCCATAAACTTGTTGATCATCAAGAAGTTGATCATGATCGGGACCGTTTGTGTGGTCTCTGATGACTTCACAAGTTTCTCATTCATCTCTGAGCCTATCAGTGAGCTTGAAGTATTTGTTGCATACCTCTATCAAATACCTGACGAAATCATGGCAAGCTAGAAGGTTGTTAATAGATTCTCGGTCAAAAGTGACCTCTGACATCAAACCTTGTGACGATTCCCTTGAAAAGCTGAATAGTATCATCTACTTCTCTCAAGGTGAATGATGTGCTAAGCAACCCTGGAGACATCCTCAAGACAATCTTCTCCATTTGATGTTTCACATCTAGGGCTTCCTCCTTGATTTTTTCTATCTTTTCTAAGACAAACTCCATTTGATCAACCCGATAGTCTAAAGTGACAAGCGCTCTGTTGTGTGCTCGCAGTGATGAATGATACCAAATTTTAACAAGTCATCGGTCGGGCGATGACCAAGAATGTCTCGTGTGTTGCAACTCCGGCATGGTACAAATCTTAGAGCGGGTTCGCTATTGCCTTGATTTCATTGTTTTCCTTATCTATACTTTCATAGAGCCCCGTGAACTTATGATTACTTCCTCACTTGTCTTTGAGAATCTACTCTCCGGGAGGACACTGCTACACCTTGTTCACCAATCTTAGCGTATTCATTTATCTTCTCTTCACTAAGGACTTTAGGAGTTTAGTAGAGCTATAGGAGGTGCATTGCCCATTATTTGCGAGCTTAGAGAAGATGTTCATTTGGTTCCTCTAACATTCTCTTCTTCTCCTTTGCTTCTTGTAGTTTCTTGTAAAGGGCATCCATGGCTAACAAGGCCTCTCTTACCAGGCTCTCTGATGATGTTCCCATTGTGACCTGGGTCACTATAAAATCTATAGGAGATAGATCTTCTTTCTTCTTTATGGGATCTGGGTAGGCTATCTCCATAACTCTTTACTTTGAGGAACTTTTTGAGAAGTGAGTTATAGCTTTTTGCTTTTTTGGTCTATCAACACCAATCCGGCACTATGATAATTTTTTTCACTGGAACTCATCGTGCTTTATGATTATTTACTAATTCCTTTTAGTTTGGTGGATGAAATTTGGAAACACAACAACAAACATAACAAAAAATACCATAGACTATGATAAGAATGAATGATGATAAATCTGAAATATCGGTATAAATTATAATACCAACATGAAATTGTTACAATCTCACCCATGAGGTACTTCAAGTCATTGACTTCACTTGCCTTCCAACAATAACTATGGGAGAAACTTCACAATTACACCTCTTAATGGCTTCTTTAACACACCTTCCAAATGATGGCTTCCTTTACACACTTACTCATACAATATTTCTCACTACTTCCTTTTATACTAAATGAGGGGGTGGCCTCTCTATTTATAGAACTTCCAAGCTTATCCATCTTATCTCTAAGATAGGATAAGAAATCCACTCGGACGAATCATATTCCATACCATAACTCTTATTTGTACATACTAAGCTTATCTTTTAAGATAAGATAAATCTTATCATTTCACATGGATTCCACATTTTTAGACTTTTTACAAATAAAATACACAAAATATTTATGACCTCACTCCTTGTCCTTATTACGAATCTAATATTTCTAATTCCTAATCATGTAGACCCTACTTCTCTACTTACCCTAACTTTGACATTTTAACATTACCAAACCCGATTTACAAATATTTACTTTTTACCACAACATTCCTATTGTACTTTTGACTATTACCATACTATACATTATTGGCGGTGTCATCTGCACGCCGTTATCTTCTATCGCATGCTACTACTAATTATACTTAACAACATCCTATTCCTAATACATACATTAATGAAATAGAAATTACAGAGAGAAAATTTTAGTGTCGACATCTTCCCCTCGCTAGCTTCTACTTTGTCCTTGAAGTAGACTATTCAGTGCTTGGAAAATCTTGACTTGTATGGTTGACCCATTTCGTAATGAGAGTGTCATCCAATTCTTCGATCAGTACGTACCATTTTCATGACTCTTGTTATTTTGTAGGACCCCATCCATTTTGGAAGAAATTTTCTCTGTCTTCTTTTTTGTATCGGAATCATATACTAGAACCAAATCATTCACATGAAATGGAGACCAACGGATCTTTTGATCAAAGTATTCCTACGCTTCATTTTCTTCTTATAGCTTGTATCATTCACTATTTCCCTCATTTCCTCTAGCAAATTAAGATGTACCAACCTTTCTTTTTTGAATCACTTTCATCCATCCTTTCATTTTCATAACTCTCACGGTGGGAATATCAAACTCAATAGGAAGAAGCGGATCAATGCCATACAATGAAATGGAGAGTATCCTTTTTGACTTTGATGTTTCCTATATGCCCACTAGCATGAATCCTTTTATCCCATTTAAAATGCATCTTTGCTAGAATTTGACACAACACAAAATTTGTTTGTTCCACTGTCCATTTGTGCTTGTCTTGTATGTTTTTGCCTTCATGTGCTTAATAGAAAACTTATTGACTAGGCTTCTACCACCTCATTAATGAATTGGCTTCTTTGATCTTCAATTTCTAATGGACAACCAAATCTGGTGACAATGCATCCTTCATATATGAACCTTGCCACTTCATCCATGGAAGTTATTTTCAATGGCCTAGCTTCACCCCACTTGGTTAAATAATCTATGGCAACTACAATATCTTATTTTGGTGTGGGGTAGTTGGAAGTGGAACTAATGTCTATTCCCCACTTTTAAAGGAACCAAGTGGAAGAATAGGGCATAATTTGATGAAGTCTTATGGTTACCATGTGTTTGAAAAATATTATATGTCTTACAATAATTATAACAATCTCTAAAAATGATCTTAACTTACTTCTATTCATAGGAAATGGTAACTCTTTGATTTTGAAACTTTATGTACCAATACCATCTCTGGATACAACATGCCCTAACAAAACACCTATAGAACATCCAAAAACACACTTTGTAGGGTTTAGTGAGGCTTTTGCTTCATCTAACCTTTGAAATGTTGTCTCCATTTGGTGCAGTGGTCCATCTTGCTCCCATAGATGTAAAAATCATCTAGAAATATTCGATGAAGTTTCCAATGTAGGGTTTGAACACCCTATTCATCAAACACTGGAACGTTGCCAGAGTATTACACAACCCAAAAGGCATAACTTTATAAATAAACGTTCCCCAAGGAGTGGTGAACATGGTCTTTAGCTGATATTTCTCTACTATACGAACTTTGTTATATCCGCTATATCCATCAAAGCAAAAATATAGCACTCCTGGCCATCTACTTTGTCCAAGATTTGATCTGAGAATGGAAGAGGGTAATGATCCTTCTTTGTTGCCTTATTGAGCTTCCTATAATCAAAACAAATGCGTAGCTTCCCATTCTTTTTTATTGAGATCACAATGGAAAAAACCCATTCGAATTCCCATAGCAAATATGAATCTTGCATTAAGCAACTTATCTATTTCTTCTTTTGAGTCTTGGAAAAATTATGATTCATTCTATAGGGTATTTGCTTTATGGGCTTAGCACCATCTACTAGCTCAATAGAATGTTCTACCCAACTTACTTGATGGAGTTCCTTGTAATCAAAAGTGAATAGGTATATGTACCTTCGAAAGAGTTAGAGGTAGGATTTCTTCTCACTCTCCATTATAGCATCACCAATCTTTATTTGTTAGAGACGATCATCAATTTATTCTTTAGATAATTTTATGGGTTCATGAGTCGATGTGACTAGAAGGATATCCATGACCGAAACATCAACCTCACTTTCTTCATCTTCTATGTCCACTTTCGGTACTAGAGTAATCGAGAGGATGTCCAATCATCATATTCATCACTTGAATCCACATGACTTCTTCCTTATGATGTCAAGGGATCACATTTATCTTCACTCTCTCTTTGCCACATCCAAGTGTCATGAAGTCTTCATTCCAGTAGTTTCTTGCATGAACTCTCCTTAGCCATGGTCTTCCTAACAACATTGGGTATGCAACAATACCATTTTTCATCACCTAAAATTCTACCACACATACAACACCCATAATAGATATTTCCACATTTGAAACAACACCTTTTGGTTTAGTTTTTCCTTATTTAATGACCTTAACATAAGTGTTGAGGGGCAATCAATTTTTAAACCCAACATATTCATTACAAACTCGGTCATTACATTAACTGCAGCACCTCCATCAACTAAGACATCATGAATTGAAATACCATTACATAATACCTCAGCTTGTGGAGCATAGGAATCCGCCTCTGCCTCCAAAACAAAGACCTCAACCTCCTTCTTTTGTCAAGTATTAAGTCCACTTTGCAACTCTCACCTCTTCTCAGAAGACATAGCCAAGAGTTGACCATATGTAATATTTGTAGGCCTTTTAGACATATCTTCTAAGATGGAGTATGGTCATTGTCCCTATGAAATTAGAAAATCCTGCACACCCAACTTTCTTCTCCTATGTGTCTTACTAGTTTCTCCTTTCATCTTCTTAGGATCATTTCCATCTTAATTATCTTTTTCTTTCTTTTTTTTTTATTACAAACACATCTACTTCATTATTTATATTCTTATCTACTTCATCAAAAGAATTCATAGGTGTGCTTTTCCTTTATCATTATCTCCTTTACTAGATGTAGAAGCTCTATCTCGGACAATTATACTTATAATGACCCTTTTATAACAACCATAACATACAACTTCATAAATATTTCTTTTTGGACATCTATCTACTCCCGAAAACTAAATTATTTTCCTTGAAGAAGATTAATAGTTAAGCGGCCCATCTTCTGAGCGAGATCTTCATACTTAGTAGATGTACTAGGAGAAATATTTTTGCTCACCGAGAGTGGTTGTGGATTCGGACAAAAGGTGTTGGTGTAGGCTCTACTTTAGCAACAATTTCTTTGGGCTCCTCTTCCATGCCTTCTTCTTACCTTCTTGCAATCTCCTTTACTTGTTCAATGGTAGTTGGGTGGTCATACATCACTTGTTGTCTAATCTCTAGCTTCATCCCAAGAATGAAGTGCTTACAGAGGAGATTATCCATGCCATTCATCAACCCATACACTAATCCTTCCTTCCGGATCTGGGCATTGAGCTTCCTCCTTAGCTCTAGAACACGAGCATGATAATCTCTTATCTTCTCCTTTCTCTCCTTGGGATAGATTTGTGATATCGATCATGAGATCTACATATTTCTGTTGTTCACCAAATTCTTCAAGAAAACTTTCAGTTAATAAATCCCATGAGTTTTTCACATTATCACCTAGTGTTTCAAACCACCTAAGGGTTGAACCATCCAAAAAGGTAGGAAAAAATTCAGTCCATTGTTCCCTTCTTATAAGGCCATTACAAATACAAGATCGTTTAAACTCTTGAATGAAAGAGGAAGCATCTTCATTAGATTGGGCTAAAAAAATAGGAATCTTCCCCATTTTCAAAAGTAACCACAGTGAAATACCAACCCACAAGTACAATCAACAAGACTTATGTGCACAAATAATTGGAATCACTATAATAGAAAATAGAAATGACCATGGTAAACTATGGTAAAACTTGACTTCTATGCGGTAAAACCGACTTTCTTGTGGTAAACACTATTCACAGTAAAAAGTGAAGTTACTGCGATAAATACTATTCACGATAAAAAGTGACTTTACTGCGGTAAATACTATTCATGGTAAAAAGTGATTTTACCATGGTAACTACTATGCACAATAAAAACAAGGTTACCCTCCAAATGTTTTTTGACTAAGTGGGAATATCTCTCCAGAAAATCCACCAAAGAGGAATGGTTTCGACAATAGAACCAAAATGTCAACACCAATCCGACACTATAATAATTTTTCACCGGGAACTCCTCGTGCTATGATTATTTACTAATGCACAGCTTTTAGTTTGGTGGATGTAATCTAGAAACACAACAACAAACATAACATAAGAATACCATAGACTATGATAAGAAGGAATGATGATAAATCTAAAATATCAGTATAAATTATAATATCAACATGAAATTGTTACAATCTCACCCATGAGGTACTTCAAGTGTTATTGACTTCACTTGCCTTCTAACAATAACTATGGGAGAAACTTCACAATTACACCTCTTAATGGCTTCTTTAACACACCTTCCAAATGATGGCTTCCTTTACACACTTACTCATACAATATTTCTCACTACTTCCTTTTATGCTAAATGAGGGAGGTGGCCTCTCTATTTATAGAACTTCTAGGCTTATCCATCTTATCTCTAAGATAAGATAAGAAATCCACTCGAACGAATCATATTCCATACCATAACTCTTATCTGTACATGTAAGCTTATCTTTTAAAATAAGATAAACCTTATCATTTCACATGGGTTCCACATTTTTAGAATTTTTACAAATAAAATACACAAAATATTTATGACCTCACTCCTTGTCCTTATTACCAATCTAATATTTCTAATTCCTAATCATGTAGACCCTACTTCTCTACTTACCCTAACTTTGACATTTTAACATTACTAGACCACTTACGAAAAATATTTATTTTTTACCACAACATTCCTATTGTACTTTTGACTATTACCATACTATACATTATTGGCGATGTCGTACTGGTAGTGCCGTTATCTTCTATCGGATGATACTACTAATTATACTTAACAACATCCTATTCCTAATACATACATTAATGAAATAGAAATTACAGAGAAAATTTTTAGTGTCGATAAGTCCTTTAGCTTCGGATAATGAGAGAAGTCCACGGGTGTAATAGGGACTTTCCTCTTATGTTGGATTAGGTGGTCTAAGATCGATTTGGACTTATGGGAGTGGAACCAGAGAAGCAAAGAAAAATAGGGGTGGAAGGAAAAACAACTACGGTGGACATGGGGAAGTGTGTCGAGACACTTGGTGGTGACATGGAGAAAGGGGCCGACACACCAACGCTCACGGGATTAGGAGTCACTACAAGAGAGGAGGCCATGGGGACAGAAGGGATCTGCAAGATGAGGGAAGAAATGTTGGGGGATAGATCCGTAAGGGAAGAGAAGATGGAGGAAGAGGGAGATGGAAAGGAAGAAGGCGGAGGAGAAGACACAACCAAAGGAATGGTTGTTTGAGTGACATGAGGAGGGGAAGGAGGAGCGAGAAAGGGAACAGTTGGTACCTTGCCAAGCGCAGTCGTTGTGATAACATCCTAAGTGGATGTGTCTGTTGGAGCACTTACCACTTCTTCTTTTCCTGGGGACACTAACTCCATAACTTGCTCTTCTGCGGTAGTAGGAGGGCTTTCAAGATCTTTCTCTTGAGTAGTGCTTGCCTCTCCCATTTTATCTTTCCCTTTGCCTTTAGGCAAGTGTTCTAGCCTGGTAGGTGCATTTCCTAGGTGAGATGTGGTAAAATCTACCCCAAGATAGATGATACCATTTTTCTTACACCAATGCTCGGTGCGTTGCAGAGTAGGTTGAACCCTTTCTTGGATGGTGCAGGGTGTTTTGTTCCTATCAATATCGCAATGTCCAATCATCCCTATCTATGTCTAAGTAAACTTGATCAATTTCTTGATCAGTTTCTAGGAAATCCTTTGGGATGATGGCCACACCATATTGAATGATCTCTGCCAAGGCCAACCGGGAGTGATCCTTTTGTCTGAGTTCGACTTCATGATTTAAGTCGATGTAGATATCCTCGATCTAAAGAACATGGATAGGATCGATCTTTTCCCTTGGAAGGCAACCATGAGGATCGAAGGTTGGCCTTGCCGGGAAATTATGCTTCAAATTGAGAAATTCAAGCTCTGCATACATCTCTCGAGCTGTACTTTGTGAGGGGCACGTGTACCTGCCTACTGTGAGAGGGAATGGAGTTCCTCCCTTCTTCCTCTTCATACACTTCTCATGATAGGTGATAATTTTCCTTGACAAGCTGTAGAATGATTAGTTTGGGCCTCGCATATCTCGGCAATCTTGTGGGTTCTCCCAAGAAGTTAGCAGCTCTGAGATAAGAAAAGGTGGGGAATTGTGTAAAAATGCTCCCCACTTTATTGTGGCGGTGATCACACTTTTTCTTGTCGACCATGAGTCATGTTGGGCCTCAAGAGGCGAGATGATACCATAGAAGAAGACATCATTGATCTTGGCCGAGCTATGTTGTTCTTGAGCCTCAACTTTGGATAGTATTCGTATAGTTTGACCTATGGCCATACCCCATACTGATTCAACCCTAGGTAGTCTCTCTCTGAGGCAGCTACATATACTACATAGGAGTTCATATAGAACCTCCTAGTTGTTGAAAGTTGTTGAAGTTGTTTCGAGATTGTATCATTGATAATCTCACCCCAGCCAAAACACTGATCGGCACATTCTTATTCATTGTTTCCAAATACCTAAGCATCCACTTGTGAAAGTAATGGGCATCAGGGAGCCCATGTACTCTACTTAGGAAGGTGATCATGTCACTCAACTCTTCTGAAAAATCACTACGATGAATGACTTGGGGCCACCTACTCACCACCTTTTTATTCTTGAGGTATACCTCATTCATCATCTACATGCACTTGTCCTCATTATCGGTCCAAGTCTTCATGTAGTCTTCTTGACTTACTGCCACAAAATGTCTATGGTGGGGGATGCCCAAGATAATTTCAAAGTGTCGGGTTGTGAGGTTGATTATCACTTTTCCCTCCTCATTTTTGACACATCTTGTGTCCTTGTTGTAACAATGGCCCACCAACATGATGAATTCATTATTAATCATGCTCACTAGGAGCCCTGCAGCAAAGTGCAGACCACTACCAACCAATTTATCCATCCATGGGCTACCTGTGACCTTCTTGGTTCTAGCCCAAAAGTCATCCATGTCAATGTGGCCAAGCTCTGAGTCTTTGATATCAAGATCACACTCTGCAAGTGAGTCAGGCATCCTGACCTTTTGGTATTTGTATTTCATCTCTTGCTCCGTCAACTTGGCTTTGCCTTTGGACTTGGTTGGCTTCTTACTCGATGAAGACATAAGTGCACTCAAGGATTGTTTTTGCTCTGTAAGAAGAATCAGAGAGTTCCAACATAGAAGGGCCATGTTAGCCATCAAATTGTCCATAAACGCTTTTCAAAATGAAAATTTATCAACTTATGAGCCTTGGGAACAAGGCGCATCCTTCGCAAGCTTAGGGCTTTAAAAAGCAAGGCACACTTTTAGGGAGTGTTGCATGGGAGAAAGTAGTGCCAAAAGGGGTGCAGGGTGTGGAAAGGCTACACACAACATTTAGATGTTGATGTCAAGGAATATGCGTCGTCAGCGCATAGGAAGTGCTTTAACTAGGCACAAATTTGTTTGGTGTAGCAGGGTCTCAGGGTGTGCCATTGGCGCAGATGTGGTAGATGTTGCATGAGGGTGAGGTGCGCCAAGCACATTTGTAGAAGGTGTAACACAAAGGTCAAGTGCGCCAAGGGGTTTAGTTTGTGTGGTGCGAAAGGGTTTGCACAACATGTAGTGTTGTTGTAGTTGCTTTGGTGCCAGCGCTTGCACTTTGGGAATTTTGCAATGTTTTATAAGGCACGGGAAAGGCTTATGCTACATGCAGGGGATAGCATGCCTATGGCATGACTGTGTTTGATGTAACATGAATGAAGATCGCACCAAAGAAAAATAGTGGGATATTTTGCTCTATTTTATGATTTTCACTCTTTTGGCTTAGACTTTGATGTCAAGAGGAAAACCTATCAAGGTAGGGAGTAAGGGACAAATGGGTTTTGGCTTATTTTGTGGCAGAGCCTTCCAACTTTTGTAGATACGGAAGGAGGAGGAGGTTTTTACATTTGAGTACACAGGTTTGCAAATGGTGTTATCCCTTTCTTCTAGATTCATTTCCTTTATCACATAACCCAATTCTCCTAACTTTGACATAAAAACCACAAAGACCACAAAAACAATAATGAGGATGGCAGGAACCACTTACTCGGTATAAATAATGACAAAAGGATGGCGTGGGGTCCACGAACACGAAAAATGGCACACATGGGCTAACAAGGTAATGACAGCAGCTTAGGAATAATTTTCATGATTTTCAACTTGTGAAAATGACAGGTTCAATGCGCATATATATAGAAAAGTCCACATTTAATGCACCAACCACTTTTTCCTTTGGCACACTGGGAGAGACGTCGACATGGAGGAGATTGTGCCTAGGTACGGGTTTGGATGTGTCGACATCACCTTTCTAGTGTGCATGGTGCAATTTGGGAAGTGTAATCAGGATGATGGGTGCACTTTGGCACACCTTTGGGAGGCACAACATTTGGAGTGTTGACACTCCAGGAAGTGTGCCAAAGGAAAAGATGGGCGCAATTTTGCAAGATGTTGCAATAATGGTTCTTGCACCCAACCCAAAAAGGTTGAAAATGACCAAGTTCTTAAAAGTTGATTTTCTGGAAGGGAGTTCTAGGCCATTCAGAACATTAATAGACCTTATCAGGGGACCGAAACAAAATTTTGGTATGGTTACCTGCAAAATTACCCTTGTCAATTTTATAGGATAACAATTTGATGAGGTCATTGGTAGGTTTTGATAGAAGGGCACCTCGTATGGCATGAGGTGTTTACTCTTGAACATGTGATGTGGCATTCCATTTTATGGTGATGCCAAATAGGAAGGTTGAGAATAGGGGACCGACATAGAGGGCATATATCTAGAATGAATTCCGAGACAAGATAGGGGTTGTTGATAATATGTATATGTAGGTGGGGCAGTCACAGTGACTCTAGTAGTGATTGGGGGCAAAGACTATGGGATGGAGAGGACAAGATTCTAGAATGGGGTAGGGGTCACTAATACCATGGGTGGTTGTGTCGTAATTGGTATCTATCGGATAATGGCCACGGATGGGGTTGTGGTCTAAGTGGTCAATGAAGGAACAACAGATACTACGGGTGCGATTGATATTGTAGATGTAGCGGTCATAACGGGTATGGGGCTTAGCTGCGAAACCACTAGGGGTAAAGTAGGTGAAGGTAACATCAAACTAGTAGGGGTTGATGCAGAAGTGGGGATAAGGGCAGGAGAGATGGATATGGGAATTCCATATATCAATTGACTGACGGATCTCGAGTGGAAGAGTGGGAAAGGTAGAATTATAAGGTTGTGGGATTTTGATCGAGGAGTCATGTGAACTCCTTGTCTCTTGTGGCAATGGTGGTAGGTAGGGTTGGATCCATGGGTGATAGGACAAAAGGTTGTGAAGGACTAGGTGGGAGTGGTTGATGACTGGCATGGAATATAAGAGTGTTAGCTTGGTTGCGATTCAACACCATGTGAATGAATGTATATCAAGTGATGCTATATCCTGTAGATGACACATACAAGTAATAAGAATGAGAAAAAAGGTATGTGTAGGAGGATTTGGGCAATATATCGGTCGAGAATCAACACAAGGTAAGCTGACTCCGGTTAAGGATGACCGATGATGGTTAAGGATGACTGATGATGGTTTAGGGGTACCCAAGGTCAGTTATTGTGAGAAAATAATAGTTTTACCAAACGAGGAAAAATTGATGGATGTCAAATAGGTAAGTTGTATGATGACCGTTTATCATAATACGAGAGTACAAAGATACTCTAAACAATAAATAAGATGAAATTGGTGTCCTTTGGGAAAGTTAACCAAAAGGATAGAAAACCAATGAAGGTTAGCTAAAACTGATGATGATGAGGAGTAAACGCGCGTCGGTGGATAAACCGATCTTTGGTTCTATGAAAATTTAAGGAATGTAGGAAAATAAATTGTTGTGAAATGAGATCAGATGGATAATCAACCCAGAAGTCTAGAGATGATATAATGAATTCTTGACACACTCAGAAGAAGTCAGAATACTCCAATATGTGTGGAGTGTGCAAGGCAAAAGAATAGGAAAATGGAGAAACATATCCTCACACCTCAAAATGCACGTCGGTCAAACGCTACAAACACGTATCCAACAAGTGATTTTAATGTTTTGAGATTATGCTATTTAGAAGACTAAATCATGAATTTAGAGTAGATTTTTGGTGAGGGAAGGTTTCCTACGAAGAAGGAGATATAAAAGGAGAAGTTTCAAGTTATGTTATGGTAGGTGTAGGCCATCCCTCGAGGTATAGGATGGGGAAGAAGTAAAAGTGGGTACCCATTGTCAATCCACTTATTGCGTGATTATTGAAAGCTTCTTCCGGTGAGATGTTGTTTAAGAAGATGTGTATTTTTCAATTTTGTGTTGTTTGGCTAGATAGAGAGAGAGAGAGAGAGAGAATGTGATTTTCTATGATTCTTTGTGTCAACCATCAGTTGGGCATGACTTCCAACATATAGGTTGCCCTCATTTTAATGTGAGCTAAATGTAGCATACAAGGATGAAATGCAACTAATTTTAAACCCAAATCAACAAATTATGTTTGATGAAGCAAATGATGAACAATTAGGAATGTGCTCTTTCACTACTTATGAATGCAAGAAAGAAGAAATGGTTCATTTTAAGCACCAAAAATAGATATTGTTTTAGAAAATTAGAAGAAGAGAGTATTCCCAAGGAAAGAGATTTGGTGTGAATAATTTTAGAAAGTAAAAAAACACACCATCTTTACCTAGGAATGAATAAAAATGCAAGGAACCCCTGATGTCTCCCACCGGGTGTCCAAAATGTTTCACCGTTTTTTCTTTACATTTTTGGAATGTGACGAAACAAATAAGGGTATGGGTGAGGAGGAATACTGTTGTGTTGGTTTAGAGGTTGATGCGTGCATTCGACTTCTAGATCCAATGTTGATTGTGAGATCTTCATTATTTATGGGAGGAACTACCTGAAATAGAAAACAATACCACCAAAGAAGAGTTAAATAATATGTTACGAAGGCACTAATGCTTTGCCTAGCGTATGCTAGATCCAAGAAGTGTGAAACTTCCAGAAATTTGTCAATCCACTTTGTTTTGTAAAAAATATGAAATAACTGAAATGCGTACATAAAAAAATCTAGTGATAGTATTCTAATTTGGGTACCACAAATCACTATCAGCATCAATCCGATTAAATATTGAAAGCTATGTGGGTCAAGGTCTTTAGGTCGGGTTGCAAGTTGGTCATGTGGTCTGCAGGTCACAAACAGGGTCTTAA
This sequence comes from Taxus wallichiana var. yunnanensis, assembly GCA_018340775.1. Taxonomy (NCBI): domain Eukaryota; kingdom Viridiplantae; phylum Streptophyta; class Pinopsida; order Cupressales; family Taxaceae; genus Taxus; species Taxus wallichiana. Next base: position 83,628,779 of record CM031237.1, on the reverse strand, counting down.
TAGGGTTGGGTGAGGTGTTTGGGTTGTTTTTGATAGGTGGGTGGTTACTAGTTTACATAGTATTGGAAAACACAGAGACCGACGTCGGTCGAGGTATGACCGATCACGATTAGGAAAAACCGATGATTGTTATGGGTAACCGATGTCGGTAGAGACAGTGATAAGTTTCAATAAGATTTTCTAATGGGGCTTGAGCTGAGGTTAGGAAGAGAGGGTAGAGGGCCAAACGAGGTGTATGGGGCTCTTAGGAACACTCAGAAATGTGCAAAGGTTAGGTATAGGTGGTTTTATGGCATGGGTGGAGGAATGGTTGGGTTTACAGGAAAGTAAAATGGTTGGGGAATGAGGGTGCAAGTGGAAACTAATGACAGCAATAGAAGAACCCAATAGACTGAAGTGGAAATAGATGATGTAGGTACAAAGTGTACTTATTGGTGTTGCAGGTCCAATGGCTATGTGGTGGTGATGATTGGTTGTTGGGGTGGAGTTTAATGTAGTAGTGACGCTTCTAGAATGTCACCGTGACTGTAATACTTCTTGATTTTAAGCGGTGTTAGCTATGGATATCTATAGGTACGAAAAGGATCTTGTTCTACTTGCATGCAGTTCTCTCCTTGTCTCCTTGATCTCAAAATGTGCCAACCCACAAACAAGGTTTCTAAGGTGAATAAATGGTAAGCAAGCGCAGTTCTGCTTGACCATCATTGGTTAAGGTGGGATTCCCTAGGTTTACTAAAAATGGCAAATCTCACATCATTTGGGTCAGGTTCGTTCATTTGTTTGTGGATCAGAATGGACGTTATATTTTTATGAGTAGGAAGGTGTAGTTAGAGGAATAATAGGCTTTGATTTTTAGGTTTTAACTAAATCTTATTCATTTATGGAAACATGCTATGAATAGGTCTATGGTGAGGTGTCTCGGTTAGGTGCCCATCTATTTAATTAAAGTAACTAAATTAAATAATGGGGTGAGGATGGGTATTAATTTAATTGTAAATAATTAAATTAATGTTAATGTAGGGTATAAGGGTCATGGTTAGGTGAATGTGTTTAATTTGGTTCTTCGATAGGGGACCAAGGGGAGTGTGACCCAATTTTTGTGTCTACACTAAGTATGAAGACAAAGGTAATTACGTTTCTTGCACTAGAGAATGTATTTTTACATGCCTTAAAAAGACAAAAAGAAATAAAGACAAATCTACCTTTACAAGTGGGTGAATACACAAGTGCTACATTAGGGATTAAATATGATTATTTAATCAAATAGAAAGAAGACCAAGTTGTATGCACATTGGAGATGACTTGAATAGAAAGAAAGAGCTATTATTGGCTAATTTTTATTCACCCAAGTATATTAATTGCATTAAAAATAGAATAGTCAACTGCACTTTGACTAGAGTGTATTCTTGTAACTAAGGTTATTAATGCCTCATTGTAATCAACATGTCTATTTTTATTCCTTTATTTATTCATGATAAAGGGGTAAAATTATCATGCATGGGTGAGTACAGTTGTAGTCTATTTTAGGATGGGTTGCATGAAGTATTTTTTTTATATATTTTGTGCACTAGCAAGGCACATGGAGGAGTTTTTGGACACATGAGTGTTGAAGCATTTTTTTCCAGTTTTTGTCTTGAATGAGAACCAATTATTGCCTTTCCAATTATTTTCAGTGGTGTGTATATTTACATTAATTCTTGTGAATGTCAATTCCCTGAATTATTATCTTACCTTTCTTCAAATTTGGTGCTTTCTTTTCAGTCTTAGTGTGCATGTTAGCTATGTGTTGTTGTGATTTACCCCTCAACATACAAGTTTTGTGTTAAGATCAATCTTAAACCCATTGGTTTGTGATTTTGTAATTTGTTCTCTAGTTTTTATTGTGCATGTACTCAGTCAAATCCCTCAATCAATTTGGTGTATCACCCCATTTAAATTCAATTACAATAATCATTTTACCCTCAAAACCCCAAAAAAATAGTTTAGGATACATCAATAAGGAACCGACGTTAATACGGAGACTTACCTCAAAGCAATAGGTATACCCACAAACCTAAGGTGTTTCCATTGTATTTATGTAAGTGAGAGATAAGGAAAGCTTAGAATGCACGATGTCATCTCTCAACAAGGGTGTACTTACGAGAGATAATAGGGGTATGCGAGATAGGGTCAAACATATGTGAATCAGGTATATGATGTGTTACAGTTGGTGTTAAAGGTATAAAAGTAGTTTACACATGTTCTAACTACTCATAAAGTCTCTATGGTAAAAGTAAAATTTAAGGATTCAAAATTTTTGGAGAAAAATGAGTAATTTGAGTTTTCTAGTGTATTACGGAGATACGATGTGCCAAGAATGTGAATCGATGTGTATTGCGGAGATACGATGTGCCAATCTTTATGCAAAGCGATGTGTATTATGGAGATATGATGTGCCACGAATGTGAAGCGATGTGTATTACAGAGTTACAATGTGACAAAACTGCAAAGCAATGTGTATTGTGGAGATATGATGTCCCAAGACTATGAAGCGATGAAGTAGAGTAATCCCAAAATCCTGAGTAGAGTAAATTCATCCTTGAAACCTATAAAGGAGTTGGGAGTAAATCGACTCTTAAACTCATACTAACTATGCGTAATCGAGGCCTTAAAACTCGAACTAAAACAACTCGAAACCTTAAAATTAAATTGAAGAAAAGGATTTATGTAGGAATGTGATGTGGCACAACTGTGAAGTAATGGCCAAGCACAAATCCGAGTAAAGAAACTCCAAAAACCCACAGTAAATGGTAAAGTTGAGGAGTAATCCAGAGATTCAATGTGCCATAACTACAAAGTAATAGAGATCCGTAACATCAAATTAAAGTAGTTTTGAGAACTTTGTGAAGAAAAGACAAAAAGGGGAGTAATGTAGGAAAATGATGCAAGCACAGTTGTAAAGTAGTTGGGGGTCGAAACCCACATTGCAATATCTTTTGCTCTAGGTGTAATAATTTGGTGATTTTGGACTTTCTGGAAAGGGAATTTTATCCTCTCTACCATGGAATAGAAAAATCCAAAATTGTAGGAATAACTTAATATTAGTTATTAACTAGATTCAATATTATAAATATATTAAATCAAGAAAAATAATGAGTCACAAAAATAGTTATTCTTTTCTATTTAAGAAAAAATCGAGATCATAAGAGATTGATGAGAAAGAGTAGAGAGATAAGATAAAGTAATTATTGCATAGATTGTGAGGAGATAGTGTTATCAAATTAAGATCTATGGATTGAAAGAGAGGGTGATGACAAAGCTCTGAAAAAAAAATAGAAAACCATATCCAATGAATGTGTGAAGAGTTGAAAAAGGGAATTAAGAAGAATGTTGAATATTTGAATTTGATGAGTGAGTAATGAGAGAAATAGAAAATTTATCATAATCCATTGTATAAGAAATATAGGACCTATATGATCAATTTTTTTATAATATTTTTCTAAATGGGTACTTAGATTATAAGGGTGAGTGTTCCTTACAAGTTGCATCTTGTTAAACTTGCTGAGTGGGTGCTTAGCTTTCTTCAAGTGGGTACTTGAAGATTTTGAAGTGGGTTCTTAATTGGTTGAGTGGGTGCTAAAAAAAAACTAAGATATTTGTATGCTTTGGAATTGGTGTTCCTAATAAATATTTGGTTTCAAAGTGGGTTTTCTCCCTTTATGGGTTTCCACAATAAATTTTGTGTTGTGTGTTATTATATTCTTTCATGTGTTTGATCAAATTTTCATGTTACAACTCTTTCTCATAATCAAGGAACATTGAAATTGGATTGCTCTAAAAATTTGATTGGCACCACCCCTAGTGCTTGTGATTTCTAAAAATTGGTATCAAAGCGAGTCCTTTTGGTGGAATCTTAACATCTTCAAGGAGATCCTCACTTCAAAAACATGCAAGCCAATAAAGCACAAAGTGGATTATCAATGTCAAGATCACCTCTTTTCAATGGTACAAACTATGCCTTCTAGAGCATAAGGATGAAGACCTATCTCATGTCACTTGGTTTTGACATATGGGAAATTGTTGAAAAAGGCTACACTCCTCCAACCACTCCAATTACTTCTACAATGACAACAAAGCTTATAAAAGTAATTCGGGGCCATGAATGCCATCCTATGTGGGCTGACTGAAACTAAATTTATGAAGGTAATGCATTATACCATAGCAAAAGTTATTTAGACCAAGCTTTAAGGTATTTATGAAGGAGATGATAAGGTCAAGCTAGCCAAACTACAAACCTACAGAGCCCAATTTGAGAGCCTAAATATGAAAGAGGATGAAAGCATTGCATCCTACATGTAGAGAGTAGATGAAGTGATTAATATGATCAGAGGTCTATGTGAGAATATAGAAGAGTCCATCATAGTACAAAAGGTCCTAAGATCCCTAACTCCTAAGTATGATGTAAAGGTCTCAGCTGTTGAGGAAGAAAAATACATGAAAACCTTGACATTGGATGAACTACAAAGTATCCTATCAATATATGAGATGAGGACACTGGAGCTAAATCTACTAAGAAATAAGTTACATTCAAAGCCAATAAAGAATCTCAATCCAAGAAATAAAAAGAAAAATCATATTTGGAGGATGAAGTAGATGATGAGAAGATTGAGGCAATGTTCATGAGGAGACTAAGCAGAGGCTCATGTAAATACAAAGGTAAACTCCCATTCAAGTGTTTTGATTTTGGATAACTATGCCATTTTTCTGCTAAGTTCCCAAACAAGAACAAGCAATCTTAGTCTAAAAATGCTGAAGAATGTAATAAACCTAAAACCAAAAGATGAATTACAAAAATAATTAGGGAAATAATAATTTTTTCAAGAACAAGAGAAACTTCTACTCAAAAGAGAAGTCAAGTGAATCTGAATCAAGTGACTCAAGAAACTCAAAAATGAAGTTGATTCTGAAATATTGTTTATGGCTTTGGAGATCTCTCGAGGAATATAGCACCAAAGGAAATAATGTGTTTGATTATGAATATTCTGATGAAGAAGAGGAAAGTGTGAACCTAGAAGCTGAACTTGTATGTGCACTTGAAGAATTACAATTGTGTAGAAGAAAGAACCAAAAATTGAGATGCACCCTGAAATATTATGAAGAAAAAATTCATATATTTGAGAAAATACAAATTATAAAGGAAGAAGAAGAAGAAAATGAGTTAAAATAACTTGAAATTCAGCTTGAGAAGATCTCTCAATCCTATAAGGAAAAAAAGGATGAATGCTTGAATCTAAAGTTTGAGTTAGAGCGTCTAAAGTCTAAGTTCAAAGGGTGATTTCAAGAAGAAGGGCAAGAAGAGTTTTCTTACCAAGGAAGAGGTATATTCCTCTGAAGAAAGTATTGATGTTGATGGATCTGATTTTGATAATTACTCGGATCAAAAATATTTAGGTGATGAGGTTATGTTCATGACAAAGGAAGTCATGATACCCTCTCATGGAGGTTCTACTTTGTGGGATGATATTACACATGATTTTTGAAAATAAAATGAAGGAGATGATTATGGTTAAAGGTTTGAGGGTGCATGTTTTCAATCAAAACTAGAACATGTGGAAAAGAAAAATCATAAATTTACTTCACAATTCAAGGAGTATGAGGAAAGGATATAAGAACTTGAAGGGAAATATTGGGCCATTAGTGAAAAGCTTGATGAAATTGTGAGAAAGCTAGAAATGAAAATGAGTAAGAAATGAAAATGAGTAACATGAATCTTAGCTTGGAATCTGAAGAGGAAGAAGTAAGCATCCTCAAGAAATAACTCTTAGATGTTGCAATTAAGATGAAATCATTTCAGAAATTTGAAGAGAGTATTAAAGATCTTGATGATCTCTTGAGCAATCAGAATGTTGTAGGTGAAAAAGTTGGTTTTGGCTTCAAATTTGAAGTCAAGGACAATAAAGTGAAGAAAGAAGACCTTGTTTCATGAAAATAAGTAGGTGAACCAAGCACCAAGGAAAGAAGGATATCTACATCAAAGACAATGAGAATACCAAGCCAATTAGGCAACCTAATGCCTCAAGGTATGAAATATATTTTAATGGTTATTACTATACATGTAATGGATTTGGACATAGGGCTAAGGAATGTAAAATATCTTATATAGATATTCATTCATGGAGAGACCATAGAAGTGATCTTGCTAAAGATGTTATATGCTACAAGTGCAATGAGATAGGCCATGTTGCTAGTGTTTGTTTGAAAGATACATCTAGACATGTTGATGGGTTCAAGAAGAACAATACAATGGTGTGTTACAGTTGTAATTAGGTTGGTCATATGGAAAGGGAATGTAACTTTTGATTCTCAATACAAAATCAAATTGTTCAAGGTCCTAGAGTTCAAGGAGATAGCTTTCAAAGGCCTAGAATGCATGATAATGGTCTAAGAAGGACTCAGAACCATGAAGAAATCATGATGATTTACCAAGTCCATTTGTTGATAGAAGACAAGTCATAACTCAAAGTTATAATTAAAACAAGAAGGAGATGGAGTTCTACAAGTATCTAATAGGGCTTGGGACCTCTTCAGGACCTTATTTTAGGTCTTCATGGTGTTCATATGCCTCTATTATGCTTCTTAGAGGTATATCGGTACATATGGAGCATTGGAGTGATGGGGAGATGTATTGGTCTTTGCGTATGTCTCCTCCATGATGTCAAGGTATGTCATCTCAAGTCATTTTGCAATTTCTTATGGATCTAAGTGATTGGTCATATTGGTTAAGTCAAGTTTCAAGTCTTGGGTACATGATCATGTTCTCTTAAGTATGTGATTTGTAGTTTCATGGTGAAATTACTTTTCTAAGGCAATTCAATGTGTGTGAGAGTCAATTTGATTTCTCTTATGAGGTCTATTATGTCATGTAAAACATGAGAAGACATTTCTTGAAGTCCTGAATATGTGTCTTGTAATGATTGTGGTACCTAGTTTCGTGATGTCTCAAAAGTTCAATTCTCGAGTCCTAAATGGAGTATTTTATTTTTCATAGGCTTCAAGTATGTTTTTCAGAGTGTGTATAGTGTATGTAAAGCTTTTTATGTGTCTCAAAAGCATGTCGAAGGATTTTAAGGGTCCTAGAGGGTTTATTCTCTTTAGGAAGTGTGTCTTGGTCATCATAAGTGGTCTGGGCATATTCTTTGGATTGTGAGTCATTGGGTCATGTGTTATGAGTCTCTACGAGGGGTGTAAATGGTTTAGAGAGTGTGTTTTTATATTCCCTTGTGTTATCAAGTATGAAGGCAAAAATCGGTCATTGTTCTTGAAGGTTAACAAGGAAAAAATCAAGATGGATCCATGTATGCACACGGTGTTTTTTAATTCTCAATTCATGTCAAGTTTATTTGAGTGTTGGAAGATGCTACTACAATGGTATTAGTAATTTTTCCATTCATATGAGAAAAAATTGATATTTATAGATGCCTCTCTACCTTGACTAGGTTTTCACGGTGCTTTGTGAGCAATATGTAGAGAAAGATGGGTTTGAATGAAAATATTGGATTCCAGAGCTAAAATGTTATGCACATATTCTAAAATGTGCGGACATCATGTTGCAAGTGGTCTCAGACCACTGAAGTTATCTAGATTCCTATGAATTTTTGACAGAGTTCAATTTTGACATTGTTAGTGATATGGGACCTAATTGAGGAAGTAGAAGTGCAAGTGGTATGATCTCTTTGGAGTTTGATCTCAAGGCTAATGATGAAGTTGAAATGGAAAAAGTGTTTCTATATTAGGTTATTTTTATCATGAATGATTGTATACAAAGAAATAAATGAGATTCTGTCCAATTCTAGGGCTAGTAAACCGTGAATGAGAAATTTAAAGATGTGAAGTAGGTATAGTAAGATTTTGACATTTCTCAAATTCTTATGACATGAGTAATATTGTAGAACTTTGAAAAGTGTTAGATAGATATAAGGAAGTAAAACTATGTGAAGATTGGTTATTGTGTTCTTTTAGAACTCCATGAATAGTGTCTTGCTTTCTCACAGAGACTTGTAAGAGTATATTTGGTGCAAAGAGATGACTTATATCTTGTTTCTTCCGAGTCTTATGAATCTTTTTTTACAACTGTAAAGAATTCTAAAGGCTATGAAAAGTGCAAGATTGTTCATCTATATTTTCATTATGCAACTCTTGAGCCAAAAATTTTGAGCTAAAGTTACAAATATAGTACATATGAAAGAGACAGAGCATGTGACTTCCTTAGGAAAGAGATGAGTTAAAAGGTTCTTGAGCTTATCTATTTGCTGTGAAAGAATGTAAAGGAGGTGATAAGTTTTTAAGGATCATGAGGCTAAAGCTAGTCATTTTCAGTTCACGGTGATGGTGGATTGAGATTCTTCAGGACTAAGATGAAGAAATCAATGCTATAGGTCTAAGGCAGTAGGGTGCTTCTAGAGGTGAGTTGTGTCTATCAAGATCATTCATGGTATGTTAAGTTGTTCCCAAACCTATCTATATGATCTAGAATGTGTTAGATGCATGTGTATGTCTAGTGAACTATGTCATGACTAGGCATGATCTTCTTTTTGCAAAAAGAGAAATCTACATTCATGTAGATGCTTGAATAGATATGATGAAATTGTATTTCAGGGGATATAATGTTTCCATTTCTTATTAAGGTTGAGAAAGATATTGGTTACAATAAAAGATAATAAGTTGGTCTTTTGAGTCATGTTTGAGTGGAAATGATGGTTTTAGACCTCAGTAGGTCTAATAGAAAGTTACAATGTTGAAATGTTGCTCATAGTTTTATCATTGCTTTCATATTAGGGGGAGTCCATGTCTCACTCCTTAAAGTAGTTTTTGGTGCATACATATGCTTGTATGATAGAAATCTTGAAAAAAATGAAGTTAGTCTTGGTGGTGAGTTGATAGTTTGAGGATAGTTAGTGTCATGGTGACAATAAAAATTGCTCCTAAGGGTACAACTAATGCTTAGGTATGCAAAAAGCTATTCACGACAAGGAGTGCATTTGTATTATTTTAGATGGTTACATTGATGACTTATAGCCAAGTAATTTCACCAAGATGAGGGCCCAAAGGGGGTCTTAAGTGGACTTATTTTTTCTAAAAATAAAAACTTCAACTTGTACGAGTATTTTGAAATAGTTACACTCAAAATTGAAAGATGTTGTATAAACATGAATTGTAGAATTTTGAGTCTAGTTTCTAATCTACAAAATCTTATTGAAAATGGATAAGTTTACATGATTCAAATCACTAAAATACCAACAAGTGCTCTTGTTTTTGTTAAAAAACATAATAGAGTGGCTTCATGCCCCCGCCATTTTTTAGCACCATTTAGTATTTTTGAAAACCCTTTTGTAGAAAGATAGCTAGGAGCATCTAGTTTGTGTTAGAATGTTTTTAGATTTTTAGCCAAGTATTTATTTTTGTGATTTTTCTAGTAGAGAATTTTAAAGTGTAGAAAAATAATGGAGCTCTCGAACATGCCCCCTAACTACCTCAAAAATGTCAAAAATTAATTTTTTTATATATGTATAGAATCAAGCCAAGTTTTTGCTAGTATAATGTTTTCCAATTTTGATGAGCAAAAAAAAAAGATACACGATGAAATATAGGCATATTTAAACTTCAAAAAATAGATATAAAAGGTCATAGGTAGAAAATAAATAGTATGAAAACCTTATATTAGTTAGAAAATTTGAAAAAATATATTTTTAGAAAGAAGAAAATTTCTCGACATTGTGGTATAAGTTTTTAAAATGAATCGATCATTTTATGTTGACTTATTATGGCGGAAATGTAATTTTTACATTTTCCTATGAAAACACGTTGTTTGTTGTGTTTGTATAGGTCACAACTTAGGATTGGGGATAATGTGATGGTTGATGAACTCAAAAATTTGCTCAGCTTTTATAGAGATGAGGGGAATGCCCTCTACCCATTTGGTATAGTATTCGAGTAGTGGTTATGATCCATTGGTGGCATTGAGAAGAATGAGGGTTGATCTCACTAATGAGATCGAGGCCCCATTGAGAAAAGGGCCAAAGGTCTCGTGTGACATATAATGCATGACCCGGGTTGTGGTGAAGGTTTGCATATTATGTGGAAGCAGGTGTGAAGTTGGGAGAGGTGACAGGTATGAGAACATCGTTGGGTTGGTATAACATGTTACAGGTTTTGAATGGTGAAGGGTCCGCAACAATGGTGTAGTTGTGTCCCTCATGTTCAAATTTGAGACAATGATGAAGGGTGGAGGGGACACATCCCATGAAACGAATCCAAGATCGGTCAAGAAACATGTTGTATTCCAACTCTCCTTCTAGGACATAGAAGATTTCGGGATGCTACGGGGACCAACATGAATGTGTAGGATCACTGTCCCCAAGGTAGTGGTTATGGCGTCATTAAAAGAACGCAACATAATTGGATCGTTATGCATGTAATTGGCAGGAATATGTATATGGTTGAATGCATGAGAGGATATGAGGTTTATGCTAGCTCTGTCATTGATCATAATATGTAAAACACATATATTGTCGATAAAGGAAGAAATGAATAAGGTGGGATCAGGGTCCTCCATTTGGTGAGGTGCGATCTCATCATCGGAGAAAGTGAGGGCAGCCACTGAGATGAGGTGACAGGTGTCAAGGTGGGAGGTGAAGAAATAAGGGAGGCCATGTGGTGTGGTGTGATGATGGATGCAACTGGTGTGGGGTCATTGGGTGGGACCTCAATAGATTGTAGGACCTCAATGAGGGCCTAGCGATGAGATTTAGAAGTTTGGATTAGGTCATACAAGGAAATTTTGAGCGGTGATTGATGGAGTTGTTTGATCATGGCACGATGGGCTCTCCCATTGGAGACAGGGAAGGTAAGTCCTCGGATGGTGATTTTAGGTGTGAGCGTGGGATGTGAGGTATAGTGGAGGTAGTAGGTTCATCTGCCTTGGTTTTCCCTTTATCACGTTGAGCCCGAGTGGCTATTCGAACCATATTGATTTTGAATATTGGTGGTGGGTAGGAAGGGTATGATGTGTGGGATGATGATGGTTGAGCTGGTAATGGTATAGATGGGGTGATTATGGTGGTGGGAGGAACAAGATCTTTGTCTAAAAGATTATCCTCAATGAAGAGTTGTAGGAGTGCTTTAAGAGCTTGGCAATCCTCCATGTTATGCCTTGGTGCACGATGGTAGGCACAGATCTGGGAGTCGTCAAACCATTTTGGTTTTGGTTTGAGTGGGTCGTAGGGTTGGATGGGTAGTAAGGTGATGTGGGAAGAGATGAGTAGGTTAGCCAGGATATTCGCATATGATCCTGCCATTGGGTCGCACGGTGAAGCGGGTATGTTTTTGGGTGAGAAATTCAATAGTGACTTAGAAGCGGGTGCCATGGGTTGCGGTGTGGGGGTGGTCAGGTAGTTTGGGTATGTTTAGGTTTGGGTTGGGGTGTGGGCCACACCTTGTTAGGTAAGGGTGTAGTGGATGATTTGGTTTTGGGTTTAGGTGTCACTTTGGGAGGTGGGGTGGTCAGCAATGCAGAATGGTGGTGTGAGGAGGAGGGTCGCACCAAAGGTGGGAGAGGACGAGTTACCCAAGGTGAGAGGGGTGACGCTATGGGGGTAGGGGCGATAGGTGGTAGTGGTGATTGGTGTTGCCTAATAGGTAAAGGAAACTTCGTAGGGTTGGGTAGAAGAGGAGGTGGTGATAAGTGGGGCATTTGTCGATTTGTGGTTGTATTGGGTATATGCAATTTTATGGTTAGGCTGGATGGATGGGGACCCAAGAGGGATGGTAGTGGTGAAGGGGACAAAGAGGTAGTAGGTGGCGCTAGTATCGACGTCCGGGGGTGGTTGGTGTGTTTTGTTTGATAGTGGTGTAATTGTGGTGAGGGGGTGAGAGGGAGTAGTTAGATCAATTTTGATTATTGGATGGGTAAGGCTTGATGTGGGTCATACCCCCAGGATACGAGAGATGGTGAAGGTTGATGAGGGGTTGGGAAGTGAGGATGTAGATGATGCAGGTATGTGTATGGTTAGAGGTAATGTGGGAGGCATTGTAGTCACCTTTGAGGGTGGGAGAGGTGTGGATGTTGCCACTATTGTAGGGTAAATAGTGGGTGAGTTGGTAGGTAAGGTCTGCATCTATGTGGACATGGGGATTTGAAGGCATTCCCAAAGCAATGAATGATCAACATACTCCGAAGGGTCCATCGAATGGGGCGATGAGGAAATGAAGGGGATCAGGGTGGCTTTGGTGGTGATCCCTGTAAACGTAATGGATATCTCATGAAATAGGTAAGTCCTCTACATCCGATTGTGTAGGAAGGAGGGATTGTTTGATCCTTTTTGCATACAATTAGAGACTGAAATAGATAAGCGTGTAGGAGGTTTACCTGTTGTTTGGTTGATGGATGGAATGCACACGTGTAGACTTCTGATCTCGGTCGATTGTGTGAAATCCTTTTTGGCTGGGAAGGACTACCCTATAATAAGAAAGGACCACAAAAGAGAGTTAAACAACATATGCAGTGGACTACCTAGCGTATGCTAGATCCAGGAAGTGCGATACTCCCTAGAGGGCTATCAATCCATTGTTTTATAAATCAATATTAAGTGACAAAATCATGTAAATAAAAGGAATCTAGTGCTAGCGTTTTGATTTGGGTGCCTCAGTTGCCATCAGCATCGATTCAGATTAAATACTAAACTATGTAGGTAAAAATGTGTTTGGGTTAGGTTCTGGGTAGGTTAGGTGGTTTCAGTCACGCATGTGGTTGGGGGTTGGGTTGGGTATTCTAGGTTGTTTGGGTGAGGAGGTAGGTCGCTGGCCTACTTTGTGTTAGTAGACATAGAGACCGATGCCGGTTAAGGTTGATCGGTATCGGTCACTGTAGAGGTGACGAAGGTCTAGGTGATTGGTGTTTGGGTCCCACTCTATCTCAAAATAGAGTGTTGAGAGAGTATGGGTGAGGTTTAGGTGAGTGGTAGGTTTAGGTCAGAATGTTGGTGTGTTTGTGGGTGGTTTGGGGTGTATTTAGGCGTAGAAGGTGGGGAGCTGGCAAATAACTTGGGGTGAATGACGATGATTAGGGTCATGGACCACGATTAGGGTTAACCGGTGATGGTCATTGGTATTGGGTCAGAGTTTGGAAATGGGGATTAGGGTGCCTTCTGTGACTAGCCAGAAGGTTGATAGGGAGTGGAATAGGATGAAGAGGGTCCTGGGTGTGAGTGTAGGTCGAATGGGTGAGGTTGGAGGGGTAGGAGAGGAGTTTTTCTCTCAAAGAGTGAAATAGAGAAGAAAAGTACCAAAATACAAGTGTGGGATAGAGGGATCTACTTACCCAGAGTCTGATATGTGTAGAAGAGTGAGCAGATGATGAAGAAGAGTGATATACGTCGATGAAGGCTGGTAGGTTAGTTCGAGAGCTCTTTTCCCTTGCTTTTTCTAGTTCGATTCCTCCAATGGATGTTCTCACAAAGGTTTCTTGTGAGTGCTTCCACCGATGGTCTCAGCTGGGAGTTCTAATGGCCTTGTTGTTTCAGTGAGTTGCCAATGATAATGTGGACACCAATGTTGAATGTCAATCAACCAGTAACCCAAGAATCAACCAAAATGACCAACCCTTTGGAAAGAGTTGGGGACCAGGTATTTGCAGTGATGGTGCCAGTCCCACTTGAATGACATCGGTCGGGACCGTAACCAACATTGGTTATGTCGGGGATTTTTTTTTTTGAAAAGTGGGGAATATTCCTTCCCCACTTGATTTTGAGTGGTGAAGCACATGCGTCCTCCACCCTTAGCATGGGTAATAGGATAGAAAGGGGTCCTATGAGTGGAGTGGCCACTATTAGGGTTTTCTAGAAGGGTATGGGCAAGGTGGGGAGTGGAATGGTGAGGTGGAGGGGCAAGTGGGGTAGTGGAAGAGTGAGGTGGAGGGGCAAGTGGGGTAGTGGAAGAGTGAGGTGGTTGGGTGAGGTGGTTGGTCTAGTGGCATGGTGAGGTGGCTTGATGAGTGGGTAAGAGGGGGAATTTAATTAATTGATGTTAATTAAATCCTTGAGTGTGTGAATGAGGGTCATTTGTGATGTGTGAAAGGGGTTGTGAGTGACCAAATTAGGGTTAAATCGATCGCCTGTGTAGAATGTGGTTATTAGGTTATTTTGGAGGAAGATGATGAAAGGTGACATGTTTTTGGTGTCTAGACATACATCATGAAATCATTATAAAATTTGGATTTTCAGAGTAGGAGCTTTTGAAATAGTTGAATTGATAGCTTCAAATCCTTTTCTTCCTTCGTTGGTCCAAGAGAAAGTTTTATCTCTCTTTAACATCGCTATTAATGGATTGACTAATGTTACAAAATATGGAACAAATCTTCTAACAAAGTTTAATTTTCCAAAAGAACTTTATAATGATTTCTTATGATGAAGAAAGGATAGCTGTGAAATTGCTTCAATTTTGAAAGGATCAATAAATAAACCTTGTCTAGAAACAATATGTCTAAGTAATTTACCTTGATGAACGAAAAGATAGACTTTTTGGGATTCAATGATATTCCAAATTACCTGCAAAGATGAAAAGTCTACCTTAAATGCATAAGATGATCATTAGAATTCTTTGAAAATATAGTAACATCATCTAAATAAACCAGTATACATTTATTTAATAGGCTATGAAAAGCCATGTCCATTGCATGTTGAAACATTGTACTGAATTAGAAAGTCCAAAAGGCATTATTTTGTAAGCATAAGTACCCCACTTTGTGGTGAAGGCTATTTTGTATCTATCTTCTTCATGCACAAGAATCTAATTGTATCCACTATAACCATCCAAAAGGGACAACCTGTCTGAACCTGAAACTGTTCTTAAAATATGATCCATATTGGGCAGTGGATAATGATATTTTAATGAAGATTTGTTAAGATCTCTAAAGTCCACATATATCCGGATTTCTCCATTATTTTTCCGAAAAGGCATAAGATTAACTACCCAAATTGAATGCTTAACTAGAAAGATAATACCCGATTCAATCAACTTGAATAACTCTTTTCTCATAAAGGGTTCAATCATAGGATTTATATGCCTTTTTTTCTGCCTAACTGGTTTAGAATTTGGCTACAACTCTATGGTATGTTGAGATAAACTGGGATCAAATCCTCTCAGATCTTGGTATTTCCAAGAAAAAAATCTTTGAATTCTTTGAATAGATTAATGAAAGACTATTTTTCAGCTAAGGAACATACCTTTTCGATAAATAACTTCTTTTCATCATCAACTAAGATCTCTTCGTAGTTATCTGCGTGAGTTGAGATCTTTCCTTTATCCTTTCTTAGTTGATCATCAGAACTGAAGATATATTCTAATGTGACTAGTCCTTGAGGCAACTTATTTGTCTTCAATTGAAAAATATGGTCACCATATAAATGTTGCAGGTTTTCTTGGTTAACTACAGAAAATTCAGCTTCTTACTTTTGCATAAATCTGCATATTTACTCATCATCTTTGAAAAATTGCCAATTTTCTTTATTATCGACACTAAACTTCTGATAATCAGCTGTATATGTGGTTGTATTTTTTTGTTTTTAATATGTTATAATACTTCAAAGCCAGCACCAATTGCTACAAGTCTTTCTGCATGTTTGTTTTAAGCTCTTCAAACAAATTGTATATTAATAGCCTCAAAATCATCCATTAAGTATGAAACTCTATGTTTGTAAGATTTCAACAATGAATTCTTACACACATTAAAGTTTTTTACTTGATTAATCACTAACTCTGAATCACCAAAAACTTACAACATGTTGATACCTCTTTTTCTGGCCCATTGTAGGCCATGAATTAATGCTTCATATTCAACTACGTTATAAGTACATGAGAATTGTAGACTTAGAGATGAAAAATACCTTTCATTTTTAGGGAAGTAAGCATCAAACCTATACCTTGTCATTTTTTTCTTTTCTCCATCGAAATGAAGCTTCCATAAGCCTTCTATTGTTTTTTCTATTTTGGACAGTAAGGGGATTGGTGCATTTTCTTCATGCAAACAATAAACGCCAAATAAATATTCTTTCACTTCTTGAAGGGATCATAAACATGTTCTTCTTGAGTTTTTTCATCCATAAACATATTAGAAACACCATCTAATGCAGAAACATGTGTTGTGACGTCAAAATTAGATTGATCTATGGCAACATAAATTGCTACACCATTTGAAGGATGAGGTTCAATATGAAATCTAGCCAAAGGATTTGAATTGACTATAAATATAGTTCCATAACTTATAGTAAATAATAAGAATGACCACTATGAATAAATATAACCTCCTATCTTTGCTTTGTAAAATCTCTTGATAAACATAAAGCAAAGTAGGGAGGTAGATCTACAACTATTACATCTTGCAGAATAGAAACACAAACATGTAATGTCACCTCCAAATATCTAATGACCCCAACCTGTGTTAGTTGTTTTCCCATCTATCTACAACACACTTGTCTCTTTTGGTTGATACTACATGTCTAATTTCTCTACAATTTGTTTACATTACTATGTTGCTTGCACCAATGTCAACCATGTAGTTATGAACTAAATGATCTCCAATTATCAAAGATAGGTAAAAGGGTGGTGGATTTTTAATATAATGAGAGTTAAGAATCTTTTTACCATCCACTTAACCTCTTTCATGTGATCTTTCTCGATAATACCAAGAACCATATCTACTTTCTGAGCTTCATTTTCTGCTAGTTTTGAAGAAATTTGTAACTTAGCAAGCTCGTGAGCAAGTAGCTCTTGGTGTCTTGGAATACTTAAAGAATCCCATAGTGAAATATTAATATTTTAATTTTCATTACCTCAACAATATTAAAAGAAGCAACAATATTTGAAAAATCTTCTACAGTTTTAGCATAAACTTTAGCAAAAATTGACTCTGCTTCAGCAAATTTTGAAATATGAGGTATGAATAATCTTCTAGGATCAGGCTGTAATTTTTTTGATGATATTTAGGGGCTGAACTACTTGCTATTTTTGAAGGAACACTGCACTGTTTGCTCTTTTTTGACATGTATTTGTTGATTTATCGGAATCGTAGGTAAAAAGGTCTATTTTGTTGTTTTTCTTTATCTTGAGCCCTTTCTTGAGACCTAGTTGTAACTGCAATAAAATATTCTTCTCCAAAATTGACTAAGTTTTGTTTAGGTGATTTTTGATTCTGAGCATCTTACTTCCCACCCTCCATTTGAGGCATAAATAATGCTTCAGATTGAGGTTGTGTAACAAGGCTTATATTTAGGAATGCATTTGGATAATTAACAACTGAATGAGGCTGATTGCAAGGTAAACACCACTCTTCTAAAGCCATGTTGACTGGAACAAGAGTGCTAGATGAACTAGGAGCTTTAGGATCAAATTACCTTGGCTAATATGGCTTCCTATAATTCTGATTTTGCTGGTATGGCTATCTATTTTGATGATTTTGCTGATATGAAGCTTGGTAAGGCCTGCTAGGTTGAGCTATTTTATTCTCAATTAATGTTAATTTATTTCCCATAGTTTGCAAGGCCTTAAATACATCATCTTGTTGGTGCTGTAACAACATGCTCTATTATAGTAATAGGTTGTGGTATAGGTGCCAAATCTACCATAAGAGGCATAAAAGGTCTTGGGGCTAATTTTCCAGCTTGAATAAGGTTGTTTGTAGCTCTAATAGTGGTATCATAAGCTATTGGGAGTGTATTTCATCCCATAGATTGTATCATGGATGAAATGTCGTTATTTAAAGCTCTAAGATAGTATAAAAAGTATGATCAGCTTGAGGCTTAACACTAGATGGAATTCTTTCCCAAGTTCTAGCAAATCTGATATTAAAAATGACCATAAATTTGTGAGGAGCTCTATTGATTGTAGAAAATTATTCTATGAGAGATAAATTATTAGAATTGTTCTAAAATTGTTTAAGAAATTTCTCACCTAATTCATCCCAAGTTGTTATGCTCCCTATCGGTAAAGTTCTGTACCATTGCAAAGCTTGTCCTTTAAATGATGCAACTAAGAGTCTTAAGGCTACATCTTCATGAGTTACATTATGGACTGCACAAAGGGCTGCAATGTATTTAATATGATCAGTAGGGGTAATCTATTTTCACCAGTAAATGACGGTAAACATCTCATGGCAGCAATATGTATATCATGGTATAGTGGAATCATTAAAGGGCTATCATTAGTAAAGGTCACAAAATATCTAGGTGGTGGTGGTTTATGCATGATTATCAAGATTTGAACAACAAGATTAACATGTGGTGAAGGAAGGGGAGGAGGGTTGCCAAAACTGGGCCTATTGTAAGGTAAGGTATTTCCAACTCTTCTTCTTCATGCAAAATTTAAAGTTAATGAAATAAAATCAGTAGAAAGTCCTCTTACCGATGATCTTGTGGTAACTTTGGGCATGGAACATGCTACAAAACTAGTCTGAAATCATCCTTACAGAGTCGTCAAATAATTTATTTTTATTTTCAATGGATTTATGTAGCTAATTTTGTCCAAAAATGATTTTCTTTCCTTGTAAATATGTTGTAAATTATTGTAATTTGCTACAGATCTGATCTGTGTCCCACTGGGCATGCCAAAAACTGTTATCTCTCAAAAGTGCACCCTTGTTGAGAGATGACAATAGGGTTCTAAGCTTTCCTTATCTCTCACTTCGTAGATACAATGGAAACACCTCAGGTTTGTGGGTATACCTATTGTTGAGGTGAGTCTTCAGTATCAAGGCTAGTTCCTTATTGATGTATCATAAACAAATTGTTTTAGGGTTTTGAGGGTAAAAATATTGTTGTAATTGAATTGAAATGGGGTGATACACCAAATTTGATTGAGGGATTTGACTAAGTACATGCACAATAAAACTGAGAACAAATTACAGAAGCATGAACCAATGGGTTTTAGTTTGATCCTAAGGAAAACACTTGTATGTTGAGGGATAAATCACAACACAAAGCTAACATGCACACTAAGACTGAATAGAAAATACCAAATTTGCAGCAAGGTAAGATAATTAATCAGGGAATTGAAATTCACAAGAATTAATGTAAAGATACACACCACTGCAAATAATTGGAAAGGCAATAACTGGTTCTCATTCAAGGAAAAAATGGCAAAAATATGCTTTAGCACTCCCACCAAAAATTCCTCCTTGTGCCTTGCTAGTGCACACAATATATAACAAAAATACTTCACCCAACCCATCCTAAAAATAGACTACATTCTATACTCACCCATGCATGCTAATTTTACCCCTTTATCATGAATAAATAAAGGAATAAAAATAGACATGCTAATTACAATGAGGCATTAATAGCCTTAGTTACAAGAATACACTCTAGTCAAAGTGTAATTGATTGTTCTATTTTTAATGCAATTAATATACTTGGGTGAATAAAATTTAGCCAATAATAGCTCTTTCTTGTTGTTCAAGTCATCTCCAATGTGCATGCAACTTGGTCTTCTTGTTATTTGATTAAATAATCATATTTAATCCTTGATGTAGCACTTGTGTATTCACCCACTTGTAAAGGTAGATTTATCTTTATCTATGTTTTATCTTTTTGAAGGCATGCAAAAATACATTCTCTTGTGCAAGCAAAATAATTACCTTTGCCTTCATACTTAACAAAAATACTCCTCCACTGTGGGGACCACTTGTCCATGTGCACATAATAGTATCCTTCCTTTGTGAAAAATAAGGTAATTTCTTGTAAAAGGTAAGGTTTGAACAGTCACTTTATCCTTCATATGTGGGGACCACCTCTTTTGTCTTCAATTGAATGATTATAATAATCAATTCTTTAAACTCATGTAGTAGCATCCTCTTCACCTTATTGGCTACCTCTGAGCATGCAAAAGAAAACATTCCCTTTCTTATGAACACAAAAGCACAAGATTGTGGCAAAACAAGGTGAAATTTTCCAAAGATTAAGGTAATTTTTACTTGGTGTTTTCTTTGAGCATAGGCATACATTATAGCATTGAATAATAATCATGTGATTATTAGACCACTCCCCCTTTTGACTTTTCATAGCATATACACTTTGGGAAAACACATTAGTTTAAGGTCAAAACAATGATCATTGTGTGGAATAATTAGTCGACCCTTTTGAATAATTGAGCATAGATTATAGTCAATGCTTAAATGATTAAAGTGGGGAAAAATGAGTCCCTATCCATATGATGAATGACTCCTCAAATTGATTTTCGGTGGTATGATTTAACTCTGAGTCGAGTTGATGGTAACTAGGAGTCGCATTGATTCTAGTGTTTTAATCTTGGTTTTTCATTTCTATACCAAAGCATGCTCTGGGGCATTGATGCTCGAAACTAGAAAATGGGGTAGTTAGGGTTTACATTCATGGCGTTTGATTTGTTACCATTTGATATTTTGAATGATTTGATCTCCATTGTTGATCTGTTTAGGGTTACATTGATTATGGTGATGATCTTTAGTCATTGATCATTTTACTAAAACATCTCGAGTCATTGAACTCCTAGAAAATGTGTTTTCTTTGTACACCATCAATATTTATCCTTGTTTTACATGTGTTGTTGATTGTAACTCTGGGTAGTTAGGGTAACCTTGTGGTTAAGGTGACGAGTTAAAACAAATTTAATCCTAATTGATCATTTCACTTGTATGGCCAAAATGTAGGGCAAAGCCCCGGCATATTTTTCCTAGGAACGCCATTATTGTTATCTAGAGCTTGATTCTTTGGCATTTTAGCCCTTGCAAGGCTTTGTGAGTATGTATATTAGGCATCTCTATGATGTTTTTCTCTTTTTGAGCTCTCTGTGAAGTTGTATTATGGTACATGGCCGTCATTGTTGATGGTCAATTCTACTCGTTTACGTACATAATGAAGTGAAGGTAAGATCTTTTTCAAGTTTTTATGTAATATTTCTTGTTAATCTCAACTATCATTAGTACTTATTTATAAGGTTCGAGTTGTAACTCAATTGTGTTCTCCTTTGGATTTTATGTGGGCATAAAATTGGATTCACTATCATTTTAAAGCCATTAGGATTTTGGAAAGTTGGGGCTGAAATTTTTGTTTCGTCGAGCTTGAAGATTTGTCTTTCTTTTGAAGGCGAGATTTAGTTCGTAAAAAAATTTAAATTTGTCACACACCATTCTCTGTCATTTCATTTTCAAACATGCAATGATATTTTCTATTTTTTCACATTTCTTGTGCTTTCTTGTGACCCGAGTTAGAGATTTGTTCTGGGTAGTCAATTTACCTCTATTCTTGGCTCCATTCGAGGGTTTCATTAAGGTCTTCAACAATTCTTTATTGAAAATCGATAAGTTCTTTCGTCATTATCAAATTTTCCATAGAAAACTCTAAAACTTTCTATGAAACCGTGGAGGCATAACCACTTCTGAGTCTTATTGTCGATCGTTTTCAAGATTTTTGTACATTGTTGTGTCTATGTGCTTCGAGATCTAGTTCCACCTTGAGTTGCATATTGAAAATCCATTTTTCTGATTTTGGAGACCATGCCGCTATTTTAAAAATCCTGTGAGTTCTCATGTCACTTGGTCTTTCATCTCTAGGCATTTTTTATTTGCTGAAATTTTGCCCTTACACATATCTAGGTTTGTATGTTTAAAAAAATGGTGACTTATTTGAATAATAACTAGGAGCTTGAATTTGGTTTTTATTGTTGTGCATTTGTAAATGACAACAATGGATAGATTATTCTTTGACTGTTACTGTAGAAGACGTGAAATCTTTGTTTTTAGTTTAAAAATCCATTGCTTCTTGTACATTTCCATGTTCTTGGTTGAACCTGAAGGTTTGCTATAATTTGATAGCTCCATCTTACATTTTCTTATGTATTTCCACCCTGTTCAAAATATTTCTGCAAACTTGGGAAACATTCTAGTAATTATCTTGTTAAGCTTTGAAAATTTTCATATCCAGTCTCTGTGTGTTTTGAAAGTGAATTTTTCCTCTCTATCATTTATAATTATTTTGAGTCTCACTATAGGGTACTTGAAAAAATGGCCACCATGGAAATAAGAATTCGAGCTCAGTTTAATCTCTGGTTTGTTCTTGGTTCTTCCTACTTGAAGTTATCTATATAATTTCTCCTACTTTTCTCTTTGTAGCTTCACCTTGAGCTTATACACAATTGTTTATACTTGAGGCTTGAAATCATTTTGGAACAAAAAAATTACAACTTCTTAATAATGAATTATTTCATTTAATTGCTGCAAGTTAGCTGATTTGAATGGTATTGTTCATTTCATTCTGTTTGGAACATTCTTATTCCTTTCAATCTGTGTCTTTTTGAATGTTGTTTGACAAGGATGTAGTTTAAATAAAAGTACATAAATTATTTCCATTGTTCCTTTCCTTAATGAGTGCTTTAACCTTACACCTAAAACTATAAACCTATTGATTATTGAGCTTTATAGATGCACTCAAGTGTTTCCTTTATGATTGTATATGAGATGTACTATAATGTTGAATCCTGAAAGATGATATCTTTACTTTATGTTTGTTATTTCATTTAATTGATTTTATATTCTTAAAAAATGCATGACTGTAGCTTTTCTCTACAAGTATTGAATATGTACTCTATATATCTGCAACATGGAAAACTACAACCCTTGTTGTTCTTTGATTTTATGGTGAAGAACCATTTCATTTATTTTGATGTAGTGTTAATCTAGACTGGAACACTATAAATTTGTGTTCTTGTGATAGTAGTTGTACCTAAAATATTCAAACCTGTTCAGGAACTCTAGATTTAATAAATCACCTCCTTTGGTTTGCAATGTTGAGTTCTAGAAACTTTGTTAGGCAAATTTTCTATGATGAATGCTTGTTATTCCTGTTATCAAGTTGTTGCATTTTTTGGATCAATGTAATTTGATCCCTTATCATGAAGTTGAAAGTTATAAACATTTTTAGGGAGCTATTTTCTTCCTTTTCCTACTTGGATTTCTTTCAAATTTGGATCAGGTGCATTATGTTTATGTCATAATTGATGATGTCTACTCTTGAATATGTAACTTTGATCATGTGTGAGTTTTGTTCTTTGTGTTTGTTTGAACAAGCTAGTACATTTTAGAATTTGTATCTACATACTTCGCTTTTCTTTTAGATGCATTTGTACTTGCATGTTACCTGTAACATACTTGCAATGGTAACTTGAGCATTTCTTGCCTTCTTGAGTGATACTAATATCACTATAGTTCTCTTGAAATCTACAATCATCTTCTTCTTAGCTTGCCAAAGTTGATACAACTTCAAAAGATGTAAAAGTCAAATCTTTTCCTTATGTTGTACTTGGTCATTTTAAAATATGGCATGAATTTTGTTCCACTGCAATGATGCAATTTGTATTGTAACCTGATGTATATTAAAAATTGCAAGTACTTTTCAATTATTTATTTATTTTAAATGTTATGATTTTGATGAAAGAAAATTTTAATGCCCTTACAAATCTGTTTTGTCCCTTCAAAATAATACTTCCATATATAACCAATTGTTCTTTGATAGAAGAAAAAACTTGTACTGGTGACTAAATTCATCATCAACACTTGCTCCTTTTCATTTTCAATTTGTAAAAGCTCTAATCCATGCTATTCTTTGTTGCATATTTGATCTGTACAAGTACTTTTCATTCAATTTAATCTATTTTCTTCAAATGCTTTTTGTACCTGCACACTTAAGAAAATTATTAGAAAATAATTAGGCTTTTTTGGCCTCTCTTATGCTTCATAGTCATTATTTTATCTCTTTTTCTATTTTGTCATGATTTTGGGAATCATATTTGCTTCTGCAAGATACTTATTTTATTCTATATCAGTTACTTGATGTATCTTATACCTATGATTTCAAGAGGCCCACTTGCCTAAAACTAGAAATACAGGCATGCAGATTGAATCCTAAGCTCAATAACTGATGCCTTTTATATGTTTTCTCTTTCAGGTACATTGCTATAATGGAGTGATGTAGAAAAGATGAATCTCAAAAGATAGAGTAGAAGCAATGAAGACCAACGAAAAACCCCAAGGAAATGATGGGTTCCTTCTTCATTCCTTTGCTTCTAGTTTTATACACATGTATCTCTTATTACGTAGTTGTAAGTTACATCCCATGGCTTGTGTGGGAAACATTGAATTTCCTTGATGAATAAATGATATTATTTCTGTAATTGAGTTGTGTACTTCCTTTTACTTTCAACTTTTATGATTTGTAATGATTGTACAATGAATTAAACAACTCAATACATACTTAATAACACTTAATCATAGGAAATAATCAAATTGAAAATACCTGTAACTTAAAAATGAACTCTCAACAATGCAAACAACAACTTTGTTTGCTATTTCTGAGTCCAACTTCTTAGGTATGCCTTTATCTCTACCTACCTCAAGGATATGCTTTAGTTCTTTGGAGCTTCTGTGCATCTTTGATGAAGGTGATCATGGGATAGCAACATATATGATGTTTTTATTCCACAACAGCACACATAGCTTCTTTTTTCCTTGTTGATTCACTTAACTGAAAACTCAATTTAACAATAAATGCCCCCTTTAGGTAGGTTCATTCATCAATTCTTTTCATCAAAAACAAAGTTTCGAGTTTCCCATATTTTCACGAGTGCAAAAAAATTCAACACCAGACTTAAGAGGACTCACCACACACCTTTCTTTCTTTACGGGACTCGACCGAGCTTTACTTAATCAATCTCACCTTCGCCATCAATATCATTTGACATAAATGACAACACTATTGACTAAAGTGTTAAACATCACAAGATCTTCATGCCCCTATTTTCACAACAAAGCACTAGGGTGCAATGCTAGTGGGCCCAATGGTGTGTGCTAGTGTTAAAATGTGATTTTTACTAACCATAAAATGCAAAGTAAATGTGACCCAAATATATATTTTTATTTTCTTACCACGACACTATCCTCTAGAAGCTTCCCATACTCTTGAACGTGATCCACGTGGTGTTTACGGCTAGGTATGCAAGCCTTATCTCTCAAAAGCAGAGAAAAATATTTCAAATGGGAAAAGAAGGTGTAATGGCACAAATTGTTGCGATTGATTTTACCCCTCCCACCTACTATTTATACCCTCCCAACCCTAATTCTTCATTTTTATTACCTCGAGAGGGTAGGATTAATAACATTTTATTCTATTTTCCTCCCACCATGTACTAGCATTATGTTGCGTTAGTTTATTTGACTAAATCATCTATTTTAATGCCATTTTTATATCATTGGGCATTTTCTTGCTTTCAAAGGACCTTTTTTATCCTTGGGGAATATTATTGCTTCTCGAGTAACCTCATGAGTGTACCAAATGCACCTTGTAATTTATTCTATACCACATTCTTCTAAAACTTCACAAAAACCCCAAAAATGGTAAAATTAAAAAAATCCAAAAAAATTAGTAAAATTCAAAAAATCCAAAATTGGTAAACACGACATTCACACATCCAAATCATTCACAGGACATGAATTCCTTGAACATTGAAAATTATCCTATAAAATATCCTTCTTTGGTCCTCACCTATTCTTGCATAACTTACAGTCATTTTGATCTTCCCTCATTAACAAAGTTGGTTTTCTTGTTATGTCTGTATTCCCTTGCACATCCAGTTTCTTGGGGTAGTTTCATAGTGCATGATTTATTTTTCATGGGACTTCTATGTCCTTTGTTTATTCACCTTGCATGTATCCTTGCTTGGGGTGTCATTTTTAACCCTTGTCATATAACTCAAACATTTGGGAACTGAAGCTCGATAACAAAAACATTGGTGCAACTATCTTGAACGTTGTTTATTTGAGTACATTTGTTTGTGTTTGTTTCTTTTTTGATCTTCTTGTTTAATTTTTCATCCGCTTTACATTATGTATGTTTCTTTGACTCAATCCTTTAACAATGTAAAAACTATATTATGGCTTTTCATGTCATTCTACACTTTTGTTTCATGCTCATATTAAATAAAAAGTTCTCCGAACTAGATGGTTCATTGATTATGTCAAAAATGATGATAAAAGCTTCTCCTAACCTAATGGGTATGATTTTTATGTGTATGTGCCGACCTTTTGATACTCCATGTGTGGTTTTCATTCTATCTAACTTTCTACCAATCATTTTCCAAAATTTTATCTATTCTTACAATGGTCACCCAATCTCAGTTGGAATCCCTTTCATCACTATTGAAAAGTTCTTCCACAACACATTGGGAAATATGGATTATATTTATCCCACCTCCCCCCTTGTTTCCTCTAATTTGTTAAAACACAGAGTATCCTTCTCTAATCACCCCAATTGAACACTAGCCTCCCATGCTTGTTTCAAATCTTCTCTTTCCTTCTTATTTTCGATCACCAATCAGCCTATTCTATCACCCCATCAACACTCGAGGGGGCATTCTTCATTCTACTAATTTTTCTTCTACTCCTTCAAAATTTAATTGTCTATAATTGTCTACTACCTTTGAAGTAATGTCGCTTACATTACACCACACCAAAGAGGGGCAAATGTAGACACTAAAAATATGACGTGTAACGTCAATACTAAAATTGCACTTTTTATCCTTGTTTCCATAAATTCCGTTATGATAAGTGATTTCTTGGTAATTAGCTAACATTCCCCTTCATTTTGGTCAATTAACAAGACTTCGTTAATTAACTAGCCTCTCCTTCATTCCGGATGCTAATTAACAACAACTCGTTAGGTATAATGCTCTTCTAATCAATTAATTAACTATTATTACTTAATTAAGGATTTTTAATCTTCTATTTAATAAATAAACCTTCTTATTGATTAAATCTCCTTTTCAAACACTTCAAATTCTACCACTTCCATTCTAAATCACCTCCAAATTGCTTCTTAATCTTAGCTTGACCTATTAATTAATCCTAGTTGATTAATTAATTCATCTCCATCTCCCCACGAATTTATAATTACTAATTAATTCCTTATAATTATGTTTATCCCACATTCATTAGGTTTCTAGCTTCTCCCAAATTGGAAAGCTATATATAGAACCTAGTAGCACCTCCCTTCCAATCTTACACCAATGTTTCAAGTTTACACTATATGCACATGATAAGAGAATTTCTACCATTGAAAAGCTTATTGATCTTACATCCATTCCTCTCATAAAAGAGTAGTAAAGGAAGATCCAAACATGGCCATTAAGCCATTTTGGTGAGATTCTTTCCTCTTCATGGAGATAAAATTATTTTGATTGCTCATGATCACGATAGGTTCATCATAAGGAGCAACTACACACACAAAGCACATCCAAATTTCAAAGGGATAGCTTAGCATTTAATATTTTCATGTTGGATGCATTTATATTAGATTTCTATTTCAAGCTTTATCATGATGTTATTTTTGAATTAGCTTAGTTATAGGAACTACTTGGTGTTAGTTTCTAGTTGTTAACTTAGCCTACTTTTACATGCATACAACGATGATCCAAAGATGATCAAAATAGTTGTACCAATAGTCTTTAGTTATTTTTCGGATCTCGTCAAGGATCTTGAATTTTTATTTGATGTCTTTGAGGGTCGGTGTGAATTTGATGGTGCACAAATTAAGCTTGTGGAGGATATGGAATTTCTCACACATGATCAACTATTGAACAATCAAGAGATCATAGATGCTTGTAACCAGATGGGATTGACTTGAAACAATCATCTATAACAGAGACATGCTTGCAAACAGACATATTAAGTCTACATAATTGATAAAATGTAATGATTTGATAAAGGAATCTAGATTCACAAGAATCACGGGTGATGTAAAGGAATCACTAGTGATTAAAGGGAATCATGAATGATTCTTGTAAAAACACTGATTTCTTTGATAAACAATAAAATAATTGAAAATAGAGATCAAAATGATTGTTTTCTCTTGTTTTGATGTATGACTAGATTAGAAATGATAATAAACAATACGAGATTACCTTGTAATGTGGAAATGGCTGCAAAGGTGCTCACAAGGACTGATTGAGTCTGTGGTGTTGATATGTTGATTGTTCGATAGTGTGGAGAGGGTCGTGACGGATTGTGGATGCACAAATTGATATTTCGTGGCTTCTTGGAGTGGCAAAGTCTTGTTGCGGGCAGGCTTTGGAGATTGTTGGAGTTGAAGAAATTTGTCCATAGGTTCAAGAATTTGAAAATGAAGATGTAAAAAGTCTTGGAAACAGGAGTTGAAGCTCCTATTTATAATTGTGGGTGATTTTTTGGAATCATTAGCAATCTAGGAAATTTGGAGAAACTCATTTGGAAGTGGTTTCAACCACTTCCAAAATGGGAATTTCAGGTATGGGTACGAGGGTAAGTGGTTAGGAGAGAGGTTAGGCTTCATGGGAGGTTAGAGTAAATAGGGTTAGGATATGTTGAATATGGTTAGGAGGTTTTAGGGAGGTTAGGGTAAGTTTTGATAGTAAATACATTCTACAGGAGGTGAAAAATGAGTTTATGGGTGAGGATAATGACTTAGATAATGTTTAAAGTTATAGGTTTAAGAAACTAATGTATGTATGCAGGGTGTAGGTGGGTGATGAAAACCCAGTGTCTTGACACATATCGGACATTTACTTCTACTCTCGTCATTTTAAAAGACGCCCTCAAGGGTTATCTTGATGTTTTATCATGAAGTATCACTTGGGATGAGTGTTATTCTCTCGTTGTAACTTCAATCTACTTTCTACTCTTAGAAACTATTGTAATAGATAGAACAAACACCAATGATGTCTATCTTAGATATATGGTAGATGTAGTTATAATATCCTTGATTATATTTAATTGAATGAGGTATTGTGGTACTTCATAATTTCCTTTGGGAAATGTTTAACATAGTTGGTACAACCTATGATGATTACCAATGGGTTATTTTGGAATGGTTTTACATTTTATTTGAATATCTCATTTTTGCATATGATATTGTTAATATAATTTTAACTTGTACTTTATTTCCAGAGGAAGCTTAGGCTACGAAATTGAAGGAATCTTAGGGAACTTAATTGAAGGAATTTAGACTTAAATCCTATCCTTCATTGTTGATGAAATAAACATTAAAACTTTTCCCATAACCTCTTTATTTTTGTATTTTTGTAGATTTTTTATTTTAAGGTTCTACCCTCTATACTCTAGTGGTTCATGTAAGGATTTGAATTTATTATTGGAGTATTTGGAAAAATTGGTGTGCGTCCCATCTTTTGTGAGATCATGGCTCAATGTTGATGGTAATCGAACTTTTTGACAATCTCTACTTTCTAGAAAGTAAATTTGTCAAATAAGTGTAGACATAAATAAAAACAATGGAAAATAAATCCAAGATTTCCATTTTCTTGATTTAAAAAACGCGGTGATCATTTCAAAACAATGGGGATTTTTTTAATTTCTCTTTACAAAATTGTGTTGGGGAAGGAAATGAAGAGGTGGGTGTCCCTAAAAAATACCTTTAAAAACCTTTTGCATACACTCTTTAAATGTACAAATTAGGATGCATTATAAGAGTTACACAAGAAATATATGTCGTCTTGTAGAATCCTAAGAGCCAAGTTGGACATATGTCCTATTAAAATTCAAATATTATAATTTATAAAATTTAAGTATTGAAATGAATTTTATATTAAATCTTAAAAGCAGAACCTACAAAGAAAGTATGAACCTATAAAGGCAACATAAAACCTGTGCACTGGTGGTCCCTTCCTCACACTAGGCTAAAGTTTATTGAGGCTGAAAAAATAAACTTAAGAATGCAATAAAAAAAACTCTTAAAAATCTTTAAAGCAGAACCTTAAAAAACTCTAGTGATAAGTCTTGAGAAATGGGAACCAATGGACCTAAAATTAAGGAGTTTACGTGAATCTTCACTATCTTTAATCAACATCAAAATTGGGCCATACCATAATTAGCCAAATCGTAAAACGAAAAATAATACTTCTTTATCGAACAACCTCGAGGGTCCGGAAACAAGGGACCTAAAATCAAGCAACCAGTTTATGCGAATCTCCACTATCTAAAATATATATATATATCGATATAAACATGCAAGATATTACAGAAATTCAGCAAAATGGCTCTTTCAGATCCGATAGAAACAGATGATGACAAGAATTCGACTTGCTAATAATTCGAACGGAAACGAATGCATTTTCTCAAACCAAATAACATTCTCTGTCGCTTGCCACAATAACTTTTCATTGGAAATGTTAATCACTCATACAAAACAGGTCTGCAAGCGCCATTATCACATATATTTTGAATTGGGTTCCGCCCGGTCGCCAGAGAAAACATGGCACTATATGTCTCTTTCACAGACTTCAGTAAATACACGGGGACGCGACTTTAACACGTCGCTGCGCCCCGACGGCCCACGAAATGCGATTCGAACCCCTCACCTGGATTTTCTTAAATCCTCTCCTTTTCTGTTTTCCTTCCATTTCTGAGCCTAGCTTTCGGTACCTTGAATCCCTTCTTTTCATCAGCTTGCTGTAAACATAGGGTATTATCCCTGAGCATTTCTCCATCTTGTGAAGAAATAAATATTGTGATGATTCCAGCAATAATATAGCGATCAGTCCCGCTTAAAAATTGGCCCACTTGAGTATATTATTGATGATTCTCCTCGGAGAACTCACTTCGTGGTAGATAGTTGGATTTAAAAGGATTGAATAGTGACAAAACCTTCTGACAGAGGAGGAATATAGTGGTTTGAATTGGGTAGCCAGATGCAATTGTCTCTCTTGTTTGGGGCGACACAGGCTGTAAGATTCCAAACGACACAATCAGAGAGCAGCAAGTTTGATGAGTCTTACATGTCGGTCACATGTGATTATGCATTTCTCCATATGCTCTCCTCGAGTTTAGTGCAGGGTATTTATAAAAAGGAACATAAACCTAATGTGGGCTCTAATGTTTGTGAGATGTTAGTGATTAATTGTTAAATTAAAAACATTTGTTTGGGTATTATAAGGAAGTCTTTTTGGTTATATCTAGAGAAGTTTATTCAAAATTTGTAATACTTTTACATATTTATTGTTGTTTGGAAGTCTGATATAACCGGAATTGAAAGTGTAGAGATTGTAATAATTTTATTAATTAGCAATCGCACGCAATTAGTGTGATGGATGTTGAAAGGGAAGAGGTAGATGAATTAATCGAAATGGGGACCAAAATTGTATTAGAAAGAGAAGTTGTATTAATAACAAAACATAAAGTAAGGTGAGTATAAGGATAAGGGGGAATAGAGAACTGAAATATTGACAGGTAAAGAGGAGTGTAGAAGGAGAAGGAGTACATGAAGACATAATAGGCAGTGAGGAAGAGATTGGAAGGGAAGTGCGATGTTGTTCAAGGGGTTGAGAAGAGGTTAAGAGATTGTAGCCTTGATTCCTAGTTTATGCGGCATTGTAGTAGAGGTGTTTTGGACATTTTTGAGTAATGTTTAAAGGAGAAGGGAGGGAAAACCCAACTATTGGGTAAGGAAGGAATTCTAGAGATAGTTATGATGGTAAGGGCTTGTCTCTTGGTGTTGTCAATATCAATAGTGGCTTTATGAAAAGTAAGACATTGACACATGTGGATAGTTAAATCCCAAACCATTTTGATAGGTAGTTGCTTGCAATTCCCCGTTGAAATAAGCGGGATTGGAATATGGGAAGGGTTGTCGGGATCCTAGTTTAGGCCAATATATGAATCAAATTTTATGACAACAAATAATGGTAGATTAGGCGGTGCAGAGAAAGCGTCATAAACAATGTCGACAATACAACCAGTTGTACCATTGACAAGACACTGTCTAAACCCATAAATTAGCTAAGAGCATGACTTTATGGTTCATGCAAAGAAGAACTTTGTGTTGCAACTGATCATCATTTGGATCTCTTGATTCATTGAGTATGGTTTTTTGAGCAATGGATTGGGCAACTGGAGTGTTCATCCTTTCAACATTTGAAGGTTGTGTTGGTCGACTTGCTCATTCCTTGCAAATAAATGGGGGCTTCCTGGAAGGTAAGGATGTCATGTTGAGTAAGTGTGCAATTAGTGTGCAACATGAGAAGTTCCTAGTCCTTAAACAAAGTGGAATGACATTATGGATTGTTGACACCCCAAAATTATACACTTGTTCCCAGTATTATCCCAATTTACATCCTAGTTCATACCCTCTTATGATTGATTAATTACATTGATTAATCATGCTTACACCTTGTTGGGATTAATTAAATTAGTCTCTTACCATACTTTACCTCGCTTAATTGTCATTTAATATTAAATAAATGATTAATTATCTTGCACATTGTAGCTAATTAGATTAGTTACCTAATTAGGAAAATACATCTATTTTTCTAGTCAATAGTGACTTAGGTTCCCTTAGACCCCACTTGGACTTCACTTCCTCATCCTAGTCAACTCTACTTGGAATCCACTTCACCGATCTAGTAAACCGCACTTCTAGAATTCTAGAAAGGGGGAGGCAATTGAATTTCACGCAAAACCACTTTTCCAAATGTAACTTCTACTAACCGAATTTATTTACGCCCTTATGGTAATAAATTCATTCGAACTGTTTAACCTCCCTCAAGTGCTATTTTTAGCATGTGCATTCAACCACCTGCAAACTACTCTCAGACCACTACTTAGCCTCTATAAAAGAGCATGTTTATCCCTTTACAAATCCTCTTGGATTGTTGTAAGAAAACTTTGTCAATTTTGTTATCTAATATCTGCATATTGGAAGCTATATCCAAGCCAAAATATGTGTTCGTAGTATTTAAATTCTCTCATTTAGAGACCACTTTCAAGAGCACTTAAAACTAACCATTTACAATTTTACACAAGCTTAAACCTTCTTAAAACCTTATCCGAGGTTGTAAGGAAGAGTTGACTAGAAGGATTGCATATCTATTTGCTTGTCTTTTATTTTAGTTAGATTTTCCATGTGCGTAGCCACACGAGTTGGGGGCCAAGAAGTGGACAAGTCATTCTCGCCCTAATGTGCTCGTCTGCTATAGCTTGGTCACATTATAACATGAAAAAAATGAGGTCATGGTATAATGTGAGCACATTACGATTCAGATTTACCAAACCATAACACGATTGCATTATAACACTTGCACATTTTGACCGAGATAAAAAAATCGAGTACCTAAGATCCCACTTTTATGTATAAAAAGACTAATACACTCATGTTTTAACTTTTTTCAATTTCCAAGACAAACCTTTTGACTTGGATCTGGTTTGGATCACCAAGCCTAAGGCATGGTCCTGCTAAAATACAATAAACAACGTATTTTTAATGAAAATGGTAAAATATGTCTTCCTCCTTAATAAATCCCTAAAAAATGATCAACACATTTGTTAAAAATATGACTACGAGGTCGAGTAAACTTTCGTCTTTCTAAATATATGATTTTTGAAATTTTTGACTAGTATAAGGTTTCCATACTAATTATTTTTTAACTATGTCTCTTTATAGCTTTTTTTTTAATTTTTACACTTCTATCTTTCATTGTATATCTTTTGTTCAACTCATCAAAATTGAATATAAATTATACAAAGTCCCAAAGTAGGACTAATTCTATACTTATTAAAAACTATTTTTAAATATTTTTTGAGGTAGTTAGGGGGCATGGTTGGCTATCCTTATTGTTCAAAATTTAAAATCTTTGTACTTGAAATATCATTAAAAAAATAATCACTAAAAAAATAAAATAAAAATTCTATTTCAAACTAGATGCTCATACCTATCTTTCTTATACCAAAGGGTATTCAAGAATACTAAATAGTGCTCAAAACGGGGTGGGGCACAAATCACTATCTACTATGTTTTTTAACAAAAAAATGAGCATGTATTGGTTTTTATATATTTAACCAACTCACACTTAACCATTTTCAAAAAAACATTAGTAGCTCACAAACTAGACTCAAATGCTACGATTCATGTTCTTATAACATCTTACAATTTTGAGTGTAAATATTTCAAATAACTCATAGAAGTTAAATATTTTTATTTTTAGAAAAAATGGTACACTTAAGACCCCTTTTTAGCCCCAAACTTGGTGCACTTATCCATGCACACATTTTATTTCATTTTTCTTTCATCTTTTATTCACCTCTTTAGTGCAAGTTTTCATCTTACTAACATTTTTTTGAATGTGGTTTTAATTGGTGTAGACACTAATTTTTGTTATCACTACCCTATTCACCCCACATTCGCTCTTTTTTTTTTATCATGATCACCCATTCAAATTTCCCTTTCCTCCAAAATCATATATTATTCATTTTATTATTATTTCTCATCTTACCCATCCCATTATTTTTATCTATCTTAATTATCCCTAATCTCCATTAATCAATCCCAATCCTCACTTAATTTATTTATCATCCCTAAATCTCTCAATTTTCTATCCCTAGGCCATCATTTAATGTTTTTACCCATATATGGCCTTTATTTACTCCTTTCCATCTCCCACCTACCCATTTATCTTCCCTATACAACCCTATCTCATCTATATCCATCCAAAATCTAATCTCTCTTCCTATGGGCTTGATGCCTTGAGTTGGGCATCCTTCCATCGCCAAAATGGAAATCTCTCGATAGTCACCGACGACTTACCCGAGTTTCCATTGACCTTATAATGCACCTTCTCCCCCTCTTTGCAAAGGGATTGAATTTTATGTTTCTTTTGGCTTTGGCTTGTTTTTCCAAGTTTCTCATGTTCTTAGCAACAACTACTTTCAACTTGGATTCACCTCTTGAAGACCTATTTTCATCATTGTGGAGATCTTGGAAACTTTGTGTTTGTTTTAAACCATCTTGTCATCTTGCCATAATTTTGATTCATCTTTCCAACTTTCCAATCCTCTTCCAAGTCTTCTTCACCTACCTTGGAGCTCTTTCATAGCCCTAACCCTTATTATGTCTTTCTTATCCTTCATTTTCCATACATGTCTTCCTAGATATTCCCCAATCCCCGTCGACCCTATCTAGTCACCATCGACCCAACCCCCATTGTATCAATTTTATGTCAATAAGATTCCCTAGCCATCATCTTTCTCGATCTTACATCCATCCAACATCCAAATCCCATCACCCGCCCTATTTTTCATCTCGGATCCATTCCCCAATTCCCAATTTCCACCGACTCATCCTGGTCTCGTCGACCGGTCCTATCTTTATTACCTATATCCTTAGTTTTCCTAATTTTCTTGCATCCTTTTTGTTTCCCCTTGATTCGATCTTCTCGCGGATTCGGTTTATAATTTCGATCTTTGCGCACCAACTTCGTATCTATCATCGAGCTTTCGGATGTGCATTTTACATCATTATATTAGTCCACCTAATCTAGTCGTTGTCGAATGGAATGTTTGTAGCCTCGAGTTTTTTTCCAACCCACCCATGTTTGATTTACTTTCTTTACATTTAGATTAGATCTCGCATCTCTATCTTACATCTATCATTTTAGTTTATTTTTATCTTAGATTTTGCATTATATTAGATCTAAATTTCATTTATTTAATCTTATCTTTATCTAAACAAGGGTTGACATCCATCCTAGGAACTTCCCATCTATATACTAATATAATCTTTTTCTATTAAGTTCACTTGATTTGTAGATCATCTTAGCTTATTGCGAGAGAATGATCGATAATTTTATGCCCGTATCCATTATCATCCCATATAGATGTACCTTAAACCCTATCATATTATAAGTTACTTATTTTCTTTAGTACTATTTCATTAATTTGAGAAAAGAACGAGGAAATTACATTAACATTCTAGGACACTCGGTGGGACCCAACCTTTCATGCGAATCTTGTTATTTTTTTCTTTTTCATCTTCTTTCTTCCATTTTCTACTAACCTTGTAGGGAAGGAACATGCATTGGTTATAGATTTCTTGATTTATTTCATTGGATTGTGGATTTCTAGGATTTTATTTTACTCGCTTGCTTAAAATTTGAAGATGGATAAAAAGAAATGCGTATTCGAGTTATTCCCTATTTTTACTCCCCATCTCTTCTTTATCACATCGCATCACTCATCTGTTACTTTCATCGAATATCGAATTTGATTTTAGATTGAAAAATAACCCCTCATACTTACTTGAAAATATAGTCTAACTAGGGGGTTTAACTCTTGGCATACACTTCATCACACACATCCAAACACACAAATCAAACTACACATATAAACATCCCCTACCAGGTGGAACTATTGGGATTTCATTACCCAATAGGAAAGCGACCATTTTCCTATGGCCATGTTATAAATTTATCACCAATTTGAGCATCATGTACCTTTGGGTATATCGAGGCCTCCAAATTCAAAAACACCTAAAACCATCCATATATTTCCATTTCATAGGTTCCTTTGAGCCCATTTTACTTCTTTTTTACACCTAAAATAATAAAGATGATCAACAACCTATTTCTTGATTTGTTTGTTAATAAATTGTATAGGTTCTTGTTTTTCTATTTTATGCATGTTATCACTTGCTCTTATGCCAAGAAAATGCAACAATCTACCTCAGCCAATCACATCCCATCTTACAATGATCATTCCTACTAAGCCTCCAAACTTGTGACCACAATTTTTCTCTCCAAACATTTTTTTCTATGGTCTCTATTCATGAAGAATATGTGATGGGTTTCGTTATTCCCTTCATTTAATCAACTCTTAGTTGATGTCATATTCAAACCAGGTGTGTCTCGAAGCAATATGCAACAAGAAGAATTTCAGTGATCTAGTAATTGATTGTAGGTATTTATTGGTTTTTTAATATTTTATGGGGGATTTTTACAGTGTCTTTAGGATTTCCTAGCCAAAGCCTTATTAAAGATAAATTATAAGAAACTTGTTGAAATAAAAACTCATTTCTAAAATAAATAAATCTTTAGAATTAAACATGAAACACGCTTAAAATAAACACATGTCATAGAAGTAAACACACTTTCTTGGAAATAAACATCACATTTGAAAATTCTTGCAAGGAAATAATAGTATAATCTATAACCCCGTAGGGACAAGTACGTAACAAAATTCAACTAAAGAATCAAAAGAATTTATAGAATTAACACTTAAAAGATTTACACAAATTTCTTAAAAAGATAAATACCAATAAAGTGAAGAATCTTGCTTCTTAGAGGAGTGGCCCCTTTCCCCATCTTCAATCGAGAGTTGACAAAGTATGATTCTCTCAAAACTAAATGGTTATCTTATTACTAAAATGTTTTGTCTTACAAAATTCACTGTATATCTATCATATATATCATCTATCGTATATATCTAATCTATCTACAGTGTCCTTATATATATTTCATCATTTGAAGATGCATTTACAATCATAAGTGCTCAATAGTTTTCCATCCATCTATAGGTTCTAGTGAAAAAAATAGTTCTCAAAGTAGATGTGGAATTTAGAAACCTTGCTGGACATACACTGTTTGATCCTACATAAGTATTTTTGGAGTATGAAGAATCAAAAATCTATTGATCTGCTCTTGATTGGAAGGCCCATTAATTTCTCTATCACCAGATGTTGTCAAAATAAATAGATTCCCATTGATTCCAGAACTTTGGAGAAGTTTTGGAACCAAAGGGAACTATTCCGGAACTAACTGCAAAAGTTCGGAGCTAAGCGTAGGAGTTCCAAAACTAAGTGTTGGAGTTCTAGAACTAAGTCTGAAGGTTCCAAAACTAAGCGATAGAGTTCCTTTGCTATGTGATGGAGTTCTAGAACTAATCCTAGAGGTTCTAGAGCTAAGCCATATTGAATCCAATGTTCCCAAAAACGTGTTGGTTGCTTCATACTTTGTTCTTTATGACTGAATGTGACTTGTTTTATTACAAAAATAAATTTCCACACACTTTGTTAGGAATTACAAAGTTTTTAGATGTTAGAACTAAATAAAACAAAATATGGAAAATTACATCCTAACTTATACTAGATCAAACAAAATCCACAAAATGCAATCAAACTTGATAAAAAGGAGAGTAAAATAAGATCATTTATTGCACATTGATGAGGCATATTTTGGCCTTATCATCTCCCCACACTTACTTGTTTGTAAGTCCTCTTACAAAATTTACTCTTCAAACTTGGGTTGTGAATTCTACATTCCAATTGACTACTCAGGTCAAATGGCTGAAACTAAATATCCCAGTGCTTCAGTTTAGAAGTACTATACCCTGATCCTTCTTCTATCTTTCTCTGCCACTCCTCAAAGTGAGTGGGATCTTGAGGCTCTCTGTTTTTCCATGGAGACATGAGAGTGAGAAGGAGAGGAGGCCTTGTTCTCATTCCCATCCATATGCCCCTGCATTTTTTCATATACCTCAAGGATTCATGTACATAAATCTCTAACTCTTTCCAAACTACATATTAAGTTGGTGGGAGATGTCACTTCTCTTCTTCTCAATACAACTGTGAGAAACTCTCATCTCTTAAAGCATCCATCATAAATATCTTCAAAGTTTTTCTCCTCATAAGAGGTGAAGGCATCAATAATTTTCTGCAGAATGGCAATATAATGTGCCTTGAATCGACTGTCAAAGGCATGGGATCTAAAATGTATAACAAAGGAAGATGGTTTTCCATAGTGAGCTCTCATGTAGAGGCAGATGAACTAGCCTTTAATAAGTGTTTAAAATCCCTCTCTTTCTATGCTATCTAATTTTGAAGTACAAAAACAAATGCATTCAGCTAGCTTTCCCCTACATATAAATTGATCATGAAGCCTGTATTCTTTTCCAGCATAAATTTACAGAGATAAAATTCATAGAGAATATTTTTCGCTTTATACTGGTGAGGAATATGTTGTCATGAACTCTGATTCATCTTTTATTTCATGTGGAAGGCCACATGCAATCCTTGATAGTTTCTAGTGAATAAATTTCTCTTCTAGAAAGACATTGTATGTAGGAGAAGGTCTCCTGTATGTGAGTAATCTTTCACTCATTATGCAGACCATTTGTATCTTTACCAAACATTTAAATTTTTCTTCTTCCATTTTGTAAATATTTTCTTCCCATTCCTTCCTTGCCTTCTTCTCCTCTTCCATCTTGCTTCTTAGTTCCTCATTTGATGTTTTAAATTCATTAAGCTTTCTGCAAGGTATATCCACAACCGATTAAGTGGCCAACAAGTTAATTCAATTTCTAACACCTGATTCATCAAAGGTATCTTTGAAATAACACTCTATTTACTAGCCAATTGACATTCTTTTCTTTTTCTACCATTTTCTGTTTGACCAATGTCAATTCTTTAGTCCTATTCTGTGAGCTGAGTTTTTAGTTTCTCAATGAGCATTTCCCTATGCTCCAATTTTTCTTGAGGAAGTTTAATTCCTCATCCTTCTCCCTAATGATAAGTTCTACTCTAGACAAAAATAGAGCTTGTCTAACTTGATATTTCTCCTCTTTTTTTGAAAGTTCCTTGGGGAATGAGCATTGCACTTCCACCAAAGGGGATTTCCTTTCGTTTTCAAGATGTCAATTCCTCTTCTTCATGTGATAGTGTTGTTAAGTCACCCATCTCCTGAAAAGCATGTTCTTCAAATATTTCATCTTCTTTCTCCACCTCAGTTTGACTTGGTCAAGGAGGAGACATTGCCATGCTACCCAGAATATCAACAAATTCTTTCTCCAAACCATCTATGTTTTCAATATCCACTAGATTTTCCTAGACCTCTTATGAACTCTTCTTCTTTGATGAGATTAAAAATGGCATGTAGTGGGCTTCCTCCTTGAGTTTCATCTAATTTTTACTTCATGATCTAGCTTAGGTGAATCACTATCAGAGACATATATTAGTTCTTTTGGTATTGCTACAAAAGAAGGAGTTTATTTTGAAGACACATTAGGTTATGTAGCTTTAATCATCCTTTGTCTCTCCTCCTCTTTAGCCCATTAACCCCACATATTTCCTTATTTTTCTCTGTAGGGGGATAAATTTCCAAATTAATTTTAGGGGAGAAAGGGGTCGGTATTCCCCTCTTGATAGTATTAGGTTTTTGTTTGAATTTGTTAAGGAAATTTTCCCATGCTTCATCTCCATTTTTCTTTGAGAGAAAATGGTGTTGACATACCAAATGGACTAATCCATGGTCTAATTTTCCCAACTCCCCAGGAATACCTTTGAGCCATTGTTTGGATGGAGTAAAAGAGGAACCTTGGAAGGTTTACTATATACTCCTGTTTTGCAGCCCCATACCTAAGATATATTTGCATCTTAAGGACCTTTGTTCCCACAATCCCAAATTGGCCATCACAAATTAGGTACTTATCTACTAAAAATGCTACTCTGTGAAGGCTTTGAGAAGGCTGGATTTTCTTAACCCCTTGATTATTTTCTTAGTGTTATAAATATATTAGGGTTCAGATTCCTCTTCTTGTATCAAGGTTTTCACCATTTATGTTAGGGTCCCCTTGACAGGATTTGGGACATGTATAATTTGTACCCCGAATACATTTTTCATTTTATTTACAGTAAAGGTAATTACAATGCTTTTAAACTTAGTTCTGGATTGTTCTAAATTTACAACAAATTCCCTTACCAGTTTGTCATTGTACTTTGAGAATTTCTTTAGAAACTCCAGCCACCCTGCTTGTTCAAAAATGGCTGCCACTTCTCCATCCGCAAGAATTTTCTTATCATCCTATGGCTCTAACTTCTTTTTGATATCGATGCCAAGGAGGACAATTAAAATTATTCCTTATTTAAAATCCTTACTCCGTTAGGAGATAGCTACGGAACTACTGGATTTGGATTTGGCTACGAAACTTATTGGATTTGGTTGTGGAACTGTTGGGTTTAGCTACGGAATTCAAATATAATTCTACTATTTCTTCCTTGAATTTTTATGCAACTGCTTCTCAATTTAATTAATTCTGCCAGATGATAGCTCATTATTAATATGCCTCCACTTTTACTTGTTCAATCGATATCACCCTCATGATTACTTGCTTTTAATCATAATGTACAATAAATGACTCATCATACTGACTACTTAAATCAAGTATAATCACATATGTGAACTTTTGATTTAACCTTTAATAAGATCAAGACATAAGTACCATCCTTGCTGATGTAATTTGTCCACCTTGATGACTCATCATTCCTAAAAAAAGTGAAAAATAAAAAATGGCTAGAAAAGACAACAAAAATTCTAAAGAAGTTCCTTTTATTTTGAATTAGCCATTTATTGAGGAGACCAACTGTCATTTCTAGTTTTCAATTGGTCTTTGAGATATTTTTTTTGGAAGAGAACGCCATTTACTAGTTTTCATTCCCTCCTTTTTATTTCTTATTTCTTATTTTTATTTTTGTGAAGAGAATGTCATTTTCTGGTTTTCATTCTCTTCCCTTTATTTTGGATCCATGCATCTGATTACTTGATCATTTTGGAAGAACTAGGTTCTTCCATATGATCAAATTCCTTTTCTACTTCAATCTGCTTCAAGAACTCATCCTTGGTAGGAGGCTTCCTATAAAGTTTTAGCCTGTGTCCATTGACCAGAAGTGTCCTTATGCTACCATCAATGAGAAGTAGCTGAATAGAGCCATTGTAAAATATCTACTTAATCTGATAAGGTTCTAACCACCTGGTTCTCAACTTTCCTTTGAATTTTTGGTACTTGAAATCAAACAATAATGCCCAATATTCTACCTTGAATTTCCTTTATTTGATATGTGTATCATGCCACTTCTTCCTTTGGTCTTGGATTATCTCTGTCTATTGAAGTGCTTCAAATATCAGCTCATCAATTCATTGAGTTGTAGAATTCTTTCCTTTTGTGTTGCATCCAATTCAATACCCAATTTAGTCGCTGCCCTCAATGTTTGTAGTTCAAATTCAATGGGTAACAAGATTTTTTTCCCATAGAATGAATCATATGGTGATAACCTTGTTGTAGTATTCCAAGTTGTGTTATAAGCCTAGATAGCCTCAGGTAACCTCTTTACCCAATCTCTTCTACTTGCCTCAATTGTTTTGGTGAGGATGTTTTCCAATTCTCTGTTTGTCACTTCTACTTGCCCATTTGATTATGGGTGATAGGGAGATGAATTCCTATGATTGATATGATAGTACATTGTGAAGTCTTGGATCATATTGGACATGAACTATGGACCTTGGTTTGAAACTATGCTTCTTGGTGCACCAAACTTCATCATAATTTTATGCCAAAGAAAATAAACAACTGCATCTTCATTAACATTTAATAAATCTTGAACCTTTTCCCACTTTTTCACATAATCAATACATACAAGAATGTGTTCCTTTCCTTGTGAAGGAGGATTAAAAGGGCCAATAAAATCCAACCCCCACCTTTCAAATGGTTCAATCACTACTTGAGGTTGTAGAGGAATTTCACTGGTGAAAGTTGGTTGTCCCATCCTTTGACAAGGATCACACTGCTTGATGTATTTCTTCACATATTTATACAGAGATGACCAATAATAGCCAGTGCCAAGTATTTTGTGTGTTATTATTTTCACTGAAAAGTGTCCTCCACTTGGTTCATCATGACATGCCTTGAGTATGTCAAAGATTTCATCTTCTCTCACACACCTGCATAAAACCAAATTAGGACCACATTTAAATAACATTCCGATTAACCATTTAAATTATGCACTGGTTTTGACTAATCTTTTCATTTGTTTTTAGTAAAAGAAGGGGAAACTTCCTGTTGTAAGATAATTTACCATATCAAGTAAACCATGCTATATTAACTGAAATAATAAATAATTTTTCTTCTAGAAAGTTTTCCTTAAATAAATATTGCTCCCCTTGTAGTGGTTTAATTTGACAAGAAATCAACTACCACATTATATTTTCTGTATTATCCACAATGGTAATATCAAACTCTTGTAAAAGTAATAACCATCTAATTATCCTACCTCCAACTAATGGTTTGTTCATT
This sequence comes from Taxus wallichiana var. yunnanensis, assembly GCA_018340775.1. Taxonomy (NCBI): domain Eukaryota; kingdom Viridiplantae; phylum Streptophyta; class Pinopsida; order Cupressales; family Taxaceae; genus Taxus; species Taxus wallichiana. Next base: position 83,585,797 of record CM031237.1, on the reverse strand, counting down.
AAGTATTTAATTCTTTGAGTGATTTGTATGTACAAATATTTTGTACCTATAATATAAGTCTCGAACTTATTAATTGCATAAATCACAAAGATTTTTTTTTAGTGTTGGTGTAATTTCTTTCAAGTGGGATTAAGATTTTTACTAAGGTAGTAAATAGTATACATTTTCCCTTCTTCATCTTTGTCCCAAAATTGCACAATTGAGTTATTTGAGGCATCTATTTGGATGTGAAAATTTTTCTCCCAATTAGGTCCTCTCAATATTGGGGTTGATAATTTTTCTTTAATTTCTTCAAAAGCATGTTGACACTTTTCATCCCAATAAAATTCACAATCCTTGGTAAGTAAACCAAACACGGGGGCATCAATTTTACTAAAATATTTGATAAAACACATATAGTATTTAGCATGCCTTAAGAATGACTTGATATTCGCGTGTGTTTGAGGAAAAGGCAAGTCTAAAATAATCCTAATTTTGTTTTGGTTAACTTGAATTCCTCTTTTTGAAATGTGGTGTCCTAGTACAATCCCCTCATCAACCATCATCAAGCATTTCTCAAGAATAAGAGAAAAATGGTGTTGCTCACATCTCGTTAATATTTTGTCCATATTTTTCAAGGCATCATCAAATGTTTGTCTACATGCACGGTAAGAAAATCATCCACGTATACTTCCACACAATAATTGGTTGGATCTACAAAGATTGCTATTACAACCCTCGGAAGGTTCTTTGGAGCATTAGAAAGTCCAAATGGAAGTACCCTATAGTAAAAGGTACCACATGGACAAGTAAAGGTATTTTTGTCTTGATCCTCAATAACCACCCTGATTTGATTATATCCACTAAAATAATCTAGGAAGGAAAAGTACTATTTACCTGAAAGGTTGTCTAAAACTTGATCTATGAATGGTAAGGGAAAATAATCTCATAGTGTATCTTTGTTCAATTCCCTATAATCAATAAAAATTCTCCATTTTCCATTCTTCTTGGGTACAATCACAAGAGGAGACACCCACTGACTATCTGAGATAGGGTAGATAAATCCTACTTGTAATAGCTTTTCAATTTCCTTCTTGACTATGTCCCTCAAGGATGGGTTGATCCTTCTTTGAGGTTGCCTAACTGGTTTAATATTTTTAGTATAAATGTGATGGGTATAAATACTTGGATGGATTCCTTTCATGTCTTTATAGTCCCAAGAAAAATCTCTAGTATGAATTTTCAAAACATCAAATAATTTAGCTTCTTGATCATTTTCCAACAAGCTATTAATGTTTAAAATTTTACCTGGTTGAATCTCAATTTATTTCATTCAAGTGTGTGATGAACTGATTTTTTGAAAATGTTCCATTAGGGTGTTTAGTGGACATGAATGTGGTAACAACACATGATATGAAACAACATATCTAAATTTCCCTTAACAAATAATATTGGAAAAAGGATAGTAGGTAGAGTTATGATACTTATCTTGTTGTTCAAACTCCTCGTCACGCTTTACTTTCCAAATATTCCTCATTGTTCCTTGATACCCTTGAGATAAAAGTTCTGATTCTGCAGCTATTTATTCCTTTCCCCAAGAGAAATCTTGTTCCTTCGGCATGAAATTATTTACATATTCATAGAATTGTTACGGTTCCAAAGATAAGAATGCATGTTCCGAACTAAGTCGAAGGCTCCGTAACCAAAGGTTTCGTAACTATCCCTAATTGTTCTAAAGATAACTGGTGATCATTCAAGGGATGATTAATCATATACTCCACCTCACGTACATGATATTGCAATGTTATCATAGCCAAAGAAGACAAATTCTATTTATTAATATCATGATCATCAACCCATAATTGTTCTTGGTTATCAATAAATGGTCATGCAGAAGGATATAAGGAAATTTTCTTAGAATTCTTACCATTTGAGATAGTCATATCACCTCATCTGTAATCAATCAAGGAAACAACTATAGCTAACCATGGTCTTCCCAAAATAATGGGATAAAAAAATGTTTTACCTTTTGGTGTAATATAAGGAAGTCCACAAGATACTCCCATGAATCCACCATAGCTGCCACATCTTCAATGATTCCTTCTAGTTTTGATTTTGACTGATCTGCCATCTCTAATATGGTGCTAGTACCTTTGTATAGTTTTTAATGGTAATGTTTTCAAAGTGTCCACTTTGTCATCACATTTATAGTTGCTCCCAAATCAAGTAAAACATTATGTATATATTTATTTCCTATAGATATAGAAATAATAGGGTTTCTAGGATCGCCATATTTGGGAAGTAAGAGTTTTCCTGCCAATGAATCAACAAGTTTCCCATCTACCTTAATAGTCCTAGGGTACTACTTATTTCTTCCAGGTCTTTTCAAACATAACATTTTGATTAATTTGTTTAATTTAGGAATGTCCTTGATTGCTTGCAACAATGTTATTTCAATATTTAGTTTCCTTAATTATTGCACTAATTCAAATTCCTTGGTTTTAATAACTTCTTTAAATATTTATATAAATGGAGTTTCAGTAGAGTTGCTATCTGGCTCCTTCTCTTTTTCTTTTTCATCCTCCTTAGGAACAACTGAACTAGGAGTTTCAGTTTCTTTTGTCATCTCAGTAATTATAATAGGTGGACTATTAATTATTTTTCCAGATCTTGTTTGAATATCCTTACATTCCATGGCATTAAGATCAACTGGTTTTTCTTGCTCTATTCCGTAGACAGGGGTTTTTGTTTGTTTTTGGGATTAGCCATTGGTTGTGCTGGCATTTGTGTTTGAACCACATTTTCAGTTTGTGAACCTTGTGTTGGAGAACCCATTATGGCTTGTTGATGTTGGTTGGGATATGTTCTTCCCTGAGCATAGTTATTAGGGTTCCACCTAGGTTGTGACCAAGTATAAGGGTTACTCTGACCAAACCATGGTTGTTGGTGTCCCTGAGCATACCAAGCTTATCCTACCCAATCCTGGGGATTCCATGTTGGTTGAGGGGTCCAAGTTGGGTGTCCCCAATGTTTTGGCATTGTCGAACTACCCATTGTTAGGAATTAGAGAACAAATATGTGGAAACAATTCCTCTAACCATAACAATAGGAAACTATATAGCAATTATACTTTGCGAAATATAACAACATAAATAAATAATGCACAAAAGAAGACAAGACAATATTTAACATGGTTCACCCAATGTGGGCTATGTCCACCAAGAACTTGCTCAGATTTTATTATCAACAAGAGTAAAACAACTCTCACTATCTTCTCTCAATTATGAACTCACAACAGAATTCCAAAGATGCTAAACCACATCTAAACCACAATTGACACCCAATTGCATAACCTTGATCACTCTTTATCACCTTTTGATCTCTAAGACTCAAGACCTATTAAACACTCAAGATATCTTCAAGATACCCTAACAAATCTATTTATAGGATTACAATCCTTTTAAGAAGTCCTAAAGCTGACCCTAGAAGTTTGAAAGTCATGATATGTCAACTTCCCATGGCTGGGAAAATAGTCCGACGTTAATAGCCAATTAATAGCATGTTAACAACAACGTTGCAATAACAACATAGTGAATACATAGCAACATCACAACAAACGACTACAGAATGCTCCTGAAATCTCCAAACTTAACCGTTCAAACTCCAACACTTCAACATTGATTCAAAAAGACTAGAAATAGGCTCCACACCCCAAAAATCTCCCACTTGGAGACTATTTTCCACTGAGAAAAGTTCTTAACCCTTCATTATCAACCATCAAGGCCAATCAAATTTGAACACAACTTCAACTTCTCCTTTTGACTTGCCTTGGTCATCATATCCACAGGATTTTTCTTGGTTAGAATCTTTTCCAGCTTCAACTTATCTTCTTCCAAAGATACCCTGATGAAATGATATCTCAGTTGAATGTGCTTTGTCCTAGAGTGGAAAGTGGAGTTCTTCACCAAATGAATAACACTCTGACTATCACTATGTAGTCTCCCAACTTCCTGCTTATGACCCAACTCATCAAGCAAATGCTGTAGCCAAATCATCTCCTTGCTTGCCTTTGTGGCAGCAACATACTCAGCCTCTATGGTTGACAAAGCCACAACTTTTCGTAACCGTGAAATCCAACTCACTGCTATATCACCAACTATAAATTCATAACATGTCATGCTCCTCCTGCTGTTCAAATATCCTGCCATGTATGAATCTACATATCCACTTAATGTAGTGTCGATCCATCGAAACACAATGCTTCTCCCATGGTCCCTCTCAAATACCAAAGGATCCACTTTCTATCGCCTATCAGTGCTCTCTACCTGGATCACTCATAAACCCGTTCACTACTCCCACTACATGGGCAATGTCAGGCCTAGTGCATACCATAGCATACATCAAGCTACCAACTGTTGATGAGTACAATACCCTAGACATCGGATTCTATCCTCCTTAGTCTTGGGACTCTGTTCCTTTGATAATTTAAAGTGACCTACCAAAGGAGTACCAACCGGTTTAGCATCCTACATACTAAACCTCTCCAAGACCTTATTTATGTACTCTTCTTGAGATAATAACAGCTTCCTCTCCTTCCTGTTTCGAGTTATTCTCATACCAAGGATTTGTTTTGCTGCCCCCAAATCCTTCATAGAAAAGGAGTCACCTAGTTGCTTCTTGAGTACCTTTATTTCTGCATGTTCTTCCATGCAACAAGCATATCATCTACATACGGGCACAAAATAATATAACTACCATCAGAAAATTCTTGATGTACACTTAATGGTCTCGAGTGAAAACCGGAGTAACCGTGCTCCTGCATAAAACTATCAAACTTCATGTACCACTGTTGTGGAGCTTGTTTCAGGACATACAAGCTTTTCTTCAATTTGCACACTAACCTCTCCTTCCCTTTGACCTCATAACCCTGTGGCTGCTACATGTACAATTCCTCCTCCAACTCACCATGAAGGAATGTATTTTTCACATCCAATTGTTCTAAGTGTAGGTATTCTACTGCAACTAAACCAAGAACAGTCCTAATAGAAGTCATTTTAACAACCTAGGAGAAAAAATTTCATCAAATTCTATACCTTTCTTCTATGTAAATCCTTTGACCACCAACTAGGCCTTGTATCATTTCCTGCCTCCATCTTCCTCTTTGATTATATACACCCACTTGTTTTGCAATTCTCTCTTGCCCTCAATTAGCTCCACCAGATCCCAAATCTAGTTTTCCATAAGAGATCTATGCTCTTCATCCATGGCATGCTCCCACTTCTTCCTGGCATCCACCTGCACTGCTTCCTCAAAGCACTCTAGCTCTCCACTATTAGTGAGCAATAAATAATTCAAAGATGGAGTAAATCATTTAGGTTCCCTTCTTACCCTAGAAGACCTTCTCACCTCAGGAGTTTGGGGTTCCTGATGAGTAGGTACCTGAATTGGTTGTGTCGGAACATGCTGAACTGAACCGGCCCCTTGGACACCTTGCTATCTGCAATGTCCTCTAACACTGTGTATTCTTTCTTTGATTCCTTTTTATGTTCCTGCAACACATCTTTATACATGATTTTTTCATTAAAGACAATATCTCTAGACTGAAATATTTTCTTGTCTTTAAGATTCCAAACACGGAAACTAAAATCATCTTCACCATATCCAACAAAGGTTCATTTCTTAGACTTAGCCTATAACTTGGTCCTATCATCTTTATCAATGTGAACAAATACCTCACATCCAAATACTTTAAGAAATGAGTAATCAATTTTCTTACTGATCAAGCCTCCATGGGTATACCTCCATCAAAGGCCATAGAGGGTCCTCTGTTAATTAGATAAACAACTATGCTTCATGCTTCCACCCAAAACATGAGTGGCAGCCCCACATGTAACTATCATCACCAATCCGGCACTATGATAATTCTTCAACAGAACTCCTCGTGCTATGATTATTTACTAATGCACACCTTTAGTTTGGTGGATGTAACTGAAACAAAACAACAACATAACACAAGAATACCATCGACTATGATAAGACGGAATGATGACAAATCTGAAATATCAAAGTAAATTATAATATTAACATGAAATTGTTACAATCTCACCCATGAGGTACTTCAAGTGTTATTGACTTCACTTGCCTTTCACCAAGACTATCGGAGAAACTTTACAATTACACCTCTTAATGACTTCTTCAACACACCTTTAAACTGATGGCTTCCTTCGCACACTTCCTACAATATTTCTCACTACTTCCTTCTATGCTAAATGAGGGGGTGGCCTCTCTATTTATAGAACTTCTAGGCTTATTCATCTTATCTCTAAGATAGGATAAAAATCCACTCGACGAATCATATTCCATACCTTAACTCTTTATCTCGTACATGTAAGCTTATCTTTTAAGATAAGATAAACCTTATCATTTTACATGGGTTCCACATTTTTAGACTTTTTACAAATAAAATACACAAAATATTTATGACATCACTCCTTGTCCTTATTACCAATATAATATTTATAATTCCTAATCATGTAGACCCTACTTCTCTAATTACCCAAACTTTGACATTTTAACATTACCGGACCACTTACGACAAATATTTACTTTTTACAACATTCCTATTATACTTTGAGTATTCTTTGTACTCCACATTATTGGCAGCAGACGCATCGACGGTGCCGTTATCTTCTATCAGACGCTACTACTAATTATACTTAACAACATCCTATTCCTAATACATACATTAATGAAATAGAAATTACGGAGGAAAATTTTAGTGTCGACATCTTCCCCTTCCTAGCTTCTACTCCGTCTCTGAGTAGACTATTCTAGTGCTTGGAAAATCTTCAACTTGTCGTGGTTGACCCATTTCGTAATGGGAGTGCCATCCGATTCCTCCGGTCCAAATGCACGTACCATTTTCATGCATTGATGCTATTTTGTAGGCCCCATCCATTTTGGAAGAAATTTTCTCTTTCTTCTTTTTTTTTGTATCGGAATCATATACTAGAACCAAGTCATTCACATGAAATGGAGACCAATGGATCTTTTGATCAAAGTATTCCTTCGCTTCATTTTCTTCTTATGGCTTGTATCCTTTGCTATTTCCTCATTTCCTCTAGCAAATGAAGATGTACCAACCTTTCTTTTAGTGAATCACTTTCATCCATCCTTTCATTTTTCATAACTCTCAAAGGGGAATATCAAACTCAATAGGAAGAACTGGATCAATGCCATAGGCTAACTGAAATGGAGAGTATCCTGTTTTTGACTTTGATGTTTCCCTATATGCCCACAATGCTGCATGAATCCTTTTATCCCATTTATGTACCTGCAAGGCTGCATCTTTTGCTAGAATTTGACACAACACAAAATTTGTTCGTTCCACTTGTCCATTTTTGCTTGGCTTGTATGTTGTTGCCTTCCTGTGCTTAATAGAAAACTTATTGACTAGGGCTTCTACCACCTCATTAATGAAGTGGCTTCTTTGATCTATTACAATTTCTAATGGACAACCAAATCTGGTGACAATGCGTTCATATATGAACCTTGCCACTTCATCCATGGAAGTTGTTTTCAATGGCCTAGCTTCAACCCACTTGGTTAAATAATCTGTGGCAACTACAATATACTTATTTTGGCGTGAGGTAGTTGGAAATGGACCTACAATGTCTATTCCCCACTTTTCAAAGGGACCAAGTGGAAGAATAGGGCATAATGGAGTGATGAAGTGTTACGGTTACCATGTGTTTGACAAATATCACATGTCTTACAATAATTATAACAATATTTAAAAGAGTGGGCCGGTGATAACTCGCATCCAAGATCCTTCTTGCTTGTAAGTTGTCCAGGAGAAGTGCCCTCCACATGTACCATTGTGGAATTCTTCTAGCAGTTCCTTCCTTGATCACGTCCAATGCCCCTCTCAGACTGTCCATCAGTCCTATTCGAAATAATACTCCATGCAAAATAGAATATGGATGATTGGCTTGAGTAATCTTTCTCTTAGTCTTTGCATTGGCACCATCAGGAAACTTGAATTCATTCAGATAATTCCAAATATCTATGTATTCACTAGGGATTGTGTCAAGGGATAACAATGTTGCATTGGGGAAATCATCATCATCACAAGATGATCCTAAACCATCATAGGCTCGAGAGAGTGCATTTGCATTGACATGCTTCTTTCCTGGCCTATCTATAATATCAAATTCAAATTCTTGTAGCAAAATTATCCATCTTGCTATACTCCCTGATGGGTTAGGCTTATTTATAATATATTTTAGAGCCTCGATGATCACATTACAACTAGAATTTTTACCCTAGCAAGTAATTTTAAACTTCTTTACGAAGAAAAATGATAGCCAGAGCCTCTTTTTTTAGTTATAATATAATTTACCTCAAGATCTTTGCTCATTTGTCTACTCCCAAAGTAAATTAGATGTTCATTCCCATTTTCATCCTTTTGGCTCAAAGTACTTCCTAGTGCTGCATCTGAGGCATCAGTGTACACAATGAATGGCTTGCTCCAATCTGGATTCTTCAAAATAGGTGAAGACACCAGTGGCTTCCTTCAGCTTGTCCAAAAGCTTCATGTGCCTTATTTCCCGGTTCATAAGTAACATCTTTCTTCAAGAATCGGGTTAGTGGTCAGTGCAATCTTTGAGAAATTCTTGATGAACCTTCTATAGTAACACACATGGCCTAAAAATGATCTCAACTTACTTCTATTAATAGGAAATGGTAAATCTTTGATTTTTGAAACTTTATCAGAGTTCGCATACCAATACCATCTCGGATACAACATGCCCTAACAAAACGCCTTTAGAACATCCAAAGACACACTTTTGTAGGGTTTAGTGAGGCTTTTGCTTCATCTAACCTTTGAAATCTTTGTCTCCATCTCAGTGCAGTGGTCCAACTGGCTCCCATAGATGCAAAAATCATCCGTAAATACTCGATGAAGGTCCCAATGTAAGGTTCGAACACCCTATTCATCAAACATTGGAATGTTGCTGGAGCATTACACAACCCAAAAGGCATAACTCTATAAGAAAACATTCCCCAAGGAGTGGTGAACGTGGTCTTCAGCTGATCTTTCTCGCTATACGAACTTTGTTGTAGCCGCTATATCCATCAAAGAAACTATAGCACTCTGGCCAGCCTACTTCATCCAAGATCTGATCCGAAAATGGAAGAGGGTAATGATCCTTCTTTGTTGCCTTATTGAGCTTCCTGTAATCAACACAAATGCGTAGCTTCCCATTATTTTTTATTGAGATCACAATGGGAGAAACCCATTCTAAATTCTCCACAGTAAATATGAATCCTGCATCAAGCAACTTATCTATTTCTTCTTTTAGGTCTTGGAAAAATTAGGATTCATTCTATATGGCATTTGCTTTATGGGCTTAACACCATCTATCAGCTCTATAGAATGTTCTACCCAACTTACTTGATGGAGTTCCTTGTAATCAAAAGTGAATATGTGTATGTACCTTCGAAAGAGCTAGAGGTAGGATTCCTTCTCACTCTCCATCACAAAGATCACCAATATTTATTTGTTGGAGACGATCATCAACTTCTTCTTGAGATAATTTTATGGGGTCATGAGTTGGTGTGATTTGGAAGGATATTCATGACTGAAACATCAACCTCACTTTCTTCATCTTCAAAGTGTCCACTCACTAGTACTAGAGTAATTAGAGGATGCCCAATCATCGGTTTCATCACTTGAATCCACGGGTTTCGCTTTATGATGTCGAGGATCACATTTATCTTCACCCTCTCTCTACCACGTCCAAGTGTCATGAAACCTTCATTCCAGTAGTTTCTTGCATGAACTCTCCTTAGCCATGGTCTTCCCAAAGAACATTAGGTACAACAATAGTACCATTTTTCATCACCCGAAAGTCTACACACATACAACACCCATAATAGATATTGCCACATTTGAAACTACACCTTCTCGGTTTAGTTTTTCCTTATTTAATGACCTCAACATAAGTGTTGAAGGGCAATCAATTTTTAAACCCAACATATTCATTACTGACTGGTCATTACATTAATCGGCAAAGCACCTCCATCAACTAAGACATCATGAATTGAAATACCATTACATAATACCTCGGCTTGTGGAGCATAGGATCCGCCTCTACCTCCAAAACAGGGACCTCAACCTCTTCCTTCGTCGAGCATTGAGTCCACTTCGCAGCTCTCCCGCATCTTCTCGAAGACATAGCCAAGAGTTGACCATATGTAATATTTGCAGGCCTTTTGGACAGATCTTCCAGGATGGAGTATGGTCCTTTCCCTTGTGAAATCAGAAAATCCTGCACACCCATCTTTCTTCTCCTATGTTTCTTATTAGTTTCTCCTTTCATCTTCTTAGGATCATTTCCATCTTGATTATCTTTTTCTTTCTTTCTTTTTGTTACAAACACATCTACTTCATTATTTCTGCTCTTATCTACTACATCAAAAGAATTCATGCTGTGTGCTTTTCCTTTATCATTATCTCCTTTACTAGATGTAGAAGCTCATCTGACAATTATACTTATAATGACCCTTTATATAACAACCATAACATAAAACTTCAGAAATATTTCTTTTTGGATCTCTATCTCCTCCCTGAGAACTAAATTCTTTTCCTTGAAGAAGATTAATAGTTAACTGACCCATCTTTCTAAGCAGATCTTCATACTCAGTAGATGTACTAGAAGAAATATTTGTGCTCACCGGGAGTGGTTGTGGATTCTGGACCAAAGGTGCTGGTGTAGGCTCTACTTTAGCAACAATTTCTTTGGGCTCCTCTTCCATGCTTTCTTCTTGCCTTCTTGCAATCTCCTTTGCTTGTTCAATGGTAGTTAGGCGGTCATACTTCACTCATTGTCTGATCTTTGGCTTCATCCCAAGAATGAAGTGCTTACAGAGGAGATTATCCATGCCATTCATCAACCCATCCGCTAATCCTTCCTTCCGGATCTGGGCATCGAGCTTCCTCCTTAGCTCTAGAACACGAGCATGATAATCCCTTATCTTCTCCTTCTCTCCTTGGGATAGCTTTGTGATCTTGATCATGAGATCTGCATATTTCTGTTGTTCACCAAATTCTTCAAGAAAACTTTCGGTTAATAAATCCCATGAATTTTTCACATTATCACCTAGTGTTTCAAACCACCTAAGTGTTGAACCATCCAAAAAGGTAGGAAAAAATTCAGTCCATTGTTCCCTTCTTATAAGGCCATTAAAAATACAAGATCGTTTAAACTCTTGAATGAAAGAAGAAGCATCTTCATTAGATTGAGCTGAAAAAACAGGAATCTTTTCCATTTTCAAAAGTAACCACCACAAGTGAAATACCAACCCACAAGTACAATCAACAAGACTTATGTGCACAAATAATTAGAATCACTATTCTAGAAATTGACTTTACACCTTTCTACATTAAAATAGAAATGACCACGGTAAACTATGGTAAAACTTGACTTATGTGGTAAAATTGAATTTATTGTGGTAAACACTATTCACAGTAAAAAGTGAAGTTACTGTGGTAAATACTATTCATGGTAAAAAGTGACTTACTATGGTAAATACTATTCCTAGCAAAAATGACTTTACCATGGTAACTACTATTCATGGCAAAAATGACTTTACCATGGTAACTACTATGCACAGTAAAAACAAGGTTACCCTCCAATTGATTTTTGACTAAGTGGGAATATCTCTCCAGAAAATTCACCAACGAGGAATGGTCCCGGTAACGGAACCAAAATGTCATCACCAATCCGGCACTATGATAATTCTTCACCGGGAACTCTTCGTGCTTTATGATTATTTACTAATGCACATGACCTTTAGTTTGGTGGATGTAATTTGGAAATAAAACAACAACATAACACAAGAATACCATCGACTATGATAAGACGGAATGATGACAAATCTGAAATATCAAAGTAAATTATAATATTAACATTAAATTGTTACAATCTCACCCATGAGGTACTTCAAGTGTTATTGACTTTACTTGCCTTTCACCAAGACTATGGGAAAAACTTTACAATTACACCTCTTAATGACTTTTTCAACACACCTTTAAACTGATGGCTTCCTTCGCACACTTCCTACAATATTTCTCACTACTTCCTTCTATGCTAAATGAGGGGGGTGGCCTCTCTATTTATAGAACTTCTAGGCTTATCCATCTTATCTCTAAGATAGGATAAGAAATCCACTCGACGAATCATATTCCGTACCTTCACTCTTATCTGTACATGTAAGCTTATCTTTTAAGATAAGATAAACCTTATCATTTTACATGGGTTCCACATTTTTAGACTTTTTACAAATAAAATACACAAAATATTTATGACCTCACTCCTTGTCCTTGTTACCAATATAATATTTCTAATTCCTAATCATGTAGACCCTACTTCTCTAATTACCCAAACTTTGACATTTTAACATTACTTAGGACCACTTACGACGAATATTTACTTTTTACAACATTCCTATTGTACTTTGATATTACCGTACTCCACATTATTGGCGGCACCGTATTGTGACAGCGCCGTTATCTTCTATCGACGCTACTACTAATTATACTTAACAACATCCTATTCCTAATACATACATTAATGAAATAGAAATTACGGAGAAAATTTTAGTGTCGACATAACCTCATGCACCACGCCCCATGATTGTCCTATTCATTCTCTCGACACTCCATTTTCCTATGGATTATTTGGAACCGTTATTTTCTGCGGATCCCATTTACCGAAAAGTAACAAAGAAATTCATTACTACAATATTCCCCTCCATTATCCGACCTAAGAAATTTCAACTTGAGACCTCTTTTATTCTCAACCAAGGGTTTCTATCTTTTGAAATTTTCAAACACATAATATTTCTTTCTAATGCAATATACCCAAACTTTTCTAGTTGCATCATCAATGAAAGTGACATAATAACATGAACCACCAATAGAGTTTACCTTAGCTAGCCCCTGTTGGTGGTCGTCAACTAGGACTTTTAGAAGAGCAATGTCGGGGGACAAGAAGTCCCTCCTCTTTAATGGGAGAGGTTCCCTTATTCAGAAAAACCTATTTACAAATGTACGGGACATGATTTGTTGGTTAAACTTGGATACCACGAAAGTGTTTTCTATGAAGGTCATCAATTACAAAAGGACTGAGGAAATGAGAGCATGGAAAAGAGCAGAAAGGCAAACATGCAGAATTATAGATATCAGAGTAATTCTTTATGTATGCGAAGTCACCGTGAATTGAAAACAAGATCATTCGTATAGAACAAGTAAGATGGAATTTAAAGACACAAAGTTCGTAAATAACATCTCGCGTAACGCAAAGTTTCTTAACGTAATACGTATTCATTATCAAGGAAACAAAGTTCCTTCTTGGTTATACAAGATCACCGTGTTTGCAAAGTCAAGAGTATGCAATCGATGAGACTAACGAATTTGAGATAAATGATCTTCACAAAGAAAACAAATGAAAGCTTAGAACAGACAGAGATCAGATAGACAAAGAAAGGAAAGTCCTTCTGTATTGATTTCTCTATAATCTATTTACACTTGCAGAAAATATGCCAAGTTCTTCCTCCTTGGAATGGCGTGGAAAGGCCATTATATAGCTTACAAATCAGTTATTCTTTGTAACCGCTTCTTTAACCGAGAATAGTTAAGGACCGCCAATCGTAACGCCTTAACTTCTTACAAAGAAAACGGAAAAAGAAAGGGAAGAAGAGAAAAGAACAAGGAGAAGAAGACAGGTGGCCAGTCACTGAGAGGGACCCACCGTCTTCGGAAACCGCTGCTTGAATTTTCTTCCACGTATCAGCTATGTCCTTGCCACGAGGGACACACCAGAATTTTCATCTTGAGGATGACAATGAATATCTTTGAAAACTGATGTAACCAGCGTCTTGAGAGCTTCGTTCTTCTGCCAGCTGTCCTTGAAATTTGATCTTCGGATTGATAGCATCAGAGCCGCAACTTAAATTCATATTTTAGCATATTCGGGTCGAGCAGGAAAAACTAAGTATGAATTGCATTAGGTTCACTTGGGACATGTGAGACGCGAATGCGCGAAACACGCGGTTCGGCCGATTCGGGTGAAACAGGAGAAGACGCACAAATGCATTTTGGGACATTTGGGACGCTAAAACGCGAAAGGACAAAGTTCGGGTGTCTCGGCCGAAATGGAGCAATTTGCATTTTTTTGATTTGGGACAAAGAACTCGAGGTACGTGACTCGGGAGTTTCGGCCGATCGGGGAACAGAGAGCAATTTGGAACTCGGGACAGCTTGGGACAAAATTGCGTGAAGGACGCGGTTCGGGTGAATCTACCAAAATGGAAAAAGCTGTTTGCCGATTAACTTTGGGACATTTGGGACATGAAAGCGCGGTTCGGGTGAATCGGCACTTCGGTAAAATGGAACAAAAGGCCCATTTGAACTTGGGACATTTGAGACAAAAGTTCGAGTACGCGACTCACTGCCAGGTTCAAGCGAAAATGGAACAACTTGCACTTTTTGATTTGGGACATTTGGAACAAGAAAGTGCGAAGTGCGCGGTTCGGGTGCTTCGGCCGAAATTGGAACATCTCGCACAATAAGTTTTGGGACACTTGGGACAAAAATTTCCGACGGGCCCGAAAATGGGACAAATTCGGAGGTTTCGGCCGATCGGGGAACAAAATGCACTTTCATACTTGGGACAGTTGGGACAAAAATGTCCGACAGGCCCGAAATACTTACAAAATGACCCAAAACTTAGATTTTTCGACTTCAGGACTTTTTTCACACCACCAGCTCGACAGAAAAGACATTTAAACTCAAAATTTTGAAATTTTTACTTTTGACAGAGCGGGGAATTTTGAGTGGACAACAGCTGGCTCCTTCTGGGGATGACTTGGCATAAATTCAAGGAATGAGACAAGGCAAGAACTTAGACAAACTTGGTGGAAGTAGACCAGTGCCTTATCCATTGGGCAACGGAGTCAAAAAGAACACCAATACAGAGGGCAACACACCAAAACAAAAGGAGGAAGGGAAACACACCAAAACGCAGAAGCAAAAGCACTGTACAGAATATACAAGGGACTCCCTAATCACCTAGGACTTGAACAACTTGAGATACTGCCCACTATAAGGAAGTGGGAGGGGGAACCATCCATGTAATCAAGATAGAAAGAATTCTTACCAAAGAAAGTGCTCCGATCTTGAAAGGTCCGAGCCAAAGGAATCAAACTTTCCATGGCCGCCACGAGGTTCATGTCTTTTATCCCATAAAAACACAGGTGTCTCCAACTTGGAAATCTCTCGAACCTAGCTTTCTTGTCAAACAGGCCTTTACCTTTTCTTTGGTGAACAAATATCCTATCAAGAACATCCAATCTATCCTCATTCGCTTTATGCAGTACATAATCCTCTTGTCTGTGGCATCACTCGAAACTAGTATCCTCAATGGCCTTCATTAGTGCAAGGCCGGTAGTTCCCTGCCACCTGCATTGAGCTTCAACTCCATATACCACTTGAAAAGGAGACATTCCAATGGCTCTCTTTGGTGTAATTCTGTCTGCCCAAAGGGCATCATAGAGCTTCTTGTGCCAGTTTCGTTGAGACTCATTGACCAACTTCCTTATGATAGTCACCAGATTTTTGTTAGTGGACTCTGCCTGCCCATTTCCCTGGGGGTAGTAATCTGAAGAATGAGCCAGAGAGATGCCATATCCATAAGTAAGTCCATTATCTCAAACCAAGAGAAATTGAGGCATTATCTGTTACAATCTTGTTAGGTACACCATACCTTACCAAGATATTCTCCTTGATGAAGTTGCAAACCACTTCGGAAGTAGTGCTCTTAACTGGAATAGCTTCCACCCATTTGGTGAAGTAGTCAGTGGCAGTTAGCACATGAGTGTGACCAGCACTAGAAGTAGGATTGAGTGCACCAATGAAGTCCAAACCCCACTGTTGAAATGGTTCCTCAATCACAACTGGCTTGAGAGGCAAAGAAGCCAATTTAGGTCTTCCCACAAAGGTCTGGCAGGCCTCACATTTATCCACCCACTTGGATGCATCTCTGAACAAAGAAGGCCAGTAGTATCCTCCCCGGAGTATCTTATGAGCTGTGACCATTGATGAATAGTGCCCTCCACATGCCTGATCATGAAAAGCTGAGAGCAATTTTCTCTGCTGTTCCTTGTCCACACACTTCAAAAATCTCCCATCTAAGCCACGCTTGAACAAGGCATTTTCCCACAATACATATTGCGCTGACCTCAATTTAACAGCCCTCTTTTCTTTGGCAGTTAAATGAGGGGGGCATTCCCCATAGGTGAGAAAATGGGTGATGTCAGCATACCATTCATCAACCGAACTCAGGAACAGAACAGTAGGAAGGTCAGCTTTCTCCTCCAGCAACTCATGTTTGGCCCCTTCAGCAATGAGCTCACAAAGACCTTTTCCACGAACCAGCTTGGTTGGTTTGATATCAATGTCATACTCTTGGACCTTAGCCACCCAGTTCCCTCTCTTGGATCCAAATTCTTGCTGTGTAAGAATTGACTTAACAGTTGTATCTGGAACCAACACCATAGAGTGAGAGTTGAGGATATAGAAACGGAACTGCTTAACAGCTTTGACTACTGCAAAAGCATGCTTCTCCATCATGGTGTATTTTAGCTCATGATTCTTCAGGATATAGCTCATGAAGGCAATTGGTAGCTCATGTTTATCGGAGTCTTCTTGAGTTAAGACAGCAGCCAAGGTATTATCTGTAGCATAGCAATAGATGATGAAATCTTTGCTGAAATCGGGACAGGCCAAAACTGGAGTTTTAGCGATAGCTTTCTTGATACCCTCAAAGGATTCCTTTCCTTCAGAAGACCAACCAAATGTTTGCTTCCCTTTCATCATCTGAGAAATATTCAAAGTTAATTCAGCAAAATCAGGGATGAATCTTCTTAAAAAATTGATCTTACCGAAGAAGGAGTGCACGCCCTTTTTACTGGTTGGGAGAGGAATTTGCTGGATGGCTTGAACTCATTCAGGATCAATCTTAATACCATCCTTGGAGACAATGTGCCCTAATAGTTTTCCCTCTGTAACACAGAAGACAGATTTTTTAGGGTTCAGAGAGATTCCATGCTCTCTGCATCTCAGCAGAACTGTCTCCAGGTGATCAAAATGATCCGCTCTTGTCTTGGAAAACACTGTCAGGTCATCAAGGTATATGACAATACACTTCCCTTTCAAGCTTCCAAAATCCAGATCCATAGCTCTCTGGAAAGTGGCACCAGCATTAATAAGCCCAAAAGGCATTCTCTTGTAGGAAAAGGTACCCCAAGGAGTGGTGAAGGCTGTTTTATGTTGATCTACAGTATCAACCTCTACCTGATTGTATCCAGAAAATCCATCAAGCATAGATAACATTTCAGAGCCTGTTACTGCTTGCAATATTTGATCCATCATGGGCAAAGGATAATTATCTTTCAGAGAAGCCTGATTCAGGTTCCTGAAATCAACACAGATGCGGATCTCACCATTCTTTTTTCTGACAGGCACAATATTTGCAATCCATGTTGAATGGTGAATAGGAAAGATAATTTTAGCTTTCAACAACTTCTGTATCTCCTGAAAGATGGTGTCAGCTACTTTGGGGTTGTATTGTCTCTGTTTCTGCTTGAAAGGCTTAATTCCAGGCTTGAGGGGAATAGAGTGCTGCATATCTTTTGGTTTGAAAGCTTTCAAATCTTCATAAGAGTAAGCGAGAACATCTTTATACCTTTTTAGAAGATCAATTGCTTTTCTCCTCTCATCTGCTGTGCAACATTTTCCAATGTTCACGAGCTTGGGGTCAGTAGAACTCCCAATATCAATCTTATCATACTCAACTGATTGCTGAGGCCCAGAAGAAGCTCTAGATTTCACATACCTGTCATGCTTATCAAATAGTTCCTCCAAACTCACCAACCCTTTAGGAATCTTGTTTCCTTTGAGATTGATGCATCCATCTTGATCTGTTTCTTCTCCTTGGGTGACGGCTTGGTCAAAGGACACACTCTCACGAGGCAGGTTGTCACTTCCCTCAAAATACAGTTGTTCAAAATTACCCTTGAGTTCCAGGAAGGAAAGCAAATGCTGGTCATCGTTGAAAACTTGCCAGTTATTGGTATTGTCAGGTACACTAGGCCGGTGGACCATTTCAATAGTGAACTTATCCTGAGAGAATTCAGGATGGGGAATCAGTAGTGACCCTGAGACAGCCAGTGAATCAGCCCTGCTGTTCTTTTCTCTAGGTATTGCTTCAATAGAGAAAGCATCAAGGAATTCAATGGAATCCCAAACCTGATTCCGGTAATGCTTCAGCCTCCCATTTTTTACCTGAAAGAGGTTTCTGACCTGCTTCACAATCAACTCTGCATCACCACGAGCCAGAAGGTTCTTCACACCTCGTTCTTTGGCCACTTGCAGTCCAAGAATGAGAGCCTCATACTCTGCTGTATTATTAGTGTTTTCAAACTGCAACTTAAATGAAAAAGGATGTAGGCATCCTTCAGGTGACACTAGCAGGACACCAGCTCCAGAACCAGCTGAGGAACAACTTCCATCAAATTCTAAAATCCAAACACCATTGGGATCTTTAGGTGCTACTTTGGAGGGTTGGATTTCATCAGGGGACAGAATCATGTAATTACCATGCCCCATATCCTCATAGAGTATTTGTGCCTTAGGATCATCCGTTTTCTGCACAATATACTCAGACTGCTTCTCAGGTAGTAACTTCTTCATGTGTCCATTGACAGGTATGAGTGCATGTGACCAATCCATTTGAATCTCCCCACCCACATCTTTACAGAAGTTTCTACTTAGCAACATTCCATAAGAAGGAGGAATGTCTGCTACTAGGATGGTAGCCAAGACTTTCTTTTCAGGCAAAGCAGCAAAGGCCACTTGTGCATCTTTAATCCTTCCAACCAAAGGCACTTCCTTACTCTCCATGGAGTAGCAGGATCCATAAGTACGAGTGAGGGTCAAGCCTAAAGCATGAGCTACTTTAGCAGGCATCACATTATCTGAGGCTCCAGAATCTATGACACACCATTCGAGCCTATCAGCCTATGAGAAGTGTTACATAAAATGGTTTAATTTTGTCACCAGGGGAGGTGACAGCAGCTACTACTAGACTTTTGTGGTGCAGAAGGAGGAGTAGGTAAAAGGCCTTTAGAAGTGGTCTTAGAGTTGGAATTAACAAAGTGGATCATTTTGGCAAAGGCTTTGGGATGGGTTTGATAGTACTCAGCTTCTGAGATTTGTACCTTGGTCTTTTTCAGGTGATCAACAATATCAAAGGATCCGTATGGATGGGCCATCATCATTTGGAATTCTAGGCTTATCAACTTTAGGAGAAAAAGAAGAAGCAACTTTGGTAACTGGATTGATAGGACTCACCTTCTCGTGTAGACGGAAGTAGGGATAGGAGATCCTCTTCGCAATTACAGGATAGTTTCGCGACGCTCCTTGGATTTCTTAGGTGGCCGGGTCACCTTTCCCTCTCGCTTTGTCTCTGTTTCGAGTCATGACAAGAAAAGATTTGCTGTTCATGTCTGCTACCACTTCATCATAATCATCAATGCCCTCAGTGGTAAAGAAATTAACCCGAGATCCCTCAAGTTCCTCTGCTTCATCATCAAATTCCTCCACAAACTCCTCGCAAGCTTCATCATCATCTGGCTCTTCAACTTCATAGGTTGCATTCACAGGAACCTTAACAGGAGGTCCTTCAAGTGCTAGTCTTGTGTGAGGAGCAGGCAAACGATTTCTGGGCTGAAAATTTCTTCTTGGAACATCTGCATACGGGGCATGCTGAGCCAACTGTTTCTTTATAGCGACAAGATCATTTGCGAGTTTCTGGACTAATGGATCAGTACTAGGTCCAGGGGTGGAAGAGGAAGAAGCAGCAGACTTAGATTTGGGAGGGTCTCTTCTCAACTTCCCTGACATGATCAAGTCATCTTCGATACTAACAGCCAGTTCTTGATCCAGAGCTAGTGTTCCGAGATTAGCCCTTCTTAGTGCATAACTAACTTTGGGTGATTGAGCATTTAGGAAGAAACACTTTTGAATTTGGTCGACAGGTCGGGTAGGCGTTGGAATTTTATTTACCAACCTGTTGAACCGGGCCACAAATTCCCTCATGGGCTCTTGTGAATCTTTCTTTATCTGAGAGACCTGGGCAAGCAAGGCATGCACATCTTCTGCCGGCTTGAAACGGTTCTCGAACTGAGTTCTCATTGTGTCCCAGTCGGTTATAGCACCGGCCGGAAGGTGATAGAACCAATCAGCAACATTATCTTGTAACGTCTCAACAAACAGCCTTACGGAGACGTCTTCATATTCGACTCCCAGAACTCCACATGCAACAACGAAGGCTGCGATGTGTTCGTCAGTGCACTTTTCCATCACCTTTGAATTTGGGGAAGTTCTTCCGGTTTCCTCTGGGTAACTCATGCAAAGGCTGAGCAAGGGCCAGAGGCCCGACACGATGACCCCATGGTAATGGCGCTGCCATTCTTGGAAAAACGGCTTGGAGAGGAACTGTAACACCGGCAAGGATCAAAGCTCGTAGATTGGGACTAGCAGGCTCTGAAGGAATACCACCCGTAGGACTTCTTTCTTGAACAGGTGGTGTGCTTGTCGAACGAGTCCTTCTATTTCTTGTTGAATTTGAAGGGAAAGGAAAACCTTGTTGTTCTAAAAGCTGAAACTGAGAATCTTCGATACCAAGGGCCCTTCTCCCTCGAGTGAAACGCGGAGTCGCCAGATCAAAGGATGATCAAAAATTGCAGAACTGGAATGCGATTTTCCCCAGCGGAGTCGCCAAAAACTGTTGGTTTTCAAATAGGACTTTTTAGAAGAGCAATAGGGGACAAGAAGTCCCTCCTCTTTAATGGGAGAGGTTCCCTTATTCAGAAACAAACCTATTTACAAATGTACAGGACATGATTTGTTGGTTAAACTTGGATACCACGAAAGTGTTTTCTATGAAGGTCATCAATTACAAAAGGACTGAGGAAATGAGAGCATAGAAAAGAGCAGAAAGGCAAACATACAGAATTATAGATATCAGAGTAATTCTTTATGTATGCGAAGTCACCGTGAATTGAAAACAAGATCATTCGTATAGAACAAGTAAGATGGAATTTAAAGACACAAAGTTCTCAGTAAATAACATCCGCTGTAACACAAAGTTTCTTAACGTAAATACGATTCATTAATCAAGGAAACAAAGTTCCTTCTTGGTTATACAAGATCACCGTGCTTGCAAAGTTGAAGAGTATGCAATCGATGAGACTAACGAATTTGAGATAAATGATCTTCACAAAGAAAACAAATGAAAGCTTAGAACAGACAGAGATCAGATAGACAAAGAAAGGAAAGTCCTTTCGTATTGATTTCTCTATAATCTATTTACACTTGCAGAAAATATGCCAAGTTCTTCCTCCTTTTGGAATGGCGTGGAAAGGCCATTATATAGCTTACAAATCAGTTATTCTTTGTAACCGCTTCTTTAATCAAGAATAGTTAAGGACCGCCAATCGTAACGCCTTAACTATTACAAAGAAAATGGAAAAGAAAGGAAAGGGAAGAAGAGAAAAGAACAAGGAGAAGAAGACAGTGGCTAGTCACCGAGAGGGACCCACCGTCTTCGAAAACCGCCGCTTGAATTTTCTTCCACGTATCGCCTATGTCCTCGCCACGAGGGACACACTGAATTTTCATCTTGAGGATGACAATGAATATCTTTGAAAAATGATGTAACCAAAGATCTTGAGAGCTTCGTTCTTTCGCCGCCATTTGCCCTGAAATTTGATCTTTGGATTGATAGCATCGAGCCGCAACTTAAATTCATATTTTAGCATATTCGGGTCGAAAGCGGGAAAACTAAGTATGAATTGCATTAGGTTCACTTGGGACATGTGAGACACGAATGCGCGAAACACACTGCGGTTCGGCCGATTCGGGTGAAACAGGAGAAGACGACAAATGCATTTTGGGACATTTGGGACGAAAATGCGTGAAGGACGCGGTTCGGGTGTCTCGGCCGAAATTGGAACAGATTTGAATTTTTTTGATTTGGGACAAGAACTCGAGGTACGCGACTCGGGAGTTTCGGCTGAAAATCGGGGAACAGAGAGCAATTTGGAACTTTCGGGACAGTTTGGGACAAAATTGCGCAAGGACGCGGTTCGGGCAAATCGGCCAAAATGGAAAAGGCGCAATTAACTTTGGGACATTTGGGACATGAAAGCGCGGTTCGGGTGAATCGGCCGAAAATGGAACAAAAGGCTCGTTTGAACTTGGGACATTTGAGACACAAAGTTCCGGAGTACGCGACTCGGCCGGTTCGGGTGAAAATGGAACAAATCGCACTTTTGATTTGGGACATTTGGAATAAGAAAGTGCGAAGTATGCGGTTCGGGTGATTTGGCCGAAATTGGAACATCTCGCACAAAAAGTTTTGGGACACTTGGGACAAAAAGTTCCGACGGGCCCGAAAATGGGACAAATTCGGAGGTTTCGGCCGATCGGAGAACAGAAGACCCGTTTGCACTTGGGACAGTTGGGACAAAATGTCCGACAGCCCGAAATACTTACGTAATGACCTGTAACTTAGATTTTTTGACTTCAAGACTTTTTCCACACCACTTGCTCGATTTAAAAGACATTTAAACTCAAAATTTTGAAATTTTTACTTTTGACAGAGCGGGAATTTTGAGTGGACAACACCCCCATACATCTGTATGCACTAACTACAACTTACCCTCCTTCCTGGTAGGTCCAACATTGAGGTATCTCACCCACTTCATTTCCTATAAACACGGTCCTCATAGAAGTCCAAATCTAACTACTTTAATCTGCGTAATCTGTCCTTTATAATCTGCATGCCCTTATGAATCATATGACCAAGTCTCTCGGTGCCAAAAAGTTGCATCTCCATCTCGTAGCAACTATTGCAATAATCAACACCACTTGTTAAATACAAAGTACCATTTTTCTTACCTCTTGCAACCACAAGATCTCCCTTTGTAACCTTCCA
This sequence comes from Taxus wallichiana var. yunnanensis, assembly GCA_018340775.1. Taxonomy (NCBI): domain Eukaryota; kingdom Viridiplantae; phylum Streptophyta; class Pinopsida; order Cupressales; family Taxaceae; genus Taxus; species Taxus wallichiana. Next base: position 83,562,692 of record CM031237.1, on the reverse strand, counting down.
ATAATCCACTTTGTAAAACTAACCGTCAAACCATCACTACCTAGTTGTCCCACCGATATCAAATTCTACCTCAACTTAGGCACATGCCCTCGACGTCCTTAAGTAGCCATGTGTTCCCATTCTATATTTTCACCCAAACATAACCTTTCCCTACTATGCCGCATGTTTCATCATCACCAAGATATACATGTCCAAAATCACCTTGAATAAAATCGGTAAAGTAATGTCATGTGGGGTGGCATGGAAAGAAGCCCCTAAATCTAACACCCAAGATTCAACTATATTATGTAAAGAAAGAGTTACGACATCTTGACAAACATCACCTTCTACCAAATTTACCTCTTTAGTTTCCTCCTTGTTCTTCTTATCCTGAAGAGCCCAACAATCTTTTTAGCATGACCAACCTTCCCACATTGCCAACATTCTAACTTACTCTTAGAATTTAACCTTCCATGATCATTCGAATTCCCATGGTTACCTTTCCTCTGTTCTTTTATCTCCTCTGCTCTCCACCGTCAAAACATTTCTAGAATTAGAAGAATCTCCAAAGTGTTTCTTCCTTCACATTTCCTCGCTTAGGATCATGGCTATTACATCCTCAAACTTCAGCTTTGAGTTATTAGAGACTGAATTACTTACAGCCATAACCAAGCTGTCCTAGCTATCTGGTAAGGAGCACAAAATCAACAAATCCCTGACCTCATCATCAAAGTAAATTTTTATCGAGTTTAACATACTCACAACCGTATTAAATTCATTCAAATGATCAGCGATAGAACCATTCTCAGACATCTTCATATTAAATAAATTTTTCATCAAAAATATTTTATTACAGGTAGAGGGTATTTCATATAACTTCCCAACACACTCATGAGACCTTCCGTGGTCTTATCGTGCGATATGTTGAAAGAAAACGAAGATGCAAGGCATAAACTAATTACCCCAAGCACATTTCTATCAAACAACTCCCAATCCTCATTCGACATGGTCAGAGTAGGTTTCTTTTCTTTTCAGCCAAAGGATCATGGAGGTCCTTCGATATAAGTAATCCTCCATTTGCATCTTCCACAAACAAAAGTTCTACCCATTGAACTTCTCAACCCTTGATCTTCCTCATCTCGCCATAGCTCCCACTTAAGCTAAACTTTCCCTGTGATTTACAACTTCAGAAAAAAACCACCAAAGCTCGATACCAATTGTTAGGAATTAGAGAACAAGTATGTAGAAACAATTCCTCAAACCACAATAGTAGGAAACTATATAGCAAAATTATACTTACAGAAATATAACAACATAAATAAATAATGCACAAAAAAAGACAAGACAAGATTTAATGTGGTTCACCCAATGTGGGCTATGTCCACCAAGAACTTGCTCAGATTTTATTATCAACAAGAGTAAAACAACTCTCATAGTCTTCTCTCAGTTATGAACTCACAACAGAATTCCAAAGATGCTAAACCACATCTAAACCACAATTGACACCCAATTGCATAACCTTGATCACTCTTGATAACATCTTTATCTCTAAGACTCAAGACCTCTTGAACACTCAAGATATCTTCAAGATACCCTAACACCTCTATTTATAGGATTAAAATCCTTTTAAGAAGTCTTAAAGCCAACCCTAGAAGTTTGAAATTCATGATCTTTCAACTTCCCATGGCTGGAAAAACAGTCCCAACGTTAACAACCAATTAACAACATGTTAACAACAACGTCACAATAATGGCATAGTGACTGCACAACAACATCACAACAAATGACTGTAGAATGCTTCTGGAGTCTCCAAACTTAACCATTCGAACTCCAACACTTCAACATTGATTCAAGAAGACCAGAAATAGGATCCAAACCCCAACAATCTACCACTTGGAGACTATTTTCCACTAAGCAAAGTACTTCCCAATGGCTTCATCTATGGATTAGGAATAGATCTTGATATGAACTAACCCCGAAAAGTTGTCTTTGGAAAAGTTTACTTCTTTCAGTAATGGATGAAGTGATGGTTTTTAAAGTTGATTTTTATGAATGGAAGAAGAGAACAAACATTGGCTTCATGTTCCCTAGATTCACAAATAAGAAAAATTATGTCCTATCTAAAGGACAATCTCTTATTTCACGCTTCTTTCTGCATCTAGGAAAGTACATAGCTAATGGTTCAGTATTAGCATTTTCTTTAGCTTGCAATCCATCCATGGTGGAAGTTAATTGAACTAGGATGTTTATTTTAAATTTTTCTAGTCCATCCATAAGTTTTTTCATGTCTTGATTTGTACTTTTCACAGTTTTTGCTTTCCTAGGTCCACCCCTTGTTCTTGAATAACTTCTACAAAGGTATTTAATATCATTCATTCTTAATTGATTGATGTTTCCTCCTCCTATTAAGTTAAGGGATTCCCTAGATTCATCATCCAGACAATTACAAAAATGGTTTTTCTTAGCTCCTTTAGGATTACAAATCCACACCTTTTACTTACAAAGAGGAATCTATCTAAATAATCTTCCATATTCTCATCCTCTTCCTATTTGATCCAAAAAAATTTTCCTTCATGTTTCTCCCTTGACATTAGTCTTGGTATTTGTCTAGGAAGGTAGTTTCCATTTGTGCCTAAGTGGTAATAGAATTGGATGTTAATCCCATAAACCACCTCATTGTTGCATCTTTCAAAGTAGATGGAAACAACTTGATTTTTTTTTTTTTTTTTTTAGTTATAGGTCTGACACAATACTTTAAATTCAAACAAGAATTGGTCAGGGTCCTCAGATGACATCCCTTTAAATGTAGGCAAGTGTGTAGGTGAAATATTATTCATATGTGTATCATCATCCTCCAACTGAATTGGATAGGTAAAGGTCCTATCAAGTTCTCTTTCAGCTTCTCGTGCCATATCTACAATATCTTCTAGATATTTTTCCCAATCAATGTGGTATGTGATTCACTTTGGTGAAGGTGAAAATTTAGGAGTAGGAGGTTGACTAATTAATTGAGAATCAAAACTTTCTCTAAGCAGGTCTTGGGATATAATCCTTCTCCTAAAAGTTCCATTTCCTTCTGGTGATTGATCCAAAAATTCCAAAGGTGGAAGTTCTACTTCTTGTCTAACAGGAGACAATGGTGCTTCTAATTCTTGCTCAACATCTCTATAGTTCCTGTTGATAGTCCCTATTGATATATTTTTGGGAGAAATATACCCTTTACATCTCTTGGTCTACTCATAAATTTTATGATAGGGAAGAATTTTTCAATTAATAGATGTATGATTGTTGCTCTTATTGACACCTAATTAGACAATTATAACTAGTGGGTCCCCTGAAATGGTGCAAAAAAATGATGAGTGTTGTTATTCCTTCATTTAATCAACTCTTAGTTGATGTCATATTTAAACCAGGGGTGTGTCAAGTTATATGCAACAAGAAGAATCTTAGTGATCTAGTAATTGATTGTAAGTATTTATTATATATTTTTATTTTTCGGAGGGTTTTTGTAGTGTCTTTAGGATTTCCCAGCCAAAGCCTCATTAAAGATAAACTATAAGAAGTTCTACGATAAACACTCATTCTAAAATAAATAAATCTTCATAATTAAACATGTCTTTGAAAATAAACACACTCTCTTGCGAGAATGGAACAAATTGCTGGAAATAAACACACATTTGAGAATGGAACAAATCTCTAGAATTAAACACTTGTTATAAGTAAACACACTTTCTTGGAAATAAGCATCACATTAGAAATGTTGTTAAAAATGCTTGTAAGGAAATAAGAGTCCAAATCTGTAACCCCCTGTCAGGGACAAGTACGTAACAAAATTCAACTAAAGAATCAAAAGTATTTAGAAAATTAACACTTAATAGATTTACTCGAATTTCTTAAAAATATAAATATCAATAAAAAAGAAACCTGCTTTTTGGAGGAGTGGGCCCTTACTCCACCTTGAATCAGGAGTTTACAAAGTATGATTCTCTCAAAACTAAATGGCTATCTTATTACTAAAATGTTATGTCTTATAAAATTTAATGTATATCTATCATATATATCCTCTATCATATATATCTAATCTATCTACAGGTGCTTATATATATTTCATCATCTGAAGATGCATCTATAGTCATAAGTGCTCAATAGCTGTCCATCCATCTATAGGTTCTAGTGAAACAAAATAGTTCTCAAAGTAGATGTGGAATTTAGAAACCTTGCTGGACATACAGTTGTCTTGATCCTACATAAGTATTTCTGGAGTATGAAGAATCAACAATCTATTGATTTTCTCTTGATTAGAAGGCCCATTAATTTCTCTATCATCAGATGTTGTCAAGATAAACATATTCCCATTGATTCCGAAACTTTGGAGAAGTTCCAGAACCAAAGGGAACTATTCTGAAACTAACTGTAAAAGTTCTAGAGCTAAGTGTAGGAGTTCTGGAACTAAATCGGAGTTCGGAAATAAGTATGAAGGTTGCGTAACTAGGCAAAATAATTTCTTTCTATGTGATGGATTTCCAAACCAAGCATGGAGGTTCTAGAGCTAAGCCATATGAAGACAATGGTCCCCAAAACATGTTGGTTTCTTCATACCTTGTTGTTCTAATTGAATGTGACTTGTTTTATTACAAAAACTAAATTACCACATCCTAAATAAAAACAAAATGAACAATTACAATTTAGTTCTAATTGATTTAGTTGTAATTGTTCATCTTGTTTTTGATTTAGGAATTATAGAGTTTTTATACATTAGAACTAAATCAAAAACAAGATGAACAATTACATCCTAACTTACATGAGATCAAACCAAATCCACGAAATGCAGTCAAACTTGATAAAAAGGAGAGTAAAATAAGATCATTTATTACACATTGATGAGGCATATTTTGGCCTTAACAATATGTCATCCAAAATTATCCTCATCTTGAATCTAATCCTTCTATATATCATCATTCCATTTCCTCTAGATAAGCTATGCCTCTGTCTCTCACTTGTTTAGAGACTCTTGGATCTCATACTATCCTCATGGATGCTTGGAGTTTCATTAACTATTTGAAGCTAATAATATTTCCGTTTATGATTATCTAGTATATAAATATACCACAATACCTCAATAATGTTAATGAACTCAATTGGTTAATCCCATTCCACCCAACTCACCTCATATCAACACTATTCCCACTTTATTTGCTACTATTACTAGTATGCATATTCAATTATCTCAAAAATTGCACTTGTTTCCTCCTATATATGAATGACATCACACAAACTTATCGCTTATCTCTATTTCACATGTCTATGCCAATGTAATCATCTCTAAACCTAATACACTTCAATCAATGCAAACCCATCAACTTACTCTTAAAGGTGGTGATCATTACATACTTCCCACGTAAACAACTCAAGTATCATAACCACCTATCGTTACATATCAACCAACCCTATAGTAAATCAATCAAAAATTCATATTTCAAAACAACCAACTCAATCTTACCACATCCCCATATCTCAACATCAAGCTTTATCTCAACCCATCCAATTGCAACCCTTAATTACATCCCCCTTATACACCACTTTGACCTACACTAACACATGCCAAAACATATCAAATATATCAAAAACCAAAATGATCCATCTCATATGCATTGTAATCTCATCCTCCCACATCCAAACCATTTAATGATCCCTTACAAGCACTATTGAGTAGAATGGAAAACCTTAAAGATGCTACATTGAGATTTAAGACCAATTTATCATATGAAAAATTATGCAATGAACCCATTAACCCATCCGTTCATATCAAAACTTATCCTCCTTGTTGGAAATTACCAAAATTCTCTAAATTGAAAAGCAATGATGACCCTTAAAAACATCTTTGTACTTTTAGACATGTGTGCTACCTTATCATCTATGATTAATACCTTATGCTTCACATAAATGTTCCACATGTCATCAGCCGCACCGCATTAGATTGGTACAAAAATATAACACAACACTCATTATTCATCTTCACTTAACTTGCACAATTATTGATTGAACTTATGTGTAAGATAACTATCAAAGAACTTTATGCCATTAGATAGTTCGACGATGTATCTATCATAGATTTTGTCACACGATGGTGTAGAATCATCAACCAACTATCATTCAGCCTTCTACAAACTAAGATTATTGAACTCTTCTCACATTATTATGGAAAGCATATGTCCTTTACTCTTTAAATCCAGTCATTTCAAACCTTTGAAGAGGATTTTACCATGGCTCGTAAACTTGAACTTTGTGCCCTTGAGAAAGGTCATATCAAACATTAATCAAACCATCGAAATACGAGTTTACCAAATCCTCTATGTATGGTGACAAACCTAAGAATGCTGCTAACGCCATCATGGTTAAATATGGTTAAATATAGGGTGCGTCCTAACTATACCCCTCTTGGGGAACCCTATAGTTCAAGTATTTGATAAGTTAATAGTGGTCTACCTTATTCAACTTCCTCTCATACAACCCATGGACAGCTCATGGCCAAAATACATATGGTATCACGAGGGGAATTATCGTAGGTATAATAAAGTCCAAGTTCATGACATTGATAAGTGTCGTTCTTTCAAAGACCATGTCCAACAACTTATAAATCAATATGATCTCCAAGTGGACAATCCTAATGCTCCAACTAATCAGCCCCCTTGAGGTATTTAAAAAACCATTCCCTAATCATCCATCATCAAATAAAATTTCACCCCCCATGTCTTATGCATCTAATGCTCACACAATAAATATTGTGCATCAATATCCAACACCATCACTTACACCTATCACCTCTTCATCCATTTTATATAAATCTATTTCAGACCACTATCCTACACCCATCATTCCTTCATCAATCGAATCTATCTCTACTCCAGTTCATATCCCTTCATCCATAACTTCATCAATATCCACACTTCTACACCCACATCAATCTTAAATTCATCCACCCCCATATATATCTACCACATCTCCACCTATAACATCTAACCCTTCACTTGCTGCTACACATATCACACCTATCCATACATCTATACCCATATCTATAATCATGAATATACCCACATCAACATCTACATCCATACCATCTCTTGAAACATCTATTATACAAAAATCTCTACTTAAGACAAACAAAAATGATACTCTTGCCTCATCTACAAAACCAATCACCCCTACACCAACCAATCCTAAACCAATACAATCTATAATCTATTTTGATCTTGTCGGGAGCATCCTCATAAATACCCTTCCATCTTCCAAATTTTTCAACCCACGTTTGATAACCTTGGCATAATCATTCAAAATCACTCACATGCCCATGCAAAAGTGGAGCTCGGTCCTTCCAAGTCCAACCATCCTAGGAAAACCAATGTTAAATCATCACTCTTAAGATCACCTCCATCCATCTTAGGACCGGTCCCTTTGTCTAAGACACACATCATCAACTAATATAAATAAAATAAGTATCATACTCCTTCCAAACCTAATCATCCTTCGAACCATCAACATTCCCATTTGTCAAATTAGAATCCAAACTGTCTAAATCCCCAATCATCAAAATTGAGACCAAGTCACAATGACCCTCTTCTTCTTCTAAACTTCAATAATAATCAAAGGCTTCCATAAATCCCCATAAAATAAAATAATCCCTCTCACCTTCATCCACTACTCACAAATCCACTTTTTTATAACCTCTTATTCAAGAACCCTCATTGGGTCATATACTAAAATATTTCAACTCTTACTTCAAACCTCAAAAACACCCTTCTTCTTATCAAAGATTTTGATCCAGATGCAAAAATTCCATCATGTTATGTTGTTAATGCCATTTTACTTACCATCATACCCCTAGGCATGCTACCAAATAGTGTAAGGCCATTTAAACTCTCATCAATAATCTCATAGAAGAATATGACCTTCTTATTAACAAAGACCACCCTTTTCCTTATATATCATCCACATTAAAATTCAATCCTAAAATCAAATCCTCACCTCGTAAGGAATATAAGTCGGGTTATCCATCTAAATCATTCAAAGCATAATACCTCCTCCAATGTATACTTCTCCTAAGGGGAGACCCCTCGCTTTTTGAATCCATCAAAATTACTAATCCTCCTTGCCCTCATGATCCTCAATCGTTTATCCAATCAAAACCTAGAGACATCATCACTACTCCTTCTAACAATCCTACCCAATCCTACTTTATGTCTCGCTAAATTATCCATATCTATATACAAGTTTCCTAAATAGAAACAACATCTCTCGCTAAGGAGAATCCAATCCTCTCTCTTAGTCCTCTCATGTCTCCTCCTCCATCCAACCATCCCATGGACATTGATGACACTATGTCTCATTTTCTAGACTTCTTTAAAACTCCATTATCACTATAGGACTGGTTTACTATCGACTAGGTCTCTTCCTCTTAATCATCTCATCTAACCTCACCTAATCCCATCTAAATCTATTTAAACTTCATCTCGACTAATTTGTTATCTCATCTCATCTAATCCACTTATATGTTATTACATCTCATTCTAAGTCCACTTTTGTGGCTAATCTTTTGCCTCTCTTGGGGCACCATACCTCATCCTAAGCCCACTTTTGTGGCCATCTTCATCTCACCATGGACACATATTTCCTCTCTATTTAAAAGATAGCGCATAATATTTTTTCCTCCTTTTATCTATCTCACCCCATCTAATCTTTGCAAGTTATCATCTTATCGCATCCACTCCTACATCTCAAAAAAAGTACAAATTTAACATCGGCCTCCTTGCCCCTACCCTATATTTATCTATATCACTAATCTAGAAAGTAGCTAACACAAATTTTTTTTCTCCTAACTGGATTAGATTGAATTTAAGTATGAATCTCATACCTATTGTCTCTTGATGGCAAACTAGAAATGGAACCTCTTAACAAATTACACTTATGGCCATTCTATTGTTAACATATCTACCAACGTAAACTTAGTCATCTCATCGGTAATCCATCCATCATTAACATCTTCCATCCTTCATCGTAATGATTTGGAATTATGTGGTCTACCATCAAATTCCTAGTTATGACCTTAAATATGGGCACCACGGCTATGCGTATAGAATATTTTTTTACGTAATGGTTCTCTATTTTTCGTGAGAAATCTACAATCATTACATCCATTACCCTCTTATTTACCTACTTGAACCATGTTAAGGGTTCACGGGTGTTACTTGTACATTCACTATTCCTCCTAACTAGTCTACCTAGCTATCCCCATCTCTTCCATAAAAAATAAAAATTCATTGATGCTCATAGTAGAAGCTATCTTATCGAGGAAAACATACTAATCCCTCGAAGGTCAACTATTCATAAAAGAAAAATGTCAAAAACATAGTCGATCCTCAAGGACAACTATCATGTATATCTTATCTGTCATTTATAAAAATAAAAATACCAAAAAGTAAAAAATAATAAAAGTAAAATGAAGAGAACTCCTCAAAGGATGGATGCCATCTCATATCCATGGCAGCGAAAGCCTCATACATTGATTAGACTTCTATATAATCAAAAGAAAAAGCATAAAATTCAAAAGCAAGCATACTAAAAATATCCCTACATTGATCATATTTCTCATCCACAACAAACTTCTTGTATTGATCGGTTTATGCCATATTTCTCGTAGTGGGGCATATGTTAGGGAATAAGAGATAAAATATGCGAGAACAATTCCTCATGTAATCACAACAATAGAAACTAATATGTAGAAAATATTATGTAGATCCGAAATAAAAGTACAAAATAAAATAAAACAACACAAAGATATAGTATTTAATGTGGTTCACTCAATTTGGGCTACATCCACCAACAATCATTGTGTTATGATTTTTGTGTGTTGTTGTGTTACTGTGTTCGTAGGATGGAGAATCTAATAGTATAAATTCATTTTATAAAATCAAAAAATAAATTAATATATTGATGATGTTTTTATTTTTACAATTGTTTGCAGTGTTTGTAGGTGTGTTTTTAGGTGGTAGGTATCAATTTTAAAATCAAAAAATTATTAGCATTTAGGTGGTTTTCATTTAAGTTTGGTGATGTTTTTAGTAATAGCTAATTCCATCTAAACCTCTTCTAAATTTATCTCTACATCACCACCCATTCATACTAAATTTGGTTAAATAAACCCTATTTTCCCACCACAACTACCCATTCTACCCCTATCTACCTCAACCCATCCTAGGCTACCCGAGTTCCACCCCTACCTCGGCCCGATTCGACCAAGTCGATCCCATTCCTATCCTTCACTATCTATATAACCACCTACCTTAAGCTTTGGCATCCCACTCCTAGCTCACCACTCTACCCAATATCCCTTACATACACACCTTCACTCAAACCGTCATATCTAGTGTTTGTGCCATGGATCATTCTCTCCACCTTGTCTCCCAAACACCACCATAGACCACCACTGCCACCATACCCTGTGCACATAGTGAACACATCAACACCATCACTTACCTAATCTCCTCCTAACCACGTCTCCACCTTACTCGTCGTGCTTGGCCACCTTGTGTTACCACACGCATATATCAAATAACACAAAAATACTCTCTCTTCACATACAAAACGTTAGGTTTTAGGGTTTTATCATGAGATTTACTTTTAGGTTTTTAAACTAAATTTAAAACTTAACATTAGGTTCTATTTCAGTCTATTTTTATTTCTAACTTACGATATTTCCCATGTTATGTTTAGTTCTTTCTTTACTTTAGTATTATCCCTTTTTAAAAATAATTAATTTAATTACATGCTTTTTCATTAAAGGTCTCATTAGTTTCTTTTAATTAATTCATTACTTTGTTATAAATTAATTAATTATTTTAATTAATTTTATTAGGTCTTTTAATTTAGTTAGGACCCTTTTAATCCTAATTATTTAGTTGTAATTAATTAGTTTAATTAACTAATTAGGCCTTTTAAAACTAAATTGGGACCTTTGACTATTATTTTTTTGTCAATTTTAATGAAGTAGACTAACTGTAAAACTTGTTTCATACAGAGTTACTAGATGTTTTCGTCTAATTATTTCACTTTTTTAGAGACATTTCGTGAACATTTAACCCTGTGTGCGACATAACTAATACCTTTTGGAGGGTTTTTGTTTGGTTGTTTTTTTTTTGTAAGGGTAATCACAAAAACATCATACGTATGTTATTTCCTCGCACTTTAATAAGTGATCATGGAAGTAAAAATGTGATCACTCTCAATTATTGTGTTGGGAATTAAAATTATATTTTATTAATCAAAGTATGCTTAATGTGTATGTTGTTTCCTCAAAATTTTAAAAGTGATATTGGAAATTAGAAATGTGGCCTTGCTTCTTTCTTTCTTGTCCTATATACTTTCCTCTAAAATGGGAAAAATTACTAACCCCTTTATCATTATTTTAAAATTTTAAAAATTAACATTAATTAATTTTTTGGAGTTGGGATTTTTCCTTCTTCGACATAACCATGGGAATTACTGAAACAATGGTCAAAAAATAATTTGAGGAGTACAATGGGAAACCTAAAGTACTTGAAACTTGAGTGTACTGGTTGACAAAATGGGAGCCTCCACCCAATTGACTAGTACACCTGTGAGATTAGAGTCATGGATATCTAGTAGTGGTGACCCAAGTGTGATTCATTTGAGTAAGATATTTTATCATTTTTTAGAGGGGCTAAAGTAAAGTTGGAAACTAGTAATAGGACCACACTTACTCAGATATATTGTTGAAAACTAGTTGAGAGAACCACTTAGGAAGCCACATAATGACCAAGCCAATTTAAGGTAGAGATAAAATTTCACACCATAATTTTCAAATTTTATATCAATATTTTTATTTATATTTTTCTATCTCATCCACCTTGTCACTTTGTAGACTAGTCTAAGTATTGGGTTGTGGACATTCATATCTAAACTTGAGCACTTTCATCCTTATTCATCTAAGTCTAGGCATCGTGAAAATTATTTTTCATAGTCAAGCACCATCATGATCACCTTAATATTTCATTTTCATTAAGTCTTAAGTTTAAAATTATCTTGTTGAACTTTAAGCATACCTCACATTCACTTTGTTACATTCTCTACATTTTTCAAATTCCTTCATTCCTCTCTTTTAAAAAAATCATTTTTCTCCAACTCAAGGACCTTCATCAATCACATTATCTTCATCTCTTATCTCCACTTTTGTGAGATTCAAACCTTCTTATCATCATTTATTCACTTCTTGTTTCAAAATTCACTTTGTCGTTCTTTAAGTCCTCCCATTTATTTATTGTGTCTCCTATTTTAACACAATTTTGTTAAGAGTTGATATTCATCATCTTCTTCCTAAGTATCCTCTTTTAACACCCATATTCTTAAAAGTTGAGAAAACTCATCATCTTTTATAAAAATCTTCCTTCTTAACACTAATTTTGTTAAGAGTTGAAAATATTTCATCATGTCTCTAAGTATCCTCTTATAGAACTCATTTTGTCACAAGTTAATCAAACTAAATTATTTCAACTCTTCCCTCCTTACATTCAATTTGTTAAAGGGTTGTGAAGCCTTTCAAACCTCTTCATCTTTCTTAGCACTCATTTTTCTAAGAGTCCTCTAAACTAACATTTCAATCCCTTCTTCTACCTTAACACTATTCATTTTGTAAAGTTTTGAGACGTCACTCTTTTTTGTTCCTCTTAACACTCATATTGTTAAGAGGTATCCTTTACCCCCTTTTTGTTCCTCTTAACACTCATCTTTTTAAGATTTTCCCTTTTTCATGTTTTCATCACTTTTATCACTCATTTTTAAAGAGTTGATAATGTTCACCTTATTAAGTCTCTACTCCTTAACATCCACCGATTAATAGACACTACCAATTCATCATTTTCAGACATTTACTAATTCACCGTGTGAAATTTCACCATCAATTCCCCCTAATGACCTAATATGGGGGCAACAAACATACAATTTTTCTATTTGACATTTCATCACTTCCCCCTAACAACTTAACTTGGGGGAAATGAGTGATTAAAAATATTTCCATGTGATTATTATTAAATTGTATCAAATTCCCCTAATGACCTAACTTGGGGGAACCTAGAGTAAAATATCTCTACAAGTAAGAAATCAAATCGAATCAAAATGTGTTTAAATATTTGACAATCGAAAATCATATCGTCAGAACAAATTCAACATAATCAGTCTCCCAAATGACCTAATTTGTGATATTACATTTATCAATTTTCTCAAATGACCTAACTTGGGAATTTATTCTACACTTTATGCTTGTTTCAAGATGACCTAACTTGGAAGCCATCATATATCTATGAGCTTGATTCTAGATGACCTAACTTAAGCCATCGTATATCTTTGCGCTTGCTTCTAGATGACCTAGCTTGGAATCCACCATACATTTTGTGTTTTCTTCTAGATGACCAAATTTGGAAGCTATCACATTACAACGACACCCATGGAGTGGGGGAAAGAGTGCATTTCCTATACTACTCCTATATCGGTAAACTCTTTGATCAAAACTTTCTAGATCCAAACCACAAAATCTTTTGACTTGAGTTTGTTTGCAGCAGATAGATCTTGAGTATGTGGTTAGAGATTGGATAATAACACACTTTTCTCCCTACACTCTTCCTCTAGTGGAAACAAGCCCAAACCCTTTAGTTGTTTATTTAGAGAAGCTTGTTTGGGTCGGGAACTCATGAATCCATACACCATCTCATCGTCATCATACAACATTTGAAATCATAAATCATCTCACATTTCTATCATCACTCTTAGTTAGTGCACTTCATCACGAAAATACAATTCTCATTATGTTACATGGGTCAACCCATTGATCCATAGGTTGGAGTTATTTTATGGTTCTTTTGGCATGCTTATACAAAACATCTACATTTTCTACTACAACATGGGATTCTTGAATTCTATTAGATACACATATCTATCTACTTTATGTTACCGAGTTTTACTCACCAACATAAAGTGGGGGCAAATGTAGTCACAAAATCATGCACTTACTACTACATTTATACCACCAAGTATGTTATTTTATATATGAATCTCACATAATAAAATTATTCACTAATGACCCATCTCCTAGTCCCGTCGTTAGTTAGTTGGTTAGTCATCATCGCCATTTCTCTCGCATAGTTGTCGAGTTCTTTACACTATTCTAGTCATCTTTCAGGGAGTATCAAGTGTCGTTATTTAGTCATTTTTCATCTCTAATCTCTTACTAGGGCACCTAGAGTAGTACTAAGGCACCCATGGGAACCCCAGTCCACAATTTTAGGTGTCGTGGTCCCCGTAACACTTGCGTCTAATTTATTCATTCGAGGTCATTCTTTTTCATTTTCCCTCTCATTCCCCTAGGTACTAGTCGGCATGTCTAGTCATTAGTGTTGAAATTTGAGCAAGATATTCCTATATAAACATAGCATCTTATGTAATGCAGACTATATAATATCAAGATCTAGCTATCTACTAAGGTAAAAGAATGTATTTGGGCATCATTTACATCTGAATCAAATAAGTATAGGGGGAAAGGGTTGTATTCATTCTATTCCATCCACTATTTACATTTCACATCTAGTTACTATCCCCTACTTTTTTGTCATTGACACTAGCGTACACAAGGATAAAAATTACACACATAAGCACACATATCTACATTGGGTCTAGAATGTAGTGCAACACTTAGTTTTAAGACCACCATTGTGGTAACTAACATCAATCTAACCCTTCATATGTATCTTTATTTTTAGAGATTTGATGCCTTCTATGGGGTTTTATAGGTATATCTTCATCACATATTCACAATGACATAAGAAATGGTATTACGACAACTATGTGACAAATATTAAGATATTACAAAGATATAATGACACTTCTATATTTTGACCCTGAGCTTTTTATAGAATAGAGATCCCATACTATATACCATGGTGCCCATATGTGCCCAGTCCTCCTCCTAGGAACCTTAGTCTATACAAATTATCATCTCGCTGCAATTTTTAGGTTGTTCCAGTCACATTGTCGTTTATCCGCACATCATTCTATCTCGGTCCCAACATACAACAAGGTAAGTTATTTATAGGTTAGTTTCTTACCCCTCTTATTTAAATTATTTTCTTTCATTTAAATATCAAAATAAAATATTTAGCATTTACATTTAAGTTTACATCATTTATTACATTTTTGTACCTACTTATATTAACTTAGAATATAGATTCTAAAATTCTTCTTTTAGTTAATCAATTTTTATTCTTTTGATTTTATTTCAGGATGAGGTCACCGATGTTGAAATCTATTAATCAATTTTTATTCTTTTGATTTTATTTCAAGACGAGGTCTCGATGTTGAACTCTAGAGAGTTATTTTTGTGATTGTAGGTGTGGGTGATGTGAGATTGATAAGCGTGAATATGTTCAAGTGTTTGCACACGATATGAGTCCAAAATTTCTAGTTCATGTAATCAGTTTTCATGATATTCATTGTGTTTAAGGATTCCTTTAAGATAAATCCATAAGAATTTTATCTTGAGATCATGTGGGATAATGACCTCGTGGCATAGACTAAGGAAAAAGGGGTAGCATTAGTAGGTGTATGAATGCTAATATGATAATCCTATAGGGCGTAGAATAGTTATTTATGGCTATCAGCACCACTAGAGTCAATAATATTGGATAAGATTTTTATAATGGTTTTATTGGTGGCTTCAACTTGATCATTGCCTTACAAACAATAAGGAATGGAGAATGGTTTTTTAAAATTTAAATTTAACTCAAAACTTTTTAACGTTCTTTTTTAAAGGAAGACCCATTATCAACGATTATAGCAAAAGGCACCCAAAAACATGTGAAATTATGTGTGGTGAGAAAGTTACAAATATTTGTACCAGTGATCGTTCATAGGGGAGCTACTTCGAACAACTTGGTAAATACTCGATAGATCTAATGATGAATTTATGTCCATCAGCAAATTAGGATTGATCATACCAATGATGTCAAATCCCCGAAGGGAGAAATGCCAAGTAGGCGCAATGGGTTGGAGGTCATACGTGGGTGCATGATGGAGATTACCATGTTTTTGGCATTTTTCATAATGAGTAGCATATTTGAGGAAATATTGTTCCATTGTATGCCAATAATATCCTTGGTGTAAAATATTATGTGACATATCTTTTCCCGAGAAATGACCTCCAGATATGCTATCATGAATGCACAATGGAGGTGGGAATATTGGTGAGTACGAGGTAGTGTAAGAGATGACTGTCAATATCATGTTTGAATAATTGTGTCCTAATGATAACATAGTGAGTAGCCTCACGATAAAATCAATGAGATTCATGAGGTTGTAAAGTGTCTGGGATAGTTTGCTTATACAAATAGTTATAAATAGGTGTGAACCATTCAGAGTTGTTTTGATCTACGCATTATGGTGCAAGATGCAAGAGGTAATATAGAGATAAAAGGATGTCATAAGTTTGTAATGATGAATGTGGCATACTCATATGTGATGTCTTATGGGATGAGTGACGTGATACTAGCCATGGCATCTGCATGACGATTATCCTTATGAGGAATGGTAGTAATATAATAGGATTTGAATTTAACTAGGAGATCTTTGAAAAACATATTATAAGAAAGTAGATGCTCCTCCTTTGTATTATATGTATTATTAACCTAATTGATGAATAAATGAGAGTCATCGTGTATGCATAAGTTGCGAATGAGGAGTTTTTGAACGGTAAGTAGACCTAAAATGAGAGCTTCGTATTCTATAATGTTATTCATACAAGAAAACCTAATCAATATGTGAAGGGGAGTGGTTCACCATGTGGGGTAATGAAGACTATCCCCACTCTAGCACCAGATCAAAAATGAGAGCCATCAAAGTACATTATCCATGTATGTGGCTCAATAGTATAGGTAGTGAAATCGTCACAAAAGGAATCAGAAATGGGTGATGCATCCGAAGGGGTTACCATGGCTAATTGATCAACTATAACTTGTCCTTTGATTTATTTTTACGCTATGAACTGAAAATGAAATTCGGTGAGGTGAATGACCCAATGTGTGGAACATCCGATAGATGCGTGCGGGATAGGATATAACGTAACGGAACAACCTTTGTTATGATATGTACCACATTGTTAAGGAGATAATGTCATAGCTTATTCTCAGAATGAAGATAAGGCCGAGGCACAATTTTTCAATGTAGCTATAGTTACATTCATAATAGAGTAGAGTACGACGATTTAATATTTTAATATTTCACGTTGAGAATCGTGACATTGTGCCAATAGAGTTCCCAATGCATGAAACATAGCATAGATATACCGCAAGAAATGGTGATTGGCTAAGGGAAGAACTACAACAAGCATATTTAACAGGTAAGTTTTGATATCATCAATTCTTGTTGACATTTATGATCCCTAAAAACTTGGTATCTTTCTTCATGAGTCATGTGAATGGTTGGATCTTATCAGTAAGTTGTGTAATGAATCATTGAATAGCTTGAATTTTACCTTGTAATGATCATAATTGATGTAAATTTTTGGGTGGAGGCATATCGATAATGGATTTTATTTTTTTTAGGGTCAATCTCAATGTCATGTTGGTAGAAATTATATCCAATAAGTTTACTTGTTGTAACCCAAATTTTTTTTTGGGATTCAAATGTACATGATATTGTTGTAATCATTCACATAGTAGTCACGAGATCTTACGCATAAGAATATTGTCCCTAGATTTTTCCAAGATGTTGTCTACATAATCCTCAATGATCTTATGAATGTATTCATGAAATATATGTGTCATTAGATGTTGATAAGTAGCCCCAAAATTTTTAAGGTCGAAGGGCATGGATGTATAGAAAAATGTACCCCATGGTGTGGTGAGGGAGGTTTTTCTTGGTTAGCTAGGTTGATCTTGATTTCATTGTAACCCGCAAAGCCATCCATAAAGGAAATATTATCATGTCCAGATGTAGAATCAACAATACCATCAATTTTTGGTAAGTAAAATTATCATTAGGGTAATTTTTGTTTAAATAAGGAAAATCGGTGCAACAACAATGAACCCAACCATTCAGTTTGATTACCAAGAAGATATTATATACCCATTCAAGATAGTCAACACCATGGATAAAACCTGCATCGAGAAGCTTATGAATTTATTCTTTAAATAAAAGGGCTACCTTGGGGTACATCTTACGAATTTTTTGTTGGATAGGCTTGGCACCTAGGTTAAGGACAATATTATGCATTGCCATAGATGGATAATTTCTTGACATATCACTATAGTTTTTGAGCATTAAGTAGACCTAAAATTAGGCTTCATATTATCACATGTTAGTTATACAAGAAAACCATAATCAATATGCAAATGAGATTGGTTCACTATGTGGGGTAGTGAAGACTATCCCCACTCCAACACTAGATCAACAATGAGAGCCATCAAAGTACATTATCCATGTATGTGGATCAATAGTATAGGTATTGAAATCATCACCAAAGGAATCAGAAATGGGTGATGCATCTGAAGGGGTACCATGTCTAATTGATCAACTATAACTTGTCCTTTGATTTATTTTTGTGGTGTGAACTAAAAATCAAATTCGGTGAGGAGCATGATGCAATGTGTGGAACGTCTTGAAATATGTGTGCAAGATAGATATAACGTAATGGAACAAAATTTTTATGATATGTACCACATTGTTAAGGAGATAATGTCACAATTTGTTTGCAACGAAGATAAGGCCGAGGCATAATTTTTTAATGTAGCTATAGTTACATTCATAATAGAGTAGAGTATGACTGATTTAATATATGAATCTTTTACGTTGAGAATCATGATGTTGTGCCAATAGAGTTCCCAATGCATGAAACATATCATAGATATAAAACAAGAAATGATGATCAAATAATGGAGGAACTACAATAAGCATATTTAACAAGTAATTTTGATATCATCGAATGCTTTTGAAATTTCTCATTTGAAAAAAACTTGGTATCTTTCTTCATGAGTCATGTGAATGGTTAGATCTTATTAGTAAGTTGTGTAACAAATCATTGAATAGATTTAATTTTACCATGTAATCATCATAATTCATGTAATTTTTTGGGTGGAGGCATATCCATAATGGATTTTATTTTGTTAGGGTCAATCTCAATGTCATGTTGGGAGATAATATATCCAATAATTTTACTTGTTATGACCCAAAAATATTTTTTTGGGATTCAAATGTACACGATATTATTGTAATCGTTTAAATAGTAGTCACAAATCTTGTGCGTAAGAAGACTATCACCTATATTTTTCCAAGATGTTGTCTACATAATCCTCGATGATCTTATGAACATATTCATGAAATATATGTATCATTGGATGTTGATAAGTAGCCCTGAAATTTTTAAGTTTGAAGGGAACGACTTTATAGAAAATGTACCCCATGGCATGGTGATGGAGGTTTTTTTCTTGGTCAGCTTAGGTTGATCTTATTTGATTGTAACTCTGAAAAGCCTTCGTAAAGGAAATATTATCATGTCCGGATGTAGAATCGACAATAACGTCAATATGTGGCAAGGAAAACTATAATTAGGGTAATCTTTGTTTAAATAAGTAAAATCGTTGTAACAACAAACCCAACCATTCGGTTTCATTACCCGAGAAGATATTATATACCCATTCAGGATAGTCAACAACATGGATAAAACCTACACCGAGAAGCTTATGGACTTCTTCTTTAAATAAGAGGGCTACCTGGGGTACATATTATGAATTTTTTCGTTGGACACGCTTGACACCCGGGTTCGGGATATTATTATGCATAGATGGATCAATTCCTTACATATCACTATAGTTCCTTGAAAATATCATATAAATAATGAAGGAATTTTTTAATATCTTTTTGTTCAGCAAGGGTGAGGGAAAAGGTGAGAAAAACTATATGTGGATTCTCATATGTGCCTAGCTTATAATCTATTGTTTTTTCATTGAGAAGGGCTAAGCGATATTCAATATATTGATAAGTAGGAATAGTGTTAGGTGGATTGGTGGTGTGAGTGGTGTCAATAGATTCTCTAAGATAGTCGTATTAGTGAGAGATAAAGGATGATGCCTCTTATGTTAAAAAGAGGTAAGATGATTGTAAACACCCATATAATCAAAAATGAGTGATCGGTAGTGAAAGTATCGATGGTATCCCAAATGGTAGAAACATCATCACTAATGAGTTTTGGATGCACTAAGGGAAGTGAAGTAACATGAAAAGTTGTATAAGTATTCGTAGGAGGTGTAGAAGGAGATTGATACCCTAACATGAACATGTGTAACCATGCGGGGATATCCTAAAGCTTTGTGACTTTAAGTTCTTATTGATCTAGATTCATATCAAAGAAGAAAAATGTAGGAAATATTCATACCCTAACCCATACCTAGAAAATTTCTAAGTAATATTGGAGGAAGTGGGAGAAATGGTAGGTTTTTCAATGGAGTGAGAATACTCAAAAGGTGGTGGATTAAGCTGGTACATTGTAAATAGTTCCTTGATTTTGGAATTTAAGTTAGGCATGTAGTGTAGAGGGGACCATGTGCATAACATGAATCCAAGGTCTTCCAACAATAATATTATAATTAAGGTTTGTTGACCAAAATAAGCTCACACTTATTTTTTGTCGACTAACACCATTTTCCCCTTTTTGTGCTTAAATCTCTATTTTTATATATTTTAAGCACGTAAGGTCCCCCGAAAGCATTTCGATTAGATAGGAAATTTCTTCCCCTTGCCATAAAAATAAAGAAGTCCTAACTCATCATATTTTGCAAGCTACGGGCTAGCGGGCCTTGGGAGAATTTTTGCCAAAAGTGGACCTGTGGACCTTGGAAGGATTTTTGCCAAAAGCGGGCCAAAAGAGGGCCTAGGGAAGAGTTTATGCCAAAGTGGAAAATGTGGACCGGTGGGCCTGGGGATGAATTTTGGGAAATGAGAAGTTACGGAGCCACGGGCTTGTAGAATTATTTTTGCCAAATGTAAAGTTGCTGAGACCCTCGAAAGGTGCCACGTGCCTCAACGATACAATTATAGGGCGGGACCCAAGGAGAAGTCTCCAAACAAGCGTAGGCTTGCCACATGGTCAGAGTCCAAATGGGGGTAGAGACGACCATTGAATTGGATAAGTACTGAGAGAAGAGTCACGGAAGGTGCCACATGCCTCATCGACATAATTCCAAGGGCAGAATCCAAAACGGAGACCCCAAACAAGTGCGGGCTCGCCCATAGTCGTGGACCGAGAGAGGAACGGGCTGAAATTGAATAAGTATAATGAGGCTAGTGAAGCCTCCACGTATCTCTATGGTGCACCTCGAGAGGTTAGGTCCAAATAGGGTCTCCATTGTGCATGGAATTTCCACGTGTCTAGGATCCAAAGTGAAGTCAAACGGGTAGCGGGCCCAAATCGACTAAGTATAAGAGGGTCAGAAAAATCCCCCATGTGTCTCAATGTCACAACTTTAAAGGAAGGATCAAGAGCAGAGGCCCCAAACTTGTGCTAGCCCTCCACATGGTCAGAGCCTCAAAAAGTTAAATCAACCATTGAAAAGTCTAAGTCTAGCGGAAAATGTCACGTGTCTCATCGAAGTACCTTTAAGTGTTGAAGCCAAAGGTAGAGACTCAAACAAGAGCCAAGCCTCCACGTTTCCAAGGTCTAAAAAAGGGATAAAGCCAACTGTTGAATCAACTAAGTATAGAAGGATCAGCGAAAGCCTCCACTTGTCTCGCCCATGCAACTTCAAATGAAAAATATAGATGTAGGTCCCAAATGTGCATTGAGCCTCCATGTGTCCTGGGTCAGACATAAAGCCTTCGCCAAAGAAAAGGGACTTAGCCAAAACAAAAATAAATAGAGAAAAGCCACAGAAGGTGCCAAGTGTCTCTTTGGTGCAACTTTCAAAGGTGTGACCCAAAAGGTAGTCCCCGATTGAGCACCAAACCGCCATGTTGTCGAGTCCGAAAAGGTAAGGTTAGCCATTAAAAAGTGCAAAATCCTATGGAGGCCTCCATGTGTCTCATCTGAACAACTTTAAAATAAAAATTAGGGGTATGTTTCCAAATAAGTGCAAAGCATCCACGTGTCTTGGGTTGGACACATCGTCTCCACCAACGGGGAGGGACTTAGGTAGGATAAAAAGGAAATAGAACATGCTCTTGGATGGTTCCACATGTCTCTTCCGCAACTTCAAGAGTGTAGAGGAGGGGATAAAATATCAAGGCATGTGGGGCTGCCACGTGAGTCTTTCATGGATGGACTCTTTTAAAAATTGTGAGCCCATGACCCTGATCTTTAGGAAGCCATATCTTTTGATTGGAAGCTCAGATTCGAGCGGGAGAGGAAATTTTGGAAAGATGTCGTGGTCGATTCTCACCCACCACCATCATGTTTTAGTCGCCATTTTGAGGATTTCAAGTCTCTCACCTTCGCCATAATGAAGGAAAAACCTCCTTCTTTCCCAACAAGGAACAACACGTGAAGGCATGGACTCTATCAGGGAACCCATCATTGTTGTAGGAGAATTTCAATGCTTCTAGGGTGGTTGGAGTAGGTGAATTCAATGCATATCTTAGGGTGGTTGAAGCAGGATTCAAATTCTTCCCTCTCTCCTTCTCTCTTTCTTCTATATATTGTAAAGGAGGGCATATTTCAAAGGGTTGGTCATTGTTTCTCTCCTACCCCCTCTCTCTTTCTTCCTTAGGGTAGAATGTAGAGTCTAAGCCTCCTCTCATGGCTCTGTAATGGAATTTTCTTGCCTCTTTCCCACTGATGATGTACTATGTGAACTCATGGAGCAATAAAATCTATTTTGTGATGCATTTTGTCCATCATTTGCTTATTTTATTGTCTCTTCTTGCCTCTCATCATTACAGGGTATACTACGCATATATCTGATGTCTATTATAGGTTTTGGGAGCTATTTTTGATGGGTAAAAGTGGTGTTCGTGTGAATATTATCTCTTGTCTATGGTGCATCTTATCTAGCCTCTCCATTGCTCAGCTCTCTCCATTTTAGGTAGAAGGTTTTGTGATCACCACTTCCATTTTGGTGTATCACCACTTCAGTGTAGTTTTTGTTTCCATGCATTTCTCCCTCTCTCTCTCTCCCTATCTCCTTGGAAGGTTAGATTAGGATTAGATAGTTTTCCTACACTAGAGTAGCTTGTGGTAGGTAGTTTAGGAAGAAGAAGTCAAGCATTCTATGGAGGGCCATCTCAAGTCCGTAAGTCCCATGCTTGAGAGATAGTCCCATGTTGTGCAATCACACCGGATGCCCCACTCAGATTTGAGGCCATTTGGGGGTGCTGTGATTTGGCATCAACAATTTTGGCATGCCCAGTGGAACACTGAGGTTAGATTTTCTCATCTTTCCAAGGTGTCTCATTATCAAGAGAAAATATTAAGCTCGCCATCCGACCACACTCAATAGTTTTGGCACACTCGGTGGGATAGGTTTGAAGCAACTTACCACTTCATTTCATTAAGTTGATGTGTTCTTGATGAGAGTCAACCTTTTGAGGCACATGCAAAGCACATCTGGCGACTCCATATGGTCAACAACCCATCCTCTAAGTTGCATACCTTCTCCCATCCATTTTCATCCATTTTTCTTTCCATATATTTCATTTTCTCCCATTCCATGAAGTTGTGCAATCATGACTTCATTCCCATCTTGGAACTCACACTTGCAAAGAACATCACCGTAGTCCACCCTCAATGTATTTCATGACTCCTCTAGATCAACATTATTATGAGATTTAGAATCATTATGGCTACTCCTATGAGCAAGATCAGGATCAATTCAGCTATGGAACCTGCCAAGAGGGATACACATGCGGTGAAATCAACTACATGAAGAATGCTGATTAGCGGGAGAAGATTCAAAAATGGAGGCACACATCATGCATTCAAGGGCTATATCACAGATGAAAGCATTCATGATTGGTTATAGGTAACCTCTTCCATAGGTCATCCCTTTTCTAAGAAATTATAGCTCCGCAGGAGAAGCTTGACTTCATGATTGAGATCTTTGC
Source organism: Taxus wallichiana var. yunnanensis (assembly GCA_018340775.1). Lineage (NCBI taxonomy): Eukaryota > Viridiplantae > Streptophyta > Pinopsida > Cupressales > Taxaceae > Taxus > Taxus wallichiana. The sequence goes on along the minus strand of CM031237.1, from coordinate 83,538,569 downwards.
CTCATCTTATGCGGTGGGTGACGAGATAGAATCCTATGAACTTGGTGTAAAGGAGCCTTGTTAATGGGTAATTCCTACACCATGATTTGGTAATTTTATCTTCACTCCACAAGAAGCACCATCTTAACCTCCGAGCTTCAATCTCCAAGCTTCCTTTGCTGCGCCAAGTGTTGATTTACTTTCTCCATCTCCTAGTCTTCCATCTCATCTCATTTCCTCTTCCCTTTTCCCTTCAAATTGAATTCCCCTTAACAATAGCCAAAAGAAATGCCTTCCCCGCTACCACATATAAGGAAACAACTATTGGAGACCCCATCCACCACTCCTCCTACTCTCCCAAGTCTATGCTAGGAGAGACTCCAAAAACCAGTCAAGGAGAGAAACAAGAAGAAGAGCCAACCAAAGAAGAGATGATTAGAAGCTTAGTGGGCTTGGCTCTTAGATTTGGAATTAAAAATATTCCCTTTTTTGGTTAAACCCATGGAGGAGGCTGAGGTCAAGCCACAAGTGGTGGAAGCTTCAACTACAAAGTGAAAGCATGGGAAGAAGGAGATACTCCAAATCCAAAAGAAGAGGAGTACATTTTGGATATGGAGGAGAACCATACAGTTTTAGAGGCTCCAAGTGTGGAGTAGGCCATAGAAGAACCTTTAGTTCTTCCTCCCACTTCATCCCCTTGAATCTCTAATGTTGAAGAAGATTTTGTGGTTTCAAACTCCATGTTTGAAGATGAGGGAAACCATGGTGAGAAAATCATAGATCTGAAGGACACCATGGAGGAGCTAGGAACAGGACAATGAGGAGGCTCATTATATGTCTAACTTAGAGGAGTGCTTTGATCGAGAGGATCCTGAGGATATCACATCATTTTCTCCTCCATCATTCACCTTCCAAGAACATGAGCTTGTTTCCATGAAGGAGAACATCCAAGGACAACAACTTACATCTCACAACGTCCCTCCGGAACCATCTCTCTCTTTCTTCTATATATTGTATTTCAAAGGGTTGGTCATTATTTCTCTCCTTCCCCCCCCTCTCTTTCTTCCTTAGGGTAGAATGTAGAGTATAATCCTCCTCTCATGGTTATGTAATGGCATTTTATTTCCTCTTTCCCAATGATGATGTAACATGTGAACTCGTGGAGCAATAAAATCTGTTTTGTGATGAATTTTGTCCATCATTTGCTTATTTTATTGTCTCTTCTTTCCTCTCATCTTTACTGTGGTATCTTGTGCATACTTCTAATGTCTATTGAAGGTTTTGGGAGATTTTCTTAATGGGTTGAAGTGGTGTTTATGTGACATTAATCTTGGTCCGTGATGCATCTTTCCATCCTCTCCACATCTCACCTCTCTCCACTTCGGAAGCTGAGATTGTGACCAACACCCTTCCTTTTCTAGTGTATCATTATTTTACCGTAGGCTCCTTTTTTGAATTTATCTCTCTCCCTGTCTCCTTGGAAGGTTAGATTAGGTTTAGATAGTTTTCTTGCATTAGAGTAGCTTGTGCCATGTAGTTTAGGAAGAAGAAGCCAACTTTCTTCGGAGGGCCATCTCAAGTCTACAAGTCCCACAACTTGATAGATGGTCCAATGTTATGCGAGATCACACCGAATGCCCCACAAAAACTAGGCCATTCAGGGGTGCTGTGATTTTGAATCAACAAGGTTATTAGGCATGACATGACACAAAATATCAACTATACATGGACCAATAGTGACAGGTAAGTGTACTATATCTAATACATGCATGGGGATGTTATCAATGCCATGAGTAGAGATGGAAAAAGGAGCTAAATATGATTTTGACATACCTAAATGATAAAGGAAAGTAATGTTACAAATGTTAAGGCCGGATCCATTATCAACTAAAGTGTGCTTGACTCAATTTGTTACCAAAAAAATGAATATACAAGGGAGGTTCATGTTGTAGTATTTCTTGAGAAGGTAGATAATATATTGTGAAATTTATTTAATCCTCATTAAGGGATAGATCTAAAGTGAACTTATGGTATACATAGTTAGGAGAGGTGTGAGGAGGGATGTGAGCTTATCGATACAATCAAGGTGATTTTACGAGATAAGTGTAAATAGAGATGTTTTTGATGACCAAACTTTAGGATAATGGATGAGAAGAGTCCTATAAGTGTGAATGAAAAATTTAGGTTCACCAAAATGATTAACTAAAAATAGGGAACATATGTAATTAATATGATCTAGAATGAAATGTAAATACAAAGTAAATAAATGTAGAAATGACTATGGAAAATGACACAAACAACTAATATAATTAAAGTATATAACCTAATGTACAAGAAGGGTGAGGAAGTGACTAAACCGATTAGAGGAGCTCATGGAATGTGTCACAAAATTAAAAAAATAATCTAGAATCACGAATGACCGTGTGTAGAGGTACTCAAAAGGAAGGGTCTAAGCTATCAATCTAGACCGGAGAACCCGGGGAAGGATTGGGATGCCAGTGGGTGCTCTATTCTACAAAATGGAAACTTTGGTCTATGAAAAAGGCCTAGAATTGAGTTTCATAGTCTTGACAGATGCTCTGAAATCCTCATTGTGTGTCGCATCAAGTTTGTTGCATTGTGCTAGGTGTCCGTAATAATCTAAGATGATAGAAAGACCTACAAGAAACCACAAGAAGTATCAAAACTAGAAAAATGAAGAATGTAAATGAATGGGTTAGACTGACCTTAGTTGTGACAATAGCGGGCTTACTAATCGAGCAATGCACTACATTTCGGACCCAAATGTAGTTTCGATGTGTGTATGTGTCATGTGCCCTAGGTGTTCTTGTGCAAGTCACATTTTGTGAAGTAGCAAGCAATAACTAGATGTAAAAATTTAGTAGAATGGTTAATGGAATAAAATGGAATCCCTTCGTATGCTTGTATAATGCAGATGAGCCAACCTTGTCCTTTGTGATAGAGGTAAATGAATGCAAATGGTCTCCAAATGCCTTAGATGACTACAAACTTAGGTGGATGATAGTATTGAATAGTGCTTGGTCCCTCATTATGGTATCATAACTTTATATTTATATGGTTCTCTTGATGCAATTTCATAATTAACCCCAAAATGCCCAACCAACAAAAAGATAGGAAGCTAAAATGGCTAGAAAGTGCCTAAAAAGTGGAAGAAAGTTTAAAAAGGATTGGGGCACCCCTGGTGGGACTTGGGTGCCCATGGGCACCACAATACTAGCCTAGGTGCCCTAGTCAAAGCTAAAATGATGCAAAATGAGGAAATATGATTGGGATTATGAGTGCAATAGGTGGGAATGATGAAAGAAAACAAAGTAAGATATCCAAAATACAGGGGTTAATTAGTACATTCTTCACTAAAAACCTTCGAATAGTAATATGAGATTGGGACTAAATAATGCGTAAAGTGCATGATTTTGTGTCTTCACCTTCATTCCCATATTTTAAAGCATTCACATTTCTTGAAATTGAGGACCTTCATCAATCACATTCCATTTGTCTCTTATCTCCACTTTTGTGAGATTCAGACCTTCTCATTGTCATTTCTTCACTTCTTGTTTCGACATTCACTTTTTCGTTCTTTAAGTGCTCCCATTTCTTTGTTTTGTCTCCTCTTTTAACACACTTTTGTTAAGAGTTGGCATCCTTCATCATATTCCTAAGTCTCCTCTTTTAACACCCATCTTGTTAAAATTCGAGAAAACTCATCGTCTTTTTTAAACCTCTTCCTTCTTAACACTTATTTTTTGAGAGTTGAAAATCTTTCATCGTTTCTCTAAGTATCCTCTTATAGCACTCATTTTTTGTAAGTTGATCAAACTATATTATTTAAACTCTTCCCTATTTACATTCACTTTGTTAAAGGGTCGTGAAGCCTTTCAAACCTCTTCATCTTTCTTAGCACGCATTTTGCTAAGAGTACTCTAAACTGACATTTCAATCCCTTCTTCTACCTTAACACTATTCATTTTGTATAGTGTTGAGACATCACTCTTTTTTTGTTCCTCTTAGCACTCATATTGTTAAGAGTTAACCTTTCACCCCCTTTTTGTTCCTCTTAACACTCATCTTTTTAAGAGTTACCCTTTTGCATGTTTACATTGGTCTTATCACTCATTTTGTTAAGATTTGATCATGATCACCTTATTAAGTATCTTCTCCTTAACATCCATTTTTGTTAAAGAGTAGAGCACATCTAACCCCTTTTAGTCCCTTTTCTCTTAACTCTCATTTTGTTAGGAGTTAGGAAATCAACTAACCCTTTTTCCTCCTCCCTCTTAGCACTCATTTTTCTAGGGTCATGTTTTCTTACCTTTTCCCCTCTTAAATATGAGTATTCACTTTTCTAAGCATTGATTTTTCTATCTCACCTCTTTTATTTTTCCATCCCATCTTTAAAAAATGGTGAGAAAAAGACATCGTGATGATAGTCCCTTTAGATAGAAAGAAATATATCCTTTCCAATTAGCTTCGATGAAGGGGCTAAGAATAAATTTAAAATCTTTCCATAGACACTACTTTATGACAAAACAAAGAACAATTTATGATTTTTTTCCTTGCGAGGAGCTAGGTTTCCTAAGGAATGTGATGAGGATGTTTTGAAAACCTTATGAGGAAAACCTATATTACTAAAGGGTCCACTATTTGAGTCAAAAAAACAAGACGATGTAGGACCAAGTAAAACAAACACTGATGATAAAGGAAAACTAGTGTTTCGTCCACTAATCACAACCAATCCTTGCTCAATCAAATCAATGCAACAGCGGTGAAACAATCATCTCTTATATCCTCTACAATCGCTAAAAATGATACCAAAGGTACCAAACACACAAAGAAATGTGATGTCACCTTAAAAATTCATTCGAGGCTAATAATGAAAACAAAAATAATAAGAATGATAGTTCATAATTTATCCCACAATCTCATTCACCATTTTCTCAAGAGTGGAAAATGATGAAAGACACAATTTCGGGCATGTAAAACAACACAAACAATTAAATTTTTATGAATTGTGTCCCTACCCTATCAACATGAACATCTTACTCATACCATTCCCACGCTCTTTCGAGATGCCCAAATTTGAAAAATACAAGGGAAAAATTGATCCTAGAGAGAATGTCAAAGAATTCTTCATGGCATGCTAAGAAGTGGCTTATAACGATGTCTTTCTCTTCGCATTGCTTTCCTAAAATTCCTGGAGGAAAAGATTTGGATTGGTTCTTACACCTTCCGAAAGGATCTATAACTAGCTTTGCGGACCTATCAAAGAATTTTGTTAAACATTTTCCTTTCAACCTCGATTCCAAAGTCACGGTGATGGATTTTTGTAATTCCTAACAATGACAAAATGAAATCTTTACACAATTTTTACAACGATGATGTTGAAGCACAATTCTATTCCCATGTTCAATCCCTAAAAATAGATGGTTATCATCTTCATACCAAACCTTAATAATGAGTTGTCCTTTCACATGCAGATGCATTGCCTCAACATCTTTGAGGAAGTCATCAAAAAGGGAATTCAAAATGAAAATACCTCATTCGTAATGGTTTTAACAAGTCTAATTCTGAAAAAATGGGCCCAATCATAACAAACAAACAAAACCCTATTACTTCTCATGATAAATCTATGAACGCTAACTATAACCACAATGTTGTCAATGATGGTGTCATGGATAATCGCAACATACACGACAAATAAAATAATCATTCTTACAATTCATACCCGTAAATTACTTGCAATTTTCTTCTTTTTGAAGAATCACATTCTCATTGGTTTTACATTGAGTCGTATGTCATATATTTGTGTGCATAGTTTTTATTTTTCAACAATAAAATATTGTTTATCTCCTTAAAAAGGTTATGGACCTAACCAAGAAAAAATATCTTAACCACAAAAAATAACTAATATTGTTCATAAAAATACCGACATGAATAACACAATGCATCAAGGATATTTGAACAAAATATGAGATGCTCATCCATATTTAAATGTGCCCCTAAAATCCATGTAAATATTAAGCTCACAAATAATCTTGAAGAACTCACGGAGTTCCATTATTTTCTCAAATGCAAAAATAAGAGAGTGATTTAATGGGAAGACACATAATGTTTTCTTTGCCAAAAAAATGAATTCTCATCCCCATTCCCATTTTTATCTACAATTGCATTTAGTTTAAATGTTTTTCTAGCATCTATGCAAAACATTATAAAAATAACCAACTTTGATCAACCATGATCTCATCCAGGATCAAATTTGAAGTCACCAATGCCCTTTAAACTTCTTTCATCTTGTTATCAAGGGTGATGAAAAATTTACACTTCAATACTAAAAGACATTAAAATATTATAAATGTTAATTAGAAAGGCTAACTAAAAAATAACTTGTCAAAGTGTAAATTGTTTGTTAAGTTAATATTTATTATTTGTTAAATTTTAAAATATAAAATATTAAATAATAATTAGAGTAATATACTTTATGTTTTCTAGCTTTCTATTTTCTATATTAAAAAAATTTTCACTCACTTCAAACAAATCATTTACAAAATCACTAGGAAAAAGGATAAATCTCTATAATATAAGAAATTACCTTTCTCTTTTGTTTTTAAAATAGCAATATTTTATTTTACCTTTTTCTAGCTTATAAATCATGTTTGGAATTCCCTCTTTCTATTTTTAAATATTGATATCTTCTTTTGCTTTTTCTACCTTGTAAATCATGTTTGGAATTCCCTTATTTATTTTGTAAATTAATCATTTAAATTTATTTTTTTGATTATTAAATGCTTTTGACTGGAGCTTTGAACCGGAGGGTTAGGCCCCAACCATACAGAGAGGAGGAAAAGAAGAGGAGAAGAGGAAGAAGGGTGGGGGCGGGAAGAAGAAAGACCACCATCCACAGGAAAGTGGACGGGTGAAGGAAACACCGAAATGTGAAACCAAAAGCAAACTAGAACTCCCAAGGCTGAAACCTAAACACTCAACCGAATTGGGTGCTCGCACGCCAATTAGCCTCATGTAGAAGGAGGTGGAAGGCTCCACTCACCCTGTCCTTGAGCTTGTTCCACTTATCAATGGCAGAGTGAACAGGAAATAGGGCCGCATCAATGTCCACCTCGGGAAGAAGTTTGTGATTGAGCCGACCCACCAAGAACATAGAATTAACATTTTGGGCGTAGTGGAGAAGATCATGATACTAGCCATAAAGCCACTAAATGCCATGACTAGACCCAATGGTAAGCTCATCAAATTCTTCGACCCAAAGAAGAGGATCTGGGAGAGAGAAGTCGAGTAGTTCTTCATGAAGGCCAACCCTATGAGCAGGGTAAATCTCATCATCGTCGATGATGAATTCAACAAAAATCAGGTCCTGATGAAGAAGTAGATAGAAAGAGACAAAATCCGAAGTGATATCCAAGTTGGAGTGAACACGACACGACTGGAAGTGATAAGAGTCACCTAAGATAGTTTCAATAGCTTTGGCCTCTAGATGAGAAGAGTAGCAGAAGACTTCGGAGAGACATTTTTGTCAATTTTCATGAGGTGAAGCTTCTTCCGGAACCGAGCTGTGAAGAAAAACAAAAGGGAAACCAAGGAACACCATGAAGGGAGAAGAGAAACGAGCAAAGCAACATGAAAACAAAGGAAAAGAGGCATGAATCCACATAGAAATGACGCCCACGCCTAAAAGGGGCATTACATGTGCGGAGGGACAAATCCAATCTACTACTGTGTACCCAACCACTCATGTGAGATGATGAAAGAAAGGCCTTGCCATGCTTCAACATATCTCGAGATGACATTGGCGGTAGGATGATCAATGGAAAAGTTAGCAAGAAGATCTACAAAGATATGTGTGATGTGCCAAGTATGAATTTTGCCAAGCCAAAAGAGGATATTAAAAATAAAAGGATTAATTTTCCACAAAGGGGAAGACCCACTAGAGATAGCTTGAATTATGATTTGGGAATCACCTTCTATGAAAAGGGAGTCGCATCCTAATTGAACAACCAATTTGACCCCTTCCAAAAGCGCTTGAGCTTCAACCATATTACAAGAGCAAGCAAGAAGGGGAAAGGAACCCGCAGAAATGAGATTACTTGTATCACACCTGATAATACAACCAACACTAGATTTACCAGGGTTCCCCCTCGAGGCACCATCAAAATTCAGTTTCCACATGCCCCTAGGGGAGGTCTCCACTTGGCCCTTTTTCTTCTAATTAATTTCTCAACTTGGGAGAGACCTTTTTTGATGATGGAACCAGGGCAGGGGAGTTTGATAAGTGGCCATGAATTTCTGATAATCGCATCTCTAGATGAAAAAATGGGATTAGAGAGGTTGTTTTTACTGAATTTTTCGAGATGGCCACTTCCAGCTTATTAAGAAAAATAGGGAGCTCAGCAGTTTGTTCCCGAAATAATCGTAAATTACATTCCCACCAAATGTGCCAGATAAGGAAAAAAGGAGCAGTGATCCAAATAGAACTGAGGGAACTTTCTTTCCGAATCTAGGCCAAGAAAGGAGAGTTTCTCCAATATTTTTGCAAGGAACCCAAGCAAGATTCAATTTAGATAAAAGCCATTGCCAACACCTGGAAGCAAAGGAACAAAAAAGAAGGAGATGATCCAAATCTTCCTCAGCTTCACCGCAGAGCACACATTTGGAGGGACCAGTGAATCCCCAAGATCTTCTCCTCACCTGAGTAAGTACTTTCTTTTTAAAAACTAGCCAACCAAAAATAGCAACTTTGGGTAAGAGACAGGGATGCCAGCAGCCAAAGGAGCAGGAGAGCCCAGACCAGACCAAGAGATAAGTTGAGCATAACCAGCTTTCACCATGTATGAGCCTGTGGTATCACCAAGCCATAACAATTGATCTTCACCACCATTGAAGTGAGCATGCCTGGCCAAAAGGGCATCATGAAGGAGGAAGACTCTTGGAGGGTGGCTCCAATGGAGGTAATATCTTTCCATTGCCAAGATGGTGAACCATTCAGATGTTGGTGACCAAAATCGGCTACTTTAGTGCCCCAAGATGCTCTAGAAACATTCATAACTCTATTAAGATTGGGAATAAGGTTAAGAGGGGGAAACCCATTCCAACTATCCTCCCAAAAGGCAACCAACTGACCATTGTTGATTTGTCAAGAAACTAAATCAGCGATCAGGGATTTGCATTTATAGATAAAGTTCCAAATATGAGAGCCTTTAGGAGCTCAAAGCTGGAAAGCAAGAGCTCGGGGCAGCCAGCCTCCAGATATTTATGAGAAAGCACTTGAAAAGCCAACCACTTGGCATCCAAAATAAAGTTCCAAACAAGTTTAGCACCGAGAGCCGAATTCTGTAGGGCCAGATCCAAAATGCCCAAACCACCTAATGGCTTGGGAAGCTTGACAGTTTCCCAATTCACCAAGTGAAATTTTCTTTCTTCGTTGTTCCCTTGCCAGAGGAAGGATCTGACCATTTTCTCAATTTTGAGCAAGACATTCCTTGGTAACAGCAAGACCGACAACATATATATCGGGAGGGCCAGGAGGACGGAGTTAATCAGAAGAGCTCTACCAGCCAAGGACAACCATTTCCCCTTCCAAGAGAGCAACCTTGACGACAAATAATTGAGGAGCCCATCCCATAAATTAGCTTTACCAATGCCAGAGAAGAGAGGGATGCCCAAATATCTATGAGGAAGGGAGCCCACCGCAAAGCCAAGAATTGTCTTGATCCTTCATTGTCATGGGGTGCGACATTAAAGAAGAAAATAACATATTTATGGAAGTTGATTACCTGGCCAGTCGCTAACGAATAAGAATTCAGGATGGAAGATAAGCATCGGGCTTCGGAATAGATGCTTGACCGAATAAGAAAGTGTCATCCACAAACTGCTGGTGTGATAGGGGGGAGGTTGGAAGTTAAGCGGATGCCCTTAAGAACCCCATCCAGAAGAGTTGATTTGATGCTATGACTCAGGGCCTCAGCGACTAGGATGAAAAGAAAAGAGGAAAGAGGATCACCTTGCCTCAAGCCCCTGCTACTGCTGAAGAAGCCTTCTACCGAGCCATTAACCAGAACAGAAAAATGGGGAGAAGAAATACAATTGAAAATCCAATTGCAAAAGTGCCAGTTAAAGCCCATGGCATGAAGGGACTTAAAGAGGAATCTCCAGTTGATACGATCGTAATACTTTGCTAAAATCCAATTTAATCATCATACCAGATCGAGAGGAGGAATGGAGAGTATGGATCAATTCATGAGAAATGATTATACCATCAGCAATAGACCTCCCAGGAATGAATCCGCTTTGTTCTGTACTCACAAGTTTATGAAGAAGAGCACTCATTCTTGAAGCAATAGCCTTAGATATGATTTTATAGGACGTATTACATAAGGAGATCGACCTGAAGTCATCAAGAGATTCAGCCAGTACCTTTTTGGGAAACATGCAGATAAAGGTGTGATTTAGAGCACCAAGAAGCTTTCTGAACAACGAGATTCCTCCACGGAATGCCAAACTATATCCCCAATAACGTCCTAGAAATCCTAGTAAAAAGAAGCTAGAAAACCATCCGGTCTGGGTGCTTTATCCCTCTGCATAGAGAAAATGATCCTGCGAACTTCATCCTTAGAAAAAGGAGAAAGAAGCTTAGCATTATCAATATCATCAACCATTTTAGGAATCTGATCAAAAAAGGAAAGCTAGGCATCCAGAGGGGAGGCTGAGTCACCATTCAAAAGATTTTGAAAAAAAGACACCGACTCAGTTTTAATTTGAGATTGAGAGGACAACACCGTGTCATCTTCCAACTTCAGGGAGGAGATATAATTAACATTTCTTCTAGCTTTAACAGAAGCATGAAAGAATTTGGTATTTTTGTCCCCATCGCCACCACACTTCACGTAATTTCTATCTCCAATGAATTTCCTCTTTAAGAAGAAGATCACCAAGTTCACTGAGTAAATATTTTTCCTTGAAGAAATCTTCCTGGTGCATACCATGAGAGAAAACAAATTCATTAAGAATACATAATTCTTTCTCAACCCTCTATTTTTCCTAGAAAATATTTTTAAAACATGAGACATTCCATTCCAGCAATTTGTCTTTCAAGTAAAGAATTTTTTTAGAGAGTTTATACATCCAAGTCCCTTCCACCGCGAAGGAGGCCCACCAAGAGTTAATCAAAGGCCTGAGAGAGGGATCCTGCAACCACATGGACTCAAATTTGAAAGGAGAGCGGTGCGGTGGGAGGTCAAAGGAAATGTTGAGAGAGACAGGAAAATGATCAGAGCTAGAGAGAGGAAGAACAAAGCATTTGATGAGAAATTTGTTCTGAAGCCATTCTTAGAGACGAGAAAATGATCAAGGTGAACAACCATGGAGCTGAACCCAAGACGCGGTTATTCCAAGTGAACCAACTAGAACTTGGTTCCACATCAACTAACTTGGCGGAGGCAATGAAGGAGGTGAAATCCACTTGAGAACGAGGCTGCCATTGAATTCCCCCATTTATCTTTGTCAGAGAGAGTAGCATTAAAATCCCCAGCCACTATAGTCTTGGAGGTCAGAGTTGAGTCAAGGACTTGTTGAATCCTCGACCAGAGCTCCCTTTTTTTTAATGGGTTATTAGGGCCATATACATTACACAGAAAGAAGGACACATCAGAATGTTTGATGTAGACTTTACACCAAATGAAATTAGATTCGACCAAGAGAGGCTCGAGACTACAACAATTGGATTTCCACAGAACTCCCAAACCACCAGAGGCACCAATTGAGTCCGAGAAGCACCCTTCCCAGCCTTTCCATTTGTGAAACCAACCATTCTTACAATCAACTTTAGACATCTTAGTTTCTTGGATAAGACATATAAAAGCATTCGAATCGATAACATAGCGTCTAAGTAGATGCTGCTTGTTAGGGGCGTTCAAGCCCCTAACATTCCAAGAAAGAAGGATCATTTGATCTTCAGAGAGGACACGCCTCTCCTACTTGAGGATGGAAAAAAGGAATGAAGTTGAAGCTGCTTACCTGCAACAATTTCTTTGAGGGAAAGGATGCCTTTGGAAGGGTGACCTGGCTGAGCTTTCGGCCCCCTATCCATATTGAGAATGGCTAGAGTTGGAAGAATCAGACACATCTGATTGTTGTCCAGAGGAAGATGATGGGGACATATTCTGAACAGTTGTTAAGTTCCCAAAGTCTTCATCAATGGAGAGGATCAGCTCATCCTTCTCATTCACCCATTTTTCCAGAGAGGCCACATCCGCACCGAGACCGAGTGTGATGCCTTCTTGGAATAAAGAGAGAATCTGAGTAGAATCTTGAACAACAGACACAATTTATTTTACCAGGGAGATTGTACTTGGATCAAGAGCAAGAGGCTCTATCACAGGAATAGAGCTAGGGAGATCAACACCAAGCAAGTGATCTTTCCCAAAAGATAGAGGTTCTGTAGATTTGGAGATAGGAGGCGGGATAATCTTTTTCCTCCATATGGCAATGTTGGATACAGGAGGGTTTTTACATACTTTTTGAAAATGACCAGGTTGTTTACATTTAAAGCAACTGTTGGAAACCACCTCATAATCCACCTTCTGCACCCATTTCCCAGATGGGGTGGAGATGACAATGAATTCCTGCATTTTTTTGGAGGGATCTATAGAAATGCAAATCCTGGAAAAAGACGAAAGAGTGCCTTCCAAAGTAACTGGATCAATGCGAACGATGCGACCTAAGCTGGAGTAGATTTTATAGAGAATGGAGGAGGACCAAAACTCACTGGCAGTGAATATAGCCTGATCCAAACTTGGAAGCCATCCATTTCAGCTTGAGCTAGATCAAAGTGGGTGGACCACTCACGAATGTGTAGGCCGGACTCAGCAAAAAGAAATTCTTTCCTCTCTAGGGTATCGTCCCTCTGCACCGAACTATGGAGGATAACAAGAAAAAAACCTCTCTCCAAGAATCGAATGCGGAGACCACTACCCCACTGAGTATCACACCACTGCGAATGCCCTCTACCAAGAGACGACGACCCACAAATTTAGCAATGATTGCTCTTTTTCCAAGAAGGGTGAGCTGAGCAGCCAGGTCATCCGAATCCACCAGAGAGACAGATACAAACTTTGTCTGAACCAACTTGAAACAAAGTGGGTGAATGTTATATTTGCGTCAAGATCATTCAACGAATCAATATCTCCGAGACCCAGACATTTTTGCAATGCTTTCGACGATCCATGGCCTCGTGAAAAGAACCCGCCGCATTCTTGGGTGGGGGATGCCGACTGACTGCTACTGTAAATCAAATTTTGAAAAAATGACCATTCTGGTCCATATCACTTTGGCGCTACCCTTCATGCTTCATCACCGAGGTGTTCAACTTAAAGCTTTTAATTACTCATTTAAATTATTTATCTTGATTATTTAATTTATATAAATATCAAAATTGTTATTAGGTTTTATATATTTAATAATTTTAACATTTTCCATTTTTATTTTATTTAAATTATATATATCCTTTTCTTTTTTATATTAAAAGGTAATATATTGTTTAATCTGTCATTTACAATGGGTAAAACTTAAGCTAACCTCTCAAATTATAATATGGGTAGAGATTTAAATGTGATCGCTGATCTCATCATCATTGTTTTCTTCTTACACATTTCAATTTTTGAAGCAAAAGGAATGAAGCGAGATAAATTCATTTCATGTGTTCATGTGTTGCACCCTTCTCGAGTTGGTTACTACATGACTTTTTATTTTACCAATTATTAGGGCTGATTTAGGACACAATTTTCCTTTTTAAAGTGTGTAAAGTTTTAACTCGAAAGGCTAAATTTATTCATCCATGACTTTCCAATATTTTCACTAAAGCACATATCTATCATATTCGTTAAAATTATAACTTAGGTTTATGGAAACATTGTTGTGATTACTATAAAATATACATATAAATAATTTGTCGCACAATTGTTTCCTTCATTAATTTTGTAGTGCTTTATTAAGTATATTACATGGTAGCAGATGGCAATGATTTCAGTGCATTGCATTGAGTTTAGTTGAAATATCTTCTCAACTAACTTACATATATGTAATTATATATTTATATTATATTATTAACTATGATAAATGTGTGGACCTTTGATTACTTTTATATTTTTGGGAGTAACACTTTCTTACCTATTTATTACCCTTTATTTATATCATGCATTGCTACAAGATGTTCTATAGTATTCACTTAACCTATTTCTTAGTTCTTTTATTATTATCTTCGCCCAAGGCAAGGATATTGTCTCCACACTAACAGTTACATATTTGCATTATTTGCAACTAGATTGTGTCATTTATATTTAAATGGTGTTGGACTAAAGTTTGAAACTTTGATTTTTCATTTTGACAAGTTTCTATTGGTCATTGCGTTTATTTGGCACTGTGGAGGAAAAGCGGATGTCCTCTTACCAATTTAATACATTTAGCTTTACCCATTTACATATTGCATTTATTTTGTGTACACGGTGCAGGGTTGGTCGATTTCGTGTGGCTCGAGGTCAAAATGTTTCTTGGTTTTAGAGTGCTCTCCTATGTGCCATATAGAATAAAAAGTGAAACTCTTTTACCATGACTTCTGCACAGATAAAAATGTTTGCAAAAGTTTCATTTATTTTCCAGAATATGTGTTTTGTGTTTTGGGATTCTCTGTGATATGTTTTGTTTGGTTGTACTTATTCCCTTCTATCCCTTTCATTTGCGCTTATGATTTCTATTTTTTAATATTTTAAGAATTTATTCTACTGTGCGCATCCTCAACATTTAAACAGAGTTGGGCTCATACAGAGACATAGATGCTTTTGAATTTTTTTTTGGCTGCAATAGTGTATTAGAGGGTGTCGGTATTTTCCCTGATAAAACTATATTGTTTTTGGTGTAGGGTTTTTTTTCATAAAAAAATTGGAAAGATTAAAGTCAGTCACATATGTACAGAATGGTAGATACATGTAAATATTTCTACAACTCGTACTGTTTAAGCTATTTGGGAAAAGAAGAAGCTAGCTTGGTCCCATGTTTTTTAATTGTTTATAGCATTTTGACTTTAGACTGCTGTCGAAGAGAGGGATAAAAGTTTGCGATACCCATTCAGTATTCATATGGTCTAGTCCGTGTCCTGTTTCTTGAACAGGCAATTCCAGATTTAGAACAGCAAAATTCCCTGACAGCAGGAAAAAAACCTTCATTCATAGTTTCACAGCCATATCTGTGTGCAATTAACTTTTGTTTAGTAACATACCCATCCATTAAAACTGCTATGTTACAGCCCCTTGCCTGAATATGGTTAAACCTCCTAGCTTGATTTTTCAGGAAAACTCTTGTGTTATACTTCATTGAATCCTTATTTGGGTTCCCAACGTAATTCCATATTTGGGCATGGCCTTTCTCTTTCCCTTTTCTTGTCTAATAACTCTGTTCAGTTCATCATTGAACTATTTTTCTTGTCTTTCTTCATAATGTAGATGATGGTTGTAGAGATTAAAAAAGAATAAAGATGAGAATTATACACAAATCTATGGTAAATTTATAAGATATGCGCTTTGATCCTGCCATTGCTTCAATTTTTGGCTCCTTCATGTTTAATTTCTCTTTTAGAAAAGTTTCTTTTTTCTATAGAGATCAACATGTTGCTTGTATTTCCAAATGGAATGTTGTAAAGCATACCTTCTCTATTTTTTCATGTCTTTGACTCAATGCAAAAATTCTTTTGTATCTCAACTCACATAAGAAAATAAATAAACATTGTTCACATGCTAGAATTTGATAAAGATTGAATTTAGATTTCTGTATTAAAAAAAATCTATAGGATTTTACATTTTACCCCTATAAAATTCTCATTGTAAAAATACAAAAGTTGCCATATATTACCATGCATCCAGAAATCATTTGTTGTTTGGTTGGTTATGTGAGGAATAGCAAAGGCCGTTTGGCTTTACAACTGAAATTGTTGTTGTCATTAAAATCATTAAAAACCCAATAAATAACCATTTGATCCTACCACATACTTGTGAAGAATTTTAAAACTAAAATGTCAGATATCTCATGTCCCCAACTTTACCAAGGCTACAAATATGCTTTGTGAGGTATAATCCTGGATTATAAAGGTGAATTCGTAGTGCAAATGGCCTACAACTTGATTGGGAGGGTAAGGCTTGCAATCCCTAAGAGTTTTATAAAATTCAATCATCCAAAAAAACTTGTTTACAAACTTAAACAAGCCATATTATTGCCTTAAGCTTGCCACATTCTACAAATTCCCTTCATGTAAGCAGAATATCTTGTCATTAACAACAAAAGATGTGTCAAATTTAGAGAAACACACGTATATACAATATTTGTATATTCAACATATACAAAATGTAATCTACTCCTATTAAAACTTACGGGAAAGTAATGTCTATGGCCATCGATGTGTGCACCTTAACAAGCTGAAACTCCATGTATATTTATATAGATTCAGAATATTTGTCTCATTATTTTATTAAAAAAATCACAATTTTGGTGCTTTTAATTTAGAGAAAGCCTGGGATCACATTAAGCAAGAGATTATTTTATTTGTAACCTTAACAAGAATTAAAAGTCAAGAAATACATGAGGGTACTCAATGAAGCAATTTTCAAACATTAGAAAGAGGAGGATCATGATCTAGCTTTTCTTTACAAATGAAAGCCTTATCACATCAGAGTCTTTGTTTTAGGGATCAAGAAACTTTATTTGGGATGTCTTGGCATGGCCATTACCGTTTCTTTATGAAATATCTTGGCTCAAGCCCCATATGAATCCCAGCAAAGAAGACAACAATCTCAAAGGACTACCATGACTGCTGGAACAAACAAAATTATCTAACCAATAAAATTGGCACTAACAAACTGCATGTTTCCTCTGTATTAACTGTGTTACTAGTATTAATATGCCATACATAGATAATAGGCTGGCAGAGCAATTCATTCCCTACTATGGTTACAAAATCCCCTGCCCATCTCAAAAGATAACTGGACAGAGAACACAAATTAAATTAATTGCTCGTTGTTCCCTACATTAATATGCCTGCGATTACCCCTACAACTAACGCTAGCTTTCACCTACGTTTCCAGCATTGCTTACCAAACAAACATGTTCATGTTTCTATAGCTCATCATGAATAAGTCATAAATTTTTCATAAAGATTCTCTTTCTATCATGCATCCTATACACGTTTCAGTGGCATTATACAAAAATGAATTCATAATTTAACTCCCTACTCACCTACAAAAATGCTTCTATTCTCATGTCAAGAATTTATTTTTAGAGATTAAAATGCAACGCATGCACAAATAGAGCATTTATTTGATTGAAAGTTGTTCGAAAACATTGTTGTAAAAACACTTACCTTACCTTTACAAAAACATGTCCTTCATCACATGTTGGGTGCAACATTTACGACTCCAACATAATGCATAATGCTTCCTTGTCATTTTTTTGCTTTTAATTTGACAACAATAACAATGGAATGATTGTGTCTAGACTATGCAATCAACTTTGTCTTCCAAAACAAATGAAATTTCAAACACAATAATGCATGCCAGATGTTAATTTAGATGATTGACAATCTCCACATACTATGACACGTTGACATGCATTTCTAAAATGCATTTGTATTAAAATTTCATTAGCATCATAATAATATTCACCACAATGCAATGAAAAAAAATTGATTGAATTTTCATAATTTTTATGTTACCTCTTCCTATATTTAGAATTTACTATTTCATCCACGCTAAACAAATTTTATGAATTTATAGAATTTTGTCACCATATTCACAATATGTTTCATAATTTGTTTTCTAAATTACTACACAACAATAACCCTAATGCCCTTCAATTCTACAAAGTCAAACTAGATGTTAATACATTTCTCAACTTGTGTAGTGGATTCATGTACCGCCACAAACAATTGGACTGGCGCATCGAATTTCAGGTGTGAACTTGTGCGTAAGGAAAAACCATAAAAACATGTACTTTCACCTTGTGCCTACATAGTAAACTTCTAACTCAACATGAAAAACATCATTCTCAGCAAGATTGTGCGTGGCAATGATCAACACCAAAATACTACACATTATTTTAGATTAGAATACACAAACCAAAAAATCTAAAACAAACAAACTGATTTCCTACTCACAATAATTGAGTACAAAAACACGCCCCTAGGTGACTCCAGCCACTCGATACTCCACCGCATGTTTACATCATGTTTGTCTACTTGATTAAACAAAATCACAATTGATGGAATCATAACTCCTATGCTAAACATACATTTGCAAATAGACTACCATTTTTTTATTACAACATTTGATTCCAATATTTGATTCGACCTTCTTAAATATCCACTTCATTTCTACAACATAGCTTTATTTGATTGCAAAATCAATGACCACACAAACTCCTTTCACTGCAAAATCAAATTGAATGTTTCTAACATGTCCTCCATCCACTCTTCAACGCATAATTTTCATGTAAAAATATAGAGAAAATGCATCAAACATAACAAAAATAACATTACCTTCGGTAGGATTTTCCATATCATGGCCTTGTTTATTTTGTTATGATAGATTTTTATTGGTGGTAAATTTATTCATTTACTTATATTTATCCTGCGATGAATGGAAAAGGGTAGTAAACACATGTCACAGCAAATTCAGCCCACCTAATGTATCATGTATTAAATAGGACTACGGGCCTAACAAATGAATACTTTTATATAAATATTAGTAAGCACCTTCCATTAATAATCCTCCATCCATTAATCATGCTTGTTCCCTTTCATCATGCATGTTTTAAATTTCAAAGGTCGTTTACACATTTTCATTGATTATAATTGTAAATTATTGCAATTTTAGAAAATAATTATATATTTTAACTTACCTATCATAAATATGATTATTATTTTTCATATAAATATATATAAATAATACTTATATATTTATATATATGTAAAATAATAAAACATAATTCACTAAAATATGGTGCTATAGAAGCACTCCCAAAACTTCGAAAATAAAGTAGGCAACAACAAGCTTAGGAACACAATCGATTACATAGCATCACAAAGAAAAAAATAGAGATGTTAAACCGCCGCTTATGATTTATTATCTTGGAGGGGATATTTCTTGATCATGCTAGCTATAACTAGACAAGTCTTTGACACTATCTATAATTCCCACATTTTAAACACCAAAAACCACAAGAAATTATCGAATTTTTTTCATATGACTTTAATTACACGCTACACAACACCACATGAGATCCAAATAAAAACTCGACATCACGTAGGACACTTAAATAAACATGAACCCACTCATACAATAGGATAACATAGGGTACACATCAATGTCTTACTCAAATGACGTAAACCAAGACAATGACCCAATTATAGTAAGAAACACAAGATAGGCATACTCCACGACATGACCTTTTAATGGTTTACATATTCATTACATTTAGGTTTCCATTGTATGAACTTATAGTTTTCAACAGAATTAAACACATAAGGTTTACAATTTCCTATCTCACACCCACATATTTGACACATAAAAAAACAACAAAATTATTAGAATATATTTTTTTGACTTACTATAAATGCTCATTACATGAAATCACATGGGGTCCAAAAGATAGAATTAACATCACATAACATGGGACCCTTTTTTCCTTTACATCTAGGTTGTATGTTTTTTTAATATTTCAACCATAGTGGTTCCTTTAGAATTCACTCATTTCTCTTATGGAAATAACTTTATATAGCTTGATTGTGATTAGGAACGTATATACACACATGCACCTTCTAATATTTGACTTAAGGATTTGTTAGAAACATTAGTGTTTACTTGGTTTGGATAAATGCTCTCATTATAAGGAGGAAAATTCACAATGTTGGTCAAAGAATACTTGTCTAAGATCACACAAGGAGTCTGCGTTGGATAAGAAGGCCAAGATTGAAGGCACGGAAGGACAAGAAGGGCCCACACGGGCAAGGCAAGTTCAGATTTCGGGACTTAGCCAATTTTGAGCATGAAGATCTATTTTTAGGAGATGGCGCGTGGAACACATCAACGAGGTAGAAACATGCATGCCATGCATTGTATATATTTGGAGAAGTGATTCAAAGTGTTTATGCATGGAGGTAAGCTAAGAATAGAATTGGCACTTGAGTTGAACTACAAGAAGACTATAGATAGTGCACTTGCATGTGGATATAATTGTAAATGGTGTGTGGCTATCAATAGCATGCGACCCATTTCTGGAATAGATAAGCGGTGAAGGGAAAGTCCCCACCCTATATATATATGATGTTAAGTGCATAATAGAGAGATATAGAGAAAGAGATAGATATATGTAGCACAGAGAGCAAGTGTATGCATGATTCTTTATGTATGTGTGTATCAGATCCATATGTGCATTGATATAGATTGACAATATTGTAAGGAGCTTCTATATTTACTAATAGATGGAAGATATTGGCTGAATCTAAGTGTCATTTTGTGTTATTGAGCAGTGCATGTTAATGGTAAAATCATGATTATTATTTAAGTTTGTTCTTTCATAGATCTATGGGTAGCATACATTGTAGACTGATGGATTAGTTATGAATCTATATGTTTCTCTCTTCATCATGTTAACATCTTGTTACAACAACCCTAAAGAGGGACCTAGTACCTTTGCACGCTTGGGTGAGCACCTAGTCTAGGCTAGGTGATGTGCCAACGTGACTAGGGTGATATCTTGCAAATTCTAGGTGCATCATTGGTTCAATTGCGGGACCTCTTTTTTAGTTTTTTTCGGATGTTTTCAATGAAGATGTACCGTCAACTCTAGCAAGTATTGAGGAATGGATACATGATCGGAGGAAGAATATGCATGACGGTTTAATAGTGGATCGAGTTTAACGCATACACTTGGGTAATGGAGAACCCGTATGACAAATTATATGAGATATTTTTCATTATCTTTCCAAGAGAACTATACATTTATTGGCTTACTACTTATGCATCTAACGGAATTGGAGGTATCACGCACTTGTCTATACATAAGAATAATTTCAGGCCCTTTATGATTATGATATGTTCGGACTCGCGGTGGATAAGTGGTGTTCTAAATAGTTATATTCTAGAATATTCAATTTTGACGTACTCTTGCCAAGAGGTAGCTGAATTCCAGTTTTTGCGGTCTCCAAGAGGAACATATTTGCAGATTATTATGCTAGCGATCAAGATCTTAATGGTAACTTTAAACTAGGAGAGTAAACCGATGGCTAACTAAACTTCACCTCGTGCAAAGGCAGGAACAGGTTTGGTATTAAGATGGAAGACCTAGTGGTAGAAAAGAGAGAGAGGAAAGGTGGCTTAAGTATAATGAGGCACACAAGAGGGAAATAGAGAAGCAAAGTAGTCCATTGTGGAAAGTATGGCGTTGAGGAGAGAGATGGATCATGAAGGATTTATGACTCACGTAGAAGACGTGGAGCTAGAGCATCAAGAACTCCCCCATCTTGGAAAGCATGATAGAGATCCCTTCTCGGCCTCACACGGAAGTGTGCTAGTAGAGACTATTTGGGCTGCAGGTTCACATCTTAATCCACCTGGTGACCTAGCCTTTGAACTTGGTTTTTCAGTATCAAGTACGTCAAGTAACCAACAAACTAATTTAGGAAGTAGGAAAGCAGGAGTAAGTCAGGGATCAAGTACATTAATTGTAGGATAGGTGGATTTAATGTCATTTAGAGGAGCATCCTTAGGCGCATCATCTGCATAGAATGTGAGAACGCAGAATGTTGGATTCACCTTTGGAAGTGGAACTACTTCACAGACTGTAGGGGTTCTGTATAGTACTATTGTTGGAACATAGGGGAGTACATCTACAGGTCCTATTCCAACTACAGGTGGCAGATCAAGAGGTATAGGTGGTTCTAGTTTCGGTGGAGGTGGTTTCGAGGAGGCAGAGAACCGGGAGGTCCCGAATTAGGTGGTCAAGGTCCGCAAAACCATAGAATATCTACATGGAGATGTCTCTTCGTCTCATGGACTATAGAGGTATAGAGGATGCTACCAAACATGTGCATATGTGTGAGATCTTGTGGCATGCTAAAGGGATTATAGCTGCTGAGCGAAAGGCAAGTCAATTCACTACTACATTATAGGGGCACACGCATAGTTGGTATAGGAAGTTTGAATCTGATCAAACTTGCATGGATTATGCAACACTGAGGATGCTTTCTTGAAAGAGTTCCATATCCTGAGTTTGAGCAGAAGAGTATAAGTGCACTCAAAGATATCAAGAAAGGCACTATTGAGAGTGTACTTGAGTATGATGCTCATTTTAAGACACTTTTATCTAAGCTATCTTATGATATTCACGCTAGCCAGCATACACATTGGTTTGTTGAAGGATTGATTACACCTTTTAGGAGGGTTCTGTCACATAAGACATACACGGATCCACGTGAAGCACTGGAAGTAGCTTTGTGTGCTAAGGTAATTAGGAGCATTAACACTGGCATTAGTCTATTTCTAGAGGCACAAATTATAGCTATGGAAAAGAAGTTAGAGAATCTATCGCAAATTAAGCTCATAAAATGTGGTCAGGAATTTGGTGTACAGATTGTGAAGTGGAAGGTCACACCAAGGATAGTTGCCCTCACAGATCTCCGTATGCTCATATCTGTTAGGATCGTGAAATTTTCCATTTGAATCATCATGCGAGTCATTGTCATTTGTTTTAGTGCATGATAAGGAAGAATGTATCTTACTTTTGCAAGATTTGCAGGTCCACCACCCATGATATTGAGGATTTTTAGTTGATTGGTCAGATCCAGGATGCTATAGAAATTGGAATATGATAGACATGTATCAAAGATAGTTCTAAGGGTAAGAATGAGCACTAGGATCAGGATCATAATCAAACATGCTATGATAGGAATGAGGGCATTTGAAGGAGGTCGTGGAAGGGGACATGGATATCGTGGTGGATATGGAGGATGAGGCCATGTTGGAGGAAGAGGTGAATTTCCTCATGGGACATGTTATACATGCAGATCTCCTAACCACTATAGGCACGAATGTCCTTAGAATAATGCATGTTATTTCTACGGGAAGAGCCATAGCTATGAAGATTTCCCAGACTTATATGATCATCTGAGTAAGTAGCATAAGCAAGAAAACAAAGGCATCGGGATGGTTAGAATCCAACGCGTGGTAGAAGACCAATGGATTCCCAAGATAACAAAAGGCCCTGAGGCATTGAAAGTGAATATTACTACATGTGTTGAAGTCAGTACGCATGCACGAGAGGCATTGCACCAAAATCTTACAATTACCAAGGAGGAGGTTTTGCATGCGAGGTACGTAGATCCTGCTCATTAGATGGAAGTTTACTAGATACCATGGAAGTTCTAAGGAATATTCAGGGTGAGATATAGTACCTAAAGGAGTAGAAGAAAGCATCGGAGATAGTCGATACTTATATTGATGATCTACGAGGAGGTATGCAAGATGTTGCACAAAGAGAAAAATATTACACTCTTAGAAAATTGGTTAAAAGGGAACACTCCACGCACAAGTCTTGAGACTGAACGGCAGATTCTCGCATGCAAATCTTCCCCCTGATAGCATTGACTATGAAAAAGAAATTAATTTGAATGTTGTTGTGGATGGGTGGCTATTGAGAAACATATTGATTGATACAAGTGTAGAAGTAAATGTGCTTGACATTAGATGCATGGGTGCAAATGGGGAGGCCTCCATTGCAGCCATCATCTAATGTGTTATTTATGGAAAACTGCAGACTAAGGCCATGCCCATAGGAGTTTTGAAAGATGCATCTATCACTATACAAGGAGCCAAGTTCACTGGAGATTTTGAGGTATTAGCACTTGCAGAAGTAGATAATTTTCCTACCTTGCTTGGATGCCCTTGGTGTTATGCGAATAATGCTGATTTGAGATTCAATAAGGTATATATCAGCTTTGAAAAAAAGGAGGAAAGGGTTGTGATACCTTTGACAGATGGGAATTCTACACCCTATGTTGAGCCTCTAAGTGAGGAGGACTTAAACAAAGTTTATGTATGCGTTATCCATGACCCAGAGGTTAATGAGCCATGAAGGAAGGCATCATACAGTGGGAGGATTCTCATTCTATTAGTGATACTACGAGTATTGCTTGTGACAATTGGGCTCATGGTACATATGAATTAGTAGGGTGTGTGGTGAAAAGCATGATTGTGTGCAAGCATGGACTTCATTTGGTTCGACGAGTAGGCAACACAGTAACTTGGTATATAGGGATAGAAGATCTTTCTACCTTTCTAAAGGCCATGGAAACGCAGTGGGTAGATCTAGTTACAAGGAGAGATATGTTAGTATATACACTTTGTGGGACAACAACGAGGTTAGTGGGTAGTTCAAGAGATAATCTTATAAACTGGGAAGAGATTGGAATAAATTTGTCTACTAGGTTTATAAGGAACAATGCACCTATGCAAATCTACACTTATCATGGTGATCGACCTGTTCAACATCACATTCATCAAAGTGTGAGAGACTCTAGGCATAGTAGGATAGGAAGCATTACCACCTTCACTTTGGGTGCATAGATTGTATTCCATGCTCCAAGGATGCGCACATGCTTAGTATGTATATGCAGAACTACATAGAGAAATTAGGAACTGGCAAGATTTGGTTGTAGGTATGATCCAGACTTTTGACTACTTCTTGACTCAACCTCTTGTAGCAGAGGCATTAAAATTTGTCAAGCGCTTAACTATGGGAGATAGTGCAAAATCAGAAGATCATATTCAAGAATTATTCGGAAAGATAGAGTTTGGAGCATGTTTTGAATAGGAGAAGAAATATACTCCAAATTACTTGAACACCCTTACCTTGAGAAAGAGAAAGGAAAGATGGTTTATATCATGGATGACGAGGAAGTTGAGAACACGGATATTGAATATTCACAAGTGGTGCGAGAGGTCTTAGATAATGCGCAGACAAGGATACGCCCATGAACCCATGAAAACAAAGAAGGTGAATATAGGTTTGGAGGTGAGCCTAAGGAGGCCATGATTGGAGATTACTTGTCGATTCAGAGGTAGCAAAAATCATTGATTTGCTCCAAGATTATTAGGACTTATTCCTGAGGATATCATGAACTTAAAGGCATGCATGAATCACTTTGGGAAATGAATATCAAACTTAAGGATGGTACACGACCAGTTAGAAAGATACCTTATAGAATGAATCCTAATTTGTGTGAAAAGGTGAAAGAAGAAATTGATAAAATGTTGAATTATAGAATTATCAAGCCCCTTGATGATTCGTAATGGGTTAGCCCAATGGTGATTAGTATCAAGAAGGATGGATGGATTAGGATATGTGTGGACTACAGGAGTGAATGTCGCATGCATCACAGATCCATTCCCTACGCCATTCACCGAGAAAATATTAGGAGTTCATAGGCGTGAAATACATTCTTTCACGCATGCAGTTTTTGGGTATCATCAGGTTAGGATCACTTAGGAGGATCAAGAAAAGATAAAATTTACTACTGAATGGGGTAGTTTTTCCTATACTGTGATGTCTTTTGGATTGAAAAATGCACCTGTTGTATTCTTACACATAGTTTTTTAGGAGTTCAAATATTTTATCCACAACTTCTTACATGTCTACCTAGATGATTGGATAGTATATGGGCTTGTGAAAGATCATTGTGATGATCTACATGTAATGTTTGAATGGTGCAGATAATTGAGTATCTCTTTGAACATCAAGAAGTGCATATTTGCTATGCCATTTGGGATACTATTAGGACATATAATATGTAAGGAAGGTTTCTAGTTGATCTAGCCAAGGTTGTAGTCATTTTAGGCCTGGAAGCACCTACCAGTCAAAGTGAGGTATGTGTATTTTTAGGTCATACTGGATATTACAGAAAATTCATAAAAGGGTATGCTAAAATTGCAGCACCCTTGGAAGAATTACTGAAGGGGAAAGGTACATTTTATTGGGGAGAATCGTAGCAACATGCGTTTGAAATGTTAAAAGAGAAACTTACTACCACACCCATTATGTGCTTCCCCTCATGGGATAAACCATTTCATGTACATGTGGACACTTATAGTATGGCCATTGGCATTGTGTTAGCTCAACCTGGTGAAGGTATTATAGATCATCCAATCTATTTTGCTAGTAGGAAGCTGACTCCTGTTGAATGGAATTGTACAACTACATAGCACAAAGCTTTTTCAATGATTTACACATTATACAAGTTTCGATAGTAATTTTTAGCAACACAATTTATGTTTTATATAGATCACATGGCATTAAAGTACTTGGTAAACAAGCCCATCCTATGGGGCACATATGTAGATGGGTACTTATATTCCAAGAGTTTGACTTCATAGTTGTGGCGAAGCTAGGGAAAAGCAATTCTAGACTAGACCATTTATCTAGAATCAATTAAGGAGAGGATGCACATACAATTGAAGAAAAATTACGGATGCATAGTTATACAGGTATAACACATGCCCACGAAATTAGAAGACATTGTTGTCTTTCTACGAACAAGTATAACACCGTAAGGAATGAAATCATTAGAAAAGAATCAACTTATTATATGTGCGACACCATTTATGTTAATCAGTGGTGACCTTTACAAGCTAGGAATAGATGAAGTATTACGCCATTGTGTGTTAGAGCATGAGCGCAAGGAGATCATGGAAGAGGCTCATGGTGGTATTACAGGATTCCATTATGCAGGTGATGCGACTGCTCGGAAGATCTTAATTGCTAGATTATGGTGGGAGACACTGTATAAAGACTGTAAAGATTATTGTAAGGTGTGTGATCATTGTTAGCACCTAAGAAAACTAGGGAAAAAAGATGAGATGCCTTTGAGACCAATTACTAGTGTAGAACCATTTGAGAAATGGGCCATTGATTTTGTAGGACCTATTTCACTAGCCACGCATAGGACTGGATCACGCTATATCATTACTTACACAAATTATCTCACATGGTGGGGGTAAAGCAACACCTACAAAGGATCGCACGATAGCTACAATAGCTAGGTTCCTATGGGAGAATGTTCTTAATAATATGGATGTCCCTTAAGATTGACAAGTGATAGAGGTACACACTTTCTAAATGAGACAATCGGGATCATATTAGATGAGTTTATGGTTGCACACCATAAAACTACACCTTACCATCCCTAGGAAAATGGAACTACCGAGGATTTCAGCAAAAATTTGGGCAAGACTTTGACAAAAATATGAGATGTTGGAACAAAGGATTGGGATGACAAAGTATCAATTGCTCTTTGGGCATATAGAACAACTTAGAAGAGCTTGAACAAGGCCACACTATTCAATTGTTGTTTGGCACAAAGCTATTCTTCCTATAGAATTTATGTTACCTTAGTTGTGCATTGTGTGCGCTGGATGTCTAATGATGAATAGGATTTAGAAGAACGTATTAAAAGGATGATTCAACTAGATGAGCAATGAACCATAACACAATGGAGTCGAAGTAGGAAAAGACCAGCTATAAGGCATGGCATGACAAAAACATAAGGGATAAGAAGTTTGAGATTGAAAAATGGTACTTCTTTATTACTTAAAGTTTTTATGCCATCTAGGCAAGCTCAAAGTACATCGGGGCCGTATGTTATCACTTCTATACTTGAATCATATGCATGTTAGTTAGAAGCACTTGATGGAACACAGCTAGTCAATTATTTTAACGGGAGTAGGATGAAACCCTACTATAAATAAGTCTTCTTGGTGTTTGTAATAAGGCAAGATTGCCATTTAGTTTAGGTTTTCAATTTTGTTCTTCCTTCATTGTTGCTATGATTTGTCAATTTAGTTGTTTTTGTGTAATAAGTGTGCTTGCGTGCCTAAAGCTAATTACTGTATGAAGAATGTTTATATGCAGAGGACTCTACATAATTTTAGTTTGGGGTGGTTGTAGTTGTCCAACAAAAAAACTTTGAAAGGTGAAAAGAATACGCTGTTATGGGTGTGCTTTAAGTCAAAAGAAAATTTCTTCTCAAAAGAGACCAAAGATGGAGATGAATGAAAGGACAACATAATGCGAGGTAAGTGGAGACCATAGTAGCTACCAAAAGAAGGTACGGTGATGAGTTACTCGAGCGCAAGAGCGTGTGCTAAAGAGAAGTTTGTGACTAGAGGGTAGGAGGGAGCACTAGAAGGTTATATCCGGGTGTGAAGATGTATCGCACGTGAAAAAAACATATTTGGTTAATAAATGAGGGATATTTGGTAGGTGAGGAGTAATAAATGCATCAAAATTTGAAAAATTTATATAAGGATGGGATGCGGATTCATTTTTACCTTTGCAACTAAGAGTATTTGAGAGAAGAGCCAAGTGCAAAGAGCCAACTGATCGAGTTAAGGTGTGAAGGGTGTGAAACCAAGAGTAATAACCAAATCAGGTGACACAAAGCTTGCATCCCCGGTGGTGAAGGGTTTGAGTGAAGTAGGGAGATAGAAAAGAGTTAGGTTACGAAGTTTCCACCTAGGGAATAATTGAATCGAGCTAGGGTTTGATTTGCAGAGTCAGCAGGGTTGAAGAGGAGACAATTGCAAGGTATAAATGGCACCAAAGAAGGCATCCAAAACAACGGTAAAAGGAAAGAAGAAGATGGTCATCGAGGAAGAAGAGATGGCACCTAAAATCCATTTTTCATAGATGCAATACCTAGAAGGAGTCATTATAGGCCAAGAGTGGAATTTACCCATTACAAAGAGCAAAGTGAGTGAATATAACCATAGGAATTGAAGAACAAGAAGGAGCTCGATTCTTTTTTGATGACTAGAACAAAAAGTGCACACTAGATGACATGCTAGTATATGATGATGCGGGTGAAAAATTATAAAGATAATTGAAGTATATTATTTGTATGAGCTTCCATGTTTTGAGAAGTATGATCCCTTGTATTAGTGGCTCATAAGTAGGGTATACGAAGAATTCTTCTACTTTGCGTAACATAGAGTTAGAATTTCATCGATCTTTGGTTTCATTCTGCCAGTTTCAAGGCCATAGGAGAAGACATAAGAGGTGATATTGCAAATAAAGACGTGATTTTACAGACCAAACAAGAGTTGGGATACCTAAAGGGTCCGCATGGAATGGACATAGATAAATTGAAGAACTATCCAATTATACAAGCTGCAACACACCTGGTTACCAAGTTAAATGATCAAGAGTGGTGGTCATAGGTAAACACTATGTGGTTGCATGTGGCATGTAATATGTTAGAGGGGATGATCTACAACATTATAGGCTATATTGCAGAGAAAATAGTCTAAGATGTGCGCACAGGAGGGAAAATCAGCTTTGGGGTTGTCCTACTATCACTAGTCTTCATGGAGATTGGAGTACCAGATGAACCAAAGGAGAAAATAAGAGAATACCCTATGGAGAACAAGTCCCCACTGAAAGATTTAACAAACACTTATGCAAAGGGACCATGAAAGATGAAGTAAAGAAGAGGGTGGAGAAGTGGTATGACATTGGGCTCCACGCAACATTTGGGGAGGAGTGACACATCCAAAGGACCTACCGGTGGTGGTAGGGAAACAAGTTTAGTTTGATGTGTATCACCATTTCTACATCGCACACTTTCCAATAAAGGATGGAGTTTGGAGCCCTTGGTGAAAGTTACCTTACGATTTCACTGCAAGGTATTTTAAGGAATCTATCCATAGGTTTATAGATACACATCGAATGATCTTCAATGCAGATAAGATAGATTGTGACTACCATACAATGAGGAAAAAGTATGTATATCCTAGCAGAAGTGCCTATATAGAGAGAATTATTTCAGAAGTATTGAATATCAAACCAATAAGTTTTGGTTATGTAGAAGATGTGGGGGCAACATTGGTGTATCTCCAGCTGAAGCCAAAAATGGAGAACAATAAATATGTGGAAGGTGAGTTTGCACTTCCAGCACCACCAAAGGGAAAGCATATAGTGGAGAACATCCTAGTGCCTAAACCCATAGAGCCAATGGAAGTGCAAGATGGGGAGGAGGAATGCGAAGATAGTGGTGGTTTGGAGCATAGAGGTAGGAGGCATCCTACAAGTCAGAGTGAAGCTGAGTGTCGTTGTTACCCCACCATAGCCAAAAGAGGGGAATGAAGAGGACTTGAATGTGGTCCAAGGGGAGACATGTTTAAAAGGGTGTTTAGGAGGAAAAGGAACCAAGGTGCTACTCCAACCACTATGCATAAATTACCAAACTCTCTCCATAGAAGGAGGCTACCGCGCAGAGAAAGAGGAAGCTGAAGTTGAATGAGGAGGTGGAAGATTCAAAAGAAAGTGCACCTAATTCTCCTACACCTCCAGAGAACACAAAAGAATAGGGTGAGGCATCAAAGGAGAAGGAAGAAGAAGAGAAATAACTAGAGGAAACAAATGCAGAAGATATTCAGGACATGGAGACACAAGTCCCAAACTTGGAGGCTAGAGTTCCTAAGAAGCAAAGGTCTAGGAGGACAAGTCGAGAGCACATTCCACTAGCCATGGGGTATGTAGAAGATGTAGGAAAAATAGTTCGTGTCCGCTTCCAGAGCACGATCGCGCGTAAAGATTTATTTGGTTGGGAGTTGATGGATGAGGATACGGTGACTATGCGCACACGAAAGCAACTATCATGGTCGATGCATACCCACATGGATGAGCCTAAATTTGATGTGTGTGAAGAGTCATGCATTTCAAGGTGACTAAAGAAGGCACCTTAGGCTAGACACATGACAGTAAAGCCTACTGTCATGTTAGATGAGCAGGTCAATAATGCACTAGTGAAAGTTTCTACTGAGGTGGCTAGAAGAAACATGGACAAATATGCCACAATCAAAGCACTGCATGAAGAGTTGAAGACAAAGGACACATAGATAATGTGCATAACACAGGAGAGGGACTTTGCGTAGAAGAAGAATGAAGTTTTCATAAGCGTCTCAGAGGAGATTGGGGACAATGTAATTAAAGGAAGGCCACACTTGGAACCCAAGGTACCATAGACATTTTGTTCAGCGATACACTATGTGGGAAAGTTAGTGGAAATGGTGCTTCAAGATGAAACTCGCATATGCACGCACTTAAAGATCGTAACAACATACGCAAAATGGGAGAAAGCATTTTTGATGAGAAAAATTACACCTTATGAAGGGTTGTTACAAGGATTACAAGAAGTATTGAAGAAAGAGGACTGTGGTTTAAATATATGTACAACTCTCGAGAGGCGCTCATCAATATTAAGACCTTGGAAGAGAATAATGAGTTCTAGAAAGCAATGAAGGATGAGACATTGGGCCACGTAGAAATATTGTCAATGATAAACAGAAGCCCGAGGCCCCGACAACAAGCACAAGAGCCGCATAAGACTCGGTTGGAAGATCTTGGAAAGATGATTGTGTATAAGATGGACCTTTGGAAGGGAGAATGACATCCATGTCCAAAGTGTTGTGTTGATACTCGGAAAATGAGAAAGGACAAATTGTGAGGGATGAGTGGAATCCATCATTGTGGACATCCTAGCAGAGAAAGCATAGTAGGCACTCACCGAGTGGTAGGTTTTGGAGGCCGCAATAAAAGAGGAGTATCCAGAGTTGATACTACACGAGACTAATACAGAGGAGGCTACCTCATAACCTCACAGGATTCTTTACATTCTTTCATTCTTATTCTATCCATTCTTCTATTCTTTACTTCAAATATTTTTGAGATACCCATTGTCAAGATGACAATGAGATTAGTGTGGGGTAATGTTGGTAAAAGAATACTTGTCTAAGATCATACAAGGAGTCTACGTGAGGATGAAGGCCAAAATGAAGGCGTGAAAGGACAGGAAGGGCTCGCACATGGAAGGCAAGTTCAAATTTCAGGACTTAGCCAATTTTGAGCATGAAGATCTATTTTTAGGAGATGGCATGCGTAACACATCAATGAGGCGGAAACACATGCGCCATGTATTTTCTATATTTTGAGAAGTGGTTCAAAGCATCTATGTATGGAGGCAAGCTAAGAATAGAATCGACACTTTAGTTGAACTACAAGAACACTATAGATATCACACTTGCATGTGTGGCTATAATTGTAAACTACATGTGGCTATCAATAGCATGAGACATACTTCTAGAATATATAAGTGGTGAAGGGAAATTCCCCACCCTATATATATGATGTTAGGTGCATAGTAGAGATATATAGAGAAAGAGATAGATATATGCAGCACAAAGAGTGGTGTATGTACGATTTTGTATGTGTGTGTATCAGATCCATATGCGCATTGATATAGATTGATAATACTGTAAGGAGCTTCTATATTTACTAATAGATGGAAGATATTGGCTGAATCTAAGTGTCATTCTGTGTTATTGAGTAGTGCATGTTAATGGTAAAATCATGATTATTGTTTAAGTTTGTTCTTTCATAGATCTATGGGTAGCATACATTGTAGACTAATGAATTAGTTATGAATCTATATGTTTCTCTCTTCATCATGTTAACATCTTATTACAACAACCTAAAGAGGGACCTAGTACCTTTGTGCGCTTTGGGTGAGCACTCGCCTAGGGCCGAGTGATGTGCCAAAGACGACTAGGATGTTATCTTGTAAATTCTAGGTTGCATCACACAAAAGAAAAAGGAAGGCTACTCAATCGATATAAAACATATCCCGAGTTCATTTCATAGCATTATTTAATACTAACAATACATTATTTTAATGTTGAAGTTATTACAACCAACTATGTAGGGTAACTAATTAAGTTTCATCATTCTTGATTCACAATCTATTGCTCCAATTAGGATTTCATTTTTTCACAATCATATTACACATCAAAGGGTACATTACACCTATGATTCCCCTTATAGATATTTTTCCTTGAATCTAAGTGATGAATTTCACATTTCAAACTACTTCTATTTCATCATCTTAAGGGTTCACTCTCAGTAGAAACGAGTTAATTACATGTTTCGACCATAAATTCTACTTCCTAAGTGATCCTAGATTTAATATATTCCTATCTATGCCAAGGGTTCTACTAAATTTTACAAGTGCAACTAGAGTGTAATTTCCTTAACTCACAAGACCTTGGCTACAATCTGAAGTTATCCCATTCTTAAGGCTACATTTCATTATTTCATTAGCATCGTTGTTTAACCACATTCATGCATACAAAGCATGTGATCATGCATCATATTTGGTTTTCCAATTTATTAGGTTGTTGTATTATTCATGGAGCCCTACTTTATCACATTCATTTTATGATCACATTTGACATTTTAGTTGGTTTTGACATCGCTCAATGGTGTACCATTTTTGTAGCAGACATTCCTTAGTTTAATATTTTTTTCCCTTTTTACTCACTACATTTATGTGGTTTCTTTGGTTCTGTGTTAACATCATTTTGGAACAAATGAAATTCCTATAACACTTACATAACATTGAGGAATTTAAGACTAAAAGGAGTACAACCTCACACAAGAAAACTCATTTCATTGCTCTTAGACACACAAGTATTAAGTGTATATTACAAGAGGGATATCCTAAACAACCATATACATTACAAAATCCTCGTTAGGACCTATTACAATTGTTGGGTAAGTACACAAATAATTTGAAACGTAGTCTCCACTCACAAAATTTAGATTTCACAAGAGATCAATCGTAGGTACACCAACCAACTATCTTGTAAGACTTTGGCCACCCATTAGGGTAACAAGGGAAATTATGCACAAGGGAGTTAACTTATTCATGATATGGCTAGACCTACAACACCTAGACATGATCACCTCACTCATCCCAAAATGATAGGTTTCACAATCTAAAATCACCACCTCTTAAAACATTCGGGAAAAAGGTCCTTAATAAGATGTCTTAGGTGTGAAATAAGAAGATTAATGAGGTTAGAGTATTTTATTAACACGATCAATGTTTCATACCCTTGAAAGAGACTCAAATGGGAGAAGGAAGTACAATAGGAATTATAGTTTGTTCTTTTATTTTCATTAGTTTTGATGAGAGGAGATTATACCTAGCATTTTGGTTGTTAATGAAATAAACGAATAATTAACATCCAAAAAGATTAGTTGGATATCTTTATAACATAGGTACAACATTGAGTACAAGTTCTCATCCAATTCGACACTAAAAATATAGGCACATTGGAATTCCCTTTCAAAATATACAAAGTACAATTCTTCGAAACAACAATACATATCATTATTAAATGGTAATACATATATTGCAAGATGACTATAAATTTACAATGAATTCTCGTTAATTACAACATATCACATCCAGACAATTCCTCTTGTTTGGAGTACTTGCAATAACTATTGCATCAGTCCTAGGATTGAGTATGGAAAATCCTTACACTCAAGCACAAACAAGACATTCATCATTTCAAGCAATTTCAAACAAAGTACGAGAGAGGTAGATATAAGGAGAGAGAGGAGAGATAATTTCCTCACACATTCATTTGATTTTTGTAAGAGAGAGTAGGGAAGAGAGAGAGAGAAGATGTAAAACATTTTCTTGGCTACTCACAATATTTTGACCATTTCTCAATAGATACACATTTTCATTTTATTTCAAAATCATCTGCATTCTTAATCCATTCCAAGACCAACCACAATTTTATATTTATTTTGAGAGAGAGAGAGGGGAAGGAGAGAGAACACTATATACTGCAAAGTCCTTTCATAAAAAGTAATTAATTAAATAATACTTTACACACACTTTAACATTATAAAAAGGGTTCACTAGTAATTTACATAATCAATGGGATGCTCAGGAAGATTTTCTAGCTTAAGTTACGAGTGTGCGACAACTAACCAAATCAACTAAAGTGCTTACAGTATGGTTTCCAAAACCACTCATTTTATCTTCAAACATAAATTCATTGATTCTTACATACCCCTATAAACAAAGAATTCGTCGGATTTGACGGAATTTGATTACATCAAACAAGGTTTAATTTATGAAGGTGATTTCAAGCCCAATTATCGTGAACACATCAAACACTTATGTTGTACGACATTGGTGGGCCCCAACGTCCACTTGAAACTCTAACTTATGAAATTATTTTTTTGAAACTGAGAGTTGGTTTCCATTCTCACATAGGAGTGCTAGAGGTAGGTGAAGATGTTTTCAGTTACACCAAATCGATACAACATTTGTAAGCCAAAACCATTCAAAAATTTCATAGATTGGGAACGTCATGAAAGGTGATTGAAGTGGTACAAGGGGTATCAAATCTCACCTCGTTTAAGGCATCTAATCAAGTTAGTCATCCTGGTTAAGCAATTTCATGGTGTCTTGGGTTGACATTGATCTTGTTTGAGGTTTTGGTTCCCATTAACAATTCAACATGGCGCTCCATGCACATGGTTACAAGGATCCCCTTTTTTAAAGTTTAAAGAAAAATATTTTTGGGAAAGGTAAAAGCCATATCATTCATTCTAAGTTGCATTTCTATTTTAATATACAACATACTGAAATCCAATGCTAAACAAATAAATGATGAAATTTTTAGTTTGAAGCGAGAGGAAGAGTGATACATAAATTTTTATGCTAATCCCACGATCCCCACATTTGACGAGACCACATCAGCTTTAGGCATTCTGACAACAATTTGCAGGGTTTCTCATTTTTCCTGATTTTTATCTTTTATTTCTAGTAGTTGGCGTATTGATTGAGATAGTGCAAGTGCCATTCCTGCTATCCCACGTATGTGCTGGCTGCCGTCTACAAGGAGAATACTGCAGCAAGGTTACAGTGCGAAAAACACATATTAGAACAAAACAATCTTCGTGCCTTTGCCGAAGAATCCATCTTCCTTCTGCTGCATCTACAATTTTCAAACCTCGTCATTTAAGAAGATGCCCCATCAGACAAAAAAAGAATTCATTTTTGTTTAACTCTTATACAATGCTGGAAAAAGAAATGGAAAGGATAAAGAAATAAGCACGAGTATGCTGTCAATGCAAAAAAACCCAAGCATATGCGAGCTACCCAGGGTTAGCAATAAGCCTGCATAATGTATGTCGTGCTCAGAATAAAGATATCACAATGAGCTCAAGCAGATGTGAACAGAGAAAAATCTCACTGAAAAAGTGAGATGGATACTCAGATATGACGAGCAGGTAGTAGTTTCCTTTCAACTCCGAGACAATTTCAAGCCTCTTCCAACACAAATACAGGTGCACATCAGTCATAATGTAAAAGTCAAACGAAGAGATATTAGGGATACAGGTTTATCTCGTGAGCAGGGCTGATTTAACCCAAGATGTGATTGATTTTAGGATGGCTAATAAGAGAGTTCCCTTCCGCACAGTTCCCCAAGGCCTGTCATGTTCTTTCATCGCTGCAAGTATCCAATTACTGCTAAGATTCCAATGTTGACTTGGGTTTCACGCGATTAGCTCCTCTGGATCTCAAATTATGTGCTTATTTTATTATGCAAGGAAAAGATAGGTTTGAAAAAAGCTGCAAGGATGTTTCTCTCTCCTTGTTCTGCTGCACACTGACAAGGTTAGTGCAGTAAGGCTTTACATCCCAACCAAATATTTTGAAATTTATTAAAATAAATAATTTTTTAGAATTATTATAAATACAATATTAATAATACTATTACGCACCATTTAGAAAGCCAATCCCCAAAATTTACTCGGACTAAAAACCTTGTTTGTGTGGTATAAGTGGCCTTCAAATTTTAAGCTTGCTTCCTTGTGGCTCTGATAGTACTCTTATTGGGTTTTAACATTCAAAAAAATCAAGAAGGTATATAGCATTAAAAATTGATAACCTGTCCATGCTTTAGCAGCCGGTCAATATTTAATGTTAAGTGTCTTCCAAACGAATTAAGCTAAATTTCCAGATTTACCAATAAAATTCTACAATAATTACATAAGAAGTTTCCAAATAAAAGAGAGAAAGATTGAACTATTTTGAGAGAACAGCTCTTTCCAAAGCAAAGAATTGTTCATATCATCTCTCACCTTTGTTTTTTCATTTTGAATTCCAATCAATCATACAAAACTGGTGTGCAGCCGGCATTATCAATATATTTCTCTGCTGGGTTCTGCTTGGCCGCCAAACAAGACAGAGCAGTATACGTCTTCTTTACAGATTTCAATAGATGCGTTGGAAACAATATTTTCAGTCGCAGGGGTGGCCGGACGGCCCACGAACTACGACTCGAACCCCGAACCATAATTTTCTTAAGGCCTCTCTTTCTAAGCTTATCTTCCTTTTCTTTTCCTAGCTTTTGGTACCTTGAATGCCTGCATTTTAGTAGTTTGCTGTAAACATAAGGTATTATGCCTGTGCATTTCTCCATCCTGTGAAGAAAGATTTCATCCACCCGCGAAGTTGTTCTTCGCAATTATGATATTATCCAGTGGCCCAATGACGTTCAGATTATAATAGAGCTATATGAGGCGTAGGTAATTGGGTGATTAAGGATTCGATGCAGACAAAAAGCTTGTGACAATGGAGGTATAAGTGGTTATGATTATTTGTATGATTCCGAATAACACAAACACAAGGCGACAAGATCCATGAGTGTCACATGATGATCGCATGATTTAAAGATTATTCTTTTCTAATTTTCAACGGGTTGGAAGTAGTTAGGGTGTTACGTTTCCACAATCTTGTGTTTTTTTAAATTGCAAAACAAACCAGGTCCATGTTATTGGGCGGCGCATGAATAATAGTATATGTGTTGACGAGGCAACCTTTGTAACAGTCACATCTTCAGAATAAGTTGGGCTGTTAGGTTTCGTCAAATTTTTATTCTTGTAGCAGCAGTCACGAATAAGGGAGAGGAGCCAATAGTGGAGCATGGACCAGTACTGGTGAGGGTATTTGTGAAGTGAGTGACTAGTACATGTACATTTGTCATTCAACATTTGAAAAAAAAGTAGCTAATAAAATGTGTCACATCAAATCACATCAAAAAATCACCCAATCACATGATGCCACATAAGTGGAAAAAAATACATGACATAATGCCCTACTAATGGTCCACCTTTTTTTCCTTTGTATGAAAAACTACTTGATTTAAATCCATTTAAAAACCACTTTCCATAAAATAAAAATGCTCCAAAAAAAAATTTAGATTAAGAAAAAAATAGATCTTTTAAAGGGTATTTTTTTTTTTCAAAATTTGATGTAGTAAAATGTGTGTTGTACACCCTTAAGTTGGGTGCACAACTATTGGCTCCTCTCCCTTAGATAGGAAGGTGGAGTATCTCTCGTTGTCCGGCTTGCTTCATATCTTATCAGAATGTTTTGGCCATCGGGAATGGGCACTCAGCAACTAACAATGGTTTTAGTGCCTCGGCTCTTTTCTTTAGAATCTTGATCTTGACGTCTGGACGGCCATATTAATAAGCATAGCCAATGGTATTTTCCCTCTTCATGGGTTGGAATCGGGTCACAATGTAATGATGAGGTAGCAACAAGCCCCACCTACCACTATAGTGTGGTGGAGAGCATTGATGAGCCCCTTCTAGAGTGACTACATCATAAGCCCATGCGCATTGATGAGTGATTTTGAGTGGAAGGGGGCAGCGAAATCCAATTAAGAGTGCAACGGGTGTTACCCCAATGGCCTATTAGGGACTATAGGTGTGCCACCTTCCACACTTGTACTTGCAGAGTGTTGACGATGATTATCATTTTATGGGAAACTCCTCATAAATGAAGAAAGAATCATCCATACAAAAGATGATGTGGGATTTCATTATTCTATGATTTTCATTGCATAAAATTGTAGTGTCATGAATCACGTTTTAACTACCGAGTATAAATGAACGATGATGCAATGGAACTAAGATTTTCTCAATACTATCTTGCCTGCAGATTGGTGAGGAACCTAAAAATGTATATAAAGGTTAGACTGTGAGACAAGGAAAATTATTGCACTAAAAAAAAAGTACGGTTTGACACTTCGAGAGAAAGAGAGAGAGATTTATGGCAAGGGAAATTAAAATCTTGTGCATGTTGGACCATCCAAATATTTTCAAACTAGAAGGCCTTGCCAATTCAAGGATGCATTATAGTTTGTAACTAGTCTTTGAATATATGGAATTTGATCTAGCTCAAGGAAGCACCAATCAATATAAAGTAAACCATAGAATATATGGAGTTTGTACCTTTTCCTTTACCTTTGGATCACTGCTCCCCCAAAACAACACTTCAATATACCAAGTATTAATGAATGACAAAACAATGGAACTGAGATTTTCTCAATACTATCTTGCCTTGCAGATTGGTCAGGGAACCTACAAAAATGTATATAAAGGTCGGGACCGTGAGAGAGGGAAAATTATCGCACTAAAAAAAGAAAGGTTTGACACTTCAGAGAAAGAGAGAGTGAGATTTATGGCAAGGGAAATTAAAATCTTGCGTATGTTGGACAATCCAAATATTGTCAAACTAGAGGGGGCTTGCCAATTCATCCACCATTGCACACTTGTACTATTATAATTTGTTTTGAAATACTTTTCCAAGATCCATTAATGAAGTGAGAAGATAATTTCTTTTCACATGTCAAATGTTACATGCAACAATTGCTTCAAGGGCTACAACATTGTCATGAGAGAGTACTACTACATTGTGATAAGGGATCTAATTTGATAGTAACATTAATTAAATAAGGAAATTTAACAATGGCCCTGTTATCCGAATAGTCATACAAATCAAAAGAGAAAAAATGCAATCATTGTATTTAACTAGAAATTTCTAACGTCCCAACAACCCAAAAGACAAGAAATCATGGAAGGAAGCAGCCAAAGGTTGTGGAATTTGGCTTTGGG
Source organism: Taxus wallichiana var. yunnanensis (assembly GCA_018340775.1). Lineage (NCBI taxonomy): Eukaryota > Viridiplantae > Streptophyta > Pinopsida > Cupressales > Taxaceae > Taxus > Taxus wallichiana. Next base: position 83,498,642 of record CM031237.1, on the reverse strand, counting down.
TGACAACTCAAACTTTTCAATATTTTTGGATATTGCAAATATATTTATGGATCCTATTGAAGCTCCTCAACATTTTCTTGATTATATGTGATTGATGGAGCCATTCAAATACACACATGCTTATAGAACATTAGAAATTTAAGCATGCTTTTGATATTGGTCTTTGATATTTTAGGTAGAAGCTTCAACAAACAAGGAGGCTTATTAGAAAATGTCACTTTGACATCTACTTTCCAAGGTTTTGTCTTTTCATAATTGTGTAATTTTATTAATTGATCTATCATCAATTTATTTTTGTCATATTTAGTAGTGCACTTGAGATTTTAAGTTCTTTTCACAACAAAGATTATCATTTTAAAATTAAACACATTAATATTGTCATATAGCTTCATTATAATGGTTTTTACATTGTTATAATTAATTTGTATTTTCCCACATTAATCTAAAAATATATCGGTACTCTTGGTATTGCACTTGTTTCTTATTTGTGTTAATTATGCATTTTTATTCTATTGTTACATAATAATTTGACAATTATTATAATAATGAGTATCATTTTATGTGTGTTTATTTCACATTTATATCCTATTTTTACATTATAACAAGACGATGGTAGCAATTTTGAGCCAGATTTTTCTTGGAGGGTCTATCAAGATTCTTTGTGGGTCAGTCTTATTAGAAGCATGCCTGATTTCAATATTGCAAACAAATATGTTACCTGATTTCTATACAAAATACTTCTACTTTGCCAGGATTTACCATATCCTGTCCTTGTTGTTAGTTTCTTCCAAATGAATAAAGCTTAATACCCAGATTTACCAGTTCAATAATAAAATTCTATAACAATGACATAAGAAGTTTCCAAATAAAAGAAAGAAAGTTTGAACTATTTCAAGAGAACAGCTGTTTCCAAAGCAAAGAATTGTTCATATAATCTCTCACCTTTGTTTCTTCATTTGGAATTCCAATCAATCATACAAAACAGGCCTTCCGCAGGCATTATCAATATATTTCTCTGCTGGGTTCTGCTTGGCCGCCAAACAAGACATAGCAGTATACGTCTTCTTTACAGATTTCAGTAGATGCGTTGGAAACAATATTTTGAGTCGCAGCGGTGGCCGGACGGCCCACGAACTACGATTCGAACCCTAACCATGATTTTCTTAAGGCATCTCTTTCTAAGCTTATCTTCCTTTTCTTTTCCTAGTTTTTGGTACCTTGAATGCCTGCATTTTAGTAATTTGCTGTAAACATAAGGTATTATGCCTGTGCATTTCTCCATCCTTTGAAGAAAGATTTCGTCCACCCACTATGTTGTTCTTCGCATGGAATGGTATTATGAAATTATAATAGGGCTATATTAGTCGTAGCTAATTGGGTGATTAAGGATTCTACACATACAAAGAGCTTGTGACAATGGAGGTATTAAATGTGTAGAATTCAGTAGCTAGATCAAACTGTTTCTATTTGTCTCTGTTAAAAGAGCTGTAAGATTCCGAATAACACAATCACAAGAAGACAAGATCCATCAGTGTCACATGATGATCGTAGGATTTAAAGATTACTCTTTTATAATTTTCAACGGGTGGGAAGTAGTTAGGATATTACGTTTCCACACTATTGTGTTTTTTTAAATTGGAAAACAAACCAGGTCCACGTTATTGGGCCGCGCATGAATAACGGTATATGTGGCGACGAGGCAACCTTTTAAATATAGTATTATTTATATCTTTAGAATAAGTTGGGGTGTTAGGTTTCATCGAATTTTTATTCTTTGTAGCAGCAGTGACGAATAGAGAGGACGGTGAAGTATCTCTATTGTCTGGTTTGTCCCATTTGTTATCCGCGAAATGTCTTGTCTATTGGGAATGGGCATACAGCAAGTGACAATAGTTTCACTGCCTAAACTCCTTTTTGGCTAGGCCTATCTCTCATGCAAGTTCGCACAAAGGTAAAACGTATTTTCCATTACGTCGCCGTTAGTTTTGTCGCGTCGCCGTTAATTTTGATGGAATAGGTAACAACATTATATGTTGTTACCTATATAGGTAACACCGTAATATGTTGTTACCTACTTCAAATTTCCGTTTGCATCTTTATAAAAAATAATCGGCATTGTAGTATTTCATACGTGAGTCCGCAACAGGATGGTGGGGCATAGAAAATAGGCGCGCGGGGTCGCGGGTTGGAGGCCGCTTTTGCAAGGATAGACGCCCTGGTCAAAGTTTTGCGTGATGGATAGGCCGATCGCTCCTTTCTTTACAATCTTGATCTTGGTGTCTAGAAGACCATATAAGTATTTTCCTTTTCTAGGAGGAACACATACGTATTGGGACGAGGCAACAACAAGGCCCACCCCGCACTACAGTGTGGTAGAGAGTATTGGTGAGTGCCATCCAGAGTGGCTTTGTCATAGGTCCATGCCCCTCGGCGAGTAACTTTGAGCAGAAGGGGGCAACGAAACCCAATCAATAGTGCAAGGGGTGTTGCCCCAATGGCCCATTAGGGTCTAGAAGTGTGCCACCTTCCACACTTGCATTTGTATCAACAATAAACATTAGACACAATCATCGCTTTGTTAAAATATGAAAGATTACAATCTAACAAAGAATGCGAAAAAATAGCTCAATTTTTCACTTTTAGGAAATGAAAAAAATCCACTTTGAAAACATGCTAGACTTGTGCGAAGGCCATGCAATGACCACCTAACCCGTAGCAGGATATGCTACCAATAGAAAGGTACAAGATGAAAAAGATGAAAATCTTCATAAATCAAAGCCCAAATGGTTTGAAATTTTTGACAAAACCAAAAAAGGTGTATAAGCGTTTCAATTTTCCCACAAAATGGGCAATCATGATGAGCCTACGACAAGGCGCAAACCATGATAAATAATACACCAAGCAAAATGTGCATGGTTGGGCTCTATAATTATCGGCCATATAGTAGATAATCTAGCTTGCCAAGAAAATATAAAATAACATAGGGACCATCATGAGTTCAGCTTTTTCCTCCATGAAAAGCTTTGGAGATAGTAATTAATAGCCCTTACAAGGTGAGTGATTTTGGAATGGTGTATCTCGGAAAGCATTTGAGTCCTTCCACTAGCATTTAGTTAAAACAACCCTAATCTTATGCGACATGTCATCCAAAATAGATTCCTCAATTTTCTAACAAGACTCTTGGTCATCAATGGCTAATGAGAGTTGGATCTTAGCTTTCAACCAAGACAAGTTCTTTCGAGATGGTAGCATTTAAAAATATCATTCACAATTTGAATTCCTCATATAAAAGTATTGAGGTGTGACCCATGGAACCTTTGCTAATGACACATTATGAATGTTAATAACTAGTGACCACCACATTGAATGAAAATTATTGAAGGATACACATTTATGAATGCATATCCATCCCATAGAAGCAAGGTTTGATGTTTCCCAAACCTTCCATATGCTTTGATAATGAAGGAGCCCATCACTTTTAGTAAGGATTTGATGATGAGAAAATTTCGAAAAACTAAACCCTTCTAGGTCTCATGAACCTATAAAGAAACTTCCAAAATGTAATTTTTGATGAGGATTTTCCACCCTCATGATCTTTAAAATCTTGAACAAAACATTCAATGCTTAGGGCATTTCATTGATGCACAATGTCTAAACATTCGAGGCCACCAGTCTCATCTTGAGGGAAATAAAATTCTAGAGGAAATCTATGAAATCCTTTTCCGATCTATGAGCTAGCCTATAGATGATCTCCGAGAAATTTCTAAAGTCTTTTAAAGAAGCTTTGGAAGGGTCCCAATAGGAAGAATAATAGATAGTTATGACAACAAACACTTTGGAGAAAATCTGGAACTTATTCGCTAATGAGAGGGGTTTCACGATCCAAGATGATAAATTCTTAACTCTATCCACCACATATTAACAAACACAAGGAGTTTTATTTGAAAGCAAACATGATGCAAAAATTGGAAGATTTCCCATGCTTAATCTACTTCTATTAAAAAACATCTAACCATGGAGGTGGAGGTAGAACAAATTATCTATAGCATTAAGTCTTTCACCACTCGATTCATGAACTATAGGTGAGGAAATGCACTTCCAAGAAATGCATAGCCTACTAAATGTTATTTCCCTCTTCCAACAAGGTGAGAAACAAATCATCAACAAATTTTTGATGAACCCGTTGTGAAGGAGGTAAGGCCAAAAGTGAGATACATGTAATTAATACTTACCAAGTGGCATTGGCTAGAGTAGGAAAAAGATTGCAAAACTAAAATATACAGAGCATACACAAGAGGGAAGCCTTTCTAAATAGATAAAATAATCCCAAACTAATCAAAGATAATACCATTAATGGAAAGATAAGTTGAGGCATTAGTAAAATCATAGACACAAAGAGAACATAGGTAGGTAAAAAATTGAGCATTATGATGATGGATAGATTTTAGAATGCCATTCAATATTGTCATAGGATTTCTAAAGTTGTTTTTCAAAAATAGGGCTTTCTTTTGGGACTAGTGAGACCCTTCCCTACCTTCCCAAAGTACAAAATAATTATCCATGATATATCTACTTTGAAAAACCATGTTTGTTTTGGAATAAAAATTAGTGGAGGTAGTTGGTGGATGCATAGTGCCATATCTTTAGAAATGATTATTTAAGAGACGTTGAGTAATGCAATCCAGGGAAAATTTTAAGGAACCCATTTGAAAAACACTTATAGAAATCATGACGAATATGGCTAGAACAAGATTCGGTGGGTTGACACATTATCTAAAATCAACATTTATGGCATTGGCAAAATATGATATATTTTTGAAGGAAATTTTTGATGGAGTGGCGAATGAAGGATAACTTATCATATTATGGAATTAGCCATTCTTTGCAAGTAGAGGACCACTTTACATTCTAAAGGCCACTAAATTTAAAATAGCTATTAGTTTTAGAGACTCCATTAAACATCCAAAATCCCGCCAAAGACATGACATGTGTCACTATTTTGACAACCTCCAAACCAAAGGCTTCTGGTGCACTTGAAGCGCGCGAGAATAATTCGTACTTAATATAACTTTCGGTCCGAGAGCTAGGGGTCGGTCTTGGGTTAACAATCCATGGAGGAAACACGATGGCCAAGGAAGGAGATACATGGTGCAGATTAAGAGCATCAATAGGGATGATGACATTCTAACCCTCTTAGAAGTGATTGGGTTCCACTTAGTAATTAGTTTATATATATATATGGCAAATTTAATCAAATTTCAATAAACATTCCCAAACATGTTGGTGAATGAGACCAAATGAACATGAAGGTTCCATAGATTTCTTGGTGATCCAAGAATATTTTAAAATCATGTCTCGTCGATCAAGTGGCCATTCAATAAAAAATATACATTAGGATTGGAGATCCATTGGCTATTCGGATGGGAAAAATTAATGTTTGTGGAAATTTTGGGGAAAATGTGGGAGCCTTTATATATGGTCATAAAATATCTAAATTCATATTCCATAATTCCTACTTTTATGAAAATTACAAATATTCACCACTAAAATTTTCCATGATGTAATCGGTCCCCCATTGCAAATAAGCTCCGTGCCCCCATCTTTGGAATAAATTTTATATGGCCATAGTCAATAAACTTGGAAAGGGAATTGGAGTGAAAATATTTAAGATATACTTGGAAGAGATTATTCCCAACCGCATTCTAAAGGGATTTATAAAATTAACATGGCATACCATCACAACTCAAGAATTTATCATTATCCATTAGAGAAACTACTACATATGAAAACCCCCATTGGATAACATTATATCGTAATACACCCTTAATACCGAGAAAGTTTATAAGTGAAAACAAAATTTTAGTCTTCAAACATCACTTATCATTTAGGATAATGCTCTTATTTTTGAAAACTTCTTGATAATGGGGAACAAAAGCCTAAACCATCTTTGGATGTTTACAACAAATACTAAGAACCTTCCCAAATGAATTATGATTTTTGATGCACATGCTTGGATTTTACAGAATGTAAGAGTCCTTAATTAAAATATCTCCAACCTCGAGCCAGTACATCCTAGCTTTGATACATGCACCCATGCCATTGTATGCATATGAAATTGTGATCCTTTTCTTGATATTTGCCACTTATCTTCGAAAATATTCATGGAATGGTGCCTATTCAAAAAAATCTTAGCTCTGAGGTGGTGAAGTAATATTTTTGCTTAATTTGGGCCAATTATCACTCAAACGAGATAGAAGCATGTTATCCATCGGATGACATCTTTCCACAATTCCATCCATCCTATCATGCCATCTAGGCATGGCAATAAGCCTGAAACCCGCCTTATATGTTGTAAATTGGGCCCATTTTGTAGAAGGGAGTGTATTGAGATAAAATTTTGTGGCCGAATTATAAGCTCTTGGAAAACCAATGGTAGGGGAGAACCATATCTCATAAAAATTCCATCGGTAACTAATAACCACTAGGAACAAAAATAAATGTTGTATTAAAAACATGACATGATCTAGCCATTTAAGGACCTTGTCAAATCCTTGGTTGAGATTAGACCAAGCGTACCATATGATAAATTCTAAATGAGGTTTATAATTGGGGTCTACAACACAAGTTTATTATCCATATACATATCACCACCATTTTTCCAATTATCTCATGTACAAGCATGTGGGATATAACATCGATTATCGCACTTGACTATCTTTGAAGTTTTGAATCAAGATCAAATGAGCATCCAAGAAATTGTCTTCAATTGATTCAAAAATATATATTTTATTAAAACCTAATTATAGAGTAACTGATGTAAACAATGATATACAACTACTAAGCATGAAATGACACAAACAATAAGCAAGTAAAGTAAAAAAATCTAAGCAAGATGTTTAGAAATAGTAACTTAGTTGATTAATGCTTGATATGGGATTTCTAAACCTGGGAAAACTTTTGAATATGAAGTGAACAATATAGTCAATGCACATGATTAATTTTGGACTATAATAATATGGCCGGACATGGGTGCCCATGGCTGGCAGAGGAGGCACCAGGCACCTGGAGACCTCTGTTGGGTGTCTCGTGACTGTGCATATGGTTGTAATTTGATATTCATAAGGTGTTTCACGAGTCTAAAAATATTCCTTGTTGATCACGATAGTTTCACTATTTTGATTGAAGAGGGTACTTATAACCTACAAAACAAATATCACCTGTGAAACCCATAATACCACATCAAATCCAAAAACAAAATATGTGATATGGGAGTTAGATTGACCCTAAAATTCACCCCGAGAGTGAACTTACGACCGAACGATACACTAAATCTAGACTGTATGTAGTTCTTGTGAGTGTGTGTAATAATCATGCCCTTGTGCAAGTGCACTTAATAACGAGATGTAGCTAGATGTAATAATGTAGATAGATGTGTGGAAGGATTAAAGAAATTTCCCCTTCCTATGTTGTGTATGCATAAAATGTAGTCCCTTGTCCCTTGAGTGGATCCTAAATGGTTGCCTTGAAGTGCTTTAGGTGTCTTTAGATGCAAGCTTAGGTGATAATACTATATATTTAAAACTTGGTCCTTGATTTTGAACACATAACGATGTATTTATACCATTCCATTGTTTTAATTTTGTAATTGAAAAGCTGGAGGGCTGAATCATAAGTGAAAAATATGCGCCCAAAACATAAAAGATACCCAAAAGGAATGAGTAAGGTAAGAAAGGGTAAGGGGCACCCAGAGAAGATAGGGGTGTCTGGGCGCTCCTATTCTAGCTAGACATTGGTGTCTCAAGCCATAAAACACAAATAAGTAAAATACCGATCGGGTTTGTGGGGTATCTAACCAAATAAGAAGCAAGAAACAAACATAATAGGCCACATACATTCATCAATTACTAGTTTTCTTTCTTAGGAATCATATGAATGTTAACACATATTTAGGACCTAGAAATGTACCCAAGTGCGTGATTTTCTGTCTACATTTTTCCCCAAATTTTGTTTTTGAATTAATACTCGATAATATAAATTAGATAAGAGATGTGTACTTGATAACCGTGTAGAGCATGACAAGTGGAAAATTGAAGTGTGGAATGATGTGAAAATGAAGTGTGGAAACAAGAAAAGGAAAGTGACCTAGGTGGTGAAGTGTATGTGTTGTATCGTGTTGTACCTATTGTTGTGCTTGTTATTTCGCTTCTTGTAAGGACATACCTCTAAAAATAAGAGCAAGAATGTAGTCAAAGTCGTGTATATGAAAAATTTGATTAAAACATGTATATGTATGTAAAAGCGTTAAAGTATGTAGAAACAAAAGTGTGAACATGATGTATAAGAGTTTAAGAGGATAGAAAAGTGTCATGAAAATGCTGCATAGAATGCTTTTTTTGGGAAATCTCACACCAAGAGAAATTTTTGCATGATCTCACACCAAGTATGAGTTTTGGGTGATATCATGCCAAATGTGATTTTTTGGGGTGATCTTATGCCAAAGAGCAAGTGTTTGGGAGAGAAGTCTAATGTTACTCTCCTTCCTTGACTCTGCCTGATATACACCACTACAAATGGTGTTTTCATTATTTGTTCTTGTTTCACTAATTTATTCCAAATGTATTAATTGTTCTGATTAAAATTAATTGTAGGAGATTGCATATATGCTACTTTGGAGGACTATGTGTGTACTATAAAACTACTCGTAAATTGTTGTGAATTGTTCGATCTAAGAAACCGATTGTGTGTATCCCTAGGAAATTATCACCCAAGGGAGGACGACACAAACATCCAAGCATTCCTCTCTAAGCCTAGGTGGTACTTTCGGTGTTGCGCTTTGAGGATCCAACACAAATTATGGGTCATTCGTGACTATTTGTCGTCTAATTCTATATTATGTGAGACTAAAATTTAGCTCGAGCTAATATGTGGTTTGATTTGTTGACGCAATATATGTCCCCCTCATTTGGGGTACATGTGATGTTAATAGAAGAATGCAACCCAAAGAGAGGAATGGATGCTAATATGAACCATATCATCTATGAGGGTAGGGGATGTGCATTGTTGAAACCAAGGCACATGAAAAAAAGTGTCTACATATATGTGTTAGTAGTAAAAGTCACAAGCATACCATAGAAAAAAATGTAAAAATAAATTTTCATACAAGATAGACCACGAAGAGAGGGTTTCAAACATAGGACATCACTTAAAATGTCACAAGACAATCAGGGATGAAGTGGAAAAAAACATACAAGTAGTTATCAAACAAGACATAGGCATAACTTGCACAATAGGATACAATAGAAATAATGGAAAGCAAGTTGTAACAAACAAAAATGGTAGCATAAAGTCTTGTAAGGAAAATAATGCATAAGAAGCACTGTTAGCATGTTAGAAAGATAAAAAGTATGTCAAACCCTATATGTACCAATAGAAAATAGTGTGCTAGGAAGTAGAATTAGTAAATAATGAAGCAATAACACCTATAATTTGTGCGAAAGAAGATTCCTCCAAGAGCCTCAGTGGGGTAAGAGGTATAGTATGACAAGCATCATTGCAGCATTTAAAGACCTATAAGATATTTTTTCTCCAATCCAAAAGACCAAGTGAACGCACATGTCTATATGGGAAAATATTGACATACTAAGTATTCGTCTAACATGGGAAACAAAGTTGACATGTAAGTATGAGAAAGAAAGAATAAATAAAACATAGATATGCAATATGCAAGTGTATGAGTGAGATAGAATGATAGGAAATGTGAATGTGATAAGACCAACATGATTTCCAGTGAATGCAATGAGTATGAGATGAGGTTCATTTTTAAAAGACCCCTCAATAATCAAGAATAAACCATAAAACAAGAGTGTGTCATCGGGAAATGGTTTGAATAACATGGAGCATAGAGTGTGAAGAGTGAGTGTAGTGACTCTCATTTCAGATTTAGACAATCAATATTCGATTATGAACAATGGAACTAGAGTACGTTATAGGGTAATGATGATGCATAAAATGTATCAAGATGTGTAAGAGTAGTGTGAGGGACTAGATGTGAACCAAAAAGTTTAATGTGCAAGTGTAAAGACTAATAAGTAATACTGATTGAGGGGGAGAAAGCGTGATGCCCCAAGTGTGTGAGGGATGGATATCTATTTGGAGATGGAAGAGAAAACATGCGATGGTGGAAAATGTTGAAATGCGTCAAGAGTATTGGTATTGGTGATATGAAGAGTAGATTTGTCAAAGTAAGTTTTAACATTAAGAGCAGATGGAAATTTATTTTTGTGATGGTGAGTATGTGAAATAGTGTAAGCCTCAGGAGGATATGTGGAAATAATAAAAGGATCGAGCTTAAGGAGATATCTGATGTCGAGTTGGGTGGATTGTGTCAGAATGGAAAGAGATTCTTTGACACTTTTAATATTTGCCTAATATGGTTCCATTGAAACCGAAACAAAAAAGATGTCGATACCCAAGACTATAATTTTTGAAATTGGGAGGAGGGGTGGCCAAAGTGGGGGATTCAGGTGAATGATCGATAGATTCTTAAAAGGAAAATGGAGAGTGATCTGCTAATGCTTCATATACCATATCTTGGTATAATAATTAAATACGTGAATAAAGGGTGAAGAGACTACATACATGGCATGGCTGCAAGGTCGTATAAGAAGAAGATTATAATTAATATTGTTAGGCATTACATGGAATGGGATAGAAAACGTACATGGTTCAAAAGTAATGGGATACATGACGATAGCTAAGATATGTTTAAGAATATTTTCAAATCCACGAATGTGAATAGATGAGGGTGTTAAGGATGTTTTGGAATAGTGAAGATGTTGAAGAAATGGTAGATTATAGGTGATAATGCCAGACCCATTATCAACTAAATCTCATTTAACCCCTATATTACTAATTTGAACTTTGATATGGGTAAGTGCACCAAGTTGGGGGACAAAAAGTGGACAAAAAACCAAAAATGAACGAAACGTGATCTTGTTTTTTAATAATGCGACCACATTACATTTTATTTGGTTTGGTAATTCACAAACCTAAAAAGTGTATTCACTTCTAGAGTCAAAAAATGCTCACGTGTTTTTCTCTATATGAAGTTTGTATCATCTTAAAAGAGCCATATTTACTAAAATAAATTTAAAGTATAAGAAATAATAAAAGTTATTTATAGTTTAATTATTTCTTATACTTTAAATTTACTTTAGTAAATATATTATGATCAGCTCACTCTGCACCTGATGAAAGTGGTTTCGTAGCTCTGACAACTATAATCTAGAAGGTAATTTTTCAAAATCTAATCTGGTCAGTAATTATTCATTTTCAAGATTTCAACAACGACCTAAAACTTTCAAGCCATATATATTATAGCCGGTATTTGATTTGGGAAAAACTATAGTCATTTTGTAGGTTTTTTGACCTTCCGGATTGGATTTTGCACTACCATTGCTTGAATTGGCACCAATTTTAACATTTGGTCCATAATTCACTTTACTAATCACAAATAAACTCTATGATTCTTGTCTACTTCTTACCAAAATGAGATCCTCACTTTTCGAGATAGAGGAATGATATCACAATGGGATTCTTGTCCTATGTAAAAAAATAGGTGATTGTAATATGCCTCCTCCTTAAGGCATGATCACACTACTAGGTGTTGAATGTGTTTTTATGAATAGTACCAAGTGAATTGCATCAAGTGAACTCAGATGATTGTTCATTCTTAGAAACATGGTGCTCCATATAAGGATCATCCATTCAGCTTTCTTGGCACTAAAATAATCCTTTCATGAAATAAAATTCAATATTCTCATATGTATCTTTTCTCATATGTATCTCATGGAGATAGACAGTGCCTTAATACTTCACACATGATGGTCTTGGATACCTTGGTGGCATGACTAGCTCATTTTAGCTTGTTCTTTGGAGAGATTTAGGTACAATGACATGGTCAGGATATGATGATACTAAATTCACTCCTTGAGCTGCAAATTTCTCCTTTGAATATGATGAATCCTTCCCAATTCAATTTATTTACCAAGATGAAACCTAGGTGTAAGAATTCTTATGGTACATGGACACTTTCTAAAGTTGCTTCTCATGGAAATGGGTTTCCACCTCTGGATAGGGGATGAATCCTAGAATTAAATTTGAGTATGAGTTACATATTCTTGACCTCCATACTTCACTGAAACACTACAAATCACATTTTATGATGAATGAAACTATTCTAAAAATCTAATTATGCGTGTAACTCAAAATTTAGGTCCTATTTCATTTTGAACTTAGAGGGGAAGCTGAAGAGTTTTGCAATACCTAAAGAAATATTTAATACTTGAATATATGTTTCCTATTCCACCCTATATAATATTATAATATCCTTCTAATTCCTATTTTTTTTCATCCTAAGTCTTTCCACAACTCTTGGAATCATCCAGAGAAGTCAACTAGCTTTCATTCCTTTCATTGAAAAACTAAGTCTTAAAAAGATTACTCTGAATGAGATTTTATTTCCTAAATTTACTTAGACATATTCAATTATTTTTGAAATCACCCTTAGATGCTTTATATTTTCTCTAAATACTTCTTAAGGGTTTTCAATTAGCTACAGAATGGCAAAAAATGGCCTTTTTAGACATTCAAAGGAAGTAGTCTCTCATAAAAACACAATGAGTTGATCGATAGTTTCAAAAATATTCACTACACAATGAAACACACTAAATGATATTACTAGGAATCTAATTTGGGTTAGGTTTTATGGTTTGGTTTAGTGTTTAGGATCAAGGTTCAAGGTTTAGGGTTTAGGGTTTAGTGTTTAGGGTTCATGGTTTAAGTTTCGAGGTTTAGGGTTTTGGGTTTAGGATTTAGAGTTTAGGATTTATGGCTCGGGGTTAAGGGTTTAGGATTTAACATTTATGTTTTATGGTTTAGGATTTAGAGTTTAGGATTTATGGCTTAGGGTTAAGGGTTCATGGTTTAGGTTTCATAGTTTAGGGTTTAGTGTTTAGTTTTTATGATTTATGGTTTATGGTTTATGGTTTAGGGATTCAATGTAGAGGGTTTATCGTTTAAGTTTTAGGTCTCAATGTTTAGGGTTTAGGGTTTGGGGCTCAAGGTTTAGGGTTTAGGGCTTAGGTTGAGGGTTGAGGTTAAGGGTTTAGAGTTTAGGATTTAGTGTTTAGTGTTTAGGCTTTAGGTTTTGGGCTCGGGATCACGGTTTAGGGTTTAGGGCTCATGGTTTAGGGTTTAAGTTTTAAATGCTAATTTCACTAAATTGGGACATATTCTAGTGAATCGAGACTCCAACATTTCAAGTATTGGAAGAAATCCATCTCCGTTTTTGCATATATGATTCCATTCTATATCGGATTCCATTAGTAGAAATATTGGATTCACTTTTTGTCATCATCAATCTTATTCAAGTTCTAATTTCTCTATTATTGGATTCCATTATCACTAAAATTGGATTCGAATATCACTATTATTGGATTCCAATTTGGCTAATAGCGATTCCAATATATGATTGGATTCCAAGTTCACCACTATTGTAATCCAATTTATAAATACCTATTTTTTAATTTTAGTTTCACTATTTGAGGATTTATATTTTGTTATTATTTGAATGCCCCACATAAGAAAAGTTACTGCTATCTTACATAAGCCCCTTGATTGCTAACTTACATAAGCCGAGAGACCACTATCTTACATAAGCCAAGAGATCGTTATCTTACATAAGTCAAGCATCCCTTATCTTACATAAGCCTCACATCCACCATCTCTAATAAGCCTAGCGGTTGCTAACTTACGTGATGAAAGTGCATGTTAGGAAAAATCAGCCTTGTGGGGTCAAAGTTACATCTTTTTATTGGTTGATTTGAACATGTGACTTCATTATACTTGTGTTATTTCACTACCTTTTTTCCAAATTTATAGTATAAATTCATAAATGTTAACTTTGATTTTTACAACTAGTGGTACTATACTACACATTACCACTCATAGTCATTGGCTTATGCATAGTCATTGGCTTCTTTCCCCTATGGCTTTCAAAAGTTGTATAGCCTAGTAGCCGCTATGATGTAGTTTTTTTCTTACACACTAAAATTCAAATATTGACTCAATGGGAGGCTAGAAGTTGGTGATTGCACTTCAATGTGCAAGCAAAGCATAATTTCATGTTTGAAAACTCACACTTGGATGTGACTATGCTAGCTCATCGTAGTGCGAGAGATTCATGGCCTCGTACATATATGAAGTGTGATTCATCGCACGAAGAAGTGTGATCCATTGCATGAAGAAGTGCGATCTCTTGCACTTCAAAGTGTAATCCCTCATACATCTAAAAGTGATACCTTGCGTGATAAAGTACACACATTTTTAAAATGACGTGGGAATTTGCACTTGCAATAGTGATCACTTGTATATCGAAGTGTGATCCCTTGCACAACAACATGCAATACCTTGAATGAAAAATTATGGGCATTTTCAAGATGAAGTGTAACCATTCGTAATTTGAATAGTGAGAATAGGTTTACATGGACTAAATCCTATCCAATTTATTATAAACACTATTGTAATCAAATTTATAAATCCTGATTTTTGAATTTTAGTTTCACTATTTTAGGATTTCTAGTTTGTTATTATTTGAATCCCCCACATAAGATAAGTGTCCGGTATCTTACATAAGCCTCGCAGATTGCTAACTTACATGATGAAAGTGCATGCTAGGTGAAATCAGCCTAGCGGGGTCAAAGTGACATCTACCTTGCAGCCACTAAGTTAGATTTGCCTTGCGGACACTAAGTTACATAAGCCCTGCACCTCTAAGTTACATAATACCGTGATAATCCTAGTGGCTGCTATCTTACATAAGCGTATAGGTTGTTAAATTACATAAGTGTAGCGGATGTTGTCTTACATAAGCGTATAGGTTGTAAAATTACATAAGCCCAATGGCCATTAAATTAAACAAGACTAGATTTATCTAGGTGAAATAATCCTAGCTATTGGAAAGTTACACCAGCCTACCGGTAGCAAGTTTCATAATCCCACCAACTGCTAAGCTACATAAAACTAGTGGCCGATAAGTTAAATAAGCCTAGGTACCACAAATTTACATTAGCCCAGGGGGTTAAATTTAACGATCTTTTAATACACAAGAAATTTTTAGATGACGGTAATTTTACAATATGATCCTTTAAAAAGTACAAAAACATTATTTATTGAAATACTTCAAATTTATATTTATTTAATATTTTATGTATTTTACATATTGATATAATTTTTATATAAATATATATAAAAAGATTGTGATATTGTAAATATGAAAGTTACGTGTGATAAATTCAAATAATATTATGATTTTCCATTCTATAAATCATAAAGAACAAAAAGAGTTAAGAATTACATTAAACAAGTTGTTTTGAGGAAATGGATTTGAAAATATATTTCCTTGGGAAATCTATCCTTGAGAAAATTACGTAAGTATTGATCCTCGCAAGAGTATTAATTATTGTTCTTGAATTTGTGCAAGGCATTTTTGGATAGCTTCATGATTGTGACTTGGTATTTTAATTTTAACTCCTTTCCATGTATTTCTTAGACTCCATGCCTAGATGATTGCTGTCTATATCAATATCCGATGTGTCCCTTGATTTTTACCACCACCGCTTTTTCAACAATCATTCCTCATACCTTTATTTTTCTCAGTATTTCCTTTTTTGTGGGTTCCCACCATTATACCCTTATATTTTGAGTGTTTGTGTGAAAATCTTGTATAATTTGTAGTTCTACCTTGTCGATAGATATAGGTACATTATCATCATTAGCCGGTCTTACTAGTATCATATGCACAAAATTCACATCCACTACTAGGTTGAATTCCTCTAGAGGTCTATCACAAATAGGTCCATCATGAATAGGTCCATCACGAATAGGTCCATCATATATATCCTTATTTGAAAGAACATTTTGATAATAATATTTTTCCATGTCAAGACGTGGTGCACCCACTATCTGATCATACATTGCGATATCCTAAATTGTTTTTGGCCAAAAATAGTCTCTACTCGTTATGTTACAATTGAAAAAGGATTCTCTAGGGCACGTAGAACATTTTTCCAATATGCAATCTTTGGAACACAATATGCTTCTCCACCATCTGTTGAACTCTTTTCCCAGTGTGTGATGTATTCCTAAATGCCTCTCTACATGTCTGCCATCTCTTTGGGTTTTTTTGAAGGGTGCCAATGGAGGATCCCCTTCAGGAAAGAAAGGTTTCCCATCCACTATTTTCCAAATCTCAATTGAGTGTGACCAGATGGACTCCAAGATTGATGCTTTGAACTCCATGACGGGCTTGTTGTCTTTGACATAGAATTTAAACATCTTTGGTTTGCTGATACCCATGATATTGTGATTACCAACTAGTAAGTTTGGTTCTAAAAGTCCTTAAAGTTGTATAATTCCTCGATAAGGTATGGAGTGAATGTGTTGGAATCCTCTTGGAATGTTCTATAAGCATCCATTATTTGTGGCAAAGAGAATTTATCTAATTTGCACAATGTTGTTGATAATTGGCCGAATGTCCCATCTATGTCTTCATGTGTGTGACCCACTAGAAAGAAGCTCACATACACTGTGTTGAAAACCCTTCTAGCTGTCAGCATGGATGCAAATGAAAAAAATGTGCATTTTTGTTGTCACTTGCAACATTATCTAGTTGCAAGTAGAGATTTGGTTTTTGTTTTCTAAATGAACTTGAATAACTACTTATAGTATTAGATGTATGAACACCCTCATTTTTCTACTTGTATTCATTTCACTTGTCATATGCATGATTTTGCAACAACAGATCATGTATTGGGTGTTTTGAAGTCCCGCTACTATATAACAAATCACCATATCGATATGTAAGTGGTTCTTCTAGCTTAGGATACATAGTACCAATGATGTTATTGTGAATTTTTTTCCTCGCTCAACAAAAGAGAGACCAAATTTCCGAGACCACCCATTTTGTGCCCATGTGTGAGCATACCAAGTAAAGGTGATGGGGAGATTAATAGCATTTCTTATTGATTTTTTATTTGTTTCTGTCCTTGGTATTGTAGTCTCATATTGTTCATTTTTTCATGCAAAATGCTGAAATAACTATTATGATTTTGTTGTGACCGCACTCTACATGTATAGTAACTTGCACAAAAACCTTGAATGTAATCATTATGCCATTTCTAGCATTGATCTATTTCTTCCAGTGTTTGTGGACATGAGGTCGTGGCATATTTGTTCTTAAGATATGTGCACTCGTCACATTTGGAAAAGAAGTTGTTCTTGGTGATTGAAACATGGGGAAAATGTTCTTTCCATATTTTATTGAGATTTGGCTATGACGTTTGAGGAAGGCCCAATAGTGAAATGCCCTTGTTACACTTTTGTAGTATGTAAGCAAAACTATAACATGCAGGAAATAGTCTCATTGTTAATTTAGTACCATCTTGTCCCACTGAACGAGACATGTGTGGGGATATATCAGAATTCCTCTCCACCATTTTGGATATCAATGCAATAGTTGCAATAGTGTTTGGCATTTGTTTTTGTTTTCTTGTATTTCCATTTACGACCCTCCTCTCACAATTAATCCAAGGTTGTCTATATCGTATGTAATAGGTGCTTTTTGTGATTCCATGACATCTGTACCATGCATCCCGACATACATCCCTTACACCTAACTTGAATTTATCTATACTATGTTTTGAAGTTTAACCTTGATCACAATTGATATCATTTGCTGTGAATGTATTAAGTATAATTTTTTTTATGGTATGTTCATTCATATCTAGAGTTAAATTCCAACTGTGATTGAAATCTCTTAGAGATAGATTGGAGATACATCATTCCTTGTAACAAAAATTTTCCTCAACTTCAAATAAAAATTATTCTCTTGATTTTTCATCATTTTCCATTTCCTTTGATGTACGAGATGGATTCAAATTTACCTTTTAGCATTTGCAGGCATTGTAAGGTCTTTTTATCAAGTTTTCATTACTATAACATATGTAGGATTCGTATGAATTTGGGTATACCAGTTGAGGAAATGGATCTTAAAATGTACTCCACATTTCTACTGATAACTCTTATGGAATTTATTTTAGCCTTAATTCCATAATGGAACCATAGTGATGGGCCAATTAGGCTGGTAGGTCATTGGATGAGAGATCCTTTTGATATGAGGCAACCCTTGCAAAAAGGTGTAATTAATTGATCAACATGTGCCACAAATTTATTGCCATATAATTTTATAAAGTGCACCATGTCTCCTTCACATGCATTTATAAGTGTTGCTTTTGCAACAAATTTGTGTTCTTTTAAAAAAATGTATCAACTTGGCATTAACCCCCTTGAAATTCAAATTGAAGTGATTTTTTGATGTGGCGGTTATTTATTAGAGTTCAAAATTTCCATTCACATGAAGTGCGAGTTCTTGTTTCTAGATAAACCTAAGTTTTGATTGGCCAACAAACTTTGCTATTGTGTTGTATAACTGGATAAAAATAATTGCATGAAGTTATAATATTCTCCACAAAAACACCAAAGTGTGGTCCCAACACCACTCTAGAAATCACATGTTGTTCTTGTACCAGGGATATAAAACCTTCAACTATGTCACCTTCTTTCCAAGCACACTTATGTTTTAACACCACATAGGTTGTAGCAAATTCATCCCTATCTTTAGGAGTTGTGAAACAATGGCTATCATTGGTAGAATTCAAACCCTCATCATCATAAAATGTATCCTCGATTTGCAAAGGCACATGATGTTTTGAATTCCATCACACCCCACATGTGAAACATTTGAAATCACATGCTTAATCATTTTCTTCCTTTCCCATGGGATAAAATATCCATTGTTTTCAATTTCTGCTAGGGTTTCACAATCATCAATTGTGTATGGCAGTCTTGCTCTTCCATTGAATACAATAATTATTGTGACAACGAATAAGCTAGACCCCATGTCTCTACAATGGAGTGTATATTTGGATGGATAAAGTATTCCCTCTGTAAATTTAACACCTTTGGATAGTAAATCCACATGTGACCCTTCTTTAAAAACATATTTCATTTTCAACTGTATCCACAAATAAATAGATAAAGTTAGTACAAATCACACTTAAATATTTAACATTAGTATGGAGAATTGAAATCACAATGAGAAAATAAAAATATACATCTTATATGAACATCTTTAAAACCTCATTTAATCCAAATCTTTAAACATATAACAAATTATTTTACACCCTTTAGATCTCATTGCTGTGTGTATAATTTTATCCATAAACCACATAGTGTAGGGGAAAGATTAAGATTTTTATAATGCACAAATTTTCTTTTGTGCATTTAAATTTTGTTGAAAAAGTATTTCTAAGGGATTAAAAATAGGTAATTTTTAGTACAAAGAAAATTAATATTGGCCCTTTCTTGTGAATGAAATCACCTTTTCGGGATAGTTGATGTGTCACCTTTTTATTGGCTTCTTTGTACATGTGACTTGATTTTACTCGTCTTATTGGCTACCTTTTTTCTAAATTCTTAGTATACAAGTTATAAATTTTGACTTCAATTTTTACAACTAGTGGTACTATACTACACATTACCACTCATAGTCATTGGTTTATGCACAGTCATTGGCTTCTTTCCCATATGGATTTCAATACTTGTATAGCCTAGCGATCGTTGTGACATAATTATTTTTTTACATGCTAAAATTCAAATATTGACTAGAATAGGAGGCTAGAATTTTGTGATCACACTTCAATTTGTGAGTGAGCGCATTTCCAAGTTCACAAATTGCACATGGACATGACAATGATAGTTGATCATAAAGTGAGAGAGTCATGGCCTCGTACATCTTTACCAAGTTTGATTCCTTGCATGGTGAATTTTGATCCCTCGCATGATGAACTGTGATCTCCCTCACATGTCGAAGTGTGATCCCTCACACGTCGACGTGAAAACCCTCACATGACAAATTATGTGCATTTTTAAGGTGAAGTGGAGATTCACACTTGGAATAGGGATCACTCACATATCAAATGGCATATTTTCATCTACTAGTCTAATAAAAACTATCTATAACCTAGCGGTCTCTTGCACTTAAATTTAGAGCTATTAATATTGCGATGAAGTAAATCGTTCATGTATTTAATTCTCTAATGGTATGTCTATCCTTATTTTATGGTATAGAGTTCAAGTTTTAGTCTTTATTTTATCAACAATGGTGGTATATGCTTTGATTTAATTATGTTTAATAATTGTTTCTAAAAAATTATATCCTACATAATATTTTAATGATATAAGTTTACTTTTAATAATTTATACTTTATTTGATTAACAATCGTGGTATATGCTTTGATTCTATTTATTGTATTAGTTATTTCTAAGCTTTTTATATCTGTGTTGTAAATAATTGTATATAATATTGAGTAGAAGTAACACATGCTACATAGTTTTTTTTTAATAATTCTCAATATTAAAGACTTAATTTCAATTAAATTTTAAAATTAAGTCTCAATCAATGTTGAATTTTCATTTTCATATAGTAAAAATTAAGTTATAAAAATGTTACCTTAATTTTAGATCACACACATTGTGTGTATAATTTTATCCATAAACCTCATAGTGTAGGGGAAAGATTAAGATTTTTATAATACAATAACAATTACACTTTTTTATAAGGTCAAATGTTACATAATTAATATTGCACTTCCCTAAACATTAAATGGCCATTAAACTGTGTAATGTAAAATCCACCACTTTAGAGTATGTTTTTATTTTTTTATACTGCATTTAATATTAAGTGGTACAATATTAAATTTTAATCCACACAAACTCTGCTAACGTATGTATTTAATGTGATAAAATGGAAAATTGTATACTCTTTTTGAAGGTGACCACACCAAAACAAGGAGCACATACACAAATGGGGGAAGAACAGAGTTACAGAAAATTAAAAGAGGTAAAGCATTGTTATTTTATTTTGAAGAATTTCAATTTATACACCCATTTCAAAGTGATTATAAATATTGTATTTTTAGTAGGTAATTAACCATTTTATAATGGTTCTCCCCATGTTTTAATTATGTGATTTTATAGAGCACGGGACCCTTGTATATTTATTTTTAGAAAATGGAAAATTAAATTAAGTTTAGATAAAAGATGGAGTACGTAAATTGTTTCATTTGTGATTGTTTATAGTAACTGATAAATTTGCAGGACATGGAAATATCACCATTTTCTTTTTTTCAAGTTTTGGATCACAAGTTTTAAAATCAACTCCAAGAAACTATGTAGACAATATGGTGTTTTCAAAACAACTAAGCAATTGTCATGTAAAGGACTTCTATATGCAAAACTTAGATGGAAATAATGTCTCAAATTTGCAAGAGAATACAAGTGGTGCACGAAAATTGGGTCCTTGCATTCCACATTCAAAAATTGATCTATATTCTCCATATATTGTTGATGATGTCGATGATTCAAAAATAGATTTTTTTTTTCAATAATCCATGCACATGAAAGAGATAGAAATAAAGAGGAGCTGATGAAAGAATACAAAGAAGAGTCATGGTCGAGAATCTGATATCAAAACATTTATTAAAAAATATGAAGAGGTGTATGAACATTTAAACCGTGGATATATTGGCAAGAAACATTGGGATAATAGAGAATATGCTTTGAATGAAGTTTGTGGAAAAACATTCATTGGGAAGCAGTGAAAATACAAGATGAACAGTTGAAGAAAACCTTCAACGGAAATATTACACTAGAAACATAATCAACATGGAATTTCTATGAAGATATAGATCACATTACAGAAAACAATTTTTTTATTGGTTTTAATGGAAAATAGAGGGTTAGTACAACCACTTCTACTTTGAAAAATACACAAGAGGGCAATAAGAAATTCTTCTATCGACATTGAAAATCTGGAAGGAGCAAAGATAGAAACCCCTTTGAATAAAAATGAAATTCAGAGAAAAGATGTAAAGACAAAAATAAACTCTTATGGATATTTGAAAAAGGTAATTGAAAATAGAATGCATATATTGTGTCAAACATTGAAATAAATTGAGTAAGGAAGGCTTTACATGAGTGTGAAAGAATGGTATTGGAGAAAATAATTGGATGTACAACTTCAAGTCACAAGTGTTTCTACCTGTAAATTTAGTTTTTAAACCTAAGTAATATAGTATTGCATCAGCCATTCCATCTTAAAAGAAAAAAAATCATGTTTTGGAGTTAGCTAATACTTCTCTCTTTTTCATTCTTCCTTTTTATTTTAGAACAATGCCAACGACCAACATTATGGGCACCACAAATATTATTGACACACACATCTGAAGATATTTTTTGTGTAACAAAACAATTTTAAAACGATGTTGGTACACATGTATAATTTTGTTGAGGATGATATGATAATTCAATATGTGAGACATTAATCGAACAACGTATCACTTTGTAGTAGTATAGTCAAAGTATGTACTACTTATATACTCTCTATGCAATTTATAGATGATAATATTTCCAATGAGCATGGTGTTCTTTAATGTTGATAATTTTGATATTATTTGTGTGTGGCATATATGGTTAATATTTGTGAGTGCCATTAAACTCAAAAATGTAGAGTTCATGCGATATTGAAATATGATTATTCAATATGTGAGACATCAACTACATCATATATCATCGGTAGTATACTCAAACTATTCAATACTTATATAGTCACTATGTAATTTAAATATCATAAAATTGACAATGAGAATGGTGTTGTTTTGATGATATTGTTGTTAATATTGATAATTTTTGCATGTGGCATATATGGTTAATATTATGGTTTGCCTAAAATTAATTTTCCATTAACCGAAAAAGTAAATTTTGTGCGATATTTAAAAATGTACGCCATTTGATAACCACTAATTATCCATTAAATATATGGCATTTGCGTGTCTTTTGTAAATCATGCACTGAAGAAAGTGGCGGTTGGAAGTGTTTGTTCCATATAATTATAGATTGTCATTCATTAGTATATTTCAAGGACAATTAAATTTGTGAAGCTTCATGCGAGAACAATGGCGTTAGGGAAAAACTTTGTAAGCGTAATAATTCATTGGAAAATCATATCACGGTTCGATTACAAAAATTCTAAGCATGGTTTGTTTTCGTGAAGGTGTAAAAATCAGTATGCATTCTCACCTTTTCTCCTTCCAAAATTTTGAAATTCTATGTATGTAGAATATTATGTAGCCTTTTCAACAAAACCCTATTTTCTCTACTTTTAGTAGTGAAATATGTCTATTCTTTAACGCTCTTTGAAAAACACTTCTCAACTAATAGGGTTTGACATTGTTTTTTCATTCTTTTTGCCGATCCCTAAATGATTTTCTAAATATGTGTGTACCCTTTTCAGTAATGTAAAACATGTTATGGGTATTTTTTTCATAAGAGGACTGAGAAATGATTCGTAAAATAACTGAGATGGACATCAATGATGAATGGAAGTGAAAAAATGGGTGTTTTGAAAAGGATGAGGAAAATAGATTTTTCTTAGTTAGGGTTGTTAATCATTTAGGGATTTTGGATCGTTTGCAACCGGTTTCTATAGACATTTCATTTTAAATTAAATTGTAGTAATGAAATAATGATAGTAACTTCTAGAAGATGAAATAGTAATAGTAACACAAATAATTTTTTCTTATTTATAGTAATTGTTTGATTACTTAAGGAAATTGTTGGAAATATTTTAAAAAAACATATATGTGACTGTTAAAGAGAAAATGCAAAGAGATTTGTCTGTGTAGGTTTCTATTTCAAAATAATTAAAACGAGGAATTATAAAACCTACTATTTGAGAAGTTAGGCTAAACAAAATTCTGAATAATGTTTCACTTAATTGATAGTTTTGGAAAGACATATACAATATTTAGAGATTAAAATTACAGGATCTGGTTGTTTTAGTTAAATTAGCTAATGATATATCAACACTAAAAATTATAAGATTTCATTTATAATTAAAATGTGGAATTTTTATCTTCTTTTCAATAACTTATAGTAAATAGTATGAGAACTAGTTAAGGCTTGATCCCTCATGAGGGTATCTAGTGCAACACTTGGCTCAAAAAATTTCTTGGAACAAACTAATGAGAGCTAAGAAATGCATGACCCCTAAAGAAAACATGTAATGCAACTCTTTTCTCAGTTCAATAATAGATGTCTAGTGAATGATGCCTTACGAACACTAAGATCAAAATAATTTGTCGATGCTAATCATAATGACCACTAAGCTTGTAAATATTTTGTTGTGACTAACCTTAGAAACCGCTAGGAACAAAAATTTGTACGCATTGACTACTCATTGTGATATTTAATGAATTGGGATATTATACAATTATAATTAATTAAAGAGACATCCATTGAATAGTATTTTGCTAACACTAAGTTCAAAATATTTTATCCAGGAGGATGTTATTGAATTCTGTAAGATTGATATAGTTTCTTGTTAGTGCATTAGTTATTTTCCGTTAATGATGCCTAGTGAACGCTAAGCTATAGTTATATCCTTGGATAATCATAGTAATAAGAAGGATAAGAAACACATATTTATTTTTTAATGATTCTTATACATTGTTAAGATCCAAATAAATATGTTTTGTTTGACCCTAGTGATTGTTAGGATAAGAAATACTCATATCTATACCCCTAAGTAGTGATCGGATTGATGTTTTTTCATTGCAATAAGCTGTTGTGCTTTCAAATAAGCTTATATACGAGAAAATGTTTTAATAGGACGTTGTGGCTGAACATAATGACTACTAAGATCAACTGTACGTATAAATTGACCCCCCACCAGTTCAAATAATTTATTAATTTTTCACATTGTAATAATAGTTGTCCTATGAATAAAATCCTAGATAAGGCCAATCTTTAAATATTTCTTTGTTGATCAAATTAGTGACTGCTAGGATCTAAAATACATAAGAATTGAAGGCTCAAGAGTTCTTGTAATGACAAAACTTGCTCATTTCATTAATATTTTTTACTGGAGCAATGCCTAACAAACACCATGGTTAAAAAAATTATATCTTGACTCCTCTGTGGTGCTTATACAACAATTCTTCGGTCATTCCATTAATAGTAATTCATTCCATTAAATGTTGATCCCTTACGTATACATGTAATAGAACAATTTTCTTAAGTCAATGATAGATGTCCATTGAATGGTGTTATGCTAACCCTAATCTCTAAATATTTTGTTGAGGTGGATGTTATTGACCATTAAGATTTGTATATTTTCTTGTTAATGCATTAGTAGTTTTCCTATTAATGATGCCTAGTGAACACTAAGCTATAGGTATATTTTTGTGTTTAATCATAGTAAAAACTACAACAAGAAGTGCATATTTATTTTTTAATGATTCTTATAAACGTTATGCTCTAAAAAATATGTTGCGGTTAACCCTAGTGATCGCATTAGGATTATAAATACTTGTGTTTGTACCCTTAGTAGTGCAAGGATTGGCATTCTATTACTTATTGCAATAATATTTGAATTTTGAAATAAGTATAGATATGATGAATCTCTAAATAATTTGTTATGGCTGAACATAGCAACCGCTAAGATAAACACTACTTATATCTTGACACCCCACCAGTTCAAAGATTGGAGAATTTTTTATCATTCTAATAATATTTGTTTGGTGGATAATACATTGATATAGAAAATCTATAAATATTTCATCTTGGTTGAATGTAGCGATCGGTAGGATTTGAAGTACGTAAGTCTTGAAGCCTCCAAATTGCTTCTATTGATAGATTTATATCTACGAAATGTGGATGGTTTTCATACAATCGAAATCCTTCCAAAATATGTTGCATGTTACTTGTCAACAATTTTTTTCATAGTTTCTAAACTTAGCGATCCACAATTGAATAGATAGTGATTGCAATGGAAAATGTTAATGATATGAGCCCGAAGCCTTTAAACTAGACTAAAAATGGGGATTATTATTCGCTAAACATTTTATTCAATACGAAGAGAAAGTCTTAGTCCCTCTCAATGGAAAGTAGTGCAACAATTTTCTCCACTACATAACGTGCAGCTAACTTGATAAAATTATAGTCAGCGACAATTAAAATTGTTCTAAATCAGTATAGCCAATGATTGCTACAACAAGAGGTAATGAAAGTATCCCTCTTTTTAAATTAAGAACCGGAAAATCCTAGCGGTCTTTAAGTCATTCCTTTCAATTAGTAATGGAGTTTCGTGGCTGCAAATCATTTTATTTGATATGAACAAATGTTAATTATGGCATACTCCAATGCTCAATTTCAAATAATTTTTTTAAGGTATTTGGGGGTCCTACATTATTCTTTGCAAAATGTGTTATGGGACAACTAAACATTTTTTTCTTTAACAAATTCTAATTAGCGACCGTTGGACCCATTATTGTGTTTTTTTTCTCTCACAATCCTTTCAAAATTTGAAAAATTAAATCTTAATGGCCATTACACTAGTCCATTCAATTGGTGTTAATTACCAACAAGTAATGTTAAAACTATCTATTCATATGTCGACATAAATACTCTCTCTCGCTAAAATCTATGTTTTCAAATTTTTTGATGATTCTATGTACGCAACTAGGAAGGTTATCAAAAAATGGGAAATCCTTCCAAAATATGTTACTTGTTAATTTTCATGAACAATTTTTCATAGTTTCTAAACTTAACGATTGGTAGGATCTAAACTACGTAATTCTTGAAGCCTCAAGAGTGCTTGTATTGACAGACTTAGATCATTGCATTAATTTTATTTACTGGAGTGATGAATAGAGAACACCATGGTTAAAAATATGTATACCTTGACCCCTCAGTGGTGCATGTACAACCGCACTTTTCTCATTCCATTAATAGTAAGTATGTGAATAATCCCTAGCGACCGCCAAGCTCTAGATATTTAGAAATTGATGACCCTAGCAACCGCTAGGATCAATAGTTCTATATTTTATGTGGAAATTATTTTCTAATCTTACCTAATATTCATAGTAAGGGACATATGAATGTTTCCATAAAATCAATTATGTCATTTGTCTCAGAATTTGTTTCTATTAATGATGTATGCAGCGTTCGTGGCCCTTAAATTTTTCAACATGGATAGAGAAAGGAAAATGGTGATGGTAGATACTTATTTATATTCCAACGACAATGAAAAAGTAATAAGAGATACCATGTTTGATCTAACAACCTTAGATGATGAATTTAAGCATTACTCAGTTCTATATTCCGTAGTTTAGAATGAAAGTGTTTATGTTGATGCCATAGACATAACGGGTATACTAGAAGAGAAAGCACTATAGTTTTGAGATGTAAGGGCAATAGAAAGAGTTGGCCTCCATTTAATTGTTATTAAACCAGAAGTCTCTCCATTTCCTTATTTTCACACTTCCTATCTATTTTATGCCAAGTATAAGGATTTTTCATTATTTTCTAAATAAGGGGAAAAGAGAATAGGTTTGTTTGCTGGGAATGCATAAAAAATTATTATAAACTTCAGAGCCATACTTCTTGTACCACTTAAAAACAAAATTGAGTCCTGCATGGCCAAAATGAGAGTAAGAGATGTTTTGCAGAGTTGGGAAAAAGACCAAATAGATAATATGGATGATTCTAAGCTATCCAAAATCCTTATTAAAAGGTTTAGACCAGGAGTCTACATTGGCATGTCACTCATGAATAGGATATATGGAAATATGTCAATTTCTAAGGTGGATGTTTTTCCTGGATCCCGTTAGTTTCTTTTAATATTGATGAAGAAAAGATTCCCTCATTAGGTCAGGTACTCTATCTCAATCTAGTGACACAAATAATTAAGTTTGTTGACCATGGGAAACCATTTTACATGGCTTCCTATCTTTTCAATGTTGTCATTGGTGTTCTCAAATGTCCAGATTTCTATCAAATCTGGTCTCCTTTGAGTCCTTTGAGGGTAAATGAGCAATATTTAGACTTGTATGCCGATCATTTCAGATCACATGTTCAAGATATATGCACTTTTTTATATCCTTCTATCTATTAAAAATTACATGAAACAACGACACCGATAATATATGATGCCATCCTCACCTCCATAAGGAATATGGGATCCACATTCTTCTATCCAGAATATAAAGTTAGCATGATCGAAGGTCTCCTAACACCTCCTTTTCAGTTTCCATATTATGTGCAAGATAAATTGGTAGTATAAGGGTTGCATATAAGATTTGAAATGGTATTGCTTTAAAGTACAAGGAGAAGAAGCTTAAAACACATCCATGCTTCCCAGTCTTTGTGGGATGATGAATGTTTCAAAGGTGGCCCAATTTGAAGGCTGCCTTGGCCCATAAAAATAATTTTCATCTCCTCAAACACCCTTTAAGGAAATATGAAAAAAGGAATAGGGTTTCCCAAAACCTTAAATCACTTAGAGGAAAGTTGAATATACCGTATGCTCACGTGCATGATGATAATGACTGAGTATGGATTCCCGAAACACAAGATAGTCTTGTTAAGAAGAATATGAAGGAGTCAGAGGCAGTTCCACCTCCGAGAGAAATTATTAAAAAGGAGGCTATGAAGAGAAATCAAGATTTGTATTGGTTGGAGAGAAAAAAATTTGGTGGACAAATTTGTGGGTTTCTTTGCTAGCTTTCTCGGGAATCTAAGTCCCTCTACTTAACCGATGTACCTACCAAATGTGCATACATGAGTAAATGTGGATTTTCCTAATGGCTAGGGATCAACAATGACACTCCATGACCCTACAAAAAAATCTATCAATCTCTTGCTAGGGAAAACTTTGTCTCAAGAGTGGGAAAGGAGAGTGAGAAAAGAGGTAAGAGAACTAATGTTTCGGTAGAAAATTAGATTCCTGTACACACACTAGTCGAAACTTCAACACATGCATTCATAAAGAAGAAACAACTCTGTAAATAACAACAAGTCCAAATAGAATTTATTGATCGCAAAGTATCAAGAAACCCCTTAGTAAAAGAAAGACCAAAACTCCTTCTTCTTGTATTGATTTCTTAAACCAAAGTTATACATAGTGTGGGAATGGAAGAAATTTGAGAGTGGAGGAAAGTAGAAGAAAATGGCTATCTCCTTTAATTTCTCTATGTATAATGCACTATTGAGTTTACAAGATCAATAAAGAAACCCTCCGAGATGGGAATGGCTTTTCATTTCATAGAAGGAGAGATGACTTATCGTCTAACCCCAATGGATTTTCATGTCCTTGTGCAACTTAAAACTTTTCAACTTCCTAGGAGAATATTAAGTCCCTTTTTATAACATAAAGGTGACTTATTACATTAGGAACATTAGGACATATGAAAAAGTGCAACCCCAACATGAAATTAGAATATTAGAAAGTGAGAGAAAGTTGGGGGAAGAGGAGAGAGAAAGATAGATAGAAGAAGAAGAGGAGATATTATTCCCAATGAAGTCTGTTGATCCTCTTTTATGGAAAGATCCAAATGTAGTGAAACTCTAAATCTTTGAACTCCTTGCACACTGTGAAACTCCTTCAAATTAGCTCATGAACGCTCACCAAGTTGAGTGAATTGTTCCATTGATGACTGCAACTCCTAGCCTGCGTATGATATACCTGTGACCCGAACTATGTAGTGAGTGTCAAAAACATTGTCCAGTTCCCTGAGATGATCATCCCTCTATGTCTCATTGTGCCAAACTTTCCCTTTGAGAATAACCTGCTATTAATAGTAAGTGTCCAGATGGAAAGCTTACTATTTTTAGTGAGAGGTGATTTTTTCCTCTTCTTGACCATCGTGATGTGATGAAATCCCTCATTTGATCTTGTGCACATTGCCTTTGCTTTGACCACTTCTTGGGGTGACTTACTATTTTTAGTAAGCACCTATATAAGGGACTTACTATTTTTAGTAAGTGATCATTTTCACTATTTTCTGCTCCGGATAATCATTCTAGCTTCTTGGAGAAATTCAGTGCACACTGCCTTTTCCATGCTTGTTTTTGACGAAGACTTACCAAAAAAAGTAAGCATGTGTAGGAAAGCTTACTATTTTTAGAAATTGGATTTCGGTGCTCGGTTTGCGATGGAGTCTATTTTTATGGATTTGACTTTTCATCGCGGTCATGTCTTGCAAATTTCACTTGATTTCGCTTGCTAGAATGATTGGAAATAAATTTTGAAATTTTAACCTGGTAGTGGCTTTGGGCACGAAGCTACCATGATGGCCATTAATGGAGCTCAAAATTTGTAGGTTTGGTTTTTGTCTCCATTTGTGATGAAAAAAAATCCATTGCGATAGGTTTTTCATTTGGAGCTCGTGTGTAAGTTTTAGCTCGTTTCCATTACCAGAATGATTGGAAACCCGACGAATGTGAGACGGTGGACAAAGTGAGGATTTTGTTGGAAAAAGTAATTATGGAAACCATTTGACCTATGGTTTATTGCATCATGATCCTCTTGAAATTTTTTGAAGTCTTTAGAAGATGAAACCTCAATCGATTTTTATCTTGTCAAATATGAATATTTCTCGATCGGGTGACTTCACGGTTATCTGTCAAAAAACCTTCATTTTCTTCTCGTTCTTCATTTCTTCGATCAAAATTTCTCTGTTATTTCTATAATTTCCTAAAATAGAGTATTTTTGGGTCATGATGGTGTCTAGCAAGCAAGAACAAGTTTATATCAGCAATGGTGGGTGGGTGTCCTGGATAACCTTGAGCAAAGCCATGGCATAGTGAGGAGCTATGGAGGAGAAATGAGGAGAAGAAAATGACTAAGTTTCGGATTTGAATATTCAAAAATGCTCATTCAAGGGTGGGATGAATTTTTTCATGTCTAATGTACATGACCTCAAGGATGTGAGGGCCATCAAATTCCACATTGAGAAAGAGGATTTCATGTCTCCTCGATCCGATGCTAGGGGATTTGCTTGAAAAAACACTTGGGGCTAAAGTCAAGTCGAAGGTCACATGAGCATCCCAAAAGTCACATGGGGGCCGGGAAATTTTTACAAGATTTATGTACCTTAACACATGGAATTTTTGGACATAAAATCCTGCTAGGCTCCTAGTGCTGACACGTGTCCTCCCAAAAATTGACTAACTCCTAAACTGTCTCCAAGAGGGTAACTTGGAACAATGATAACTTGAGCTCCCGGTGGAATTTCTTTGTGAAATTTTATATAATAATTACTAGAAATTTCCTTTTTATTCCATTGGTGTTGTTATAATTTCTTGATTAATCAATTTTATCCCTAAAAAATAGAATTTTGATGTTGTACTCTACTTGTGCCTGAGAAAAATTACCGTAGACCGATGTGCCAAAGTGTTGTGAAAAATATGATTCCTCCATAATTTACGTCTTGGAATTATATTTTTGGATATTTTTTTTTTTACTCCTAAATCCATCCAGAGCTCCCAAAATTTTCTTTTGAAGCTCAATGGTTGTTTTGGCCTATGCACTGACTAGGCTTGTGAACCCTAATTTTGGTGAAACTACCCCAACTTCTCCGAGACCTTCCAAAATATTCCTGAATTATTTCCATGATGTCCAATACCTTTGAATCACCTCCATGTCCACTTAGGCTCTTCTTCTCTACTCTTTGATGTTTCTCCAACTCTAGGAAGGCCAATGATAGACCTTCCCACAATTTCTTGTAGCTTTGCAAATGAACTCCTAAAATCACCTAGGGGGAATGAATGGAATTTCCTAAATCACCTAGGGGAATGATATAACATTATTTGGGATGTTAATTGGATTATTTGGATAGATTCGGGGTGTCTTTGAATGATATACTTGAAATTTTTTGTACAGGGGTATAGTTGTCGTGCTTGGACATTGTCAATTTCCTTGTTGCATATTTGCATGAAAACAACTAGCTCTATCTTGGGGACATGACATGGATTGAGCATAGAGAAGAAATGACATTGGAATCTAGAATCTCAATTTTAGACCATATAGTTTGTTGACCAGTGCGTTATCCATTGGGCCCTGCATAGTCATGTACAACTTATAACAAAAGATAAAGAGAGAAGAAGGAAAAAAATATGCATAGGAAAGGAAACGACACATACAACACAGAAGGGAAAAAAATGCAACAGAAAGGGGAACACACCTAGAAATCACCTATGGTATAAGGGGATGGACATCCTACTTTCATTGAAGCACTTTCCTTTCTTTAAAAGTTACCCATGAGTGGGCAACACTGAGTGATGTTATTCTGAAGCCATTGGTAGTTCCATCGAAAGTAAACTCCTTTCCTTAATTATTTATGGAAGCCAAGTGCTTCCATGATTGTCCTTTTACTTTGTAGGAGTGATTTCGTGTGAGTTTCTTGATGCTTAGGTTTCTCTTTGAAATTACATTGCCTTTATCCTCTTTGAAGTCAGTCTCATAGCAACAATTTCCTTCCGCATTTATCCACGAAGTTGATTCTTCATTGAGCATCTCATCGCTGCCCCAGGGATACATTTTGTTCAAATTACTTGAACATTTTGGATTATTTTCTTTCCCAGTCGATCTCGTTGAGCTCTTTTTGATGAGAAACCTCGGACTTATCCTTTTCCTTTACTCCACTTGTGAAGTGCTTGAGTACCGACGAAAGGATTGGAAGAAACCATATATCTTTTCCCCGGGTAGATATAGACAAGCAGGAGAATGGAGAAATCAAAGAAGCTCAAATCACGACATGCCCAAGGCACATAGAATGGGTGCACGACAAAGTGTCGACGGAGGAAATGGTGCGCCCAAGGCGCATAGAATCGGAGTGTCAACCAAGAGGAAACGCACACTTTTTCACACAGAATGGGCGTAACGACACGGAGTGTTGACAGAGAAATGGTGCACCCAAGGCACAGAGTGAATTACCTATGGGTGCCACGACGGAGTGTCGACAGAGGAAATGGTGCACCCAAGGCGCACGGAGAATGGGCGCACGACACGGAGTGTCAGAGAGAAATGGTGTGCCCAAGGCTAGAAAGAATGGGTGCATGACACGGAGTGTCGATAGGGTAAAATTCGCCCTTGGCGCATGGAATAGGATGATGACACACACATGAATGCGCCCTTGGCAAACCTTCAACTTTAAGGTGCAACATTTTGTGCAGACGTGACAGAAGCAGACTTTAGCTGTAGCAGATATTGAGATGGCCATAACTTTTGGAAGGAGCTCGGATTCATGCAAGGTTGGACTTTTCAGAAAGTTTACGAGGTCCTCTATCTAACTACTTAAAAATTTCTTAAAATGCAAAATAAAGTTTGCCACTTTTGGGTTCGCTGGGTTCTCACCTACCATCATTATGAGATGAGTTAAGTGCATTCGGAGGTGGTCAGCAGCATTTTGATTTTCTCTCTCTTTTCTCTCTCATTATTCCTATAAATTGTAGGGGGGGCTTCTTTCTAAAGGTTGGACATTTCTATTTTCCCTCCCTTCTTCTCTTTGGTGGGTGAACTTGTGGAGTTAACCATTTGAAGCGTAATGCAACCTTGCCTCTTGGCATTTTCTGTCTTCG
Source organism: Taxus wallichiana var. yunnanensis (assembly GCA_018340775.1). NCBI lineage: Eukaryota > Viridiplantae > Streptophyta > Pinopsida > Cupressales > Taxaceae > Taxus > Taxus wallichiana. The sequence goes on along the minus strand of CM031237.1, from coordinate 83,465,045 downwards.
TATCAATATTTGGAAAATTAATGCATGTCGTGGATGATTCTCAACCCTCTTTGTATTCATTTCATCCCCCGATCTTTCACCGTGAATCGCGGCTGCTCTGTGTATGATCTTGCATTTTTTAATGGTCTATGTTTATTGGCAAGACAGTGTTCTTCATTCCTCAAAGTTGCATCACCTTTGTAGTTTAGGTTTTATTTTATGCATTTTCTTACGTTGAGGTTCTCCTCATGGCAAGTTAGATTAGGTTTTTAGTAAACCCCTCTGCATCTTCTACGTGTGCATCCGAACAGAGGAATTGACCGGCCTTCATCAGAGAGCTTTTCCGATTTGTGAGGTCCCACACTTGGGAAAAGCTCCATGTTATGCAATTCCGAGAGTCTCAACCCATCGTGTTGCGAGACAAGTGCTTGAGGATTGACATCAAGAAACCTCATAATTTTCTTGTATGGACATGGCATAGGTGAAGAGATCAAGAATCAACTCGGGTTCTTCCACAACATCTATTGCATCCAAGATTTCTTGGACGGAGTTATGCTTTGTCATTTCTTGTAGCTCCTCTTTATACGCCTTTGAAGAATTTTTATTTTTCAGCTAAGGAAACCACCTGGAGGGATTACATCATCATATTTGGAATCACTGTACTCTACTTGATCCTTCATCAAAAAGAGATTCATATTCAATGGCCTCGAAAATTCTTTCTTTAATTTTTTCATCATGGAAAGATTCTTCCTCTTCAAATGGGAAATAATCTACCTCAATTTCAACATTATATCTACCAACCATTGACTTGAGAGGGACATCATATTTTCATCTAGAGTTATTTCAACATAGCCCATATCCATACTGGTTAAGGTTTCCAAGTCCGTTTCATTTTTGTTTTCTAGATTCATGGCTTGTATTAAAAGTTCAAGACTAATGTCAGGGTGTTCTATTTATTCTGTAGCTCTTAGCATTTTGTGTACATACATTTTTTCAAACCTTTCATGGGCTCATCGAGAAGATGATTTTTTCTTTCCATAGATGGCCTAGATGAGGTCATCTTCATCCCCAAATGGGAATGAGAATAACTCTCATCATGGATAAGAACATAATATTATTTTTCTACTTGAAAATGATGAGAACCATTTCCTCTTCTTCATGGTTTACATCATCCGACAATTCGGGGCTTCCCTCTTGTAACTTGAATATCCTCAATGATTCTTCAAAATCCAAATCTCTGGGAAGGCATTTCTGGACCTATCAAGATGGGGATATCCTTCCTCTATGGTTTCCACAAAGTGATTCATCTTCTTGCTACCTTGATATAAGATGTTAGCTTCCAAGCTTTTGGAATTTTTACCATGTACCTCATCTTCTTCTCGGAAGCATTTTCTCCATGTATTCGTTCACGGTATGGTTGCAGATGACCAAGTCATCTAAATTTTAGCTCCCAAGTCTCAATAGAAACTTGTACTCATTAACATTCCAAATGACACTAGGACATCTGCTACCAACATCATCGCTAAAACCTTTTTATTTGGAAATTTGGTGAGAGCCACTGTGCATCTTTGACCTTGCCTAAAAGTGGTACCTCTTTTGACTCCAAAAAATAACAAGAGCCACGGGTAGATTCATGGTGAGTTTGAGATCTTTGGCAACCTTCACATGCATGACATTATCCGAGGCACCCAAATCTATTAGGCGATTATTCAACACACATTCTATAACAAGAAGGGAGACATAGATAGGTTATACTTTATCGGTCTTTGATGCACTCAAAGAAATCATGTTCTGTGAGGGAGGTGTAGGTGGGTTTGGCAACATGACTTTGGAACTAGAAGTTAAAACATTAGGTGTTATACTACCACTCATGGTATATTAGATGAACCTCTCAAATTATTCGGGATGAGTCTGCAAATATTCATTTTCGAGTAATTTACATTTGCTTTCTGTGTTTGTATATTTTATGAAGTCAAAAGGAGAAGATACGGCGATCGTGATGAAGGGTTTTATTTTGGATTTAGGATAGGTTTGGAAGCATGAGTAGATTTTGGGGAATGGAGGTGTTTTTAAAGGTACACTAGGAGCTTCCAAAGTACTAGATTTTACATGAGAATATTTATATTTACAATTGGAAGAGACATCGAAGACATACTTTGTATTGTAGGAGCCTTTTTAGTTGCTACGAGATCGTTAGGCTCCAACAATGCAAATTTCATGAAAGATGGAAGTGGGGATTCTCGACTAATTTTTTTCTTTTGGGAGTCGCCACGGGAGGATCATCAAGATTATTTTATTTTATAGAAATGGAGGGATATTTTCTTTTCTCGGAATGAGAATGAGTGAATACCACACATGAGAAACTAGGAACATCCTATTTGTCTTCTTTATCACCTACGAAATACTCACAAAATCTTATTTGTCTATCATTCTCAAGTTCATTGATCTCTAGGAAGTTTCCACCTTCACTTTCTTGGTCAAGATATTTTTCAATTTCTTGAAACATGTAATTTACACTCACGGGTGGGGCCTTAAAGGAAATCCTTTAGGGTACTCGCAATATGATTTTGTCACATATTTGGGAAGAAACTCATTCAAATATCTCCCTCCTCAATATCACCATTTCATTTAGCAATTTTTGCAATTATGGATTGGTTCTCTCATATTTAAGAGGTTGGGACTTGACCTTGATGGATTCTTCATCTTTCCGTAGAGGATGAGATCCTCATCAAGTTCAATGGCCATCCTTTTTCTTCTACAATGTTCCTTTTTCGGCTCTTTAGAGAAAAAATCCTACTTCTGATGATTGAGCATTGATGAAGAGTCTCTTGATATTATTTTTAGAAGGAGAATCTTCTTCCGATATCCTGTGAAGTAACCATTGAAGTGAGCCATGAAGTATCTCATGGTTTCAATTTGTCATTTCTTCATTTCTACCAAGTTCATCAAGAGGTCATGACGGTGTTTAGTTAATTTGAATATTTTCTCGAAGGCAGTCTTGATGTTATTCCAACTAGTGATGGATCAGGCACAAAGGAGGTAGAACCATTATGCTACTTTACTTTTTCTTGCAGGGACTCCAAGAAAATTCTTACAACAACATCTTCATGTTGGACAACAAGAATTCCACATGATGTCATAAAGGTAGTAATGTGTTCTTCAGGATGTTGTGTTTTGTCACCTTTGAACTTTGGCAAGTTCTTGCAAGAACTTTTGGTAGATCGTTGAGAGGTGGTTCAAGAGAAAACAAACTTGTATTCCTTCCCCCATAGAAAAATGGGTTGAGGTATTTCTTCTTTGGAAACCATCATTGTTTATTCTTCTACTTCAACCCTTGCTTATAAAAAATATTCTTCAAACTCTTCTTCTTCTGGGAACTCAATTCTTAATGGCAATGAAAAAAATTAGAGAATTTGAAGGGGAGTATCAAAGGATTTTTATAGTATTACCAGTGAACTTCTGAAGCGCTAGATGGAGAGGAGGCTTGAGAGAAGAAGTATGGATTATCTCTAATTCATTCTTGCTGATTTTGCAAAGCCTCGAAATTGGAAACAACACCGCCTCTCGACTTGTTCAACCTAAGTGTATCTTCCTTCAGCCATCTTTTAGAAATTATTGAAGTGGGAATATGAAAAGAAACTATGGAATATGAAAGGTCACTTAAATGAACTGAGAATGTATCTTTCAGTAAAGGATTTTCATGAATTCTCTTTTTGGTTTTTTCAATATTTCATTTTTTTGTATTTTAGGACCTTGTGGTCATATTTGGGTGTAGATGCTACTAAATATGCCCCAAAATGGGCTTTAAAAACTATTGGTGATAAAAAAATTTATTGGAAAAATTTGTGGGTTTCTTTCCAATGCTTTGGGAATCTAAGTCCCTCTACTTAATTAGTGTAGCTGTTGTATGTGCATGCACGAGTAAATGTGGATTTTCCTAGTGGCCTTGTGGTCGGGGATCCAATAGGGGCACTCCACTGACCCTGTAGGGAAGCTACAAATATTTTTCTATGGAAAAATTTGTTTGATGAATGGGAAAGGGTAGTGAGAAAATAGGTAAGAGAACTAATGCTATAGGTAGGAAATTAGATTCTTGCACACACTAGTCAAAAAATTCAACACATGCATTCATGAGAAGAAGAAACAAATCTGCAAATAACAACAAGACCAAATAAAATTTCTTGATCAAAAAGTATCAAGAAATACCTTAGTCAAAGAAATCTCGAAATTCCTTCTTCTTGTATTGTTTGTTTAAACCAAACTTAAACATAGTGTGGGAATGGAAGAAATTTGAGAGTGGAGGAAAGTAGAAAAAATGGATATCTCCTTTTTTTTCTCTAAGTACAATGCACTCTTGAGTTTACAAGATGAATTTCCAACCCTTTGAGATGGGAACGGGTTTACAATTTATAGAAGAAGAGGTGACTTATCATCTAGCCCCAATGTCTTTTCATATGTCATTGTGCAACTTATAACTTTTCAACTTCCTACGAGGATATTAAGTCCCTTTTTATAACATAAAGTTAACATATTACATTAGGAACATTAGGAATATGAAAACTACAACCCCAACATGAAATTAGAATATTAGAAAGTGAGATAAAGTTGGGGGAAGAGGAGAGAGAAAGAGAGATAGAAGAAGAAGAGGAGATATTGTTCCCAATGAAGTCCGTTGATCCTCTTTGATGGAAAGCTCCAAATGCAATGAAACTCTGAATCTTCAAACTCCTTGCACACTATGAAACTCTTTCAAATTAGCTCACGAACACTCACTAAGTTGAGTGAACTATTCTCAGCGATATTTCTACAACTCCAGACTTGCATATGATATACCTGTGACCCAAACTATGTAGTGAGTGTCGAAAAACATTGTCTAGTTCCCTGAGATGATCATCCCTCTATATGCTCATTGTGCCAAACTTTCCCTTTGAGAACAACCTACTATTAATAGTAAGTGTCCATATGGAAAGCTTACTATTTTTAGTGAGAGGTGATTATTTCCTCTTCTCGACCATTGTGATGTGAACTCCCTCATTCGATCTTGTGCACACTTGCCTTTGCTTTGACCACTTCTTGGGGTGACTTACTATTTTTAGTAAGCACCTATATAAGGGACTTACTATTTTTAGTAAGTGATCATTTTCACTATTTTTTCTCTGGATAATCATTTTGGCTTCTTGGAGGTCTTTGTTGCACACTTCCTTTTCCATAGCCACTTTTGATGAAGACTTAATAAAAATAACAAGTATGTGTAGGAAAGCTTATTATTTTTAGAAAGTCATTTCGGTGCTTGGTTTGTGATGGAGTCTATTTTTCTGGATTCAGCTCATCATCATGGTCACATCCTCTGAATTTCACTTGATTTATCCTGCTAGAATGATTGGAAATAAATTTTGAAATTTTAACCTGGTAGTGGCTTTGAGCCTTCGAGCTACAATGGCAACCATTAATGGAGCTTGAAATTCTCATATCTAGTTTTTGTCTCCATTTACAATGAAAATAAATCCATTGTGATAGGTTTTTCATTTGGATCTTGTGTGCAAGTTGTTATCTTGTTTCCATTTCTGGAATGATGGGAAATTTGATGAATGTGAGCCGATGCACGAAGTGAGGATTTTGTTGGAACAAATAATTCTAGGAACCATTTGACATTTTGTTTATTGCATCATGATCACCTTGAAAAATGTGGAATTATGGAGAAGAAAACACCTCGATCGACTTGTATCTTGTGAGATATGAAGATTTCTCGATCGGGGCGACTTCATGGTTATTTGTTAAAAACCTTCATTTTCTTCCCGTTCTTCATTTCTTTGATCCACTTTTCTACGATATTTCTATTCTTTCTTAAAGTAGAGTATTTTGGGTCATGGAAGAGCTGTATTATATCGGTAATGGCGGGACTAGGTGTCCGGATAAGCTTAAGTAAAGCCATGGCATAGTGAGGAGATGTGAAGGAGAAATGAGGGGTAAGAAATGGCCAAGTCCTGGATTTGAATATTAAAAATTTCTCATGCAAGGGTGGGGATTTTTTTTTTTTCATGTCTGATTTCCCGACCTTAGGGTTGTGAGGGACATGAAATTCCATGGTTAGCAAGAGGACGACATGTGTCCTTGATTCGATGGTAGGGGATTTTCTTGAAAAAACAATTGTGGGATGAACTTTCAAGTCTTAAGGTCACATGAGGGTCCCAAAGGTCACATAGAGGCTGGGAACATTTTTCCAAGATTTGTATACCTAACCTTAGGGACATTTAGGACATAAAATCTGCTAGGCTCTTGGTTCGACATGTGTCCTCCGAAAATTGACTAACTCCTAAACTGTCTCTAAGAGGGTAACTTGGAATGATGATAACTTGAGCTCCGATGGAATTTCTTGGTGAAATTTTATATGATCCTGACTTTAAATTTAATTTTGAATCCAATGGTGTGGTTATTACGTGTTGATTCATCCATTTGATCCCCAAAAAACTGTAATTGTGATTTGGTTCTCGACTTGTGCCTGGAAACAAACTACCAAAGACACCTAATGCTCCAAAGTGTTTTGAAAATATGATTTCATTATAATTTAGGGCTTGGAATTATATTTTTGGTGATGTTTTTTTTTACTCCTAACTCCATCCAAAGCTCCCAGAATCTTTTCTTAAGCTCAATGGTTGTTTTGGCTTGTGCACTGACTAGGCCTATGAACCCTAATTCCGTGAAAGCGCCCCAACTTCTGCGAGACCTTGAAAATATTCCCTGAATTATTTCCATGATGTCCCAATACCTTTTAATCACCTCCATGTCCACTTAGTCTCTTTTTCTCTGCTCTATGAGGTTTCTCTAGATCTACGAAGGCCAGTGATAGCCCTTTCCACAACTGCCTGTAGCTTTGCAAATGAACTCCTAAAATCACCTAGGGGGAATGAATGGAATTTCCTAAATCACCTAGGAGGGATGAGATAACATTATTCAGAAGGTCATTTGGAATGAATCGATAGATTAGGGTATCTTCGAATGATAGAATTGAAATTTTTACATAGGGGGTATACTTGTCGTTCTCATACATCGTCAATTTCCCTGTTACACATTTGCATGAAAACAAATAGCTCTAACTTGGGGACATCACATGGACTGAGTATAACAAATAGACATGACATGGGAATCCAAAATATCCATTTTATACCATATAGTTTTTTTACCAAAGTGCATTATCCATTGGGCCCTGCGGAGTCATGTACAACTTACAACAAGAGAGAAAGAGAGAAGAAGAAAAGCAAACACACACACACACACAACATGAAGGGAAACACACACAACAGAATCGGGAGCACACATAAAAATCACTTATAGTATAGGGCGGGTGACAACCCGCTTTCACTGAAGCACTTTCCGTTCCTTAAAATTTACCCATGAGTGGGGAACACAGAGTGATGTTGTTCTGCGAACCCATTAACTAGTTCAAAAAACTAACCTCCTTTCCTGAATGGTTTATGAAAGCTATGTGCTTCCATGATTTTCCTTTTACTTTTTAGGTGTGAGTCCATGTGAGCTTCTTCACGCTTAGTTCTTTTCTTTAAAATTTCATTGCCTTTATCCTCTTTGAAGTTAGTCTCATATCACCGGTTTCTTCTATGTTTATCGACATAGTTGATTCTTCATTGAGAATCTCATTGCTGCCCAAGGGATGCTTTTCATTCAAATTAGTTGAACATTTTGGAATCTTTTCTTTCCCAGGTCTATGCTCGTGGACCTATTTTCCATGAGAAATCTCAAAGTTATCCTTTTCCTTTACTCCATTGTGAGGTGCTTGAGTAATGATCGAAGGATTGGAAGTGGCCTCATAATTTTCTTGTATGGCCATGGAACATGTGAAGAGATCAAGAATCAGCTGATTGGGATATCATAGAGTTATGCTTCATCACTCTTCTTTATACGCCTTTTAAGAATCTTTTATTTACAACTCAAGGAAACTACCTAGAGGGATTACCTTATCATATTGGGAATCACTACACTATACTAATCCCTCATCAAAAAATATCTTCATCTTCAATGGCCTCGAAACTTCTTGCTTTAATTTGTTCATCATAGAAATATTCTTCCTCTTCAAATGGGAAAGAAAATACCTCAATTTCATCATTTTATCCACCAACCATTGGCTCAAGAGGGACATCATATTTCTCATCTAGATTTATTTCAACATAGCCCATCTTCACATTGGTTGAGGTTTCCAAGTCAGCTTCACGCTTGTCTTCCAGATTCATGGCTTGCATTAAAAGTTCAAGATTGATCTAGGGTCTTTTGTTTCTTCCGTGGCTCTTAGCAGTCCTTGTACAAACATTTATTTCAAACCTTTCATGGGCTCATCAGAAGATGATTTTTTCTTTCCATAGATGGCCTAGCTAAGGTCATCTTCATCCCCAAATGGGAATGAGAATAACTCCTCATCATGGATAAGCACATAAGCTGATTTTTCTTCTTGAAAATGATCCAGAACCATTTCCTCTTCTTCATGGTTTGCATCATCCAAAAATTTGGGGCTGCCCTCTTGTAACTCGAATCTCCTCAATACTTCTTCAAAATTCAAATCTCTCTAGGAAGGCATGTATGAACCTATCAAGATGTGGTTATCCTTTTCCTCCTTGGTTGCAACAAAGTGATTCATCTTCTTTCTACCTTGATACAAGATGTTAGCTCACGGGCTTTCAAACTTTCATACCATGTACCTCATCTTCTTCTCAAAAAGTAATTTCTCCATGTCTCCCTTCACTAGTATGGTTGCAGAAGACCAATTCATCTAAATTTTTCCTCCTATGTTTTGGCAAAAACTTCTACTCAGCAACATTCCGAATGAGGCTAGGACATCTACTACCAAAATCATCGTTGAAACATTTTTGTCTTGAAATATGGTGAGAGCCACCTGTGCATCTTTGACCTTGCCTAAAAGTGGAACCTTTATGACTCCAAATAGTAAAAAGAGCCATTGAGTGGAGTCATGGTGAGTTTGAGAGCTTTAAAAACATTCACATGCATGACATTATCCGAGGAACCCGAATATATTATGTAGTTGTTCAATACATATTCTCAACAAGAACAAAGACATAGAAAGGTTAAAATTAATTAGTTTTTGATGCCCTCAAAGAATGAATTTTAGGTGAGAGAGGTTTTGGTGGGTTTGGAAACATGCCTTTGGAACTAGAAGTTACACTATTGGGTGCTAGACTACGACTCCTGTTATATTGGGCGAACCTCTCAAATTATTCAAGATGAGTCTGCAAATATTTAGTTTCAGTAATTTAGACTTTGACTTTGTTTTGTGTATTCTATGAAGTCAAAAGGAGTAGATGTGGGTGAGGGTGATGAAGGGATTGCTTTTTGATTTAGGACAGGTTTGGAAGAAGGAGTAGATTTTTGGGGAATGGAGGGTATTTTGAAAGGTACACTAGGAGCTTTCAAAGTACTAGATTTTACGGAGCAGATTTAAATTTATACTTAAAAGAGACATCGAAATAATTACTTGGGATTGTAGGAGCCTTCTTACATGCTACGGATCGGGATCCAACAATGGAACATTTATGGAAGATGGAAGTGGGGATCCTCGAGTGATTATTTTGTTTTGTGGAGTCACCACAAGAGGATCATCAACCTTCTTTTATTTTTCGGGAGTGAGGGAGATGCTCTTTTCTTGGAATGAGAATGAATGAATATGCACATGATAAACCAAGAACATCCTCTTCATCTTCTTCATCACCTCCGGAATATTCACAAAATATTATTTGTCTATCGTTCTCAAGTTCATCGATCTCTAGGAAGTTGTCACCTTCACTTTCTTGTTCAAGCTCTTCTTCACTTTCTTGAAATCTATAATTTATGCTCATGGGTGGGGCCTCTAAGGAAAGCCTTTGGGGTGCTCCTGTAATCTGATTTTTTCACTTCTTTGGGAAGAAACTCATTCAAATATCTCCCTCCTCAATAACACATTTCATTTTCCAATTTTTACAATGATGGATTGGTTCTCTCATCTCTAGGATGTTGGGCCTTTCCCTTCGATGGATTCTTGATCTTTCCAGAGAGGATGAGATCATCATCAAGTTCAATGGCCATCATTTTTGCTTCTACAATGTTCCTTGGTTGGGATCTTTACAGAAAAAAATCCTACTTCTGATGATTGAGAATTGATGAAGAATATCTTGATATTTTTTAGATGACGAATCTTCTTCTGGTATCTTGTGAAGCAACCATTTCAAGCGAGCCACAAAAGTCTCTCATGTTTTAACTTTATCATTTCTTCATTTGAGAAAAATGCACAAAGAGGTCATATCGGTCTTGATTGATTTGAATCTTTCCTTGAAGGCGATCTTGATGTCATTCCAACTAGTAATGGATCGGGCCGGCAAGACGTAGAACCAATCTACTTTTTTTTCTTTGATTGACTCCATGAAAATTATTACAAAAACATATTCATGTTGGAAACAAATAATTCCACATGATGTCATGAAGGAAACGATGTGTTCTTTAGGATGTTATGTTTTTTCACCTTTGAACTTTGGCAAGTTCTTGTGGGACTTGAGAGCTCATTCACAATCAATCGAGCTCGTATTCCTTCCCCATGAAACAATGGGTTGAGGTGTTTCTGCTTCGTTAGCCATCATTGTTTCTTCTTCTACTTCAGCCCTTGCTTCTACAAATTCTTCTTCAAACTCTTCTTCTTCTAGGAACTCAATGCTTAATGGTGATGGAAAAATGGGAGAATTTGAAGGGGGAGTATCAATAGAATTTTTGATAGTATAACCGATGAACTGATCAAAGCACCATGATGGAGAGGTGGCTTGAGAGAAGAAGTATGGATTATGTCTAATTTGTTTGTTCTTGTTGATTTTGGAAAGTGTATCTCGCCAATTTTTAGAAATTGGAAACAACACCACCTCTCGAGGTCACATGCTGACATGGTGTATCTTCCTTTAGCCATTTTTAGAAATTCTTGAAGTGAGAATATGAAAAGCAGAAAATTTACACTGTGGAATATGAAAGGTCACATGAAGGAATTGATAATGTATCTTTCTTATGGTAGATTGGATTTTCATGAATTCTCTTTTTTTTTAATATTTCATTTTTTTGTATTTTGGAGTGTGGGATGTCTGCTAAATCTACCCCATTGCCAAGCGAGACAGCGTAAGAAAATTTATCGGTGGAATTGATTCCACAAAGGGAAAGATCAGTGGGATGCAAATGAATACTAGAAGAGGCTGAGAATTTGTTGGTTTCTTACCAACACTCTGGGAATCTAAGTCCATATAATTAATTGATGCAACTTTAGCATTTATATGCACAAGTAAATGTGGATTTTATTGGTGGCCTTATGGTTGGGGATGCAACATGGGCACTCCACTAAACTACAATAGTGGAAAAGCTAGCAATATCTAACTAGGGAAAACTTATATTGAAGACTAGAAAAGGGGAGTGAGAAAATTGGTAAGAAAACCAATGTCATGCACCATTTCCGTGCGCCTGTGGCGCATCTCTACCCTGCGACGGGTAGGAGATCGATTGCAAGGGCGAACACACTAGTGTGCCAAAATTCAACACATGTAATCATGAGAAGAACCGAACTCTAGGGCGAATAATCAATACAAAATAGAATTTATTGATCGATAAAGTATTAAGAAACCCCTTCGTACCCTGTGGGGAAAAAATAAATATTGAAAATCCCTCTTCTTATATTGATTTCTTAAACCAAAGTTATACATAGTGTAGGAATGGAAGAAATTTGATATAGATTTCTTAAACCAAAGTTATACATAAGAATGGAAGAAAGTAGAAAAGAAAATGTCTATCTCATTTACTTTCTCTAAGTATAATGCACTCTTGAGTTTACAAGATCAATTTCTAACCCTTTGAGATGGAAATGGCTTTAAAATTTATAGAATGAGATGTGACTTATTATCTACCCCCAATGGATTTTCATATGTCCTTATGCAACTTAAAAATTTTCAACTTTCTAGAAGAATATTTAGTCCCTTTTATAACATAAAGGTGACTTATTACATTAGGAACATTAGGACATACCAAAAAGTTCAACCCTAATGTGAAATTAAAATATTGAAAAGTGAGAGAAAGTTGGGGGAAAGAGAGAGAGAAAGAGAGAGAAGAAGAGGAGGAGATGTCATTCCCGAAGAAGTCCGTTGACCCTCGTTGATGGAAATATCCAAATGCAGTGAAACTCTCAATATTCAAACTCCTTGCACACTATAAAACTCCTTCAAATTAGCTCACAAACACTCACTAAGTTGAGTGAATTATTTTTTTAATGAATGTAACTCCTAGCTTTGTCTATGATATACTGTGACCCAAAGTATGTAGTGAGTGTCAAAAAAAATTGTCCAGTTCCTTGAGATGATCATCCCTCAATGTCTCATTGTGCCAAACTTTCCCTTTGAAAAAATGCTATTAATAGTAAGTGTCAGGATGGAAAGCTTACTATTTTTAGTGAGAGTTTATTCTTTCCTCTTCTTGACCATTGTGATGTGATGAAATCCCACATTTGATATTGTGCACACTATCTTTCCTTTGACCACTTCTTTGGGTGAGTTCTGTTTTTAGTAAACACCTATATAAGGTACTTACTATTTTTGAGTAAGTGATCATTTTCACTATTTTCTGCTCTCTAGATAATAATTCGGCTTCTTGGAGGCCTTTAGTGTGCACTAATTTTTCCATATCCAGCTTTGACGAAGACTTACCAAAAATAGCATGCATGTGTAGAAAATATTACTATTTCTAAAAAGTTGATTTCTAGTGCTCAATTTGTGATGGAGTCTATTTTACCTGATTTGGCTCGTCATTGCGGTCATGTCCTCCGAATTTCACTTGATTTCACTTGCTAGAATGATTTGAAATAAATTTTGAAATTTTAACCTAGCAGTGTTTTAAGGCATAAATCTACCATGGTGGCCATTAAAAGAGCTCAAAATTTTTCAGGTTCTATTTCTCTCCATTTGCGATGAAAACAACTCCATTGCGATATGTTTTCCATTTCGAGCTTGTGTGCAAGTTTTTAGCTCGTTTCCATTTCCAAAATGATGGGAAATTTGATGAATGTGAGTCGGTGCACAAAGTGAGGATTTTGTTGGAAAAACTAATTCAGGGCACTATTTGACCTCCGGTTTATTGCGTCGTGATTATCTTGAAAAGTGTTGAAGTCTTGAGAAGTTGACACCTCGATCCGACATGTATCTTGTGAGCTATGAATATTTCTCTATCGGGTGAATTCACATTTATTTGTCAAAAAAACCTTCATTTTATTCCCCTTATTGGTTTCCTCAATCAAATTTTCTATGCTATTGTTGTGTTTTTCCGATATTGCATGGTGAGGATTTGTGAAGGAGAAATGAGGGGAAGGAATAACTAAGTGTTGGATTTGAATATTCAAAAATTATCATGTAAGGGTGGGGTGAATTTTTTCATTTCTGATGTCCTTGACCTTAGGGATGTGAGGGACATAAAATTCCATGGTGAGCAAGAGGACGACACCGACCTCGACCCAATGAAAGGGATTTGCTTGAAAAAAACTTGGGGGCTAAAGCTCACAAGTATGAAGGTCACGTGAGGGTCCCAAAGATTTCACATGGGGCTTGAGCACAATTTTCAAAGGTTGGTGTACCTAAACTTAGGGAGGTTGGGGACATAAATCCCTGTTAGGATCATGGTTCTAACATGTGTCCTCCCTAAAATTGACTAACTCTCCGAACTATCTCCAAGAGGGTAACTTGGAATCATGATAACTTGAGCTCCGAGTGGAATTTCTTGGTAAAATTTTATATGATACTGACTTGAAATTTCCTTTTTAATCCAATGGTTTGGGTATAATGTCTTGATTCATATATTTAATCCCTGAAAAATTGGAATTGTGATTTGGTACTCCACTTGTGCATGAGAAAAACTTCTTCAAGACCTGATGTGCCAAAGTGTTGTGAAAAATATGATTCCTCCACCATTTAGGGCTTGGAATTATATTTTTAGATATATTTTGTTTTACTCCTAATTCCATATGGAGCTCCGGGAATCTTCTTCTAAACTCAATGTCTATTGTGGCCTGTGCACTGACTAGACATCTGAACCCTAATTCTGGTGAAACTACCCCAACTTTTCTTAGACCTTCAAAAATATTCCTAAATTGTTTCCATGATGTCCCAATACTTTTGAATCACCTCCATGTCCTCACGAGACTCTTCTTCTCCTCTCCATGAGGTTTCTCCAGCTCTATGAAGGCTAGTGATAGCCCTTCCCACAAATGCCTATAGCTTTTCAAATGAACTCCTAAAATCACCTAGGGGAATGAATGGAATTTCCTAAATCACCTAGGGGGGATGATAAAAAAATATTTGGGAGGTCATTTGAACTGATTGGATAGAGTTAGGGTGTCTTGGAATGATATACTTGAAAATTATTTCACAAGGGTATATTTTTATTATCGACATTATCAATTTCCCTATTGTACATTTGCATGACAACATTATTTAGAAAATTCACAAAAACTCTGTGCTACCTTATCTCCACCAAATGAATCTAAATGTGAGTTTTGAGAAGTCTTGTATGAACAAAATAAATATCTAGCCAAAAAATCCTAGTAAGAACCCACTTAATCTTCTCCCTCCATATAATAACAAACGATAAATGATTCGGTAGAGAAATTCGTCATTTCCTAAAAAGAACATCCATATTGGGAGGCACAAGAGGATCCCTTAGTGAACATTGAATTCAATCTAAAGACAAGAACCTTGAAAAAGGTAATAAAAAAGAAGGTGTCAACACAACAAGCTATTGTTTAGAATGAAACTTCATAATACCTCGCACTCTTATAAAGAAAAGGAAAGCTAAAGGATTCCAAGTGGTGCAATATCGGAAAATTTGGAATTGTTTATAAGGGCCATAATAGAAGAAGTTGTAGAAGTAGTGAGGGGAGTAAATACTAAAAATATAGAGCTTGAAACTCAGTTAAAGGCCATAGTTTCTCCCGAACAATTTCGATGTAGAAGATGCATTGCATGGCTTGTAAAATAATTTAAAGAATTACATCCGTGCAAAGAAGTAGGCAGAAGAGGGCTTGGAAAAAAAAAAAATCATTACAAGAGTGACATCATTATAGAAAACATTAACAAAAATGGGGCAGGTCATTGAAAAAGGCATTTATAAAGACCCTACAATTATGACCATGGATGATATTGGTATATTCCAGACATATGCTAATTATACAAAGTGAAGTCTAAGGGAATGGAATGAATAGGTAAGAGAAATTTCTTTGCATTTTGATGACATTATTTCTAGAGGAAATCATGTTTTCATAGAAGCTTCGGTCATGGAAATATTTAAAGGAAACCATGTGTATACACTGTTGTTTGGTCAAAGCACTATTATTCCAAATATTGCACTAACTATTATCCTTGTTATAAATTGATGATACCTCGTCAATTGAATCCTCTACCTCATCGTTTAAGACATTATTTTGGTCGGTTTTCTCCTATAAACCAATTAATGGGGATAATATAGTCCTTTATTAGCTAAACAATATTCTCATCCTCTTCTATACCACTTGTACTAACTTCTTAGACTATCAATCCATTTCATTGGATTGATTAGACCTCTCAAAACTCTCTCAAAACCCTAATTCCTCTCTAAGCAAGATTAACTAGCCTAACCTAGGTTAACTAATCCTAACCATGATTAACCTCTTCTAAACGTATTCAAATCTTACTTTGACTCCCTAATTAACTTTTTTACTCCTTTTTAGTCCCTACATACATCAAAAGTCTCCCATTTCTGAAATTGGAAAACTATAGATAGGACTAAACTACCCTCTCATTTCTAAGAATTCTCATCCTTCCTAACATAAACTATAGCATTTTGCTTAGGCTTTAGAGCTTATTTCATTTCTTTTATTGAGCTATTTATTTTTCCATTGCACTACACACCAAACATTGAGTAAATGGGAAGAACCATTGGCCTTGAAGCCATTAATGGTGAGCTCCCATTCTCATAATCACAAACTGATTTCTTAGAATCCTTACTAGTTTCATTTTTTAAAGCTTTCAAGAATAGAGGATTACTAAATATGTTAGGTTTCTTGTTTATTTCAAGTTTAATGCATGTAAAGTGATGAATCCTTTTTTATTTCTTATCAGATGGTCCATTGAATAGTTTGTTCAAATATTTTGGGGTTTCTTTAGAGATTCTTACCCCATTTCCATAGCTTTTGCAACTTTTCATTGAACACATTTGGCACTTCCAATGGGACACTTAGTCCATCCTCCATTAATGGATTCATTTTGAAGATTTTTTTCAATTTTAAAACTTTTACATGTTTTTGTAGGGTTAAATATTTTCCTTGGGATTTTTAGCTAGGTTTTATGTAGTTAACCTTCATTTTCATGCTTCTTTGTTAAGTTTATGTTAGAAATTACATTTAATGGATAAATTCTAACCTGTTGACACTTTTAGAATTTCATTTTCCATGTTTTTTGGTGGTTTTGGTAGGCGCGCACACACCTTTCTACCAAAGATAGGCACATGCTTACTATAATTTTTTAGCAGAGGTGCACAGGCACCCAAATCCACATTCAGTACCCAATAGCATGCGCACACACCCAAATCATGGTGAAAATACCCTTATTTCAATGCAGACATCCTAGAACTGTCATTTTCAATAGCGCGTATGAACTCAAACCTAAGCACACACATGCACACATGCCCTATGTCAAAAAATTTACCAAGTGTACACATGCTCAAACCATAGTGTATGCACCCTTTTGATAAGCACAAGAACCCCTCTACCAGTGCACACACACTGTCATAGCCTTTACCATTTTTGCTTGGCTAGTGTAAGCACCTATTCTCTCGGCGTAAACACACTTATTCTAGTGCAGACATCTCTCGTAAGTAAGTGAAGCACTTTGAGACCCGTTAAGTTTACATAGAGGCGTAGGCACCATAACCCACATGCACATGCATAAATAATCATTCATGCACCTTGAAGGGTGTATAGGTGTCTCTGTTTGATTTGGATTTGTTCATATAATATTTAGATCTCCTAGTTTGGGTCATATCTTTTGACCTGTTGACCCATTTTAAGAGTTTGAATAGGCGTAAAAAATAACATGAAGCAAAATTTGTGAGGGAAGTTCAAAAATTAATATATTTTTGGTATCATTACTTCTATTATAAAACTCCTAAAGTGACTTAGAGACCTCAAAAAATGCAAAATACTAAAAACTGTTGAAAAATAGCTAAAAATAGATTTATGGAATTTTCTAATATTCTTGGTTTTCTAACTTTCTCGCAAGGTTCTAATAGTGGGTTTACAAGTTTCTCTTCCATCATGTATTTCATACTAACTTAGTTAAAGTGTTTTCATCTTTATTTATTAAAATTTGAAATGTGTATCCTCTTCCCTCGCACCTTTATAGGTGATCTTGGGAATCAAAACGTTTCACTACTTTATTCATACCTGCAAAAATGTTTAATTAGCTCTCAAAGATGGTTGAAAGGAACTTATTTTTGTAATTTACTTAAGTATTTTCCATTTCTTACAAAATTTGAGTGAGATACCTTGTTGTGTATGCTCTTTCCTTGTGTCTTAGGACGATCCGGGAAATCAAAAGAAACATGCTATCTCCTTTATATGACATATTGGAAAACTACTAATCTTGGCATGTAGGCCAAAAACGCTTGCCAAAGAAAGGAGGAGTTAAGACAAACAAAAAACCTTCTAAATATGTGTTTTCATACGGGTTGCCAAACGTTGTGTACTTAAAACCACATTAATTTAAGCAAGATAAAAGCACATCATTTCACTTCACATTGTATTGAGGTTTGGAAAATGGTATGTCCCTATCAACTCAAATCAAACATAACCCCTTTAGACTAATGCCTTAAGATACAACAATGGGGGTGGTTCTAGGAACCCTAAATTAATCTACCATCGAGTAACCTCGTGGATGAGACAGAAACACTCCTCTTACCCACTTAACTAGATTTTACATTACAAGTTAGAGTCAAAGTTTTCCATATCATGGCCCTAGTAATAATATGTGTGAACGCAATAGTTTCTCATTATATTTGATGAGGGTAAACTAAATTTGAGATACTCCCAAATTATTCATTGCAACTCTTTGGGTAAATTGAGCTCTCTCCTAGGCAACTTGTGACACCTAATTGAGAGATATTATTAGGGAAGCCATTCTATCTTGGAGCCCACTTTATTAGTCCATTGTCATGTCCAGCCATAAGAAAGTGAAAATTAACTTGGATTCTTAAACTTGTTTCTCGAACAAGTAAAATAACACGTGTAAGTTAGAACTAAGTGTCTTTCATCATGGAATTAAATGATGTCTCACTTAGCTTGGTTTCATTCTCACCTTCGGATGAGGTGAAACTCTGCCCAAGTGGTGCTTAGTTTATTTTCACCTTTTGATATGTACCCTTGCATTCTCACCACTCATTTTTGGGGTGAGAATGAGGCATACCTCACGAGTCTTATCAAAGATAGTATTCGCCACTTTTTTTCCATTTACGCCCATCCATGTTTGCGGCTGGGTTGTTAAATGTCTAAAGTATGCAAGTACATTTTCATATCTTTGATATTTGTTTGATCTTGATTTCAAGATTGTCTTCACTTCTATGATTTTGGTTCATCATTTATCTCTCCTTAGGTTGATAGTTTTTCTCACATTCTAGTCACATGATCTTGGTACTTAAGTTATGTTTTTAATTTCTTGAGAACTTGATATAAGTCCCTTTATTGTGAAGTTACACTTCTCGCACAACTAAAAACTTCTTCTTTAGACTCATGCATACTTAGATTTAGTTCCAATGTCATCTAAGTATTTTTTAGAGTGTCAATATTGCCTTATATATACCGAAATAATGTCATCTTGATACTAACACCTTTCTTTCTTAGTTAATGTATCAGGATAGTGTTATTACACTATACATATTTGTAACTTCCATTCAAAAAACTTATCTTTCATCGACATTTAAACTAAGTTGTAGTATACCTCATCGAGACATTGCATCGATACTTCTTTAATATTTAGGCCTTGTTAGAATTAAAATTTGACCTATGTATTGAAAGGATATTGTCACTTTATCTACTTTGGACCCTTCACTAGAATCATATTTAGGGTATAAACTTGGCAAAAAAAAATTCAAGTGATCATTACATTTGAGTGTTCATATGAGTGTTCTTTGAATCATAAAAACAACTGCATAACATTACTTCTAGAATACACTAGGTTATTTCAACATCACATCGAACAAATTACACAAACATGCACCTAGGTTTCACACAAACTTCAAAGACATTTAGAAAAAACCTAATATCACTTTGACTAGTGATGCCTAAAATCATGAAGATGGCATCTAAAGAAAATGAGCATGGCGTAGGAGAAAATCCTTTTGAATCATTCCCATTTAGTGGAAACAAATTAGCACCTCTCTTTTCATAGGTTAAAGACACAGAGCCATTGATTGATCATAGCGAGAGAAGAATCTAATTCTTCTAAAGAACAACATCAATTAGACCTAGGTCAATTTGACGAGCTCCTTTATTATAATAGAGATCAAGTGCTCACAAGAGTCTAAGAATTTGGGGATAAGCTTCCATAGGAATGCGAAGTAGAAACCAAGGCCATTAATCATAAGACGAGAAGAACGAAGGTCCCTTTTAGATATGGATAAATCCTTTGACGTAGGCTACACTTATACTTCTAGAAAACATCACAACACCGTTGAAGGAGACCCATCCAAGCCGCATGGTGATCCACAATGACCTTATTACAAAGATTCACGTAAAGTGAATATTGAGCAAAAATCCTCACCACCTCCCAAGTTTGATGAGGAAGATGATCCTTTAATTGAAGAAGATATCCTTCAAAAACAAATCCTAAAATTGAGCCAAAAATTAGCAAACTTAGGCTCTTCAAGTAGGAACGTATACAAAGAAAAAATCAAAATAAAATCTAGTGAGTTCCAATTTGATCCATATAGTGACATGACCTTTAAAGTGGCTAAGGCACAAAGACCAATGTCTCCTACTAAAGAACAACTCATTGAACAAGAATTACAATCAATGAAAGATACACTTACTATGCTACAAGAGGAAATGTAGGACATAGTAGGATATATTTATATGAGGAACTATTCCCTTACCCCTTTGATAAGGACATGTTATGGAAACCATTCCCAAAGCATTTTACCATTCCTAAATTTGATAAATATAAAATCAAAGGTGATCCTACTAATCACATAAAATATTTTTTATGTTTTTCTAAGAGGTCACGTATAGTGATAACTTCTTAATACGAATCTTCCCTTGTAGCCTAGGGGAACTGAGATTGGAATGGTTCTTTAGCATACCCAAGGGATCCATTACAACGTGGCCCGCATTAGCAGAAAAATTTGTATGAAATTATTCCTACAACATGGAAAATGATATCACAATGAATGACCTCTGTAATGCAAACAGTAGAAGCCCAATGAGACCTTTGCAAGATTTTTACAATGATGGCAAGGGTTGGAAAGTCGTTTCCCTTGTTCCTTGCTAGAAAAATAGCTAGTAAGCATATTTGTGCCTAACTTGAACCCAAAGATAGCCTTCCATTTACAAATTCACTACAGATCTAACTTCGAAGAAGTTATAGAGAAGGGAAGTTAAATTGAAAAGGCCCTCATCGCAAAGGGAACACTTAAACTGGTTTCCAAAGAAAAACATGAAGTAAAATACTTAGACAAACTAAATTTCTTCAACAAAAAAAACATTTCATTGGCGATGGCATTACGGACTCAAAAAGAGTCCAAACCATGCAGAATGGTCCACTTTTAAAGCTCTCATAAGGACCTCATCCCAAGGCACCCACCAAATGTGCATTCATGCCATTAACAAAATCCCTAGCTATCATACTAAAACATTTAGATAACATAAACATGGTGGAATACCCAACCGCAACGGTACCATACCCAGAAGATGCTCTAAAACCTGGTTGGTTCAAAGAAAATGAGTACTGTGACTTCCACCATGTTAAAGGGCACAAGATAGATAGGTGCTTGACACTACGTCATTACATATAAGACTTCATTGAAGAGGGAAAAATCATCATATATTCTCTCCCTGACTCAAGACAAGGTCCAAATGAGAAAATGGTTATCTTCAAAGAACCCTTCCCTAACCATGTAGATAAAAAGAAAAGGAAGTGAGATCACATATAAACTTCCAATGACTATAGGATTGCATCCTATTTTTGTCCCACCAATGATAGTCCCTTCGATTCCCTCATACAATTTATCCGTTCATTTGATGAACATGTCAATACTATTAGGATCTTTGAAAATATTTATGTAGTAGTGACGTGACGCGCTAGTTTGATCATACCGGATCCCCTACCTATTCCTCAAAAAAGTTAGTAAAATTTAATAGAAAAATTAGAGAAGACACATACTAGGATATCAATCTTAGCTCTCGTCAAAATTTGTACTTCCCATAAAAAATATTGTATAGAACACTAAAGAGTTTGGGAGTCTACAGTGATGTAGATCCCACACACCTCCAAACCATGATTTCACACCTTGACTCCAATGATCATATCACTTTTGATCGTGCTACAATCCCGCGTAATGACCTAGAACACAACTTACCCCGATATATCGAAGTAGTTGTTACTTGATCGCAAGATCAAGAGAGTACTTGTGGATGGTGGATTTGGTTTAAACATTTGTACTTTAAATCAAGTTAAGCAGCTAGGTACCAAAACTATTATAATCATGGTCTATGATAATGAGGAGCTAGATTCGAGTAGGCACTATAGTAGTTCAATAGAAGTACAACCGACTTGTCATGATACAACGTTCCATGTCCGTGAGTGAGATATACCATACAACATGCTCTTAGGATCCCCATGGATTCATGAAATACATGACATTCCTTCAACTTTCCATCAATGTATCATAATGCACAAGTAAAGGATAGATAATTAACATTCAGGGTGATCCAGAACCATTCACACATTGTAAAGCCTTCCATAGTTTTTATTATGCAACTTATGAATGCCCTTCTATAGATATTGTTTTTCCTTTAAAAACAAGAGGCTATCAAGGATCATGTGGATCCTGATTCACTCACTTATTGCAATCAATACTTTCCTTCATTGGTCAACCCTTTCACATCATAGGAGAAAACATCATAAAAATATGGCCTAGGTGAGCCATTCACTCTTCAACGGGCCTTATTAATATCAAATCTATCAGTATCACCCAAGACACGAGGTAAACCTTATTTTTAGTTCAAAATAGGGATCAATTCCTAAACCATTAGAGAATTTCATTCCTAGTGGTTTATTATCCAAGGAAAATATTTTAGAAGATCCCACCAATAGAGTACCTGAAGGTACCATGGCTTCATGCCATCAGGCCCCGCTATATGTCAAAGGCCACCATATGATGTACGTCATGGGTTTAGATGTGGTATCAATGTGTAGGGGTGAATAGAACCCATTCCTACCCCTCACTTCAAATTAAAAACATTGTCTTGGAATAAGACCTCATGATGATCCACCCTTTCGAGACCGATGTCACCTCTTCGAATGTGAGGATAACTTATCTCATTTTGATAGCAATGTGGATTCCCACTATATCCTCTACAAGGTTCTTGCCTCTACTAAACGATTCCCTAATTCAGCTATCCTTACCTTATCTAAATCCAATCCTCAAACAAATTACCAAGTAACCCTTATATATCCCAAACTTATATATGGGATCAACAATTTCATGTTTCAATCAATTTCTTTTAGAATGACAAGGAATTTGCAAAATTCATGGGTCTCAAAGATTTTATTCCAACTGGGGATCATAAAAAAGGCATTGCAATTCAACTAGACAGTTGTGCATACTTTGGAGAAGAAGAAGAGATGTGTTGATGCTTAAATAAGTATACTTCAGAGAAACCTTATGTAAGGAATAAATGAAAGTCTCATAGCGATTTTTTTTTTTTAAGAACTCATAGACAAACAAAACAAAGAACCTATGGAAAAATGGTCTATCCATTCAAGGATGATGATTAGCTACCTAAGGAGGTTGACCTTACTCTCCCCTCATCCTACTTGATGGAGGATGCTTCTAAGATGCTTATGGAAGAAACCATCAATGTTTACATTGGCTCAAAAGAGGAACCTAGAATGCTAAATTTGGGAGATTCACTCTCAGATCAAGAGTAGAAGGTTTTTTTAGAGATTTTAAGAGAATATGGAGATATAATTGCATGGTCATATGTCGATATGCCTAGTTTGGACACATAATTGGTCGTGCAAAACCTCCTTGTGCACTAAGGCACCAAATCCATCACAAAGAAGTTGAGAAAGATGAACCCTAAAATTGCACTCCTTGTTAAAGAGGAACTGGAAAAATTATTAGCTAGTGATTTTATTAAGCCCATTGACTATTCATATTGGATATCTAACATAGTCCCTATTTAGAAGAAACCTATTTGCATAAGAATCTGCACCAACTTCTGTGACATCAATAAGGCATGTCCCAAAGATGACTCACCCTTGCCTAATCTTGACATGATAATTTATTCCACCGCTAATTATGAAATGTTGTCCTTAATGGATGGTTTTTAGGTTATAACCAACTCAAGATTGAGAGGAGGATTAACAGAAGAAAATTTTCATCACCCCTTAGGGGACATTTTTTTACAAGATCATGCCTTTTGGACTCAATAATGTCATAGCCACTTATCAAGCATGCAATGAAAATCATCTTCCATGACATGATGAATGCCATCATGGAGGATTATGTTGACGATATTTTAGCAAAATATACAAGTAGAGGAGAGCACCCTCAAGTGCTAAGACACATTTTCAATGTCTCTAGGATTACAAAGTACATTTGAATACTAAGAAGTGTGTATTTGGAAATTTTTAAGGAAGCTCATAGGTTTCATTGTTTCAGAGAGAGGAATAGAGGTAGATCCTACCAAGGTTACAACTATTATAGAAATGCCTCCACCTACAACTCTTAAACAACTGAGAAGTTTATGAGGGAATATTCAAGAAATCTATTGTTTTATTTCACAAGTTATGGATAAGTGCCACCCATTTCACATATCATAAAAAGGATGTTGCATTCAAATAGGGACCATATTGTCAAAAGGGATTTCTGCTACTTAAACAATACCTTGCCAACCCACCTGTACTCATGCCACCTACCCAGGGAGAACATATCCTCTTGTACATCTCGGTTACCCAATTTGTTGTTGATGCACTTTGCTTTCCCAATATGATCTAGACCATAGAGAAAGGGTAGTTTATTATCTTAGTCACACCTTGATTACCTATGAACTAAATTACCTACATATTGAAAAGTCATGTTTAGCAGTCGTCTTCACCTTTCAGAAACTTTGCCATTATCTCCTTAACAAAAAAACCAAGCTAATATCCAAATTTGATCCTCTCAAATACATTTTATCCAAACCCCCTTACGAGATGAATGGCTAATTGGATCATTCTCCTAAGTGAATTTGACATTGAGTTTGTAAACTAGAAATCCTTGAAAGGACAAGTATTAGTTGATCAGTTGGCAGAAGCTCCTCTACCAGGAATGGAACCTTTGTGTCTAGACCTTCCAGATGCATCCATGATGTATGTTGAAGAGTTTGTAGAATGGCAAGTCCATTTTTATGGATCATTCACCTTCCACAGATCGGGGCAAGGGTAGTACTCATCACTCCCACATGTGAGGTTATTCCAAGAGCATTCCATTTGGTATTCCATTAAACTAATATAATTACAGTATGAGGCACTCATTTACGGCCTCAAGTTGGTTATCACTTGGAATATTAGATAGTCACGCGTCATGGGGGACTCCCAACTCATTATTAAGCAAGTTAATGATGATTATAAAGTTAAAGATGAAAAACTTGTTCCATACAAGAAATTGTTTGAAAATTTGAAGGAGTATTTTACACAGATCGTCTTTGAGAAAAACTCGAGGTCACATAATAGATCAGCGAGATGTTATGGCTATAATTTGATCTCTCTTACACATTCCGACTTAGAGAGAAAAATTCCATTCCTTATAGAGAATTCACAAAAATACCACATATGACATGCCGAAATCTTGTTTAGCATGTGAAACTTTCTTTCGGTCCATCCTCCTTGGTATGACCCTATATTTAGATACCTATAAAATGGAACATTTCCCTAGGACATTACCCATTTAGAGAAGAAAACCCTTATTCACCGTATAGCCTATTATACCATCTTAGGAGGCACCCTTTATCATTGTGGCTATGATGGGAATCTACTTTGTTGTTTGGATGTTACTAACTCAGCCCACGCTATTAGGGTGGTACATAGTGGTATTTGTAGCGTGCATACTAAAGCGACATGGTCTTGGCTAAGAATATCTTAAGGGTAGGTTATTATTGACCCACCATGGAAGTAGACTGTTGTAATTTCATCAAGAAATGTGAGCTATGCCAAAAGTATGGAAACTTGATACATGCACTAGCACAATATTTCAGCCTATCAAAATACCTTGGTCATTTTCTAAATGGGTCCTAGATCTCATAAGGAATCTCCATCCTTCTTCTTCATATGGCCACACCCACATTATCACTACCCACCGAGTATTTTACTAAATGGGTAGAGGTTGTGCCTCTTACTTATGTCACTGGTGCACAAATTTCCAAATTCATCATGAACCATCTCATATGTCATTATAGGATCCCTTCCGCCATTTTCACCGTGGTAATGAAAAAACCTTCAAGAAAAAATAGTTAAGACATTATGTCAACTTTTACATATTCAAATCAAGTGGTCTACCCCCTACTACCCCCAAGGTAATAGACAGGCCAAAGCTACCAATAAAACCCTTTTATGAATCATGGAGAAAATGGTAAGTAAGACTGGCCGTAATTGACACTTATAGATACATCCCTTCCTCCTGGGCCTGTCAAACCTCCATTTGCACTCCTACCGTGCGACCCCATATTACCTAGTTTATGGCATGAAGCCATCATACCCTTGGAAGTGGAGCTTCCTCCCTCCTAATATCTCTCATAGATTATCTTGATAAGGAAGAAGACTATATAGTAACTCGGCTAGTAGAGCTAGATCTATTGGATGAAAATCATATAAAAGCTCTTAATCACCTCAAGGTCTATCAGAATAGAGTATCAAGAGGATATATCAAATGGATCGTTCATCATGAATTTGATGTAGGCGATCTAGTTCTGAAATAAAATAAGAATAACACAATCAAAGAGACAGAAAAAGGTAATTTTGAGGCCAACTAGCTAGGGCCTTATGTGGTGGTTTCTCAATATGGGCCAGGAGCTTATAAAATAACATATTTAGATGGTGAAAAACTTCTAAAACCTATAAAATCCATGCATATCAAGATATTCTATGATTACATATGGCGTGAATATCGATATGAACTAAAAAGTAGAAAAAAAAAAAAAAAAACAAAAAAAACATGAAAAATTTGAGAAAATAGTAAAGAAAAAATAGGTCATCCACATGTGAAAACCATGTAATTGTGGCACAGTGGGCAGGTATTTGGGTGAAAAATGGTTTCTAGCACTCAAGGAGGATTCGGCGGTCATAATTTACTCTTTCATCGGGACGAATAATTCTCACCGCTTTCTAGGTTTGGTTCCATTTACTACATCTAAGAACCCTATCAAGTCTATCTTCGCCAAGCCATGATCATCCTTATTTGCTCTCATATCTACTTGAAGGATGTGACTTTTTATATTCCCATATAACGTTGGGGCACCTTCACATTCAAATTTCTCTTACATATGCATGTAGCTTTCTACCATTTGTATATTCCCACATCACACTGGGGGCATCCACGCTTCTTTGTTCTTGTACATTGCTTTCGGAACATGACCTTAGAAAATACAAAAAAATCTAGAAAAAGGATACACAAAAATCTAAACATTTAGAAAATCCCACTTCTAGGGATGAAGATACAAGAACATTATAACATTGTCTTAAGGGAACCTCAAAAAATGTAAATAGTATCCTAGAAAAGATATCTTTCAAGATAACCCCCAAAAAATAGAAAATATATCAATGTTGTCCCGCAAAAACAAGGTAGTGATTTAATTAATTTTAGTTGTCGGTTTGTATAGTTTTGATTGAAAGTGCCTTTTCATGTTGTGTGATGGTTCATTTTCTTACCTTAGATTAGATCTTGTTTGATTTAATCGTGTGTTGCATTGAGTTCTTTTTAGCTTTCATACTTGTAAAATATTATTATGTTTTCATCATTTGTTATATGCATCTATTAGGATTCATTTTATTTACTTATATTGAATACCAATTTAATCCGTTGTTAAAATCTGCATGATTTCAATTCTAGTTGCATTTTTGTTGTGCAGTGTTGTATGTGTATATTTGTTTAGTTTTTCTAACTTTTGCTTGTATGTTTGTTTCTATGCACATTTGTTTGTTATTACATATATCGTCTATCATTCATCACATATAGCATCATATACTACATCATATATAAACAAAATGATAATTTTTACATCGTGCATGTATACTAAGCTAATCATCACATAGCAGATCATTAATGGGGAAAGAGGGGTTGCACATGATCACAAATCTAACCCCACCCCCCACAACATTATCATCTAATATCATTCCAAATGATAGCATCTACCAACATATCTAATGTACAAAACGAATGATATCATATAAATCACTCTGGGAACTAATTTCCACCTAGAACTTATCTCTTCACCATGGGGCATTTTTAAATATTTCCAAGTGCTTCTTGTCTTCTATTTTTATATAGCACCATAATTATTTTTGGCTTGTTCATCTTCTCTTCGAGGAATTTTATTGCCACCCAACACCCATTCTCTTTGCCTTGGGAATTTTCACATGCTTTTAGGTGACCTTCCATTTCCTAAATTCTTGACCGATCAAAAATTTAAAAATTATAAAATCATCCAAAAATCCAAAAAAATTGTAAACACTTCGAAAATGGACTAAAATTGGTAAAAGCTCATTTGCAACTGAAATATGTGTCTCTCACATGACACTCATCTCATATCTTGCTGACATTTTCACATGTTTTGAAACAATGACTCGTGGATCACCTAACTCTATAATCATTTACAAAAGCTACACTACTTACTTCATTTGTACTTTGGGGCACTATCAGTTGCCTGGTATTGTTTTCATTGTGCACATTGCTTTTCCATTGGACCTAAGTGTCCTCCATCCTTTCCCTTGCATATAAAAATTGATTAGGAATCACCCTTTTCGCTTATCAAAACATTTGGTATTACAACTTGATAAAAAAATATTTGTGTAATATCTTGAATTCTGTTGATTTGTGTGTGTGTGATTGTACTTATTTTCCTCTTAGGTGAGTTTTTTACTTCTCATATTTCATTGCATGCTTGTGTGTTGTATGGAGTTGTTTTTTGAGCAAGGGATGAATGTTTGTATGTTGGATTTTCATTTCATTTTACGCTTCCATCGTATGCTCACATTTTAGTAAGGACTCATGTGAGGAGTCTCAACAAAATGATGCTTACAAATTATTTCTATAAGCATTGGTTTGTAGATAGCTCAATATCCCATTTTCTTGTTTTTTTCATCTTTTATTCACACTTTCTTTCTTTTGTGCTCTTTATGATCATCAATCGAGTTCTTCCATCACCCCATCAAACCTCGAGGGGGCATCCCTTTAGCTAACTAATTTTTCATCTACCCCTTAAAAATTTCATTTTCTTATGTTTGTCTACTTTATTTGAAATGACGTAGCTTACATCACCCCAAAGAGGGTCAACTGTAGACACCTGTAGTTTGGTGAAAGAACTATCATTCCTAATATTACACTAACTTTTCTCCTTCTTACAAATTGATGATACCTTGTCAACTTGACTCTTCTAACTCATCGCTTATGAAATTATTTTGGTCACATTTCTCCTATACACCAATTAATGGGGTTAATAGAGTCCCTTATTAACTAAAACATCTTCTCATACTCTTCTATACCACTTTTACTAACTTCCTAGACTATCAATCCATTTCATTGGATTGATTAGACCTCTCAAAACTCTCTCAAAATCCTAATTCCTCTCTAAACAAGATTAAGTAGCCTAACTTAGTTTAGCTAGTCCTAACCATGATTAACCTCTTCTAAAACCTAGTCAAATCTTACTTTGACTCCTTAATTAACTTTTTGAATTTCCATTTATGAAATTGGAAAACTATAAATAGGACTAGACCCCCTTCTCATTTCTAATATTTCTCCTCCTTCCTAACATAAACTATAGCATTTTTCTTAGGTTTAGAGATTATTTAATGAGGTATTACTTTTTCCATTGCACTATACACCAAGGATTGAGTAAATGGGAAGAAGCTGGTGGCATTGAACCCATTAATGGTGAGCTCCCATTCTCATAATCACAAACTATATGCTTAGAATCCTTATTAGATTCGTTTATTAAAGATTTCAAGAAAAAGGATAACTAAATATGTTAGGTTGCTTGTTTCTTTCAAGTTTAATGTATGCAAAGTGATGAATCCTTGTTTATTTATTATCTGATGGTCCATTGACTAGTTTGTTCAAAGTTTTCGGGTTTCTTTAGAGATTCTTACCCCATTTCCATAGCTTTTGCAACTTTTCATTGAACACACCATGCATTGGTTTCGATGAATATTTCACAACATCCCTTTAGCAATTCATGGTTAAATTTAAAAGGAGAATAACTGAGGTAAACAAGGAGAAACTTCACATGTCATTGAGATTGTTTCCAAAACAAGGGAAAAAATACAAAAATAGAGACTCTGAAGGAAATTGCCAAAAAAACATGTGGTAGTCAAAAGGATTTGCTTGAAAAGTTTGTTGTGCTATATAGAAGCATGATTCTGGATATGGAAAAGATTAAAAATATTCTAATATTTACAAAAAAGATTTTGAGGAGGCATGACAACGAGATGATAAAACCGGTCCCAAAGGAGAGGAAAAACCTAGGAAGAAAATGTACCTATCGGCTCATTTCAACAAGTAGCCCATAGCTTAGGAATCAACCATATCCAAGGTCGAGATTAATATCACCCCATAGTTAAGGAAGAACCACAATGAATCATAAATTGTAGTATGTGAGATAAGAGAGAAAACACTATGATATGTATGACATGTTAATAGATGGATATTTATAATTGATACAATGATCATGTATATCTTCCAAATGCTATAATTATCTAAACATGGATTTGTTGTTTAAATAAATGTTATAGATAAATGCTCAAAATTTGTCATCATGGCATAAACTAAAAATAATCTTGTGTTGTAATACCTAGCACACAGTAGACTCAAAATATCTTTCTCTATTTTTTAAATCCTAACGGCCGTTATCTTCAAATAATATGTCACAAAAAAATCTTGAGGATTTCAAGCTTAAAATTTCATGATTTATCTTCTTAAATGTTTGAGACATCTAAGAAAAATATTCTATTATGGAAGCACTCAAAACTCTAGCCACCTAGAATCTTAATGTAATGTGTTTAATCCTTTCAACCGCTATGCTCGAATTATGCATTAAATACTAACGAATGTTAAGCGTAACTTTTTACATTGAGGTAGTACATAGAGGCCACTAATTTCATACTACCTTAATTAAATGAATGAAATCCTAGTGACCGCTAAGATCCAAATAATATTTTTCCACAATACCTAGTGGACTCTAATTGTGGATGCTAAGATAAAAACATGTAGCTCAAAACTTGTTAATTTAATTTGTTAAAGCATACCACCGACAACTTGCAAACATTATGAGTACACATATTCTAGTGGACGCTAGCCTCCTAGAATATTATGTGTTAAATCCTTACAAATACTAAGCCTAAATTATTACATCATTGTAAAGGCTAGCAACCGCTAAGCTCAAATAAATTTCATTTAAAATGGTAAATCTGTAGAAATATTTTTTAAATATTATGATGTTGTAGTACACAAAGGCCACTAATTTCATACTACTTTAAATTAATTTGTTAAATCCTAAAGATTGCTAAGGTACAAATAATATGTTGCGACAATACCTAGCGAATGCTAGCCTTCCAATATATTTCTTTATTTTGAGAAATCCTAGTGGCCACTAAGCTCCAAATAATATGTTGCAGTAGTGTCTTAATGGCATACAACTTCATGATATTCATTCTTGAGTATTGATCTCTAAGCTCAGAAATTGTTTTTGAGGCATAACCCAACGATAGCAAAGCTTGCAATATTTAACATATTTTTACTTGAATCCTAATGAAATAATATATTCAAATAATATGTTGCATCATAAGATAGTGGAGGTCAAGCTAAAAATTCCATACTTCATCTTGTTAAATGTTGGGACATCAAAGCTTGAAATATTCTATTATGGAAGAAACTAGATGTCATGTATCTCAGAAATTGTTAATTTGATTTTTTAAAGCATACCATGAACAACTTGTGATCATTATGAGTACACATATTCTAGCAGATGCTAGCCTCCTAGAATACTATGTGTTAAATCCTAACAAACAAAAAGCTTAAATTGTTACATCGTTGTAAAGGCTAGTGGTCGCTAAGCTCAAATCAATTTCATTTAAAATGATAAATTATATAGAAATAATTTTGTAACTATTATATTGTAGCAATGTGTAGAGGTTGCTAGTTTCATACTACCTTAATATAATTTGTGAAATACTAACAACTATTATGGTTCAAATAATATGTTGTGATAATACTAGCAGAGATGCTAGACTCGCAATACCTCTCTTTATTTTGAGAAATCTTGGCAGCCACTTCACTCCAAATAATATGTTGTTTTAGTGTCTTGGCAGCATATAGCTTCATGATATCCATTCTTGAGTGTTGATATCTAAGCTCAGAAAATGTTTTTGAGGCATAACCTAGTGGCCGCTAAGCTTGCAATATCTGACATGTTTTTACTTGAATCCTAGCGACATCATATCTTCAAATAATATGTTGCATCATAAGATAAGCGAACTTTGAGATAAGAATTCCATACTTTGTCTTATTAAATTTTTGATACATATAAGCTCAAAATATTCTATTTTGGAAGCAACTAGATGCCATGTAGCTCAATTTTTTTAATTTGATTTGTTAAAGCATACCACCGACAACTTGCAAGCATTATGAGTATGCATATTCTAGTAGATGCTAGCCTCTTAGAATCTCATGTTAATGTGTTAAATTCTTGTGTCCTCTATGACCCAAATCTTATGTGTTAAATCCTAACTGAACACAAAGCTTAAATTGTTACATTGTTGTAAAGGCTAGTAACCACTAAGATCAAATCAATTTCATTTAAAATGGTAAATCCTATAAAAATAGTTTTTAAATATTATGTTGTTCCTATACGTAAAGGATACTAATTTCATACTACCTTAATTTAATTTTTAAAATACTAGCGACCACTAAGGTACAAATAATATATTGTGGCAATACCTAGAAGATGCTAGACTCATAATATATTTTGGCCATGTAACTCATTTTTGTTAATTTGATTTGTTAAAGCATACGATTGATAACTTGCAAGCTTTATGAGTACACTTATTATAACGGATGCTAGCCTCCGGAATATTATGTGTTAAATCCTAACGAACGCTAAGCCTAAATTATTACATCATTGTAAAGGCTAGTGGTCGTTAAGCTCAAATAAATTTCATTTAAAATGGTAAATCATGTAGAAATATTTTTTTAAATATTATGTTGTTCTAGTGTATAAATGCTATCAATTTCATACTACCTTAATTTAATTTGTGAAATACTAGTGACCGCTAAGGTACAAATAATATGTTGCGGAAATACCTAGTGGATGCTAGACTTGCTATTCATTTCTTTATTTTGATAAATCCTAGTGCCCACTACATTCCAAATTCTATGTTGTGGTGGTGTGTTTGCGGCATATAACAACATGATATCTATTATTGAGTACCGATATCTAAGCTCATAAAAAAATTCAAGTATATGTTTTTCGGAAATACCTAGTCGACGGTAGACTTACAATATCTTTCTTTATTTTTTGAAACCCTAGCGGCCACTAAGCTCCAAATAATATGTTGGAGTAATACCTAGTGAACGCTAAACTTACAATATATTTCTTTATTTTTTTAAATCCTAGCGACAACTATGTTCCAAATATTATGATGTGGCAATGTCTTAGCGGCGTATGAATTCATGATATGTGTTATTGAGTACCAATCGCTAAGCTTAAAATATGGTATTAAGTTATACCCTAGCAGCCATTAAGCTTGTAATAGTTTTGTTATTTTTTAAAATCCTAGGGACAACTAATATCCAAATACTATTAGTTTGTGTCCTTCTAGACAAAATAATAATATTGTGGCCTTCCACAACAACCCTAATGAATTAATATATATGCCGACACTCTATCTTCCGCCAATAATATGTGGCCTACTGATAATATTGTTTTAATAGAATTTTATTGTCGTGACTAACATACATAAATACATTGTGATTGAAATATTTAATATATAAATTTTAATGCATAGTGATTATAATATTTTATAGATAAAATTTAGGCATATATATAATATGTTTAACCTTCCATTGCACAAAAATTTATCTCACAATTGAAACCTAATATGATTTTATAGATTTAGACCATTTTTTAACCTCAAATATCTTCTCACAAAGTCAACGTGGAAACCATATAAAAAAGTACAATGAAATATTTACCTCGGGTTTTTTTTATCATCATAATAAAAGGAAAAAATGTAGACGTAATGAATACCAAAACAATATTTTGAGTCTCGTTAAACATTAAATTTTTTAAAAAATTTGTTTAGGTGACTAGTCATCATTATCAAGAAAAAAATCTAGAGGTGGAAACTTGAAAGCGTTAAAATGAAATAAAAACCATAGATGAAAAGGGATTAAAATTTATTTTTGGGGGCCCAACAATTTCCTTATTTTCTTTACGAACAAGGCGTTGTGAAAAAATGATCAGAAGGAAATGATAAGTAGAGATAAAGCCATGGATTGTGTTTTCGTAACTCAAAGTAGGGCTAGAATGTTGTGAAAAAGATAAGAACTAGTATTCGAAGGAAATTTGACAAAATTATCATAAGGAACCGGTAAGAAGAACTAGGGATGTGGATCTCATTTTTAGGGAAAAACAGGTTGGATTGATGTGAAAAAGATAGGAACTAGTATTCACAAGGTTGTGTGACCAAATGATCAGAATGAACTAGTAAGTAGAGCTAGGGCCGGGGAGAATGTTTTCGTAGGGAAAAGTAGGGATGGAATGAGGTTAAAAATACAGGATATAGTATTCATAAGGTGGTTTAAAAAACAACCAGAAGTAATTAGTAAGTAAAGTTGAAGATTGCTAAGTACATTTTTGTATTGAAAAATAGGGATGGACTGAGGTTAAAAAGATAGGATCCGGTCAAAGATAGAATGATTGTATAAGTCCACAATCAAAAAGGTTCACATTTAGTATAGTATACGTTTTTGATAAATACCTTATTTAGATCTGATATTTTTTCATACTTGGTGATATTATTCAAACCACCTACTTCTACATCGAGATAACTATCTCGGTATTTTTCGACAACCCCTTTTGCTCCCTAGTGTGTGAGCATGCTTTTATTTACATTACTTGATTTTTCCCTTTTTTCAATCCACGAATGAGATTATAATTCGCTGATTGTTCTCTGGCCAAAATGACTAGGATTCTTGCATTTGGCCCTACAATCTTTATCTTGCTTGTATTGTTCTATGATTTCATGAGTTAATGTCACCTGTAATACCGGAAAAATAAAAACCCTAAAAACTAGTTCTTCAGGGTATTTAATATTTTTTACTCATCAAAGCTATAAAGATAGTGTTTACAATGAGACGAGGTATTGATCCATGTTAGAAATTTTGAAAATATAAAAATGAGGGATATGGAAATTTGAAAATCGAGTATGGGGAAATTATGTTAATATTGAAATTTCAAATTCTCAAAAATGCGGGGGAATTCGCAATTCAAAATTTTAATTTGTCACTCATTGATAAAAGGTGCAAGATATCAAATAAGTAAAAAATATTAAAAACAACACGTTTTGTTATTGGCTATGACTTAAAATAGTTGAAACATAATAAAACTTATTATATTATAATAAAATAGTAGAAATAAATTATATCAATTTATAGGCACATTTATTTATATATTTTATCTATCAAAAATCACCTAGATAATGTTATATGTAATGCACTAATGAAATGTAATTCTCCAATTACTCTATGCCACATGTTAAGATTGAACACGATAGTTAGAAAACATTATAATTTACGTCTACCAGCACGGTGGCCGAGAGGAACGAAGATGGGGGTGGGCAAAAAGGGGCAGTCACTAGGGAAGTAAGCGAGAAGAGAAGGGGTAAAGGACCTTTATTCTAAAATTAAAATGTAAAGAAACTAGTATAATATGAAACCACGATATTATAATATAAATAACAACCAATAAAATGAAAACATGTGGCTATAGCTTAAAATAGTTGAAACACAATAAAAAATATAATATTGTAATAAAACAAATGAAATAAAGTGCATAAATGTATAGGCACATTTTTTAAAAATCAAAATCGACCTATACAATGTTAGATGTAGTGCGCAAATGAAAAATAATTATCCAATTATATTGTGCCACGTGGCATGTTTTTGAACCTGATAGTTAGAAAACATTATAATTTACACATTTATTATGAAATTAAAATGTAAATAAACTAGTATAATATGAAACCATGATATTATAATATAAATAACAACTATTTTAAGCTGCAACACATGGATATAGCTTAAAATAGTTGAAACACAATAAAACATATGATATTCTAATAAAAAAATGAAATAAAGTGTATAAATGTATAGGCACATTTTTTTAATTTTTATCAAAATTGACCTATACAATGTTAGATGTAGTGCACAAATGAAAAATAGTTATCCAATTATATTGTGCCACATGGCATGTTTTGAACCTAATAGTTAGAAAACATTATAATTGACACATTTATTATGAAATTTAAATGTAAAGAAACGAATAATAAAATATTTTGAAACTATATGAAATGAAGATATTATAATATAAATACCTACCATTAAAACGATGACACATGGCATGAAAATTCTAAAATCCCAAGAGGTTTTTTTTTCCATTAAAACAATGAAAAGCACTAGAACCTCAAAGCTATAAAGATAGTGTTTACAATGAAAAGAGGTATTGGTATATAGCTAGCAGGCCACTAGGATATATCATGATTTGTTATTCGAATTAAGTAATTAATGTGTAATGATTTATCTTATCAAAACTACGTAAAATATCACTTTCTCTCAAGGGTATATATGGATTCCAATTTAAAAAGATATATCTTGTATGAGATAAATATGTAGTGCAACAATTATGGCTTCCATGTAAATTCCACCCAAAATGATACACTTATAATGACAGTTATAATGATAGGAGCCTAGCGGCCGCTAAGCTAGACCATTGTTTTTTATAATGTAACTATTAACAAATTATAAATTGTTGAGCCTAGCATCCACTATGTTATTCCTTTCAAATATTAATCAAACTTAGTGGTCATTAAACCCTTTCTTTTATATGAACCAAAAGTGTTGAGACCTCTTGATGAAATGTAGTGTAGAAATTGGCTCCACCGGGTGACGTGTATCATATTTGAAAAAATTTAATCATTGAAAATTACAATCGATCTAAAGATGTACAGATAGTGATTACTATGACAGCCAAGTAATTAAAGGATCTTGTTGGCCTATAAGCTATATCATGAGTTTTTAATCAATAACTACTTGGAAATTGAGAAATTGTTAAGCCTAGCGGCTGCTAGGCTCTTTCTTTGATTGGAATGACTATGGGTTATAATTTACAAAGATATATCTTAGGAGAAATAAATAAATCTTGAATATTCTCAAAATTAAAACTATTGAGCCTAGTATTCCGCTACGTTATTTATTTCAACGAGTAATGAAGGTTACGCTTGAGTCACTAAGCATTTTCTTTTATAAGAATAGAAAGTCTTGATCCCTCTCGATGGAAAGCATTGTAGGAATTGGCTTCTAAGATATTCCATGATTTATTATTCAATGAATATTTTGAAATTAAGAAATTCTTGAGCTTAGCGGTTGATACCATTTTTCTCTGATACTAACGAATATGGATTATAATTTTCAAATATATATCTTAGGAGAAATAAATAAGACTAGATGCCTCTCAACATAATGTAATGCATTAAATTGGTCGCTCTGCAATGTGAAGTCTACCCAATATGTGACACTTATAATCAATGAAAATCACAAACCATCAAAGTTGAACAAATAGTGATTACAATGGAAAATGGTAATGATAGGAGCCTAACAACCGCTAATCTTGACCACTATTTGTTATTATATATCTATTATCAAATTTAGAAATTGTTGCGTCTATTGGCCACAAAATTATCCTGTTGATACTGAAGATAAAGTTTTGATCCTTATCAATGGAAAGTAGTGTGACAATTGGCTTCACCTAGTAATGCATGACTAATTTGATATAATTATTGTCATTGACAATAATAATCGTTCTTAAGTTGTAATTATAGTGAATGCAAGGACTAGAGGTAATGAATTTATTGTAGTGGCCGCTAAGCTAGACCATGATTTGTTATTCAATAGTTATTTTGAAATTTTTCTTTGATACGAAAGAATATGGCTTATAATTTACAAAGGTATATTTTAGGTGAAAAACAAAATCCTTTATCCATCTTGTTGAAATGTAGTGCTACTGATTGGGTCTACTGCCGTTGAAGTCCATCTAATACGATATAATTACTATCATTAAAAAACAATATCGGTCCACAATTGAACATATAGTGCTTACAATGACAATCAATAATCAGAGGAGCTTAGTGGCTGCTAAGCTTGACCATTGTTTGTTATTATATAATTATTTTCAAATAAATACATTCTTAAGCCTACTTGACCACTACGTTATTCTTTTCTACTTTGTTAGAGTAGGTATTTACCTTAGCTCATGTTCACTAGGTACTTTATTTACCTTTATTATATTTACCCTCACCCACTTATGTGTGTGGATATTTATTTTTATTTATTTAGATATTAGGGGTATATTATCTAGTTTTTAGGTATATTTATTTCCTTGATCTCTAGTTCTTTCCTAAATCTATAGTCTTGACTAGTTCTTTCCTTGATTTATGGCTTAATCTATAACCTTGATTGGTTCTTATATTTTTAGCCCTTGCCCATATAAGAAAGTCCCATTCTCATTGTATTTCAATGAGTTCCATAATAATATATGATATTTCTACTCATTTTTTGCAAAGGTTTATGTAAAGTTATTTTGGTGAATTTCTTTCATCTTATTGTTTGTGGTGTTTAATTAGCATCGAGTTCTTGGCTTGGTACTATCTGGTTATCATTCCTTTTATCTACTAGTTATGAAGATTAAATTTTAATGGCCTTTAACTTATTCCATTCAATTGGTGTAAATTGCCAACAAGTAATATTAAAAAATTGGTCATTCATATTTCGATTTACATCCTCACTTTCTCTAACATCTATATTTTAAAACATTTCCTTTCATGTAATCTCATGCAAAGTGGATGGTTATCGATCAATGGATAATCCTTCAAAAAAAGTTACATGTTAATTGTCAAGAACAATTTTGCATAGTTTATGGTATTAAAGTTGTTATCAAAAATATAGTTATAGATAACCAATTGATGGTTATATGTCATCTTTGTTTGAAGCCTAACAATAGCTAATGTTTACTTTGATTTCTCACTAATGATAAAAACTAATTTATTCTATATATTGGTGATCACAAAGGCTAACACTTTTATTCATTAACATATGGTGATAACAAAAATTAATCAATATGTCAAGTAATATTTAATATATTCTTCTCCGATTATAGATATAATGTCTTCCATTCATCATGATCCATTCATGGTAATTCCATTCATTGAAGGTCTTTGAGAGTTCAATTTGGAAGAACAAAGATGACAATTGGTTTGTGGAAGTCCATGGAAATGACAGCTACTTCAATGACATGTGGTTATTTTTTATCATAGATGATGGATATGAGGAAGTCATAATGGTTATATACTCTGCATTCTTTGATTCGAGAACACTACGTGTTTAGGTTGAACACATTGACTCTGAAAATAATAAGTATCTTATTGTGGATATGGAGTTAGATGTTTCTTTATTCAGGAAACAGGGAAATGCAAGCCCTTGAAGAAAGAAAAAAATGTTCCTGTTCAAAGCATGGATGGGATTTGGAGTTATTAGTAGATGAAGAAAAAACTGGTTGTTCAAATGGAGAAGAAATTCACAATGGTATGCTTGCAATACTTAGAAAATTGTATAGAGGTGATTAAACCTCTTTATTTTTCATTTTTTGAATATAAAATGTTTGATTTAACCACCTAAACATGCCAAGTTGTTTGATATGATGAGGAGAACATATTTAGATAAATTGGAGCTTGCTCCATCTAGATCAAAGTTCCATGGGTTAAAAAAATACCAAATCAATTGCATTCTTTGAAGAAAGCAACCACTACATTAAAAAAAAACCTTCAACTAAGAAGAAATATGATTATTTTTGTTCGATGGAGAAGTGTTTTAAATTAATTTTCAGTGTTATGTAGCACCTTCAAAGTATCAATTTCATCTTTTTGATGACGAGAATGTTTACCTTCTTGTGCACTCCATGTTGATAAATGTTATCTCTACGAGAGGATGTAATTTTTCTTCCCTTCTTGGAGTCTACAAATAAGGTTGTGGTGGTAAAATATCCAAAATAATTTGAAAGGGATGATGTTAAATTTTATATACTTGATAGCTAGCATACAATATGTGCACAGTAAAATATTTTGGGCTTAGATACTTTTAAGTATTCACATCTCAGGCTAAAGTTTCAAAGGGCTCACATTCTTTCTCCAAATGCAAGTAATGAAGTCATTACTAATATTTTCAAACAACAAAATGAAGTGAATAGAACTTGGATAGAAACCAAGTTTATTGATTTAATTTACAAATATAGATTGTTTTGGAAATTGGTTACATTTCCTCAATGTCCTAGATTGGCAAAAACAAAATAGAGAAATGAATGGTAATGTAATTTAATTTTATTGCATTTTTTATTAACTTTTTCTTCTTTATATAAAAAGATAAAACATATAAATGTCCTTTAAATGCAAAACTTTGAGAGTCAATGATTTTTTATTTTCAAAATGGACTCAACCATCAATCCATACGACAAATGAAACTTTCTATTATCTCTGGATGATATATGGACTAAATGGACTACAACATTTGAGTTGTTTAGATCTAGTGGCCTTTCTTGTTCACTTGTTAAAGATAATCAGGATAAATTTCAACCTAATTCATTGGAAAGATTCACATCCAATTCATTCATGGATGTTAGAGGAATGAACAATGAAGAACTATTAGTACTAGTAGATAAAGTATAATCAAGGTATGTATGATTAATTGGCCCTGTTCGGGTAGGCATATAGTAGAGAAAATTGATTCCTACTACCAAAGAATAAAAGGAGATAGAAAAATGAGAGAAAAATTTATAAAATATTTTAAAGAAAACATCCAGATATTAATGTATTGACATCATGTAGTGAATCTAATGTAATTGAAAAAATTAAATTGCATGAATCACACTACAACCGATTATCTTTACTATTGGGAGAAAAGAGGAAAGGAAAGAGAAAATATGATTACCACATAAGGGAAACAAATATAAACAAAACAAGGATCAGGTCACAAAAGAAAATCTTTGTGTCGAGGCTCATAAAATATTAGACAACTATGTGGTGTCGATGGAAGACAAGATATTGGCAAGGATTGAGGACACAAAAGAATTTACATGTCAATGTGTAGACACGTTCAAGCTGTTGTCAACTCTATCAACTATTCCTACCACTAATCCTTTCAATGCAGAATGTGTTATCGCTGATTTTTATAATTTTTCTAGCGATATTTCTTCTGAAGTAATAATGGAGATGCTAACAGTTATTAGAACAAGTGTACTAGAACTTATTATTATTTTTCTCATATTAATTGAATATTCAAAAATGTTGAGAGAAATAGTAAAAAAATACATGGAAAAGGTTAAAGATAGTGAAGAATCAATTATGGATGGATGTTATAGAATCTATGATAGCAGTGGGAAATTTAAAATTTTGTGTCTTATGTACATAATAACTAGAGTGCACAACTATGACAAAAAAATGATGAAAGAGAAGAAGTCACTAGGGATTGGATGGAAAAAATGCAACAACAATTGATAACTACAAGCGAAATTGTCCTAAAAGGAAACAAACATCCTTTTCCTTGTGAGAGATCATACGAACTATGGTGTGTGATGTTTGCTCGATGTTGTTCTTGAGATTCTATAATATTAGTGCTATACGGAGAAGATGTGTCACACTGCTTGTGTGCATTAGTTTAATCCAATCAATTTTTTGATTTTATTATTTAGACATATAGTAGGAAATGTTTTTAAAACATTACTATTCTCATATGAAGAAAGGTTGGTACCATAATACAACTCAAACATGTGATTATGTTAAATGTCTTTCAACTAAAAAAAGCTACTTACACATTTCTTATTTACATAAAACCCAAGAGTAATAGGAATCGATGTAAATACATCTCAACTTGATGCTAAACAACCAAATCATCATGGTGATTGACCTTCAATTTCTTTATAAATATGTTTAATGAGCTTTGTTTTCAATTGTCATTGTTCTCATTTTTGACAATACTCTATGCTCACCAACACTAACTAGAGATGAGGAGAAATCAACCAAATAATCCATGCATACACAATAAATTCTTGGTTTGTTAGTCATGTGCATTTATAAATAATAACCAATAGTAAATCCCACAAAATAAAATAAAATAATGGTTTATGCAGACCACCAACACTTGGAGAAAGTAACAGTGGAGTGGACGGTGGTATCCATCACGAATATGTAGACAAAACCAGGTATGTTAGCCATGCGTATATTTAAAAATAAATATTTCAAAGGCTCACATAGTTATAGAAAAGGATATTTGATAATTCAAGAAGTGGAACCATTTTCAAAGAAGGAATTATCAAATAACGTATTTCAAAATTTCATGGTGGCATTAAATGTTACATAGTTTGTAGTTTTTAGGTTGTGGTTGTTTGCATAAACCATTATTATCGACATAATGATATATAAATTATAATCTATGCTTATTCTAGATAAGGATTTTATATCCTAGCAGTCACTAATCCACATCGGTATCTCAAAAGTGTTGTCCATGATGGGTGGTGATTAACTAAAATTAGTGTATATGGTGGATACAAATAATCCTAGTTAATCTAAATAGGAGAACTAAAATGATATATAAATGGAGTAAATAAAGTATAGTAATATGTTATAAATGTAAATAAATTATTCCCTATGAAATAAAAATTCTAATGTGCAAGAGAAGTTAAAATAACTTAGTTGATTACTTACAAATGTCATAGAATGTTCATAGAGCTGAAATTGGAAATCAGGTATGCGAGATGACCACTTAGGGACGTTGCAGAGGGTAGATATAGATTGTTTGAAGTGACACAAGCACCTGGGAGTGTATTGGAGTGCCCGATGGTTCTATGGTCTTAATTTTGGGTGCTCGGGATAGTATAAAACCATAGAAAATGTGTTTGATAGTGTTGAATGGATGTCTCGAAACTCTACCCATATGTCACATTGAATTTTTTGGATGAAGTGGATAATTCCCTACACATGAAGAAGAAGAATGGGTCAGAATGACCTTAGCCTCCAAATGGTGGAATTATCCTGAGCGTTTTACTACATTTTAGACACGGATGTAGTTTTGGTGAGCATGTGCATGTCATTCCCTAGGTGTTCTCATTCCAATCACACTTTATGAAGTAATGAGCTATGATAGATATGGAATATGTAGATAGTAGAATTGAATCAATAGAATCCCCCTCCTCTAAGAGTGATTGTTATGAAAACTTCCTAGCTTTGGATGTATGGAGCTATGTGGATGTAATTGATATAGTAGATGTAGCCCTATATGGAGTGATAGTAGTGATGGGATGTAATGATCTAGGACCCTCATTATGGTTTTATAAGCTTTATATTTATAGGGATATCAAGTTTAATTCCATAATTAATCCTAAAAATTATGACTAAGGAAAAGATAAGGATGACCAATGGCTAGAAGTGACATGAAAAGGAGTGAAAGGGTATTTTCCTAGATTAGAGCACCATGAGTGGGACCGGGAATCCCCGTGGCACTCCACCATAGTGTGAGGTTCCTGGAATTAGGGATAGAATCTTGGGGAAGTTGTGAAATAGATAGATAAGTAATAGGAAAGATGAAATAAAGTATAAAAGAAAGATGGAAAAAGGTGGGATTAATTGGTACTTTATACACACGAGAAAATTTTAAATATTAGTATAAGATTGGGATAAATATTGTCTAAAGTGCATGATTTTATATCTATATTTTTTTCCCAACTTTATGTTGGTGAGTGAACAACTTGGTAACATAAAGTAGATTAAGAAGTGTACCTGATGTTAGTGCAAAGTGTAGAAGAGAACGTGTCGATGGACTAGAAGCGTGGAATGAAAAAAAGAAAAATGTGGAGGAGTATGGATTCTAGAGATGAAAAATGTGTTAAACATGATGAGAGTGAACCTAGGATGGAACGTGTTTGTAGCTCACTGAGTGTGAAGGAAAATTCATGTGGCGGTGTGTTCTCATTTGTCACCATCGGTTATTTGTTGTGGTTGCCCCCAATTTGACTACTTGTTTCTCATACTTTGGACCGCAAGGAGAAAACATGCAAGTAGTCAAATATGTATGTATGTAAAAATGCATTAGAATTTTTTTAAAATGGAACATGTGCACCTGATCCATGTCGAAAAGAAGGGTGTAAAAGGATATCCTATAATATCATGAGTTCTTTGGGTACGATCTCATGCCACCACCAGCTAAAGAATTATAGGGAGGAAATGCTCTATGTCCTTTAGCTCTAACCACTTCTACTGAAACTTGTTGAAGAGATCTCTATATTGTTCTTGT
Source organism: Taxus wallichiana var. yunnanensis (assembly GCA_018340775.1). Taxonomy (NCBI): domain Eukaryota; kingdom Viridiplantae; phylum Streptophyta; class Pinopsida; order Cupressales; family Taxaceae; genus Taxus; species Taxus wallichiana. The sequence continues at coordinate 83,420,894 of CM031237.1, read as the reverse complement.
TTTTGGGAGATCCTACGCCCCTTTGGATGGAGAAGTGTAGAGAGGCCACCCACTATAACCCTTGAGCCTGTAACCACTCTACAGAATTTCTAAAGGACACCATGTCATGTTATGGTGGATGTGTATGGATTTTGTCTTGTTTGAGCTCACTCATTGTGTCCGAACCGATGTAAATTGTGTTACTAGAGACCCATCATGATGCCCCCTTCTTTAGGGGTGAATATGAAAACCCTGAAGGAAAACGAGGCCACAAAAGAGGACCAACCACACTCTGACCTTGTAACCAACTAAGCCTTGCGGGGAAAGGGAAAGCGCTTGGTAGATACCAAGGCATGTCAAAAAGGGGATGACTAGCCAAAAAAAAGTATTAGTCCATAAGCACATTCATGTAAACAACATAAAAACTTAAATATTATAAAAATGCACCAAAACAGAGTGTAAACATGTAAGAAGAAGACCTCGCAAAGAGGGTTACAAACAAGGGACATCACTAATGATGTCACAAAAGAGACAATGCAATCACGACCACAAAAAATGCAGACAAGTGTGCACAAAAGAAAAGGGATAAGCATGCATATAATAGAAAAAAAGACAAGTATGAATATAGAAGTAGTCATGGAAAAATGTAATCCTAAAAAATAAGTTTTGTACATGAAACACATGTTACCATGTTAGATTGAAAAGCGATATGTCAAAACATGTATGAAGAATTAGTATAAGATGTTAAGTACATAATGAAACAATAACACCTGTATGAGTTGAATTTTGATTCCCCAACGATTGGTAAAGAAGAAGGGTAGAAGGTGAGCATCCATGCCACGTGTAGAGTTCTATATCTATGATCACACTAAAAAAGAGGTGAACACACATGTGTGCATGATAATGACATATAATAAATCAAGCTAACATGTGTAGTAAAGTGAACATTAAAAACAATATTAAGAAAATGTAAATGCATAATGACCTAAAATATGCAAAGGATTGATGAAATGAATGCAAAAATGGAATGATAGAGCAATGTTTCCCCTAAGTGTATGGAATTTTTGCGGTGAGGTTGATTTTTTCCCCCTTAGTAGTCAAGAATGAACCGTGAACAAGAGTGTATCATCAGAAAATGGTCACGTAGTTGTTGGTTATGTCTAGCACACTATGATGAGTGTGTATGTGTAGTGATGATGAGATGTTACATGGGAGATGATCTATGTGGAACCTATAGCAAAAGCATATATAATGACTTTTGTCAATGAAAGATTGATGATTTATCCATAAGTGTATATCACGATGGAAGAAGTGTATGGTGAGAAGATGTATGGAAAGATAATAGTGAACCCTATAGCTTAAGCGTATACCATAATGTGTTGAATGGATGAGTGATGATTTATCCCTAAGCGTATATCACTATATGATGAGGGGTAACAAGTGATGAAGTATATGATTATTTAGCAGATATATGGGACATGATGAATGGTGTGATGATTTAGCCCTACGTGTATATCACTACCTAATGAAATAATAAGGTGGCAATCTAAGCTATAGTGTGTGTCACTACAAGAGGTGGGTGATGCATTTGATAGTGGACGGTGGTGATATAACACTAAGAGTAAGCGTAGACCACTACATGATGAGTAAGAATGAGGTGGTTATTGATCCTAAAGTGTATACCACTAATAGACAAGTGAGAGTAAGGTGGTGATCTATCCTAAAGCATATACCACTAGGTGAGGAATTAAACAAGGGTGGTCATTTAGCCTAAAAACATATACTACTAGGTGGTGAATGAGGCAAGTGTGGTGATTTATCCTAAAGCGTATACCACTAAGATAGGATTAAGATAGATGAAGATGTAATATAATGTGTAGGATAAAATAAGTGATGATAAGATGTAAGATGATAATGAGAATTGGATGAAGGGAGTGGTGATTTAACCTAAGGTGTAAACCACTACTACGTGATGATGAGGTGTGATAATGTAATGGAATAATGTTGGCATTTATAAAAGTATAAGATGATATGATAAGATGTGATAGAATGTAATATGATGATGTAGAAATGATAGGATTGGTGATTTAACCTAGGGTGTTTACTACTACGATATGTAATGATGGGTGTAGGTGGTGATAAAGCCTAGAGAATGGTCACTAGTCCGAGGAAAGTAGTATTATGACATGTAGCATATAGGGAAGGTCCATTTGATTAGTAAACCCTTGGTAGATGAAGATATATGAACCAAGGAACTAGAGTACGTCATAGGGTGGTGATTGCAGCACATAAAACAATGTAATGTAGGTGACCAAGTTATGAATAAAAATGTAGTGTTATGGTAGGATGTGAGAGTGTGATAATAGGTGTAGAGAGAAGACGTAGTGATGATAAAACTAGGCCCATAGGTAATGTGACCTAGCATAAATATAGAATGTATGAGTGAAAATAAAAAAATCCTCATATATGATGATGAATAATGTAGCGTGTATAAACTTGATGATTGTAAAAAGGAATAGTATATGAGGTATGTAAGGATGTCATGGGATGTGGGTTGTGAAGAGAAGTGATGATATAGGATGTGTGGTGTGTGGGTTCAATGTAATGGTAATCCTCAAAAGTCCATCTAGTGTGAATCAAAGCACAACAGTGTGTTATTGGGTAACGAAGGTGTGAGAATGTGTAAGATGGAAGTTGTAAGGTACTAGAAGTATGATAGAAGATATAATGAAGGGGGTATGTATGTTATAGTATATCCCCTTTAGTGGTAGTGTGTATTGGACTAGGTGAACTCATCAAGGAGATCGTTGTCTTCTGGATCAAATTTGAATGGGTGGAAATGGCCGGTATGAGGTTGACCATGTAATGAGGCGGTGTGAGATAAATGGTACATGCCCATAGCATATTATTCATCAGTAAATGAAGTAGAAAGAGAACCATGTGCATTGCCATCGAGTGAAGTTATGGGAGTAGCCCAAAAGGAACTATTGCAAATGAAAATGTAACCAAAGAGCATGGGGAATGAAATATCAGTGTGACTAGGGTATAATGTACCTCCGATGTAAGTAATCCAGGAGTAACCTAACATGAGTAGAGAAGAACAAGGGGTATGTGGTAGATATACTAGAAGATCAAAGACACGCAAGCCATAGGTGGTAGTAATGGTGAAAAACCATAATAGAGATGAGAGGCATGAGTAGAAGGTTGGAGATCATCAAAAGTAAAACCAAGGTGAGCTAGACCCATAGAAGAGAAAATGGTTTCATCGCATGTGGTATCAAACAAAACATGATCCCAATAAGATTCACGAATGAAAATTTTACATGTAAACGGGGTGGGGGATAATGACGAAGATGAAGAAGGATGGATAATTGTGGAACAAGTATGATGTGGAACAAGAGTGGTACTTGGAAATAGTGTGGGGGAAAACATCGAGTACATGATAGCACCATCAAGTGGTGGTAAGTGAGGTTGATCATCCACGATTGTATTCTCATCGCAGTATCAACGTGAGGAATAGGGATTTAGTATGAGGATCATAGATACAATACTAGAATGGATCATGATCACGAAATATAGTATACTTGATACGTTCATGCAATAATTTGATGCAACTATAGACAATGGAAGCAATGAACCTCGTGCATGGCATGAAGCCATGGTTTACCTAACAGATAATTGTATGTCATAGGAAAATCAATAACAAAGAAGATAGTAGGGATGGTCTTGGGCCCAATGGTGAAAGGAAAGGTAATATGGCCTAAACATGGTCAAACAAAACCATCATAAGCACGAAGTGAAATGGAATAAGGGCTAATGTCATGAGAAGACAAACTTAAATCCTAGAGAAAGGTCATGGAGAAAAGGTTTAGCTCAGAGCCATTATTGATAAGAGTACACTTAACATCAAATTTATAGATGTGACACATAATATAAAGTAGTGGAGGGTCATTATCAAAGGTGATAAGGTCACCGAAGGGTAGGCCCAAAATTTGATATGTTGTGAAAAGGCCTCAACTAATGTATCATACATGGAATCGAGGTGCATGTCAAACGAGACATTGGTTGTAGAAAAAGGGTTTAGATGCATTCCAACAAATCGTGGTGGACACAAAAAAATGTTGGTAACATAAATATCCATGTGGATAGGTAAAGATCACTAGAAGATGGTAAAATGATACGTCCGGTTCATCAAAATGACTAAATAAAATTAGTGTATATGGTGGATATAGTAATCCTAGTTAATCTAAATAGGAGGAATAAAACACTATATAAATGGAGTAAATAAAGTAAAGTAATATGTAATAAATGTAAATAAATTATTCTGAGTGAAATAGTAATGCTAATGTGTAAGAGAAGAAGTGAAAAGGACTTAGTTGATTATGAAGATGACATAGGATGTCATAGACCTGAAACTAAAATTCAGCTATGCAAACGACTACTCAAGAACTCTACAGAGAGTAGACAGGGAATGTCTAAAGTGACATAGGTGAACTGGGAGTGTATTGAGCACCCTAGGGTTGGTATGAATTCTGGGTACTCAAGACAACATAAAACCTTAGAAACTATATTTGGCATTATTCAAAAGGATGTATGAAACCCTTCTTGTCTGTCACACACCGAATTTTCTAGATGAGATGGATTACGCCCGCACATGAAGAAGAAGAATACATGGGATTGACCTTAGCCACCAAACTAGTTGACTTATCACGAGCGTTGCAGTAAATTTCAGACTGGATGTAGTTTTGGTGAGTGTGTGCATGTCGTACGATATGTGATCTAATTCCAGTCACACTTTGTGAAGTAGTGAGCTACGATAGTTATAGAATATGTAGATAGTAGAATAGAATCAATAGAATCCCCCCTCCTCTAATAGTGATTGTGATGATGTAGACTCCTAGCTTTGATGTACAAAGCTATGTTGATGCAATTGATGTAGTAGATGCAGCCCTAGATGGAGTAATAGTAGTGATAGGATGCAATGACCTAGGACCCTCATTATGGTCTTATAATTTTTATATCTATAGGACTCTCAAGTTTAAATTTGCAAGTAATCCCGATAATGACAAATGAGGAAAATATAAGGATGACCAATGGCTAGAAGTGACCGAAAAGGAGTGAAAGGATATTTTCTCGATCGGAGCACCCCAAGTGGGATGGGGGAACCCTATATAGTTTAAGGCACCCGAAATTAGGGATAGAATCTGAGGACATTGTGAAATAGAAATAAGTAATAGGAAAGACAATGAAAGATGAAATAAATTATAAAAGAGGGATGGAAAAAGGTGGGATTAATTGGTACTTTGTACACCCGAGAAACTTTTAAATAGTAATATAAAACCTGGCTAAATATTTTCTAAAGTGATTTATTTTATGTCTATAGTGGTTAAACAGATATAAACAAACCCTAGCGGGAGTTACAATTCATTCAGAATACATAACATTTTGATTTGTACTTACCATATTACCATGAAGACCAATAGTTTTTTCAATTATGCTTTCATTTTCCATAGCATAAAATTGATTTTTAATAGATTATTTTTGTTTGTAATACATATGCATCAAAAACACCAGCAACAAGTAAGGTCTATACAAGCCTCAAAGCCGGAAGCTCAATCGATAAGTGGTAGCTACATAAAGTGTTAATATTGAATTTACCATTTTACCACATAGTTCAATATGATTTTTTAATATGCTTTCATTTTATATAGCAATAGCTATATTAATAATATTAATATTGTTTGAAATAAATATTTCCATAAAGGATATAGCTACGGGTAAAGAATATGAAAAACTACACGCAAGGCCCACTGATAAGTGGTATCCGCAAGCTAAAATGTTGATTTTTTCCATTGGTTAGAATTGATATGAGACCGATTAAAAATAATTATTTACTTCCCTATAGTTAGCCACAATAATTACTTTCTTATTTTAGATTTGGAGGGCTTGCTATATGATAAAAACCAATCACCCTCTGGGGACATCACATTCAAGTTTCGTAAGGAGAGAATCAACGTGTGAGGTGGCCTGAAAGAGTTTATAAAGTCATTATCAACAAAATTTGAAATGGGATTTTGGTCAGACAAACTCTCTTCAACTAATGTTGAAAAGATGACAAAGGCCTTCAATAAAAATTATCGATTGACTTGAATCCATTAATCACCTCGGGAAAATAACATTGCAAAATGGTCGATGTAATTAAAATAAAATATCTAGAAAAGATTGGGAGTAGAAATGGCGTCCACTACACTCAAGACACAATGTGTCTGCATTAGGTGCAAAGGGAAACCCTCCAATAAATTTTATGGTTGGGATGAAAATCGAGAGGAGAAAATTTCTCAAAAGATACATGGTTGATGACCAATTTGCAGAAAGACTTATCGTAATAATGTTAAAGAGATTGAATGTTGTAGAGGGCATCAAATATTTTGAGCGAGTAAATGCGAAATAAAAAAGTTAGCATTTCAAAATGTTATTGTTATGATACAAATTAACATTGTAAATAAAATACTTTCAAATGTTTTAGTGATGGTTATTAGTAAATATTTGAATTACAATTGTATGATTATAAGTTGGGAGAATTTAAATCTTCCCTCCTTTAAAGTTTGGAGTGTGAGTGTATAAGTTGCGAAATGTGAATTAACAAAAATATTTAATGAAAATGAATCTTTGAGAATTTTTATTAATGAAATATGTATTCCTAAATTATTTACGAGCAAAGATTAAATACTAGTTTTTCTTTGATATTATAAAATGTATACCACTTTCCAATGCAATGAAATAACTATAATATGGTATGTAAAGAGTCGTTGTCTAAAACATTACATTTTATTCAAATAGATTCTTCACAAGAAAATATTCCTACTATAACAATATTAAATGAGTAATGCACTTAGATTTTTTGTTAACAATATCGAAAGGGAGTTGTTTTTAATTTTTTAATTCATTCACCACCCTTAACCATTTTATTTTTTTTTATCATTTTCAGATATGAATACATGCAACATGAAATTGGTCATATTTATGTAAATGGTGTTTTGAGACACACCCTCCACAAGGCATCTTTGGCATTTAAACAATTAAAAACATTTGGTGGCATCGACCTCAAAAAATAAATTATTTTCTCGGACTACCGTGAAAGAGTTCATGTAAGCAGTGAAAAAAACATTTTAACATAAAGCAATATTGACATCGATGAGAAATTCAAATGTTGATGACATGATGCCTTCATTCCTTGAAAAAATTGGCTAGAGGTCAGTAAGCTTCAAGTTTAGATTTACACTGGAAAATTGCGTCAAGACCAAACGCTCCCGGTTATGATGGTTATGGGAATCCTAATTTATATCTCAATAATCCTAACTCCATTTGGTCATGGTTTAATGTATCGCATACAATTGGAAAAATACAAAGTGCTTTTAGATGACTCTTGAGAGAAAAAAAGTTCAATGATGTTGTGAACTACATAATGGATGAAACATTTTACATGGATTCTATGCCAAAAGACACATAATTGTTAGATGTGTTGTGGCCTTTTTTACAACCATTAAAGGATGTATAAGATGTTCAAGATTATATTAGATCACAAAAAGAATAATAGGGAGATCTTTTATTGGAGCTTTACTATGATTTGTATTTTTGATTTCGAAGCCCATCTTTAGGAATAATCTTACATTATAAATTCAAATTATTCATCAAATGTTTTAGTATAATTATGCCTACCTTTAGCGAAGGAATTTCAATTTATTTCATAGCTATATTTAAATAATAAAATATATATGGGATAGTTTTACACTTAATTTTAAATAATTTTATATCCATATTTGAATCTGAAAATTTTTATGCCATGTCTCTTAGTGTTGATTTTATATCTAAATTTAAATATGAAAATATATCTAGTATGGTTTTACAATTAATTACATTCTCCTACACTGGATCATCGCCCTCTGCTAATTTCTTCATAAAATCTTCAGAAATTCTCTGGTTACACCGAGGTTCAATCACACCATAATAAATGAAGTAAATATGAGATCTAACTTTAAATATGAAAATATATCTGGAATGGTTTTATAGTTAATTACATTCTCCTAAATTTAATCATCACCCTCTTTAAGTTTCTTCATAACATATTCAGTAATTCTCTGGTTGGCCCAAGGTTCGGTGAAACCATAGGAATTAAATCTTGAAAATTCTCACATCTCGTGAATGTCATTAGCCTATTCGCTTGTTTGCTCAATGTTGTTTGAAATATTTAAATTTGTATAGTTTAATCTTAAAAATGATAAGAACACCAAATAAATCATTAAACCTAGTCGTTCTTCGACCTTATAAAACATAACATGTATCTTTTATATACGTATTTAGTGACCACCTAGTCATTATTTCTCGTATAAATGTTGGGTTCCTGAAATCATTAATTTTTTTCATGATTTATAAATTTAAATCGTGACCAGATATATTGGATTTTCTTGGCTATTATCAAATTGAATATTTTGATTTTCAGATTCCAATATATGTGATTTAGAGTACAATTAATTCTAATATAGGTGATTTTGGATTCCAATATATGTTATTCTAATTCAATATATGTGATTTTAGAATTTAATATGTGCGATTTTGGAGTGCTGAGATAATTTTGATATTTGAAATTTTGAATCCAAAAATAACAATATTAGATTCTTATATTGGCTATATTTTTTAGTTGATGGGACTAGAATAAGTCCCAATTTAGTGAAATAAGCATTTTTAGGGTTTGGGTGTAGGGTTCAAGGTTCAAGGTTTAACTTTTAGGGTTAATGGTTTAGGATTTAGGTTTAGGGTTAAGGATTTAGGGTTTATGGTAAGGGTTTAGCGGTTGTAGGGCTAGGGATTAGAGGTTAGGGTTTAGGGTTTAGGGTTAATGGTTTACGATTTAGGATTTCGTGTTTAGGGTCTAGTGGTCTAGGGTTTAGGTTTTAATGTTTAGTGTTTAGGGCTAAAGGTTTAGATTTTATGGTTTAGAGCTTAGGGTTTAGGGTTTATGGTTTAGGGTATAGGAATTTGGGTGTGGGGTCAAGGTGTGGGTTTAGGGTTTAAGGCTCGGGAATTAGGGTGAGGGGTTCAAGGATGGGATTAGGGTTTAGGGTTTAAGGCTTAGGTTTATTGTTTAGGTTTAAGGCTTAGGGTTTAGGTTTTATTATTTAGGTGTATGGCTCATGGTTTGGGGTTAAAGTTTACGGGTTTAGGGTTTAGGTCTCAAGGTTTTGGATTTAGGGTTTATAGTTTAGTACTTAGGGATCAAGGTTCATAGTTTGGGGTTTAAGATTTGGGTTTTAGGGTTTAGAATTTACGGTTAAGGGTTTAGGGTTCAAAATTTAATGTTAAGGGTTTAGGGTTTATTATTTATGTTTTAGGGTTTAGGGTTTATGGTTTAGGGTTTAGGGTTTAGGGTTAAGGGTTGATGGATTAAGGTTTAGGTCATAGAGTTTAGGGTTTAGGATTTAGTGTTTAGGTCTTAGGGTTAAGGGTTTAAGATTTTTGGTTTAGGGTTTAGGGCTTATGGCTTAGGATTTAGGGTTTAGGATTCAATATTTAGGGTTTAGGGTTTAGGGGTAAAGGTTTAATGTTTATAATTTAGTTTTTAGGGTTATGGTTTGGGTTCAAGGTTTAGGGTTTAATATTTAGTTTTTTAGGGTTTAGGTTTTAATTTAGGGATCATGGATCATGATTTAGGGTTTTGGGGTGGGCGTAAGGCTCGAGGTTTAAAGTTTAGGTTCATGGGTAAGTGCTATAGATTTGTAGTTTACGGTTTCAGGATTATGGTTTAGGGTGTAGGGTTTAGGGTTAAGGGTTAAGGGTTTAGGGTTGGGATTTATTTTTCATGGTTTAAGGGTTATTATTTTGGTGTTAGGGTTTAGGGTTTAGGGCTCGTGATTAAGGGTTGAGAGTTTAAGGTTTAGGTCAAACAGTTGTGGTTAAGGGTTTAGTGTTTAGGGCTCACCGTTTAGGGTTTAAGGTTTAGGGTTTAGGGGGATTAGGTTTAGGATTTAATTTTTAGGGTTTAGGGTTTAGGGTTTGGGATTAGGGTTTAGAATTTATGGTTTTGGGTTTATGGATTTAGGGTTTAGGTTTGGGGTCAGGGTTTAGGGTTTAGGATTTAGTTTTTAGGGTTTAGGGTTTAACATTTAGGGATTATGGTTGGTGTAAGGTTTATATTTTAGGTCTTAGGGCTCGATTTTAGGGCTTAAGGCTCAGGTGGTTTAGTGGTTAGGGCTCATAGGTAAGGGTTGGATGTTTAAGGTTTAGGGTTTGATTGTAGTATTTAAATGCTAAAAGCTTTAATTTGAATGCTGAAATCCTCAAAATTACTTATGTACCGACCAGCATTATACTATAAAAACTTATCTTCTAAATTGTGATAGATGGAGCTATCGACTAGTTGCATATGTTAGACTGACTCAACATCTTATATTTACTAAAATAAATTTTAAGCATAAGAAATAATAAAATATAAAAATTAAACATTTATTTTTGTAAATACTAGCATGCCAAAATGACATATCATGCTTATACTATTGGGAATGCGTACGCATTATAACATGTATATATATTTTCTTTTCCAAGCCATTCTTCAAGGCTTGGGAACCCGGTTTGATCGCATGAAACCCGAGGCATGGACTTGTAAAAACACAACAAACAATTTTTATTGTAGGAAAATGCAAAAATATTTATTCCTCCATCATAAATCGACATAAAATGATCGATTCATTTAAAAAAATTATACTATGACGTAGAACATAATATTTACTTTCTAAAAATATATTTTTCATATTTTTTTACCAATATAAGGTTTCCATCTTATTTATTTTCTAAAATTCCTTTTTATAGCTATTTTTTGAAGTTTAAACACTAGTCCAAATTTTAAATTCTCATTCATCACGTAGTATTGTACGCTTAGTGTTGAATCCCCACCATCCACTATCCACCGCCTACTCATATACGATACATAAACCCTCATCATCCACCTCATAGTGACATACACTATAGGCTAAATCATCACCTTATTCTTTCATCATGTACTAATATACACTTAGGGATAAATCATCACTCCTCCATTCATCACATCCTATGTATCCACTATACAATACTATACTTCATCAATTTCTAACACTCATCCTATAGTGATATACGCTAGGGATAAATCATGAATTTTCTATTTAACAAAGTTGTGGTATACGCTTCCGCTATAGGGTCCATGCACATCTCCCCATGTCACATTTCCTCACTATAAAATACACACAGTCATCACAACACACTAGAAAAAACCAACACTACTTGACCATTTCCCGATGATGCACTCTCATTTATGGTTAATGCTTAACCGATGAGGGGGAAAAACTGAACCACGCTGCATGCATACACTTCCATATGTTTGGGGGTCACATTTATCTTATCATTCCACTTTGCATTCCACTACATCTACTCACAACATATTGCATTATCTTGGGGAATTTAATTTTACTTACTAGTGTTTTTCATGGTAACTTTACTACATATGTTAGCTTGATTTCTTATATGTAATTTTCATACACATGTGTGTGTTCATGCTTTTGTTTAGTGTGATCACGAGATACATGAATTTACATGCGGCATGGATGCTTTCCTTCTACCCTTACTATATTAGTCACCTTTGGGGCATCCACATTTGACTCATATAGGTGCTATTATTTCATTTTTTACCTTACATATTCCTTTAGTTGCTCATACATGTTTTGACATATCAATTATCACTCTAACATGCTAACGGGTGTTCCATGTGCAACACTTATTTTCCAAGGTTACATGTTTCCATGACTACCTTTTTTTTATACTTCTATGCTTTGTTTTCTATTGTATATGGATTTTCCCTTTGTTTGTGGGCACACTTTGTCTGCATTATTTGTGGCCATGATGTCCCTGGTGTGTCTTGTGACATTATGAGTGATGTCCCTTTTTTAGTACCCACTTTGTGTGTTCTTTTTACTATTTCTTGTGTGTTTACACTATTGTGCTTGGTATTTTTTCTATACTATTTGTGTTCTACATTGATTACATTCGTGTACTTATAGACTAACAATTGTTTTGGCTAGCCATCCCCTTTTGCATGCTTAGTATTTACTTAGCACTTTCCCTTCCCCATAGGGATAAGTTGGTTATAAGGTCAAAGTATGGTAGGTCCTCTTTCGGGGCTGCATTCTCCTTCAACGGTCGTTGCATGGACCCCCAAAAAGGGGGACATTATCATGGGTTTTTTTACTAACACAATATATTTACATTGGTTTAGACACAACGAGAGTATTCAAACCGGTCTCACGACCTCCATACAAAATGGCCATAATAGAACATGGTTTCATTTGGTAATTCTAAGGAGCAGATTAAAGGCTCAGCGGTTAAAGTCGGTGGCCTCTCTACACTTCTCCATCTAGTGGCATCGAATCACCCAAACAACCAGCACATTACAGAGATCTCTTCAACAAATTTTAGTAGAAGTAATAAGATTTGGAGGAGACAAGCATTTCCTCCCGACACTTCTTCAGCTAGGGTGGCATGAGATCGATAGAAAAATTAGCCACAAGACATGATATACTTCTACACCCTTCTTCTCAACATGGATCAGGTGCACATGTTCCATTTACACTTTTCTAGTGTATTTTACATTTATGTATTTTACACACCATTTTCACATACATACATATTTTACTACTTGAGCATTTTCTCCTCTTGTAGGTCCTTTGTATGAGAAATGAGAAATCAAATTAGGGGTAACAACAATAAAAACAACAATAAAAATAATAAAAACAAGGACAACAACAACAATGATAAAACACCATGGCATGTACTTTCCATACTAACCATGTAGGTACATTACACACAACAAAAACTACACACATGTTCCACCCTAGGTTCACTCTCATCACTTTTTCACATTTTTCATCTTTAGAATCCACGCTCCTCCATATTTTTCTTTTTGTTCATTCCATGCTTGAGTCAATTCCATCATCACACTTTATTCTACACTATACATATTTATCGGGTATGCATCTCTATCTACTTTACGATACCAAGATTTCCACTCACCAACATAAAGTGGGGGAGGTCTTATACTACTATTTAGAAGGTTCTCAAGTGGTTAAAGTACTAATTAATCCCACCTTTTGGCCATTTTTTCTTATATTTTATTTTATACTTCCCGCATGACTTCTAACACTTGTCAACCCACTTTGCAACTTTCCGACATTTTGGCCCTAAATCAAGGCACCCCAACCCGTATTAGGGTGACCCGGTCCCACTCTAATCACCAAAATCTATTCAAATTCCCTTTTTCTCCTTTTTAGATCACTTATAGCCGTTGGTACTCTTTATTTTTTTCTTAGTCAACCTTGTCAATATTAATTATGAACTTTCACTTGAGAGCGTGATAAATATAAAGCTTATAAGACCATAATGAGGGTCCTAACATCACTACTATATATAATTCCATTAGGGCTCGCATCCATTGCTTATATTGCATCCACATAACACCATACATCAATACTAGGAATATATGCATCACACACACTGCATAGGCAGAGATATTTTATTCTATTCCATGCACACATTCTACTTAAATTTTCTATAGCTACTATTGTTCGATACTTAATAAAGTGCGTCCGACATGAGAGAACCTAGGGCACAACATGAAAACACACAATCAAATTACATCCGAGTTCGAAAGGTAGTGTAATGCTTAGTGATAAGACCACTAGTTTAGCGGTTCATGTAAGTTCGACCCATTCATATGCATATTTTATTTTTCTATGGTTTGGGTATTTCTCCTTCCATTTTGGGTCACTCTGTAATACATCTGATGCATCCCACATTATAGAAAAGGAGTAATCAAAGATACTTAGTGACTATACCGGACTAGTATTTCAAGCATTTATATTGTTCCGAGTGCACAAATTATAGATGAGGGCATCTCGTGGTGCTCCAAAGACACTCCCATGTGCATGTGTCATCTCGCATAACCCAGATCTTCCCTTCGTAGGGCCCCTAAGTGTTCGTCTACACTATCGAGTTCAATTTCTAGATCTGTAACAACTTGTGATGCTCTCAGTGTTATCGACTAAATCATTTCTCCCCTTTCTCTTCCATATTAAGGTTTCATTTCTATTTAGCATAATTTATTTACATTTATTACATACCTTGATTTAGTATATTTACAATGTTTTAGTCATCCTAATTAGATTAACTAGGATTTACTATTTATTTATATTTAGTCAATTTCGAGCTTAATCGGTGTGCATATGGAAATTAACTACCTCTTGAAGGGAAAATTTGATAAGAAATAAGTGAAGACATACTAGCCAATGTGTAGGAATGGTTTATTTTGGAAAGCTAATTTGTGAATGGAGGGTGGAAGGAGATCCATACATTTCTCCACCGCTAGTCACGCGTCCATAACCCCAATGGAGATGTTTTGATTCTAGTCACAACATCACTTTACTTCCAACTAGGTTTTCATATCCCCATTAGAGATACATGAAATATTCGTAGAGAGAGTTATATATTGATTTTCTTTTTATTTTTGATGTTTTGATTGATTTTTCTCTTTTTGAAAATTATTTCATCTGTCTTGATTGTTTTTATAAGTGGTTAAGAACAACTTAAGGATTGATAGAAGGATGTGGAAGTGATTGTGATGACGACAGTTGCTTCAGTATCAACAAATACCCCCAAAATTTGTTTACAACAAGTTTATTAGATGTAGACAGGTTGTAGACACCTGTAGTTTGGCCAATGCACTATTACAACTAATATTTCGCTAGTTGTGCTTCTCCCTACAAATCAAGGATACAATGCCGGTTTGACCTATCTAACTTTCTTCCTACGACATCCCTTTTGTCATTTTTTTCACTTGTAAACCATTTAAATAAGCTATAATAGCTTCATTCTAACTACATTAGCTTCTTACTTTCTTCCAGTCCACTTCTACCACCTTCCTAGCCTATCAATCCATTCCATTGGATTAATCGACCCTTCAAAACTCTCTCCAAACCCTAATCACCTCCTAAACATGTTTAACTAAGCTTAAACATGGTTTGTCACTCCCTAAACCTAGTCAAAGTAAGCTTTGACTTGCTAAAAGTGTTTTTGGAATTTAGTGTTTGTCCCACATGCACTCAAGTTTCCCTTTTTCCCAAATGGAAAACTATATATAAGGCTAAACCCCTCTCTCATTTTCAATAATTCCTCCTTTCTTCCTAAGCATAGATTATGGAATTTTGCATCTAGGTTCTAGATTTCATTTCTAGATTTCATTTCTAGTTTAGATATTGAGCTATTTACTTCATTTTTTTGTATTGATAATCCAATTTATAGGGTAAAAGGGAAGAACCATAGGCTCAAAATCCTATAATAGGGAGATCTCTTTCTCTTAATCACTAAAACTTATTTCTTAGGGCTTACTAGGTTCATTATTTTAAGCTTTCAAAGAATAGAGGTAGTGTTAATTAGCTTAAATTTGAGTGTTTACTTCATAATGTATGCTAGTTAGAAAATCTTACTCATTTCTTATCGGATGGTCCACTGATTTTTTGCTTGAAGCCTTTGGGGATTCTTTAGGAATTCTTACCCCAAACTTCATGGCTTTCACAACTTTTCAACACATTTCAAAACCCTGGGGGACTCTTATGTCGATCCTTCATTAATGGAGGTCATTTAGGTTTTCAAAGTTATTTTTCAAGTTTTTTAGTTTAAATCACTTGTTATTTCCTCATTTATATTTTAAACCTTGGATTAATGAACTCTATTTACATGCATTTGTGGGTTTAACATATAAATAGGAAGCTTTGACTAACCAATAACCTATTTGCTCTTAAAATTTTGAAAATCTATGTGTTTTACATGTTTTTTTAGGGCATGTGTAGGTGTTTTAAGGTGACGCGTACATGTTGATATACACGCATCTCCATGAAAAGGCCATACTCACTGAGTTCCTCTGTGTTAATAAAAAAATTCTCTAGCAAGGATGCGTCCGCGTCCCGCGTTGGTCTTTCTCCCATGTCTCCATCTCTCTAGATGCATCTGTGTAATTAATATCACTGTGTAAAAATTTTACAGACTTCTTTTTACTTGGGCCGCATGTATCCATTGGTAGGAGCGTGCCCACATTGAAACCCTAGCGTACCTATTGGATTAGGGCGCGTAGGTGTTGGTGACTATTTTAATCTTAATAGACCCGTGTAGGTGTTGGTATAGGCGCGTACCCATGGTTGGGTGCGTATATGTCGGTTTGGGTGCACAAGTGTTACTGTCAAAATTAAAAAAATTACAGTCTGTTTTAACTATTTCTCTGACATTTTGATGCAGGTTTCTAAAAGTTGAAGGTTTTAAAAACAGGGTTATCTTCTTAAAATTTCAGTTTGCATTAGTTAAGTGTTTTTCATTCCTTAGCTTGAATTGGGATTTGTAAAAAGTGCATATGCTCTCTCCTCACACTTTCCAAAGCGATCTTGGAGATCAAAAGCACTTACACAAAATCTATTTTATATGTTAAAAACACTTTCTCTTTAAAGGATAAAGTAACATTTTTATGTGCTTTTAGTAGGATTTCCACTTTTGTATGCTCTTCCTATTATGATCTTAGGAATCAAAGCACCCTTATGTTTATACAAGTGCATATACTTGAACTCACGGTGTGATTGGATAACATGGGTACTATCTCCAAGTCAAAGAAAGGACTTAAAACTTGAGATAGACCTCCTAAAAGCCGGTGTGCTCCAGACTACCCGCCACAATCTACTCTAATGCAAAAGGGAAACTAACTATCCTAATCTAAATTTCTAAGGGACCGTGGAGAGAGAATGCATAAAATGAAAGCCTACACTAAAGCGGTGATACTAAGAAAAAGAGGTTGTGAGAGTAGTCTCCAAATGCATGAAATAAGCCTCACTTAAGTGCACACTAGAAGAGGTGATACAAAGCTTCTCCATAATCTAGCAAAATGCATTACACAACGATATTCCAAGCATACACAATGATAATGGATCCCCAAGAACATATTAATAGACACAATATTCTTTTAGAAAGATTAAAGAGGCTTATTAAGAAGAATGCGAGGAAAACATAACTAGGAAGATATATCCACAAACTGATATTTTATTGATTCGATATGCACCTTGTTTTCAATCTATTACAAGATAAGGGCCTAGTTTTTCATCACCATGCAAGGAGTCCACTAAAAGGGCTGCAAAGCACATTGGCTTCACAAAGCAATTTTGACAGAGCTTTGCTATCCTGGAAAACCCCCTCCCCTTACAATGAGCCCAACACTCCAATTTATAGAAAAATGAGAAGGGAAAGAGAAGGGAAAATGGAAATCCCAAAATTTGTCCTTCAACCACCTGTATAAGAGACATTAAATGGAGTAAAATGATTATATATTACTTGAAAAAGGCTCTCCATCTTGTCCCGTGTCTTGCAAAGAAAGAATGATGACCATGCCTCTTAATCGCACTCCCAACCACCAAATAAAACATGTTATGAACCCAGCCACGTTTTCTTACAAATCTCAATCAATGTCCCATCAAATCTAGAATTTCTTGATAACTTTGTGTCAAACTTGGAGCCACGATTCTAATGGTACCAATTTTGTGTGATTTCGTTGAGAAATGCAAAAGTTATGGTCTTACGAGTGCGGGCAGCTATTTTGGGTTTAGCTGAAGGCGTTTTCGTCATTTTCGATGGAATGAGCATTAATCGACGAGCCGAATATGTTTCTCTTAATTAAATATATCTACCCTCATTAAAAATAAGAAATCGTGCTCGTCTTTAGAAATCGTGTCGTCTAGGGATGTCATGCTCGACTTTAGAAAGTCCAATTTTGCCTTGAAAATCGGAGCTGTGAGTCAAAAGTTATGGCCGTTTGAAGTTTCACGGGTCAAACATTGACTTTTCTTCATTTGCCTTCGGCCGCTTCGGCTTTCCGCGTCCCTCGCATACCTTTGTAATGCCTAGATGTCAAGATGAAAATCTCAAAGGAGCCAAATCGGCCTTCCTTGTTCCTATTTGAGGTGAAGACACGTGGCAGATTCCATTCGTTGGTGGCTCTTTCGGCTTTTCGCGTCCCTCGCGTATTTTGGCCCAAATGTCCCAAACGAAAGTCCCCTCGTTTTGGCCAAATCATTGGTTGGCCCTCCGCATACCTTTAACAAAGCCTAGATGTCCTGCACTATCAAATGGGGACAAATATCTCTGAACCCGCTCGAAAGTGCAAAACTTTTCAATTTTTCGGAGAGAAAATATTTCGCGCCCCACGCGCACCTACGGCCCAGATGTCCCAAACCACTCGATAACAAAACTTGGCGATTATTTCCAAGGGCATGGTTCACCTTTTCCCATCCCGCATCCCGATGTCCCAATATCATCAATCGCCGGGCGGCTTTTCGGCCGATTTGCGCCCGACGTCCCAACGGTCCTGCATGTAGGACTAGGGACTTAGCCGATTTTCTTCATTTTTTCGCCCCAAGCTTGTTTTTGCATTTTTTCACCTTTTCTAACTCATTGGGTTTTCTTCTTGGACAGAGAGTTAGAAAGAAGCAAAGGGACCTCAAAAACACAATTTTTGCCTCAATCAATATACTTTCTCGGGATTGAATAACTGATGCATGTTATCAAAATTACCTAGAGGGGTGAATTTTGGATAACACTTCCTTCACGCCTTTGGGCGATCTTAGGAATCAAAAGCAAGTGTGAGTTCTCTTTACCTCAATCAAGGTGAACCGAGAAAACTACTAAAAACTTATTATCTACATGGACCTAACATTGGTCAAATAAAGGTGTTAAGAACGAAGCAAAAACATCTAATACACGTGTGTTTGTAGATTGCCAAATGGTGTGCCACTTTTCAAACCACATTAGATTAAAAAGATTGAAAACACACCATATTCAACACACCGTATTCATGCAGGTTTTAAAAGGGTAAGTCCTCTCGCTTAATCGAACGTAACCCCTTTGGCATAAATGCCTTAAGCTATAACAATGGGGGTGGTTCTAGGAACCCCAAAGTAGTCCACCACTGAGTAACCTCATGGAAGAAACGGGAAGCACCTCGCTTACCCACTTGACTAGTACACCTTGTGAGTTAGAGTTGCAAGTTGTTTGTATCGTGACCTTAGTAAAAGTACACGATGGATGCATTCATTTCCCACTATACTTGAAGGGGGATAAAGCCGAGACACTCCCAAACTAGTCATTGCAACTTTTTGGGTAAATGCACCTCGCTCTTAGACAACCTTGTAACACCTAGTTGAGAGAACTTATTAAGGAAACCATTTTGTCTGGAGGCCAACTTTACTAGTCCATTCACGTCATTTTTTGCCATCATGAAGTGATAACTTGTTTGGATTCAACATTGTGTTTTTCAAACACGGTAATGAACTCACTCCAAGTTTGATCTGATTGTCTTTCATCACAAATCTAGACAAATGTATTACTTAGCTTAGCTTCCTTCTTATTTTTCAAACAAGGCGAAGCTCTGCCCAAAGTGAAACTAAGTCTATTTTCACACATTCTTGATATACACCCATGCGTTCGTAATTTCCACATTGGAATTCAAACAGAGGCATACTTTACGTGTCGTGTTAGAGATAGTGCTAGCTACTTTTTTGTACATTTACACTCATCCATGTTTGTGGCTGGGGTGTTAAACGACTAAAGCAAGTGGGTACGTTTTCACATCTTTGGCAATCCTATGATCTTGACTTCAGGATCTTCGTCATTGTTACGGGTCGGTTTTGTCATTCTATCTCTCCCTAGTTTGTCAATTTATTTTTAAATTTTAGTCATTTATTATTGGCATTTACATTGCGTCTCCCATTCCTTGGGAATGTAGTATAAATCCCTCTATTACATGGTTATGCTCGCTTTGCATCATCGTAACTTCTTGTTATACCTTCTACTTGGTTTTAGTTGACGTCATCTAGGTTTTTTTATGAGTGTTGATAACGCATTATATATATCATCATGATGTTGTCTTGATATCAACGCCTTGCTTGCTTGGTTGAGATAGCTTGATAGTGTTGTTGACACTGTATCTAATTGTGACTTCTGCTTTTCAAATACACTTGGCTTATTGTCAGTACTTGAGTCAGTTCTAGGTATACCTTGTTAGAGGACTTTATCAGTATTGTGCTGATATTCAAGCCTTGTTAGATTTCTAACTTTGGCCCACATATCTAGTACAACATTGTCATTCATCTTGGTCTTTTAAGTATAGATTTGACATAATACAACTTAGGTAAGTGATACATTTTCATCTGTCCATATCGGTATCCTTTGAAAACTAGTAAACATAGTGTTGCATCTAAGTATTGGCTAGTAATGCCTAGAATTTTCAAAATGGCAACAAAATCCAGTGAGCTTAATGCAGGAGCTAATCCTTTCGATGATTTCCCCTTTAGCAGAACAATTTAGGACCGCTCTTCTCTCAAGTCAAAGATACGGAGATGTTAATCGATCATAGTGGAGAAGATTTGGACTCTTCGAGAGAACAACAAAGGTTAGACCTAAACAGATTTGACAAGCTCTTATATTATAACAAAGATCAAGTACTCATGAGAGTCTTGGCATTAGGAGCTAAACTTCCACACGAGCGTGAAGAAGAAACAAAGTTCGTTGACCCTAACTTAGGAGAGTGAAGATTCATTTTAGACATAGATAATCCTTTCGATGTGGGATATGCATCCACTTCTGGGAAACATAAGGCCGTTGTTGAAGGTGAAACAACATGTAAACCTCACTTTAAGGCTTCGCGTAAAGCAAAAACTGAGCGGAAGTCCTCCCCTCCTCAGAATTTCAATGAAGAAGAAGATCCCCTGGTTGAGGAGGAGACCCTTAAAAAATAGATCTTGAAGTTGAGTCAGAAATTAGTGACCTAGGAACGTCAAAAGAAACATAGGTAAAAATAAATACAAAAACAAACTTAACAAGTTTCAATTGATCCGCATACAGACTATACCTTTAAGGCAACTTAGGCTCAAAGTTCGATATCACCTACTAAGGAGCAACTCATCCAGGATGAATTGAAATCTATGAAAGATACGATCACAACATTACAACAAGGAAATATAGGCCAAAACAGAAAGTATCTCTACGAAGAACTATGTCCTTATCCCTTCGATAAAGACATGCTACTGCAGCCCTTTCCTAAACATTTCACTATCCCAAAGCTCGACAAGTACAAAGGCAAAGGTGATCCCCGTGATCACATCAAATACTTTTACATGGCTTGTCAAGAGGTCGCTACAATGATAATTTTCTAATACGACTCTTTCCCCGCAGTTTGGGAGCTTTGGTGATTGAATGGTTCTATAGCATACCTAAAGGATCTATAACAACGTGGCCGACACTAGCAAAAAAATTGTGCGGTATTATTCTTTCAATATTGAAAACAATATCACGATGAATGACCTTTGCAATGCAAAGCAAAAACCTAATGATACCTTCGCGTGTTTCTTACAATGATGGAGAGTGCTGGCTAGTCGCTTCCCTTGTGCTTTACCTGAAAAACAATTAGTGCATTTTTGTTCCTAATTTAAACTCATAGATATCCTTCCATCTTCAGATGCATTGTGGATCTAACTTCGAGGAAGTTATAGAGAAAGGTAGCCAAATTGAAAAGGCTCTTATTACCAAAGGAACACTTAAACCCTTTGTCAAAGACAAACATGAGGCCAAATCTGTAGACAAACCTAAGTTCTTTAATAAGAACAAGCACGTTGTCGGTGATGGAATTACTAACTCCAAAAGAGTCCAAGTTGTGCAGACATGTCCGCTTTTGAAGCTTTCGCAAGGACCTCGTCCCAAGGCACCTACAAAACGTACATTCACAACATTGAGCGAACCCCTGACTGCTATATTAAAACAATTAGATGATGCTAAAATGGTACTTGGAATGCTCCAAAACTGGTTGGTATAAAGACCATGAATACTGTGACTTCCATCATGTCAAAGGACACAAAATAGATAGATGTCTATGGCTGAAACACTTCATACAAGACCTCATTGAAGAGGGAAAGATTGTCATAGAATCACCTCCTGATTTAGGACAAGGTCCTAATGAAAAAATGGGCATATACAAAGAACCTTTTCCCAATCACATGGATAAAAAGAAAAGGAAACCAGATCATGAGCAAGCCTCTAATGACTATCGCATGCTGCTATGTATGTTTACCCTAGTAATGACAGTCCATTCGACTCCCTTATAGGTTGCATCTATTCGCCTGATGAACGAGTAAACACAATCCGAATTCTCAAAAAGAGTTGTGCAGTTGGAACGTGATGCGCTCACTTAATCATACCTGATCCAATACCAACTACCCAAAGCCAATATAATTTACTAGACCAGCTAGAGAAAACACCAGCTAAAATATCCATTTTAGACCTTCTTAAAATCTCTACTGCTCACAAGGATATATTGTACAAAACATTACAAAATTCTAGAGTCTCTACTAAGGTAGATCCTGCACTTGCAAGCTATGGTCACCCACCTTGAACCCGCTAATCATATCACTTTTGATCAAATGTTATCCCATGTAACAACCCTAAGCATAATTTTCCTCTCTATTTAGAAGTGGTCATTACCCGTCGTAAGATTAAAAGAGTGCTTGTGGACGGGGATCTGGTCTAAACATATGCACATGAAGAGGCAGCTAGGCCTTTCAGAAATGGATCTAGGAGCTAAGACCATCACCATCACAGCATATGATAATGAGGAGAGAGAATCTGTAGGTACTATTATAGTGCCCATGGAAGTAGGTCCAACCTGTCATGATACGACCTTCCATGTCCTAGATTTAGATCTCCCATATAACATGCTCTTGGGGCATCCATGGATTCATGCCATGCAAGCTATCCCTTCGACATTTCATTAGTGTATCAAGTTGTGCCATGAAGGGTGTATAGTCACTATCTCAGGTGATCCTGAGCCATTCACTCACTGTTAGGCGTTGCATAGTTTCTCTCGTGCAGCCTATGAGTGCCCTTCCATGCGGATGTTGTCATCCCTCTTAAAACGGAAGCTATGAAGAATCGGGTGGACTCATAATCACTCACACCTTATAATCAGGACTTCCCTTCTTTGGTCAATCCTTTTACATCTTGGGAGGCTACATCAGCAAAATATGGCCCAAGAGAGCCATTTACTCTTGAACAAGCATTATTAATTTCAGACTTATCAGTGTCACCTAGGACATGGGGTAAGCCCTATTTTCAGTTCAAAAGTACATGAGAACCATGTTTAGAACCATTGGATAAATTTTTTCATAGTGGCCTCCTATCCAAAGAAAATATGTTGGAGGATCCCATTAGTAAGGTGCCAGAAGGAACCATGGCCTCATGCCATCAAGCGCCTCAGTATATTAAAGGACACCGCATGATGTTTGTCATGGGTTATAAAGGATACGGATGTGGAGCCAACGCACAAGGCTATCTAGAACCTATTCCTACTCACCATTTCAAATCTGACAAGCATGGTCTTGGGTTAAAATCCCAGGATGCTCAACCCATCGAGGTTGATGCTACCTTTTCTGAATGCAAGGACGTTTCGTATAATGTAGATAGCGATACAAGTTCCCAATGTAGCCTCTACGAAGATTTGGCTTCCACGAACCTATTCCTGGAGTCAGCCATCCTTACCCTATCTGAATCCATCCCTTCAACTCGATTATCAAGTCACCCTAGTTTATCTTGAACTTGTAGATTGGGACCAACAACTTTACGTACCACTTGATATCTTCAAGAATGATGAAGCATTCACGGAATTCATGGGACTCAGGGATTTTCTTCTCTAGGGACCACAAGAAAGGATTCCAAATTCAGTTAAACACATGTGCATACTTTGGAGAAGAGGCAAAGATGTGTGGCCGCTTGGGTAAGAATGTTGTGAATAAAAGTAAAAATACTTCAGAGCAACCTAGTACAAAGAATAAATGGAAATATCACAGTGACAAACTCTTTAAAACACTTATAGAAGAACAAAATGAAAAGCGCGTGGATAAAATAGCTTATCCATTTGAAGATGATAAAGAGCTACCTTAGGAGGTTGATCTCACCCTCTCTCTCCTGATCCTACTAGAATGGAGGATGCATCTAAGATGCTCATTGAGGAAACCATCAGTGTTGACATTGGTTCAGAGGATTTACCAGGATGATCAAGTTTGGGGCTTCACTCTCAACTCAAGAACAAAAACCTTTGTGGAACTCTTAAGAGAATATGTTGATATTTTCACATGGACATTCAGATATTCCCAGCTTAGATCCAATACTATTTTTGCATAACCTTCTTGTGTACCCAGACGCTAAGCCCATTAAACAGAAACTGAGGAAGATGCATCCTACAGTTACACTTCTTGTCAAAGAATAATTGTAGAAACTTTTAGCTGTAGATTTTATCAAACCTATTGATTACTCAGATTAGATCTCCAATATAGTCCCAGTTCAAAAGAAATTTGTTGGCATTAGGATCTGTATTGACTTCGTGACATCAATAAAGCATGTCCTAAAGATGATTTTCCTTTGCCAAACATAGATATGATCATAGACTCTACCGCTGGCTATGAGATGCTATCCTTAATGGATGGCTTCTTGGGGTATAATCAGATAAGGATAGCATAAGAGGATCAGCACAAAACTGCCTTCATCACTCCATGGGGAACCTTTTGTTACAAAGTCATGCCATTCGGACTCAAAAATGCTGGGGCTACTTATCAGCGTGCTATGACTGTCATTTTTCATGATATGATGAACGATATTATGGAGGACTATGTGGATGACATATTAGCTAAATCAAAGAGTAGAGAAGAGCACCCATAAGTGCTTAGATGTATCTTTCAGTGCCTCGAGACTACAAGGTTCATCTTAATCCTAAGAAGTGCATCTTTGGTGTATTATCAGGAAAACTCTTGGGATTTATAGTATCACAGAGAGGGATAGAAGTGGATCCCACCAAGGTCACTGCTATTACAGACATGCCTCCACCCACCACTCTTAAACAACTCAGAAGTCTGCAAGGAAAGATCCAGGCTATTCACCATTTTATTTCTCAGCTTGTAGATAAATGTCATCCATTTACACATCTTTTGAAGAAGGATGTTGCTTTCAAGTGGGGGCCCGAATGTCAGAAGGAATTTTCTCTGCTCAATAGTACCTTGTAAATCCACCTGTGCTAATGCCCCCTACTCCTAGAGAGCCTCTCCTTTTATATATTTTTACTACCCAATTCGCTATTGGTGCACTGCTTTCCCAATATGACCTTGGCCATAAGGAGAGAGCTATTTATTACCTTAGTCATACATTGATTGCCTATGAATTGAACTATCCATAGATTGAAAAGGCCTACTTGGCAGTTGTCTTTACATTTCAGAAACTCTGCCATTACCTCCTTAACAATAAAACTAAACTTATTTCCAAGGTTGACCCTCTTAAGTACCTCTTATCCAAACCCACCTTAACAGGCCGAATGGCTAATTGGATCATTCTTTTGAGTGAATTTGAGATAGATTTTGTAAATCAGAAGTCCTTAAAAGGACAAGTATTGGCAGATCAGTTGGTAGAAGCACCTTTACCAGGAACAGAGCCTTTGTGTCTGGATCTCCTGACGCATCTATGATGTATATCGAAGAATCCGTGGAATGGCAGGTCCATTTCGATGGATCATTTACTTTTCATGGATCAGGAGCAGGAGTGGTGCTTATTACTCCCACAGGAGATATTATACCAAGGGCATTCGTTGGGGTTTCCTTATACCAATAACATTGCAGAGTATGAGGCACTCATTGCTAGCCTCAAGCTAGCTATCACTTGGAACATCAAACAGCTGTGAGTTGTTGGAGATTCTCAACTCATCATTAAGTAGGTCAATGATGAATACAAGGTTAAAGATGAAAAACTTATTCCCTATAAGAAGATGGTTGAAACCCTGAAGGAATATTTTTCACATGTCATATTTGAACAAAAACCTAGATCTCATAATAGATCTATGGATGCCATGGCTACCATCGGCTCTCTCTTGCGCATCCCACCTGAAGAGAGTAAGATGCCTTTCTTTGTGGAACACTTACAGATGTCGGCATATGATATGCTTGAATCCTATTTAGCATGTGAGGTTGTTGGTCCCCTATCCCCATGGTATGACCCTATTTACCAATACCTATAAGATGGAACCTTCCCACCTAACATTACCCATTTAGAGAAAAAATCCCTTATCCACCGCATTGCCCATTATACCCTCCTAGGAGGCACCCTTTATCGTCGTGGCTATGACAGGAACTTGCTTCACTGTCTAAATGTTACTAATTTGGTTCACGTGATTAAAGAGGTACATAGTGGTATCTGTGGGGCACACACTAGTGGCATGGTGCTAGCTAAGAAATTGTTGAGAGTAGGCTACTATTGGCCTACCATGGAATCTGATTACTGCAACTTTGTGAAGAAATGTGAACTTTGTCAAAAGTACGGTAATCTCATACATGCACTAGCACAGGCTTTGCAGCCTATTACAATGCCTTGGCCTTTTTCAAAGTGGGGTTTAGATCTCATAGGGAAGCTCCACCCTTCTTCATCAGATGGTCATACACACATCATAACTGCCACCAAGTATTTCACTAAATGGGTGGAGGCTATTCCTCTTACCTATGTCACCGGTGTGTAAATATCCAAGTTTATCATGAACCATCTTATATGCCGTTATGGTATCCCCTCGGCCATTGTCACTAACAATGGTAAATCTTTCAAAAACAAGACGGTAAAAGACTTGTGTCAACGCTTTCATATCCAACTTAAATGGTCCACCCCCTATTACCCTCAAGGTAATGGGCAAGCGAGGCTACAAAAAAAACTCTTGTGTGCATTATGGAGAAAATGGTTAGTAAAACTGGTCGTAATTGGCACTTGCAAATCCATCCCACCCTCTGGGCTTATCGAACCTCCATCCGCACCCCTACTGGTGTGACCCCATATTCACTTGTCTATGGCACTGAAGCCATCATACCTTTGGAAGTGGAGCTTCCCTCCCTAAGAATATCTCTCAGGGACTACCTCATGACAAAGATGAAGACTACAGAGTTGCTCGCCTGGCAGAGTTGGAACTATTAGATGAATGATGTATCAGAGCACTTAATCACCTTAAAGTATATCAAAATAGAGTATCCAAAGGATACAACAAACGCATCATTCATAGGGAATTTGATGTAGGTGATCTCGTACTAAAATAAAATCTAGAAGAATACCACCAAAGATAGGGAAAAGAAAGGTAAATTTGAGGCCAATTGGCTCGGTCCCTATGTGGTGACCGCTAAATATGGATCAGGGGCATATAGACTTACCTATTCAGATGGTGAAGAGCTTCCAGAGCCCATGAACGCCATTCACCTCAAGCACTTCTATGCTTAGGCATGGCTGGAATATTGAGATAAGAAACTAAAAAGTAGAAAACAAAGAAAAAACAAGCAAAAAATTAAAAAATTGAGAAAAAGTAAAGAAAAAATAGGTCATCCTCATGTGAAAACCATGCAATTGTGGCACAGTGGGCATGTCCTTTTGTGAAAACCGGTTTCCGGTGCTCAAGGAAGGTTTCTCATACACAAGTCACTCTTGCGACAAGATGGGTAACTCTTGCCACTTGCTAAATTTCAGTAGTACCCTAGCTAGGTCTAGGGATCCGACCTCAAGCTCCCTTGCAGGACCTGTGATCTGGTTTACTTACGCTATATCGTGTGAAGGATGTGGCCTATTTGTATATTCCCACATCATGCTAGGGGCACATTCACATTCCACTTCATTGTACACTAACATGTGGCATTTGACCCTTTGTATATTCCTACATCACGTTGGGGGCATTCCACGTTTCTTTAAAGCTTGTACATTGCTTTCAGAACATGACCTTGGAAAATACAAAAACATTTAGAAAATGATACACAAAAATCTAAACATCTAGAAAATTTCCCTTTTTAGGGATAAAGCTACATTCATCTCACAATGTCATCTTAGGGAAACCTAGACAACAATGATGAACGCAGCTACGAAAACTTATCTTTTAGATAAACCCAAAAACATTAGAAAATATGTCAATGTTGTCCTACAAAAACAAAGTGGTAGTTAGATTTCTTTTAGTTTTTGGTTTGTATAGTTTTGGTGTACTTAGCTTGTTGTGTTGTTCGTTCTTTGAATGATTCTTTTCTTACATTATGTTAAATCTTGTTAGGTTTAATTGTGTGTTGCGTTGCATTGATTGTTAAGACTGTTATGCTTGTAAAGTAATTGTTGTATATTTATTTGATTGCTATGTGCATCTGTTGGAACTCATTTTTACTTGCTTGGATTAAAGTGTTAGATTAATCTTCTTTTTTGCATTGTGTTGCATGTGTGTGTTGGTTTAGTTTTGTTAACTTTTGCTTGTGTGTTTGTTTAGCACAGTTGTTTGTTATCACATCTATCATATATCATTTCATCACATTTATCACATCATTTACTACATCATATATACAAAAATGCTAAGTATTACATCATGCATGTATGCTAAGCTAATCATCACATATCGTATCATCAATGGGGGCAAGAGGGGTTGTGCATGATCACTAATCTATCCCCCACACCAATATCATCTAGTATCATCCCAAAATACTAGCCATATGGAATCAAACATCTCATAAAGTGAAAACACATGATATCAAATACATGAGTATATCATCACTATGAAAGAAAAACATGTACATCTCTACATCTGAAAGTATGTCACATACATGAAGAGGAAAAGATACAACATGAACATCAATGAAACATAATTACCATGACAATATATCAATGCATGACAAGATATACAAGAAAGTGTCCATATGGTACATGTATAATAAAAATCTGTGTCAAAGTCGGTATATACAAAATGCTCTGTCCATCTGCCATATAAAAGGGGCAGGGATCAAATACTAAGCCTACATACAGAGGCATGGTGGTACATAACAAAGGTACCTACATCAATCAAAATCGGGCCTTCATCAAGAGGCATCCGTAAAAGAATCTAAAGAATCTATACATAGTCAAAACCCGCCTTCATAAGAGGCATATACATCCAATACATACATATATATCATGGCATGAGTAGGAGACTCAGCCGCAACTCTCACCCTCACGGGGCTGCTGGGACCATGTCCTAGAGGATAGAATAATGGAGGCTATGATGGGCCTACCCCTGAAGAACCTGCCAACTATGAGGGAGGACCCCGTATACCTCTCTCGTTGTGTACTTGGTTGTGTGGCCTCGCTACTTTGTACTAACCTAGCTGACCTCCGTGATCTAGAGCCTGTGTGGCTCACATCAAGCTGGGCAAAAGGCGTCACTCACTCTACTACTGGAACTACTCAAAAGTAGGTTGTCCTATAATAAAGAGCCTCGCCTGTGGCCCTGATAGTGTCATGTATCAAATCATCATCTCCTATGGCTAAGGCTGCCTATAGGGTGGCATCACGCTCGCCTATCAATCGACCTCTATTAGCATCAGCCTGCCTAGTAGCAGCGGCCTCTCGATCCCTCTCCAGTGTGACACTCTATAACTCAACGTGAGCCTGGTCTCTCTCTATCAGATAGGTCTGTCCCTCGGCCTGCACTTGATCATGCTAAACCATGACACTTTGTGTAATTGGCTCTATACTTGCCTAAGGCACCCACTAGACTGAGTGCCCTACGTTGCCAACTGTGTAATCTGACCCTGTCATATGGCCCTACCACTATCCCCATTCTTGAAACTCGGCTGGTCTCTCTCGGTAGTCAAAACCTAAACATGTGCTCTAGCTTTGATCTCTTTCTACAGCCACCGAAGTGGTACCATTATCTCGGCCTGTAATTGTTGATGTAGTTCAAATCCTGTGTGGAATCATGCCATGATAGTTTTCTTGTGCAACTTAGATCTCGCACCTATTTGAAGCCATGTAATTTTGTGTAAAACTAGCCTGGGCGTTATCCCGTAAAATTGACAAGGGAAATTTTCCTCAGAACATAATTTTGTTTGATCCCTGTTAGGGATCCTTCGCTTAAAAGCCTTCGCGCATGGTTTTCCATCTTTTTGAGCCACGGGTGCCCGAAGCGTAACACCAAAGCCTTTGGCGCATGGTTTTCCATGTTAGCACGCTTCTCGGTGCGCCAAAGGGCGCACGTAATCTACATGCAACACCAATTTTTGGCGCGCCAAAGGGAGCACATAACTTCATGTCGACAACGAATTTGGTGCGCCAAAGGCGCGCTCATTCTTCTCGCTGACATTTCTTCCATGCGCCAAAGGGCGCACGCTTTCCCTTGTCGACAGCAGTTTCCATGCGCCATTTCAAAAGGTTGGTGGCGCATTAATGACAGGTTTTTCTATAAATATCAGTGCGCGCCCAATGTCATTTTCATTCTTTTGTCGAGCACGTGATACTTCCGATTTGTCACACCCGCTGCCGTCACTATCATCACAGGTGGACCCGCTCAAGGAATTTTTGCTATATCTAAGGTAAGAGGTTCTCCCTCTTTTCCATTCTGTGCTTTCATGTTCTCGCTTTCGTGTTCTTGGTCTGGGCGTTTCTTGGTTTTCGTTTTGGTTTGCTGGCCTGTTTTACTGAGGTTTGTTTAGGCTGGTTTCCCCCTTGGTTTGCTGGCCTGTTTTCTTCTTTTCTTTTCTTTTCCTCCTCCTCCCTCTTTCCAGATCTGCTGGAAGGGGAGCTGTTTTAAAATGGCTTGGTCTAAGGATCTTTTGATATGAAACCCTTTGTCCAAGCGGCCTTTGAAATGGAGAAAAGAATGAATATGTTTGAGAAAGTGTTCTCATGGCGCACTCGGGCGCGCCTTTGTTACAAAAAGGACAGCCATGCGCTTCTGCGCACTCACACACCATGCAACACTTTCAAAATCCGCGCCTAATGGCGCCCTTTCCATCCTCGCGCAGCTTTGAAATCATGCGCCCGAGCGCACCCTTTCAGATGCTCCAAGTGTAAAACCCGCGCCTCCTTAAAGCCTTCTGCGCACCCTTTGTCCATGCCGCATAATGTTTCCATGCGCCAAAGAGCGCACCTGGGCTTCGATGCAACAAAAGCCTTTTTCGCGCAAGTATAAAGATTACATAAGCGCTGCGCACTTCCTCCGACGCAGTAGAACATGATGTTGTGTAAACCCTCCATGCGCCGCGCTTATATTCCTTTCGCGCATCATTCATCCATGTTACACAATCTTTCCATGCGCCATAGGTGCATCGAACCCCAATGTAACACGATTTCTCGTGCGCCTGTTATAAAATGCAACTCGCTTCATCCATGCGCCATGCGCTGGGCGCCAATATAACCTCTGCAACATTCCTTTCTTGCGCGCCTTATCTATTTGGCCTGCCAATTGTATTTTTCCTGCGCCCTGAGCCTTTAAATCTCTAACTCCTCCTGCTAAGCTTTCCAATGGAAGATCAAATGACTAATTCAACCTTTTTGGATTGGGTCTCTCTTCTTCTTCGTGGCAGATCAGAACTGAGTTCGAAAGAACACATGTCTACGCAAGCAAGAAGCCCACCAAACCAAGAGGAAAGGCAAAGCTAATGTAAGAAGAAATGAAATACAAATATCGAAGGTCGATGCCCGAATCACAGCCGAGTGCAAAGATGGATGTCCTGGACTCAATGGGTCACATTGACATGGATGAGTTCCGCTTAGAACTCAAAAGGTTACAAGAAGTCCATGGATGGACAAACTAATAGGCAAAGGTCCCGCACTTTGCCGAGAGGAATCCTCGCCGCCTGTGAACAACGAATTCATGATGGTTGCTGTGCACAATCCTTCAACAAGGACACAAGATGTGTCGAGAATGAAGCAAGGGCGAGGTAGTCATAAACCTCACCGCCCGTCATTTTGAGTCGATGCTTCGCATCCTCACCACCGAACTACGTGGCTGTTAGCCAACAGGAATGCATCAAGGCCTGGGAAGACAACGAAGGCCAGTGCATGCAGTTAATGAATGAGGTCTACCTAAAGAATAAGAAGGTAGTGACCCGGTGGCCTCAGACTATCCACCGAAGTGATTTCTCGAGGAACTCAAAGTGACTATCACTTTCCTAAGCAGTAGTCTTCGGGCTTTCGATGCCCACTATTTCCATAAGTGGATGTCATGGTACTGGAAACAATGAATAAGAATTTGCCCGATCAGCGCTTTTGCTGGGGTGAAATAATCAGCAGCACCATCTCTGAGCAGCTACAACATTGCCACAACTGGAGTGTTTCATATGAACTCCTATGTAGTCTACGCCGCAAAGACGGCAAGGGATTACCTGTGGCTCAACCGAAGTGGAGTATGGCCTCAGGCCAAGATATTTGATTACTATCCAGAGCTGAGACTAGAGAATAGTATCCCTCAATTTGCTAAAATCAATGATGTTTTCTTCTATCACATCATGTGCATGTTAGGCCAAATTTGACTCATAAATGATGACAAAGAACATAGTGGCAGTCACAGAGAAATGGGGAGCCTTGTTCACCCAATTTCCCACGTTCACCTATCTAAGGGCTGCCAACTTTTTGGGAGAGCCAACCAGGCTACCAAGGTATGCTGGACCAAAGTTGATTTTATTGAACTATCAAGACAAATTGGTCACATACCATGAAAAGTGCCTCAAGAGAAAGAAGGGCGGAACTCCTTTCCCCCTCAAAGAGGCCGTTACACATGCTCCAGCCTATCACAAGGCGAAGGAGATGTTTTTGAGCTAGAATTGCTCAACCTAAAGCATGATTTCCCAAAGCAAGGCCTACATTCGACCCTAGGGGCGGTCTACCAAGGGCTAAGCTTGATCCAATTCATGTCCCTCAGATTGAGGATATCTACATGACGTTCTCCATGAGGTAGAACTCAGAAGAAAGGATCACTCTCGCTTGGCATTAACGGAAATCATCCAATACGGAGTGGCCATTGTCCCAAAAGGCTTCCAAACCACGGAAGACGAAGTAGACAAAGTGTATAATGACACAGAAGGGGATGATTGGCCCTTCCTGACATCGATGAGCAAGGCTCCTCAAACAATCGAGGAGAGGGTAAAAGAAACTATGCGGAGAACGGAGTATCGGGTGCCGCATGAACGGACTAATCTACCCGGGTAGATTTCACGACTTCCCCTTTGGGCAACGCACCTCCAAGGACAAAGAAGCTGCTGAAAGGCAAAGGTGCCGAAGGTGAACCTAGCACCATTCAGGAGGAAGCCCCTGAAAGTCCTCTTCCTTCAGAGCCTGAACAAGTAATAACTCTGGATTCGCCAGAGAAAGAATTGACAGAGGATAGTCCTATACGCCCATCCACCTGTGATGTCGGCATCGCTACAACTTCGAGGTCCCTTCTATCCCTTCTTCTTCTTCTCTTCCTTCCCCTCCTCGAGTGACTCAAGCAACCACTCCTTTGGTTGTGTCCTCTCGCCCCTTCTTCTACTCTTTCCCCGCCTCTTCATCTATCTTCTCCTCCTCGCTGATTTGTCTTCTTCCATTTCTTCCTCATCTCCGAGCTCCCTTCCCTTCCTATATCTTCTGCGGTTGCGGTTTCCCTTTCTCCCGTGGGCACTTCCTCGGCTATTCTTTCGATGCCGCCGCCGCGTGTCTCCACGTTTTTCCCCTCTTCTACCGTTGCTGCCTCCCCTCTGTCTCTCGGT
This sequence comes from Taxus wallichiana var. yunnanensis, assembly GCA_018340775.1. Taxonomy (NCBI): domain Eukaryota; kingdom Viridiplantae; phylum Streptophyta; class Pinopsida; order Cupressales; family Taxaceae; genus Taxus; species Taxus wallichiana. The sequence continues at coordinate 83,387,223 of CM031237.1, read as the reverse complement.
CCTTCTTCTATAGGACCACTGGATCTCTCAAAGAACTAAGCCAACAAAAGAGGAAAGTCCCCATCGCTCCGATGGACTTTTCAGTCATTCCGGCTAAAGGAGCAAAGAAGCACAAGCCGGTTACACGCTTCTCCAAGAGCGCTGCAGGTGAGAGGGTTATGGAAATAGCCTACCCCGATCCCACCAAAGAGAAAGAAGATCTGTCTCCGGCAGATTTCACAAAGTGACTCCAAGTCACAATGGGGACATCCTCGTAAAGTCTCCTGTGGGGAAGCTCTTTCCGCAGCTTGATGCACTCGCGAAAAGCTTCAGAAACAAAAGAGGAGAAAAGGCTACTAAAGGAGCAGTAACAAGTATCTCGCTTCAAGCCTTACGTAAGATGGGAAGTGCACCTCCCACAATCGCGCCGAGACTCCCGAGCTCTGGGCTCAGGAGAAGATTAATGAGTATTCAAAATCGGCGAGCAAGGTATGGTCAAGCTTTTCGCTGGAGGAGCCGATCCTCAAAGATAGTGAAAAGTAATCGCCGAATATATCGCTTATACCGAACATCGAGAAGGCGAATAAGGAACTCCAAGCATTAGCAGTCCGATATCGAAGAGTTAGAACATGCTAGACTCCAAAGACGAGACCTTCCAACAAATGTTCGACTGCTCACCAAGATTGGTCAAGTTCGAGTCTTCGGCCATCCAAGGGCCCTCAACAAAACTATGTCCACTTTGGACTATCTGACAGATCAGCTAGAATTGTTGTTGGAAAAGATAGACAAGGTGAAGGAAGAGGCCCCTGATGCAATGCATCAAATGGAGAAAATTGTTCTATCTATGACTCTGTGGTTGCTCACTCCTTCCCTCACCTTGAGATCACCGATGATACTATCCGGTTTTCAAGGAGATAGCTTCTCAAGGGATAGGGCCAAGTCACGCTCGACATCGAATCCATCAACAACCCATCGCCTCGTAGGGACTTCATCGGGTCCCTAATCGAGGCGGGTAAAGATTATTCCAAACTCCCTAAAAGCTCATAGACGAGCGGGAGACTTCATAAGCAATCATGAACGGCACAAGGATCCATCACAGATCAATTTGGGCCAATGATCAGCAAGTTCTTGGAATACCGCGCTCGCTTCCACATATCATCACCCGAGCAAGACGTAAACAGCAACCCTTTTAGGCCAGCAGGATGATGATGATGAGTAGCTTCTTCTTCTTCTTCTCGCTTCTTTCTTCTCCTCTCTATTCTCCGACTTTCTTTCCGTAATATCCAAGTAAGTCAGCACAAATGATGACATCATCCATGTTGCATCATGGGATGATGTCATCCATCCAAGTTGTCACAAAGTCAACATGACTTTTAGATATTTTGTAAATATCTTCAAATAAGTGGTTGGCTCCATTTTGCCTCTCTCTCTCCTCATCTTCTATAAATATTGGAATACTTGTTGTATTCAAGGGTGAACATTTTTAGATAGAAATAGAAGTGAGGAGAGAAAGACTTTGAGCTTTTCAGAAATGTAAAAGAACAAGAATACAATTATTCGACTTTGTGCTCAATAGTCATTGTGTTATACATTAGATCTTTCTTACGTTAGATCCGTATGTGTTTAACTGCTGGATTCATATCTACTTTTCCGTCATTTGTTTATCAAGATTGCTTTGTTTATTTATGCAAGTAGGTTTGGCTCTGTTTACTACCAAACTAAAAACATAAATCTTCCGACCTTTCTCGCTTTGGAATTCATTTCTTTCTTCCTTCGGATCTGTTTCTTTCTTTTCCTTCTTTCATTCCTTTCTTTTCGCACTCAAACACTCTACCGGGATGAGATCCCAACCCCAAGGCAGAATCTGTGAGACTTCGTGATAGGTTCCTCGCTAGTAGAAATAGCAATAAACCAGCTTCGTCATTGCCTCAAAGAGGGGCTAAGCCCCGCAACATCGTTGGCTGCCTATCCATAGATCCGTCCACGCGATGCATTTTCTGACCAACAGCTTTTGGCGACTACTGGGAACGGACAGATCTGCGATCTATGCTGATAAAGAAGATATAAAAAAAAAAAAAATAAAAGATCAAAGATTGCTGCCCATTTGCAAACCTGAATTTTTTTATAAAAATCCAAAAATTTGCAAAAGTGCTCAAATCAAAAAAATTTCCTTCCGAGAGTCATAGATCGGGCCTAGTTACAGATCTTTAGTTCGCTGAGTTTTTATCAAAATCATTATTTTTCCGTAGATCTGAGTTTTGACTGTTTTCTAAAAAAGTTTGAAATCCTCTGAAAAGTAAAAATCAGATCTGAAAATCAGCTTACTATCTTCCCTGCCATCTTATCCTCGTTATTATTTGTCATTAACCGCAATCGGTTTTTCGAAGAGGATAGTTTTTAAATATTCAGAAAAGTGCATGCTGCTGGTTTTGATAGTAAAAACCGTAAAATCAGCAAGTACACCCAAAAACAAAGTTTAAATCTGCGCCTTAATATCGCAGATCTGGAAGGTACACTGGCAAGTGAACCTTTTACGCGCAGCAGGAGAGCCCGTGGAGAAGTTGATCCTACTTTCGATCTGCTTCAAAGGCACAATTTCAGCGTAACACCAGACGCTTTTTCAGCGTTAAGCTCAAGCTAGGTGGTCATCCAGAGTGTCTCACCTCCGCGAAGAAAAAGTCTGCTACAAGGAGCATCTACATCCCTTTCAGAGTGCTCACGCTCAGCTGGAACCACTCCTCCTGGGCCAGGTGCTTTTTCCAGCCTTTCAAATGGCAAGTATTTCATGGGGAAATGCTATGGGTCCTCTCGCACCGCCACATCCAGCTTCACGCACTCCTCATGGGAACCGAAAGAATTTTCCTAAATTTGACGGGAGCGGAAATCAAAGCACGGATTCCCACATATCCGCTTTCATTATGTCATGCAAAGATTTTGGACGTGACTCACGAAGATGTGTCGGTGCCCGCCTTTTCTCGGAAATCCTACAAGGGCCCGCACTGAATGGTTTCAGCATTTGCCGGCCGGATCTATCACCATTGGGCAACCTCATGGAAGCTTTCAAGACAGATATAAGCCTTCAGAAGATGCATTTGCGTTGCTATCACGGATCACCCACCTAAAAAAGGAAGTCAATGAGACCATGCGCGATTTTGTCGCCTGTTCAATGCATTAATCAACCGTGTCCCCACTGCCATGCTTCCAACACCGAGAATCAGAAGTGTTTCTTCGTGAACGCCATGAGCTCAAAAGTCAGCTTCTTGCTCCTTCAAGAGCGAGTAGCTACTCTACCTCTCGCTCAGGCTGCTGCCATCCGGATAGAAGACAATTTGATAATATCTGGCGAGTTAAAAAAGGAATCATCCAAGTCCAAATCTTCGATCCTCGCCTACTACTTGCTCCGATCCAAAGATTCCAAAAGATGGCGAATGATCTCGCTCGCATTAAAGAAGCAAACTGCCCAGCCTCTCCTAGTTCCTCGACGGATGCCCGCATGAGGAATTTTGTTCCTAACAATGCTTCACAAAGACCGCTTACTCGCAACCGCTCCACGGTTGGCGCTTGAAGCTCCTCCGGTCAATGCTTTGGCCGAAATAGAAGAGGAAGAGCAGTACTATGAAGAACCTTCGCCTCAAGACGAAGATGATCAAGATGTCGGTGAGCCGACTGGCGACTCCACTATTGGATACATGGAATTTGATGAGGATGAATCTGATGAAGAAGAGAGTACTCAGGGCTATGCAAGCGGACAATCCTATGTTGTTTTTACCCGCTCGCAAGGAAAGGAAGCGGAAGTTGCTGCCCATGTGCGTATGAGAAGGTCGTCAAACGTGCCTCCAACTATTGTTAAAAGAGGTAATCCTCTTCCTACTCAATTCCCCTCGTTAAGTCTTTTGCAAAGAAGTCTTTCCGCCCATCTCTCCTCCGAATCAGCCCTCATATTCCTATCAAGATCAAGCAACCCTGTTCCACCATCGCGAAGTGAAGGACTCATTCCTTTACCAACGCAACCCTTGGCCGCATTCGATATAATAGATCATGCAAAAAAGACCAAGATCCAGATGTCTGAAGCTGAGTATCTTCAGTCAAACCCCGAACAGCCTTGTAAGATTAACTAAATATATCCAAAGTCAAGTCAAGTTATATCTAATCAAAGTTTCCCTAAAGGAATCCTTTCCACTCCCCATGAATCCCATATAAATGTTGCTTCAACATCCGCATCAGGCAAGATAGAACCTTTCTATCTCTCCCTCCTAATCAATGGCCATAAGTTGAGCAATCGATAATTGATTCCGTGAGCTTCCGATAATGTCATGCCGCGAAAGTCACCATGCTTTGGGCCTCACTCTTACCAAACCTTTCGGCAGATGCTACTCATCGAAACCAAGCAAGTGCCATTGATTGGCCAAATCAAAGACGCGCAATTTGCGCTTGCATGCCTTCCGGATAAAAGAGTAAAATGACCGCCCCTTGTCGCCGACATTCCTAAGCAGCCTATGGAATTTGGCTGGGAAGGAGCTTTTGCAGCGAAGTTGGTGGGAGAAATTCACATGGATCGGTCCAAAGCTAGAATTACCAAAGGCGTAATGCAAACTTTGGAGCCGGAATCCCAAAAGAAATACTTGGTCACTAGCTCTGAAGACCCCAAAGCCCAAATCCTTTTTGAATCATCAGGGATGGGAAACTACTTCTTATCTACCGAGGCGGATACAAAGGATGTTTTCGTTCAAGAAAAGGACCTTAATAAGGTCTGGACCTTGCAATTTGATGGCAGCTGTGCAACTAGTGGATGTGGCGCCGGAGCCGTGCTAATATCTCCTGAGGAGGAGGTAATTCCTCTTTCTTTCAAGTTGCAGTTTTTCAATACTAACAATACTGCTGAGTATGAGTCTCTCTTACTCGGTATGCAAGCCGCAAAAGAAAAAGGGATAAAAAATCTAAAGGCACAAGGTGATGCCGAGCTAGTTGTAAATCAGGTCAAAAGGATTTACCAAGTGAAAATGAAAGGCTCAGCACTACCGTAATAATGCAAGATGGGACAAAGATTGAGGAATTTGACGCTTTTTCAATAGGCAATTCCAAGAGCCCAAAACGACATGGCCGATTCGTTGGTCGTTTCAAAGATCTCTCATGCTCCCGCACCCGGTTTGAAAACGAGCAAATACACCATCAAGTGGTTTTCCGCCCAAGCGTGCTGCATAACTCTCAAGATTGTAGGTATTCAACGATGATAATCACCTCATTGCCTTTCTGGAAAAATCAGAAAATTTTGACGAGTTGTATTTCGAAGGATCCACCTCTACATGCCGTGAATCAATCAACGGTCAAAACCACGAAACAAAGGAGAACGATGGCATTTGTCAGCTTAAAGGAAATAAAATCCCAAAGGGCCTGGTTTCTCTGGAGCGCCTGTTTGACAGACATGATCGTTTTGTGAAAAAGAAGAGGCGAGATGATCCTGACTCATCTCCAGAGACAGAACCAGTCAATATAGGTTCTGAGGCACACCCGCAATTCGTGAACATCGGGAAATGTTGCACGCCAGAAGAAAAGCGGAAATTTGTCAAGTTGCTGAAAAGATATATGGATGTATTGGCATGGTCCTATGCAGATTTAAAGTCCTTCAAGCCAAAGGACGTTCAGCATGATATACCACTGAAAGAAGATGCCAAAGCCTTCCGTCAGAAGCAAAGGCATTATAATCCCAAGATTTCGGGCACCATTCAAGCCGAAATTCATAAGATGCTGGACGCAAGAATCATCTTCCCTATCCATCACAGCACTTGGGTGGCGAACATTGTGCAGGTACGCAAGAAAAACGGTGAAATACGATTCACAGACTTTCAAACTTCAATCAAGCTTCACCGAAAGACAACTACCCTCTTCCCATAATGGATCAAGTTCGCAAGCAAAGGATCGGATCGGAAATGTCTATGCTTGATGGTTTTTCAAAGTGCTATAATCGATTGAAGTCTCTCCCAAGATCAATTCAAAACAAAGATTCACTACTCCATGGGGTACATTTGCCTATAGCAGGATGCCTTTCGGCCTAACTAACGCTGGTGCCACTTTTCAGCGGGCCATGGACTTTGCATTCAAAGGCATGATGGGAAAAGTCATCGTAGTTTATCTAGATGACTTAACCGTGTTCTCTAAACTACGAAGTGATCATTGTGATCACTTGGAGCAAGTATTGGCCAGATGCCGAGAACATGGAATTTCCCTAAATCCCAAAAAGTCTGTTTTTGGGGTTACAGAAGGGAAATTGCTAGGCCATGTGGTTAGCAAAGAAGGAACGAAGATTGATGCCGAAAGAGTTAAGGCTATCCAAAGCCTTACTCTGCCTACAAGCAAGAATGGTGTTCATTCTTTCTTCGGAAAGGTGAACTTTCTTAGGCGTTTTGTCCCTGATTTTGCTGAGAAGACCCGCCACATACTAAACATGATGAAAGGGTCACCCACTTTCAGATGGAGTGAAGAGGGGAAAAGGTCGTTTGAAGAGATAAAAACTTCTGTTGCTCATGCACCGGTCCTGGTATGTCCGGATTTCTCCAAGAACTTCATTATGTATAGTTACGCCTCCGAACATACTGTGTCTCGTAATCCTAATGCAAAAGAACTCTGAGGATATCAATCTCCAATCGCATTCATGAGTTCTCCTCTCAAGCCTCACGAGTTGAAAATGACTCAGCTGGAAAAACACGCCTTTGCCGTTGTCAAAGCGGTGAAGAATTTCAGGTATTACATTCTGAACTCGCATACGGTGGTGCTGGTTCCCGACACCGCGGTGAAATCAATTCTAACTCAGCAGGAGTTAGGAAGTTTGAGAGGGAATTGGATCGCAAAAGTCCAGGAATATGACCTGGATATTAAACCCACCAAGCTGGTAAGGGGTAAAGGCCTCGTGTCACGCCTAATGGCTGAGAACAGGGGTTCAGAAAATCCTGATGAAAGAGAGAATTATACCGACAAAGAGCAAAGCCCTCTAGAGGAGCCTGATTCTCTGCCTCTGGTTCTATTTATCATGACTCAAGTGATGAGTGGTACTCCGACATTGCTTTCTTCCTTACCTACGGCGAATGCCCGATGCACCTAATCGCAAAGGAGAAGCGTGCTATAAAGCCTGTGGCAGCTAAGTATGTCATCCGGGATGATGGTTTATATAAGCGCGGATAGACGGTGTCTTCCTCGCGATGTGTTGACAAGCCCGGCAAGTAAAACCGCTGGAAAGTTTTCACAATTCAGCCCGTGGAGGCCATTTTTCTTCTTCCGTGATGACAAGACACAAGATCATTCGAGCTGTACTACCTGGCCGACGCTTTTTCAAGATGCGGCTACTGGGTGGCAAAGTGTGAACCCTCACAACAATTCGCTCGGGCAAGCCCAAGTTGGCTGCCCTTCCTTAGGCCGGTCATTATCAATGAACCATTCAGTGCAATGGGGAATTGATTTTATTGGTGCACTAATCCTCAATCGAGGCTGGACATAGCTATGTCCTCACAAAGAACGGATTACTTCACTAAATGGGTGGAAGCCATACCGCACAAGCACGCCACTTTCGAGGTAGTTTGCAGCTTTATCAAAGAAAATATCATCGTCAAGTTCGTGTTCCGCATAAAATCGCTGCCGATAACGCTTCTAACTTTCTTCGCGGGAAGTTATTAGTTTTTGCTATGAATATGGAATAACTTTAGCACATGCCTCTGATTATTACCCCGTGGAAATGGTCAGCGGAATCCAAGAATAAGAACTTGGTGACCATCATACGGAAATTAGTAGATGAAAATCAGCGGATGTGGCACAAGTCTTCAGACGATGCTTTGTGGGCGGACCGCATTACTCCTAAGAGATCTCTGCATGTCACCTTTTCAAGTGTTATATGGCACTGATGCCGAACTTCCCATTTCTGCGGAACTTCCTGCTCTACGCTTGGCACGAGCAATCGAAGATGAAACTTTTCAGAGTTCTCTAGAAAAGAGAATCATGTATTTGCGGAACTTGAAGAAAAGAGAGTAAAGGTGGTCGACAGGATCACTGAACATCAGAATCAAGTGAAGAGGCTTTTTGACAAGAAGGCCAAGCAGAGAGATTTTCAAGTGGGAGATCTCGTCCTTCTTTGGGACAAGCGAAGAGAACCAAAGGGCATGCACGGAAAATTTGATTCCCTATGGAGAGGGCCCTTCAAAATCAAGCAACTCAATGGAGAGAATAGTTTCTATCTCTCGTATCTGGATGGAGCTGAACTCCCGCTTCCCTATAGCGGGCAACATCTCAAGATCTTCAGGAAGTAGAGCTTCTTCTTCTGATTTCTTTCACAGCTTTGCTCTTTATTTTGTATAGTTTGTTTTGCTGTGTGTTTGCTTTCGCCGTGTGTTTGCTTGTTTGTGTTTTTTTGTTCTCCTCCGGTCCCCCTTGTTTTTGACTCTGTACCCAATGGATAGGCACATGTGATCTGGGATTCTCTACCCCCGAGTTTGCTCAGAGATAGTCCCCAGAAAGAGCCAGCTGTTATCCCGTAAAATTGACAAGGGCAATTTTACCGATAACCATACCGAAAATTTTGTTTCGATCCCTCGTTAGGGATCCTTCGCGTTCGAAACGTCGTAAAATCCCTCCCCGGGAAATCTAGTTTTCGAACTTAGTCTTTTTGAGCCTTTTTTGGCTGGGCGCATGAATTTTCCTTGTAACACATAATTTTGATGCGCCCCCTTAAAAGCCTTTGGCGCATGGTTTTCCATGTTAGCACGCTTCTCGGTGCGCCAAAGGGCGCACGTAATCTACATGCAACACCAATTTTTGGCGCGCCAAAGGGAGCACCTAACTTCATGTCGACAACGAATTTGGTGCGCCAAAGGCGCGCTCATTCTTCTGTTGCCATTTCCTTCCATGCGCCAAAGGGCGCACGCTTTCCCTTGTCGACAGCAGTTTCCATGCGCCATTTCAAAAGGTTGGTGGCGCATTAATGATGTGTTTTTCTATAAATATCAAAGGCGCGCCAATGTCATTTTCATTCTTTTTGTCAAGCACGTGATACTTCGGATTTGTCGCTCCGCTCTGCCGCTATCTCGTTGTGGACCCGCTCAAGGAATTTTTGCTATATCTAAGGTAAGAGGTTCTCCCTCTTTTCCATTCTGTGCTTTCATGTTCTCGCTTTCGTGTTGTTTTGGTCCGGGCGTTTCTTGGTTTTCGTTTTGTTTGCTGGGCTTTTTACCGAGGTTTGTTTAGGCTGGTTTCCCTTGGCTGCTGGCCTGCTTTTCTTTTTTCTTTTCTTTTCCTCCTCCTCCCTCTTTCCAGATCTGCTGGAAGGGGAGCTGTTTTAAAATGGCTTGGTCTAAGGATCTTTTGATATGAAACCCTTTGTCCAAGCGGCCTTTGAAATGGAGAAAAGAATGAATATGTTTGAGAAAGTGTTCTCTGGCGCACTGGCGCGCCTTGTTATAAAAAGGGACAGCTGCGCCCGGCGCACTCACTCACACACCATGCAACACTTTCAAAATCCGCGCCTAATGGCGCCCCTTTCCATCCTGCTGCAGTTTGAAATCATGCGCCCTGAGCGCACCCCTTTTGCATGCTCCAAGTGTAAAACCCGCGCCTCCTTAAAAAGCCTTCGGCGCACCCTTTGTCCATGCTGCATAATGTTTCCATGCGCCAAAGAGCGCACCCAGTTTCGATGCAACAAAAGCCTTTTTCGCGCAAGTATAAAGATTACATAGGCGCTGGCGCACCCTCCCATGCAGTAACATGATGTTGTGTAAACCCTCCATGCGCCGCGCTATATTCCTTTGGCGCATCATTCATCCATGTTACACAATCTTTCCATGCGCCATAGGGCGCATCGAACCCCAATGTAACACGCATTTCCCGGCGCCTGTTATAAAATGCAACTCGCTTCATCCATGCGCCATGCGCTGGGCGCCAATATAACCTCTCGCAACATTCCTTTGCGCGCCTTATCTATTTGGCCTCGCCAATTGTATTTTTCCCGCGCCCGAGCCTTTAAATCTCTAACTCCTCCCGCTAAGCTTTCCAATGGAAGATCAAATGACTAATTCAACCTTTTTGATTGGGTCTCTTCTTCTTCGTGCGCAGATCAAGAAATGAGTTCGAAAGAACACATGTCTACGCAAGCAAGAAGCCCACCAAACCAAGAGGAAAGGCAAAGCTAATGTAAGAAGAAATGAAATACAAATATCGAAGGTCGATGCCCGAATCACAGCCGAGTGCAGATGGATGTCCGGACTCAATTGGGTCACATTGACATGGATGAGTTCGCTTAGAACTCAAAAGGTTACAAGAAGTCCATGGATGGACAAACTAATAGCAAGTGTGGCCCGCACTTTGCCGGAGGAATCCCCGCGCCGCTGGGTGGAACAACGAATTCATGATGGTTCTGCACAATCCTTCAACAAGGACACAAGATGTGTCGAGAATAAAGCAAGGGCGAGGTAGTCATAAACCTCACCGCCCGTCATTTTGAGTTGATGCTTGGCATCCTCACCACCGAACTACGTGGGTCATAGCCAACAGAATGCATCAAGGCCTCGGGAAGACAACGAAGGCCTGTGCATGCAGCTAATGAATGAGGTCTACCTAAAGAATAAGAAGGTAGTGACCCGGTGGCCTCGTACTATCCACCAAGTGATTTTCAGAGGAACTCGGTGATACTATCACTTTCCCAAGCAGTAGTCTTCGGGCTTTCAGATGCCCACTATTTCCATAAGTGGATGCTGCGGTACCTAGAAACAATGAATAAGAATTTGCCCGATCAGCGCTTTTGCTGGGGTGAAATAATCAGCAGCACCATCTCTGAGCAGCTACAACAGCTTGCCACAACTGGAGTATTTCATATGAACTCCTATGTAGTCTACGCTGCAGCATCGGCAAGGGATTACCCAGGGCTCAACCGAAGTGGAGTATGGCCTCAGGCCAAGATATTTGATTACTATCCAGAGCTGAGACTAGAGAATAGTATCCCTCAATTTGCTAAAATCAATGATGTTTTCTTCTATCACATCATGTGCATGTTGCGGCCAAATTTGACTCATAGCCGGACGACAAAGAACATAGTGGCAGTCACAGAGAAATGGGGAGCCTTGTTCACCCAATTTCCCACGTTCACCTATCTAAGGGCTGCCAACTTTTTGGGAGAGCCAACCAGGCTACCAAGGTATGCTGGACCAAAGCTGATTTTATTGGAACTGTCAAGACACTGGTCACATACCATGAAAAGTGCCTCAAGAGAAAGAAGGCGGCGAACTCCTTTCCCCTCACAAAGAGGCCGTTACACATGCTCCAGCCTATCACAAGGCGAAGGAGATGTTTGCTGAGCTAGAATTGCTCAACCTAAAGCATGATTTCCCAAAGAAGGCCTACATTCGACCCTAGGGCCGCTCTACCAAGGGCTAAGCTTGATCCGATTCATGTCCCTCAGATTGAGGATATCTACATTGACGTTCTCCATGAGGTAGAACTCAGAAGAAAGGATCACTCTCGCTTGGCATTAACGGAAATCATCCAATACGGAGTGGCCATTGTCCCAAAAGGCTTCCAAACCACGGAAGACGAAGTAGACAAAGTGTATAATGACACAGAAGGGGATGATTGGCCCTTCCCGGACATTGACAGAAGCAAGGCTCCTCAAACAATTGAGGAGAGGGTAAAAGAAACTATGCGGAGAACGGAGCATTGGTGCCGCATGAACGGACTAATCTACCTCGGGGTAGATTTCACGACTTCCCCTTTGGGCAACGCACCTCCAAGGACAAAGAAGCTGCTGAAAGGCAAAGGTGCCGAAGGTGAACCTAGCACCATTCAGGAGGAAGCCCCTGAAAGTCCTCTTCCTTCAGAGCCTGAACAAGTAATAACTCTGGATTCGCCAGAGAAAGAATTGACAGAGGATAGTCCTATACGCCCATCCACCCAGGATGTCGGCATCGCTACAACTTCAGAGGTCCCTTCTATCCCTTCTTCTTCTCTTCCTTCCCCTCCTCGAGTGACTCAAGCAACCACTCCTTTGGTTGTGTCCTCTCGCCCCTTCTTCTACTCTTTCCCCGCCTCTTCATCTATCTTCTCCTCCTCGCTGATTTGTCTTCTTCCATTTCTTCCCTCATCTCCGAGCTCCCTCCCTTCCTATATCTTCTCGCGGTGCATGTTTCCCTTTCTCCCGTGGGCACTTCCCTGCTATTCTTTCGATGCCGCGCCGCGCGTGTCTCCACGTTTTTCCCCTCTTCTACCGCTGTCGCTCCCTCTCTCTCTCGGTCCTTCTTCTATAGGACCAGCTTGGATCTCTCAAAGCTGAGCCAACAAAGAGGAAAGTCCCCATCGCTCCGATGGACTTTTCAAACCATTCCGGCTAAAGGAGCAAAGAAGCACAAGCCGGTTACACGCTTCTCCAAGAGCGCCGCAGTGAGAGGGTTATGGAAATAGCCTACCCCGATCCCACCAAAGAGAAAGAAGATCCGTCTCCGGCAGATTTCACAAAGTGACCCAAGTCACAATGGGGACATCCTCGTAAAGTCTCTGTGGGGAAGCTCTTTCCGCAGCTTGATGCACTCGCAAAAGCTTCAGAAACAAAAGAGAAAAAGGCTACTAAAGGAGCAGTAACAAATATCCGCCTCAAGCCTTACGTAAGATGGGAAGTGCACCTCCCACAATCGCCGCCGAGACTCCCGAGCGCTCACTGTGAGAAGATTAATGAGTATTCAAAATCGGCGAGCAAGGTATGGCTGCTTTCTCGCTGGAGGAGCCAGATCCTCAAAGATAGTGAAAAAGTAATCGCCGAATATATCAGTTTATACCTGAACATCGAGAAGGCGAATAAGGAACTCCAAGCATTAGCAGGCCCGATATCAGAAGAGTTAGAACATGCTAGACTCCAGCACGAGACCTTCCAACAAATGTTCGACTGCTCACCAAGATCCGGTCAAGTTCGAGTCTTCGCCATCCAAGGGCCCTCAACAAAACTATGTCCACTTTGGACTATCGGATAGATCAGCTAGAATTCGTTTTGGAAAAGATAGACAAGGTGAAGGAAGAGGCCCTAGATGCAATGCATCAAATGGAGAAAATTGTTCTATCTATGACTCCCGGGTTGCTCACTCCTTCCCTCACCTTGAGATCAGCTGATGATACTATCCGGGTTTTCAAGGAGATAGCTTCTCAAGGGATAGGGCTGTAAGTCACGCTCGACATCGAATCCATCAACAACCCATCGACTCGTAGGACTTCATCGGGTCCCTAATCGAGGCGGTAAAGATTATTCCAAACTCCTAAAAGCTCATAGACGAGCGGGAGACTTCATAAGCAATCGCTGAACGGCACAAGGATCCATCACAGGATCAATTTGGGCCAATGATCAGCAAGTTCTTGGAATACCGCGCTCAGTTCCACATATCATCACCTGAGCAGCATCAGAAACAGGCAACCCCTTTTCGGCCGCAGGATGATGATGATGAGTAGCTTCTTCTTCTTCTTCTTCGCTTCTTTTTCTTCTCCTCTCTATTCTCCGACTTTCTTTCGTAATATCTCAAGTAAGTGGCACAAATGATGACATCATCCATGTTGCATCATGGGATGATGTCATCCATCCAAGTTGTCAAAGTCAACATGACTTTTAGATATTTTGTAAATATCTTGTAAATAAGTGGTTGGCTCCATTTTGCCTTCTCTCTCCCTCATCTTCTATAAATATTGGAATACTTGTTGTATTCAAGGGTGAACATTTTTTAAATAGAAATAGAAGTGAGGAGAGAAAGACTTTGAGCTTTCTCAGAACAGTAAAAGAACAAGAATACAATTATTCGACTTTGTGCTCAATAGTCTGTGTTATACATTAGATCTTTCTTACGTTAGATCTCGTATGTGTTTAACTGCTGGATTCATATCTACTTTTCCGTCATTTGTTTATCAGTATTGCTTTGTTTATTTATGCAAGTAGGTTTGGCTCTGTTTACTACCAAACTAAAAACATAAATCTTCTGACCTTTCTGCTTTGGAATTCATTTCTTTTCTTCCTTCGGATCTGTTCTTTCTCTTTTCCTTCTTTCATTCCTTTCTTTTCGCAGCCTGAAACACTCTACCGGGATGAGATCCCAACCCCCGAAGGCGGAATCTGTGAGACTTGCATAGGTTCCTGCTAGTAGAAATAGCAATAAACCAGTTTCGCTTTGCTGTCTCAAAGAGGGGCTAAGCCCTGCAACACTGTTGGCTCGCTCTATCCATAGATCTGGCCCACGCGATGCATTTTCGGACCAACTCAAAGGTGATCTGTGGCCCCATGTTAGAATACTCACGTGCCCTCCACGCATACCACATATCAGGGCCACAAAACATCATGTGTGGTGGCAAACTATCACTAAGATCTATCAACCCTATATAACTCCCACGTAAAGTCGCGACTACCCATGATAAAGTGCTCTAATCTGGCTATGGATAGCTCTAGGGCATCCCTCTGAGTCACCGGAAATGTCGATACGGCCTCCATACCACTGGCACCACCGTAGGTCATTGAGCTCTTGACAATAGGGATAAGGATCACCCTCAGAGGGTTCGAACATCGTCTCCCGATCAGGACCCAACCCATATAGATGGCTCCTCTGGGCCCAAACTCCAGGTAACGCCAAGAGGCACCCAATAGTAATGTGATCCCAAGCCCATATCTAGCCGGGCCTACCGTCTTTGATGGTAGTAGGTGATAAGATGCAGATTTTAGTAAAGATGTGCTAGATTTTTAGTAATGAGAATGCACTGGCCCCAACAATAAGTCTCTCCCTGTATCAATCCAAGAATAACCCCAAGTAGTCCAAGTGGGAATGAGGAACTGGTCTTGTCAGGGAGTAAAAATCCATTGACAAAGGCCATCATGTATACCACGACCCGATCTAGAGAAAGGTCCTCAATGCACCATGATAAATAGCTATGCTATGCATCCATCCAACGCTGCTCTGTCGCTCACATACTGAATGGGCTAGCCAATGATAGGAATGCGCATGATTTCGCCGACATCCTCCAACGTAATGGTAATCTCCCTTGTAGGCAGCCGGAAGCACTGGCTCTCACTGTGCCATCTCTCTGCTATGGCCGTAAGAAGGTCGTGGTCCAATGTGATCTGGGGCATGTCAGCCACATAGGCTAACCCTGTGACATAAAGGAGGATATCTAATATCCTCCTATCTCCATCCTCAAACTGCACCTCTATCATCTCAAGGCGGCCATATCTCTCCCATGTCTGAAGTGCGGGTAATCTACGCTGTAAGATCAAAACAAGTGTTAGGCACTTATCTAACTTCTAGCTATCTTTCTAAGGAAAAATGGTTCACTGAGTCCTTGAACTTACTAATTTCCCTTTTTCTTCTAAATTCTTCTAATTATTCTCCTCTCGTACTTTGCTATTTTATTGCTATAAGTGTGTTTCATTTTCTTCCGACACATGCGGGCCCCTTTCCACGCATGTGTGTCCTCCTTGATGCCTACGCGCCCCTACCTTTTCCATTTTCTCGTGTATGCCATGTAGGATGCCAACGTACCCAATGTGATGCCTACGCGTCCCTCCTAGTGCACATGTGTGCGTGCATCCGTTCCTGCTAAAATTCAAAAAAATTCCCCCTAGCACATACGCGATTGGTTCGAATCACGTGTCCATGTCCTTGATTTCCCCTTTCGACGGACACGCGTGCGCGTACCCATTTTCAACACATACGCCCATGCGTACCCACTTTTTCGACGCATACGCATATGCGTCCCCATATTTTCGACACATGCACGCATGTGCATGTGTATTTTCCCACCTACCTACCCTAGAAACGACCTACAAAGCATTAAATGTGTAATTTAAAAGAGAAAGGATAGACCACTCACGAAGGGTCCATCCACGGGGTCTCGCTGGTACTCTCGGATCCGGTCTGCTCACCTCTACCTCGTTGGTAACCTCTCCATCGCACTCCAGGCTCTCTCACTGACACCTCGCGGTAAAAATTTGCAAGGGCTCTGGTACAAATGAATTGGTCGTGATTGTTTTTACCCCCCAGGTGGGTATATTAACTCGTCGCGATGCCCCTAGGGCATGTTTTCTCCATCGTGATCATTCTAATCTTCTTCTACCCACCGTGATAATTATTTTATTATTAAAATAATTATTTTTATTAATTTTCACACACTGGGGCACTTTGTGCTACCCTGCGGGAACTTCATCTTAACCCTGACATTGTTTACGAACCTTACAGGCACTTTCCTCTATTTTGATTCCTCTTTTTCATCTATCTACCTCCCATTGTGAACAACAATTCTCTACAATAATTATTATCACCCTATCTTTCTTTCCATGGGGATACCCTTTTGGCTCTTTTTGGCCTCGCCTTCGCTTGCACCTCCGCGTGTACTTTTTAGAAGATCTTTAATCTTTTGAATTCTTATGACTGATCAAAAAAATTTAAAAATGTAAAATTGATTTAGAAATATCAAAAACAGTATAAAACTTTTAAAACGACCTAAAATCGGTACAGGCTCATTTTTGGCTGAAATCTATCTTTTACATGGCACTCATCCTATATCCTATTGGCATTTTCACATGTTTTGAAACAACGACTTGCGAATCACCTTGATCTACAATCATTTACAAAAGACCACTACTTACTTTGTCTATACTCTGGGGCACTATTAGTTTCTGGTACTATTTCGTCATGCACGTTGCTTTTTCATCAGACCCAAGTGTCCTCTGCCATTTCCCTTGCATGTGCATATTTCTTGGGGCATCGTTCTTACCCTTGTCATTTATCAAAACATTTGGGACTTCAGCTTGATAACAAAATATTTGTGCAACCTTCTTGAATGTTGTTGGTTTAAGTGTGTGTGACTGTACTTATTTCCCTGTTACATGAGTTTGTTTACTTCTCGTTTTACGTTACATGTTTGTATGTTGTGCAGAGTTGGCATTTTAGCAATAAACAATTGTTTTGTATCTTGACTTTTCATGTCACTATACGCTTCTTGTATGCTCACATTTTTAATAAGGACCGATGAGGAGGTCTCTAAGCAAAATGATGATTTAAATAGTGGATACAATTGATTTGTGGATAGCTCAATATCTCTTTTCTTGTTTCTCATCCTCTTCTCTTCGCACTTTCCTTTTACCCCTAATCTTCCCTCTCATCAGGGCATCCTACCCCTTCCCCATTCTTCTATCTATGTCTCACCTTTTTCGAGCATCGATTGACTTCTTTCATCACCCCATCGACACTCGAGGGGGCATCCTTCATCCTATTAATTTTTCTTCTATCCCTTCAAAAATTTCTTCTCTTTTATATTTGTCTACTTTCTTCGAAGTGATGTAACTTACATCACCTCAAAGAGGGGAAAATGTAGACACCTGTAGTTTGGCCAATGCACTATTACGACTAATATTGTGCTAGTTGTGCTTCTCCCTGCAAACCGACAATACACCGCCGGTTCGACCTATCTAACTTTCTTCCTACGACATCCCTTTTGTCATTTTTTTTTCTCTTGTAAACCATTTAAACAAGCTATAATAGCTTCGTTCTAACTACATTAGCTTCTTACTTTCTTCCAGTCCACTTCTACCACCTTCTTGGCCTATCAATCCATTCCATTGGATTGATCTGACCCTTCAAAACTCTCTCCAAACCCTAATCACCTCCTAAACATGTTTAACTAAGCTTAAACATGGTTTGTCACTCCCTAAACCTAGTCAAAGTAAGCTTTGACTTGCTAAAAGTGTTTTTTGGAATTTAGTGTTTGTCCCACATGCACTCAAGTTTCCCTTTTTCCCAAATGGAAAACTATATATAGGGCTAGACCCCCTCTCTCATTTTCAAGAATTCCTCCTTTCTTCCTAAGCATAGATTATGGAATTTTGCATCTAGGTTCTAGATTTCATTTCTAGATTTCATTTCTAGTTTAGATATTGAGCTATTTACTTCATTTTTTTGTATTGCTAATCCAATTTATAGGGTAAAGGGAAGAACCATTGGCTCAAAAGCCTATAATGGGGAGATCTCTTTCTCTTAATCACTAAAATTGATTGCTTAGGGCTTACTAGGTTCATTATTTTAAGCTTTCAAAGAATAGAGGTAGTTTTAATTAGCTTAAATTTGAGTGTTTACTTCATAATGTATGCTAGTTCGAAAATCTTGCTCATTTCTTATTGGATGGTCCACTTTGATTTCTTTCTTGAAGGCCTTTGGGGATTCTTTAGGAATTCTTACCCCGAAATTCATGGCTTTCACAAATTTTATTTGAACACAATAGTGATAGGATCTCTAAATATTTAATCATTCTTTAATTTACTAAGGTGATGAAACACCGAGGTTAAATATATACAATAGAGATCAATGTCTCATATGGAGTACAAATATACGAACCATAAGATCATTAAAGGGATGAATATGGTGGGAGACTTGAAGAAGAATAAAATGAAATGAAAGAACATCCATGTGTATGCATGACCTAATTGTTGTGTTTTATCTTTGTACCATTGATTTTTTTGTAATGTTTTCTCATTTAAAAAAAAATTGGATGGTTTTGTGAATGAAAATTGTGAAGGAGAAGAGAATGATGATGAATGATTTAGAGGTTAGGGAGAGCAATTTTATTCCACATGATAGGATCCAACAACACTTTGTTTGTGATTTATTAATGAGGGAGACTAGGAGTTTTTTCTTATTAAGAGTGATATTATCGCATTCTAGATTACCGTAGTGAGATAATAGTTGATAAGCGAGTCTGAATTATCTTTCAACATGGATTTTTATGTGGGATCCTGAGTTCCCTATCAATAGTTTTGTACGCTTTTTTCCATGGAAGGCATTTTTGTTTGTGTGCATTATTGAATCATGTTTGTTTTTATATTTGTGAGTGTTGGATTTTCTTGGATCTTTAGAGATCTTCATATTTTTTATCTTATCTTGATGAAGAAACTGTTGGTGTTTCCTACAAGATAATGTGTGATTTTGTTGATCCTGAGAAGTGGGAGAAGAAAGTGGATGTTTGGGATTGATGATAGGAATGTTAGGAATGATGGTGGGCTTACCACTGTTGTTGATAGAAGGATGATAATATGGGAGAAGAATATATGGTCCAAAAATTGAAGAGGATGGGCTACCGAGAGGTGAGCCATAGATAGAAGATGAAGGGATACTAGGATGTGGCCCCAAGATGGAAGAAAATGGGATACCAGAGGTGAGCCATAGATAGAAGATGAAGGGCTACTAGGATGTGGCCCAATTATAGAAGAAAATGGGATACCAAGAGGTTTCCCATAGATGGAAGATGATGGGATACCTATAGGTGTCCCATAAATAAAAGATGGAGGGATACTAGATACGTGGTCCAAGTATATAATATGAGGGGATACTAAGATGTGGCCCAAGAATAGATGATAATGGGATACTAGGATGTGGCCCAAGTATAGAAGATAATGGGCTACCAGGAGGTGAGCCACATATAGAAGATAATGGGATACTAGGACATGACCCAAGGGAAGATGAAGATGGGATACTAGGAGGTGGCCCACATATAGAAGAAGATGAAGGGCTACCAGGAGGTGACCTAAGGAAAGATTGTAATTGAGAAATTTTGATATGTAAGAAATGATTGGGTGATTAGAACATAGGCCAAGGATCACTAAAAATCCATGCATTTCTCCATGTAATGTTGAATGTGAAAATGGAAGAACAAGAAGGGGATAAAGTTTTACGATCTTAGGATCTTCCTCCATTCTCTAATGAAAGGAATCAACTTCTTATCCACAATACACAAATGCATCGAGGTCAAAAGAGAATCCTTGCTCATGATCCTCTAGAGGAATGTCATCGTGTAGCCCCATGAATTATCTGATTGCTTCTTCATTCTAAAATAAATCAATTGATATGGGTCATTTTTGGTCGATGATATTGGGTTGATTGGAAGAAAGAGGCCCAATAAGTGTTGAAGATTTAGAATAATTTTCATGATGTAGATGAGGGGATGGTTTCACCTTATTTTTGCATCAAAAAATTCAATAGTGATTCGAAAATATATCTTAGCACCTTGTTCTTTTTTCTTGTTTCTGTGTTAACATAAAACTTGGTATTTAGAAGATTGATAAGGATGATAACGTAAAACATTGTTGAAATGGCTCAAGGGCCAAAGTGGGATTGGATTTCGATTGATATAAGAAAATGACTCAAGAGAAGAAGTAGATTTGGATTTAGATGTCTCACGAGTGGACGAAGATGGAGATTTTGAATGGTTTGGTATTGGTTTTCCTAAAATATGGCATAGTATAGGTAGAAAAAGAGGATCGTGTAGCAAGTCGGTGGATTGCGGCGTAGGGGTTTATTGGTGTAGGTGGTATTTTTCTTCACTTATTTAGTGTTATTCCACCTCACCGGATGAGTCACCTCACTTAGGTGGACATGGATCTAGGTGTCATCTTAGTTATGAAAGATTCTCTTACAGAATCTATCATATGTGTAAGTGTGTCATAGGAGTTACATTCCCATTTGGGAAAGTAGCTCCTCTTCTCCATTATGGAGGAATATTATCTTACATGGGATTTACACATTCAGTCTCCTATTTGTACTCACCTCCTTTGATATATGACAAGCCTAAGCCAAACCAACCATTCCATTCTCCTGTATTTTTTAATCTTGAGCCCTCATATGCATGCACATTGCTTTACAAATCTTGCTTGCTTTAATCTCGCAACTCCTACACTTTGGTGAAGTGTAACTATTTGATGCATGTGAATTCCTTCCAAGTCTTCATCCTTCACTCCTTCATGGTATCAGAGCTTGGGGACTAGAATCACATTGCTCATCATCATTTCTCCACCATGTAGTTGTTTGTGCAAGCTCTCGCTTTTGCATGTGCTCTACTTGCATATTTCTAGATTCTAGTGGTTTTTTTGGGTTGTTTTGTGCTCCTTGCTGGTTTTTTGTGTGTTCAGAATAGGGAAAACTTGTAGGTTGAAGGTGTAGAGGTTATGGTGATTGAAAGGTTCGAGGGTTATTTTTCAAAGGACCAAGTTGTCCCACAGCTCGCCACACACTGCCTTGGTTGAGAACTCACCGACACGGTCATTCGTTGTATTGGACAACTCACCGCTTGCAGTTGTTGGTGACTCGTGCCTTTCATTGTGACCAGATCTACATCTCCTACATTTCTCTTTGTATTCATGACCTGCACCGGTTTGGGTTCATGCATTGCTTGACATGAACACGTTTTTTTGGAACTCAACACCCAACACCAATTTTTATCTCGCACATTTTGGGCAAAGTGGTCACCATTTGCAATGAGCTGGATTGAATATTTTGGAAATGGCTTAGCTTTTTTATTAGGACTATTGTTTTGGATTCTTCTCAAACATACCCTTGGTTCAACGTGATTCCATTCTACTCCACCCATCCCCTAACACGTAGCCCCAAGATCTCATCAATGTGGCATTGAAATCCTTGGATGTTTTTTACACACAACAACCATTTCAAACTCATGCTCAGGATTAGATGTGTTTTCTTTCACCCCAACGTGGATGACTATGTAACTCAACTCTGTGCTCCTAGGCTCCCACAGCTCCCTCAGTGCATCACGAGCTCATCTCTGTCAAAACCAATATACAGTTTCAACTCTACTATCAACAGTGAATGGATTTCACTTGCGCTCACAACCTGCACTTTCTTTTTGGTGTCAGTTACACTGTAAGGATCTCGGTGGTTACATTCAACATGTGGCTTACTTGGGGATATACATCTCCACCACATGTGGCTCAACTCGGGTGGATGTCCTGACTTGCTACAGACCTTAGCATTAGATCATGAACACATCCATGGTTTGATACCTTAGCTGGGCCCTCCCTTTAAGACATTATTTAGAGGTTAAAAAAATCCCTTGTTTTTAATTTTGAGGAAAAACATTCACTTTTGGCATTGTAATAATTTTAAAGCTCTAATTTTGCTTGTATTAATGCCCTTCCTACGCATGTCGAAGACGGAGGGTGAGGTCGGGGTTGGTAGGAGGCTAATCCCCCTTGCAAGAAAAACAAACCCTACCTAAAATTTGATGTCATTTCCAACAAGTACCCACACGACACCCTTTTCACCCATTTCGGGCACTTTTTAATCAGTTTGCAAAGTTCATTGGCATTTTCCATCAGTTGTGGGAATTGTATTTTTGCTATAACTTTTGACTCGCTTACTCATTTTTAGCACTTCTTTAGTCAAAGTTACATGATTTTTTACACATTACGTGATGAAATTGTAATTTTTGTAAATTCACTATTTTATAAAGTGCCGCATTCTAGGGGGTTCACTAGTACTCTTAGGTTTTTACTCGCAGACACATTATCGGCTGAGTCCGACGTCTTGCTTTTGTGCATCTTGCAATTTTTGCTTCCGCATCATGGAGGGAGATCTTTCTAGACTTGAGAGTCATAGGATCTCTTTACAACCTCCGCCATTTCTCAAAGGGAGAGGGAACTATTCAACATGGCGTGCTTCTATGGAACCTTATTTCGCTCACGAGGTCTTTCACCCTTCTTACTTGGGCCGCTTCTTGCACCCATCGATCATCGCATCCGGAGGAATTACTTGACACTTGTAACCATATTTTTGGTCACATGATGATGCATGTCTCCAGATATCTCTAGTTTCATGGCAGACTCAGATCCTCCCCACCGTGTTTGGAGCATTCTTCAGTCCCTCTATGGAGACCCTTCACATACTGCCGCCATTGTTGCTACTATTGATTCAGTTATCTCCTCTATTTCTTCATGTGATGACAATTCCACTGAAACAGACTTGCTTGGTTCTACTTCTGATGATGAGGATTATGCACCCATTTCTCATGTCAAGAGTACTACAGAGGACTCTTTTCCTCCTTCTCTCACTATTCCAGAGAGTGTTGACACTTCCCACATCTCATCAGGTATCGAGCCATCTCCTACTCAAAGGTGTATACAATAATCACACTAGCCTCCTTTCCACTTCCATCATACGAGGCCTTCCACTCCTTTACCTTCATTGGATGACTTATACATGTCTAACATCGGCTCTCTCATTTGTCGAGCCCCCTCATTGGGATGAGTATCTACCGACCTTTATCATTTTTGTAGATTCCATTTGTGATGTACTACAGGTTCCTCATCCATCTATAGGTATTTTAAAGGAGTTAATTATCTCCATTGTTGGGAGTGCCCCTTCTGGGACTCTTACCACAACCACTTTTCTGGAGACTTTCATTGATCCACCCTTTCTTGTGGATCCCTTTTCTATTATGGGGGTTATATTACCTTCACATCATTTGGACATCCTTTCTATGGGTGTTCACTCTTCACACTTTGATAATTCTACACTCATGACATTACCTTCAGTTTCTTTGCACTCACTTGTTAGACCTATGTCACACTTTCATGGACCAAACTAAGAGTTCATTGTGTTGCTACCTTTAGTTTCCTTCATGGAGTGGGTGGACTTCCAGCACATCATTTCTGTCCTTCCTAAGGGCAAGCATATAGTTTGGTGTAGGTGGTTCTTCTTTAGTCTAGAGGTAGAGGATATCGTCATCGACATTCTTCTGGGAGACTTCCTAGAGCTGCAGATTTTAGATATCTCCATGACATCTTCTACATTCCTCTAGTCTCCCTCTTCTTCTCTCTTCTTCTTCTTTCGAGAGATTTCCTCTTTGTACATGGGTACCTTTACAGGGTCATCTATGGCTGGGACCCATCCTTGGCATCTTTCTTAGATTAGAGAGTGGACTTTTCTCTCTTTGGGGGAGTTTTTCCCACTAGGTTTTCTCCTTTTACTCCACTTTTGAGAGTTTCTTGTACGTGGGTACCTCATCAAGATTTGTGTTGGGACCCATTTCTCATTTTTGACTTGCCACCTCATCCTAAGTTACGATGAAGGGGAGGTGTTGGTGTAGGTGGTATTTTTCTTCAATTATTTAGTGTTATTCCACCTCACCGGGTGAGTCATCTCACTTAGGTGGACATGGATCTAGGTTTCATCTTAGTTATGACAGATTCTCTTACAGAATCTATCATATGTGTAAGTGTGTCATAGGAGTTACATTCCCATTTGGAAAGTAACTCCTCTTATCCATTATGGAGGAATATTCGATTACATGGGAGTTACACATTCACTCCCCTATTTGTACTCACCTCCTTCGATCTATAACAAGCCTAATTAAGCCAACCATTCATTCTACTCCATTTTTGAATCTTGAACACTCATATGCATGCACATTGCTTTACAAATATTTCTTGCTTTAATCTCATAACTCCTACACTTTGGTGAAGTGTAACTATTCAATGCATGTGAATTCATTCCTATTCTTTATCCTTCACTCCTTCCAGGTTGACTTGTATGGTGATTAGAGGAATTTCAATTCACATGGATATTCAATAGAGGAAGATTCATTGAGGTGACTTAAAAAGGGGTCCTGTGAGGAAATGGAGGTCTCAGAACTAAGGAGTTGAATTAGATGAATGATGGGGAGAATTTGTGGTGACACAAATCCTTAGAGGAGGAAAACGTCATTTAGGTGACTAGTTATTCCTTAGAATAAATTCGATCGGATGAGGCTCAAGAGACTAAGGGGAATCTGAATAATAGCATGGATCAGAATAATCAGGAGACTGAGGGGAATCAGAATAATAACATGGATTATAATCATCATAAGACTAAGGGGAATCAAAAGAATAACATGGATTAGAATCATTAGAATCATACCACCGACTATGAGATGAAGGTGGGAAAAGGGTAGATGAACGCATTCTCTAGCATGAAGAACCAATCGAGGTTTAGTTGTGATGGGCATATTTTGATGTGAATTCCTAAACCTAGGTTCCCTATTTTCATAAGTGTGAGGAACCATGTGATAGTTAGTCATGGTTGGCATTGTTGGGTCCAAATTCCTAGACCTATATTGTATGATTGAACTCCTTCAAATGCAAGGAAGTTCCATGTCAATTCAGGTAGTGTAATGATGACCAAGTATACATTTTTCAAACACATCAAGGATTATTGTGTGATTTTCAGAAGGGTATCTAAGGAAAACAAACATATTGATGACACATTTTCAAAAATCTAACAAGGTTTGGACAACAAGTTGCAAATTTAAATGTAAACATGGTTGATCAAAATTTACTTACATAATCACTATAAAGTAAACTTTTCTAATGTTTAGATTGTTTGAAAATTTTCTTGATAGGAAATGTTTTTCCTAAGGTTTGAAATATGTTGTCGCCAAATTCACACCTTGAATGGCAGGATGTGAAAGACGTTTGGTGTGAAATAATGGGATCTGTGGGAAGCTCGAGTGAACCTATGGAGAAGGCGGCTTCCTATTTGAATACATCAGCGTAGGGATCATGCGATGATCTCACACATACTTCATCTAGTAAAGTCAATCGGGGACTTCTTCAACAAGGGTGGTTGGTTCATGATCGGCATCTTCCTCTTCGGGAATGCCGATGGTGTAATTTCCATTTATGACTAGCGGTGTAGGGTTCAATGATTATGGCAAGAAGGTTTGCCCTTATAGTTACCAAAGACCTCGAGAATCACCAAGATGAATCACACTTTCTGCCCATCTTGGCGGTGAAATCCCGTGATAGGCAGATGGCAAAGAGAGGAGGGAGATCGATGACCGATATGTTTGGGTGAATGACAAACTTGGGCATGCATGAATAGTAAGTTGAAGTCCTTTGATAACCCCAATGTAAATTTATTATTTGTGCCATTACAAGCACATATTTAAAAATTTGTTTAGCATGATGACAGAGCTATCGGCACAAATCGATCATGCAATTATGTACCAAGTGGTCTCCAATGATTAGGGAAATGTAGAATGGCGGTGGTTTGTTTGCCGTAGGAATGATTTTCCCTTTTGACACAAATTTGTAGCATTTGTCACTAATGATCAAGTTTGGTTGTATAAAAAGCTACAAATTCGAGATCTTCAATAAAGGTTTGTTTGGGAAGGGATCGAAGTGCGTCCCACATGGTAACGCTGATTGGTTTTCTTCAACTATATCTTTGAAGGAATTGCATTCAACTTTGATGATGCTTTTTTGGGCATTGGGGTCCTCCTTTGGAAAATGTTTGTTGGAAGTACCGTGATGCCCGGAGAACCATCTTTCACTGCGGTGTGGCTAGCTAGTGTTTAAGGTGATTTCTTTCCGCATTTTTGTCAATGCCATTTGAAACCCGTAAGGTTGAGAAGTGGAAGCTAGATCATCTTCGAGAGGTTGAGCTCCATTGCTCTCTTTTTGGAATGAGTGTTTCTCGCCACTAATGAAGAATCTATATTCAATCCCCAAAAAAGTTTAGTAATGGATTCTTGGTGCTGCGATATGATTGCGTAGATGAATTGTTTGTTAACTCCTCGGAAGGCAATACACTTTGAACCATAAGGGCATTGGCTAAGAACCCCATTGGGAAAAAGATTTTGATGAGGTTGAGAAGCAGGATAACACCATTCTTTTTGAACTAGATTATTTTGAACAAAAGTAAAGCTCTAGATGAGCTTATTGTTGAGAGGGTTACGAAAGTTCAAAGGCCTTACATTTCAACTTGACTTGTAGTTTGATTTCGACTGATTGTTTTCCTTGAAAAAGGACATATAAATCGCTGATTTTGTGGTTGATACAACAAAGAGGATTACTGATTGTATTGAAATTATTGCCTTTTGAGTGCAACGAAAAGCTCATTTCCAAAATTTTTGCAATAGTGACTTGACTTCAAATAGGTCATTTGAAGTTAAATGAAATCCCATTTAGAGAAGATTGAGATGGTTGCAATGAGATGGAATAGGAGCAGGTCGATGATTCCTTCAAGATCGGGAAAAAGGGCATTGGTGGTCGTGGAGCTATCTTTCCGGCATGAATCAAAAATTCTCATTGGCAACTTCGTAAGCATAAGTGTAGTCCCTCCCATGGACTAGATCAATTTGCTACATCGCTATTCAAGGCTCGCAAATATACAAGAATGCATTATGTCAAGGCTTTACGAGCAGGAATCTATTCAAGTCTTATGGAATCGGAAGTTGAAATCACTCATGTATTCTTGGGAAGCTCTCTTTATGGTAGTAAGTTGTTCCAAAAGTGATAGGTGATCACTTTTGTCTTAAAAATTGTTTACCATGCAGCTTTTCTCCCAACTCGTCCCAATTATAGTGCGACACCTAACCCATCTGAAACCATTGAAGTTTTTCCTCCCAATGAAAGAGCAGAAGTCTTGAAATCGCAAAGTCTAAATGCAATGTTTTCAATAGTGATATTATGTATTGCACAAATGCCGCCATCAAGATATGCTCCACTTGGAGTAACGTGAGTTTCCCGTGTAGAAGGGTAAACTTTTGAGTGCCGCAACATGAGTCCTCTCGTGTTGGCTCAACGTGACTTACTATTGCGGAACTCAAAAGTTTACCCTTCTACACGGAAACTCACGTTAAGGATCATATCTTTGATGTAGCCAAAGATAGGTATATCACCGAAGACAACGTTATGAAGTTGGACTCTTCTACTCTTTCAAGGGAAAAGCGCTTCAATATTTTTGACTTGATGTTCAAGCACTAACGAGTTGGGAAAAGAAAATGTAGACAAAAGTGATCACCTATCACTTTGGAACTCCTACCATAAAGAGAGCTTCAAGAATACAAGTGATTTCAACTTCCATTCCATAATAAGACTTGGAATAGATACAATAGTAACTCAGAAGCCTTGCTACGCACATAATATATCTTTAAACATTCAATTCATTTGCCCTTGAACTGGGATCAACCATGGGAGGACTACACTTCCTGAGAGATTTCCATAAGTGAAGAATTCTTTGATGGAAAGATAATTGTTCTCCCGCGACATACTCAATGCCCTTTTCTCAAAATCTATAATCATCGACTATGCTCCTATTGACTCGAAACCATCTCAAAGTCCTCCTTCAAATGACTCCATTGAAGTCAAGTCACTATGCAAAATTTTGGAAATACTCGTTGCACTAGAAATAGGACAAAATAATGCAATCCTCCTTTTCATAAATAGGCTTAAACCTAGTTTTGCAAATCAAGGATGAACTTTCGAACCCTCTTGCATTCAAGCTCACCACTAGAGCCTATTTTTAAACTGTTCAAAATAATCTAGTTCAAGACTCACGAAAATCTGCTCATGGACTCTCAAAATTGCAATCCTGTCAATTTTCATTTGTGACAATTTTTGATGAGAGGCCTTATGGTTGAAGTGTTGCCTTTCTCTTGTAAAACAAACAATTTTAATTAGCGAGAATGGAAAGATCAACGTGAGAGCACCAAGAATCATGATGGACAAAGGAAGAAGATTTTTCGGACATAAATCGATGGTTTCTGATTTTCCATTAAACCATCGGTTTCAAACACTTGACAAAAATGCACTAATTTTTAGATATAACAAACATTTTCCAAAGGAGACTTCCAATGCTAAAAAAGCTATCATCAAAGAGAGCAATTCACTCCGACATGGTAACAATTCTGGATTTCTCCTTCCCAAAGAAAGCAAGAATGGAAGCTTCAGAAGTAGCCGGATCATCAGCCATATTCAACCTAAGGGAAGAAAATGCAGACGGCAAACCCACCACCATTAAATTTAATAATCATGGAGCCTCATGATCGATACGCGGTATACATGCCTAATATTTTCTCTAGCATACAAGGGATTTTTATTTGTTAAAGTATTTATCAAAGGACTTCAACTTACCTTCATTGTGTCATTCACCCATCCATCGATTCTCTCATTTAAAATTGAAAAAGCCATTTCTTCCTACTTTGGGAAAGGCTGTGAACCTATCAAAGCGATGACTACTTTAAGGGCAGTACCATAATCATAGAACTCACCGCTAGTCCCATCAAATGAAATTACACCATAATCCCGAAGAGGAAGATTCATGTGGCTTATATCAAGATGAAAGAGTCGACGATCCCTGACGCCGATGTATTAGCGTAAGAATCTAGGCCATTCCTTAGGAAGCAAGCCCAATTTTCCATTGAGAGGTGATCCCATGTGTTCAATCACATCAAAATTCACATCAAGAGATCGGTCTCCAAATTTGGGGTGCAACAATTTGCGACAATTAAGCACTAAAATGAACCTAGGTATTCTCTTCTTCTCCTCTTCTAAAAAATCAATAAATGATTCGCGTAAAAGTCAGCATTGAATCAAAGAAGGAATGCCAAAGAATTGTATGACAAAGACAATATTTTCAAACCAAAGACCTACATTTAAGATGAAACTAACTCCCTAATGTTTGTACGTTTGTCTCAAAGTTTTTTTGTATATGACAACACAATTACAAACTTAAAAACAAGTTCTAGAAAACAATATTATAAGTGGTAAAATTGGGTTGAGGTGAATACTTTATACTAAAACAAGTTTAGATATAAAAAATGCCTAAATCTTCAAAAAGGGGAAATTACAAATGCGATCAACACAATAATACCACTTACATGTTAGTAAAGCTGCAAATAAAAGATATTAGTATCAAAATAATATTGTACAATTCAAAAAAACATAACAAAAACACTTTTCAAAGCTCAAGGAAATGTTTTGATGAAAACAAGGTTGAAGTATAACAAGGATTTTCTAATATGTGAGAAATGTAACAATACAATTTAGAAACTTATATCAAGTTTTATAAAAACAAGATGTAAGTGTAAAAATTGATATAATCACAACGATCAATTTAATAACTCAAGGGAAGGTCAATGATGAGCAAGTCTAGCTACAATGAGACATCTTGATTTAGGTGTCAAGACAAGGTTACCCAAAATATGAAGATGTACCAACACACTTTCAACACTTATATCTCAAAGTTACATTAAGGAAGGATGTAAGTAGGTAAAAAGGGTCACAACACAATTTTGAGTAACACTTCGAATGTTGCTCCTATTTTCATCAAAAATATTAACAAGATAATAAAGGAGATAGATTAAGTGGTGATGAAATAAACCTAGCTTCACTTTGGCAAAGTTTCACCGTGTTTAAAGTACAAGGTAGAAATAGGACAAAGTAATGCATAAATATTTTTTGATGAATAAAAGTAGTTTCAAAATTTGATGGACTTTCCTTGTTTTTTTTGAATAAAAAGGTTTTGACTCGAAGAGAGCTCTTGGAAACATGATGGACAAAGTCAAGCTATCCCCAATGCCAAATGGTTTCCTAGGATTTTATTTTCAACACTCACTAATTTTTACCTAAGAGAGGTACACAATTCTAGGATTTCTCCTAGAGAAGTGGACTATTTCCCCACAATTAAATTAATGGACCTCATATAGTAACATGAATATTTTCTCACAAGGGTTTTATTAAAAGTGGGAATCTTCTCGTTTCATCCACTAAAGGTGTGAACTACTTTGGGGTTCCTGTGGTAATCATCATAATGATTTTTGGCTTATAAAGGTTCATTTCCCAGTTTAAAGCAAATGATATGTAGATCTTATCAAAACCAAACAAATACAATTTTTGAAAAATTTTATCTATTGATCTTAATGTAATTCAAATGCAATAAATCGTATTTATTATTGGTTTAGATACTTCTTTCTTTGAAAACTATATATGGTCCTTCACTCAAATATTAGTAGTTTTACGAGAAAATCACAATATTTTAAATAGGATCAACGGTTTATTTTCATTCAAAATATCCTTCAAGGACATAAGAGAAAATCATACAAACAATTAACCCAACCAAATAGTAAAGGAAAAATTTAAAATCGAAGAACCATAGAAATGTTTGTAAATAGTTCATTACCTTAATAAAAATGAAAGATTAAGTTTCTAAATTAACCAAATGTTATAAAATGAAGACTAAAGTTGCTTTTGTTTCTTAAGATCACTAAAAGGTGCAAGAGATCACTCCAAGCTTAAACCAGGGTTAAATAGTTTTACAAATGGAATCAAGTACTAAGGATATTCTGTGAAAAAGCATAGAATCGGAATCGATTCTCAACTTTCCTTTAGTATTGAATAGAAAATTGTATTCTTTTACTATTCTAGGAATGTAAAAAAATATCACTTAGAAACCTCTGATGAATTCATTCCTACTTAAATCTTTCATGTGTCATTTTGAGAATCTTCACAAGTTTTTAACTCATGCATTCAAATCCATTTACAATTGCATTTAACTGAACAATGAACAAACTGAAAATGAAAGACATAGAAGTTGATAATAGAGTTCATCCCATTTTGGACTACATCTCTGGGTTTGGAATAATAAACAATTTCAAATAAAAACCAATGAAAAACTTTCTTTTACAATTTACATCAACATGGATATTTAAAATTGAAATAGTACTTCACTGAGTGTGGGATTCATTGATCTCAAGATCAAGTTTCCATTCCCAAAAACTCCAAGTACCTGCAACTTTCTCCACCTTGTGGGTATTCAAAAACTCCCTGATTTGGGTATGCAAATCAACTGTAAATTGCATAGAAACCCATTAGAGTAATAACTCAAATCTGTAGAGGCCCTGAATCATTCTTGTAAACTACAATTTTACTTCCATAGCTACTTAGCTTCATACAAAAGAAGATTATAGATGTACATACAGGATAAACTGTCAATATATTCTCTAACTATGTTGCAATAATAATTAAATTATGTAAATACAACATAAAATAGATGAACCTACAAATAGTACTGAAACTAAACTTTAAGAACCTCTTAAACCATTTAGAGAAGCATCTCCACAAGTTCGTAGCACCAATTCATCATCCTCTTGCTCCTTCCCTTGAGTTATCCATAAAAACCCTCACATTTTTCTTCCAAAAATAGGTCAAACAAACTCAAAATGGGAAAATAATCACATCACTAGAATCTTCTCTGAATTCCTGACAAAATTCCAGAAGACATCAAGTCTCCATTCGGCCTCCAAGACCCTCAAATATGGCCTTGAATCAAAATTGCCGAAGACAGTCAAATAATAATACACTTGTGTGTATTCTTCTTCCTCCTCTTCTAACCTCACAAATATAAATACTATATATATATATACACTTAAGTTTATATTTAATAAATTTAGTAAATTTAATCCCATTTAAATCTCCCAATAATCCTCCCAAAGCCCATGATTTTCTCTTATCCATATGAGTGGATTTTAACATAAAAAATGGAGGAATAATCCCACGTATAATGGGATATTACCAATTTTAGACCTTATCAAAGCCTTCAAATCCTCCATTTAATGTGCATACCAAGTCCACATAATGCTAACCACCCTCCTCCTTCTCTCATGGAGATTTTCTTTTTTGGAAAATGGCTTGCCTTGAAAAATGTGCCAAAACTTGGGAGAGAAGATTTGGTCAAAATTGAGAAATTTAAGGTGCTTAATTAGGATTAATCAAACGGATATCTTAGGAATAATTTATGAATTAATAAAATATGTTAACTAAGGGTATATTGTAGTTGGAGTATTGGCCAAATGTTCCACCTACATAATATCACTATTTAGCATAAATAATTCAAAAATTTGAAGATTTAAAATAATTACAGCGTCCAGGAATCAACTTCCGAAATGCATAACTTTTGCATACGAACTCAGATTTGGTCCGTTCAAAATGTGTCGGAAATATTTTGATGAGCTCTATACCATGGAACTGATTTTGAAACATTAAAAGACTATCAATTTTCCATGTCGCCAACTGCCACGTGTCACCTTGCCATTGGTCCACTTGTTGACCTTGACAAGGGTTGACCCATTTACGACCTTAACTTTGACCGGCGATAGAATTTGCATACGAACTCTGATTCTGAAGTTCAACATACCATCAAAAATGTATCAAGAATCCCTTCAACATGGTCTAGGTTTAGGGAATTTTAGGGAATATCTGTATAGTGAAAAATCCTCTGGATCACTCCTCCCTAGTAAGACCATTTTGACCTCAAAATGGAAATTCACTCTACTAAAATGTACACATGTTCTCTACATAATAAAAATACAAAACCCAATTTATAGCATGGTAAGTTTTCCAAAATATTGCAATATTCAAATGCCAATAATAGTAACATAACCCAATGGCCTGAACTGCAACTGATATGACATACAATTGCCATATTTCTATACATCCTGATCCTGCACTAATCCAACATATAGGAGAAAAATCATATCAAGGTGTTATGAAGTCAATTCTATCAACTGATGTAAAAATCCATTTCACAAAACACCAATTCTATCAGCAAAATAAGACGAGATATAAAAACTTCCCTGCAAGAAATCAACCATCTCACTGAAATTGTATACGAACTGCAAAGAGTAAATACCAACTTATGCATATCACAATCTTCCAAAAATGACCTGTTACCCAAAAATAGTCACCGAGCTGACAAATTATCTTAACCTCTACACTACATAATGGTTAAGGTGTTCTCCTTGTTTTATCAATATCTCGGCAAGGAAAAACAAGGTGTTAACCATGATGTTAAAATCATATGTGTCAATAATGCATTATAGGCCTTTATAAATCACTGCAACAAAATGTATACTTGTATGAACCAACGTGTCATGTTGTGGGTCTTTGAAAAGTACGTACAATCATTTCCCAATATAGACTTAAACGTATAATCAAGTATCAAGTAGCAGTTATATTGCCTAATATAATTGCATCCACATTTTTCCACCTTATAAATGACAACACTTAAACTGAGCTGCAAGACATGTTGATCATGCCCAAAAGTAATCATGTGTACCCTATCAAATTCCACCAATGAAGTTCACAAATGAAGTTTTCCATAACCATAACTATGAGAGTAATCTGAGTATGATGACCTATCCCTCAGACTTTCTCTATAGGTCACTTCAATGAACTGGATAATCTCCAAGTTAAAATATGAGTTAAATCCATTACCACATTTGATGAGGAACTCAAAAACTTAGTAGGAGATATATAAAATAGAGCTTACAATACCATTAACTGTGAGAAGAAAACTAAGTGTGTTAAACTGCCTCTAAGTTTTCCCACTGTAGGTAGCTCAAAATTGTATTCAACAATCTATTAGTGATTCCTTTCAACATTACTATGGAATCAAAAGTATAGTCAACTGTATATATATGAAAGGATAATCTAAGGGAAAAATAGATGACAAATCCATCCTATAATCAACATTCATTGTTTTATCCCTACAACTGATTATCAAAACCCTTTCACTACATCTGTCAAACCCTAATATCAACTTAGATATTTTCACCAATAAAATAAGAGTCTCTTTACAACTTACAACTTGTAAGTAACTGTAAGAAAATATCATAAATATGAGGAGTATACCAAGAATTTTAAACCTGTCTCGAGGTGTCCTCACTGATGACTACTCTCTGTCTCATATCCCCCTACTTATCCATCTGAGTTAGTTTTCCAAAATATCTGAAAATAGAAAAATGCAAAATAGGAGATAACAAATATCCATCCACAACACTAAACATGTCAATTTCTTCCCGGATCCCATACTCTGAAAATTCCCTGATTAAGTGTCTGAATGAAAACTGAGCATACTATTCATATCATAGTAATGCCTATTAAAACTATTCATTAAACCATTTTAGCAACATATGTACTTTTGCATGGTTTCAATAACATGAATAGGAAGTTATATCATCACCCTTTATTCAACTGACTTAGTGATAAAAACCTCTTTTAAAGTTCTGAACAATCTCAACAAGGTATATTCCCTTCTAGATTAGCCACACAAAGGTCATCCCATCTAGTTATTTTAAACCAATACACTATGTTCAAAAATCCATTAAAAATATAGAAGAGTCAGAATAGTTTTACCTTCCTTTGAGAAACTATGAAATCTATGAAACTCTATCTCAGAAAGAGTTAGATGACCCATTATTGTTGAATTTGTTAAACCAATTCATTAACCATTATCAATACAAGGGACTTCTTCCTCTTGTTTGGTTATACAACTGAACCAAAAATTCCAAAAAGGTTTATAAATAATTCCCTATCAAGGTATATTTTTACTTTCAAGTGCAACACACATGAAGGAATCAAATCCATAACCCGTGTCACATAGCTATACTAAAAAAAATTATTACCTTCTTTAAGAACTATGAAGTATGCATACTGATTTGAGAAAGGTTGGCACTTTTGTGAGCTTCTAAACAACTCATCCTGCTTGCTTCTACAATACTTACAAGTTGTGAAGACAAATTCAACTGAACAACCAATATAAATCTCAATGTCTTAAAAATGCAACTTAGTAAATCCAAATAACCTTATTTCCATTTCCATGTCTCATAATGGAATCTGGTCTTTTCACTTATAACTGGTAAGGAAATAGAATTTCCATAGTATGATTAGTTATCCAAAAATGTCTTACCAAGTGTCATTATGCTCGTTTTCCTTAACTGGATTGATCTTACAGGACTAGTGTTACAAACTCTTAGCTGTTAGAAGCTTGTCTTCCTTCAGCGGATTAGAACATCTTCCAAGAATCCTTTGCACTAGTTCCCTACACAAATAATCAAACCAAAAGAACACATAATAATATCTGATATAAAACTCCAAAAGAAGTAGATCAACAACTGAAGAAAATCCCTGAAAATGAACTTTGCTCTGATACCAAAATTGATCCATAAACCGGGTTAAACAATTTTACACAACGGATACTAAAGTTCTCAATTCCTTTAAAAACATAGAATTGGAAGTGGATTCTCAACTTTCCTTTAGTATTGAATAGAAAATTGGATTCTTTTACTGTTCTAGGAATGTAACAAAAAATTCTCACTTAGAAAACTCTGATGAATTCATTCCTGCTTAACTCTTTCATGTGTCATTTTGAGAATCTTCACAAGTTTGTTAACTGATGCATTCAAATCCATTTACAACTGCATTTAATTGAAAAATGAACAAACTGAAAATGAAAGACACAAAAGTTGATAACGAGTTCATCCCATTTGGGACTACATCTCCTGGGTTGGAATAACGAACCATTTCAATTAAAAACCAATGTAAAACTTTCTTTTACAATTTCCATCATTATGTATATTTAAAATTGAAAAAGTACTTGACTGAGTCTGGGATTCATTGATCTCAAGATCAAGTTTTCCGTTCCCAAAAACTCCAAGTACCTGTAACTTTCTCCACCTTGTGGGTATTCAAAAACTCCCTAATCTGGGTATGCAAATTAACTGTAAATTGCATAGAAACCCATTAGAGTAATAACTCAAATTTTTAGAGGCCCTAGATCATTCCTGTAAACTACAATTTTACTTCCATAGCTACTTAGCTTCATACAACAGAAGATTACAAATGTACATACAGGATAAATTGATCAATATATCTCTCTAACTATGTTGCAATAATAATTAAATTATGTAAATACAACATAAAATAGATGAACCTATAAATAGTAATGAAACTAAACTTTAAGAACCTCTGAAACCATTCAGAGAAGCATCTCCACAAGTTCGTAGCACCAGTTCATCATCTCTCTGCTCCTTCCCTTGAGTTCTCCATAAAAACCCTCACATTTTGCTTCCAAAAATAGGTCAAATGAACTCAAAATAGGAAAAGAATCACATCACTGGAATCTTCTCTGAATTCTTGATGAAATTCCACAAGAGATCAAGTCTCCATTTGGCCTCCAAGACCCTCAAATATGGCCTTGAATCAAAACTGCCGAAGACAGTCAAATAATAATACACTTGTGTGTATTCTTCTTCCTCATTCTTTTAACCTCACAAATACCCGTATATATATACACACTTAAGTGTATATTTAGTAAATTTAATCCCATTTAAATCTCCCAATAATCCTCCCAAAGCCCATGATTTTCTCTTATCCATATGAGTGGATTTTAGCATAAAAAATGGAGGAATAATCCCACGTATAATGGGATATTACCAATTTTAGACCTTATCAAAGCCTTCAAATCCTCCATTTAATGTGCATACCAAGTCCACATAATGCTAACCACCCTCCTCCTTCTCTCATGGAGATTTTTTTGTCTAGAAAAATGGCTTGCCTTGAAAAATGTGCTAAAACTAGGAGAGAAAATTTGGTCAAATTTTGAGAAATTTAAGGTGCTTAATTAGGATTAATCAAACGGATATCTTAGGATTAATTTATGAATTAATAAAATATGTTAACTAAGGGTATCTTGTAGTTGGAATATTGGCTAGATGTTCCACCTACATAATATCACTAGTTAGCATAAATAATTCAAAAATTTGAAGATTTAAAATAATTATGGCGGTCAGAATCAACTTCCGAAATGCATAACTTTTGCATATGAACTCAAATTTGGTCCGTTCAAAATGCGTTGGAAAGATTGTGATGAGATCTATACAATAGAAATGATTTTGAAACATTACAAGATCATAAGTTTGTGATGGTTTGAAAATTTCCACGTGTCACTTTGCCGTTGGTCCACTTGTTGACCCGTTGACGTGAGTTTGGGTTTACGACCTTAACTTTGATCGGCGATAGAATTTGCATACAAACTCTGATTCTAAAGTTCAGCATACTGTCATCGAAAGGTCTTGAGAATCCCTTCAACATGTTCTAGGTTTAGGGAATTTTAGGGAAGATCTACATAGTGAAAAATCCTTCTGGATTAACAATAGAATAACATACACAAGATTTGGTCTAAATTGAGTAAAACACGGAAATAGAACATTTATCAAATCATTTAGAAATGTTATAAAATGAGTAATTTTATGATAAAGGAAACCATAAATTTTCCACACTTATTCGACCTATTTCTTCCAATCAACCTACTATCATCAACCAACAACAACCCATATTGATCAATTTATTATAGAATGAAGAAGCAATAAGAGAATTCATGGGGATACATGATGAAATTTATCTATAGGATCACATGAATGGATTCAACATTGTCCTCGATGCATCTATATTTTTGATGAAGAGGTTGATTCCTTTCATCGAAAACAATGGAATATCTTAATATCATCAAACTCAATCATCCTTTTATTCTTCCATCTTCACATTACCCATTACATGGAAAAATATTTGGTTTGCCATTGATCCTTGTCATATCTTCTCATCACACCATCATTCTTTATATATCACAATTCCAAAATCAAAACCTCTCCTTGGGTTGAATCCAAGTATCCTATCATCTTCAATTATCGGGTTGCCTCCTAGTAACACATTTCCATCATTTTCTTCTATATATGGGCCACCTCCTATTAGCTCTCATCTTCTATTTACGGGTTACCTCTAGGTATCCCTTTCTCTTCTATTCTTGGGTGACGCCTTCTTGTAGCCCGTCCATCTACTATTTGTGGTTGACCTCATACTATCCCTTCATCCTCTATTCTTAGATTCCCACGCTCACTTATCTGTTTTCCGGCATAGTGTCCCATCATCTTCTATACTTGGGCCACACCGTAGTATTCCTTCATCTACTATCTATGGGACACCTCTTGCTAGCCCAATATGTTCTATACTTGAGCCAAGTCCTAACATCCCCTCATCTTCTATCTATGGGACACCTCTTGGTAGCCTAATATCTTCTATACTTGGGACACATCCTATTATCCCATCATATTCAATATATGGCTCACCTATTACTATTGTAGTCTCTTCCATCCTCGGGTCATGTCCTAGTATCCCATCATCTTCTGTCTATGGCTCATGTATCGATAGCCCATACTCTTCAAATCTTGGACCATATCCTCTTCATCCATCATATCATCTTCTTGCTATCAATAGTGTTGGCATTACCACCATCATCCCAACCATTCCTCTCGTTAATTATAAACATTCACTTTATTCTCCCACTTCTTGGGATCAGAAATATCACACATTATCTTATATGAAACCTAAAAAAATTCTTCATCAAGCTAAGATAAAAAATATGAAGATCTCCAAATAACCCAACAAGTCAAAAAACCATAAAGTTAAAAATCAAATGTGATTCAAGAATGCACACCAATTCAACCATCAAGTATGGTGCAAAGCAAATAAACCTATGGATAGGGAACTCAATCTCCCACATATAAAATCCATGTTTCAAGATAAGTGGTGGTCATTTTTGAGTGTGAGCTCACCACGATAATTGACATTGGAGATAATATGACTCTTGATAAGAAAACCTTCCTAGTGTCCCTTAACAAAGAAATCACAACATTATTGTTAGATATTATCATGTTGATTGACATTGTTTGTCCCAAATTAAAAAATACAAAAAAATGAGAAAACATTAGAACATTAAAAAAAGGTACAAATATCAAACATTGTAATTAGGTATTTCATACACATGGATGTTCTTTCTTCCCTTTCTTTTTATTCCTCTGCAATTCATCCACCATGTTCATCTCTTCTATGATCTTTTAATTAGTCAATTCATGCTCATTGCGTGGAATTTATCTCTATGGTATCTCTTTGACCTTTGTATTTCATCACCTTGGTAAATCAAAGAATGGATGACCTATTAAATATCCTATCACTATCAAACATATAATAAATTGTCGCAAAGAAATTTTAGACGTATTTGTTGACACTAGCCAATGTCATCATTGTAATCACTTCCACATATTTCTATCAATACATCTGTGGTTATTAACCCTTATCAAAAGATAGAGAGAAATCCAATACTATTTAGAAATCAAAACATCAATCAAAATTCATAAAAATCAAAAACAAAAAAATATATAAATTTGTCTTGGGGTATTTCCAATATCTCTACTTGGACTATGGGTGCCTAGATAACAGTAGAGAAATGTTGTGAATTGAATGAAATACATCTCTTTCGGGGCTATGGACACATGGTTGGAAAGGGAGCAATGTATGGCTCTCCTTCCACCATCGATTCGAAATCACATATCAAAATAAATCATTCCTACACATTGGCTAGTGTGCCTTGACCTTTGTCTATTAAATCATCGCTAACAAGTAAATAATTTCCACATGCACACACCGAGTCTCTATGAGAAAAATGAATAATATTTTACCAAGTGTCATTTAGATCTTCTTCAAACTCTTAATTTAGTCCTTATTTTGACTCACGATTTGTTGTTTTAGCTAATCACCTTTTCTTTGTAAGGCTTTTAGTTACATTTTCCATATCATTCCACAAGCATTCCCACTATTCTTATAGTTTATTTAGAACATCCATGGGTAAAAGATTGTATTTTCACCATGTTTATTGGAACCTATTAGCATAATTTAGCATAGGCATATTTATTGCATTTTATTGCATTGTCTTTTATTTAATAATGTGCAACATGTGCACTCTAGTCTAGTGACTTGCATTCAATATTGTTATGTTGGATAACATTCAATATTGGTATTAGTAATAATTACATGTGCATGTGAGATGGGTCTTATCATCTCGTAGTTGGTGCCTGATAGGGTGTCATGTCTATCCATATGAGGTTGTCTAATATCTATAAATATTGCAGCTCTTGCATTGTTATGTAATATGATTTCATGATCAATAATATTTGTGAGGCTTGTCCTCTTTGGTCATTGCAATCTTATTCTATTCTATCATTTGGTATCAAAGCTATACCATTATTATCATTTGGTATCAGAGCTATACCATTATTATTGTCAAAAAAAAAAGGAGAAAGATCTTGAAAAAATTCAGATTTAAAAAAGAAAAGATTTGTGAAAAAAAAAAAGATCTTAAAAAAAAGAAGAGAGATCTTGAAAAAAATTACAGATCTAAAAAAAAAAAAAGATCAGATTTAAAAAAAAAAAATCAGATCTGAAAGTGGAGGTGTGAAGAATTCGGGAGCAAAGGTTGAAGCAGTCCCGTCAACAAAATTCCAGCAGATAGCTCTTAGAAAAAGGGATGTAACTTTTTCATACAATATCGGATTGATGTGCCTTTTTTTTGCTGGAAAGATAAGAAGGAGGCGCACAACTTTGTAGTTTACATCATCTTTAGATTCGGCCTCTACATATGATGAAAAGTATGTACAAGTCGTATCATTTTTTCTGAAAAAAAATCAGAT
The DNA here is from genome assembly GCA_018340775.1 of Taxus wallichiana var. yunnanensis. Lineage (NCBI taxonomy): Eukaryota > Viridiplantae > Streptophyta > Pinopsida > Cupressales > Taxaceae > Taxus > Taxus wallichiana. The sequence continues at coordinate 83,346,300 of CM031237.1, read as the reverse complement.
CTAGCTGGTAAATTGAAAAACCCAGATCACGGTTTGTGAGGAAAGGTGAAAACAATATTCAGATTATTTGTTTGGATCTTGGGAACAAACAGGTCAGTGGTTCAATTCCTACTCTCTCCATATTTTTCATTAAATTTTTTTTTTTTTGGAAAATTTGGAGAAATTACTAAATTTTGGGAGATTTCCAAATTTAGAAGCTCACCAAACACATTTAGAGCCACCGCTAAATTTAGCGGAAAAACACCTATTGGGGGTAAAAATATTTTTGGCCTAAATTGTGTATTTTGTGATTCTAGACCCTTTTTTCTAAAAAGGGGGGACACAAAAACTTCATTTTGATGTACTTTTAGAGCATGTTGTACTAATCTTGGTGCATAAAGTGAAAAAAAAAAAAAAGTGTAAACTTTTTATTTTATGTTTGATTCTATCACACGAGATCTTCGATCTCATAGTAGCGTTCATTATATACGGTGCCTCTGGGAAGCGTTTATGGGTGATGCCGTCGCAATTACTACTTCACTTAACACCTAACACACAATTTGCCTAAACGCGTCCCAGGCATCGACCTTATAAAATCGATGGGGAGTAATAAGGTCACAATACACACACATTTGATCCCTCCCATCCATTTATGCTTGCACAAACCCCTCTCCATCGTCTACGTACCATGTACTAAATTCTTTCATGTGCATTAACACCTCTTTCCGCACCGATGGGTATATTGAAAGGGTGACGGGTATATCGGAAGGGAGCGTATATAGAAAGGTTTGGTATATCGGCTGACGATATATTGAGAGGGAGACCATAAACCTGGAGTGATAAGAGCCTTACCCTTTGTCAGAAATTTAGATTGTAGAAATGGGTGCACAAGCACCAAAATTCTTCTTTTCAGATTCACAACTGCTTAGAGGAGACAACTATGCTGCATGGAAACCGAAGATCAAGATGTTACTTGAGTTTGAAGACCTATGGATAGTTGTAGATGGAAAAACAACAAGATCACTTGATGATGGAAGACAACAAGTTCAATTTGATAGGGCCAATCAAAAGGCCAAGTTGATCATCTTGTTTAGCATAATGAGATGATGTGCAACCCCACATTAGAGATGCCACATCGGCCAAGGATGCATGGGATAAGTTGAGCACAGTCTATGAGGCAAAGAACAAGAATGCCATCCTCAACCTACTATCACAACTACATACTCTCAAGTTCAAGCACAATGAGAAGGTTGAAGTTTTTTTGAGATGAGTTGCTACTTTGAGGGCATCTCTATTGGCATTGGGAAAAGAGATAAGTGATGAAGACCTCGTACCAATTGTGTTGCGAGCACTTCCTCCTTCGTATAGAATCTTTGTGACAACTATCAATATGAGTGAACACACAGTCACCTTTGAGAAGTTGGTCAATCTACTCTAACAAGAAGAGGCAATGAACAACAAAGATCATGAAGATGAGCAAGCACTATCTTCCAATCATAAAGGAAAGGGGAAATTTCAGTCCAATCACAAGAATTCCCAACAAAATCAAAGTCAACAAAGGTACCAAATTCAACGATACAACACCAAGAAGTGTCCCATTTGCAATAAAGGGGGACATGACATCAAAGATTGTTGGTACAATTCCTACAAAAAGGGTTCATCAAGCAATTCAAAACCCAATAACCAACAGGGTAACAATAATTCAAATAAAGGGAAGTCCAACAACAACAACAATCAAGGGCAGAAAAATGGTAATTGGCAAAGAAAACCCAAACAACAAGGGTACATTTCCAAACATGAGGATGATTCAGATGAAGGACACCACATGTATTCTGCTCAATTTGATAAAGAAACCAAGTCCACACAAGATATCTAGTATGTTGACTCGGGTGCAACTCGACACATGACTGGACACAAGGATTGGTTCTACACACTACGTGACTCACCTAACAAGAACCATGTGTCATTAGGTGATGACTCATCATACAGTGTCAAGGGGATTGGAAACATTTCACTACCTCTTGGAAAGCATGACTGCAAAATCACAAATGTATTGTATGTACCTAGGTTGACCAAGAATTTGCTATCAGTTAGTCAACTCCTTGATCACAACTTGAAGTTAGATTTTGACAGTAATAATGGAGAAAAAGTGTGCTTGATAATAGATAAGTCAAGAGGTTCCAAGATTGTAGCAAGAGCCTCCAATGTGGGACGCATGTTCCAACTTGATTTTGTCCACAAGGATGATCAAGCTCTAGTGTCCAAAGACACACAATCTGTAGAAATATGGCATCACAGATATGGTCACATCAGTTTTGGCTATCTCCAAACACTTCAAAAGGGAAACATGGTGAAAGGATTTCCTACACTCAAGCACAACACTGACAAGTGTCACAATTGCCTAGCTGGAAAGCAACACAGAGTACCCTTCCAAAAGAACACATATAGAGCTAAGGGAAAGCTTGATTTGGTGCACACCGATCTTTGCTAGCCTATGCAACCAAGTCATTCTAGATGTCAATACTTCATGATTTGTGTTGATGACTACTCAAGAAAGTTGTGGATATATTGTCTAAGAAACAAGATTCAAGCCTTTGAGACATTTCAGAAGTTCAAAGCACTTGTTGAGAATGAAGTTGGTCGCAAGATCAAAACTCTCCACTCAGATCGAGGGGGGGAATTCACAAGCAATGAGTTCAAGACTTACCTGGAAGCTTATGGGATTCGTTGACAAATGCATCCTACTCACACACCACAGCAAAATGGTATAGTTGAGAGAAGGAATCGTACTATCATGGAAATGGTGCGATGTATGATTGACGACTCAAGTTTAACAAAGACATTTTGGGTAGAAGTTACAAGAACTATAGTCTATTTATTGAAGAGAGTGCCCACAATAGCTCTTGAAGGAGTGACACCTCAAGAAGCATGGTTAAATCGGAAACCATCAATTGCACACCTAGGAATATTTGGGTGTAAAGCTAGCATGCACATACCCAAGAAGAATAGGAACAAGTTTGATATGAAAGTCGAGAAACGATATTCATGGATATAGTGAAGAAGAACTTGGGTATAGATAATGGGATCCAAAAGCAAATAAAGTATACACAAGTAGGGATGTTGAGTTCTTTGAGAAGAAACAAGCAGATGCTCCAGTCAATGACTCAACAAACATGCAGAATACACCTCTTGTGAAGACAGAATTTGATGTTCCCACTGAAGATGATAGTGATGAATTGGATGATTGTAAAAACTTGGATCCACCACAAGCCAATGGAACAGCTAAGAAGTTACCTAAATGGTATACTCAATTAATAAGAGATGCAAATTTGGATGAAGCACCTAGCATATCATCCAATCCTAGACCTAGAACTCGCAGTCAAGCTTGTGAAGAGGTCAATTATGCCTAATGAGCAGATTTGTTGAAACAAGTTGAGTCATCTACGATTCAGAATCCCTACAATCAAAAGCTTGGAAAGATTTTATGGATTCAGAGTATCAATCAGTGATGAAGAACAACACATGACAACTTTTCGACCTTCCACCAGGGAAGAAACCCATTGGATGCAAATGGATATTCAAGACTAAGTACAAATCAGATGGGACTATTGACAAGTATAAAGCAAGGCTTGTAGCAAAGGGGTATGCACAACAAGAAGGCATTGATTATGAGGAGACATTTGCTCCCACAGCCAAGATCAAGACAATCAAGATGATCTTTGCTCTAGCTGCACAATTTGGTTGGAAAGTCCACCAAATGGATGTGAAAAGTTCCTTTCTTAATGGAGATTTGCAAGAAGAAGTCTATATGACTCAACCAGAGGGTTATGTAATACCAGGAAAAGAGATGATGGTATGCATACTCATAAAATATCTATATGGCCTAAAACAGGCACCCCGGGCATGGTACATCAAAATTGATGAGCATCTCATAAGTCATGGATTTGAAAGGAATCCTTATAACCCCAATCTCTACCTCAAAAAGCAAGGGGGTGGGATTGTCATTGTGGTTGTTTATGTCGATGATCTAGTCATTACAGGTAGTTCTGTGAAGATGATCGATGCAACAAAGAAGGATTTTAATCGATCCTTTGACATGACAGATCTCGAGCTCATGCACTATTGTCTTGGGTTGGAAGTATGGAAAAAAGAGAATCATATCTTTGTGTCGTAGTTGAAATACACCAAAACAATGCTCGAGAAATTCAGGATGATGGACTGCACTCTTATTGCTACACCTATGGAAGCGAGACTTCAGTTATCTCGTTCTAATCCATCACCACCGATGAATGCAACTCTCTATCGGTAGTTGATCGGGAGTCTCATTTACCTAACATATACTAGACCAGATATCAGCTTTGTAGTCAGCTATTTATCACGCTTCATGTAAGAACCGAAAATATGTCATTGGAAAGTAGCAAAGAGAATACTGAGATATCTAAAGTGTACAATTGACCTTGGTCTAGAGTACAAGAAGAATGACAACTTCTTCTTGACAGGATATTCAGATTCAGATCATGCAGGAAACATGGATGATAGAAAGTCAACATCAGGCTTCGTCTTCTTTATGGGATCTGGACCGATATCATGGGGAAGTAAGAAACAGAAATTTGTTTCTCACTCTTCTGACGTAAGAGAGTATCGAGCTCCAAGTGAAGTTGTTTGTGAAGCAATATGGCTATGCCGAATACTAGAAGGAATTGGTCTACCACAATAGAAATCTACTCCAGTATATGTTGATAATTAAGGAGTTCTAAAGCTCTTTCGCAATCCAGTATTTCATGAGAGAACCAAACATATTGAAGTATAGGTTCATTTCATATGCGAGCATGTCTTGAAGGACAACATACACAGCCTCATTTCATCCTACATCTGAACATATGCGATGTTTTCACTAAGTCACTTGCACGTGAAAAATTCACACTATTCAAAGAGTTCCTCTCCACTTCATTTGAAACTATGCAAAATTAAGGGGGGGAATGTTAGCATAATTTAGCATAGGAATATTTATTGCATTGTCTTTTATTTAATAATGTGCAACATGTGCACTCTAGTCTAGTGACTTGCATTCAATATTGTTATGTTGGATAACATTCAATATTGGTATTAGTAGTAATTACATGTGCATGTGAGATGGGTCTTATCATCTCGTAGTTGGTGTCTGATAGGGTGTCATGTCTATCCATATGAGGTTGTCTAATATCTATAAATATTACATCTCTTGCATTGTTATGTAATATGATTTCATGATCAATAATATTTGTGAGGATTTCGTCCCTCTTTGGTCATTGCAATCTTATTCTATTCTATCATTTGGTATCAAAGCTATACCATTATTATCGGAACCTTTGTCCCTTTTTAATAAAACAATCTTCTACTTCTTTTCTATCCTATGTTTCTTGGCTAGCTTCCATTAGGGGCATGCTCACTCCTTCCGATAACTTCATTGGTTTGATTCCATCATCATCTTGAACTTATCCTTTTTGTCCTTGATCAAACATATCTTCTTCTTATATATATTCGCAAAGCGTTTCCCTTATAAATTCTCACCTCTCGTTGGGGTATCCTTGCATCTTTGTTTTCCTATACATAGCTTAAAAACATTCAAAAAATCTAAAACATTAGTAAAAATTCAAAACTCTAAACCATTAGTAAAACATTCTAAAATCCAAAACATTGGTAAAACATTCAAAAATCTAAAACATTGAAAAATCTAAAAATTAGTAAAAATTCAAAAATACAAAAATTAGTAAAAATAGAAAAATCCAAAAAAATGTAAAATTATAAAATTTTCAAAAATTGGTAAAAATCATGCATGCGGTGAAGGTTTTATCAAATGGATTGTCCTCAAACATCAAAAAAATTCCTACAAAAACATCTTTGTTTAGTCCTCAATTTTTCTCACACACGACTCGTGGATCATCCGGATCTACCTCCATTAACAAAGTTGGTTTTCTTACTATGCATAAACTCCTTGAACAATCAGTTTCTTGGTACTATTTCATAGTGCACGATTGCATTTTAATAGGAACCATATATTCTCTGTATATTCACCTCACATGTATCCTTGCTTAGGGTTCCATTTTCAACCTTTTTGTTAAATCAGACATTTGTGACTTGAAGATTTATAACAAAAATATTAGTGTAACTATCTTGAACATTGTTTGTTGGAGTATGTATGTTTGTAATTGTTTCCCTATCATGTTAGCTTGTATACTTTCTCATATTGCATTTCATTATGTATGTTGTATTGAGTTAGTGTTTTAGTAATGAAAAAATGTTGGTATTGTTATCCATTTTCGCCCCTCGGGAAAAAATGGATAATGGGGGTGAATTACACCTTGGGACCAAAAAAATTTCTTCATGAAGAATCCGAGGTTATCAAGAATAATTTCAAACTTTGAGAGAATTTACGGTGTTCTATGAAGTTTTGGATCATTTTGGACTTTTCTTTTCTTTTCCGGGTTTTGAAGGTTGTTGGTTTGCTCAGAAAAAGAACATTAGTCTCGGAAGGCCCACCGCTAGTCACCACAGATTAAAGTTGATCAAAATTACTAAACCAATTTTATTGGACCTTACCGGGGTTTCATGATTCTTTGGTGCTAATAAGATCCCAAGAAAGTCGGTTTTGGGAGCTAGATTAACTTTCAAAAGCATACTAGCACTAAGCCAAAATAGCTCAACGAGCTAGTTAATATACTAAGAGTGAGTTAGCTAAGGTTTTTGTTTATTGGCTTGAGTGATCTATATTGCTAAATGGTGCAAGTTACTGAAAAGGGGGTATTCCATCTTGAGACTCAATCAAACTTGGTAGTAGATAACAAGGAGAATGAGCCAGGAATGACTCGAACGGTGGTAGCTTTGAATGCGTTAGTTTGGTTCGTGGATGGAGAGCTAGAAAAATAGGTTAAAAATCATTGGATGACTCACTAAAGTGACATATGAAATGCTAGAGGTAAAGCATTAGCTTGTTGTGATAAGTCAATGAGACATGCAAAGGGAGAGCTCATCACACCTCGAGCTTGATGATAAGTCACAATGGGAACGAGTTAAAACATGACTCATAAGAAATTAAAACCTTTCAATGATGGATTCAAGTGATCTAGTCGAGTAGCTCGAGAGTAGTACCTAATGGGAAAGACCTCACCGGAAGGTGCAAAATACAAAGGATCGAACCAAGGTCTTGATCTTGCCGAGGGAAATTGGCTCATTTTCTTGAGCCATGAAATGACACAACATTAGAAGGAGGCTTGAACATGGTGTAGTGCCAATGAGGGCACAAATTTTGAGCTCGGATGTGGAAGTGAAATGATTCGGTAGTGATACAAGGGGGAAGTTAGCCAACTTCATGGTGGAGTGTCGTATGTAGACTAAACATGGAAAGCTCGATCTTGAAGTTAGTGATGGCATGAATTGGAAATAAGAGAATATAGACGAGCTCATGGTTGAGGTTTTGGTGCATGTGGAATATTGGCGAGCTCATGGCCAAGGTGCGGGGGACATTTGTTTGCGATGATCAAGCTCGGGTTTGATAAGGACATAGGGAAAAGGTAACCGAGTTGTGCGGGATCATTGTGGAATGACACAAGCGAATGTTTCAAGGCCGAGTTACATCAAATAGGAAGAAGGGGATGAATCTTAGAGCTCGTGCAACGAGAAAACGTAAGTGGAAATTTCAAGCTTTGGGAGATGTATGAGTTAAGATCTTCGGGTGAGTCATTGTAATGGGATGAAAAAGCCCTCCTTCCGAAATCTAAAATTTGGGATTTTGGAGTAGGAACGTTTGGAGGTTAGAGGGACCTGAGTTCGCGAGTTGGGGAAAAATAATCTAAATTTCATAAACCCCAAAGTTTGAATTTCAAACTTCGGGTTTTAGGATTCTCTATCATGTCGGGAGTAGGGTTCAAAATTGAGCCCGTCACAGCCCTTCCCAAGGCCTCAAACCCTTCAGAAAAAGGCAAGTAAAAAATTGCATGTCAAAAAGAAATCAAAATGTAAAAATCATTTGACTATACAAAAGGGCAAGTTACTTTTAAAACTTTCAAAAGAAGGACTATGGTGAAAAAATGTCTATCAAAATTTGTGTGAAATTATTATGTCTTAAAAAATATTTTTGATTAATTTTACAAACAACAGTCACTCTAGATATGTATGACTCGTAGATACGTTAGATAAGTCGTAATACTTGAAATTACAAAATTAATATAACAAATATACTACCACTATAATACTATTAAGCTCAAATTCCAAGTTACTAGCAAGTTTTTGATGTCAGCTACACAAATACTTGAGCACAAATACCTAAAAACAAGAGATTTATTATTATTGTTTGTGTTCTGGCCTTTTCTTGGGATTCATTCAAATGAAATATCTACCACTTTCTACTTTTTCTATTTTTTTGTTGCAGGAGCCACCTTGAGAAACATAAAACAAAGCTAGGATCAACTTGCACATAAATATTTGTGCACTTGGGAGACTGCACAACATGATTTGGAACAGATCCACTATGTAGATTGACCACTAGTTTGGATATGGGATGAGATGGATATCTGAGGTGGGGGAAGAGTGTGGAGAAAAGTGTTTAAATAATCTCCAATTTATGGCTCACAATGTAGGGTGCCAAGAAGGCTCTATTGGAGCCATGTAGGTTCCAAAGGGTGGGATGAGCTCATAATGGTCTTGATCTAGATTTCCTAGATCAATTTGAGCTTGACATATAGACAAACTATGGGCCAAGATTATTGGATTAGCTCTATTTGTATGAAATGGAGAAGGGTCTCAAGGAAAATGTAGATGTGGCTTGCTTTAAAGAAAAAAAAGTTGAGTCGCTTAAGGAGCTCACCCATTATGACCCTTGCAAATAAGAACCAAGCTAAGTGTCGAGTTACTTCCTAATGCAAAGGTTAATTTGACCCATTCAATATGGAAGAATGCAGAGAAGAGGAGAGGAGATCATTTTAGAGGAGGAGAATACGTAGAGATAATCTTCTTCATCCATTGAAAGAAACCCTCCAATTCATCATTGGTATCTTCTCTCTAAATATTGTTTAATAGTAGTGATGTGGAGGCCAACAAGAATTTTATATTTGTTGTTGTGCTCAAGACAATTTTGCTAAACTCTATGCCTAAGGAGTTGAGGAAGAGGCTTGTGAATAGATTTAGGGAGGATTACAAAGGGTGTGTGTGTTTAATGGAGTATTCTAATTTGGTAAAACATCATTTCTATGTAGTATATTTGAATGCATACTCTACATGAGGTGAAACTCTTGGATTGGAAATCAACTAAGAATATTTAGATGTATATATTGGTGACATAGTTAGTGTGGGTGTTTCAATGTATAGATGCACATTTTCTTTAATTTATTTAGAAGATATATTTAAGTCAATGCATTTTACTAGTTAAAATTTACATGTGTGTTATTTTAGTGGTTAAAATATGAATGGTTTTTTTTATTGAAGGGGTAAGAATCCAAATTGGTTTTATTTTTAGGACTAAACTCCAAGTAGAAGTTAAAGTTATTTATTTTACTATTTACAAGTTTTCTTAATGATTTTGATAAGAGATCCTAGTGTAGTTTGATTGTATTTATGTGTTTAGTGATTTATGTGTCTTCTTATCTCATTTTAATTGTTTGATTTATTTATTAATTTTATTTAATGTTTATTTTAGTTATGATGATTTTTAGGAAATTATAATATTACAAATTTGGGCTTTCTTTACATCAAAATTTGATTATTTTACCAGTTTAAATGCGGCTTAATTTACATCATTATGATAGAGGGGTCATTGTGTTTGGATTACTGAATTTTCCCTTTTTATTTAAGATGCTAATCAACTGGTGATTTTGAAAAGAAAAAATATATCGTTAAAAAAATATTCTTAATTTTTATGACGTGTGTATTTGATTTATTCTTGTCATATGAAGTGTAAAATATTTGTGCTACTTTTCATCATCGAAGGGTTGGTCCAATACTTTCCCTTCAAAATAAAATTCAGACCAACCCTTCAAATTTGATCCCCGGGACTCGGGAGGAGTTAGAGATCAATGGAGCCATTAATGCACTCGATAGATTTTGGAGTGGATTTCAAGGGAGCCATTAATGCATTGTCAATGCGGAAAATGATCCATTCAATAAAAATAAATTGTTGGAATTAGTGAAGATTTAATGAAAAATGGAATACCGACGTGAAGTGTCGGGGTATAATGTTTTGGGGCAATTAAGGGGTCCAACATGGTGATGAGTTAAATTTGGGACTCATTAATCAATATAATTTAGGAGGAAGGGATTATAAACGATCCGGCCAACTACACAATGCCCTTTAATACAAAATGTAGAAGCGGGGCATCCATTAAATGTAGGTCCGACATGGAGTATGAGGCTGATCCCAATGGCAAGAGAGTAATGATTAAGCACAAATCGGTAAGCAAAAATAGGGATAATCTATGGAGCCGGGTAAACATGCAAAATTACATGGCGTCGTTTTCTACTAGGCTTAATGAGCTTATTAAGGAGTTTGGTATAATTATAGAATTAGAGAGCTCTTGACCTAGCTCAAAACAATGAGCCTGATGAGCCATTAACCAAGTTATCTCACAAACCCCGCCTAATGCAAGAATGAAACCCTATTGGCCCTAAAGCACATCAAGGTGCTTTTAAAAATTGTTTATATATTATTTTCAATTAAATGGAGAAAAATTCAAAAAAAATAATTTATGAACCATGTTGGGAAGAATTTTTAAGGTACATTTTTGATGATGCAACAAACATGGATTGCCCCTGGCTAAACATGGGCATTTACAAAGAGACCATTTTGCTATAATTTTTCCTAGATGTTAGGGACTCTCTTTTTTCTCTCACATAGATCATATCAGCTATAAAATGCAAATGGAATGAAAAATTCATGGATTAGACAATTTTTCCAAGTTTCCCCTCTTCTTTAAAGTTGAGCTGTTGTGAATTTAGAGGCATTTAAGATTCCTTCCGAATATTGTAATGCAATTTTTTTCCTCTTCCTATTCTAATGATGTACTGTGTATGTGCTTGGAGTAATGAAATGGTGTTTTGTGATCAATTATATGTCCTTCCATTATTTTTATAGCTTATATTTTTCTCTCTTCATTTTTACAAGTATATTGTGCAATCCATGTTTTCTTTGCAAGTTTTAGAAGTTGTTGTGCTTATTTTGGAATGAAGTAGCGTATGTAATTGGGTTATTGATGCACGCTCATCCTTCCCATGTTCATCCATCTTCATTGGAATATTATAAATTTTTGTAAAAAATCCCTTTATTGGTGCATCACCACATCTAATATAGGTTTTATTTCATGCAATCTCTTTCCCTAATCCCTAGGAAATGTTAGTATAGGTCTAGTTAGCTATTTTTCTTACATTATGAGTAGTGTAGTGCTTAGTTTAGGAAGAGGAAGATGACATTCTCTAGAGGTTTACCTCAAGCCTACAAGTCCTATAGTTTGAGAGGTGATCCCATGTCACCCAATCACACTGAATGTCTCATTCACACTCAGGCCATTCGGGGGTGCGGTGATTTGGTGATAACAAGTATTATAGGTTTTCATGGTATTTTACACTTTTTTTGTATGCTTATATTATAGTATAGGGTTGATGACGTAGATAATAAAGTAAAATGATGAAACAAAGTTGCTCTTGAGCTAAGCTGGATGAAAGCTATTTCCATTCTCTTCATCTTCATTCTTCTTCATTATCATTTTCTTCAAAAACACGTGGGGCAATAGGGATTGTAGTTATCCCCCTCCCCATCCTTATTTATTTTATCCATTTCCTTCATCTTTTTAGCATCTATCGACCTCTTACCTCAACCCGTCAACACTCAAGGGGGAATCCTTCATTCTACTAATTTTTCTTCTATCCCTTCAAAAATGTTACTTGTATGTAATTGTCTAATATCTTTGAAGTGGCTTCGCTTAAGCCACCCCTAAGATGGTCAAATCTAGACACCTAAAATATGCTCATACACTTTTAATACTAAAATTACACTAATTACCCACATTCCCCTCATTTATGTTATAATTAGTGATTTTATGCTAATTAATTATCATTCCCCTCCATTTAAGTCAATTAAAACCTTTCGTTAATAAAATAGCTTTTACCTATTCGGGATGCCAATTAACGACACTTCATTAGTTATAATTTTCTTCTATTCTTTAATTATCTATTTAATTAATAAACCTTCTTATTGGTTAAATCCACTTTTTAAATAATAATTTACAACATTTTTGTTCGTTATAATCCCCCTTTAATAAATTAATAATCTATTAGTACTTGATTAATCCTTTTAACCTTGTAATTAAGTAATAAACCCTCTTATTAATTAAATCCCCCTTCAAATCCTCTAAATCTTACCTATTTTCCTCTAAATCATCTCTAAATATCTTTCTAAGCTTATTCTATCCTCTTAATTAATCCTATTTGATTAATTAAATCATCTCCAACTCCCATGAGTTTCTAATCACTTGTTAATTCTTAAAAAAACTTATTTCTTCTAAATGCACTTTATCATTTGTCCCACATTCACTAATTTACAATTTTGTCCCAACATGGAAAGATATTTAAAGGACTAAGTTCCTTCCCCTCAAACATACACCACACTTTATTTAGTGAAAACTATAGGCATTTTGATTTGATCCATTTTCCATTGTTTTAGAATAGCTTCTCCATCTCTGCACCCATTCTCTCAAATTGAGTAGCATAGGAATATCCAAATATGGATTTATAGTCATTTATTGGTGAGATATAATCCTCATTATGGAGATAAAAATAATAATTTGATTTCTTAATGATCGAATTAGGTTCATATTTTTAATATGAATCACACAAGAGTAGGAATGACTTAGCATTATGTGGTTATTTTCATTTTTATTAGATTAGGTAAAAAGTAGGGATGGGATCCCAAAGGCTTTACATAAGACAATACATCGCGATAGCACACAAAAAGATGCAAAAAGAGATAGGACCAAAAAGAGTTAAACAAGTTTAACTCCACATAAGGAGGTACATAAAACTAGCCATAGACAGAGACAAAAAAAAAACAGTTTGCTACAAGACCAAGACGGTTTATCAAAAACATTATGAATTTCAAACATAGAAACAAAGAAAACTAATTTATCTTTTAACATTTGGGGGGATTTCCTAAATTCCTACAAGGTTCTTCTTCATTGTGCTCATGTTTCATCTCCTTATGAGTCTTCCTTCCATCATCTTCATCCTTAGAGCTACTAATGAAGAGTTGAAATCTCCTTTTCTTCAAGCCCTCTTCCACAACTTCAAACCTAACCTACAAATAATTCACCATCTTGTCCAACTATATGACCTCCCCACTTATGTTCCTCTAAGACATACATATCTTCTTCATGACCTCAGTATTATCTATCATCCCTTCCTTCATGTTATAATCTTCTTCTTCCATAACTTGCACGATCACCTCCACTGCCACATCATTTTCTTCAAGTCCTCGTAGTTTGACCCTCATCCACAATACTTTTACCTTTCCCTTTGGAGGGACCATCATGACCCTTATTGTACGTGACCCTATTTTTAGGTTCATCCTCTTCCTAGATCTATTATTCGCCTCTTTTCCCACACGTAATTTGGTGAAGAACTCGTCCATGGTGATATTGTCATACTCCTCATTTTGGGCCACTACCTTGGTGAGAACAGTGAACTATTCTAGTACAAATGGAGTTTGAGACCTTTGTGAATGGGGTATTCCACCTTCCCTCCCTGGAAATCCCTCATAGATCTTAAAAGAGACATATATAAAAACAAGGGGATAATAAACATAATTTTGTTCTTGAATATGTTCAAAAGGGAAAAATGGTGTGTATATATCTTGTGGTACTTTCATTAAAGAGTGATATACTTCAGAATGTGAAAATAGACCTCTCTCAAAATCCTAGTATACATGACTGTGCAATGCCATCCGTGAAATAATAGACTTTTCCCTTGCTAATAAAGAAGGTGTTGATTTCATGTTCCTGCGATTCCTATCCTTGAAAATATTAAGACCCTTCATCTCCATTTTGATGACTTGGGAAATGGACTAATCGAAACCTCCACTCCATACCCGAACCAAAAACTTACCTTCAACCCACGTGGTTCCAAAATCCTTGGTGAGAGAGAGATCATCTCCATGTATCTTGGTAATGTACTTTCTAAAACCCCCAATTTTGAGCATATGCCACATAGAAGGATTGTTGACAATTCTCATGTGGTGGAAAGATTGAATCTAACTCTATTACCATGCATGATGTCTCTTCTACACCTCAAAGCCAAAATAACCGATCTCTAAACTTATTACACCTCTAAGGACAAACTAGATGCATGCTACAATTTTTAAAATCAAGCTAGACAATATTTTAAATGAAACCAAAATACTTGAATTTTATGCCTTGAAAATTGTGACAAATAATGTCACCCATGTGAGTATAAATAAAAACATTGAGAGCTGTCATATTGGATGGTATCATTAATAGAAGAGGGAATAACATCACCTTTCATCCAAACATTGAAATCATGACTATACACCCCTGATTTTGTGATATTTTCAGCACCTTTATTTATAAAATGGGGGTATGATTGATATTAAACTTTTCAAAAGCTTTAAGATGTTCCTTACCATCATGAAAAATATTACCCAATTTTCAATTTTGAATACAATTCCTATTAGAGAATTAATAATGAGAAGAGAGTCACCCTCAATTTGAATGTGTTTAATCCCCTTTTCCCTATCTAATTTGACCCCCATAACAAGGCTCTAGCCTCTACCACATTATTACTTTGAATTCCCAAAGGGCCGCCATAAGCAAGGAGCCAATCCTCATCATGGCTTCGATGATGACCTCCACACTAGAATGAGTTGGATTACCTTTTGAATTTCCATTAAAGTTTAATTTGAAACTATTCCCACCCATTTTGGACCATTTAATCATTGATCAAGAAAATTTAACTAGGGGGATGAAGGGCAAAATGTTTGAGGACTTTATCTTCCTCCCTAGGACATACAACTTTGATTTTTCCTTTTAAAAGTTTTTTTTTTATTTAATGGAAGAGACCAGTCGAGAACTAACCTTTTTATATTTTCATTCTAGTTTATGAAGATGAGGGCATTCTTTTCCTTCCATAAGCACCATAGAAAATGAAGAAGTGTCATCCTCAAAGCTTCCACAAGGATCGGATATCATGAAGAACACTCCCATTACAGGATGAAGTCCTATATGGTTTTGGGTTACAACCACTCGAACCTTGAACATATTCATCACCACCAAGAAAAGTTTCTTGGGAGAAAGGGAAAAGTAAAAAAATGTGTTTAACACTTTCCTCCTCCCTACCATAGAGAGAACATTTTTTTGGAATGACCATGTCATGCTTTTTAAAATTTTCCTTTGTGAGAATCTTATTTTCACCACTAACAAGTAAAAGATATCCACCTTGGGTAGTAGATCCTTCACCCAAAGTCTACTCCAATACTCCTTTTGAACATAATATTTTAAATTGAGGAGTAAACCAATTTAACCGAATACTCTCCATATTCCTCTTCTTTCTAAATAATTTATTCCTTTTGGTGTTCGAATCTAACAATGCCAAAGTTTCTTAATTTAAACTTATGATCAGAGAAGAGGAAATTAATACCATTGAATTTGGGAGGTGGGCTTAGCATAATAAATTTGGGTCCTTCACCGGTTGCCTTCTAATAGTGCTTGATCCTAAATTTTCAATCTTCTTCATAGTGTTGCGAGATAGTTTTCCATGGCTCCTCCCTAGCAAGAGGTTTCTCCTCCAACCAGTAGTCCCACCAAAACCTA
Source organism: Taxus wallichiana var. yunnanensis (assembly GCA_018340775.1). Taxonomy (NCBI): domain Eukaryota; kingdom Viridiplantae; phylum Streptophyta; class Pinopsida; order Cupressales; family Taxaceae; genus Taxus; species Taxus wallichiana. The sequence continues at coordinate 83,330,479 of CM031237.1, read as the reverse complement.
ATACTATTTTCCTTTCCAATTTTCAACTTAACTCCCTTACTTGGGATTTCATTCGAGGAAATAAAGGATCTCCAAAAAAAAGGACCCACTTGGGAAATCATCTTGCATAAAAAGTATCCATTCTGCTAGCATTGCTTAAGTATTTCATTATGATGATTTCCACCCAAAGGCCCTCCTCTCTAGTCACTCTCCAACCAACTTTGGCCACCAAAGCTTCATTTATTAATTTTATATTCATCAACCCTGTATCGCCACAAATCTTGGTTCGGTAACTTTATCCCAATCCACAAGGGAAAATTTGAGTTTTTCCTCTGATCCATCCCAAAATAACCTTTTTAGATCCTTTCCAAAGAATTGATAAATTTTTAGGCAATTTAAAGAGGACATAACATAAATATAAATACCTTGGATCAAACTTTAGAGGAGAAGTATTTTTCCGTCCTGGGTGAGGATGGTCCCCTTCCAAGTTGTGAGCTTCCTATTAAATCTCTCCAAAATATTATTGTAGATAGAGAAATCTAGTCTCTTGTGGATAAGAGGTGTCCCTAAGTACGAATCAGGAAATATTCCTAGAACCAAGTATGTGAGCTAATCTAACTTTAAACTATTCCTCGACATTTATGAAAAAAATAAGACTTTTATAGAATTTAACAAGCTATCCGAAAACAATATTATAATCATTTAGAACCATATTTTAATTAGAATCTTCCTTGATAGATTCTTTCCCCCAAAAATATTATCATCTAAAAATCAGTTAAGACATATAGGAGGTAAACCATTAGAGACTTTACTACCGTGAAAATGGTTGAGAGTTAAAGCCTGATTGAAAAGTTTTCTCAAAGATTTAACAATAATAATGTAAAGAAATGGGGGAGGGGATCCACTTGTCTCAGGCCTTGGCTAGTATAACATAAACCTTCAAGTTTCACATTAACAATAACATAGAAGCTGAAAAAGGAAATAAAAAGTGTAATCATATTGATAAAGAAATCACTAAAGCCTACCTTGACCATGATAGCACGGAAGAAGGAACATGAAATCTTTTCATAGGATTTGTGCATATCTAACTTGACTAACATGATAAATTTACAATAATTTTCAATAGAATGGATGGCCTCTTGGATTATAATGATACTATCTAGAATTTGTCGAGAGAGATAAAATCCGTTTGACTAGGCGAGATGAAATTTGCAATCACCTTCCTGATCCTAAAAGAAAGGATTTTAGTAATTGTATTATAGCTATCATTACATAAGATGATTGGTATAAAATATTTTATATCCTTTTCTCTTGTAATTTTGGGAATGAGAACCAAAAAGGTGTTATTAGTCTATTTAAGGAGGTGCCCATTTCTAACCAAATTTTGTACCATTTCAACAATCTCTTTCTTAATTACCTCCCATAATTGTTGGAAGAACAAATAAGGGAAACCATCGGGGCTCGGTGATTTTTCTAGCTCCATATAGAAGACAAAAAATATGACTTATTCCTCACTAGGTATGAGTGTAAGATCTCTATTCTCTTGCTAAGAGATGACATTCTAGAGCATCCCAAATAGCCACCTTCGGTTCCGGTCTAGGGAGGAAAGTATATTTGAAATAATTAATAACTATATTATTGATTTCAGTTTCATCAACAATTAGTTCACCAAAGAAATCGCCTTTGATTTCATTTATTTTAAGAAGGTTGGCCTTGGTAGTGGACGTAAAGTGGAAAAACCTAGTGTTTATGTCCACCTCTTTTAATCTGTTTCACCTTGGATTTTTGTCGTAGTATAATTCTTATTTGGATAGGATGTCATGGCATTCAATTAGTAGGTTCTAGTATCTATTCTTGAGGGCATGATTAAGTCCATCTTCCTTCATCAATTCTTCAATAGTTCTCATATCCTTAGAAATCCTTCTTTTCTACTAGAATATATTCCCAAAGGTTTCCTTATTCCAAAATTTAAGATTTTTTATAACATACTTCATCTTGAAACTCAATCAAAACATTTATACCTGATGAACTTCCACCTCTAACTACTCCTATATTCTCGTAGTGAATATCTGGATGCTCAAGCCACATATTTTCAAATCTAAAAGGCCTAGCTTTCTTAGGCATATCCATACCCAAGTTCAAAAGGATCAAGTTGTGATCTGATCCAATTCTAGGGAGAGTGGATAAAGAATAGAGTTAGTTAATCATACAAAAATGACTCACCACAAACCTGTCCAATATGATTTGGATAAGATCCTACCATGTTCTTCTATTATCCCATGTAAATTTGGACCCTCCCAACTCCTGATCAAACATATCATTTCTCATCAAAAACTTAGCTAAATCCTCGATCTATCATTGTAGGAGAAAGAGCCCCTTTTTGTCCATGGTAGATAGAGAAGTATTGAAATATCCCCATTAATCAAATCACAATCTTTAAAAAATTCCTAAAAATGGAAATTTCCATTGAAATATTTTTCCAACCACCAACCATGTTCAAGGCATAAATGTTAGAAACAATCCAAGTTTTTTTTAATCCATCTCATTGAAACTAATAACAACATAACAAGGTGAGGAAGAAACAAAGTTCACCACCTTTCTATTCCAAAGGATAAAATACCCCTTGAGGCACCAACCAAATGTGCACCTTTCCAATGATCATATTTCCATATATTCCTACTAACCTGTTTAAATCTATCAAGGATCATCTTGGTTTCTTATATCATCATGATGTCGGGATTAAATTTGATACTTAGATCTTTCACTATTCTATGTTTACTATGGCTTTTCAACCCTCTTATGTTCCAAGATTGAAAAATCATTTATCCTTATTTTCTTGGGAGAAAGTCACCCCTAATGGGCTATGCAAACCCTTATCCACTTCATTCTTTGCATAGGTTTCCCTATTTTCCTTATTATTTTTCATCCGCTTAGAAGAAAATCTTTTCCAACATCTTCTTATGTGTTCTCTAGATGTTTCATTTAGATCTATTTACCAAAGCATTGTTGGTGATGACATAACATCAAGAGTATCTAGAATCATCCCTCCCATCAAGATATAAAATGAATTATAGGTTGTGATGATATCCTCTTATATTTTCCCAAAATAAATTTTTCCAAAAGATGAGACCTCCTCTAAAGAAGGTTCAGGCCCCGCTTAAGGCATAGTTTCCTTTAGATTTAGAGATAAACTCTATTTCATAGTTTTTGATTTAGGTGAATAAATATCCTCTACCCCCTTATCTAACTCGGTGTTATTTTGTTATTTATTTCTACTAGAAACCTCTACCTAAGACTCATATGCCTTTGGGGAAGATGTTTTAGTTTCCTTAGGAACTTCCTATTCCGGTATCTTACTAAGATTAATAACTTTTCAAATTTTTCACCTGCCTCCATTCTTGATTGTCCCTGTTGTTGGTCTATTGAGAAGGTTTAGGATTCAATTCTTGATTTTTCTTGGATAGAGTGAATCCTATGAAATCATGCTTTATTATCTTACATTTGGTACGATAAAATGGAGTTGGTTTGTATTCAAATCTTTGCACCCAATCCCCAAATTTGGACAAAATTTATATTTGCCCTTAAGAGTTGTCTCTTAATGCATACTAACACATAATAGAGCATGGGTTAGCTTTTTCATAGCTTTGGTAACAAGATCAATCACTATAGGAGAGCCCAAACTCTTTCATATTCCTATAAGGACATCTAGTTCCCAAACTCAAGACGAAATCCTCGATAGCCTCACCTAGATAGGAAACTCATATACAAACTTTTCAAATACATTAAAAGTCAGTTCCCATTTCTAGACCACCAAATTAGACTTTCCAATAAACCAAGTTATCTCAGATAATATTTTAGCCACATGATCTTTACTTAGAAGGGAAACAAAAAATATCCATTAGCATAAGAAATTACCTCAATGAATCTATTCGGTCCCCATATTCTCTTGGCCCAACCATGAAATATATTAATCTTTGGTCATGAATCCATACCTTTTGCAAAAGTGCACTTTCTATGGTCTCCTTGGCTCTGTCCAAAATAATCTTAGGTATTTTAACATATAGATTACCCTTCTCTTTAAAAGGCTCCAACCCCGCAAAGCCTTTTTGTCCAATCTTTTTTTGACTAGCCTTTTAGCCCATGTGGTCTTAACAATGGGCTCATCATTTTCGTCCTTACTTGGAGAGATCACATGCTCATGATTTGATCTCATTACTTTCTCTAGATTTGTAGGCTCCACAGAGATTTCCCACCCATCTCCCTCATTCTAATATGACATTTCTACTTCTCCCACATTAAAAATCACTCCTCCCGATTCCATAATTCTAGTAAAACTTTAGATGGTAAACACTTTTATTATACTAGAGATATGCCTGGAGTGGTGGTGGGGATCACTTTCTTTAAGTGGGACATGGGGGTGGGCTTGGGTCCTTAATGTCTACTGAGTGATCCACATTCGAAGAAACCTGTTATGTTCCTCTTGGTCCATATGGAGAATTTTTACCCCTACCTTAAGGTGTCCCCATCACCACTTATTAAAATAATAGAATAAAATCAATGGGAATGGAACTTGTGTTGATGATTACAAACTACTTATAACTCACCAATAGCCAAAGACCTTGAGTTCATGAAGATAGTTATTTTCATGTTTATGGATTAGGATATTTATTTCTTTTAAACTCTTATCATGATGTTAATGGTAGATTAATTTTTCTTTCAAGCTACTACGTGTTAGTTTCATTTCACTTAGCATAGTTAGTTTTACATGTACATAAGAATATAAATGGAAGGGGAATATTCTTCTACTATATCAATAAATTGAATTGGGAGGGACCTAGTTTCATTTTTACACTGATAAGCTAGTGGTCCTAAAGTAATGGTGGTGATCAAGAAAAATCCGGAGGTGATATACATGGTATGATCTGTATCCATATTCTCATGGGATGGAGAAGTTGGAGGATCAATGTCAATGAGAGATAAATATGGTGGAAGAGGGTTTTCAGATTATTCCCTCTATCCCAACCCAAGATTTTTCATCGGGTTTACGAGATTGATCGATGACGAGGTAATGCATGCCTTGTTCATAAGGCACAATTCCAAATCATTTCTAGGCGTAACGATGAAGATAGATGTAGGAAAATTATTTCTTATAAATAATGTCAAACATGTTGGTGAATAATTTGTTATATGGTTGTGTGTCAATAGTGAGGAATGGATATCGGTGTTACCATAGATGAAATTTCAGCAAAGATGAGGTGGAGCAAAAATAACTATATCTTTGTAGGAATGGTATTAAGTGTGAGAATATGATATTCCCTCAACATGATTTGATCCATCACTTTATATAAAGATTTGTCATTAGGAATATTGGATGCGAGAAAGATGAGCTAATGGATGCCTCAAAATAATCATGTGTGGGAATGAGCATGTCGTTAAGATGATAAGTCACGTTATATGCCCCTGGATGAAGGGGTGTCTATGGGGAGAGATAATATCTTTCCCTCATGTTCATACTTGATGTATCGATGAAGAGTGGAAGGAACTCAATGCATGGCATGAATCCATTGTCATCCAAAAAGGATGTTGTAATAAAACTCCCCTTATATGATATATAATAATTTATGGAGGTATTTTTCACCAATGTGGATGGGAAGGATAACCGTGTCCAAATCGGGAAACAAAATCATTAAATGAGTAAAGGACCATAGTTTGGGATTGAGAAATAATGGAGTTAGGGAGCTTAAGATGATCATAGGTGTGAGATGTGATAATGTTTATGATAGATCAATTATTTATCATAGATCGTTGGATGAAAGTGTCATTGATATGCATAGTGATGAAAAAAGGAAGGTCATGCTCTTCGTGGTGTGATGTTGGGGATTTTGATGTCATCAAAGGATATGGAAGAAGAAGGAGTGAGTGCTCCTATAAGTAATACAAAATCATGATTCTCATCATTAGTAGTGGGGATACACTTAAGATCTTAAATAAGAGCTTGTTTATGGTCCAGAGAGCTTTATATAAGATCATATATCGACATCTTAACTAGGGCTGATGAAGTTGTCTCATAATGCTTTATTCAATAGTAGTAGGCCAAGGAAAACTTAGATAGACACGTTGGGTTTTTATGAAGAAGAAGTAGAATCACTAGGATGAGTGGTTATAACCACTTTATATTTGGATGAGTGGGTTGTTTGAATTGGTGGGGATGTGAACAAGTTGTGACCTAAAAACATTAATGAATATAGGAGGACATTCTATGGGAGAGGTTGAAGTTGGATGAGGGATGGAAACATAAGTCTTAAATGAATGAGGATATTATATGTCTTGGTGGATGAGGATCAAGGGGCGAGATAGGTCAATGAAGGAGTGTGGTTCCCTTCAATAATAAGGTCATCCTCATCGATAAGATTACAAATGATATTTTGAAGGGATCTACAATTTTGATTTCATGACATGATGCATGGTGGTATGCCCAAATAATATTGGAATCAAACCATGAAGTTGAAAGAGGGTTTAAAACCCACAAGCAAGGATCACGAGGGATGATGTGCACATCAACGGATGTGTGAACGAAAGTGTGAAGAGATCTCAGGAGGAGCGAGCATCAACCAAATGTGAATGCAAAGATTTGAAACACGAGCAAAACCTAGTTAAGCCATAAAACTCTCCTCTATCTCATAGATCAAAAGAGATGTACATATAGGAGGTGTTGAGTAACCCCCAGTGATGTAATCATGACAACTCAAGTAGAGAGGGGGAGTTACATTCCCAAAATAGAAGTGTAACTCCCAATGACGCATATGATGCACTAACGCATAAGAGAATCTCATAATGACCCCTAAATGACACATGGACCTACGATCTCACCTAAGTGAGATGACTCACCTAATGATATGGAAAATAACACACACCAAAACCCCCCTTCATCATAACTTAGGATGAGGTGGAAAGTTAGAAATGAGAAATGGGTCCTGGCACAAAGCCTGATGAGGTACCCATGCACAAGAAAAAGGTCCCAAGCAGTGAAGGAAAACCCAGTGGGAAAAACATCCACCACAAGAGAACAAAACACTCTCTAATCTAAGAAAGATGCCAAATATGGGTCCCAACTATAGACAAGCCTGAAAAGGTACCCATGTACAAAGAGGCAATCTCTTGGAAAGAAGAAGAAGAGAGAAGAAGAGGGAGACAAGAGGAATGTAGAAGATTCCATGGACGGATCTAAACTCTACAGCTCTAGGAGGTCTCCTAGAAGAATGTTGATGATGAGATCCTCTCGCCTCGGATCTTGAAGAAGAGTCACCCATGCAATGAACTATGTGCCTATCCTTAGGAAGGATAGAAATGACATGGTGGAAGTCTCCGCCCACTCCATAAAGGAAAATAAAGGCAACAACACAAAGAACTCTGAGTTTGGTGCATGGAAGTGTGACATAGGTCTAGCGAGTGAGTGCCAAGGAACTGAAGGTAATGCCATGTGTGTAGAACTGTCAGAGTGTGAAGAGTGAACACCTATAGAAAGGATTTCCACATGATGTGAAGGAAACAAAACATATTTCACAATAGAAAAGGGATCCACAACTAGGCGAGGGTGGATTAATGAAGGTCTCTGGAAATGTGGAAGTGACATGATTCTCGGAAGGGGCACTCCCAACAACAGAGATGATGAACTCCTCTAAAACACCTGTAGATGGATGTGGAACCTGTAGTGCATCACAAGTAGACTCTGTCGAAAAGATGACTAAGGTCAGGTAGATACTCGTCCCAATGAGGGGGCTCAACAAATAGAAGAGCGATGTCAGATAGGTATGAGTCATCCAATGAAGGTAGAGGAGTGAAAGGGGCCTTACACACTGGAAGTGGAAAAGAGGTGGGTGTGATGACTGTATGAGACTGAGAAGGAGACTACTCGATATCTGATGAGATGTGGGAAGTTTCAACACTCTCTGGAATAGTGAGAGAAAGAGGAGAAGAGTCCTCTGTAGTACTCTCAACATCGAAAGGGTGCACAATCCTCTCATCATAAGTAGAATCAAGTGATTCTATTTCAATGGAACTACCATCACATGAAGAACAAGAGGAGATAACTAAATTAGTGGCAACAACAATGGGGGTATGTGAAGGGTCTCCAAAGAAGGAATGAAGAATGCTCCAGACATGGTGGGGTGGATCTGAGTCTGCCACGTGAAACCAGAGAGATATGCATACATGCATCATCATGTGACCAAAGATGTGGTCGCAAGTGTCGAGAAAGTCCTCTAGATGATGATGATTAGTGGGTGCAGGAACTTGCCCAAGTAAGAAGGGTGAAAGACCCTCATGAGAAAAGTAACATTCCATGGAAGTACGCCAAGCTAAATAGTTCTCTCTCCTAGTGAGAAGTGGTGGAGGTTGTAAGGTGATCCTATGATGCTCAAGTCTGGAAAGAGAACTCTCCATGATGTGGAATCAAAGTGTAAGGTGCAAAAATCAAGACATCGAACTCGACTAATAATGTGTCTACGCATGTGAAAGCCCAAGAGTACTAGTCAACCCCCACAGAATGCAGCACTTTATAAAGTAGTTCGTTTACAAAACTAACAATTTCATCATGTAATGTGTGAAAAATCATGCAACTTTGACTAAAGAAGCACTAAAAAATGAGCAATGAGTCAAAAGTTATAGCATTAAAATGATTCCCGCAACTGATGGAAAATGCCAATAAATGCTACAAACACATTAAAAAAATGCTTGAAATGGATGCAAAGGGTATCGTGTGGGTACTCGTTGGAAACAACATCAAATTTTAGGCATAGTTTGTTTTTCTTGTGAGGGGGATTAGCCTCCTGCCAATCCCAGACCTCACCCTCCATCTTCAACGCTCGTAGGAAGGGCATTAAATACAAGCAAAAAATAGGACAAAATAATACAATGCCAAAATACAAATGTTTTTCCTCAAAACATTAAAAAGGAGGGATTGTTTTGACCTCCAAACAATTCTAAAAGGAAGAAAGGTGGTGGGTTGGCGTTTGGGGGCGATCAAGCCATGTGGAATGGTTAAGCAGCAGTTCTTGGTTGAAGCCACGTGGAGAAGACTTGAGCATGTAACCATTGGAGTGGGTGGCTATGAAGAGTGAATTGTTTAACCGAGCAGAGAGGGTCATGGAGCCATTAGAAAGAGGACTGTACCATTCAACGCCAAGCATAAATCAAAATGCAGGGTATGAGTGGAGTTTTCTAACACGCAGCAGGAGGAAAAAAGTGTAGGTCACTGTGTAGAAAATGGTGAAGCATGCCACGAGCCAAGGGATTAGGCAGCAATGGATGAGAACCACCAATGTACACAGAAGTAGGAGCCTCAACGCATGTAGAGTGCAAAGGTGCAGCCTTCTCCGGGCCAAAGGGAGACAAATTTTTGCGAAGTAAAAACTCAAGCTGAAAATCAATTGAAGGTCAGAAAAAGAGTGACCCAAGTTGGAGCTACTGAGCTAAAACAAGGAGGTTGGCCAAAAAAACATGACCCGAGTGTTCTCTGTTAGATCAAGACAACATATAGTGAGCTTGAAGGATGCCTCGAGTTGTGCCCAGGTTGTCTATTTTTCTTTTAAACTTTAACACTCCAAGAAAAACATTAGCACGTTGGAACCTATAATTTGCTAAAACTCAACACACGTAAGCCAAGCCAAGGCATGTAAAATCTAGAAAACCACAAACACCCCAAAAATAATTGAAAAATGAGTTGCGAAACCACGAACAACCCGAAAACCAAATAGAGGTATAAAATCCCGAATCAATGCAAGAAGAGCACAATTGGAATTTCCATTATGACACATGCAATGAGATTTGGATATCACACTAGAATCCGAGAAACGCACATAGAAATGCCAAGGAGTGCATAGATCCAAAAGATCTGCTCTGATACCATGAAAGAGGGTTTAAAACCCGTAAGCGAGGATCATGAGGGATGACGTGCACATCACAAACATGGAAACAAAAATGTGAAGAGATCTCGGGAGGAGCGAGCATCAACCGAATGTGCATGCAAAGATTTGAAACATGGGCAGAACCTAGTTAAGCCATAAAACTCTCCTCTATCTCATAGATCAAATGGGGTGTACATATAGGAGGTGCTGAGTAACCCCCAGTGCTGCAATCATGACAACTCGAGTAGAGAGGGGGAGTTACATTCCTAGAATAGAAGTGTAACTCCCAATGATGCATATGACGCACTGACGACTGATGCATTGATGCGTAAGAGAATCTCATAATGACCCCTAAATGACACATGGACCTATGATCTCACCTAAGTGAGATGAATCACCTAATGATGTGGAAAATAACACACACCAACAGAAGTTCATGGACCATGTGGATTGAATGACTCTATTTTTGGGAGAGTGATAACAAATGCTTGGACTAAATGTAGGAATATTTCTATGTAGGGACCAATGGTAGATTTTGAGGTAGAGTCCATAGGTGAAGTGGATTTGAGAATGGTTGATGAAGGTAGAGAGGATGATTTGTTTTGATGATTATTTTTAGTGAACTTTAATTCTATCTTGGGAATTAAATAAGAAGATGGTGACCGTATCTTAGTCTCAATTTTGATGATTGGTGACTTAGATGGTTTGGATTCTGATTTGACAATTGAGGGTGTAGATGATTTGGAAGGAAGGTCAGATTTGGAAGAAAGATTAGATTGATTTGACTTGGATTTTTTGATAATGGGGGTCTTAGATGAAGGGTCTAGCCCTAAAATGGATGGAGATGCTCCTAAGAGTGATGATGTGGCACTATATTTCTTAGGAGGGTTAGTTTTGGGAGATGTGAGATCCAATATTTTATGTGGGATTTATGAGAGACTTTTGGATGTGCATGAAATTTTTCTTAGTCTTTAGTTGTGAGGATTTTCCTTTAGCATGGATGATGACTATTTCTAATGGAGAATCCATAGAAACATAAGCTAATGATTTAGATTTTATCATAGATGAGGATATTATAGGTGGAAGTTGTTTTTAGTGATGCACTTAACAATATCTAAAGGGGTTGTAGATTGTGTAGGTGTAGGATTGGTGGATGGAGGGATGATTGGAGTTGCGAGATGTACGCATAATATCATTTTAGATGTATTTTACATAGTGGAGGATTCAAGAGGTGGTAGTGTTAATATGGTCATAGATTTGGATGTTGATGTGGGTATAGTCACAATAGTAGATGTGTTTGATGTGGCAATGAATGTAGATATGTGAGATGAAGGTATATAGGTAGCTATAGATTATGGTCTATATATAACAAGTGAGAGTGTAGATGATATGGATGGAGAGGTATATGTGATTAGAGTTGATGGGGATGTAACATTGTACTAATATTTGATGTTAATATGCTAGGCATAGATATTGATGAAGTTGTGATCGTGGGGAAGAATTGGAAATAAGGGTGGATGGAATAGATGACAAGGTGATGGGTGTGATGGTGATGGTGTTGATCTATGATGTTAATTTTATGGTCATTAGGTGCTGAGATGTGGAGGGTGGAGTCGATTGTTGGGTGCATGATTAATAAATAATTTTTGAAGACATTAAGGGATTGATCGGGTGGTGTATTAGGATTGTTCGTTTGGAGATCACAAGAGTATATGCATTTCTCGGATGACATATTTGATAGAGTGACACTTCACAATATCATGGCTGTAAACTTTCGATATTTACAATAATGTTCCTCAAAATTCCATGTTGTCTTAGGTCATGATTTATAAAAGGTTGAATGGAGAAATTAGGATGAGATTGACCACCATTAAATTTTCAAATACTGAACTATAAGATTCCCTAAGATGGTTATAGTCAAGTTTGGTCTAGGAGCTCTCTGTGGAGGCTTCATATGAGAATTGGTTGTATATGATGATTTAACCACGATGGCATTAGTGGCAATCTTATGTCTATCACCATGCGTGGAGGATTTTCTTAAAATGAAAATGAAGTTTTGGACCCCTAGGTAGTAGCTTTAAGATTTTCCATTTGACTCCATAATGCTTGGATGATATCATTTGATGGGTGGGGTTATGAAGTTTAAGGATGAGATTTTGATTCATAAGAGGTGGATAGCTTGTGTTGTTGACAATTTTGATATGCTTGAGGATGTGTGGGTTTTTTGAAAGAGATTGATAAGGGGAATTCAATTAAAGGGTTTTCATTAGATGGTTTTGATAAAGGTTATTATTATGAAATGAGGATGTCATAATATTAGTTAGATTGAGTGGGGTGTTGAGAAATTGGAACATTTGATTGATTTACTATGGGATGAGTTGGGATGTAAGTAATGGGTGGTTGAGATATTTGAGTTGGTTGAGTGGGAAGTATGTAATGATAATCACCTTAAAGAGGTAGTTGGTGGGTTTACATTGATTCAAATGGGTTAGGTTGTAAGGTGATCACATTTGTATGAACATGGGAAGTGGAGATAAGAGGTAATGTTGAATTATGTTGTTTGGATATGGGAGGAAGCAAGTGTGATTCTTGAGATGATTGAATGGGGGCACAAGTGACCGTAGTAGAGGATGAGGTGATGGGGATAAAAGAAACCATAGTGGTATGGACATGAGAATAATTTAGAGGGATGGGCACCACCAATTAAGGGATTTATTGATTGTGAGGGATGCAAAGAAGGTTGATTAGGATCACATGCAAATTGAGACATAATATGCTCATTCATAGCATTAGGAAAGAAAATAACAAGTTGTGATGTGATAACTTGTGTAGATTCACGATTGGAATGGTATGTGTAGATTTATTGCAAAGATGGTACATAAATGTCGAGTTTTTTGGTGTTATGAAGGAGATACTCATGAAGAGAAAATGGATTAGCATCAGGAGATCTTAGAACTACATAAAACCATAAGGGATGATAGGAGGCCCGAAGCATTGATGGAGGTGGTAGAAGGGGGTGTTGCTAGTCTAAATGGAATGGAGTGATGATAAAGAAAATAATTTTCTTCAACATGGGTTTTAGGTTGGATCAATTGAACCTTTTGAAGATGAGGAAAGGAAATTATGGGTTGAGTAACCATGGAAGAAGTGATCAAAGGGCAGTGGTAAGGATAGAATGTGCTAAAATTTGTTTAAAGGAAGTGGTAGTGGACATAGGAATGTTGGTAGACAATATGTTTTCTTCCACTTATATTTCTTTGGGATCCTATGTTAAGCGGCATGAAATAAACAATAAGCAAAACAATGAAAAATTTTATTAAAAAAACAAATCAAGAAAAAAGTTTTGATTACCTTTATTATTAGAGATGTTTAAAGAAATGAAAAATTAGCTTGAAGGGTGCCTAGGAAATGGAAATTTATGGATGGTTTTGGGTAGTTTTTGTTGGATTCCTTGATATACCTGAATTTACATGAGGAATGAATATATTATGTATACTTTTACATGGATTGGTATTGGGGCCTAACCCCTCACTTCATAGTCTCATAGTGATAAGGAAGTTGGGCTCTTAGCCAATATACCAAAGTATACTAAAAATTTTTAATGTGGCAAGAACACCATGGAAAATTTTGTATTTGGTGATGAAATCCTAATAGTTCCACCTAGAAAGAAGTGTTTGGGAATTTGTAAATTGATTTGTGTGTTTTAGGATGTGTGTGATGAAGTGTGAATGGAAAGTGTTAACCACACTAGTTAAACTATATTTCCAAGTAAGAATATAAGTGTTATTTTTACATCTAAGATGAATTATGTAGATTCGATGAGAGAAGAAGACAAGTGATGCAATATGATAAAATAAAGAGATGGGAATAAAAACAAGGAATGCCTAGATAATGCTTTTCCTTTTTATATGATTTTTGATTTTAAGAATGCAAGAAAAATCCAATCTAAGAACATGATCCAAGAAACACAATAAAGAAAACAATATGATCCAATGCATGTTAAAAAGCAAGCAACATGATCCAACACACTCTCTTTCGTGCAAGGTTAGTAGAAGATAGATAGAAGAAAATGGAAATGAAAGAAAAAATAAGACTCACCAAATAAGGGTGAGTCGCACCGGCGTACAAAAATGTTGACCAAAATCCCTTGTTTCTTCTTAGTGTAGTGAACTATTACTAAAGAGAATAAGTAACTCCAAATATACAAGGGTTTAGGGTACTGTGAGATGGGATGCTGATGAATATGGGCACAAATGATAGATCCTTCCCTATAGTGAGCTAAGTGACCTAAAAATAAAGTTAACTCAACATAAATAGATTGGATTAGTAGATAGGATGGGAGGGGTGCCTAATGATGTCAGTCCCAAGAAGTGAAAACTTCTAGGATGGATGTTAATCCTCGTTATTAAAATAAATAGAATCATATATTGATAAATTTGATGTAGTGTACTCTAATCCAAAAACAAAACTGAAATGATAGATGTGAGATAAATATAAAAATCATATCTAAATGAATAAAAAATAAATCAAACATGGGTGGATTGATGATGACCTAAGATTGTAGAGGGCACATTGACGGTGACCAAGGAAGGATGAGAAGACAATTTAGAAAACAATCTGCAAAATCTCATGTAGTTAGATCTGAAGTTGATTTGGATATGTAAGTAGATTTGAGATGAAGGAAGAACCTTATAAAACAAGTTAGAAACAAAAGGGATGCAAGAAAATTAAGAAATATGATGATTAATTCAATAAATATGGATGTAGTCATGGTGACTGGCCAAGTCGATGGTGAATGGGGATGGATAGAAAAATTTAAGATAACAAAAGGCGAGAATGAAAAGATATAGATAATGAGATGGATGCAATATCAAAAAATGATGACAAAGGATCTCAATGACAGAAAAACTCATAGGATGAAGAGTGGGTCGATAGTGACTATATAGGGTCGAGAGAAACTAGGGCTTATCTAAGCTTGGATGAAAAAATGGAAGGGTTGAAATGAAGGTCCTGTAGATAAGAGAAGAAGGTTGAGAGGGCTAAGGTAGAGCTTCTGGAGATAGTTGAACTTGCATAATATTTTAGTGATGAATATATATGATAAAATTGTAATAAGGAAGAAAATCTTGCAAAGGTGAAAGAGATATCGTTAAATCTATAAAGATAAAGCATAAGATCTCGAAGAGGAATCCAAGATGGTTGTGGTAGCTGCAAAAAAACTTAGTGAAAAAATCAAAATCAGAAGAAATATTGAAGACTTCAAAATTATATCATAAGAGAATTAAGGGTAAGGGATGCTTTATAAGGTCAGCGGTGACTGGATGGGTCATTGTTGATTCCAATGACCCATCATTTTGGGTGATAGGAAGGTGGTGAACTCAAGATAAGGATTCTAATTGATGTGATATTAGGGTTTAGAATATATAGGAAAAATTAAGGTTGCATGGGATGAGTAAATGAGGAGGTGGAAGTTTAAAATTAGTAAATAAAGGCCAGGAAGAGATGAAAACATTAAACGAGGTTGATTGAGAGAATAGAAAGGATCAAATGGGAGATTTGAGGAGGGTAAAATAATTAAGCGGGTGTTTATAATTAACTAAACTTGATTATCGATGAATAATATATGATGAGAAATAATGATAGGTGGGTTAAATTGAATTTAAGAAGGAGAAAGGAAAATTTAAAGGGGAATAAGGGTATACATGAAGAAGATGATGGAGAGCGAATGCGGGGTGAGGGTTAATGATACCAAAAATTTGTGTCTACAACAATGACGTCTAATAAATGATATCATGAAATGGGTAGGCCAAGTAACTAAATTAAATGCGGGACCTTACTAGTCATATGTTCTAAAAATAAAAGCTCCTTGGTCCATAGGGACACAAACAAGAAGGAAATTTGTACATACAATATTAATTATTTTTACAAGGTCATGGTGGCATTATAGGTGGTCACAAAATGTAAAAGGAAGAACCCTTAGTCATATTCTAGACTAAGCTCATTTTAACCCGGATCTTTACATACCTCTAAAGTAAATCCTACCAAAAAAGAACCTATTATGAAAATTTATCCAAGCCATTAACAAGTTGTGATATATTCCCAACAACTAAGAAAACATTATGGGAAGTATTGTTACCTTATGGAATACATTTACCAAAATTTTCGTTGATTGATCCTATAGAAGCACCATCATAATCCATCATAGTTTTAGTAAGTGGAGTTTGTGAGTAGGAGACCATTGTAAAAGGGTTTCCCAAAGGTGAGGTTCCTTAAAATCCATGATAAATGAAAAATGTATCTAAAATGAATTTCGTAGAGGTTGGCATGATGAGCTTCAAACATATCATGATGAAAAAGACATAAAATAATAAAGACCCTAGTAGAGTTCATTTGTATAATTATTAAAAATATTAAATGAGAGTAATGGCATTAAATATTCTAAAAAATCATGTCATCAACGCAACAAATGGCTAGTATATTGTTATGTCATTTTATGTTTTCATATCATTGTTTAATACCATATTATTTAAAGGTAAAGAACCAATTAGTAATATGGAAAAATATATCCATGCTTCACATAAGTAATATATAATCCTTCTTCGCCACTAGAATGGAGCATACTTTTATGATCCACTTCATTCCTCCACCTTTATTTTTAACTAAACATATGGTAGACTAGACTAAACACATGAATATTCCTAAACTTGTATTTGAATGTACATCAATACCCAATGTATCATTTAATTTATCCCAATCACCAATAATAATCTTCTGCACCACCAAGGATTATAATATAAGTAGGAAACGATTAGATTCTTGTATGTACGAACTATAATATACTCAAGCCAAAGTTTCTATTATGGAATTATTAAGTAAATTTAGTCTAGAAAGTCATATTTCACACAAAACTATGTGATAATATACCCTATTAAGTAATATAGAATGAGTATTATTTCCATCCCTTGTGAATCTAAATTTGGAATTTTATAATCATCAACAAGAAGTTTTGTGTGCTTCAGTCTAGTTCAAACTTGATGTGATCTAGTGATGCATTTTTGTTCTCTAATATTATAAAAATTTATAAACTATCCCAAATCATATTGTAAAAACTTGATTTTTATGAGTTTTTACCATTATCTACTATCTTCCGAATCACATTTGAACATGATGTTATATCATCTATCACCTTATATAGGTAAGTTTATTCCATTTTCATTCGCTAACTAATATTTTAGTATTCATATGGTGATTTATAACATTGAAATCAAGGCATTTACTTTATTCAAATTGTATTAGGAAATTACATTATTATTATTGTGAATTCATACACCCATAACATGGATTTTATGATATATTTTGTGTACTTTTATGCATATTTTATTTATGAACCTAATCATTACTTTTGTGTACTTTTATGATGTATTTTGTGTACACACAACCTTTGGTTTACTTCAACCACTAGGGCACATCACATATTTACTAATAATTAAAGACTTTAGAATTTCATTAAAAACCTAACCTTAATTCCTATTTACATTACATGTGATCCTCAAGTGATTTCATATTTTATCTTATTCTAGTTAGATGATATACATCCCATACACCCACTATGTGAGGTGTTAATATAAGTGTCATATCACTTACACATATTACAATTGTTTCTTGGTTTCCATTCACTTCATTTCCACGACTCTTAAAACTCTTACATATAAATATGTTTGATGAAAAATACATATAAAACGAGTAGCTTTACAAATAAGTGAATTTAAAATATTTAACAAATTCATAACATCAAGACAAAAAAATAGCCAATTTACATTCCTATGTCATATTAATTTTTCATATCGTCTAAAATGATAGTATTATAATTTAAATAACTTAGTTATAATGTACCAAAATTGATCCAAGGTTCACATATAAAATTTGAAATGATTTCTTTTACCACTTTACAATTAGATGGCTCTTATGGTCCCATTTAAATAAAGAATGGTAAATCAAAATAATAATAGGATGATCTTAGACTTGTATTTCAAGGTGAAATAACATGTATGTAATACCCATGTTATACTTAAAAAACTAAGCATAATTTATTTTATTTTTTTATTATTGGCAAATAGTTTTTTGAAAGGGACTATACCCTTGAGTACAAAAGATGGCCTAGGAGCCAGAATAGGAATGAGAACCAGAGAGAAAAGGATCAGAATCCAAATGTGACAATGAAGCTCAAAGTAGCCAAAAACAGCTACCCAAACGAGACAAAACAACAAAAATACTGCAAAAAAGTAGTAGAGAGACCGCAAAAAAATAGCATAAAAACATACAAGAACAGCTAAAGCATCTACAACTACTTTTTGGCAGCTTTTTCAATGCTGGTCTTGATATTCTTCCAGGAATGGAACATACCCAAAGTTGTCATAACCCTTAATAAACTTTTTATGCCTTCAATGATTTTCAACATGCAACATATAAAATATAGCATAATTAATTACAATGAATATCATTATTACTTAGCTCACTACAAAGTAATCCAACATTAAAAGTATTCTAGAACCCATCAACCTACAACCTACATTAACCATGTGCAAATGTATGGGTCCTATATACTTCGATCACCCTTAATCACTATATATGAGAATGTATACAATGTATACATTTTGTTAAAAAATTATATAGGTTTTGAAAACTTGTGCATCTTCTTAGTGTCTACCCAAAATCCATTGAAGTAACCTCCATCCGAATCTAGACATCATTAATAAGAGATTCAATTTAAATTGAATTAAATATAATTATTGTAGAGTAATGGATGTATAAATGATGAAATATAGAAATGACGAGAAGCCAAGTAAGATTTGAAATATGAAACCTTGAGTAAGAGAGGAAATAGAATATCTTCTCGATTTTTGCAATGTGGAACTAATATCGGAAGGAGAAGTGATGAAAAATGAAAGCAACATCGTTATTGATCCTTGTAAATTATGTAACTAACTCACGAACAAGGCCAACGAAGGGTGCTCATATTAGGATAGGGATCCTAAGCACTCGATGACCAAATCTAGGCACCTATGACTATATAGAATCTCTAGATATGATTTGTATTATGTTGTAAGAGTGTCACAGTTTCTCTCTATAGATTTCATGTTTTTCACTCTTGGATAGCCAAAGGTACATGTAACCTAGAAAAGATAAGTTCACCTGCACAATCCCAAAAACCAAATCCAACCTAACAATAAAAATCTAGAATGGGAGTCAATCGACCTCGAGATGTCACCCCGAGAGTGAACTTATGATGGAGTGTTAGTACATATCGGACTCCATGTAGTTCTTGTGAGTATGTGTAGAAATTGTGCCTTAACATGCCCTTGTGAAAGTTGCACTTGATAGCGGTGGTAGCTATAATGTAGTAGAATTTGTGGATGGAATAGAATGAACTTCCCCTTATTATGTTTTGTATGTAGAGTTGATGCATCCCTTGTGCCTTAAATGGATGTTAAATTGATGCTAAATGGATGATTTTGAGTGCTTTAGGTTCCTTTTGAATGTAATATTAGGTGATGATAGTAATGCTTAGCATTTAGTCCTTGATTTTATCACATATCAATGTATTTATATGATTCCTTGTTTAAATTTCATAATTGACAACTAAATGGCTGAACTATAAGTGAAAAAATGCTGAAAAAGATAGAAGAGACCCAAAAAGAGTGAGTGAGGTAGAAAGGGTTAGGGGTGCCTATAGCGAGAGAGGAGAACCTAGGCACTACTTTCTTGGAAGGGAATTGGTTTCTGAATCCATAAAATATAAATCAAGTAAAATCTTTACTAGGATGTAGGGTTTGTAAGACCAAATAAAAACAAGAAACAAAGAAAAAAGGAAAAGGATAGTTATCAATCACTAGTTTTCCTACTTAGCTTCATATGAATTCTAGTATGCTTTTAGGGCCTAGAAATGTACCCAAGTGCATGATTTATTTTCTAAAATTTCCCCAATTTATGTTGTTGAGTGAATACTCAATAACATAAAGTAAATAAGATATGCATATCTTATGATCTTATAGATCTTGTGGAGAAATGTGTACCGAGTGGACAAGTGAAGTATGGAATGATGCAGAGTGAAGTGTAAAGACTAAGAAAAAACTTACCCTAGGGGAGAAGTGTATGCATTGTAGCATGTTGTTATAGCTTGTTATTGTTTCTTCTTATAAGGATGATCTTGAAAAAGAAGAGAAAAAAGTAGTCAAAGTTTTGTATATGAAAAATATGAGAAATTTATGCAAAAGTATGTAAAATTAATAGTAAAGGAAAGTATGCACCTGATGTAAAAGAGTGTAAAGGATAGAATGTGTCCTAAAATGTTGTGAAGAGAGATTTTTTGGGAAATATCACATTGATTGTGAGTTTTCTGGGTGATCTCACGCCAAGGGTGATTTTTTTGGAGATCTCATGCCAAAGAAATTTGTTTTTGAGAGAGGTCTAGTTTTACTCTCCATCCACGCCTCTCTTGAATAAGCACCAATATAGATGGTAAAACCATGATTTTTTCCTAATTTCCTAAATTAGTTCTAATTGTATTAATTATTTTGATTGAAGTGGATTGTAGGAGATTGCATACATCATGTAATTAGAGGAATTTGTCTGTATTTATAGAATTTATTTAAAGGATTCTATGAACTTTGTTGATGTTATAAGCTAACTATATGTGCCCCTTGGAAATTAACACCTGGGGAGGACATATGTACCCAGATGCTACTTTTTGATGTTGGGCACTTGTGTCGAGAGTTGTGATAAGATCTCAAGTCATATTTTGGGTCCTTATATGATTGTGTTCATGTGCCTTTTCTGTAATTTAATGACATGTGTTGTAGCTCTAAGATTTTTAGGGGTTGACTTGTCAACTAATGTATATCACCTCTCATTTGGGGTGCATGCAATTATGATAGGAATGTGGCCCAAATTGAGGACCTAATGCATATTTGAAACTGATACTCGAGAGGGGCTAGGGGATGTGCATGCTAATGACATGTGTTAGTAGAAAAGTAACAAACATGTAATTGACTAATAATGTAACAAATGAGTGTCCAAAAAAGTGGACCGTGAAAAGTAGGTTTCAAACATAGGACATCGCTCACAATGTCATAAGACAATCAAGGATGAAGAGGATAAAAGCATACAAGCGATTATAAAAAAATACATATGGAATAACCCACTAACTATGACATACAATGGAAAACAATATAAAGGAAAATTTAGATATCCATGTGGCATATAGTCCCATAAATAAAATTATGCACATGAAGCACTCATTATCAAGTTAGAAATATAAATAGTATGTCAAGCCATGTGTGTATCAATGGAAAGAAATGTTGTAGATATTAGAAGTAGTAAATGATGAAATAATATCACATGTAATGTGTGAGAGTAGTAAAGGTAGATTCCCAGGGAGCCTCAAAGTGGAATTAGTAAAGGATATAGTGTCGAGCATCATTGCACAGTGTGTGAAAATTTGTTTTATATTTGCATTCAATTCCAAAAGACCAAGTGAATGCACATGGGTGTATATAGAAAAGTAATTACTATGTATTTGAATAGCATAGTAACAAAAGTACATCATGTAAGTAGTATAAGAAATCAAGAGTAAGTGCAAACAATATATGGAAATGTAATGTATGAGTGTAATGGAATGGTATACAATTTGTGAATGAGATAGGAGTAGCATGTGCTCCATAGTGTATGTGTATGATATGAGGTTCATTTATTATATACCCCTTATCAATTAATAATGAAGCATACAAAAAGAGTGTGTCATGGGAAATGGTGTTAAAAATGTGTACTAGAGAAGTGGATCATGAAGTGTGAATGATGTGAGGTTCATTTCAGATTTAGATCCTAAGTATTCAAGTATGAAACATGGAACTAGAGTGCATCATAGGGTAATGAGTGTGTTCACGTGTAATAGCATTTGAGATCCATCACATTGAGTGGTTTCTTAAGTGGATTTCTGAGGAGAGTGGAAAGGTACTAGATGCCACCCCCAAGCTTGTAACTAATGACATAGGGTCTAAACCAATTAGGTTTAAATTTTCCTTTTAGGTGATCCTTGGCTGTTGTATTCTTCTAATTTTCTTGTAATATAAGGTCACCAATATTGAATTCATGTGGGTGGATTTTGTTATTGTAATCTTGTGCAACATGAGATTGATATACGTGGAGGTGTTCTAGAGATTAAACGTGGTGAGAATCAAGCATCTCAAGCCCATGGATATGATTTTCACTACATTCATTCTCTTTGAGAATTCCTTTAATAGATACTCGAAAAGAGGGTATTTCCATATCTAAGGGTATTGTTATCCAACCTCACACACTTTACAAAATTGGATAATGAAGATTTATCGGCCCCTAGGACTAAGAAAATTCTTCATGATAATTCCGTGCCATTTCAATTATATTTTGAGTTTTGGGAACATTTAAAGTGTCTTAGGAAGGTTTGAATCATTTTGTTTTATTTTCCCTCATTTTCAGGTTTTGGAGGCTTATGGGTTGTTCAAAGTAATTTTGGTCAAAATTAATAAGTTAATCTTGGGAGTCCTTATTAGAATGACATGATCCTCATAGTTCAAGTGAATGGTAAAAATTTATAAATATTTAATCCAAGTATGAAAATGCCTAAGAAGGAGGGATTCAAGGTTAAAACGGCTCACCGAGTAGCTCAATGCACTACTCGGAGAGATGACATGGTGTAAAAGGGATCAAACTCGGTTGTAGCTTGTGCAAGTTAGAGAAGTCCTTTATCTAAGTGTTGTGGGTTGGATGGATTCATTGAAGAAAGGTGCAAAGAAAGAACTCAAATTTAACATGAGGGTAGAATAGCTCAAGATCGAGCTAAAGAGTGAAGTGTCAATGAAGGTACTCATGCGAGTTAGGCAGATGAGATCTGGGGTACTCATGGAAACTACAACCTTGAATAATGAGACATGATAGGAGATTATGTGGTCAAGGCACATTTGAGGCTAGAGATACCGAGTTGATTCAAAAATAATGATGATCCACCAAATGAGATCAGATTGTGTTCAAGAGAAGACACTAAACCATGAGTCGGCTCTAGAATTTGGAGCTCAAAACCAACTTGGTCGGTGGTTGCATAATGAAGTCTACTTCATCATGGTATAGGTGAGTGGATTCAATATAGGAAAGGAGCGATGGGATATTTGTAGGGCTCGATGAATAACTCTACACAACATAGTGAGGATTAGGTTCGAGTTCACTTGACCAAGCTAAGCCGAGTTGAGAGTCATCGAGCTCGAGAATCTTGGATGAGTCATAAAAAAAGTAAGGATTTGGAAAGATGTAACTTGGCTCAATTGGAGTTTAGAAGAGCACATGTCTAAGATAAAACTATAGTATTATCATGGAGGATAATATTAGTGGAGTTCCAAGCATAAACACAGCCTAGTAAGATGAGGTCTCACTTCAAACACTAGTATAAGCTCACTCGGCACAAGGAACATTGGTAATAAGTTTAGGATCAAGCTCACCACCAAATTGGATTCAAGTCACTACATGATTCGATTGGAATCAAGTTAAAAGATGGCACGAGCCAATGCGTTGAGGGAACCAAGTCAATGGAAGAAATTAGTGCATAGAATTAAGGGGCAACTCGGTGGTGTTGGCCTTAATGTTGAAATATGAAGTGAGATGATGGACTGGTTGATATTTCGTATAGCTCGATCGAGCTAAGTGGTTATGCAAATCAATGTGATCTCACTCATTTGTTTTGTGTGAGACATCAAGGAGTTTTATGATTTTAGATCACACGACTGAAAGCTGAAAAGTTTCAATTAGGAACAAAGAGATGAGTCATCGGAGGAGCATGTGCCTTGCCTAAATCAGTAATGACTCACATCAAAAGCCTTAGATGAGTTCGTGATCCAGAAAGGTAAGCTTAGTAGTTGAGTTTGGCTCATCATATAGGAATCTTGATAAGAGAAGTGATCATGGCTTGGCCAAGGCACATTTGGGGATGTCTTTATCCCATTTATAGTGAAGTGGGTGGAAAGGATGCATTAACCTGCGCTAAGGCATGAAAAGGGAAATCTAGGAAATAATTTCCATGTGGAAACATTGGGATAGCAAACCAATACAAATTTTCCACTTTATGGGGATCATGAAAAGCATCACCAAGTGGGAATAATTACTTGGAAATCTAGGGGATGAGTTCCATGAAATGAACATGCTAATGTAGAGCCCGATTCTAGGGCCAAGATTCAGAAAGTTGTCTAGTTACCTTTCAAATGATGAGATGGTTGGTAGAGTGAGTGATTCATAGGGGAACTACTGCTTTTAGAGGACCTAGTTCTAGGCCCGTGAATATGAAGCATGACAGAGTCGATCGTTGTGTAAAGGAGAGAAATGTTTGCAAAGGAAGGGCATATTTTAGTTGTTGGAGCCTTGATCATGATAACTATCATTAGAATAAGCCACTAAATAAAAGAAAAGCTCAAGGCATTGAGGTAGTGTTGGAGTTCATAATCGACGATGATAGGTCCATCGTTGCCAAAGAAAGGAACTTTACCATTCAATGTTAAATGCAAGGTCGATGTCAAGTAAATTTCTTGCGGCCATAATGGCTCGAGGGAATCAATTGCGAGGATCCCTTTCTATGAAGGTCAATCATCGTATAACATTGCATAGGCGGGTGAATGTCAACACTGAATCAACGAGCTATCACCATGCATAGTGATTCTAAACCTTTAGTAGCTTGGATGAGCTATAATTTGTGTATGAAACAATTCACGGTTAGTTGATTGAGACGGTATGAGGAACTCAAATACATCGAAAAGGATGAATTCAAACCATGCACGAGTCATTAAATGTCAAGGTTACAAGAAGGTGACTCCACGGTGTTCTAAGTGGAGCTTGGCAAAGTGGAAGTACTTTGAGATCGTACAACCGAGTTGCGAGTTTTCATAGGACTTGATGCTTGAACCAAGTTGACCATGAGAGTGGGATGCCAAGTCAGGTTAAGCCTAGCTCGAATAAAACTCACAAAGAACTCGTAAAATGCAACTCGAACAAGTAACTCGTGATCAACACATCACGAGATGGAAACCTAGATTCGTGCCAAGATGGTAAGTATGTAGAAATGTAAGTGCACCCAAAGTTGAACCATATCGGTGTGAAGAAAGATTTGAAGGAGCTATCAATGTGCATTCACAGTAGAAATGACATGGATTTTGTGAGATCGAGCTATGTGGAGAGATCACTGTTTCAATGAGTTAGGGCGTAGGAGGAGTAGCTCAGTTTGATACATAGGAAAGCTTAGAACCACGGCCTAAGTGAGAGACTAGGATTATTTTAGTGAGGCTATGAGATGTGAGAAGTGTGAAAGTGGCATGGGCATAGTTTTCAAGTTGGTTTGAGTCATAGGGATTTAAGTTAACAATTGCATCAACATATTTAAGTGTGACTAAGTTACTTTGAAGTGAGTGGCTGAGCTTGACATGGACATTTGAGCTGAGCTTATGCCGAACTCGAGATGATGCATGTAATGAGCTCATGGAAGCACACAAGGAGCTTCGAGATCAATTTCAACACCATGTTTCTGAATGACACTCCAAAGAGGAATAGGTGACTCAACTTTGGCACGATCAAGGTGAGCTTGATAAGGTGTTTGGGGCGAGCTCGACATTCATTAGAAGGTGGCGAAACTCATAGTGTGCTCATAAAATGGGAATATTGGTCAAAGATCACGGTAGATTCATGAGGGATAATTTGTCACTGAACTCAGTAGAAAATAATGATAAAATGAAGGAGCTTGTAGCCATGTTGAAAATCAGTCATGCATTGAAAACGACTAGCTCATAAAACTCATTAAGAGGGATTCAATCACCAAGATGATGAGCTCAGTTTTGAGCTCAAATTGGATCTCGATTTAGAGCTTCATGGAGAGATCATTTTGGGAGGTAAATGCGGGAGCTCGGTTTTGGTGTGGAGGCCGGAGAAGCTCGAAACCAACTCGGTGAGTTAGCTAAATGAGGCAACAACTAAGTTAGTCTTTTTTTGAGAATTTCTCATAAACCCTATCTTCAAGTGCAACCATTTTTAGGAGGCCCACCTAATATTTATTAAATTAATATTTTAATTTAAATATTTTAATAATAAATATTTATTATTATAATTATAATATTTTAGTTAAATATTCTTTTAATTAATTAAGAATATTAGGTCAATTGGGCATTAATTACACATCATGGAAGTTTCTCAAGAGGTTTAACCAACAATAATAAGTGAATCATCATGTACCTTCAATTTAGGAAGGGAATTTATGACTTCTTCTCTCCTCTCTCACAAATTCTTCTATAAATGTAAGTTGGAAGCTCATTCCAA
This sequence comes from Taxus wallichiana var. yunnanensis, assembly GCA_018340775.1. Classification (NCBI taxonomy): domain Eukaryota; kingdom Viridiplantae; phylum Streptophyta; class Pinopsida; order Cupressales; family Taxaceae; genus Taxus; species Taxus wallichiana. The sequence goes on along the minus strand of CM031237.1, from coordinate 83,304,218 downwards.
TAGGTTAGACAAGTTATACTTCTGAGACAAGTGTATAGTTTTCAAGAAACATACTTCTTCCGCATGTTGTTCTTGTATGTTGAGGGAAATTTCAAGCCTCCTTTCAAGACTATAATGGAAACTATTTCCTCTTCTGAATGTATGATGCATTGTGCATGTTGTTGAAGTAATAAAAGTGTGTTTTGTGACTAATCTTGGTCCTTTCATCCTTATATACTTCTTGGTTCCTTTGTCATGCTTGTAGGTACACTAAGCAAGTTTAATTTTCTATTACAGGTTCTTGGAGTTATGTGCTTATCATGTGGTGGAGTATTACATGTAGTTGAGTTTTGGTTCTTTTTCAACCTTCTCAAGTTCATACTTCTTCACCGGAAAATGAATATGCCATTATCGATTGAATTTTAACAAAGGGAACACATCCTTCTTAGTATGTGGTCTAACATTCACCCTCTCTAAGTTGTAATAGGTGAATTTATCTTGTGGTGCAATTTTTTTTTCAAATAAACCCTTCCTAAGTTTGGGATCACCCTTTAATTGGTGCATCACCATCCCTAGTATAGTTTAATTTCTTGCAAATCCCTTTCCCTAAAACCCATGAAAATTTTAGCATAAGAATAGATAACCATTTTATTGCACTAAGAATAATACAACATTTAGTTTAGGAAGAGGAATCGGCATTCTCTGGAGGTTCACCTTGAGCCCAAGTCCCATAGCTTGAGAGATGATCCCATGTTTACTAGTCACACTAAACTTTCTATTCACATTGTGGCCATTTGGAGGGTGGAGTGATTTAGAGAAAAAAAAAAATTTCCACGCCTGGTGGGACAAATATTTTGGTACTTCTCTTATCACTTACAAAAATCAAAGTTCCCTGGTGACTCTATATCTCTGGATTCCAAATCTCAGTTCATTAACTTATGCGAAGAACTCAAATAAGAGATTCTTAAAAGAAAGGAAATTGTCATCATATCAAACTAATCGTTGTCACCTCTAAAGAGAAGGAGAAGAGGCATTTCCTCATCACCATTGTTGCTTTACCTTATAGGGGTCATTGATCTCCCCCCTTACGGAAGTTTTCCTCCACCCAAGAATAATCAACCTTTCATTGTTATGGCGAGGAACCAATTTTTTCCTCCCTTAAATGAAAGCGGTAATCTTCTATTGGCTCAACATGAACCTATACCTGTTGTGGTACTCAAAATCTTACCCTTCTAGACAAGGGAAACTCACGTTACTCTAGTGGAACATATTCTTGATGTAGCCAGCAATTGTGCAAGACATAATATTATGGAGAACAACGTTGTGGTTATAATTCTTGCTACTTTTTTAAGGGAAAAGCACTTCAATGGTTTCGAGGGTTAAGTGTTTTTACTATAACCACTTGGGATGAGTCGGAGAAAAGGTTTGTAAACAATTTGAAGATAAGAGTGATCACTTGTCACTCTTAGAATAACTCACTACCATACGAAGAGAGCTCCCGAATAATCCATGAGTGATTTCAACTTCCAATTCTAGAGGACCTGAAATAGGATTTTGACACTCATAAAGCGTTCTTCAAATAATGTATTCTTGTACTATTTATCAGCCTTGAATAGCGATGTAGCGAGTTATGATCCAATATATGGGAAGGAATACACTACTTGACACCTACGAATTTTCCATAAGAGCGGAGAATTCCTTGATTCAAGCTGGGAAGATAGCTCCATGAACGTCAATGTCGTTGTCTTTGGATCTTACAAACAATCAGCCTACCATTGCTCATATTCAAGCAACCTGACCTCAAGTAACCAAATTAGTTTTCCCCTACCTCTTTAAATGATCTATTTGAAATCAAGTCACTGCTGCAAAACTTTTGGGATGAGCTTGTTGCACTCAAGAGACAACAATTTCAATATAATCATCCATACCACCCAAAAAATCAGCAGCATTACGTTAAATTTCCTTCATTTCAAGGGAATAATCAACCTGAAAATCAAGCTACAAATCAAGTTATGAATGTTAGACCTTTAAAATTTCATAAATGTCTTTCTTCTAGCTCATTCAGAGCCTCATTACTTGTCCAAAATAATCTAGTTCAAGACTACGAATGATGTTATCCTTGTTCTCAACCGTAGAATAAAACTATTTTCCCAAGTGGATTTCTTAGCTAGGAAGTTATGGTTCAAATCATATATGCCCCTTCAAAGCCAACAAAAAATTCATCTACGCAGTAAATAGCAGATCAACCATAGGCACTTGAAGAAACCACCTTGCTAAATTTGGAAGCATAAGATTTTCGGGTTGAAAATGATTCCTCATCACTTGTAGAAAAACTCATTTCAAAAAAAAAGAGCCATGGAATCTCAACATTCCAAAGTTGAGGAAGTGTCACATTCTCAACCTCGTCCACAAGAGGAAGTTGATAAATATGTGGGAAAGAAGTCACTAGAAACACACTGCAAGCAAAGATACAAGGAAAGAAGGTTCTTTAGGAATCACGGTACCCAACAAGCACTTTCCAAAAGAGGATTCTAACACCCAAACGAATGTCAAAATTTAGGAGAAATTTCCTTTAGTATTGTGGAATGAATAAATAGGACCAACTTGAGCATTACTATGTGGCATGCATGCTCAATTCCTTCTCAAAGAAATTTGTTGTGAGAGGCTCGAATAGTTTTGGTACGACCGATGGATCATTAGGTTATGAAACAACAACTACTACAAGTTTGTGTCAACCACAAGGGGAAAGTATTCCTAAGGAGAAAAATAACCACCATTCTATATTTCCATAATCATTGGTGACCACTTGGATCATATTTGCATGATTAATTCTGGTTCGAGAAGCTTAGTCATCCCTAAGCAAATTACGAGACGTCTTTAGGCATATAATATACACCCGTTTCTAGAGGAGTTGTTCAGTTAGATGGTAAAACAGTTCAGACCATTGTATTCATCAAAGGAATCCATCTTCCTATCCATGAATGTCTCATTTTTCATTCACCCAAGACATATCAGTCATTGATATCCCTCTTTGCTTCATTTTCCTATCACGACATTTCACTACCAACATGGGCGGTTATCTATCAACCGATTGGTCACATATGGTTCTTAGGACTCAACGAGAACTAAAGTGATTATAAGGGTGGAACCAATATGCCAAAATCATGTAGAACCCTACACCACTAGTTTAATAAATGGGAATTATACCATCGGTGATCAAGAAGAAGAAGAAGATGTTGATCATTAACCGACTACTCTTGTTGAAGAAGTCCTTGATACTATGCTAGATGAAGTAAGTGGAGATCATCAGTACAATCCCTATGTTGATGTGTTGGAAGAGGAAGAATTTGTTTTCTACCATTGGAAGAGATGGGAATCGGTACATACTGTATTCATGAAGAAGGTACGATCATACCAAAACTTTTCAAAACACAAAACAATTTTGAAGGACTATGGAAATTATTATTTTATGGTTCGAGGAGTAAGAATGGATTCGGTGATGGTGTCATGCTAATTTCTCTTGAGGGAGATAAGTACTTTTCATCTTTCCACTTGTAATTCATTTGCACTAACAATCTTACTAAATACAAGGCCCTTGTGTACAAAATTCAACTAGCTCAAAAGAAGGGAATCAAATCCCTGACTATTTTTGGAGATAGTGAATTAGTTTTTCATTAAGTGATGACACATAGTGCATCCAAAAATGATCTTTTAAGATCATATAAGAACCAAATTTGGGACTTGATTGAAGATTTTGAATTTGTAGGATCCATGTGGTTCCTAGAAATAGAAATGAAGATGCTAACAGGATTTCTATAATTAGCTTGCAATATGACATACCAATTGATATCATAAAAGAAGGGCACTTTTTTTTCAAAAATGGTGGTTTGACCTAAAGTTCTATTAGCATGTAAGTAGAGCACCCCGAATGGACTGATTGTGAAATGGTTAAAATGAGGGATTTGGTGTAATTGCATAACATTGCGTTATCTCTCAAGCTATGGGACTTGCAAACCTAAGATGATACTCAGAGAAATTCAATTCTTGTTCCTAAACTACCCGCCAAAAGCTACTCTAATGCAGGAAAAGATAAACTATCCTAACCTAACCATTCCAGGAAGATGGGAAGGTCAGACAGAAGTGACACAAACCCAGATCCAAATCCATGATCAAAACTCCATGAAACACAACATCCTGCACCTGCAAATGTGAAATACATGCACAGGGAACAAATTTGAAAGGGAGAGGCACAGGGAAACAACAAAACAATGCAAAGGGTTGAAGAAACACCACAAAAACACATTTTTATTGCTCTATAATGGGTGCACAGACCATTACATTTTTCTCAGAGGCACAAATCCACTTTCTAGGCATAGGAGAAGGTTTTTTACTCAAATGGAGTCGGGAAACAAATTTTGAAGAGTTTCCCTATGCCCAGAATGTCTCTCCCTTCTCAAATGAGAAGTGTTACAATATATAGAAGTTTAGAATGATGAAAAAATAGAGAGAAAGGAGGAAAATGGACCCTATTTTGAGAATTCAACCACCCACCATTAATGCCCTACAAATCCACCTATAATGTCAAATCAAATCTCCTCTCCATGTCTACTTTGGCATGTTGGAGAAGGAAGAATAGTGAATCAAATCAAATCTAGGTTGTTGAAACAATCAGATCCCATATTGATGGCTTGAAAGATGTTTTCCCATTTTTCACCCACCAACACCTACTAAAAATGATATTTTATGCTTCCATGGCATAGAGGAGGTCGAGATCTTTCCAACGGTGCCAAATTTTTTGGGTTTCGAGAATTGGGTGAAAGATATGTCTATTTGAATGTTTGAGTTGGGTCCATACAAAAATGGTGAAAACTAGTTAGCAGAACGGGTCCATGGGCCCAAAACTCACTTTGTGCCTTTTGGCACCAAAAATACAAAATGCAAAAATTACCCCATAGCCCCCCTGTAATTCACTTTTGGCAAAAAAATCATTTCGGGCCCATCGGCCCACATTTTCCATTTGGGAAAAAAATCACTCAAGGCCCTGCGCCCGCGCATGCAATTGAGGCTTGACACGTGGCTCCCCTAGGCATCGGCGGAGGTGCGGCTCATTTTTTCACTTTACGCCTTCTCGGGAAAAAATTTCAAATTGCCTCCAATGACCCACCTTCCCGCTTTGAATTTTCAACATGGACATGTGTCCCTTTGTGGGCCTTAGGCATTTTTCTTCATTTGGCTTTAAGATCCCCCGGGCTTGCGGGCCCAAAATTCACTTTGTGCCCTATTTGTAAAAAAAGCACAAAAGTTCCAAAACTCCCCTTGAGACCCGTGGCCCGCAAAATTTGGGAAAATTTCCCTCTTTGGGCCCCTTAGGCCCACATTTTCCATTGGGTGAAAAGTCTCAAAATCTCCCCCCCCTACCCCGCATTGGCAAAAATCCTTAAAAACTCCCGTCGGTCCACTTTTGGGCAAAAATACCTTCCAAGGCCCGTCGGCCCATAACTTGCAAAATATGAGGAGTTAGAAGGACTTCTTTATATTTTTGGAAAGGGGAAGAAATTTCCCACCTGATGAAGATGTTTTTAGGAAACCTTAAGTGCTTAGAAATATCTAAAAATTGGATTGAAGCACTAAAGGAGGGAAAATGGGTGTAGTTAACCAAAAATAAGCATGAGCTTATTTTGGATAACAATTTGGTGACTCATAGGGGACATCTTCCTACTAGATGAAAAGATCAGTGGCCTTGAAGCATCCATTGGGCATGGAGTCTACCTGGTAAACAAAAATCTGATCTTGAACTTTGAAAATATGATCCCTGAGCCACTTGGAAACCACTGAAATTGGGGTTGATCTCTCCAAATGCCATTTTCAATGCATTGTGCAAGAGAAACAAAACACCACAACACACTATGTACAAAATTGGAAATCATACACCCCAAGTGGGATATGTAGAGTGTGCACAAGCACTTCTTTCTGCTGAAAGCAAACCTACCTACTCTATTTTAATGAGAGAGAAAGAGAGCTCAAACAAATCCTACTGCAACTGGCAGGAGAAGTAGCTTCCCTTTCTCAAAAGGGCAGCCATGCAAATGATTTGACACTGAATATGGCTGCTTGCATGAGTGAAAAACTGACTATAAGCTGGTCCTCCACCCAAATCATCAAGGTGTCAACTAGAAACAAGACAAATACCTCTTTTAGTTGCTCTATATTTGGATTGAAGAGGTATTGCAGCTGATCCTTGGTACTTTGAAACTCATCCTCATGCTCAAAAGTAAGCATGACTGGTTTTGGCTTCTCCCTTGGCTCAATGAAGCCAAGTACCTGATTGGGCAAGGTCTGATCCTTTGAATTTTCCCACTGCTTATGATATTTAACTCCAAGAATGGAGTCTTCTGGCAGATCTTCTTGGATGGATGGTGTGGAAGAGATGATGACATCCTCTTGCTCTTTCCTTTCCTCCTCTTGTGAAGAACATGGAAGATTCTATCTTCCAACCTTGGTTCTAGAGGGCTTGTTGTGAAATGCAGGTTGTTGTCCTTGAATGCTCTCCTTCATGGCAGCAAGCTCATGTACTTGGAAGGTGGATGATGGAGGAGAAAATGATGTGATCTCCATGGGCTCTTCTCCATCAAATAAATCCTCCAAGTCAGACAGATAATCTACCTCCTTGTTGTCTGTTGCATGTGCTTAACCTCCTCCATGGTGTCCTCCTGATTTGAAACTTCTCACCATGGTTCCCCTCATCTTCAAACATGAAGTTTGAAAGCTCAAACTCTTCTTCAACATTAGAGTTTGAAGGGGATGAAGTGGGAGGAAGAACTGAAGGTTCTTCTGTGGCCTGCTCTATACTTGAAGCCTCTTAAACTGTATGGTTCTCCTCCATTATGGATTCATCAATCAAATCAGGCCCTTCAAATGAAAGAAAAAAATCTTCAACAATGCTTTCTTCATCAAGTGGCTTTAACTCTGATTTGATCTCTTCCAGTTGCTCCTTTTCAATAGGACTTGGAGCTGATTGTTCTTCTTCCTTGATGGATGTTGTGTAGCTTGGATTGGATCAGCATTCTCTTCAAATAAAGTGCCATCATGGGCACTTGCATTCAGGGAAAAATGATTGCTGATCATCTCCTTCTTGTTCTTGTTCTTCTTCTACTACAAACTCAGCCTTAGCCACCACTGGCTCTTCAACCTTGACCTCCTCTATTGGCTTAACCATCAAGGGATCTTTGTAATCCCAAATTTGAGAGCCCAACTCTTCAATATTTTCTATCATTTCTTCTCTGTTGGGTTCCTCTTCTTGTTTTCTCCTTGGCTGGTTGTTTGATTTTCATCTCCCAACATGGATTTGGGGATGCAAGAGGAGTGGTAGGTTGAGATTCAACCATTTTTTATTATTGTTTGTGGTGGAGAGGGAAGTGGAACTTCTTGTTTCTTTGGAGGGAATGACTGCTTGGAAGGGAAAAGGGAAGAAGAATTAAGATGAGATGGAAGATTAGGAGATGGAGAAGGAAATCAACACTTGGGGAAACAAGTGAGGGCTTGAGGGCTTGACTTTGACATTTGAAATGATATTGATTGAGAAAGAGAAAAAGAAAAGCTATGAGGTGGTGGACTTACCCATTGACAAGGTTGTCTTGTATCCAACTCATAAGCCTCAATCTCCTCAATCCCATTGTGCAAGTTGAGGAAACATTTCAACCATGAAGTCAAGCTTCTCTGAGGGCTGTAATGTCTTGGAAAAGGGCCTTCCCATGGACAAGGCCCTGCAACCAATCTGAATGCCTTCATTTGTATTGTAGCCCTTGATTGAACCATGCCAGCCTCCATTTTTTGAATCTTCTCAGTAGATTAACTTCTTCAGGTGTGGAACTACCTCAAAAATGTATATCCATGCTCTATAATAGTTGTATAGTTTGGAAAATGACCAAACTGATTTGAATCTGGGTCACCTGGATATCCATAGTGCTGATTTTCATTGTGAAACCTTTCTGGAGGTGTATTGAAGTAACTTGGAGATGGATCTGAATAACACTTGCTTGCAAGTGTGAATTCCAAGATGGAAATGAAGTCATGATTGCACAACCTCATGGAATGGAAGAAAATGAAAGATGTGGGAAGAAAATGAATGAAAATGGATGGAAAAAAGGTCTGCAACTTTAGAGATTGGGTTGTTGACCTAGATGGAGTCACCAGATGTGCTTTGCATGTGCCTCCAAAGGCTGAATCTCACCAAGAACACATCAACTTGATGAAATGAAGTGGTAAGGTGCTTCAAACCTATCCCACCGGGTGTGCCAAAATTGTTAGTGTGGTCACACATGTGTTTTAAACTATTTGAGACACCTTGGAAAGATGAGTTGATAATGAGACACCTTGGAAAGATGAGAAAAATCTAACCTCGGAAAGATGTAACCTTGTCCCGGGCATGCCAAAATTGTTAGTGTAAGAATCACAACACCCCTGAATGGCCTTGATTGTGAAATGGTAAAATGGGGCATTCGGTGTGATTGCATAACATGGGACCATCTCTCAAGTTGTGGGACTTGTAAAACTTGAGATGATCCTCCAGAGAAAGTTGGTTCTTGTTCCTAAACTACCTGCCACAAGCTACTCTAATGCAGGAAAAGCTAAACTATCCTAATCTAACCATTCCAAGGAACCAGAGAGAAAGAGAGAGTGAAAGAGCCTACACTAAAGTGGTGATACACCAGAAGAAGGAAAGGGGTGAGATACTCTATTGAGGGAGGATGAAACAAGAGGAAAAAGGAAGATGGGAAGGTCAGACAGAAGTGACACAAACCCATATCCAAATCCATGATCAAAACTCCATGAAACACAACACCCTGCACCTGCAAATGTGAAATACATGCACAAAAAACAAATTTGAAAGGGAGAGGCATGGGAAACAACAAAACAATGCAAAGGGTTGAAGAAACACCACAAAACACATGTTTTATTGCTCTAATGGGTGCACAGACCATTACATTTTTGCTCAGAGGCACAAATCCACTTTCCAGGTGTAGGAGAAGGTTTTTCAACTCAAATGGAGTCGGGAAAAAATTGACAGAGTTTCCCTATGCCCAAAATGTCTCTCCTTCTCAAATGAGAAGTGTTACAATATATAGAAGTTTAGAATGATGAAAAATAGAGAGAAAGGAGGAAAATGGACCTTGTTTTGAGAATTCAACCACCCACCATTAATGCCCTACAAATCCACCTATAATCTATCAAATATTCTCTCCATGTCTACTTTGGCATGTTAGAGAAGGAAGAATAGTGAATCAAATCAAATCTGGGTTGTTGAAACAATCAGATCCATATTGATGGCTTGAAAGATGTTTTCCCATTTTTCACCCACCAACACCTACTAAAAATGATATTTTATGCTTCCATGGCATAGAGGAGGTCGAGATCTTTCCAACGGTGCCAAATTTGTTGGGTTTTGGGCACTGGGTTGAAAGATATGTCTATTTGAATGTTTGAGTCGAGTCCATACAAAAATGGTGAAAACCAATTAGCAGAACAAGTCCGTGGGCCGAAACTCACTTTGTGCCTTTGGCACCAAAATACAAAATGCAAAAAATCACCCATAGCCCCCACAATTCACTTTTGGCAAAAAAAATCATCTTTGGGCCCATCAGCCCACATTTTCCATTTGGGAAAAAAATCACTCCAAGGCCCACCGGCCCACATGCAATTGAGGCTTGACACGTGGCTCCTTAGGCATGGTGGAGAGGTGTGGCTCATTTTTCACTTTACGCCTTCTCGGGGAAAAATTTCAAATTACCTCTGATGACCCGCCTTCCCGCTTTGAATTTTCAACATGGACATGTGTCCCTTTGCGGGCCTTAGGCATTTTTCTTCATTTGGCTTTAAGATCTCCCCGTGGGCTTGCGGGCCCAAAATTCACTTTGCCCTATTTTGCAAAAAGCACAAAAGTTCCAAAACTCCCCATAGACCCATGAGCCCAAATTTACATTTGGGAAAATTTTCCTCTTGGGCCCAGGCCCCATAACCCACATTTTCCATTTGGGTGAAAAAGTCTCAAAATCTCCCACCCCCCGCCTATGCATTGGCAAACTTAAAAACTCCATTGGTCCGCTTTTGGGCAAAAATACCTTCAAGGCCAAAAATAATTTTAGATAACACATAACTTAAAATATGAGGAGTTAGAAGGACTTCTTTATATTTTTGAAAGGGGAAGAAATTTCCCATCATGATGAATAATACATTTTAAAAGGAAACCTTAAGTGCTTAGAATATCTTAAAACAAGAACAGAGATAAATTTTGTTGCGCGTGGATTTTAGGGATTTGAATCACGCCTCCTTAAAAATCATTATCCTCTTATGTCAATGGATAAAATCCTTCAAATGGTTGAAGGAGCTCAAATATTTTCTTTCATCAATGGATATTCGGATTACAATCAAATTCTAGTCCAAGAATCCGATCAATTCAAAATGCCTTTCACTACCAAGTGGGGCATGTATGCTTACAAAAAAATTCCATTCGGATTGTCCAATATCGGGGCTACTTTCCAAAGATCCATGGACATGGAATTTAAGGGACTAATCAATGATATCATTTTGGTTTACCTTGATGATATAAATATATACTCTAAGCATGCAGAAGACCACATCACACATCTAAGGAAGTTTTTCCAAAGATGTAGGGAATTTGGTGTTTATTGAATCCCCAAAATGTAATTTTGCAGTGCAAAAGGGAAAATTGTTGGGCATGTCATTTAAGAAGAAGGAATTTCTATTGATCCAACCAGGATCCGTTCAATTATGTCCTTATATCTCCCAAGTCACAAGAAGGGTCTCCAAAGTTTTATGGGAACCATAAATTATGTCCTGAATTTGTGACATTGGCTAAACCCCTAACAGACATGTTGAAGAAAAATATTCCGTTCTCATGGAAAAAGGAAGGAAGGGAGATATTTATAGTGAACTCCATGTTTGATAAAGAATTTATCCTTTATGATTTTGTAGGTCAAGAGAGCATTTTAGGTATCCTCACCCAAAAAAATGATGACATGATGGAGTAATAAATTACTTTCTTTAGGAAATCCCTCAAAGACTATGAGCTCAAATATTCATTCGTTAAAAAAATATATTTGCGGTTAGTCAAGCTTTGAATAAATGCAAGCACGTGTTATCCAACAATAAAATTCATCGATGGTGTCTCATCTAGGTGTCAAGGATTTTTTTCTAAAGAAAGAGATGAGCGAAAAGCATGTTATATGGATCACGAAGGTGACAGAGTATGGCATACATATCAAAGTTACCAAACTTGTAGAGGTAAAGGTATTTGTAAACAACTTGCTGCAAACATGGAATCAAAAGGTGATGAGAATGTGACGCTCCTAAATGATGATGAAGATGATGATCGGGTTGACTTGTTATCCAAAATGAATATTTTATTTTCTAAGGAGTATATCCTGTGAACATGGATAAAAATAAAAGACTGAATTTCCATTTTCATTATATTCCATATGTTCGGTAGATAATGTTCTCTTTTGAAAGAAAGGGTCAGAACATTGTTCTCCTTGGTGCGTGGGATTTGGAATAGTTAATGTAAGATACTAGAAGAGTCTCACAATGGCCTATCTAGAGGACATTATTCTGCATGAACTACTACCACCAAGATCATGTCAATTAGTTTTTACTAGACAGATTTGCTCAAAAATGCAAATCTCACTGGGTAAGGAAGTAAAAGGAATATGCATTTTTCAAAGGTAAGAAGAAGTTGGCAACTCTCCCACTTGCATCCAATTCAAGTGGATCAACCCTTTATTCAATGGGCTTTAGATTTGATTGGAATGATTAATCCTCCATCTAGTGATGGACATAAATGAGTCCTTATTGCAACGAACTATTTTACTCATTGGAAAAAGGTAGTAGCATTGAAGGAGAGAAATGATAATGCAATTCTTTATTTCTAGAAGGTATAATGACAAGGTTCGGTGTTCTGTTTCTGAGTCATTTCAGAGACAATGCAATGGATTTTCTTGGTATGAAGCTAAGTGAATAGGCTATTAAAAATGTGGTCTACTTCAAGAATTTTTCCAATTACTATCTTCAAGGAAATGGATTGGTGAGTATAGAACAAAAATATCACAAGGATTATCAAGTATACAATGGAGACTAACAAGAGAACTTGGCATACATGGCTCACATGACTACCCTATGGGCAGATCGGAATAACACCTAAAAGGGCCATTGGGAATTCTCATTCATGCTTGTATATGGAAGGGAAGAAAACTTCTGCTCTCCTTAGAGTTACCTTCTTTGGAGTTATCTCATCATCTTGAAGTTATGGAGAGTGATCCTCTGATAGTCAAGTTTCTAAGCTCATGGAGTTGGAAGAAGTATGAAACAAGGCTATGAAGACTTTGGAGAAACATCAGGCTCAGGTTAAGAAATATTTTGACAAGAAGGAATCCAACAAGAATTTTCAAGAGGGATATTTATTTCTCAAATGGGATGAAGATAGAGCCAAAATAGGAAAACACGCCAAGTTTGACGCTCTCTAGAGTGGGCCATACATCATCACAAGTTGCAAAGAGGTGAATTCGTTTCATATATCCTAGATTAATGGAGGAACAATTCCCATTCACATGAATGGGATACATCTCAAATATTTCCTTTGAGATCATTCCACCCTCTGTATAATTTAGTTAGGTGCTTTCCTCCATTTTCTTATGCACATTGTTGTGTGTTGTTGTTATTTTTATTTCCTTATTGTGTTTTTGTGTTTTCCTTACACATTGTATCATCATTAGAGGTGTGAAGGAGAAAATAGATTTGAAGTTTCCATAAGAGTTTCATAATGTTGCTTCAATAAAAATTCCATAGATGTCAAGTTTTCATCAGATTCAGTATACTTCATGCTTAGCATTCAAGGGAGGTTGAAGATCGGGGAATGCTCTAGGGGATTCAGGATCCATTTCAAGGAACCAAATTAGTTTTGAGATTCAAATATTGAATCCATGCCCAATGGATACCTTAAGACTACTAGAATCACGCTCGGTAGGAAATCATCCCCAAGTGGTCACCAAATTGTTTTATCCAGCCTCACACACTTTGTAAAATTGGATAATGAAGACCTATTCACCCCTGGGTGAGAAAGTTCTTCATGATCATTCGGACCATTTCAAGTAAACTTTGAGTTTTGGGAACATTTAGAGTGTCCCAGGAAGGTTTGAAATAATTTTGTTTTATTTTCCCTCATTTTCGGGTTTTTGAGGCTCGTGGGTTGTTCAAAGTAATTTTGGTCAAAATTAATAAGTTAATCTTAGGAGGCCTTATTAACATTTCATGATCCTCACGGTTCAAGTGAATGGTCAAAATTCAGAAATATTTGAGGCCAAGTATGAAAATTCCTAAGAAGGAGGGCATCGATCCGCTCAATGAGCTAACATGGTGTAAAACGGATCGAGCTTAGTTATAGCTCATGAAAGTTGGAGAATTCCTTCATGTCGGTGTTGTGGGTTGGATGGATTCATTGAACAAATATGTGAAGTAGGAACTCATATTTAAAATGAGGGTAGAATAGATCGAGATCGAGCTAAAGAGTGAAGAGGGTAGATTGGATGTGTTAACCCGTGCTAAGGCATGAAAAGGGAAATCTTGGCTACAATCACCACATGTAAACGTTGGGATAGCAAACCAATACAAAATTTTCACTTCATGGGGATCATAAAAAGCATCAACAAGTGGGAATAATTACTTAGAAATCTAGAGGAGAAGTTCCATGAACTGAACATGTTAATGTAGAGTCTCGAGTGCGGGGCCGAGATTAAGGAAATTTTCCAAGTTACCTTCGGATTGACTAGCAGTTTGTATGGCAAGCGAGTTATAGGGGAACTACCCCTTTTAGAGGAGCTAGTTTTGGGCCCGTGAATACAAAGCATGATAGATTGAGAATGCCATGTAAAGGGAAAAAAATTTAGAGAGGTAGGGAAGATTTTAGTCATTGAAGGCTTGAGATCACGAGAACTATCATTCAAGAAAGCCACCAAATCAAAGAAAATCTTGAGGCATTGAGCTAGAGTTAGAGTTCATAACCAATGAGCATAGGTCCATCATTGCCGAGGCAAGGAACTTGACCATTCAAGGTTAAATGCAAGGTCAATGCCAAGTAAATTTATTGCAATAAATATGGCTCAACATAATCAATTACAAGTATATCGGTCGCAAAGATCAATCATCGTAGGGTGTGGCACAGGTAGGTGAACATCAACACCATCTCAATGAGTTATCACCATACATACAAAGTCTAAACCTCTACTAGATTAGATGAGATATAATTTATGTATGGAGGAACTCAGGATCACTTGATTGAGTTGGTACGAGAAACTCAAATACATCAAAAAGGATGAATGCCAACCATGCATGATTCATTCAATGTCAAGGTTACAAGATGGCGAGTCCACGGTGTTTGAAGCAGAGCTGGCGGTGGAATAACTTCAAGCTCATAGAGAGCTGAGTCACGAGTTTTCATAGGACTTGATGTTTGAACAAAGTTGATCCTAAGAATAGGATGTCAAGTCGAGTTAATTATAGCTCGAATAACAACTCATAAAGCACTTGGTGAATGTACTCGAACAAGTAACTTGTGCTCAATAGATAAGAATAGTCAAAACCTGGATCTTTGTGAAGATGGTAACAATGCAGAAATATAAGTGCACCCATGAGTTGTCACTATATCGGTGTGGAGAAATACTTGATGGATCTATCAATGCGCATTTCCAGTAGAAATGACACGGAGTTCGTGATATTGAGCTATTAGGAGAGATTTCTTGTGTCAATGAGTTAGGTAGTAGGAGGAGGAGCTCGGTTTGATACACAGGAAAGCTCGGAACCACGATGCACGCGAGTGATTCGAGCCTATTTCAATGACACTGATAGATATTAGAAGTGTGGAAATTGCATGGGAAAACTCTTCAAGTTGGTCTAAGTCATAGGGATTGAAGTTAACAATTTCATCGACAAATTTAAGTATAATTGAGTTACTTTGAAGTGAGTGACTGACCTTGACAAGGACGTTTGCAGTGAGCTCATGCCGACATTAGGTGATGCATGTAACAAAGCTTGTGCAAGCACACAAGGAGCTTGGGATCAAGTTCAACACCAATTTGTTGAATGGAACTCTTAATAGTAATAGGAAACTCGACTTTGGCATGATCAATTTGAGCTTGAGGGTGTTTGGGATAAGATGAACATTCATTAGAATGTGGCGTAACTCACGAGTTCTCATTAAAGGAGAAGATTGGCCAAAGAGCTAGGTAGATTCACAAGGGATAACTTACCACCGAACTCACTAGGGAAGAACAATAAAATGGAGGAACTTGTAGCCATGTTGAAACTGGTCACACATTGAAAACTACTAGCTCGGCTGAGACTCATGAAGAAGGATTCGGTCACCAAGATGATGAGATCGGTTTGGAGCTTAGTTTAGAGATCGATGGAGTGGTGATTTTGGGTGGTCAATGCGGGGAGCTCAATTATGGTTGAGGCTAGAGGAGCTCGACACCAACTCGGTGAGTTAGCTAGGTAATCCAACCACAAAGTTGGTCTTTTTCTACCATTTCTCATACACCCCCTCTTAGCGCAAACCATTTTTTCAAGGGGCCCACCTAATAGTAATTAAATTAATATTTTTATTTAAATATTTTAATAATAAATATTTATTATCATTATTAAAATATTTTATTTTATTATTCCTTTAATTAATTGAGAATATTAGGTAAATTAGGAATTAATGACAGATGATGGAAGCTTCTCAAGAGGTTCAACGAATGTAATAAATGAATCATCATGTGCGTTCAATTTGTGAAGAGAATTTATGAATTATTCTCTCCTCTCATACAACTTATTCTATAAATGTAAGTTGGAATCTCATTCCAATAGGTTGGACAAGTTAGATTTCTGAGACAAGTGTATAGTTTTCAAGAAACCTCCTTCTTCTACAAGTTGTTCTTTTATGTTGAGGAAACTTTCAAGCCTCCTTTCAAGACTGTAATGGAAACTATTTCCTCTTTTGAATGTATGATGCATTGTGTATGTTTTTTAATTAATAAAAGTGTGTGTTTTGTGATTAATCTTGGTCCTTTCATCCTTATATACTTATTTGTGCCTTTCTCATGCTTATAGGTACCTTTGTGTAAGTTTGAGTTTCTATTGTAGGGTATTTGATTTATGTGTTTATCAAGTGTTGGAGTATCGCATGCGTTGAGTTGTGGTGCTTGTTCACCCTCCTCAAGTTCATCCTTCTTGGAAGATTAATATGCCATTATCTGATTGAAATTTAACAAAGGAGACATATGCTTCTTAGTCTATAGTCTTAAATTTACCCTCTCTAAGTTGCAATAGGTGAAATTGTCTTGTGGTGTAGACACCCTCTTCAAATCAACCCTTCGAGTATGGTAACACCCTTTATTCTGTGCTTCACCTTCACTAGTATATTTTCATTTCTTTGCAAAGCTCTTTCCCTAAAACCCATGAAAATTTTAGAATAGGACTAGATAACCATTTCTATTGCACTAGGAGTAGTACAAAACTTATTTTAGGAAGAGGAAGCTGACATTTTCGGAGGTTCACCTCGAGCCCAAGTCCCAAAACTTAAGAGGTGATCCCATGTTTCCTAGTCACACAAAATGTCCTGTTCACATTCTTACCATTCGAGAGGGTATAATTATTTGGTGAAAATAAGTACTACTGCCTTGGTGTCATAAAATAGTGAAAATGGTGTATAGTATTTGTGGGGTGTGCACACTAGTGTAGTAATCTCAAGGAGTGTATAGAATTTGATTATGGCAATCATCGCCACTAGTATCAACAGCATTTCGTAATATTTTGCAATTTTTTTTATTAGTGTCCTCTGCTTGGCCATTTCCCTATGGATAATAAGGAGTGAAAACATTTGTTTGATCTTGAGTCTTACGCAGAGCCTCTTAACGTCCTTATTATTGAAAGGAGATCCATTATAAGTGATAATGGTGGAGGGAATACAAAAGTGTGTAATAATGTGATAAATATTGAGACCAATGGTGTTTTACAAATGTGTTTCTTTGACCCATTTAGTAAAGTATTCTGTAGTAGTAATGATGAACTTGTGACCATTAGCTAGATTAGGATTAATTTTTCCAATGAGATTGGGGTAAGGGCCATGATGGGGAAATGGGCTAATAGTATATGTAGGTGCATGATGGATATTGCTATGTTTTTGACATTTATAATATTTTTTGGCATATACTAAGCAAGTATTTTTCCATGATAGGCCGGTAATGGCCTTGGCGTAGAAGTTTGTGAGACATGGCTTTACCTGAGAAGTGACCACCAAATAGACTATCATGAACTTTAGATATAGTTTAGGGGATGTCATTAAGTCCTAAACATCACAAAAATTGGCCATCAAATGATCATTTAAATAATGAAGCACCAATTCTTACATATCAAAAGGCCTCTTTTTCATAGGCAACAAGCTATGAGGTTGAGAACAATCAATAATGGTTTTCGATAGAGAAAGTTATAGATTTGAGTGAAACATTAGGATGATTATTACTACATGTGATGACATGTTTTGAAATGTGGAGTATCGGTAGAATGTTATCATAAGTGTTAAATGATGAAGTTGGCCTACTCATCAGTGATATCTTGAGGAATGAGTGACGTGGCACTAGTCATAACAAGCTGGACGATGATTGTCTTTTCAAGGGATGGTAGTGAGAGAATGGGACTCAAATGTATCTAATATTAATTTGATGAGGTTATTATCAAGAATGATACATTCACCTTTGGTTTGATACGTGTCATTAACCTAGTTAATAATGAGTTGTGAGTCACCATATAGTCGATGATATTTCAAATAAGAAGCTTATAGGTGATCGTGAAACTAAGAATGATGGCTTCATCTTGAGCAATGTTTTTAGTACATAATAAACCTAAATGATACAAAAATGGGAGATGATCACCATGTGGAGTGATAAACATGATACCAACGTAAGCACTTGAGAGGAAATGAGACCCATTAAAATTCCTAGTCTAAATATTAGTGACAATGTTGTAAGTGGTAAATTCATCTCAGAAAGTATCACAGACAGGTGATGCATCAGAAAGAAGGATGTTGGCTAGTTGATTGGCGATAACTTGGCCCTTGATGTATTTTGTGGGATGAATTTAAAATCAAAATTTTTGAGTAACATGACCCATCGTTCAAGGTGTCTGAGAGATGAGTGTGAGATAAGAGATATCGTAGAGGATCTACTTTGGTAATTATGTGAACCTCAATTTTGATTAGGTAATGTCGCAACTTATTTACAACAAAGATGAGACTGAGATAAATATTTTTAATGTATCGTAATTACATTCGTAAGAGAGAAATGTGTGACTAATGTAATAGATGACCCTTTCACATTGAGATTCATCATGTTGAGAAAGAAGGGCCCTTAATGCATTGAATGTAGCTGAAATGTACAAGAGGAATGGTCAATTAGCCATGGGAGGTACTAGAATAAGAGAATTTAATAACCTAAAATGCACATTTGCAATGGTCATTCCAATTGAACTTAGTGGCCTTTTTCATTATATGCATGAATGGTTGGATTTTTTCAGTGAGTTGTGCAATGAAATGAAAGATGGCCTCTATTTTACCCTATAGTGAGCATAAATGATGCAAATTATGAGAAAGAGGCATATCAAGAATAACATGGATCTTTTTGGGATCAATTTCAATGTCACTTTGGGATATGATATAACCAAGTAGATTTCCAGTTATGACACCAAAAAAACTTCTTTCAATTTATACGTACTTTATATTGTCACAAAAATTCGAAGAGTTTTTCCGAGATCTTGATCATGGGTGGAACGATGCTGTGATTTTACAAGTATGTCATCAACATAATATTCAATAATTTTATGAATATAATCATGGAAAATATAGGTCATTACACATTGGTAATTGGTCGACACATTTTTAAGGTCAAAGGGCATAACAGTGTAGCAAAATATACCCATGGAGTAGTAAATGAAGTCTCTTCATGATATGTGGGGATGATTTTGAATATATTATAACTAGAAAATTCATCCGTGGAGGAAAGAGTGTCATGTACAACATTGAAATCAATGATTATTTCAATATGTGGCAATGGGAAACTGTATTTAGAAAAAGACTTATTGAGGTCGCAAAACTTGCTGCAAAAATGAACTTTGTGGTTTGGTTTCATAACAGTGCGATGTTAGAAACCTATTTAGGATATTCCACAACACAAATAATGCTAGCATCCAAGAGTCATTGTATTTCTTCCTTAACTAATAGTGTTAGTATTAGATGCATTTTGTGATTATTTTCTTGGACTGGTTTAGCATTAGGATTGAGGACAATATTATGCATGGCTATGAAAGGATCTATACTAGGCATATCTCTATGACCTCTGTAAATATGTCAGATAATTCATGAAGAACTTGTTTATAATCATCTTTTTAGATAGGCGTAAGTGAAGTGTCTAATAAAACCATCCTATGTTTATCGGCAATGCCGAGGATGTATTTAATAGTTTCTTCCTTTAAAAGAGTGGACCGGTCTTCTATGTATGGATCGATAGGAATGGAATGCAAAGTATGAGCATTGATTTTAGGTGAGTGAGATTCACCAAAGTATGTTATAGAGGAAATAATAGAAGGGAATATTTTCTGGTGAAAATAAGTGATATGATCATAGGTCCCCCTGTGTTCTAATAAAGAATCATACGTAGTAAAAGTATCCAAATTACTCCAATTAGTGGAAGTAAGTTTTATCACAAAATTACAACACACTCGAATTAATTACAAGTGAGTTGTTATGCAGGTAATCATAGCAACTAGGTAACATGAAATTGTGTCAAAGTGTGGGACCTTGCAATTTGAGATAACTCTCTAGAGTAGGTTGGTTCCTCTTCCTAATCCAATGCAACAAATACTCCTAAAGAAGGGAAGTATACTATCCAATAATATCCTATCAATTCCAATGGACCATAGAGAAGAAAACAACATAAAAATGAAGAAAACCTACACAAGAAGAGGTGATAGCACCAAGAGAAGGGTAGTTTCAACACTCTCCAAACTAAAAATGGAGTAAGAATGGGGATAAAGATGACATTTGTAACATCATAGTCTCTATGAGAACATATTCATAACACCATTTTAGAGAAACACAACTATTTTAGAGTATACAAGAACAATTAAATTTCACAAAATACCTTAAGATGAAATGCGAGAGGTCATATGCAAGAAAATACAAGGAAAGGGTTGCAAAATAACCACAAAGCCTGATTTTATTGCTTCAATAAGTGACACAGTTCATTACAGTGAGATATAGAGGCATAGAATCCTTACAAAATATTCAAAATAGAAGGATTAAGGCTCACAACACTTGTAGTAACCTATGAATAAGGAGAGGAGTTGAATGGATATTTCTAACTCTCTAAAAAAATGAGATTTGTTTACAATATATGAGAGAAAGAGATGAGGAGCACGAAATTATTATTCTATCACCAATAAAAGGAATTAATTGGCCTAAAATAATTATGGAGGGGGCTATAAAACCCATTCCTTTCATGTACTATAGCTTGATATGGAAGAAAATGTCTCCCCATGTCTCATTTAATGCATTTTCAACCACCTAGAAGTGATCATTTGAATCGGGTTATTTTTCTACATTTTCCCCACCTATCCTTACCAAATTAATTATTTCTTGATTTAAGAGTGTAGAGGATGGAATTAAGAATCCAAAAATCCAATTTTTCCAATTTGGTTGAGTATTGAGGAAGATATGGCCATTTTTGCATGTCACTCCTTGTCCCATTTCAACATTCTCGGGCCTATGCAATTAATTCTAGTGGCTGGAAATGATTATTTCACATATTTCCCCTTTCACATGTGATTTTACATTTAAAATATTTTGAGGAGTGATGAAATTAAATTTGTGAGGGGACCACAAGATTAGTTTTCTTTAAAAATGGCACGGGGTCATTGGGTTGGTGTGGCATCGGGTTCCTAGCTAGGTTAGTGCCAACTCACCACGATGGTTTTCCCTTATACCTCTCAACCCACATTGCATTGGTTCTCTAGGAAAATACCCTCCTTGCACCACTCCATCATCTTCTAGGTTTTCATCCATTCTTCCCACCAACTCAGCATGCCCTTGTTTGCATTATAGGCCTCATCCCACAATATGGATGAATGTTCCTGTAACCCATCTTAGTATGCATCAGGATTTGATGATCCACCTTTCCCAATTCCTTGCGGGATTAAAGTTCTGCATCGCTGATTTGGTACAACCTAGGCCACCTTTCCTTCATTCCTCACGCTAACCTCTACACTCTAATCTTCATGAGACGTTTATGACGACATTAGCTTGTGTCATCCACGCTTCTCAAGACCCACGTTACATTGACTTGGCGTGTTATGTGGTGATTTTTGTATTAGAGGAACAAATGACCCGCATTCCAAAGCGGGCTTCTCGTGCCCGAATCCCTAATTCAACATTACAATGGAGGGCTCGGAAACCCATTTTCCCTGTGCTTACTCCTCGGCTCGCCAAATTTCTCAATGAGCTATCTTATGCATCAATCGGTCCTCGCCCAATGGGAAATTTCCCTCACACCGAGTTGATTGGTGATTTAACACTTTACCCCATCATTCTTGATTCCTATCTCAACTCGGTGACTTATGCAAGGTTCTAACCACTGATCTTCTCCCATGTTTAACTCATCCTCCTTGCAGCTAATCAAGCTACCTTTTTCTCATCCAAAATCTTGGCGAGTTGTTTCTGACTCCTTAGCCATTATAGTAATTTTGAATTTTTTTATAATTTTCCATATTTTCTCTAAATTTCTTGTATTAGAGAGCCATGGAGATGTAACAGGGCATCAAAGGCTAAATTTGTAAAAAGTTTCCATTTTATCCATTTTTGGTTGAGTGTACACTCTAGGTGATTACTCTTCACCATAGTCAAGCTATGGAACCCTTTTGAAACCCGGAAGAGGAAAAAATGCTTCAAGTGATCCGAGACTTCCCAAAAACACTATAAATTTACAAAACCTGAATTTTTATGTGAGAACTCCAAATTCTTCCATGAAGCCCCTGTTAGCTACTTGATTTTGATCTTCTCTAGTTGTCCATTTTACCATGGGGCTAAAAATGGGTAACATTAAGATCACTAATGAGTTCGAGTGTAAGGGTGGAAGTGTAGAAGTATGTGAAATATCATAAACCTCAAGAGAGGATGTGAATGGAAAACGATAACCAAGGACAAGTTTAGTAGATTGAGTGGGAATAGACAATGGTTATGTGACTCATTAACCATGTTGGCCTAAACCAAGAGTACTAAAAAGTTTGTAACAAAGCGAGATACTAGTAATCAAGACCATATTAAGAGAAATTATGATTATATATAGAGGAAATGGGAGATTTTAGTGAATGTTAAATAGTATTACAAAAGGAAAATGGAAAGGGATGCATGGGGAATCATAGACAACACCTTGATAAAGAAATTTTATACACACACAAAGAGTAGAAGGAACCACATGCATGACATGGATCTAAGGCTTCCCAAGAATAATTTTATAATTAATATTATTAGGCATCACATGGCATGGGATAAGTAGAGTACATGACCAAAAAGTGAAGGAAGTGTAATAGTACCCAATACACGTTTAGGAATTTTATTAAAGCCATCGATAGAAATAGATGAAGGAACCAAGAAGTCATCAGAGAGGCTGATTTGATGGAGCGCTAGATTGCATATATTAAGCCCAAATCAATTATTGACTAAATCACATTTAACCCCAACATTATTGATACAAACATGAATATAAAAGGGGGATCATTATCTAAAATAGTTTGAGAAGGAAGTTCAACAGATGTAAAAGTAATATGTTCTTCATTGAAAGATAAATCAGTAGTAAAATTATGATATACATATTCAGGAGAAGTATGAGGATAAATGTAAGTATTACCTAAAAAGATATAATTTTATTCTCTAAATCTGAATTACCCTGCAAGAAGGTTGGGATGGAAACACTTGTGGTGGGATAACCCTAAGGTATTGAATCTATACATGAAGGAAATATCAAAGAGTGTTCAATTTTGAGTTCACCAAATTATTTAATTTAATTTGAATTAAACCTAAGTATTGTAGAGAACTTATGTATAAATGATGAAATATAGAAATGACACAAGAAAAGTAAGATTTAAAATATGAAGCCCTAAGCAAGAGAAGGGGATAGAAGACCTTAGTTGATTTCACACAATATAGAACTAATCTAGGGAGGGAGAAGTGATGAACATGATAAAAGTAGTATCATTATTGATCCCTATAAATTTTGTAATTCATAAACAATTACACCCAAGGGAACCCATAATAGGAAAATGGGGATTGGGCATAGATGACCATATTTAGGCACCCATGACTATGTAGAAGTTTTGGATCTGGTTTATGTTGTGTCACAAGGGTGTCACAGCTTAGTCCCTATTGATCACTGTTGTTTTCTCTTGGATCACCAAAGGTGCTTTTAACCTACAAATGACATGTTCACTTACACAAGCCTATAAACCACATCAAATGTAAAAATGAAAATGTAGAACTGGAAGTCAAATTGACCTTGAAAGTCATCCCAAGAGTGAACATATGATCGAAGGCTACACTACATCTAATAATCCACGTAATTCTTGTGAGAGTGTGTAGAATTTGTTCCCTAAGATTCCCTTACGCAAGTTGCACTTAATCGGGGGTCATATCTTGAAAGCAACAATGTATTAGAATATGTGGATGAAATAGAATAAAGTTCCCCTTCCTATTTTGTGTATGAAAATTTGATGAAACCCTTGTATCTTGAATGGATGCTAAATGGATGCTTTTGAGTGCTTTAGGTTTCTTTTGAATCCAATATTAGGTGAATATATTCATTCTTAGTACTTGCTCCTTTGTTTTGAACACATGATTATGTATTTATATGATTCCCTTGTTTGAATTTCTAATTGACATATGGAAAGCTGACCCATAAGTGAAAAATATTCCCACGAGATAGAAGAGACCCAAAAAGAGAAAGCAAGGAATAATATGGTCAAGGGCACCCAAAGGGGACAAGAGCACTGAGAGCTGATGTTTCAAGCCATAAAAGATAAATTAGTAAAATCTGATGGGGTTGTAAGGTGTATAAAATCAAATGGAAAATAAGAAACAAAGAAAAGAGGCCAAAGATAGTTTTCAATCACTAGTTTTCTTTCTTATGAATCATATGAATACTATTATGTTTTTAGGACCTAGAAATTTACCCAAGTGCATGATTTTTTCTCTACAATAAAATGAAATGTTGAACATAAAATGCAATCATGCATTTTCACTACTATGGCCATAGTTATCCGGCATTCCACTAGCAAGCCAATTTTGAGACTACACACTAGCCTACAAAACATGTCTTCACTTCACCACACAATCATCTCAATATATTTATTAGGATTCTATTTTTTTGACTAGAAATTAAATTTCAGTTTTGAAGATGTAGTGATCATGACTTGACATTTGGGTCACCTAAATCATGTTAGTCCCATCTTAGGATCACTATGGGAAAACTTACACTCACATAATGACTTATGTCATTACATGTTAATTACCCTCACCAAGGCCATATTGTGCTAGCATAAGAAAAGTTCACACAAAACAAATTTATTTTCATAATACCCACCCTTCATTCTTATTTGATTATGCTTTCATACTAGGGATAGATTATCTTGAATTTCATTACATTATCCATTTTACTATTGGAACTACACATTATATTAATGATAATATGAGTTACATTAGTGGGGTCAAGAGAAAACTCACGGTCACACAAACACCACAAAGGAAGCACAAAATTCCCGGAGGGAACAACAAAAAATAGACACCACCAAGAAAAAAATAGGAAATGCCACGAAGGAAAAGATAAAAAGGATCAAGCCTAGAAACATCTGCATGGAAAAATATAATGTAGATACCGATGTCATAGTTGACCGAATAATAGAAGGCTTCAAGTGCCCTTTCTTCTCCTTAGACCTTGTGACAACTATTCACTTCTTAGAATATAAAGTTAAATTCAATGAAGAATCAAGGTGAGAATGATCCTTCCGTGGGTCTAAGTCAAAAGATTCGAGAAACATGAGATATTTTAACACAAGTTCCAACATGGGAAATATCATCACTCAAAGTATTTAAACTTATAGGAGAGTATTTTATTTAATTCCATGCGCTTGTCAATAGTTTCCAACCTTTAGGCTTGGATGAAACTAATTTTTATTTTTAAAGTCTTATTGAGGAAGAAATCCTTATGAAGGTGGCCATTTTGATGAAATAACCTACACAGGGAGGCCATATTATCATAATACAAAACATGTATCAATTTGAAACCATCATGAATTAACTCCTACTTATCGAAATACCTATTGCAAAGGTTCACCTCAATGTAAATACAAGCATATGTGAGCATCCCTTGTTTAGACCACGCATCATCCATATTGATGAAATAACTAACAAAGTTACCAATAGCCGCACAAACCACGAGGGTGTCAAAAGGTGAGAGGAAGATTTGAGAGGTGAACTTAGACCAATACTTGGGATACGCCATAGTAGAAGGATCAAAATACAAATACTAGGGAGTAAGAAAAGGCTAGCCCTACCACAAAACCACATACCCCTCAAAGAAGAGTTCATTGATAATCTATAGGAGAATGGAAATGAACAATGAATATACCTTTGCAAAGAGCTCAAAATCATAGGAAATGGACCTAGTGGAGTGAATCCATTTATGAATATCTTTTGTATGATGGAAAAATCAATTAAATCTACAAAAATAGCAAAAGTTTTTAGGGAAGAAATAGATTCTGGATACCTCGACATAGAAAGTGTAAACAATTGAATTTCCTCTTATTTTTCCACAATGTATGGCATTCTTGAAGTATCTAGAACCCTTGTAGAACCTTATCCCCGATTTCCTACTGGCATCACACGAAACAATTTCCCCTGGGAAAACCAATGTGTTGGTCTATCCGACATGGAAAAATATGGAGGTGTAGGTGTGGGAGAAGAGCAACCAAAAATACCCGTGAGGCTTGGTAAGCCTATGTTGGCCCTCCCATTTTCATGATAGAGGTGTACAGTAACTCATCGAGTCACTGACTAGTATAAGTACCTCATACCGCACTATTGTAAGGTAAACTATGTCAACTTACGATGATTGTAGTATAAGCTTGGTTAGTCATAAAATAATCTAAATCATAACAATAAGATAAATATTACTTATGATCATTCATTGTCATTTAATGATATTAGTATACTCAAGATAATTAAATACATTTTTAAGTGTCTCTTAATGATTGTAATGGATGTTTTGTGTTTTATTTTTGAATGAAATATTTGTCTTTCAACAAAGGTACAATACATATACATATGGTTTTCATAATGTATGAGTATTATAACAATCATATATGTATTCAACTATTTAAAGGGAAACAACTAGCCTATTTTTAGTTTATAACTTATAATGGTTACATGTTATATTATTCATACATGATAACTTATAAAAAAGATAATTTATATAGTCATAATAATGCACTTATTTATGAAAGTATCATAATATAATACATCATCTTGTCTTGCATATTTCATCGTCATTCAATGAATATTCAATACATGTATTTGTTCATTAATAATGAAGTCATGAAAACATATTAAATATCGTAAACAACATTACTCAATGATATTTATACAATACTATAGAATAGCTTCTATATACTTTCGTATAGTACAACAAGATAATAAAAACAACATGTTTTATATTTAATAATCATATGAAATAATTTCATGTTCTTTCAAAATAATGAACAACTTAATCAAGAATAATACATAAGGAAAAATGCCTTTTTATAAATTTTGTGAACTAATACATTTACATTTTAATACAATATTCCAAATTGGATAAATAACAATAATCATTGCATGAAAAAATCATGCGTAATAATCAAATCAGTCACTTCATAATGAATACTTCATCCTGCATGTTGTAGGAGAGAGAAAATAGTTTGCATGGTCAGTTCAACAAACTGGCATGAATTATCAACTCAAAATCATGTTGTATTATTATGAAATAAATAATATAAATTTGTTATCTATCCTTTAATGTAATGAAATCAACAAGATAATAACGTAACCTTTGATTTTTAACAGCCAATAATAAACTAAATTTAATAATGATACAACCTTATCAAAGTGAAGATGGTAATAAAGAAAAGTTTCTAAACAAAATATCAAGGATCAAGTCTTAACACAATAACCAGTTTGTGAAAAATTCTCAAACCATACAATTTATAATATATTATGCATGATTTAGACAAAAGAAAAAAATCATTGCATGACATCATAAGTCAATTATTCACTTTAATATGCAAGGGTCTATATCTTCCCATCAAGACATCAATATTTCAAAACATAAATACCCATAATAATTACCCACTAAAAGAGAAGTATCCCATATCAAGAAAAATATTCAATACTCTAAGCCATAGTGAACAAGTAGATATATACATATTCCTTTACTAGGATAGACTTTCCTTGCAGCTTGTATGAGCTATAGATAGAAAATGCTTGATTGATGAGCTCGAGAAAGATCTACAAATTTCACATTCAAGGAAAATTTGAGTGGAAAATATTCATAATTTCACGAATATTGCATATTTGGAAAATTTGAAAGGGATAATTTTTAAAAGTAGGATAGTGTATTGGTCCTGTAAATTTTAAAGTATAAACTTTTATACGAGTCCGCTTCACCTACTATTGAAAACTACTCCTATATAAACATAGGTAATTTGCCAAGTAACTTACTAGTAAGGTATCGCCTAAAGTATAATCAAGTACCATGTGAACTTACAAAGTACCATCACACACAAATTGTAAAACCAAAATCAAATGAAAATATTGGTTACAAAAAAGGAAACAAGATGATTGAGATATTCCTAAAAAACTTGGTCGCAAAAGTAAAAATTGAAATAAAACAAGAAGATGTGGATAATTGGTAAGACATATAAGTTTGAGTGGGCTACAAAATTTCCTTTTATTGAACCTATAGAGCTAGATAAGTCTAAAGATATCCCAACTAAATGTGCATGTATAATATGTACCTAGAACCGGGAAAGAAACAAAAACTTTAATCTAAAGTTAGACACAATTGAAAATAATTATGGAAAATAATATGTGATTGTTTATTAGGAGGATAGCCATATGATAAAAACACACAGATGGTAAAGTTAAAAGGAATGTATACATATTAAATATGTATTAGAGTATGAAGTTGAGAAGAAAATATGGAGACATCTAATGCAAAAGGGTGGAACAATCACATCACAAATTGATATGGTGATTCAATCAAATTTACATGCTAAAAGCATATAGTTATGTACCATATTTGACATCCTTAAGTAGGGAAGACCTATTTGTGATTTCATTGATTTCAAAATTTTGTTTCAATATAATGGAATGCACGATGTTAAATCAATCTCATTGGTTAGACAACAACATGGGAAATTGTTAAATGCATTATAATGACGGAAAAGGAAGATTTGAAAGAGTGTAAAAAATGCAAAGTTTATATCTCTATCAATTGATGAAGTAACAAAAGTTGAAAACACCTCATGGGTATGTATCCATCATTATACCTTTGAAAATCATATAAGGAAAACGCATATGTTGTTTGTATAAAAATGTTTGAAATTTTTAATGTTGAAAACCCATATAAAATAGTTGTTTCCAATTTGAAAGATATTACTTGCATGAATGAATATGAAATTGCTATGAATTTGGTATGTTTTGGTGTAGATGGTTCATTAGTTATATAGGGTCATCGAATCAGGTTGTGTGTTCAATTGCAAACAATAATAGCCCCTTATATGCTTGTAATTCATTGTATGGCTCACAAAATGAATCTAACATATAAAATAGTTAGCAACTTTGAAAATGTTGCAAGAGTAGAAGACCTTATCAAAGAATGACATTCCTATATTTCAAGTAGTACAAAGAAATTTCTCGAGTTTCAAAACTTTACAATTAGAATTATAGATGGTAAAAATCTTCTAAACAATGTTAATACAAGGTTTATTTCCTTGTATAAGCATGCATGCATGAATTTGTGAGGAGTATCCATCCATGGCTAGTTTCATGCACAAATATTGTAATGAAGTTGAAAAATCTAAGGATTCATTGTTCTATTTAATGGATCTGGAAATATTTCTTACATTCTTTGGAATTTTACTAATGTTGAAGGAGATTGATACATTTTTGAAGCATGCATGAGAGAGATCAATCTATATTGTTGATTTATATGGCTTAGAAAGTGGGTATGTTAATCTCTTGATATCTTGTACTCATCATAAAAAAATTGCTACACTTATTTTTTGATAGATGAATTTTTTTGGATGTTAAGAATCCCATTAATTATTTGAGATTTAATATCCATGATCACCTTTACATCAATGTTAATTGGATGGAGATATCACTACATAGTTTGCAAAAATGATAAGATATTCTAGGATTGGAAAGAGAATAAGTTCCTATGAATCATCTTCTTTTTTATTCTATTACACTTGATATGTAAATAAAGATTAAATTTTTTAGAATCCTTATCTTTTGAAATCAGAGAGCATTTCAGTAAAGATAACATTCTTGAAGATATGGGAGTGATGAATCCAATTTTTTGGAATACTACAAGTGATTGTGCAGATTTTGTCAGTAAGCTATTTCATAAATCCATGGGTACTATAATGGATCATTTCATAAAGACATCAAAGGTCAATGGTGTTGAAATCAAAGGTATTCTAAATAAGGACTTAATAAAGTCTTAATCAACTCATTTTGCAATAACAATGGTTGACCAATATCGTTATTTAAATGAACCTCAAGAGAATGGTGCAATTACAAGGCTCTGGTGAAAAATATACAAAAGTAATTTGTTATAGGAAGACATCGGTGAATATTTACATTTATATGAGTTTTGCAAAAAAACTAATTTTTGGATTTGTTGAGGATGAAAGGGTTTTAAGTGTTTTATGTTTTGTAAAAATAAAATCTAAAAAATGTTTTATAAAAATATAGAAAGTTGTATGAGGTTTTATGTTTCACACTACTCCTGGACACGTTTCCTTTTGACAGAGAAATTACGCATTAGAATTCCCTTGCCAAAAGAAGAGGTTTTAATAGTAAAAAATAAAATGCAAATGATCTCAATGATGAGAGACTGAGCTTGGTGTATCCTTTAACTCTGTAGATGTAAATATCAACTATGAAGAGGCTATTGAAAATTTATTGTTTCATCTCTACTTATCATTTAAAATGTTCTTGGTATAAACTTACATTTATTCAAATATAATTATTTATAATAATCACGTTTTATTTAAATAGTATTTGTGTATTTTTTCTTAAATTATAGTATATCATGTTACTATTATTAATATAATATAAGATATAATTCATAAACACCTACTTTGATATTTTGTTTGTGGCATGACTTTTAGGAACAAAATTTTTCAAATATCGTAATTAGACGTAAGTTAGTAAAAATAATGTGTAATGAATTAAACAAAGTTTGAGTTATCCATCTTACATATTTCACATTTTACATACTTAAACACACTTTATGGTATCCATCTTACATATTTTTCATTGTAAATAATTAAAATTTCAACATTAAAGCAAATACATTCCATACATATTTTGATATCATTCAAATTCACAATCAATAATTTCTATATATAAGAAAATATAAATTACGGATTGCAAGAAAATACGTGTAAAAAATGAGATTCCATGAAAACCATTACAACGTGCAAGCGTATCTTGTTAAAAAACTATCTGAAATTATTATGGACAATAGAAGTAGATAATGACAATATTGTTTAATTTAAATAAAGATTCAACTTTTAAGTTTCAAACTTCAACATTTTTCAAGTTTAAAGTTTTGTAAATATTTTTCAAACAACAAAATTACACATGTAGTATAGAATGAAACCTTTTCTCCACTCCCAGTTTCCTTTTCCGTTTATTTTTCGACTTTTGTGTTACGTTTTCCAATCGCTTCTCTATTCCCTACTTTGAGAAATCTAGAATTTACAGGATCCCCTTCAACAATATTTAAGTTCTTAACCATTGCTTCATCTTACTTTGAATCATCTCTAGTGGATAAAAAAGAAGGATATCCAGCTTCCTTTATCTTGAACAAAATATCTACATCCATGTCATTCTCTTTGATAATCCATTGTAGAGTATTGTTTTGCTTGCTAAGAAAAACAATAGTATGCTTAAGATGAATTACCATTGATAAATTTTTCCTAGTTGTTTCCAAGTGAACTTGGAGCACCTTTGATTGAATTTTTAAATTTTCATATTTCAACTACAACAAAAAAATTGAGCTCAATTAAAACATATTATTAAAAATTGAAAGTAATAAAAATATGATTTAAAATTAAATGTTGTAACTTGTAATTCATAATACTTACAAGAGCTTTATCTCTTTCAAAGCATTGGAAATTTCTACCAAATCTTTATCCTTTGACCATTTGTTGTAATATGCCTGGGCTTCAACATTAATATTCTCTAATTGATTTAAAATTTTATCTAAAACATTGTCTTGATAACTATTACTATATGTTATAGTCTCGCCTTGTGCTTGGTTCAATAAGATATCTATCTTAGCTAGATGATTTTGACTGCAGCATATAAACTATACCTCTAGCTATGATTATCAAAATGATTATTTATCTCCTTAATGAAAAATTTAGCCCTTATCTTCCACTATTTGAGATGAATTATATAGGCATAATAGATTCTTGGACATGGGCTTCATAGCCATTAGAAATTAAGCTATCAAAATAAACACTAGTCGAATGGTCACTTTCCGGAGAGGATGGATAGGATGGGGTTAAATGATCAACATTTGAGGACTTTTGTGTCTGTGTCACCTCTTGTTGTCACTATATGCCTTAATCCTATTTATGTGTTAAAATCAATTTAACTATTAAAACTGGAAGTGATTTCAAAATAAAAATTTGATAAGAAATTGATATGTATTAATGATTAAATAAATACATCAAAATAGAAACATACTTGTGTTCCCTAAATCATATCATGTGTATTAAAAAACCCTTTTGGGTCATTTTTATCAATGCCCAAATAATATTCATCCAAATTAATTTGATTTAAAACTGATTTTCCCTTTGGGCTACGCACACCACCAAAAGAGAGATTGTGAAATTTGGAAGCAATTTTTAGTGTCTTATTTGGCACTTTGGAAATGTCATGTATTTACTAGTTCCTTTTCTTCCTCATATTGGAACTACGAGTTGGAAAGGTTGTACTAGTGGAGTAGGGGGAATCATTTCAATAGATGGTGATGAACGAACTATAAAGAACAAAAACATTATTAACTTATATAAAAATTGTGAAAAATTACAAAAATTAAAAATTTAATACCTTGTTAAATGGGAACATGTAGCGCGAAATGTGAAATGATTGCATGGGTGATTAGAGTGGTGGTGCAATAGGTTGCACTTGTAGTGATTGAATACATTGATGGGATTGAAGTGATTGATTTGGTGATGATTGTATTGGTAAATGTAGAGGGTAGTCCAAATTCTCTGCAAAATGTTAAATGAAAAATGGTAAATGGTACATGGTAAAATGTAAAAACTAATAGTGAATGTTAGGGGTATCACGTATTTGTCATTTTACTAATTGAAACACTTGAGGATGAGGTGATGAGTGACCATCCATGTCGAATTGTGAATCTCGGGACGCCTCGGCATGTTATTGAATTCTTCCTTTTGATGCTGGTTTTTTCGTGGAATGGTGACTAAAATGTTTTTACGCATAATATAAATAAGCAAATAGATGTGAATAATCTTACTAACATCAAAATGTAATTTATAAGAGAAGTGAATAATCTTACTAACATCAAAATATAATTTACTAACATGTTGTTCTTCAATTTAAATAGATAATTGCTTCATCTAGTTGTTCATGTAAGTAGGAGTGGGTTCACCTTGTAAATTATGAAATTCCTTGAAATACGAGTGATGATATAGTTTTGGAACAAATAGTTAGTTTTTAAGGAACTCAAATATTGGCAATATCAAATTTTATCCTATTTAATAAGTATGTACACCAATCAACTTTTTCTTTCATATTGTTGTGACAATGTAGGAATTATCCCAATGGGGAATATCTACCTACCTACCTTGCAAAACAAATCTCAATTAATTTTTTTACAATGGCTTGAATAAAAATGTGTGTAACTCCTTGCACATCGACTCATCATCTTGATTTTTTGAGATTTTTTACAAAAATTCATTAAATAAGAATGAAGCACAATTTATATCAAAATTAAAATGTTAAATAAAATTGAAATTTAGAAAAATTAAAACATGTACCATCAACATGGAAATTGTAATAGGATTCGAGGAATTTTTATGTTTTATCAAAGTGCCTTTGGTTGTAACAATGCTACAATTTTGAAAGGAAATCCTATCAATCAATGAATATACGAAGGATCAAAATTAAATCTAAATGTGTGTTCATCTGATTAAGTCATAGTGAATTATTCATCTACTGGATTAAATGATGAAAGGAGGTAGTTCAGAATGGAGACATCTATCTCTAACTGTGGCATGTTAACTAGTCCTTCAAACCCACAATCTTGTACCCATTCCTTGTACATTTCATTTAATTGTAAGACTACATTAATCTATGGGCACATTAAGTTATTGCATTCGATCTTGGGTATGGCGGTGGTCTTAATAGTTAGAGATTCCACGATGTAGTTATAAAGACTCCATGAGAGAATCGACACTTGAATCAAAACTTAGTTTTTGTTTTAAATAGTTTAGAAAGGAAATATGTATGATGTGACCTGTGACCACTAATTTTTGAAAAGGAAAATTGTAGGGCATTGTGAGAACTAAGTAACTGAGTTAAATAGGAAACCTACGATCCCCAAGTTTAAAATGTAACATGTGAGTCCGATTTAAAAATGAGATCGAGCACTTAATTGAAAAGGAGACCTGTGACCACTTTGTGAGCATGGAATAATAATTTATGAGGATTGTTAGAAACAAGGGCGAGAGGAGGAATTTATAGGGTAGTATTAGGGTTTTAGTTTAGGGATGTGTGAGTAGAATAGGTAGAGACGTGCAACAATAATGATTTAGAGATGCATGACAACAAAATTTACTATCGCACAACATAAAATTTTGTGGATGCGTGACATTAAATTTTTTTTTCACACGATAGAAAAATTATTGTCCCATGATATCATATTTCTTGTCACGTGATAGAAAAATTTAATGTCACACATCAACAAATTTACTATCATGTGACAAAAAAGTGAATATCGGCGCTAACAAAATTTGATGTCGTGTAATAGAAAATTTTGTTGTCATATAATAGTAAGATTTGTTGTCGATGCGATAACTTTTTTGTCATTTGATAACAAAATTTATTATCGCACGATAGAAAAATTTTATATCACATGATAGCCATATGAATTCATTTGTCGTGTGATGCTTTAGATTTTACGAGGTAAAAATTCTAGTCGAAACCCCTGAATATTCTCTTGTTTCACGAAAGTAGTTCCAAGTATATTTTTCGGGGATATTTTACCTCTAATTTTACAAAGGCATATTAAAATGAACCCTAATTTCAGACCCAATGAACTAGAATAAAATACAAATCTAAATTATTTAACAACCTTATAACACGATCGACTAATATATATGTTTTATCAAAGTAAAATATGTTACTACTGGCTCAAGATAGATGTTGAGTCTATTATCACTATCTTTGCATGCTTAAGGTGCTTTAAACAGATTCATCAAGTCACTTATAATAAATACAAGACATTAATAACATGTATTATATTTATATGTATATATATGTATGTATGTATATATGTATATATATGTATATATATATATGTATATATATGTATATATATATATGTATGTATATATATATACACAAATATTCCTATGTAGTCAGTAGCAAATTGTTTGATTTAAATATGGGTCCATATATATATATATATATATATACCCAGTTGGACCCATATTTGAAATCAAACAATTTTATCGACTACATAGGAATATTTGTGTATAAGTCTTAAAAATCCATGAATGAAATAAAGCACAGAAAACATAGTACATGACTATCAACTAATCCATATCCTTTAATAACCCAAAAAGTGTATGAGACTATATAGGTTGATTTTGTATCCATACACATGCAAAAAGAACCATTCACAAATAGAGCAAGGATAATAAGTTCCTGCAACCAAGACTCCAAAATAATTAGAGTAATACCTTATCCTTACCCTATATTATTTGGGTTATCATAAGTTTATTTAAATAAAGATATAGTAAAAGAACTTAGAACCACTTAGAATGGATTGTCTATATTAAACTTGGATAACTAAAATGAGAAATCACATATATACCTAAATGTTCATACTCAATTCGATTATAACAAGAAGAAATAAAATAATGAAATAGCCACATGGTAACAATGTTCCCATTTTTATCATCATCAAAAATCAATGATTTAATTCATATATGTTTGTAAATTTAAACCATAGAAGAAAAAGACCAAGTAATATTCTATATCTCATAATAAATCATTCTAGTAGAGTTAAAATAATGCATTCCTATGATCGATTTATATTTTTCCAGAGATTTTATTATTTTATTTTTCTTTACAAGTTGAATAAGATCCAACAAAAAACAAACACAGTTTCCCTTCTAATTACTCTTGATAAATCCTTGTTATAACATCCTTAAGATAAAATAATTGTAAATCACTCGATATACGGAAAAAATTTCCATTGCGATCAACCAAGTTATCAATAATAATATGTATATCAATTAGATAATAAAAATAGAAGTTTTTATCAGTCAAACAAATAAAGAATTTTTTTATTACTTTCATACTTTCCTAGCACTCTAACTAGTTCCACCCCAACTAATTCTTGGGTCCTGAACCTTGTACTTCGATAGGTGCTACTTATTTTTTAGACTATTTTTTTACCACTGCAATATGGATTCTTTGCTATGGGTTATTTTTCTTGTTCCTTTAGAGAGAATATCTTGTGTAGTGGTCATTATTACTGCAAAATTATAACACCCTCGAATGTCCTAAGCTGTGGATCGAGGCATTTGGTATAAGCTACATAACACTAGACCATATCTCGGGTTGTGGGACCTACGAACTTGATATGTTCCTTCGAAGAATGTTGGCTTCCTATTCCTAATCCTAATCCTACCACTATTCGTAATGCAAAAAAAAGACACCAAACTAAACCTCCCTAACAATTCCAAGGAGACAAGGAGAGAGAGAGAGAGAGAATGCATGAAATTGGAAATCCTACACTAAGGGGATGATAGCACCAAGAAAAATGGTGAAATAGTCTTCGAGGGAGGAAGAAGAGGGAAAATAATCTAGAGAGGTCACGGGAATGTGACATCAACCCAAATCCTTATTCGTAATTTGCACTTTATGGAACATAACCTCATGAACCTCAAATGAAAGAAGCATGCACATAATACAACTATACAATAGAGAGATAAGAGAAACACAATAAAAATGAGCTAGGGTTTAAGAAACACCACAAAACTTAATTTTATTTCTTTAAAACATGCACATACCATTTACATATGATGCATAAAGGCATAATTACATTACAGGCCCAAGAGAAGGCTTGCAGCTCAAATGGAGTTGAGGGAAAATTTTGTAAGAGTTTCCCTAGCTCCCAAAATGTCTCTCCAAAAATGAGGGGTTCGATTACATTATATAGGAAATTTTCTAACCTACCCTCATTAAAGAGGTATGACACCCATAAAAATTTACTTCCCAAGGGTACTTCTATCAGATGAAGACATGGGCACCATACCACATTAAATATGGTTGTTGAGCTATCATTCACCCACCTACCTTCGCCTTGCCTAGGAATCGTGAGTCATCTTACAATGTGGATCATCTAACCTCATCTTACCACTCTTGGGATGACCAACCTCATGATCCGTCTAACCTTGGGGGGTTGGACGCCATCTAACCTCTCCTTTGTACATTCATGTGGTCACCGACCAACCTTTTACTATGGGTCATCAAACTATGAGGTTGGATGGCCATCTAACATGTCTATACGCATCCAACTTGTGGCGTAACCAACCCAAGCATCCAACCCGGATAACCAACCCAACCAACCAACCCGGCCATCCAACTTGGCTACCCAACCACTTACCAACCTAGTGTGCCTCTTGACAAGCCGACCAACTACCATCCAACCTAGGCGTTATACCCCGGGCCATCCAACCAAGCCTGAACAACCACCAAGTAACCAACCCAATTGACCAACTAGCATATAACCCATTTTTCCAACTTGGGCGGTTCTCTTACCTGCTCACCTCGGTTCCATGATAAAATCACCCATCTCACTCTGCAGCTCGGCCATCATCCATATCGATTTAAACTCAATAGACAAGAGTTCTCCATGGCAAGCCAACTTTCCATGCATGAAGATTAACTTGGTTGAGCCATCTTGAGTTGTCTTTCTCTCTGATCTCTAGGGCTAAATTTGACAATTGTCTGCACGTCCCAGAATTTGAATGGCTAAGTCCGTTTATATAAAATTATCTTATTTAACCCGCGGGTTTGTATAATAATCACCACTACACTAGAAAAACCCATCAAAATCTATATATTTTATCAAAATAATTGTTGTTACTAGTAACATTAACCTATCAATTTGATTTTACATTTGTAGTAGGGTTTTATCCTGTTTCATTTTCACCATTATGGGCCTTATTTCTAACCTTTTTCCACAAAGTATTTATAGGTGAGAATGGATAAGGTGATCTATGACTCATCTTTCACTTCTCATTCCTATGAGAAGTTATGACTTGAAGCCTGCTTTGTTTCCTAATGGATTTCTCAAAATCAACCTCCATGGTAGAAGGACCATGGACATCAACTTCACCCCCAATGATTGGGTTAAGTCCCATGATGAATTTACATATCCAAATAATTTCATTGGTTTAGTATTGTATAACATATTTATAAAGGTAGGTGAATTTCTCCAGTATTCAGTTACAATCATTTTACCTTGTGCCAAGGTCTGAAACTCAAACATTTTCTAGTCATAATATAATTGTGGTAACCAACATTGTCTGAAGTAATGTTTAAATTGATCCTAAGTTATTTTATTTGATATAAACCTAACTCAACCTTTCTATTATCCCACCAAGAGGAATCCTTTTCATAGAGTTGAAAGGAACCCCAAATAACAATGGTTTCCTTTGAAAAGTCTCATATCACAAAATACTTCTCTATTTCACTCAACTAGTTCTCAGGTCCATCTCCCAAGATTGTTTCCTCAAACTTAGGTAGGCTAATTCACTTAATGTCTTTCGATATCTCAACTACCAAGAGGGCTATTATGTCCATTGGTTGGTTTTTGGAATCAGAATTTTTAGCATTCATGTTTCAAGAATTATGATCCACTACATTTTGATTCCTAGCGTCAAGGTGTCTTTCGTTAGGTTTCCCATTTTATTATACATTATTGTCACTATCACAACTATTTTTTTCATTCAATATCTATTTTTCAAGAAAAATTATATGGTTAAGAGTTTCGTGCATGACAACTAGTATCTCGTTAATTGTTTGGGTTTTTGTTGCTTCAACCCTTGTAATCCTATTGTTTGCATTATTACCTCTTGTTTAAATTTTTTTTTATGTTAGATAAGAATAAAATATTTGTTATTGTAAGTGTTGTCACCAAATCACTTGCACCCCCAAATGGTCTATGAATGAATCATGACATTTTGTGTGATTGGGACACATGGGATCACCTCTCAAGCTGTGGGACTTTGGCTCGAGGTGAACCTCGGAGAAGGCCAACTTCCTCTTCCTAAAATAAGGTTTATACCACTAATGCAAGAAAAATGGCAAGCTAGTCCTATGCTAACATTTCCGGGAGTAGGGAAAGAGATCTACAAGAAAATAAAACCTAAACTACAAGTGGTGATGCATTGAATTGAGGGATGTTTAACATCTGGAAGGGTTAATGTGGGAGGGATGCTTGGATCACTGATCACCTTCACCTATTGAAACTAGAAAGGGCATAAGATACCACAAACTAGGACAAACGTTCCTTTGTTAAACTCGATCAGACAATAAAATACCAATCTCCCAGTGAAAAAGGATGAACTTGAGAAGGGTGAAAAAGCACCACAACTCAATTGCATGCAATATTTCACCACTTGATAAGCACAAACTTCATGAACCTGTAATGGAAACCAGAACTTGCACTATGCACCTGAAAACATGAGAGAGGCAAATAGAAGTAACAAAATCATGGAAGGACATTCATTTGATCACAAAACATAATTCTCATTACTTCAAGAACTTGCATAGTGCAACATTACATCAGGTGAAAAGGGCATAAGTTTCCATTACAATTGAGGAGAAAGGCTTGAGAGCCTGCAAATTCACAGATTGTGAAAAGAAGGGGAAGCTTGGAAATTGTCTAATCCTCCAACTTGTGTGACCTATTGGAATCCACTTGTTGGAATGCTTTGGAATGAATACCCAACTTAAATTTATAGAAAACCTTGAGTTGTTTAGATAAAAAGGGAAGAGTCCTAGAATCTAGGCCAGAATGTAGGAAATAATTCATCATTGTTGTTGGGCACGTTTTCTCATTTATTGCACCTCCACCTTTTGAGGAACCATCTAAGGAACGAAGAAAACCTGAAATTTTGGAAAGAAAAACCTGTGAAAAATCCATATTATTATATCTCCAAGGCGTAGCTCTCTTTCTCCCGTTCCAACGACTATAATTTTGTAAAAACGGACATTCCGAAAGAAATTTATAGTCTTCTAAGTAAACTTTCATGTTCAACAATTATGGGACACTATTCTCCATTAGCTCTCTAAAAATTTCTACGTAATGCTACATAAATTCAAAACCTGAATTCACCTCCATTTAATTAAAATAATATTTTAATAATTTGTTGAGAAATCCAAATGGTTCATAGTTGGACCGAGATCTTCATTTGTAAGGACTCTAGGCCTTGCAATGGTAACCAACTCGGTCAACAAATCACTAGTGAGTCATCAAATTTCTTTGCCAATTATATTATCAAACCACCATGTCATATCGGTATCCACCGAGATCTAAATTTGAAATAGTCACCAATTTATCATTGTAGTAGTGCCTTTGTATTTCTAACTCCCATAATTTCGACATTCGGGCCATTCGGATTTGCATGGCCACAACTCACATTGAATCAAGAAGCCCAACTCCTCCACCACCTTGGCATTGTTATATTGTTAGGACAATAAAAAATACTTCCTCTTGACTCATACCTCACGTGGATCATTGGGAAAGCTCCACGCTTGCATTGAATTATCATGTATACCTCTGCATTATCCGCTACGCATTCAACTCATCTTTCACCTTGAATAGACAAGGCCTTAAACCATGGTGGGATATCATTTATTGAATAAGATACATATGTGTGAGATCTTATTTATAGCCCCTGCTAACCACACATTCCAAATGATGACTCATCGCCACCCGTCAACACTTTAAATGACAAGCCATTCATTTTCATTTATTCCATGGAGTGACCTTTGACTGGTGGCTCGGCCCATGACTCGGCATTAGCTTCTGCACTTCATCTCGACACATGCTCATGACAATCCTTGCACCACACCTGGTTAAACCTATGACTCACCTTGCAAATTGGGGGGTGACTCGGTCAACCTTAGATTTCATGCCAATGACCCTAACCATTTTGTGGCTTCACGACTTGAAAAACTTGGAACTTCAAAATTCGAGTTTCAGCATTTCGAGCTTTGGAAATATCCAATGCTCCCAACACCTTAAGACACAAAAACTCCAAAATTCTGAAAGGAATCACCCAAAAAGGAAACTCAAAAAAATGACTCATTGGTTCTTTTTCTACGCTCGGATATCATTTTTCTTCAACTCGCTATAGGCTATGCGGTGTGACCAACTCCTCCCTGAGCCACATCCATAATGATGAGCCAAGCCATAACATGACTCATGAGCTCCTTTCCTTTATGATATGTCTCTTCATGGGATTCAATCTTGTAAGTGTCAACTTGGCTTGACCTGATCTTACACTTCTATTCTAAATTGCCATGGCGAGCACCTCCGTAAACCATTCACTCACCCTTTGAAATGAGACTCATTTGACCAAGAATGTATTAAATCTATGCACTGAGTTCTTAATATGGTCGTTCATGAGATAAAAATGCACTATAAGCTTATAGATACAAAGTGACTTGTTATCTACTACTACTATGAGTAAGCCCGTTTTGTTTATGTAGAGCACTGCTTCTCGAATTATTCCTCCACACTTTGGGTTGATTTCCTCCATGTCAATTCTAGGATTAACATTCCATGTACGTATTCCAAGCCACTATCATTTGCGATATGATCTCTTTTTTCTCAATGTGGAAAATCACTGGGCCCCTAATGAGTTGATGTTCTAGCCTGGCCTCAACATAAGCCAATACTTGAACTGCAAACACCATTGTATATTTCATGTACCTTCGACTCGTGACTTAACTATGAACCTTGATGATGCCGACTAATTCCCTAGCTGAGAGCTTTAAACTTAGTTCGTGAAGGTCTGTCATTACAAGCCCAAAGCTCAAGCCTATCCTGATGCATACCTCATCTTTTCAGATTCTGCAGAGTTAAGGACCACCTCATCACTGTCTAACTCCAAATGACTATGAGCCCAAGCTTCCTTTTTTACTCTGAGCCGACCTAACATGGATCCTAGCTCGAACCATTTATTTTCTCATATGATCTCACCATTACAATTCGATCTCTTGCCAACACTTAGTTCTTTTGAGCGAGAGCTTTGTATAA
This sequence comes from Taxus wallichiana var. yunnanensis, assembly GCA_018340775.1. Classification (NCBI taxonomy): domain Eukaryota; kingdom Viridiplantae; phylum Streptophyta; class Pinopsida; order Cupressales; family Taxaceae; genus Taxus; species Taxus wallichiana. The sequence goes on along the minus strand of CM031237.1, from coordinate 83,262,222 downwards.
ATTGGTTTTGTTAAACGCTACCTCCAAATTTTTGCCAACTAGTTTCTAATCCCTAACGACTCGCTGAGTAACTCAAATCTCAGAAGCCACTTTCTCTATCACCCAAACTTCAATTTACTGAAACTAGAGAACAAAAATATCTCGAAATCAACACCCAAAATCCAAATATCAGAGTTTTGGGCTTCGGAGAATTCCAACTCACTGCGGCTTCGAGCCCAAAACTCTCCGAAATTCTAAAATGGATTTGTCTGAAGCAAAATTCTAAAATCTTACTCCAAATTGTAAACTCTGAAACATATGTACTTCTCTTTACACCTTGGATCTTCATTCATTCACTCAAATAGAGTCCAATTCGAGTATTTATTCTTTTCCATTCTCCTGCCAATCGTGAGATTTAATGGTCGAGGGTTCATTGTTGCATACGAATCGCCCTATAATTTACAAATAAAACTTGAGCTCCATTCCAAGATTAATCTCCATGTTTTCTGTGTGCAAGCCTACCTGTTAGGAATTAGAGAACAAATATGCGGAAACAATTCCTCAAACCACAGCAGTAGGAAACTATATAGCGAGAATTATACTTGTAGAAATAAAACAACATAAAAACATAATGCACAAAAGAATACAAGACAAGATTTAACATGGTTCACCTAATGTGGGCTACATCCACAAAGAACTTGCTCATATTTTATTATCAATAAGAGTAAAACAACTCTCACGGTCTTCTCTCGATTATGAACGCACAATGAGAATTCCAAAGATGTTAAACCACATCTAAATCACAATTGACACCCAATTGCTTAATCTTGATCACTCTTGATCACCTCTTGATCTCTAAGACTCAAGTCCTCTTGAACACTCAAAGTATCTTCAAGATACCCTAACATCTCTATTTATAGGAATACAATCCTTCTAAGAAGCCATAAAGTCGACACTAGAAGATTGAAATTGGCGATCTTTTAACTTACCACATTTGGAAAAACATTCCCGATGTTGGTAGCTAGTTAACTACATGTTAACAACAACATCGCAGCAACGACACAACAACGTCACAACAAACGACTGCAGAATGCTCCTGAAGTCTCCAAACTTAACCGTTCAAGCTCCAAAGCACTTCAACACTGATTCAAGAAGACCAAAACAGGCTCCACACCCCAAAAATATCCCACTTGGAGATTGTTTCCACTGAAAAGTTCTTAACCCTTCATTATCAACCATGAAGGCCAATCAAAGTTGAACACAACTTCAACTTCTCCCTTGTGACCACCTTGGTCATCATATCCATAGGATTTTGACTGGTATGAACCTTTTCAGCTTCAACTTATCTTCTTCCAAAGTTGTCCTAATGAAATGATATCTCAGCTGAATGTGCTTCATCCTAGAGTGGAAAGCAGAGTTCTTTGCCAAATGAATAGCGCTTTGACTATCATTGTGTAGTCTCCCAACTTCCTGCTTATGACCTAACTCATCAAGCAACTATTGTAGCAAAATCATCTCCTTTCTTACCTCTGTGGCAGCAACATACTCACCTTTGTGTTGACAAAGCCAAAACCTTTAATGCTGTGAAATCCAACTCATTGTTGTATCACCACCGAAAATACATAACCTATCGTGCTCCTCCTTTTTCCAAATCTCTTGTCGTGTCCGAATCTACATATCCACGTAATGTAGTGTTTGATCCACCAAAACACAATCTTGCTCCCACGGTCCCTCTCAAATACCGAAGGATCCAATTTCTATGCCTATCGGTGCTCTCTACTGGATCACTCATAAACCTTCTCACTGCTCCCCTTTGCATGGGAAATGTCATGCCTAGTGCATACAATAGCATACATCAAGCTACCAACCGCTAATGAGTATGGTACCATGGACATCTGGATTATATCTTCCTCGGTCTTAGGACTCTGCTCCTTTAATAATTTAAAGTGACCTACCAAAGGAGTACCAATTTGGTTTAGCATCCTGCATACTAAACCTCTCCAAGACCTTCTTTATGTACTCTTCTTGAGATAATACTGATTCCTCTCCTTCCTATTCTACGAGTTACTCTCATACCAAGGATTTATTTTTACTACCCCAAATCCTTCATAGAAAGGAGTCACCAATTTGCTTCTTAAGTACCTTTATTTCCCACATTTTCTTCCCTGCAACAAGCATATCATCTACATACAGCATAGAATAATATAACTATGATCAAGAAATTTCTCGATGTACATGTGATACCTAGAGTAACCCCTGCTCTGCATAAAGCTGTCAAACTTCATATACCACTACTTGTGGAGCTTGTTTGGAGCCATACAAGCTTTTCTTAGTTTACACACTAACCTCTCCTTCTCTTTGACCTCATAACCCTATGGCTGTTGCATGCATGTAAAATTCCTCCTCCAACTCACCATGAAGGAATGTAGTCTTCACATCAATTGTTCTAAGTGTAGGTCTTACGTTGCAACTAAACCAAGAACAGTCCTAATAGAAGTCATTTTAACAATTTGGAGAAAAAAATTCATCAAAGTATATACCTTTCTTTTGTGCAAATCCTTTGGTCACCAACCGGGTCTTGTATCATTTCTTACCTCCATCTTCCTCTTTGATTCTATACACCCACTTGTTCTATAATGCGCTCTTTCCCTCGGGTAGCTCTACTAGATCCCAAGTTTGGTTTTCCTTAAGAGATCTATGCTCTTCATCCATGGCCTACTCCCACTTCTTCCTAGGATCCACCTGCTATTGCTTCCTCAAACCACTCTGGATCTCCACTATCAGTGAGCAATAAATAATTCAAAGCTGGAGTAAATAGTTCAAGTTCCCTTCTTACCCTAGAAGACCTTCTCACCTCAGGAGTTTGGGGTTCTGATGAGTAGGTACTTGAAGCTGGTTGTCTTTGGAACATGTTGTACTGAGGCTGGATGTGATGGAACATGTTGTACTGAATGGCCCCTTGGACAACTTGCTATTTGCAATGTCCTCTAACACTATGTATTATTTCTTTGATTCCTCCTTTTATTCCTGTAATCGATCTTTATACATGAATTTTTTTATTAAAGACAATATCTCTAGACTAAAATATTTTCTTGTCTTTAAGACTCCAAACACGAAACCAAAATATTCTTCACCATATCCAATAAAGGTGCATTTCTAAGAATTATCCTCTAACTTGGTCCTATCATATTTATCAATGTGAACAAACGTCACATCCAAATACTCTAAGAAATGAGTAATCAATTTTCTTAGCGAGACCAAGCCTCCTCGGATATACCTCCATCCAAGGCCATAGAGGGTCTCTCATTAATCGAGATAAATAATTGTGCTTACCACTTCCACCCAAAACATGAGTGGCAGCCCCACATGTAACCTCATGCAAATAGCACGCTCCATGATTGTCTTGTTCATTTCTCTCGACCTCCATTTTCTTGTGGAGTATTTGGAACCATTCTTTTCTGCGGGTCCCATTTACCGAATAGAAATCAATAAATTTATTGCTCATGATATACCCCTCCATTATCGACTGAGACATTTCAGCTAGACACTTGTTTCATTCTCAACCAAGGCTTTCCATATTTTGAAAGTTTCAAACACATCAAATTTCTTTCTAATGCAATATACCCAAACTTTTCTAGTTGCATCATCAATGAAAGTGACGTAATAACATGAACCACCAATATATTTTACCTTAGCTAGGCCTCATACATCTGTATACACTAACTCCAACTTACTCTCCTTCCTAGTAGGTCTAACCTTGAGGAATCTCACCCACTTTTGTTTCCCATAAACATAGTCCTCACAGAAGTCCAAATCTAACTCCTTTAATCTGGGCAACTTGTCCTTTATAATCTGCATGCCCTTATGACTCATATGACCGAGTCTCTAGTGCCAAAAAGTTGCATCTCCATCTACAGCAACTAAATTACAATAATCAGCACCATTGGTTAAATACAAAGTACCATTTTTCTTACCTCTTGCAACCACAAGAGATCCCTTGGTAACCTTCCAAGAATCCACTATAAAACTGACCGTACAACCATCACTACCCATCTGTCCCACTGATATCAAGTTCCACCTCAACTTAGGCACATGCCTGGCATCCTTAAGTAGCCATGTGTTCCCATTCTGCATTTTCACCCAAACATAACCTTTCCCTACTATGCTGAATGGTTCATCATCACCAAGATATACATGTCCAAAATCACCTTGAACAAAATCAAGTAAAGTAATGTCTATGTGGGGTGGCATGGAAAGAAGCCCTTGAATATAACACCCAAGATTGAGCAATATTATCTATAGAAAGAATTAAGGCATCCTGACAAACATCACCTGTTGCCAAATTTACCTCTTTAGTTTCCTCCTTCTTGTTCTTCTTATCTCGAAGAGCCCAAGAAATCTTTCTTAGCATGACCAACCTTCCCACAGTGCCAACATTCTAACTTACTCTTAGACTTTGACCTTCCACGATCATTCGACTTCCCATGGTTACCTTTCCCTCTATTCTTTTGTCTCCCTCTGATCTCCACCATCAAAGCATTTCCAGAAGTAGAAGAATCTTCAATGCTCTTCCTTCACATTTCCTCGCTTAGGATCACACCTATTACATCCTCAAACTTTAGCTTTGAGTTATTAGAGATTGAATTACTTACAACCATAACCAAGTTGTCCAATTGCTATCGACAAGGAGCAAAAATAAAAAAATCCCTGACCTCATCATCAAAGTCAATTTTTACCAAGTTTAACATACTCACAACCGTATTAAATTCATTCAAATGATCAGCAATAGAACCATTCTCAGACATATTCATATTAAATAATTTTTCATCAAAAATATTTTATTAGAGGCAAATGGTTTTTCATATAACTTCTGACACACTCATGAGACCTTCCGTGGTATTATCTGCTGATATGTTGAAAGCAACTAAAGATGCAAGGCATAAACAAATTTCCTCGAGTGCCTTTCTATCCAAAGCAACTCCTAATCCTCATCCAACATGGCTATAGGTTTTTTTCTTTTTCAGCCAAAGGAACATGGAGGTCCTTCGATATAAGTAATCCTCCATTTGCATATTCCACAAACCAAAGTTACGCCCATTGAACTTCTCAACCCTTGATCTACCCTCATCTGCCATAGCTCCCACTCAAGCTTAACTTTCCCTGTGATTTACAACTTCAGCAAAAAAACCACCAAAGCTCTGATACCAATTGTTAGGAATTAGAGAACAAATATGTGGAAACAATTCCTCAAACCACAGTAGTAGGAAACTATATAGCAGAATTATACTTGTAGAAATATAACAACATAAATAAATAATGCACAAAAGAAGACAAGACAAGATTTAACGTGGTTCACCCAATGTGGGCTACGTCCACCAAGAACTTGCTCATATTTTATTATCAACAAGAGTAAAACAACTCTCACAGTCTTCTCTCAGTTATGAACTCACAACAAAATTCCAAAGATGTTAAACCACATCTAAACCACAATTGACACCCAATTGCTTAACCTTGATCACTCTTGATCACCTCTTGAACACTCAAGATATCTTCAAGATACCCTAACATCTCTATTTATAGGATTACAATCCTTCTAAGAAGCCATAAAGATGACCATAGAAGATTGAAAGTCACGATCTTTAAACTTCCCACGACTGGAAAAATAGTCCCGACGTTGATAACTAGTTAACAGCATGTTAACAACAACATGGCAGCAATGGCATAGTAATGTCACAACAAACGATTGCAGAATGCTCCTGAAGTCTCCAAACTTAACCGTTTGAGCTCCAGCACTTCAACATTGATTCAAGAAGACAAAAAACAGGCTCCACACCCCAACACTACCTTTTCATCTTCCTCCAAGTATTGAATCGTCCCTATCGGGTCATGTTGATGAATTTCAACTGTGAGCTTGTGTTTGGCTCTTATTACGAGTCAACACTCCTACTGAATCCAGGCTAATCTTCACCATGATTTAGATTATCCATTCAACCAACCCCATAACACCAAATTAGCCCCATATTTTCTTATTTCCTCGATGAGCTCTACTCAAGCAGCTCCGATGTTTTTCATATACCGACTCTAATCGAGCTTCTTACTGAAGCATATTCTATCACGAACCCTGCAGGCACTCCATGGAAAGTCGATTCTATGAGTTGCTTAATTCAACATACGTGAGAGCTTGTTTAACTCGACATATCATGGCCCGATCTTACTCACTCAACCATGTGGAATGATCAACTTGCTCTACAATATTCTAAAACCTGACATCAAATCTCAAATTGAAACTGCTCTATTCAATGTCGAGCCCCTCAAACCATGCAAAGCTTTCATGGCTCAATCGTTGTGAATGATATCTACTCATCAGCTCGACTTGGGATCATTTTCACATGAGATCAATCTCCCAACAACTTTTCCTTATGGTTAATACCGATTCATCGGATGATTCAGTTTGTGATCTCCCTCTGACCCACTTTCGTCGAATGCTTGCATTTTCCAACTAGATTCATTTGGATAAAAACTGTTCTCCCAAACAAGGATTGCACTTTTCCTCAACTTATATTGGCACGGTTTTAGCCCTGGACTCATGTCGTTTCTTCATGACTGAGTCAGCCATGATTTTTTCTTGCTATGAGCTATGTTCTACACAATCTAATAAAATTGAAACTCGTTTCATATCTGCATGCTTTCTTTTTCTCAACATGATTTCCTAACCTCTATGTAGCTTGATTTTAAGATTTTCCCATTGTGTCAACTATTGATCGTATTCCGAGCCTATGGGAATGAGCTCTATTTTTGAGCATTTGATTCATTCATCGAGCCCAACTCATTTACCCAATGATGAACTCCATGTTACCTAGCTCGACAATGTCAATACCTGCAAGCACCTCAGCTCACCATCTTCTCCCTTGCGTCCACCTTGGCTTTACCAAGCTCATACACATTTTAGGATTCCAAGTTACTTTAATTACATGCTCTCCTTCAATCGTAAAAAAAAACTATGATCTTAGTGGAATGGCTCGACTTGCTTTGAGTTGCACACTCCAAATGTTACAATGAATGGCTCGAAATCACCATCTATGCTTATCGAGCAGTTAGCACCCAAGATATGTTATTTGTCGAGCCTGTTAGCTCAGCCCTTTCTTTTCCCGAGTCAAGTTGTACACTTTGAGCTCGATGATGCTCACTACCTTCCATGAGTCATCTCCTTCATGGATCCATCGAGCCACTCCATAGAACGTGAATTTTTTCTCAAGCTCTCAAACACCGATGAGCTCTCAGAGCTCGAAAACCATCCTTCCTCACCTGGAATAGGCTCCCAGTCATCCTCAAGTTGTTACACACTCAACAATGAATTGTGAGCTCCTGGCTTTAACCACTTGAGCTGTTCTTGCAACTCGACCCTACGAGCCGAGATGCTTCCACCACCGAGCTCTAAAAATGAGTTTTCCACCGAGCTTATTGGAACTGAGCCAACCTCTACACCCGTCATTTCGAGTTTGAAATTAGCTCGATGTAGCTTGGCCTCTCATGAAATGACCTTGTCCTCATTTTTGACCTTCTAGGGCTCCTTTAGCTAACCGGAAGGTAGCAAAACCCAATATGACCCCTTAAGTCATGATTTATTAGTTCAATCATTTTTATGCCTGTAATGACTAAAAAATGGCTTGTAGGGTATTGTCAAATTTTTTGTCCAGGAGGGTAAAAATTGACAACAGTAGGACACTTAATTCTAATAGTTGTAAACCTTTAGCTACGATACTAAAATGTAGCATGCATGATATAATTCACCAAACTAGGGGAAATTTTCAACATAACCCTTAATAGCCTCTTTATGCCTTAATGATTTTCAACATGAAAGCGAGAAAAAATATAGCATAATTAATTACAACGAATATCATTATTACTTAGCTCACTACAAAGTAATATAGAATTATTAGTATTACAAAACCATCTTGAAAACCTACATTAACTATGAATCTTGTTTGTAAGGATCCTAGATCTTTCTCGATCTCCCTTAATCACTCTATATGAGCATGTATACACTATATACATTTACTTAACCTTTTATAGGTTCAGTGGGAACTGCGCATCTTCTTAGTGTCAACCAAAAATTCTTTGAAGAGACACTTATAATAAGAAGAAATGGTGAAAAGATAATGCAATCATTCATTTGTACTACTATGGACATAGTTATTGGAATTACACTAGTATGCCATTTTTGAGACTACACACTAGCCTACGAAACCTATCTTCACTTCACTACACAATTGTCTCAATATAGTTATCAAGATTATTTTCTCGTTGATTAGAAATAAAATTTCTTTTAAAGCTACAATGACCATGACTTGATATTTGGGTCACATCAATCCTATTGGTATCATTTTAGGATCCCTATGGGAAAGGTTATGCTCACATAATGACTTATGTCATTACGTGTTCATTATCCTCCATGTAGTAATCATGAGCTAGTACGGAAAGGTTGACATGACATGAATGTCATTTTATAATGCTTACTCTTAATTTTTATTTTTTTATGTTTTCATCTTACGGATAGATTGTAATAAATTTCATTATGTTATCCATTTTCACAATAGAGGTGTGCTGATAACTCATTTATTCACCGAATAGTATAAGTACCTCGTACTCTATTGTCATAAGTTAAACTATGTCAAGCCACGATGATTGAATTATCTTAGTTAAGCATAAAATAATATAATTCATAATGATAAGATAAATAATACTTATGATCATTCATTTTGAGTTAATCATATTAGTATATACTCGGGATAATTAAGTACATTTGTACTTATGTCTATTAATGATTGCAATGCACCTTTTATTATTTGTTCTCTAATGACATATTTTTCTTTCAACAAAGGTATACTAATAAAAATAGTACTTCTGATCATTCTTTGTCACTTAATCTTATTAGTATACTTAGGCTAATTAATTACATTTGTACTATGTCTCTTAATGATTGTAATGGACCCTTTGTGTGTTGTTATCTAATGACATATTTGTATTTCAAAAAAGGTACAATCGATATAGATATTTTTTTTTTAGAAAGTAAGAACATTATTAGAATCATATATGTTTTCCATTGTTTAAGGAAAGAACATGCCCATTTCAGTTTATAACTTATAATGGTTACATGGTATATTACTCAATCATGGTAGCTTATAAAACGTATAAGTTATGTTGTCATAATAATGCATTCATTTCTACAAGTATCATAATATAATACATAATATTGTCTTACATATTTCATCGTCATTCAATAAATATTCAATACATATTTTTTCATTAATAATGAAGTCATGAAAACATATTAAATATCGTAAACAACATTACTCAATTATATGTATAAAGTATTGTAGAACATATTTTATAAATTTTTGTATATTACAAAAGGATAATCAAATCAACATGTTTTATATTTAATAATCCTATGAAATACTTTCATTTTCATTTGAAATAATGAAAAACTTAATCAAGAATAATAAATAAGGAAAGATTCCTTTTTATACAATCTGCAAACTAACACTTTCACATTTCAATATAATATTCCGAATTGGATAAATAACAATAATAATTAAATGAAAAAATCACACATAATAATCAAATTAGTCACTTGATAATGACTACTCTATCGACATCCTATAGGAGAGAGAATAGTTTGCATGATCATTTCAATGAACCGGCATGAAATATCAACTTCAAATCATGGTGTAATATTACCAAATAAAGAATATAAATTGGTTACATATCCCTTTGCTTCATATTATATAAATTAATGTAATGAAAATCAATAAAGTAATAATATAATCTCTATTTTTCTAACAACTAGCAATAAATGGAATTTCATAATCATACAACCATGTCAAAGTGAAATTCTAGCAAGGAACATTTCTAAATAAAGCGTCTAGGATATATTCCTATAACAATAACTAGTTTGTGAACAAGTATCAAATCATATAGTCAATAATAAAATATGCATGCTTTAGAAAGAGGAAAATCAATAATTGCATGACATCATAAGTAAATTCCTCTCTTAAATATTCAAAGGTCTATAAGCGCCCATCAAGACATGAATATTCACAAACATAAATACCCATAATAGGTACCCACTAAAAGAGCAATCTCCGTATGAAGAAAAAGATTCAATAATCTAAGCCAAAACCAAAAATTCAATATATACATATTCCTGTAATAGGATTTTAGACACAAAATCATGCACTTGGGTACATTTCTAGGTCTTAAAAGCATACTAGCATTTATATGATTCCTAAACAAGAAAACTAGTGGTTGACAACTATCTTTGGCCTCTTTTATTTGTTTCTTATTTTATATTTTTCTTACACACCATAGATATTAGTCAAGATTTTACTAATTTATCTTTTATGGTTTTAGACACCAACACCTAGTCATATGTAAGCACCCGGGTGCTCCTGTTCCCTTTGGGCTCCCCTGACCCTTTCTCACTATACTTTCTTTTTTGGGTCTCTTTTATCTTTTGGACATATTTTGCACTTATGGGTTGGAATTCCAATTTTCAATTACAAAATCCAAAGAAGGGAATCATATAAATACTTATCTATGCATTCAAAACAAGGGACCAAGCACTAAGCGTTATTATCATCACTTAATCTTATATTTAAAAGGCACCTAAAGCACTCAATGGAATTCATCTAACATCTATTCAAGGAAAATTGAAATGCATAATTTAGTGTACACATCATAGGAAGGGAATTTCATTCTATTTCGTCAACTCATTTTACTACATTATTACATTATAGGTACTCCCAACATCATGTGTAACTTGAATGAGGGAATCCTAGGGCATCATTCTTAGACAAAAAAAAATACATGGAGTCTAATATGTAGGGTAACACTCGGTCATAACTTCACTCTTGTGGTCACCATCGAGTCGTTCGACTCCCCATTTTGTATTTTCCTTTTTAGGTTTGATGTGATTTATGGGCTTAGTAGTGAACTTACCTTTTGTAGGGTACAAGTACCTTCGGCGATATTAGTGTGAAAATAAGGAAATAAACAGGAACAATTATGACACCCTTTTGACATAACGAGAGACCACATTTAAAGATTTTATACATTCATGGGCACCCTGATAGATTCATCAACACCTATACACCCCTATCTTGCTAAGTACACCTGCTTAACCTTGTTCGTGAGCTCCAAAATTTACAAAGGTCAGATACGATGCTACATACATCCTATTTAGTAGTTCTTCCTACTCGGATCCTTTCTAGATTTCACATATATCAACAAAGTCTTCTTATCTCATCTCTTTTCTTATGGTTTCAATATTTTACATGCTTGTTTACTTGTGTCATTATTGTACTTTACCATTTTACACTAGTTACTATGTAATTCGATTTAATTCAAATTAAACTAAATCATATGGTGAACCCCATGCATGATTATACACATGGATCCTCACTTTTCTTATTTTATCAAATCTTCTTTCACAGATCCTCAAATTCCTCAAATATCTTTGCATGAACTACTTAAAATGCATCCACCTTTCAAGGTTGCTCTCTTAAAATCATTAGAAACTATGTATCTCCATCACAATATGTCACCCACTCAAGTAAGATCCATTTTCAATCGTCTATCTAATGACTCTATTGGTCCTAATCCGCCATCCAATTAATACATATTAGAGTCAATTCAAGATTTAAATTGTTTATTTTAAGATTAAATTAAATCTTTGGAAACAATGATTACATCTCTTAAAGTTGAAATCAAACATCTCTGAGGATCTTTACTCAAGCCCATGCTATTTCATCTTCTACACCTCATCCCACTTCTATGTCTTATGCATGTGCTCATATCAATGAACCACGAGTCTTACCACTACCCAAACCTCTCAAGTTTTATCTCAATACTAAGAAACATCATATTATTCCTCAAATCCTCACTCACTAGTTGATGAAACGCCGAATACTAATTTTGACCCTCCTTATCGGCACTGCTTGCAGTACACATGTATTTCATTTTTAGAATTATCACATAATTAATGGCCATCATGAAAATGATTCTTATAATTTAAAATTAAGAATAAAACACCTTTATAATTAAGGTTTTATCTCATTTTTTGCACAACATTCTTCTTTATGTTGATCATCAACTAAAAAATCCCAATGAGCTCCTAAATCCAGTCCTTTCATCTCTACTGAGAATCATTCCATAGTTACTAATGTTCCTCCTTCAGTCCATCAAGAGCTACCTATCCAACCCATTCCAACTAAGAAACCTCTTCTAAAAATTAGCTCATCCCCTCCCCTATTAAGCCTTCTACAAAATTACTAACTCAAGCTAAGAAACCTCCTCTAAAAACTAGTTCATCCCCTCCTCTCAAGTATTCTATATGTCTACCCATTCAAAATAAGTAATCTCCTCTAAATATATATTCATCCCCTCCTCTCAATTATTCTTCTTGATTACAAATTCCAAATTAGGAACTACTCTCTAAGCTAGACCAAAAACTCTAGATAACCTCTTTAGGCCTTTTCCTATCAACATAAAGCCCAACCCTAGTCCCACTCTTGATCCTAACTACCATTGTGACATCTATATGATTTTTTAGGGCACATTAAAAATTGGACACCTTGACAAGGTCTCTCCCACTTCATCATATATATCCTCATTCCTCACACAATTAGGGGCATTATATTCTCCCATTTAACAACTAACAGTTGTATCTCGCACCTACTATCATACTTCATGCTCTATGATTCATGTATAATATTTCTAAGAAATTTTGACCGTTTGATACATGCGATTGTATCGTCATTACACTATGATGCACTTTGATTCCACATGGTTCATACTCGAATGTTGAGGATATAACTTTGAAATTAACCTCACATAATTAAAATTTCACACTCTATGTTTCATGCTACATCCTTTTAGCATTTATCCATACAACACCCATATACCCGATGTGACACTCTTATGATATGGTTCATTCTTGGTATTGAGGGTTCCTACAAATGAAACTCATGTCATACACATCTTTTGTGTGGCATGCTTCCTATCACCTTAAAATTTTACATGCCACACCATCAAACTCATTGTAGACACCAAATTTGTGTCTTACGACCCTTGTGACCCGCATCTCATCTCATAACTTAACCTCATCACCTAAACCTTACACAATTATTTATTAATTACCTTGTAATTGATAAATCCACCATCACCTTACCTGCCACCTCATTTTACCACCTCATCATGACCTAGCCCTAACCCTAAACTAACCTAATTAAGACCTATGACTTGGTCTAGACTCACATCCATAACTAATGCCTCCTTACTCGCACCCAAACCGACCTTCTAGCCACTTGACCAAGCCCGCAACTGATCTCTCGGGAGAAAAGTAGGGAAGGTGGGCTATTTTACTAAAAATAGCCTACTTTTTCCTTACCGATGCCGGTTCCTACTCGACCGCCGTCGGTTACGCAACCGCCATCGGTTCCCTGTAAATGGGCTCCCCAAACCAAAACAACGGATCGGAATTTCATTTTGGGGATCAGTCGAAGGATTTCTGGATCAACAGAGAGCATTGGGAGTGAGAAACAGAGTCCAGATCTTCACTTGACCGGCGAGGACAGTGGAAATACCAGAAGTGTTTACAGCAAAGGAGATCAGCTTGCATCTTGGTCAAAACCAGTAAGTCACATCTTGCATGTCCTCTGTTATAACATTTCTTATGTTTCTTGAATCTCAGTCCTCCTAAATCCGTTTCTGAATCCACTACCCAACGTGCCATTGCATCTAAGCTTTGTCATTCCTTTACCCTCATCATCTCATTTCCTAATATCATCCATAAACTAGCCTTACAAACACCATAGCTACCAAGAAGATCCTAGAACCCACCGGTATCGGTTATCGATGTAACCGGCATCGGTTATCAAGAACTCAAGCATCGGTTCCTCAGTCAAAACGAGAAAACCACCTTTCCCCTACCCGATTCAACGAAACAACTTAATTGATATTTTGATCTTTGTGTTAATTCATATTAGGGAAACCACCACCTTCGAAAGGAAGTTTTATATTTCCTGGGCCCAAGGCGTTCCCTCATTTATTGTCTAATTAAAATCTTGTGGTCTTGTGTTCTTATTTGTAGGTAGTCCTTCCAAGACAAAAAGGAGTTCTTAGCGATCACCTTATCTTTCTCTATGGTATGCCGCGCACACCATCTCGACATTCCACGGGTATTCCTCCTAGCCCCTAACCTTATCTGTTTCTAAAAGGACGAAACATTTCCAGTGAAACATTTTGGCACGCCTTAGGTGGGACCCATTTTGGGTTTCTTTCTTTTGCTTATTTTCATTTTAGGAAACATATTTGCTGTATTCTTTACTTTTGTTATATATTTCGTAAAGTATTTGTCTTGCTTTTCTAGTTTCGCATTAGTGAAATTCATCTCTCTTGCTTCATCGAACATAATTTTCGATTTGGGTTTAAAACACATGCATTGCATTCTGCTTGTTGTTCTTCAATTCTAGTGAACATAGATTAAGTAAGCAATGTCGTACACGTGGGGGTGATATCCACGGTATTGATAGAAAATTAACCCTAGTTTCAACACAACACATACCGAATCACTTCACAATTAACACAACAGCTCAAACATCCCCCTTTTCCACGGTATTCCTCCGCCGATTGAGGTAACCTTATAAGCCAAAAAAACTTGACATTTCCCTAGGTCTTGTTGTTTAGGATTCGACATCATCTTACGTCTAAAGGCATAAGCCCACGATAACTAAAATTAACCTAGGATTAGTCTCGGATTTGCGTGTGCATCTTGCTTGTTTTCAAATTCTGTTTTCTCTGTCATACTTTGTCTTACGTGATCAATAAGTTGATACATATACTCAACGTTGCTAAAAATCAAATTAGCAGCCTTTTATATCTTCTTATCCTAGACTTTTGACACCGGCATCGGTTAAGGGACCGGCGTCGTTTGCTCTGTGACCGACACCCGGTTAGTAAACCGATATCGAGTTCTTGTCTTCATCACCCACGACAAACCAAAGCAACTTGCCAAATTCATCATTCGAGGTTGTTTTTGTTCTTGATAGATTGAAACTTTCTGTGTGTTCTTGTCCATGGTTGTCATCACTCGAAGCAAGCCGCCATGGTTTCACATACTGCTTTCTGTGTCTTTTCTGAATCACCCCCTTCACATTCTATAGGGAACCCTACGGATACCAGTGAGATCCCCCAAATTCCTGTAGGAGACAAGGACTTTGCCAAATTTCTGGATGCTAATCCCAGTGTTGTACAATACTATTTGTCTCATGCCCCTGACCGTACGCGTGATGGTCGGCTCCTTATTGGCATGCCTATTAGTATAGCGTTGCTCATTTAGCTCCACTCCTCCCCCGATAACACTTTGCCTTACTTCCTGCATCTCTAGCCCCGTCTCCCAATCCGACGGCTTCAGAGGTTCATACGACCCCGATTAGCTTTCCTTTGGTTAATCTTGGACCCCACGTATCGTTACCACCAACTGCCCCTACCTCATCTCTCTTTCAGACCACTCCATTCATGACTTACTCTCTGCCACCTATTCACACAAGCTTTCCCTCTCAAGCTCCGCCTACCTTTTCATTCCCATACATGTATCCAGTAACCTCAACACCTTATATGGGACATCCCTATTCTGTTGCTCCAACATACTCATCCTCCATACCTTATCAACACTTAGCCCCACCATTGTCCAGTGGAAGCCCTTGGTCCAACTTGCCTCCGTTTACCACAACCGCACCATCATCTCATCCAACCACAGATTTCATCAAACAAATGATGGACAAAATGCAAAACACAGGCTTACATTTTGAGAAGTCGTAGCGCCTTGACATACGAGCAAGTTTGTCAGGAGCCCATTCACCCTTCGTCCCCCTTCATTCATATCCTCCTCGATGGGAGTTGCCAAAATTTACTCGTTTTAACAAAGTGAAAGAGGATCCTCAACAACACTTGCGATCATTTAGACATGCTTGTTATTTGATTGCCCATGATGATGCCTTGTTACTCCGCACCTTCCCCATGTCCTTATCAGGACCCGCCTTGGAGTGGTACAGTGCTTTAACCCAGCACTCGATCTTCTCTTTTAACCAACTAGCCCAATCTTTCTTGGATCATTTCTCCATTAACATTGCCAAGAAAGTATCTATCACCGACCTCTATGCCATCCGACAATTTGAGGATGAATCTATCGCAGATTTCGTTGGACGATGGCGGGGCCTTATCAACCAACTTACGTATGCCTTGCCTCAAACCGAACTTATCGAACTGTTTACGTGGGCCTGCGCTAAGCACATCTCCCCACCCTCCAAATTCAAACTACGTCGTACATTCGTGAGGCCTTTACCATGGCTCGGAAATTAGAAATTCGGGCCTTAGAAGAGGAGAAATTGCGGTTACGTAACAAAAACCCCAATTTCCGAACTCCTGATTCTACCAACAAGCCAAATACCGCCACTCCTCACGCATCCACTTCTTCTAAATCAAAAGGAGCTATCCACGTGGTAATGGTCAAATCTCAAACACCGTCCAATACTCCGCCGAAAACCACTTATAAGTACAAAGCCGAGCCCACCAATTACACTCCCTTGGGAGAAACTTATGGCGTCATCCTGGAGAAATTGCTCAAAGCTGGGGCTATCACCTTGCCCCCTGTTAAACCTCACTCTGGGTTTGACTCCACCCATGCAATACCTTCCTGGTACAAAGAAAATGACTTTTGTAACTTTCACCGCGTAAAAGGACATAGTCATGAAAACTGCAAGATGTTGAAAAACATAGTGCAGGAAATGGTTGACGCAGGGGATATAACCCTCGATAATCCTAACGCCCCTGCTAACCGAAATCTGAAAATTTTCAACAAGCCATTCCCGAATCACTCGTCCAACAGTAACGTAAACCAAGATATCTTAGCCGAGGAGAGTGTTCATGAGATCCATGCAGTCTTCGATTCTCAGCCAAAAGCCTCTATTGAAAAAATTTTGAATCAAGCCTCTCCACCAACACAGGAGTCTGAACCTCCTTCACCACCATCAAGCCAAAGTGAAATCATTCCTCTACCCATAAAAGGGTTAACTGCCCGGACTTCTCTTCTCATCGACGAGTCTTCTTACACCACATCCCTACAAGACTGGGAGCAGATGTTATCTAATTTATCTATTTCCCAAACGTCCCCTTCTACCACTCTTGCTGCACAAGAGGAAGGCTCGCCACTCCTTTTGACATCCTTAGATGAGAAATATCTTACCGACATCACCATTTTAAACATGACAGATCCCCTAAAACACGCTCTCCTACCTATTAGTCCCTCATCGCCTAAATCTTTTCAACGATCGGTTGACCTCTTAACATCTATTGATACGAGTGCCTCATCTACCTCCTGTGTCACACCCACAGTGGACTGGAATCACAACCCGTCGTTCCTCTGTACAAAAATTACAAATCACACATGGAGACTGTCATTCCATAGAAGATAAACAGGCCCTATGGGAACGTTTGAGTACCCCTTTTTCTACTCAAATGCAAATGGTGATCCTTATGTCTCCACCATATACCCGAAGTGTTTACAGAAGCTTAAAATGCCCCTGTTCTCACCTTCACCCCCCTCACCTCTACCAAATGCCCCGTCCACTTCTATCAACTTAACCGGATCTTCCCCTATGCTTGGGACCTCACCAATGCCCAGTCTAACGCACCCGCCTAAGTGACTCGATCTATCCAAAAATAAATCCATCCCGCCACCTAGGAGACAAACTCAATCCGTGCCCCTATCACAATCAAAACCATCATCGTCATACCTACCTTCCATATTGGGACCCCATCCCTCTACCTTACATCAATATATCATACCTCCTGCGTTTTCTTCAAAACAACCTACGCCTTCCGCACCCATACAGAAATTCTAGGGTATAGCAACACCGTCACTCCGCGTATCCTGTCCACCTATCAACCCTAAACAAATTCCATCATCAAAAGATTTGTTTTCGGTCACTCCTATTTCCCCATGGTTGTTTTCTGATACCACATCATCTGCGGCCTCATCATCCAACATAACTGTCGTGCCAAAGAAATCACGTTTAGTGAAAACCACGTATCAACACCCCTCGGCTAAACCACCACCCGTGCGAACCAACCACGCCCAAACATTACCAAAACCCGCACAACCAATACCCTCATCCTCTTCCGATTTTGACCCACTCAAAGGATCTTACGCCAAAATCCTTGCTATGTTGGTGGAGAATGCGACCATTTCCATACCTCCACTTAGCACCTTATGATCCGTCTAAACCCCGACCTATCATAGCAGAGGATGCAAAGCTCTAAAAACCATCCTTCGTCGTCACCTCTCCAGGATAGAAAGATTAAGAAAGACAACTTACGAAGGGAGAGACCTTTAGTTTCCATTCCCTCTCCTATACCATCTGTCCCCGCCTCACCAAGATCTATCATTATTACAACCCCACCTCTTGAAGACCATGAGTTATCCCAGCCATCTTCCTCATCTCGGGTCTACGAGATTAATATGATTAGTGTCGCTACTCAGGCGAGAAAAACAATGGGAAAGCAAAAGAAAACACACTGCGGCATCTCTTTCTCCGTCAAACATCCGATTACACCACCACCTAAAGTGGTCATTCGCGGACCCGCCTATCCATCTCTAATGGCATTGCCCACCGAAATATGATTAAACGGCGACACCAATCACCCAGTAAATATGACCTTTGTATGATCTCATTCAGACTTCGAATCTCATCGACAAGCTCTCGTTGAGATCCTTGAGGGATAGAGGTTTTACCTAATGAAACCACACTGTCGCCTCCATTCTAACACCCAATCACGTTGCTTCTCTCACCAAACAACCCATCGCCCAACCACTTCTATCTCTGTACAACAAGCTGCTGCAGTCAGTTTCTCCGAAGACGAAATTGTTGACTTTGGTACAGAAGATCCTGACCCTGCTCTTTTCATCTCAGCTTACATCCGGGACATTCGGGTACGTCGTGTTATGATTGACGGGGGTGCTAGCCTAAACATCATCTCTTCAAAAGCCTTCCAACAAATGAATATCCCTTCTAGTTGCATGTGTGCCAACCCCATCATGTTGCGGTCATTCAATGACGCTATTACTTCTACCTTAGGCACCGTGATCCTCAACATTCGGGTAGGACCACGTACTTTACCTGAACTCTTCTATGTCTTGGAGGGAGAGTTCCAATATAATATATTGCTGGGTCGTCCTTGGATCCGAGCCATGGGATGCGTTCCCTCAACATTACATAGATGCATAAAATTTGAGTATGAGGGGAAGTCCTACACCGTAAAAGCTGACCCTCCCCCCTTTAAAACCTGCAATATGTTATACCGCCCTAACGATGTGCTTATACCAATCAAGACACCGATACATTCAACCTAACCATCCTCTTCAAATGTACCTCAACCATCCACCTCAACCGCGCCTACACCTTGGTGATGAAACCACCATCGCAAAAACCACTTCCCTTCCCGCAGCTTAACATTCCAACCTCCAACCCCTTAGTAGATGTTTTTTAGCGCCTTACGCTGGGGGAGTACCGCCTATATAACGTTAGTTCTTTCCCTACCCCACAGGAGTATGGACAATTACATGCACATCCCACCTACGACCGTCGCGTGGGGAAGGTAATCTCTTACGGACCACCCCATTGCCGCACTAACCTAACGTATGGGGGTGTTGACGCATCCTCCATTACCCCTGAACCTCCTCTTGGTGTGGTTCCCTTCCAATCCGATTTTCAATACTTGACAAATCGTCGTTTCGCCCTCACCTTCTTGACTCGTTGTGCGTGGAAAGGCTTTGGTTTTGGCCTTTACGAACAAGGCCGACATACACTCATTCCCGTGACTACCCGTAAACATAATGATCGCAGTGGTCTCGGTTTTCCTAATACACCTACATAGGAGACACCTCCTGTCAGCTGTATCCTGGAAGAAGAAGACGTCGCCCCTACCAAACCGTCATCACCCACTTTGCCATCATCACCCACACAATCTATAGACCCTGAATCCATCCCTCCTAACTTTTTTTTTCATAAATGCTATCTTCATAGGTCCTCTCACTTATCAACGCGATAATGAGGACCCATCTTCTCTTCCCCTTCTGTATCCAGACATGATCGAAGAGGATTCACCTTTGATTAATGTTGTTGAATGCCAGGATGACGACTCCATCCTCACTTACCTTGGCGCGGATGATTCTTATATTCAACGAGCTTTACCATCTGAAACCCAAACCATGCTTTGAGCAGATCTACCATAGAAATCAACCTCCACATGGAGGAGGATCCTCACATTGTGAAGATTGGACAATCCCTTAACACATCGAACAAGCCGCCTTTACTACCTTTCTCCGTGCTCGCATGACCAAGCTTCGCATGGTCTTTACGCCGACATGATAGGAATTGATCCTACCATTGCCGTCATAACATCACCCTAAACCCCGATTCCAAACCAGTCAAATAGAAATTGAAAAATGCATCCACGCATTGCTCTCTTGGTCAAAGAGGAACTCAATGACTCCTTCTGTTTCCTTCATCTTGCCTATTGACTATCCTCAATGGATTTCTAACATCGTACTGTCACTAAAGCGACAGGGGACTTGAATATGCACTGTTTACGGGATCTTAACCTCACTTGCCCTAAGGATGACTTCCCTTACCTAGCATTGACCAACTTATTGATCTAGCTGCAGGTCATGAGATGCTCTCTCTCATGGATGGCTCTTCAGGATCTGACCAAATTTTGGTTGCCCTGCCGATCAACACAAAGCGCCTTCATAACTCCTTGGGAACCTTCTGTTATCGTGTCATGCCGTTTGGCCTTAAGAATCTTTGGTGCAACCTATCGGGCGGGCTATGACCTACATTTTCATGACATTATGCACACTATCCTTGAAGATTACGTCGACGATCTTCTTGGCAAGTCTAAACATCGTAGTGAACATCTTGATGTTTTAACCATTATTTTTGATGCTTTGTTACAATAATATCTGTCCGCTTTCAACCAAAGAAATGTGTCTTTGGTGTTCTTTGGGAAAACTTCTTGGCTTTATCGTCTCTTTGCATGGCATTGAGGTCGATCCATCTAAAGTCAAAGCTATCCTAGAAATGCCCACCAAAAATCTCAAACAATTGCGTAGTTTACAAGGTAAGCTCCAATCTATCCGACGCGTTTCATCTCCCAACTCTCGGATCGGTGTCAACCTTTTCATCACCTTCTTAAAAAGGACATTGCCTTTCAATGGGTGAGGAGTGTCACCAAGCCTTCAAGCTCTAAAATCCTATCTCTTGACCACCCGTGCTTATCCCACCCCAGACGACCGCCCTTTCTACCTTTATCTTTCCGCCAGCGACCATGCTATAGGTCTTTATGCTCCCACATCGGGATCGGCACGACGAGACGACAAAGCCGTTTATTATATAAGTCGTACCCTCGTGGATTATGAGACTAGGTATACACATGTAGAAAAATTGTGCCTTGCCCTATCATTTGTAGCCACCAAACTCGACATTACCTCCTGAATCACAAAACTTTTGTCATCACCAACACGGACCCCATTCATTATATGTATGCCAAACCGCATCTAAACCAACGTATCGCTCGATGGCTTATGCTCCTCGCTGACCTTGACCTTGAATTCATACAACAAAAGTCAATCAAAGGACAAACTCTTGCAGACCAACTTGCGGAGGCCCCTTTACCTGGGGAACAATTTACCAATTTTACCTTCCCGACGAACTCATCGCCACTCTTTCACTCGGGAAGAGTTGTGTCAAATGACTCTCTTCTCGATGGATCTAAATGCCAGCGCAGGCGGAGGAGCCGGCGTTGTTCTCATTCCTCTCGACGCTGAGCCTATACCTCTTTCATTTCGGCTTGATTTCCCTTGCACTAATAATACAGCTGAATACGAGGCCCTTGTTCTGGGTCTCCAAGTTACGTTACACTTAGGCATCAAATCTATCAACATTTTTGGCGACTCTCAATTGGTAGTCAATCAAGTTATGGGCATCTACCAATGCAAAAACGAGGAACTTCAAAAATACAAACACTACGTGGATTCACTTCTAGCCTTATTTACTCACTATTCTATACAAACCATTCCACGCTCCACTAACAAATTTGCAGACACTATGGCTTGCTTAGCCTCGCAAATTCCCACCGTTGACCTACTGAATTATTCGTCGTGGTCCAACAACTTTTGTCCCATCCTATTCAACCCCGGTAGTTTGCACGATAAATACCGTGTCTACTAGTTCACAGGATACTGGTAACACCAATTTCATGACTACCTTACAATCTCGTCCTCCCACTGACTTTACTAGTAAACAAACGTGCTTTCCTTAAAAGTGTTTCGCGTTATGTTGTCATGGGGGACTCCTCTATAAATGTGGCTTTGATGGCATCCTCCTTCGCCATTTTGTCTAATCTGGCGCAGAGGCCACTCATACCATCCAACAGTCCATGATGGTATTTTTGGTGGACATTTTAGCGGCCTTGCCGTGGCCAAGCGAATCCTTCGCCTTGGTTATTATTGGCCTACTCTCGATAACGATCGCTTATGAATATGTCAAGTGTTGTGTTATGTGTCAACAACATGCCAACCTTCAACATACTCCTAGCCACCGCTCCAGGTCGCTCGAGATCTTTGGCCCTTCTCCCAATGGGGTTTAGACCTTATTGGTGAGATTCACCCGACCTCTTCACAACGTCACCGTTGGATAATCATAGCGACCGAATATTACACAAAATGGGTGGAGGCTATTCCACTCATTTCAATCAAAAAAGAAAAAATTGTCGAATTCATTAACCATCACATTATCTATCGTTTTGGTATTCCTCATCGCCTAATAACAGATAATGGTAAATCTTTTAAAAATAAGTTGTTGCAAGACCTTTGCGACAACTTTGGTATCAAACTTAGCTTCTCATCACCCTACTATCCACAAGCCAATGGGCAAGCCGAGTCCTCTAATAAAACACTAACCAAAATCCTCATGAAAGTTGTCAATGAATCCGGAAGAAATTGGCACGATCACATCCCCTTTGCCCTTTGGGCTTATCGCACTAGTATTCGTACCTCCACTAATGCCACACCTTTTTCTTTGGTATACGGTACCGAGGCTGTTTTGCCTCTCGAAATACAAATACCCTCCCTTAGAATATCTCTTCAGGATATTCTCACCAACGATGATTTCGCCAAGAGCGGTTAGCCCAATGGAGCTTCTTGGTGACGCCGTCTTACAGCTCTTGATCACCTTCAAATCTATCAAAAATGCATTAAACGTGCTTATGATAAGCGACTTCATGAGCGTACTTTTAAGGTTGGTGATCTTGTCCTCAAAGAGAATCAACATGTAACCAAACTAGAAAAGAGCAAACGTGGAAAATTTGCTCCCAATTGGATTGGGCCTTATATAATCACTCACACCTATGGATCTGGTACTTATCGTTTAGCTTCGCTTAATGGTAAACCTGAGCCTGAACCCCTTAATGCCTTGCATCTTCGACCATTCTATTGTTGAAATTAGTGTTATATCACTTCTTATCCACCTACTGCTCGTCCCTTGAGCTCCCATACCACCACATGCACTTGTTTCCTACATCTCGAAATAAAATCAAGCTCACCTCTCACCTCCCCTTAACGATGCCTTCCCCTTTTTAGTCTAGTCCATGACTTCAACGTATTAAGATAAGCCGTATTCTTATGGGATTTTCTTGAGTCAAACTTCCTACCAAACTAGATGCTTCACGCAAAAGAACATCTAGCTATCTAAATTATATATATTTGTTCCTCGAAGGACAGCTATATGCCAAAAACTATTGATGCTATTATATATATAGACTGCTCCCTCGAAGGACAGTTATGCATTTAAATCATATCTGCTACTATAAATAGATGTTGCTCCCAGAAGGACACCATACCACAGTCATCCTTTTCTCGAAGCTTCTCGCATCGATCGAGCCTTCGTGAAGACCTCAAGAATAATACAATCAATATCCCTTGTAGACTTCCCGCATCAATCGAGTCTACATTCAATAAAATAAAAGCCTCATTCAAAAGGACTTTTGAGTCATGGACTTGTCTATTTAGGGTAGGTTCTCTTTGTTCGAACACTCACTTTGTAATAAGTTCTCTGCACCTCAGCTATACCATCCACCTCACCTCACCATTTGTTTCAACTCAAGGGACGTAATGAACGCTCGATATATTGTGATCACACAACTCTTTTCACCGATTGACTCTCGTACATGCACACGGTACCTAGGGCTCCAAGCTCGTTCTACGTTGTGTGGTTTGTTTAGCTCTTTTCACCTACGGAGCATTCTTTCTGCTTTGCCTCGCATCTAGGATTGTGTGTTGACCTTAATCAGGACATGGTTCCCTTCTACTTGGGTAGGCTAACTTTCGCTTCCCTTATACCTTTTACAACATCACCAATTCATTACCAACACCATCAACCTTACCTTTACCAATCTTAATATTTTTACCAACCAACCAATTGCCTAAACCGTACCAAATTGCTCCGATTCGCCTCCCCAGATCCTAAGGGAGAACTACATCGGTCTGAGGCCCCTCCTTGCTTTGTGCAATGGGCTATGTAGGCAGCACTTCGGAGACATGGGGTCTCCCAAGGTTAGCTCGACCATCCCCTACCATAACCTATCATGTGTGGTAAATATAAATATTTTTGTGTATTTCTATTTAATCACATTCCTCTTTATCCTTTTTCAAAACACCGAAAATCAAAACACAAACATTCTTATTTTTATCGTAACTCAAATCAACATACATATTCAGCTTTATTTAGATGTTAAACAAATACATCTTCTCTATCATCGACACACGAAGTCAAGCATCCTTATTTATTCTTATACCTTGCTAACATTTACTCGGACCCTCACGCCTCATCCCGAACTAGGTGATGATCGTGACCGTCGACCCCTCTCGCCGGGCCTCCTCTCGTCCTCAAAGGTACCATGGCTATTGGTACCGCCCACCGATCTCCGCCAATCTCTCCTGTAACATATGAATACACCCTCTTGCATGGAGAACTCCAACCTCTAGTCTCATTTGCTCGTGACTCGCAACCACTAACAATCTTCTTGTCTCATTCACTGCGTTTGGAGCTGCTTTGAACTAAAACGCCGCAGACGATCCCTCTCTGCTGTAATCACGGCTATGTCGGGACAATCACATATACCTCACAACTCCACCGCCACCAAAATCTATAGGCCTCTCGCCGTTCTGCGTCCATTACCCCTGCGATCGATCGTGCTACCTCTTCGAGGACCTTACGGAGGTGTTGGGCCGGGAGGTGAGAGTACGCCTGTGTCGATCCTCATATATGGTCTATAAGCCGGGGTATATCTGCACAAATCCAAAGTGTCGCCGCACGCGATCTATAGGAATCCTCTCATATTCACCTGGCCTGTGCCCCGCGATCCACCTCATTCACTCTACACCCCTTAACTCCTCAGCTATGCTCTCTGTTACCATATAGTTCCCGTAAGGCCTCCAACAGATATCCGCAACCGTCACTCTCTCCCATACCTGCCTGTAATACTCAATGTCACCCGTCACGGCCTGAGATCTTGCCTCTTGTTCTGTCTGGACCCATCGTCTGAATCCCAACCTCTGTACTCCGGTCTCTCCTGCCGGAGGGATTGGCCTACTGGTCGCACACAAACAATGTGCTCATAGGCCCAACAGTGTAATAAGTATGAGCAATCCAGTGTCATCCTGTGATTTCGCCTACAAGCCCATAAACCCCTGTATAGCTCCGCCAAATATGCAGGTGCCCATGCAAAAGTCACGTTCCTTTCTATCATCTCCCAAATAACACACATCAATGCCTTTGGAAATCTTCCCCCTTCCGCCCTCGGTAATGCATAATACCCTACCGCTATCATTAATATACTGCTAACCTTGTCTCCTCAGGGTGTGCTGCATACATTACCCCATACGTAAAGGATAAACCTCGCTGTGTCAAATCTCGTGCGTATGGACCAAATACTGCGGTTATCACTCCTCGTGCCGTCTAGGTAGTGCACGATATCTTGGTTCTCTGTAATAGGGAGTCTCAAAATACGGAACACATCTTCCAATGTTCTTGTCATTTCACTGTTGGCGGATAGAAGGTATTTGTCTCGGGATTCCATCTCTCAATCAACGCTTTATAACATACCATGGTTACGTGCGATCGTGAATAATAACGGATTCCACTTAACCCCAAACGATTTATCAATGTCCATTCATTGGTGTTACATCCACTCAGTTGTGATAATAACGCTGGTACACCATCATTCATCCTCAACCCCGCCTCTGCTGCATACACCAAAACAACAAACAACCATTCAATCAGTCAGGTTTTCAAACATGGAAATTCCTCCAAGCGGTGGTATCGGTTATACATAACGTATCGGTTCAAGATGGCGATACCGGTTCCTCTAACCGCTACATGCCAGGCTTTATCAATTACATACACCTTCCTAAAAACAACCACCTACGACAATAATTTGCTCGTTTATTCCTTTATACATACAAACATACCAAACCTCGATTGCCTACCTGTAACACTTACCTCACCTGCAACCCTTGTTATCATGTTTTCTTTCTCATATCTACCCACCTACTCTCCCCCATCTTATTCACAAAACATGCAGTAGTCAAATCACAAACAAAACGTTACCTCTTGGGTTGCAGCAGCTTGAGGTGGCCCTTGTCTTCCCTTTGTGTCACCTGCTCGCTGGATGCTTCTCCTCGTTCTGCCATGATCACCTTTTCAACTTTGTCTTTCTGCCTTCTGAATCTCGGATCACATTCACTTTCCTTGTCTCTTTTCTCCTTATCACTCAAATCTCTCATGCAAAACCTGTCTCAGTCGTCAAAAAGCGTCGCGTTCGCGTATTTAACCTCTTGCATGGCTCTAAAATTAAAACTTAAGTTGCCACCCTAGCTTTTCTATTTTTAGAAAAGCTCATACCTAAGTAACCGGTATCGGTTACTTAACCGATATCGGTCTATCAGCCTTCACTGATATCGGTTCCCTAACCGATATCGGTTACACACCTATCTTTTCTCAACAGCGTTCTTTTCTTCATTTCTCACCTAAATTTTTGTCGCGCCCGCCTCTTTTCCTGCATACACAACACAATTTACCACATTTATTCATCCACCACACATAGCATCACAATTTCATTAACATCATTTATTTTATACCAATACACAAACCATCAACTACGGATATCAAGAAACTATCAATCTATACATCATTTGGATCCAACTCATCAGTTACATATATCACAATGTCACAAAACCACCAATTCATCACATAACATGACATTCATATATACGTACAAAAAAAAAAAAAAAAAAACAAAAACAAAAACATCAGCATCATCCATCTATCAACATGTCAATTAAACTCATCACACATTCTATATATTACCAGCCATTAACTAAATATTTAAACACATTTTGAACACTGCATGTGGATCAAAACATCGTCTCTCTATATATATATATACAAGTTTTCAAAAATACAATGTGCCCTACATCGGGGCCTCTGTGATCTCATCATACAACAAAGCCGGCACGCAGCCGCAATAAGCTGTCAAAAAAATCTCGGCTCGGCTCGTAGGCTGGTCCTCGTATCAAAAATAGCTATATACTCGGCTCATGCAAAACCGGTATCCACTATACAACCCCTACTCGGCTCGCAGCAGGGTATACTGATAAATGAATGAATGAATACATGAATAATACATAGGCACGCGAGCCTCTATCAATACACCTTGGTTCTGGGCGGGTGCCCATCTCTAAAATACAACAACCATGTCAGGATCTCTCGGCTCTCCCCACCGCCCTCGGTACCTCTCCTGCTGGTCCACCGTGGTGCCTCTCGCCTCCTGCCCATCACGGACACGCCAGCTGTGGCTGCACCTCCACGAGATCTCTTGTGAGAGGTCTCGCCTATGCACCTTGCATAAGCTCGATACTCGACTCCGGTACCATCAAGAATATCCTGATAATATCGGGCCTCTGCTCTAACCTCCATATAGCGCTCTCGAGCCACCGACGACGGGTGGGGGTGCCCCCCTGGCACCTACTGACCAATGCCCCCGAGCTGTCTTTGGCAGTGCTTTGGTGGTACTGTGGCCGCGGTGGTGCGGTACCTATCTTCTACCTATACCACATACCTTTGTGGGCGTGGTGCTGGTGGTGGTGCTGTCTTTACGTGTACTGTGCTGAGCTGTTTGCTACCTATACTGCACTGTGGTGTGGTGCTTTGGTGGTGGTCTTTACTGCAGCTTGTGCTGAGAGCTGGGCTAGCTGCCCTATAAGACACCTATTCGTGCTGTCTTGGCATGGCTAGCTGCCTGTAAGAGCGCACTTTGACCCCGAGCTGATCTCTCTCTCCTATAGCACTGCAGCCAAGTCGGGGTGCAGTGTGAGCGGTACTATCTCCGGCTGCCCTCGCCCACCCACCACACCTGTATGCTCCGTGCACCCAAACATCATCTACACCTCACTGCTGACCTCTCCGCTACCAATCTGGATCAAAGGCGTGGTGCAGTAATGGGGCCCAATGAGCCGCAGATACGTGTGGCCTCATCCGCACCAACAAGTGGGGGCATCCTATCCCGCATCGTCAATTGCCGACGTTCTGCAAAACCAACCCACATCCTTAGACCTACTCTTTATTACAACATCTACTTTATTATCTAAACACCCTTTTTTATCCCCCGACCATACCCACTCTCTACACCCCCCCAAGAACCTACCACCCTAAAAACCCCAAAACCATCCCACCCAAAACCAACAACAACAAAACCCAAACAAAACACATGCAACCCAACCCCAACACAAAACCAACTCCCACACAAAAACCCAAAACCCAACCCTACATCAAACCCTTCACCCACACCGACCCACAACCTAACCCAAAACCCAAAACCCAACCCTACACCAAACCCTTCTCCCACCTCCAACTCAAACCCAACCCAACCCTACACCAAACCCTTCTCCACCCCTAACCCAACCCTCACACAAACCCTTCTCCACCCCTAACCCAACCCCCACACAAACCCTTCTCCACAACAAACCCACACCCACCCACAACCCAACCCAAAAACCCAAAACAACCAACCCACCCACACAACCCACAAGCCACCGACGCCGGCCGATACATGACCGACGCCGGTCACCAACAACACTCCCTTTCCCTAAAATTGTGCGCCGATGCTTGGTCGCTTAACAGTGACCGACATCGGTCAGCTTTGGAAATTTGCCGCGCCGAACCCGACGCGGCTACCCCTTTCTTCTTTTTCCCTATTTCTACCTCTCTACCCACCCAAACACCCTAAAAACCTACCCACCCTGCCGCCTTGGCCTATTTCACCTATCTACCCTCTCCCTTTTTCAAATCATTTCCATTTATTCATTATTTTCTACAAAACATTATATTCCTACCCAAATCCCAAAACCAACATAATGCAATAAAATGCACAAAATGAGGAGTTTCGAACTTACCCGTACGACGACACGTCGTCGTGGTGGGATAGGTGGTGGTGGTCCAGCTGGTCCAGCCCCTCCTGCTCCTCCTGCCTGTGCCATAGCTCCAATTCTGATCTGCTGGGTCCCCGGCCAATCAACTGCTGCCTCCTCCTCACTCGGGCCCGCAAACAACTCACTCCTCCACCAAAATAGCTCCACCTCACTCAATAAACCTCCAATCTCAACTCTCCACGTCAGACAAGTCAATTTGGTTTTCAAAATAACAAAGTGACAATGACAAGCCGTATTTTTCTTTTTATAGGTTTTTCACCCATAACCGATATCGGTTTCATTTTGCCCTAATGAACCGGTATCGGTCCCTTGACCGATATCGGTCATGTAGAATCGACATCGGTTTTTCTGCCAACTTTCCCCCAATATTTTTTGCCCCTATTTACCATTTGCCCCTTTTTAACCACATATCGCCTATATCCACCTTTGTTGAACACCATTTGTTTACCCATTTGGCCCGACCCAAGGCCTCAACCTACCCATTTGGCCCGACCCAAGGCCTCGCCCTACCCATTTGGCCCGACCCAAGGCCTCAACCTACCTATTTGGCCCGACCCAAGGCCTCAACCTACCTATTTGGCCCGACCCAAGGCCTCAACCTAACCATTTGGCCCGACCCAAGGCCTCAACCTACCTATTTGGCCCGACCCAAGGCCTCACCCTAACCATTTGGCCCGACCCAAGGCCTCAACCTACCTATTTGGCCCGACCCAAGGCCTCACCCTAACCATTTGGCCCGACCCAAGGCCTCAACCTACCTATCCGGCCCCACCCAAGGCCTCACCCTAACCATTTGGCCCGACCCAAGGCCTCAACCTACCTATCCGGCCCCACCCAAGGCCTCGCCCTAACAATTTGGCCCGACCCAAGGCCTCACTCTACCCTTATGGCCTGACCCAAGGCCACAACCCAACAACTTGGCCCGACCCAAGGCCGTATCACTTCAATACCATACCCACAATCAACGTTTTATTTTATCCATCCATCATGTACCTTTTGTTCAATCGAGCTCACTGTTCATGTTTTAGCATGATTAGGGTCCTTGACTTGATCGTCGACCAACTTTGCCTAGACCTAGACCATGATGTTTATCTCAACCAAACCAACCATTTGTACGCCGAACATGCCTAAACGTTCTTGTACCTTACCTTTTATATACCCCGGAGCTACTTCCTATGCCTTGGATACCGGGGATTATATCACCCTTGTTTGGATAAACTATCGACATTTGCCTATACATTCTTTGGTTTGCTCATCAAATCATGTACCCTAGTCGTATCTTATTGCATTTCAACATGCGTCTGCTTCCTTAAACCTACCCCACCACCTTACCATCCTCTCTACAACATTCACCCTTTATCAACCCTATCCCTGATTTCCTGTTCACTCAATCTGTGATAGATTTGAGGGGGATTACCTATATCCTTAACATGAGAAACCACTTCATATTATTGTCCGTGCAGCTTTACAAAACAAGCTACACGACAATAAGGGGCTAATGTAGACACCAAATTTGTGTCTTACGACCCCTTGTGACCCGCATCTCATCTCGCAACTTAACCTCATCACCTAAACCTTACACAATTATTTATTAATTACCTTGTAATTGATAAATCCACCATCACCTTACCTGCCACCTCATTTTGCCACCTCATCATGACCTAGCCCTAACCCTAAACTAACCTAATTAAGACCTATGACTTGGTCTAGACTCACATCCATAACTAATGCCTCCTTACTCGCACCCAAAACCGACCTTCTAGCCACTTGACCAAGCCCACTGGCCTGATCTCTCGGGAGAAAAGCGGGAAGGTGGGCTATTTTACTAAAAATAGCCTACTTTTTCCTTATCGATCGGTTCTGCTCATTGACCGCCGTCTAAGCACGCAACCGCCATCGGTTCCCTGTAAATGGGCTCCCCAAACCAAAACAATGGATCGGAATCTCATTTTGGGGATCATTCGAAGGATTTCGGATCAGCAGAGAGCATTGGGAGCAAGAGAAGCGAGTCGAGATCTTCACTTGACCGAAAGCAGAGACGCAGTGGAAATACCGAGAAGTGTTTACAAAGAAAGGAGATCAACTTGCATCTTGGTCAAAACCATTAAGTCACATCTTGCATGTCCTCTATTATAACATTTCTTATGCTTTGAATCTCGATCCGCCTAAATCCGTTTGAATCCACTACCCAATGTGCCATTGCATCTAAGCTCATCATTCCTTTACCCCTCATCATCTCATTTCCTAATATCATCCATAAACCAGCCTTACAAACACCATAGCTACCAAGAAGATCCTAGAACCCACCGGTATCGGTTATCAGTAACCGGCATCGGTTATCAGTAACCGGCATCGGTTCCTCTGATCAAAACCAGAAAACTAGCCTTTCCCCTACCCAGTTCAACGAAACAACTTAATTGATATTTTACAGTCTTTGTGTTAATTCATATTAGCAGGGAAACTGACCACCTTCGAAAGGAAGTTTTATATTTCCTGGGCCCAAGGCAGTTCCCTCATTTATTGTCTAATTAAAATCTTGTGGTCTTGTGTTCTTATTTGCAGGTAGTCCTTCCAAGACAAAAAGGAGTTCTTAGCGATCGGCTGATCTTTCTCTACAGATACGCGCACACCATCTCGACATTCCACAGGTATTCCTCATACCCCACCACCTTACCATCCTCTCTACAACATTCACCCTTTATCAACCCTATCCCACGATTTCTGTTCACTCAATCTGTGATAGATTTGATGGGGATTACCTATATCCTTAACATGAGAAACCACTTCATATTATTGTCCGTGCAGCTTTACAAAACAAGCTACACAACAATAAGGGGCTAATGTAGACACCAAATTTGTGTCTTACGACCCCTTGTGACCCGCATCTCATCTCGCAACTTAACCTTATCACCTAAACCTTACACAATTATTTATTAATTACCTTGTAATTGATAAATCCACCATCACCTTACCTCGCCACCTCATTTTGCCACCTCATCATGACCTAGCCCTAACCCTAAACTAACCTAATTAAGACCTATGACTTGGTCTAGACTCACATCCATAACTAATGCCTCCTTACTCGCACACAAAACCGACCTTCTAGCCACTTGACCAAGCCCGCAATTGATCTCTGGGAGAAAGCGGGGAAGGTGGGCTATTTTACTAAAAATAGCCTACTTTTTTCCTTACCGATGCGGTTCTACTCGACCGCCATCGGTTACGCAATACCGCCATCGGTTCCTGTAAATGGGCTCCCCAAACCAAAACAACGGATCGGAATTTCATTTTGGGGATCGGAGTCGAAGGATTTACGGATCAACAGAGCATTGGGAGCAAGAAGCGAGTCCAGATCTTCACTTGACCGAGCGAGAGGCAGTGGAAATACGCAGGAAGTGTTTACAGCAAAGGAGATCAGCTTGCATCTTGGTCAAAACTAGTAAGTCACATCTTGCATGTCCTCTGTTATAACATTTCTTATGCTTCTTGAATCTCAGTCCGCCTAAATCCATTTCTGAATCCACTACCCAACGTGCCATTGCATCTAACTGTCATTCCTTTACCCCTCATCATCTCATTTCCTAATATCATCCATAAACCAGCCTTACAAACACCATAGCTACCAAGAAGATCCTAGAACCCACCGGTATCGGTTATCAGTAACCGGCATCGGTTATCGATGTCGGCATCGGTTATCGAATGGCGACATCGGTTCCCTCGATCAAAACCAGAAAACCAGCCTTTCCCCTACCCAGTTCAACGAAACAACTTAATTGATATTTTACAATCTTTGTGTTAATTCATATTAGCAGGGAAACTGACCACCTTCGAAAGGAAGTTTTATATTTCCTGGGCCCAAGGCAGTTCCCTCATTTATTGTCTAATTAAAATCTTGTGGTCTTGTGTTCTTATTTGCAGGTAGTCCTTCCAAGACAAAAAGGAGTTCTTAGCAGTCAACCTGATCTTTCTCTACGGTACGCGCACACCATCTCGACATTCCATAGGTATTCCTCCTAGCCCCTAACCTTATCTGTTTCTAAAAGGAACGAAAGATTTCCGAGTGAAACACTCATACACATCATTTGCATACCTTGCTTACACATAATCTTTCTTGTTTATTCTACATACATGTTGCTCTTTTTTTCCATGCTAGACACATTCTTAGTATGTCATTATCATTTGTATAAACATGGACATTGACTTGGTATTTTATGGTGAATGCAAATATTATAAAAGTTCTTACATGCTGCAATGATGCTTGAAATTATACCTCTTACTAGTCCCAATAAGGCTCTTGGGGGCATTCATATTTACTACTCTCACACATTATAGGTGAAATTGTTTGATTGTTTTCTACTACTTGTTTCCAGCAAATTACTTTCCATTAATACATACATGCCTTAACATACTATTTATATTTATAACATGCTAATATGTGCTTCATATGTAGCATTTTCCTTACACATGCAAGGATTATATGCCACCATGGTTATCTAATACACTCTTCTTAACATTGTTTTTGGCTATGCTCAATGTCTTGTATGCATTTGGCCACTTTAGATCTGATTATTTTGTGACACTGTGAGTGATGTCCCATGTTTGAAACCTGATTATCATAGTCCACTTTCTATGCACACTTGCTTGATAAATTGTCTTTTATTGCATGTTAGCTACTTTTTCTACTAACACATGTTAAGAACCACTTTGTTTGCATGCTCCTTGGTTTCTACCATGCACATCCCCTACCCACTACAGGTATCCACTTAAAGACAACATCAAGTCCTCTCATTTGGGCCACATTCTCCTACTGACATCACATACAACCCAAATGAGGGGGCACACATATAGAATATAATGGAAAATAGAATACAACCCATATAAGCAACTCGAGAGATACAACACAAATATACACAGTATAAAAATTCAACATAAATCCATTAAAAAAATGTCCCGAGAGAATCAGAGGTGGGTCCTTAACACATCACAAACACTAGCACCTAACATTAGATAGTAGCTCCTTAGTGTTGATGTCCTAGGGGTGTATGTAATCAACTTATCAAATCAACATAATTCATAAAATTCTTTAGAGAAATTATACGATTACATGCAAATACCTCCACTTACCGAATGTATATAATCTCCTACAATCCATTTCGAGTTAGAACAATCAATACAATGAGAACAATTCGGGGAAAGAAGGAACAAATCGGGGCACACCATCGTAGTAGTGCTTATTGGGAAGAGTCATGGATGGAGAGTAACACTAGACCTCTCTCCCCAACACTTTCTCTTTGGCGTGAGATCATCCAAAGATCTCAAACTTAATGCGAGATCACCCAAAACACTCGCTCTTAGTATGATATTGCCCAAAAAACTCTCTATTGGAAAAATATCATCTAATAAAATCACTCTTGGCATGATATCTCCCCCAAAAATTGATCTTCATAACATTTTTTAGGACACATTTCTATCCTTTACACTCTTTGACATCAGGTGCACACTTTCCTTTACTACTACTTCTACACACTTTTACATACTTTTGCATACTTAGCTTAAATTTTTCATATACATGACTGTGACTACTCTTCTTCTCTTCTTTTACAAAATTGTCCTTAATACACAAAAATTAGAAGATACAAGGCAATGCATACGCTTCACCCCTAGGTTCACTTTCCTTTCTTATTCTCCATGCTCCACTTTACATCATTCTTTGCTTCACTTACTTACTCAGCACATGTTTTTCAGCATGCTCTATAGTATCATAAGGTACACATTTCTTATCTACTTTATGTTATCAAGTATTCAATGAACAAAATAAAGTTGTGGGAAATGTAAAAACAAAATCATGCAATTGGGTACATTTCTATGTCTTAAAATCATACTAGCATTTACATGATTGCTAAGTAAGAAAAGTAGTTGTTGAAAATAATATTTGGCATCTATTATTTGTTTCTTGTTTTCTATTTGGTCTTACACACCCCACATCCAAGTTGGGAATTTACTAATTTATATTTTATGGTTTCAAAAACCAAAGATTGCCCACCAGGATATAAGGGCCCACATGCTTCTATCCCCTTTGGGAACCCCATACCATTTCTAAATTTACTCTCTCTCTCTCTCTTCGGGTTTATTTTATATTTTAGAAATATTTTTAATAAATGGGATGGAATTCAATTTGTCAATTATGAAATTAAAATAAGAGAATCGAGATAAACATATAACTATGTATTCAAAATGAGGTACCAAGAACTAAACATTATTATCATCTATAATTTTTCATTCAAAACACACCTAAAGCACTCAATGGCATTCATCTAACATCGATTCAAGGGACAAGAGACCACATACTTCTATTGTTGATCAAATTTTCCTTTTCTTGTTTTTGAGTAGTGGAATGGTGGCCAAGATAATAGGTAACTCCAAATGATGAGAGGGTTTAAGGTTACCTCTTGATAAGATGATGATCATGAATATACAAGAACAAAAGATCCTCCTCGTGATGAGCTCAACGAATTATCAAAAAAGAAAAACTAAACATAAAAATGATTAGTGGATAACATTGTAGGTTATGATGCGGTGTTAGTCCCGAGAAGTGATAACTTCCTAGGGATGGATGTCAACACACTTTGACATAAATATTGATAAGTGATAATGATAAAAAGGATGCACTAGACAACAAGATAAAACATATATCTAAGATAAAAAATTAGATAAAGTAAATGATTATGAAAAATAGATAAATATATTGAAACGTAGTCATGTCAACAATGACATGAGACTTTTAAGCACGATTGATGGTGATTGTAGTTTATTAGATCATAAAATATAGAAAAATAGATTTGCAATAGGCTTTGAAAGACTAATAAGGTCCTGGATCTGATGTAGTAATCTTGGAGAGACATAAAGGATGCGGGAAAATTTATAGATATGGATTCGATAAATGTAGAAAAGTTCGATGGTGATTAGGCTAGGTCAATGATGACTGGGGGTGAGATGCATATTTGAGTTGCTAGAAAAATGGATTTCAAAGACAAAGAATTCGATTCTGAAGGAAGTTGTAGTGAAGATGATGAGATAAAGCGGGGATAGAAATAGAGTAGAAGTGGATCAGATCAATGGTGACTTGGAATGGTTAAATTTGATAGTAAGGGTATATTTATGGTTTTACGGGGCTAGATGAATTGGAAAATTATTGTGGGAAAAGGGTCAATGAAGGCTTATAATGAAAAACTTGTAGGATAACTAGCATACATGTAAGGATGATGCAAAAGGGAATGAAGCTTCAAATCTCCAAAGATGGCATGTAATATCTTCAAAGTATCTCAAATTTGATAGTTTTAGCTCTAAAGAGAAGACAAAAACATTAAAAAATTCACATCAAGACTGAATTCTAAAAATTACATCCTGGGGAGAGGGGGTATGGGAATACTTATAGGGTTCATGGTTATCTATATGGGTCATCGTCAACTTTGGTTGACCCTTGATTTGGGTGGTGGATATGGTGACTATTTAAAAGCAAAGGGTGTAAAAGTGGTAGAATTAGGGTTCGGGATATTTAGGCGAGGTTAGGGTATCATAGAGAGGATAAAACATAGTTGAAGGATAGGAATGAATTGCATGAGGATAAATGGTTGCCTAACGATGCTAAATGGAGGGTTTAGTGAAGAGATTAGGAAAATGGATAGGTGTAGGGGTGATTAAATAGGATTAAGGATGAATTAGGGGGATAAAATAATAGTGGGATTAAGATAATATTAAGATGGGAAAATGGGAATTAGAATGAAATAAATGGGGTTTAGGAGGGAAATAGAAATTCAAATAGAAAAAGAAGTATGTATGTGCAAGATGATGATGAAGGGGAATGAACACGGGATGGCGGATAAGTGTACCAAAAATTGGTGTCTACATTTTCCCCTTTTTTGAGTGGTTTGTGTTGGGAAAGCCGCGAGACAAAAATAAGAAATGATAAAATATGATGGTTGAGGTGTTCCCCTTCAAAATAGGGATCGGTGATATGAAGAGGAATCAATCTCTAGGTTGAAAGATATAGATGAATTATGGAAAGGATGAGAAAAATATGTCCCAAGAGGAAAGAGATGATAGAAATAAAAGAAAAATAAAAGCATAATGTGGTCATGCTTTTTAATCACATCGATAGGGGAAAAAGTACGACCTCAACAAAGACAATGGTAATGTCTTATGGACCTATGATTAAATGAAAATCATTGCAAGATGGAGGCAGTCAATGGTAATATAATTGGATGAGTGTGTAATCCATTGGACTAAATGGTCAAAGGAAGACCAAAAATATGCATAAAAAATGTGAGGATAGTTAGGACAATGGTGTTATAAGATGCACGGGGAAAGAGTGGATGTGATATCCTTTAGAAATGAGAAATCGAGTAAATATCCATCCAAGTGAGATGAAGATAAGAAATAGCCATTATGGTGGACTTAAGATAAAGGATGGCTCCCTAAGAATGAACACAAGGATGGCCATAGAGCGTACTATTGGATGGGATGAAAGATACATGATGAGATGGATAGGTAAGCCAAAAGATAGCCAACTAAGCCCGTGGGGAGAATTAATATTTGTGATGGGTAACACACAATAAATAACAGGAAAAGAGATAATTTGATGAAGACATTATATGAGATGATAAAAAGATGAAATATAGGGTTGGGTTGATAATGACTCGGTAGATTCGATGGTGATTGAGCTTGGGCTAACAATGAATGGGGTTATTGATGAAAACTAGGTCGAGTGTGCCTACCTAAGAGTTGGATTTGACTAACTAAGATCATTTTTGCTATATGATTTTGATGATTAAGAGCTTTGAGAGGTATAAAATCTTGAGATTTGAGAAAAATGGAAGCCAGTAGAGGAGGAAGGAAGCATCAGAGGTCATAGAGAGTGGTAAGTCTGAAAACCTATCTTAGTTTTAATTTTTGTTTTATATTTTATATTTTTAAAATTGATGGGTTCAAGGGTTGGTCAGCGGTGACTAGATACAATTAGTGTTGAATGAGCTAAGTTTGGGTCAATTGGGGAATTCGGTATTGACCTATTAGAATTCGATATCAAATGGCTAATATAGGGATTGTGTTGATTAAAAGGATTATTTTTAGATGATTCAATTCTAATAGATGATTGAATGCTAATAGATGATTGTTTATTTTATTTTCTTAGGCTTGAGACATGTTATACTTGAGAGATAGAGTCTCATACTTGTTAAGGATGATGAGATCTGATTTTATTGATGCGAGTGGGATCATTTAGATGTAATGGGATTGGGTGGATTTAGCCAATACTAGAGGGTACCTACGGATACAAGGTCTATTATTATATTGATTTATAGATATGATCCTAGTACCAACACCATATGGTTAAGGACTAGAGAGATGACGATCACATTGGTGGACATGTATCATATTTTAAGACTACCGATGTAGGGGGCACTGATAGTGCCGTTATAATAAATCGTAAGATGGTTTCATTGACTGGACTATTTGGAGTAGATTTCCCACAAATTACATTTATATCCAGGGCATTCCACATTGAGACGCGCTATTAGCTCACTTGAGACCCAAGAACAACCTAGGATTAGTTAGAAAAATTATGGAATAATTTTGTTTTGTTTAAAAGAGTCTACAACCAGGTTACAAGGCAACAATTTGTCACTAAAATCTTCCAAAACAATTCTAATCCACAAGAGTAATTTTCTTATATTAACAATTATTATAGGTCATAAGGTCCAAAATTTAAGGTTAGAAGATTCAATTAGGTTCGAGAGGGTAACTCCTCACCATACCTACTCTCTAACGAGATTAAAGATTCAATTTTGTTTTTCTCAAACTTAAAGCATTCAAAATTTCAATAAATTATTCCCATTGGAAAATAAATTTCCTCACCTTTCCATCGATATGAAGAAGTCTTCCTAACTCCTCATATTTTTTGAGTTATGGGCGGTGGGCCTTGGGGTGAAAATTTTCCCCAAGAGTGGGCTGCGAGCCCAAGGGTGAAAAGTTTCCCCAAGGGCAGGTCGACAAGGCATGGGGAGATTTTGGAAATTTTCCGCATGCGGCGAAAAACTAAATTTACACCCACACCCATGCGAGTCCACCACCGGGGACACGTGGCACCTTCTAAGCCAACGTGGGTAAAATGGAGCGGCGGGAACATTTTGGAAAAATTCCCTGTTGTAAGAGAATCAAATTTTACACCCGTGCCGCCGTGAGTCTGCATGGGACAAATGGCATCTCCTAAGACAATGCGTCGGTGGTGGCGGGGTGGTGAGAAAAAAATTTCGCAACTTTGAAGGCAAAAAGGGATAAATTCACCCGTGCCTCCACCGACACCTTGTGATGCGGCG
The DNA here is from genome assembly GCA_018340775.1 of Taxus wallichiana var. yunnanensis. Lineage (NCBI taxonomy): Eukaryota > Viridiplantae > Streptophyta > Pinopsida > Cupressales > Taxaceae > Taxus > Taxus wallichiana. Next base: position 83,222,205 of record CM031237.1, on the reverse strand, counting down.
TGGCGCCTCTAATTGGTGCGGGGTGGTGGGGAAGAATTTGGAAAATTTTCTAAACAAATTTCCAAAGTGCAAAGGAAAAAAGGGACCCACTCCTATGCCGATGCCTTGGTTTTCAACGTGGCAGCCTATGATTGGTTATGGGCTTGCGAGAGAAAATTTGGAAAATTTTCTAAAAAATTTCCGGGAGCGCTAAGTTTAAAAACAGATCCACCCCTCCATTGACACCTCATGGTGCCACGTGGAAGCCTTTGATTGGCTGCGGGTTGGTTGCGTGGGGAAAATTTGGAAAATTTTCCCAAAAATTTTCCAAAGTGCTAAGGGAAAAATTCAGGCATGCAAGCCCACCAAGGAAAATTTTCCCAAAATTTTTTTGACGCCAAGTGAAGAAAAACATTAGAAGGCCATAACATTTGATAGAGAGATCAGTTTTGGGAAAACGAGGACTTATTAAAATATCTCGACATCCTCTTTACTCAGGGATCATTAATTTTTGATTTTGATAAATTTTAAGGGGTCAATTTCAAGAAAATGATCTATAGGCTTTTACAGTGCAAACTGGTAAATTTTAACTTATAAGATTTGTTCAATTTGATCTTCTTCCTCTCTCAACATGTCAAATAGACATGGAGAATTGTTCTTAGATGGATTTAAGAAGGATTTCAAGATTCAATTTTTCTGATTGATTTGCAATTTGAACATTTACATTTCTTGACAGAAAAATGACTGTAAGAGGGTTGAGCCCGATTTTGCAAGGTTTTGAAGGATTTCTCCTTAAGTGTTATAGTCCAATTGAATTCATTTAGGACACACTACTTCAATTTAATCATTTAATCTATTATTTCATTGTTGCGAGGTTTGAACTGTGCATTTTAGGTAAAGTATTTGCCAGTTGCGAAACAAAACAGAGATCAAGTTTGAAAGGGTCTATTTATCATTTTTCATCATCCAAGTCTGGGAATTCCTTCCAATTCCAATCTAATACTTTTAGTTGATTCAATTCCAACCATTCAAAAAAACAAAATACAATTCGATTTCCAACTTTACACATTTCAAAGACAGAGTTCTGCATTTTCCTTCATACACATTTACTTCTTTCAAATAGAGATTTCAATTCACATTTAGATGTTCAATCTTAAAACAACAATGCAAATTGAGAAAGGTAATGCAATCCTTTATTGATTCCAAAATACAACTTTACAACCTTTCTTTCATTCTTTGAATTCATCATACAGAATACAATTCTTTCACATTCTTTCAAAGGCTGAAAATAGAGTTTATTTCTTTTACATTTCACTTTACAACTTTCATAAACAATACCACATCTTTCTATTACAAAAATTTACAAGTTCCTCCACTACAAGTGGGAAAGGTTACAATAAACTTTATCTCAGTAAGGGACTGTCAAACTATCTTTATCACATCTCCAGGAAAACAACCTGTAGACTTCTCATCCTTCCAATTGATCACAAAAAAGTAGGGGAAAGGAAACGCTCTCCACCCAACTGAGACATCCAATGAAAAGGAGAATCCATCCTTCTTCATTGGCCCCGAGTCCCAACCACAATGCAATGAAAGATGTGATCCAATTCATGGCAACAATAGGTTTCCACAAACACACAAGTAACACTTTCACAATAAAACACAGTCCAAAATAGAATGTAGTTTACAACTACATTAAAACATGACAAACAATACAAAGGCTTCATCAAGCAAGCCAAAGGAGAAAGAAACTATGGGGGATGTTTCTTATGCCTCCCAAAGGGGAAATGGGTATCACCACCTGAGAAAAAACCACTAAAATATGTATATATATATATATATATATATATATATATATATATCATTTCAAATCCCTGACATGCCCTTATGCCTCCCCCAAGTACCCCTTATTCCTCACATTTCTTATGCCTCCCCAACCTCTTATGGCACCCCATAATGAGTAAAGAAATGCAAGCTATTTACTTGTAAGGTGGAACCCAAATCCCAACTCCTCCACTCTTATACCGCCTAAAACACACTTGTTCCTCGAACAAAATAACCCCATAGTCTTCTTCTACACCATTCCTAGGTCATCTACCCAACAAACCAAAAACATGCCAAAACATTCATATACTAACACTTACATTCATAAAAGAAGAGCATTTCAAGATTCAAGCTCCTACCTCTCGATGATGGAGTTGTTCCAAGTTCCAAAACAACAAGCTTTATCCAAATGAAAGCAATCCAAAACAACCAAGCACAAGTATGCAATAGTCTTCCCAAAACTTCTTCAAAGCAAGAGCTCTCAAAACAGCAAATGAATTTTCCCAAGAAGCAAGTCTCCAAAGTGAAGCAACCCAAAACAAGGCAAGGAGTTTGAATTTTATAGAAGAGGGAAGAGAAGAGGATGAGGTGGATCCATGTAGGATGCCACATCACACATCCTCAACCCCAACCCCAAAGTCAAATTCATTCTCCAATGCATAATAAATAGGTGGGTGAATAAAATGATAGTTTACTTACACACTCAAATCCAACCCACACCCCAAAGGACTGATATAAAATCATGTAAGAAAAGTGCAATTAAAACCAACAAATTGCCTTCTAAAAAGGCATTATAAAAGTCAAATTTGAACTCTACAACCATAGGTATGGTTGGTAATTAAATTTAAGATGTATGGTAGAAGTTTAACTTGTCTCGAAGCCTCCAAAATCAGCCTCCAAGGAAAAATTAGAATTTCCAAGAAGGTGGAGTGTTTCACACTCAAAAGTTAACTTACACATCTCTTACAACACTTTAATTCAAGGCCAACAACTCAATTAATTACTTTCTCATGATATCTTTTAATTAATTAATATTAACAACATGCTTACCCACAATATTAATACAACATTTAATAAATAAAGAAAAGAGGCAAATGCATCACAAAATAAACAAAAGCAATCAATAAACAAAAGGGTGAATTAAATAAATACACATAACCCCTTGGTCACATTGAAAGGTTATCCCCCATGGGAGTCCCTAGCACACACAAAAAAACACAAACAAATAGTAGTTGCCATGGTGGCCTTGTTGAATTCATCTATAATTCCAATGTGGTTGGTCTCCAATCCCCCGATGTTTGTTGTGATATTTTAAACCTACAAAACACAAATACCTCCTTCGGCCTCGTGGCCATATCAGAACATCCAAAATAATATAAATATAATTACCAAAATCATCTAGATATATGAATCAAAACAACATCAAAGAAATCTAGCAATGTCATTTGTAATTTTACTCAACACTTATATCATCATCCAATAATTTCCATTTCTAGGTCTACTCACAATATCCAAATATCACAAGTCCGCACAACATCCATAATATAACCATGTCAAATAGTATACCATCATCAATATCCAAAGTGTCTCTAATAATCATCATCATAACTGAATCAAGTCAACAATAACCCATGATCTAACATCTATCATCATACTATAATAAGGTCCATAATCATGTCTATAATATAATCAACAGTATCATGATTAGTAACAAAAGGTGTCAAAGGAAAGTTGGCACTACAGATTGTGTTGATAAAAAGGATGATTTTTAGATGAGTGAATGCTAATGGATGATTGTTTGATTAATTTTTTTAGGCTCGAGACATGTTATACTTAAGAGATAGAGTCTCGGACTTGTTAAGGATGATGAGATCTGATCATACTGATGTAGAGTGGGATCATTTAGATGTAGTGGGATTGGGTGGATTTAGCCATTACTAGAGGGTACCTCGGGATACAATGTCTATTATTATATTGATTGATAGATATGATCCTAGTACCAACACCTTCCTCGGTTAAGGACCGAGAGAGATGACGATCACATTAGTGGACATGTATCATATTTTAAGACTACCAATTTAGGGGGCACTAATAATGCCAGTTATAACAGAGGGTAAGATGGTTTCATTGACGTAACTATTTGGAGTAGATGCCCCATAAATTGCATTTATATATAGGGCATTCCGCATTGAGACACATTATCAACCAATGATCTGGGGAGCTATTTTATTTCTTTGATTATGATGATGATATCTTGTTATGCCTTACAAGACTCATGTGGGTCCTAATTTCCATGGGCATTAGCATGGGTAATGGAAGGTATAGTTGAAAAAAATATAGTGTTCGAGTTTTGGCTCGATGTTTCTAGCACATGTTTACTATGAAATATACATGTATGTATCTAGGAGGAGGAAAACATGGACATGGGATTCTTACTACACTATTAGGCCTATGATAACATAGCTTTGGTGAGGCCTCCAGGATGTCATAGATCATAGGGGATGACATAGATCTTTAAGTTGTATTTTTGAGATAGCAAGTCTGATCAAGCTCATTAATACGGGGCTTATAGGGGTGATGATTATTACGAGGAGGTTATGGAGGATAGAGGTAGATTATGTGAGATGGAATCCTTATAGTGGATTCCCTATATGACCTAGGACATATACGGAGTTAGCAGATATGATTAGGGTCGAGATGGATATAGGGAAAAGCTATGAGATGATAGAGGGAATCTAGATTACATGGGTGATGAGAAAGTTAAAACTAGTACAAACGATGGTTAGAGAACCTATTAGATATAATCACGATGAGGTAAAGAGGGACTTACGCGGCCATGTGATGGTGGAACCATTGGAGGAGAAGGAGATCTACGGGATACTAGTGATGATGATGTGGTATTTGGGGAGGGATATGTGGCATAGTGGACACAAATGTGGGTGGCCAAGGCCGCCGAGAAAATAACATAGAAAGGAAGAGAGGCAAAAATTCCTGCAAGATGAGAGGGTTGAGATGCATGGGTATCTATAGAGGTAGGAATATTATAGGCGGACCAGGATGTTATTCATCGGGAGAGAGATACGAGTAAGGAAGGAGGTAGTGGGGATGTGCTAGAAGAGAGATATGGCTATAAAACAATGAATCGGTACCAACAATAGTGAGCAACCTATCAGGTCACATATGGATATCTGGGTACCACATCTAAGATGGAAAGGGGTATGACATAGGGGCCTCATAGGGAGATGGTCGGATTGCTCGCCTAACATAATATCAATGGAGTAGTACCGTTGTTAGGTGAGGAGGTGTGGTACTATGATCACATTTTCATTGTGAGATTACCTATTTTCTACTCTATACTGAGAATACTTAGCTAGAGAGAGGAGAATTTTAAGATCGGTGCGATAGTTAGCATTGGGGATCATGGATAGCATGAAAAAAATGAGGCACAATAAAGGTCCGGATAGTGGAGAGGGTGGTAGATAAGTTCCCATGTTAGGAGGACATCGTGATAAATCAGGACTAAAGGTGAAAGATCTCATATTCATCAAGTAGGGTGCAAATTATATAGAGATTTTGATATCGATTTTGATTTATAGATTTTTAGATAGAACCTAGTTGAGGTCTATCATGGATGTATAAAGTGATGATTTTTTTGTGATTTCCATGTGTTGTTATGATTAAATTAGATGGATGTGATGATTTATATGCTTTGATGTTTGTTTAGATTATGGATCTTGAATTAGATGCTTGATTATATTATGGATGTTTATTTTGATTTTATATGTGATGTGACACATATTAATGATGTGATTTATACATTGATTTAATGTAGTTTAGATGTGATGGATTGGATATGATTAGATGGAAATGATGATGTAGATATTTGATATGATTTATGGATGAGATGATGATGTGTATACTAATTTGATGGATAATGGTTTATATATTGATGAAATGAGCTTAGATGATATGATGATGTAACGACATATGAATTCATATATTTGGAAAGATATGATGGACATAGATTAAATGTGATTATAATGGATATGATTAGATGTGATTATGATGGATATGATTAGATATGATTATGATGTGATGGATAGGATGTAGATGTTAACTTTGTATTGCTGATGTCATATATTTATATTAGTTGTGATTGGGGATTGATTTAAAAATATGGAATGCTTCCTATATGAATGTAATGAATTTAGATTAGAAATTATCATGATAATTTATGGACATGATGGATATAATGGGCAAGATATATATGTTATATTAGATTAGATATGTATGATTAGATGTGAACTTTATATAGACAAAACCAGACCCTAGGTATGGTGACCCAAATATAAGAATTACACTCATAACATAAGAAAGAGAATATGTGTAATATATTCTTTTAGAACAGACTGGAGGTAAAGCGTAAAAGGAAACACACACAAAGCGATGCACTTACAAAGCTATAGCCGGTGGTAACACATAACATATGATAGTTATTCATATTTTAGATCATGAAGGGAAAGATAGAACATGTGCTTGCACACATACTATTGACACAATGAGTTTTAGATGTAGCCAATACATGGGAAGTAGGTTCTCATTAGGTGGTTATCCTAGGTCTATTCCCCGACTTGAAAAACTATGGCCCAAACTTACCAATGTGGGAAGTTTTTATAGATGGAAAATTTTATTAATACAAGAAGGTTTTCTAGGATGCTTTATTTTAAATTTGTGTATTTATTATAGATATTTAGAAGGCTGAGCAATGTAGGAATACTTCATTGTCATGATATAATAAAGTATCCATCCTTGAGAGAGTGGTCTAAGATTAGGATTTTTCTTTGAATTTTTCTTTTTTATCTTTTTTTATGGAAAAATGAGATATGCATGATAGTTATCCTTTGAGGGATCATTCTATAATTTTGATATTATTTTATTTATATGAACAACATTCGTTCGAGGATTAGTCTATTTTTAGATAAGATATATATGAGCATCCCGAATTTTGACTTTTTATTATAGAGTGAGGATAGTCAAGTAGACCACTTGGAGAGGGGAAATAATATGTACAAGTGGCACTTATGGAATCTTATCATGGTTCCAATAGGTAGATAATAAGGAGATGAATGTAATGATCATGGGGTTCCTACCTAAAAGGAGGAACTTGTCCATAAGGAATATGCTATGAGCAGAGCCATGGTGCCCATATTCAAGGTCATAGATATGATAGTGATGGTAGACCACATAATTCCAAATAATTATGATGAGAGATGGAAAGGCTATTGATGGAAATGAGATCGTAGAACGTGACTAAGATCACATTGGTAGATTTGTTAATAGTAGAAATGCGATAAGTACAAGTCATTGAGAGGTTTTGTTTCCAATTTACCATCAAGGGAGGCTAAACAATAAGCTCTAAACCCATACTTATGCATGATAATATATGGTCCATTCAGTTGGGAGAAAAAATTCCATGTTGGATCCTTTCTAGAGTATTTACATTCGGATTTTATTTGGGGAAAAGGCCACTAATGTAAAAAATGTTTTCCTTAATATTATTATTATAGGCACATTTGATGCACTCTTGATAGGCATCATGATGTTGAAGATTGAATAAGTGACATTATTCTAATAATTCAAGATGTTCTAGCTTATTTTGACAATAGTCCTTGTTAGAGATGAATTCATGAAGAGAGACACACAAGGATGAGATTTCAAATTCAAGAGGAAGAATGAATTATTAGAGGTAAATGAGAGAGAAAGGAGTAGCTCGTATAGAGGTACAAATGTTAGTTCGATAAGACCAAAGAGCAAAGAGGATATGAATATGTCAATTTAGACATGCTTTGTCAACAATTTTAGAAAGGATATTGTGAAGAGTCTTATTAGTTTCTTCATCTTGAGGATAATAAGGAGATGAGAAGCTAAGATTGATGTTGAAAGAGAAGAAAATATTATTAAGATCTTTGTTTTTAAAGGATTTTTCGTTATTTGTTATGATTTTTGAGAAATACCAAAGCGAGAAGATGATATGGTGATAGATGAAATCAATGATTTTGTTATCTTTAGGGGATGCGAGTGGAATGAGTTACACCAAGTAGGTGAAGTATTATGTAGCAGTTGATGATATAATGATGATGATGAGAAGAAGGCGGATTGATGAGACCAATAAGGTTGAGGCCCCATTAAGAGAAAGGTCGAAGATCTTAATAAGACTATAAATATTTGTTAGGTGTATAGATAAAATTGGAATGTTAATGTCATTATTTAACATAATTTTTGACATATTGATATGATCTTGATTGAGGGTGGGTTAATAACAACCTATCTAAAGAACATGTTTGGTAAAGGCCAAACCACTAAATTTTCCACCATATATGTCATCATGGACTTCTTGGATAGTGTAAATAGATTCATGAGATTTAAGGAATCAAAGGAGAATACCATCATACCCATGTGTGTAAACGATACTACCAAGCATAATGTAGTGGTTGGGATGTCAAGAAAATACCTCCTACCATTTTTAGATAGGTTAGAGGGAATTTTGGATTGAGATAAATAGTCAAAGATCTGCATGTACCAAATGTTAGATTAATTAGAGTTGCCAAGATTAACATGAGGAAGCTCGTTAGTGTGAGATGGTTAACTTATATGATGGAAAAAAAGAATATTTTGAATTATTTTGTTGTATAAGAGATCAGATATCCGAGAGATGTCATAGTGTCTGCAAAGAGATTATAGGAACAAGGAATAATTTGAAAGGTATATTGATCAAAGGCCTTGAGAATAAATTTGATGATGTCCTTATACTTTTGAAGGAATTCAGTTATGCACTGATAGATACCCTGAATTTGATTAAGGATTAGTTAAGAATCACCATAGATATCAAGGATTTGAACACCGATCATGATATCGGTTTAAATACCTAAGATGAAGGCTTCATACTCAACCATGTTATTAGTGCACTCAAAATTAAGCTAATAAATAATGGGGATAATAGTTTCCTAATGAGGAATGATGATAACACCAACACCTCCCCATTTTCGACATTTAGATCCGTAAAAGAAAAGTTTCATTTGAGGGGGTATTATTCATGATCAATCATATGGAAAGATTCACTGGGGAATTTTTATGAGGAAGATGATTTTCGGGAAGAGAGGATTCAGTGAGTTGCTTAGACATAGCTTGGCCCTTGATAGATTTATGAGAGAGGAAATATAGGTAAAAATATTTCATGAGCATGATCCATTGAGTTACACGATTGTTGTGGTATGGAATAGAATGCATGGTTTTTCGAGAGGAGTGAAGTTAGTGATGAAAATTTTTTATGATTAAGAAAATAATGGTGAAGTTTAGAAGTGGAGAAGAAAAGAGTGAAATATGGATTTCCATCTTCAGTTTAGTGGGTTTCATAGTCATGGAGAGTTTGGTTGATATAATAGACAAATTTATCCTTTCCTTGATCATCGCAGTTGTTCAAACATGGCACCTAGACATGATTAGTGGCGAGAGATACAAATATAGAAAGATTCCCACTTGCGTGGAGACGTAAGAAGAGATGGAGATAGAAGTTACCGCTTGAGTTAGTTGACTACTTCTTGAAAGGCGGCATCCCACATGAAGTGAATGTCTTTGTGAAGAAGATGATAAAAAGGTTTATAAGTGTTAGAAAGATATAAGAAGAAATGGCAAACTAATTGAGGTCAAGCATTGAAGACTGTGAAGTTGCATTAGAATGAAATGTGGAGGAATTTCAAGGATAGATTTGATTTTTGAGGGTTCAAATTCAATACCCTTAATATAAATGATGAATCCAAGGAATTTTATAGTTAGGACTCCAAACAAACACTTGGCGTGATTGAGACAAAAGAAGAAATGGATGAGATCTGTGAAGATGATTTCAAGGATAGAAAGATGGTCTTGTCTACATTTATATTTACCCAAAATGTCATGAACGTAATCCTCTATTTTTTTATGGATGATATCTTGGAATATATAGGTCATAGCGCGTTGATAGGTGGACCTTGCATTTTTATACCCAAATGGCATGACATGATAGCACAGGAAGGTCCCCAAAGGGGTGATGAAATAGTTCTTATGTTGGTATCCTGGGAAATGTGAATCTGGTTTTATGTAGAAAACCCATCTATAATAGAAGGCATCTTGTGGCTGCGGTGAGGTCAATGAGTTGATCGATGTTGGAAAGGGGAAATTAACCTTTAGGGTAAGAGAGATTTAGGTCTCGAAAGTTAGTGCAGATGTAGATGTTTTTATAGGCTATGAAAAGGAGTACAATTTTAGAAACCCATTATAGATAGTTGATAGGTATGATGAAGTTTGCAGAAAGAAGGCATTGCAATTCCTCTTTGACAAGGAGGAAATGTTGGGATGCATACGCCATAGCTTATGCTTAATCACCTTAGCATTAGGGATGGTGATGATAATGTAGGTAACAATTTTTATTGAGGCCTTTCATGTTGACGTACGACCATGAAAAGGCCTTAATATGCTGGAAAGGAAGATGGTGAAAAACTATAACTCTTACAGATCAAGAGATTGACCAAATTTGAGGATGTGTGGCTCTTGGGGAGTCCCTATATTTATTTTTATGGTATATTCATTGAGAAGGGTGGATGTGTCATGAGGTAAGGACTTATGAATATGAGAGTCTTCTTCCTCGATGTAGGAAAGAATGGATTCGTCATCCCTACATCGAATATTATCAATGATAGGTGAATCCTTCTCTACCATGTTGGGGAATAAGAGAGGAATGGACCTATATTGACCTTTAGATTGATAAGTGAGTGTTTCCAAAGTGATTGTAGAGGTTAAAAACGTAGAAGAAATGGGTATGGTTTCATCCATATCCACGGGGTCATAGGATGGCGAATAATTAGTTAATGGATCAATGTGCATGGGTCATGTAGAAGAAGATGATGCAAGAGGATCGATGGGTTGATCTTTAAACCCAAGTTCAAATTTCTCATGAGGCTTACAAGATAATTTGATGATAAGATCGGGTATGCCTTATTTAGAACATCTAAGATGAAATCCCTTCCATGCACAATGATGCAGGTAGGTATAAGCGAAGGATATGTTATAGAGGAAATAAAATCCATTGGTATATGGTTTAGTATGAGGTTGACTATCGATATCGAAGAAGGGCAATCGATGCCACCATAAATAAGATTTGTTTAGAGATGAGGTCCAGAGTGAAGTAAATGATATATCCAAATTTTGGATGATATATAGGATCTTTTTCAAGTCTACCAAGTTGATTGGGTGTGGGGAAATAATTGAGGGAGAGGTATTGGTACTCCCCTAATGAAAGACGTTACATCACGGTGTCAAGAGATTCATCATTAGGTAGCTTAGATGTAGATACAAATGAGCTGGTGAATGGTTCTGGAAGATGATTCTAGTTTAGGGATGAGCACATCATTCAAATAGTAAGTAATATGGTATGTTTTGAATGGAGGAAGATCTACATGCAGAGTGTATGGATTTTTCCCTCCTGTTCACATTTAATGCAATAATGGAGTGTAGAAGGGATGTATCGCATGGCATGGATCCATAGAAGTCCAAGAAAGACATTATATTGGAACTCCCCTCAAGAATGTAAAAGATCTTTTGGACAAGTTTTTTATTATGACACATATGGGAAGGATAAATATTCCCAAATTGGGGAAAATAGTGTCATTGAAAGCATAACTAGCGGTAGGTGATTGAGTGACAATGGATTTAGGAATTTTTAGTTGATTGAAGGTATGGGATGAGATACAATTTATGATGGCACAATTTTCAATCATTGAATGATGGTTAAAGTTCTTGTTTATGTTGTAAGTGATGAAAAAGGAAGGTCATGGTATTCTGTAAGATGTCGATAATTTTAGAATCATCAAAAGATATGGAGGCGGAGGCTCTAACAGATTTAGCAAGGTCATAAATCATTGAGTCTCATTGTTGGTGATTGGGATACGATGCAAGGCTTCAAAGATATTTTATCGATGATTGGGAGATATTTGGATGAGCTCATATAGGAACATCTTAAAAGGAGGTTGATGGAGCTATTTTATGATACTTTGTTCTATGGCATTAGGCTTCAGAGATGGTGGAGCAGCTAAAATGGATAATTTGGCCTTAGATGAAGATTAAAATGGAATAGGCTTGGTACAAGGAGAATTGATGAAAAATTTGGAAAAATATTAAGATTGATTCAACGAATGAGGATCGTAAGGTCAAGATCGAGTGTCGATATGAGTGAAATCGATGAAAAGAGAAGGACCTTCTTCGAGAGGAGGTAGTGTTGGAGTGAGGGATTATGAAAAGGATTTAGATGAATAAATATGTTTAGAGGCGTTATGAGTTGTAGATTTTGTTGGAAGATTGTGGTTGGATGTGGGTGGAAGAGGGTTATCTTCTTTAATGAGAATTTTGTCCTCTTCTATGAGATTTTTGATGAGGGTTTAGAGGGACCTACAATGTTTGGTATCATATCTAGGTGAGATGATAAGAACATATGAAATTAGAGTAAAACCATATGGGTTTTTATATGCATGAATCAAGGATTTGATAGGAGGAAGAGTGATGGAAGATGCTTGGACAAGAAATTGAAAGATTTCAGATAGGACCCAATGGCGATTTTGAAGAAGAAGTTTTGTGGTTTGCGGTGGATCGATTTAGGAGTGGTGGATGAACGAAAAGTGGTGTATTACTTTTGTGAGTTTTGATGGGGTTCCTAGATTATGATTTAGTCTTGGAAGGAGGGATGGTTAGTTTTAATTCATATTTGATGATGGGTGATTTAGATGAAGGGCCCAGATACAAAAATAGATGGGCAAGGTCCTAAGATAGATGATGAGGTGTTGAATTGTTTAGATTATTTGAATTTTTGGGGCTTTAGAGGAGGGATCTCCAATTTATTATGTGGATAAGTAATAAATATTTTAGTAAGGATGCTAAGATTAATGAATTTTGGCTGCAAAGATTTACCCTTGGTGAGGATGATAATGATTTTGATTAGGGGATCCTTCGAGGAAGAATCGAGATAATTTGGGAGTAGATTGTGTTGGAGATGTGGGGATTGGAGATGGAATTGGTATTTCGATAACACATTTGATGAGATATAAACGGGTTTCAAATTGTCTGGGTCTTATAAGTGTTGGTGTAGGACAAATTAAACTTATTAATGACAAGTATGGGTTGGAACATTATTCGTGGTGTAGTAAGGGGGTGAAAGATTAAGAAGAAGGATGAAAGCTTGGTTATTTTATTAATAATCAATCTAATTTAACTTATAATGAATTAATACAATTGTTATAGGAATTGTAAAACTATGTGCAAACAAATGGGATGTTGAAACAATAAACAATAAAATTACCCATGCTCATATAATGACAAATATATGGTTTGAACCATATAACAACCTAAACAAAATGCTACAGAATACTATTCCAAAATATAATTAAAATATGATCCATAAAGAACTTACCATTTTAATAATTAAGTTACATGCGTAGAATTCACTTAGGTAAAATATCATTTACCCTAACATTCTGATAATAATGGTATAGCTGAGATACCGAATGATAGAATAGAATAAGATTGCAATGACCAAAGAGGGACGAAAGCCTCACAAATATTATTGATCATGAAATCAGATTACATAACAATGCAAGAGCTGTAATATTTATAGATATTAGACAACCTCATATGGATAGACATGACACCCTAGCAGACACCAACTACGAGATGATAAGACCCATCTCACATGCACATGTAATTACTACTAATACCAATATTGAATGCAAGTCACTAGACTAGAGTGCACATGTTGCACATTATTAAATAAAAGACAATGCAATAAAATGCAATAAATATGCCTATGCTAAATTATGCTAACATTCCCCCCCTTAATTTTGCATAGTTTCCAATGAAGTGGAGAGGAACTCTCTGATACAGTGTGAATTTGTCACGTGCAAGTGACTTAGTGAAAACATCTCGCCCTCTATTCACCAGAGGATGTAAATGGAATTGTATGTTGTGCTTCAAGACATGCTCGCGTATGAAATGAACCTGTACTTCAATATGCTTGGTTCTCTCATGAAATATTGGATTGCGAACAAGCTTTAGAACTCCTTCATTATCAACATATACTGGAGTAGATTTCTATTGTGGTAGACCAATTCCTTCCAGTATTCGGCATAGCCATATTGCTTCACAAATAGCTTCACCTGCAGCTCAATACTCTGCTTCTGTAGAAGAGCGAGAAACAAAGTTCTATTTCTTACTTCCCCATGATATCGGTCTAGATCCCATAAAGAAGACGAAGCCTGATGTTGACTTCCTATCATCCATGTTTCCTGCATGATCTGAATCTGAATATCCTATCAAGAAGAATTTTTCGCTCTTCTTGACTCTGACCAAGGTTAATCTGCACCTTTAGATATCTTAGTATTCTCTTTGCTGCTTTCCAATGACATATTTTTGGTTCTTTCATGAAGCGTGATAAATAGATGACTGCAAAGTTGATATCTAGTCTAGTATATGTCATGTAAATGAGACTCCTGATCAATTGTCGATATAGAGTTGCATTCACCGGTGGTGATGGATCGGAACGAGATAATCAAGTCTCGCTTATATAGGTGTAGCAATAGGAGTGCAGTCCATCATCCTAAATTTCTCGAGTGTTGTCTTGGTGTATTTCAACTGCGACACAAATATATGATTCTCTTTTTTCCATATTTCCAACCCAAGACAATAGTGCATGAGCCCGAGATCTATCATGTCGAACGATCGATTAAAATCCTTCTTTGTTGATCGATCATCTTCATGAACTACACCGTAATGACTAGATCGTCAACATAAACAACCACAATGACAATCTCCCGCCTTGCTTTTTTTTGAGGTAGAGATTGGGGTCATAAGGATTCCTTTCGAATCCATGACTTATGAGATTCTCATCAATTTTGATGTACCATGCCCGGGTGCCTGTTTTAGGCCATATAGAGATTTTATGAGTCTCCGCATACCATCATCTCTTTTCCGGTATTACATAACCCTCCTGGCCGAGTCATATAGACTTCTTCTTGCAAATCTCCATTAAGAAAGGCACTTTTCACATCCATTTGGTGGACTTTCCAACCAAATTGTGTAGCTAGAGCAAAGATCATCCTGATTGTCTTGATCTTGGCTGTGGGAGCAAATGTCTCCTCATAATCAATGCCTTCTTGTTGTGCATACCCCTTTGCTACAAGTCTTACTTTATACTTGTCAATAGTCCCATCTGATTTGTACTTAGTCTTGAATATCCATCTGCATCCAATGGGTTTCTTCCCTGGTGGAAGGTCGACAAGTTGCCATGTGTTGTTCTTCATCACTGACTGATACTTTGAATCCATGGCATCTTTCCAAGATTTTGATTGTAGGGCTTCCTGAACTATAGATGGCTCAACTGTTTCAACAACTCTACTCATTAGGGCATAATTAACCTCTTCATGAGCTTGACTGTGAGTTCTAGGTCCAAGATTGGATGATGTGCTAGGTGCTTCATCCAAATTTGCATCTCTTATTAATTGAGTATACCATTTAGGTAACTTCTTAGTTGTTCCATTGGCTTGTGGTGGATCCAAGTTTTCACCATCATCCAATTCATCATTGTCATCTTCAGTGGGAACATCAAATTTTGTCTTCACAAGAGGTGTATTCTGCATGTTTGTTGAGTCATTGAGTGGAGCATCTGCTTGTTTCTTCTCAAAGAACTCAACATCCCTACTTGTGTATACTTTCTTTGCTTTCGGATCCCATAATCTGTACCCAAGTGCTTCTTCACTGTATCCAATGAATATCAATTTCTCAGCTTTCATATCCAACTTGTTCCTATTCTTCTTGGGTATGTGCATGCTAGCTTTACACCCAAATACTCTTAGGTGTGCAATTGATGGTTTCCGATTTGACCATGCTTCTTGAGGTGTCACTCCTTCAAGAGCTATTGTGGGCACTCTATTCAACAAATAGATCGCAGCTTCTTGCAGCCTTCGCCTAAAATGTCTTTGTTAAACCCGAGTCGTCAATCATACATCACACCATTTCCATGATAGTACGATTCCTTCTTTCAACTATACCATTCTCGCTATGGTGTGTGTGAGTAGGAGGCATTTGTCGATGAATCCCATAAGCTTCTGTGTAAATCTTGAACTCATTACTTGTGAATTCCCCCTCGATCCGAAAGGAGAGTTTTGATCTTGCGACCAACTTCATTCTCAACAAGTGCTTTGAACTTCTGAAATGTCTCAAAGGCTTGACTCTTGTTTCTTAGACAATATATCCACATCTTTCTTGAGTAGTCATCAACACAAAGCATGAAGTATTGACATCCAGAATGACTTGGTTGCATGGGCCCGCAAAGATCGGTGTGCACCAAATCAAGATTTCCCTTAGCTCTATATGTGTTCTTCTGGAAGGGTACTCTGTGTTGCTTTCCAGCTAGGCAATTGTGACACTTTTCAGTGTTGTGCTTGAGTGTAGGCAATCCTTTCACCATGTTTCCCTTTTGAAGTGTTTGGAGATAGCCAAAACTGATGTGACCATATCTGCGATGCCATAGTTCTGCAGATTGTGTGTCTTTGGCCACTAGAGCTTGATCATCCTTGTGGACAAAATCAAGTTGGAACATGCGTCCCACATTGGAGGCTCTTGCTACAATCTTGGAACCTCTTGACTTATCTCTTATCAAGCACACTTTTTCTCCATTATTACTGTCAAAATCCAACTTCAAGTTGTGATCAAGGAGTTGACTAACTGATAGCAAATTCTTGGTCAACCCAGGTACATACAATACATTTGTGATTTTGCAGTCATGCTTTCCAAGAGGTAGTGAAATGTTTCCAATCCCCTTGACACTGTATGATGAGTCATCACCTAATGACACATGGTTCTTGTTAGGTGAGTCACGCAATGTGTAGAACCAATCCTTGTGTCCAATCATGTGTCGAGTTGCACCCGAGTCAACATACCAGATATCTTGTGTGGACTTGGTTTCTTCATCAAATTGAATGCAGAATACATGTGGTGTCCTTCATCCGAATCATCCTCATGTTCAGTGATGTACCTTTGTTATTTGGGTTTTCTTTCACAATTACCGTTTTTGCCCTTGATTGTTGTTGTTGTTGGACTTCCCTTTATTTGAATTATTGTTACCCTGTTGGTTATTGGGTTTTGAATTGCTTGATGAACCCTTTTTATAGGAATTGTACCAACAATATTTGATGTCATGTCCCCCTCTATTACAAATGGGACACTTCTTGGTGTTGTCTCGTTGACTTTGATTTTGTTGGGACTTCTTGTTATTGGACTGAAATTTCCCCTTTCCTTTATGATTGGAAGATAGTGCTTGCTCATCTTCATGATCTTTGTTGTTCATTGCCTCTTCTTGTTGGAGTAGATTGACCAACTTCTCAAAGGTGACTGTGTGTTCACTCATATTGATAGTTGTCACAAAGATTCTGTAGGAAGGAGGAAGTGCTCGCAACACAATTGGTACAAGGTCTTCATCACTTATCTCTTTTCCCAATGCCAATAGAGATGCCCTCAAAGTAGCAACTCGTCTCAAAAAAACTTCAACCTTCTCATTGTGCTTGAACTTGAGAGTATGGGTTGTGATAGTAGGTCGAGGATGGCATTCTTGTTCTTTGCCTCATAGATCGTGCTCAACTTATCCCATGCATCCTGGCCGATGTGGCATCTCTAATGTGGGGCCGCACATCATCCGTTACACTAAACAAGATGATCAACTTGGCCTTTTGATTGGCCCTCACAAATTGAGCTTGTTGTCTTTCCATCTACAATCGTCTATAGGTCTTCAAACTCAAGTAACACCTTGATCTTCGGTTTCCATGTAGCATAGTTGTCTCCTCTAAGCAGTTGTGAATCTGGCAAGAAGAACTTTGGTGCTTGTGCACCCATTTCTACAATCTGAATTTCTGAAACTCTGAATTTCTGACAAAGGGTAAGGCTCTTATCACTCCAGGTTTATGGTCTCCCTCTCAATATACCGTCAAGCCGATATACCAAACCTTTCTATATATGCTCCCTTCTAATATACCCATCGGTACGTGGAAGAAGATCACCCTTTCAATATACCCATCAGTATGGAAAGAGGTGTTAACGCACGTGAAAGAATTTAGTACGTGGTACTTAGACAGTACAGAGAGGGGTTTGTGCAAGCACAAACGGATGGGAAGGCTGAAATGTGTGTGTATTGTGTCCTTATTACTCCCCGTCAATTTTATAGGGTCGATGGCCGTAAGACATTTAGGCAGCTATGTTAGGCATTAAGTATGCAAGAGTAGTCGCGACGGCATCACCCGTAAGCGCTTCCCAGAGGCACCGTATATACCGAACGCTGCTATGAGATCAAAGATCTCGTGTGATAGAACCAAACATAAAATAAAAAATTTGTACCTTTTTTTTTCACTTTATGCACCAATATTAGTACAAAATGCTCCAAAATTACATTGAAATGAAGTTTTTGTGTCCCCCCTCTTTACAAAAAAGGGTTTAGAATCACAAAATACACAATTTAGGCCAAAAATATTTTTTTACCCCCAATAGGTGTTTTTCCACTAAATTTAGTGGTGGCTCTAAATGTGTTTGGTGAGCTTCTAAATTTGGAAATCTCCCAAAATTTATTAATTTCTCCAAATTTTCTAAAAAAATAATTTAAGAAAAATATGGAGAGAGGGAATTGAACCGCTTAACCTCGTTTGTTCCCAAGATCCAAACAAACAATCTGAATATTGTTTTCACCTTTTCTCACAAACCGTGATTTGGGTTTTTCTAAAATTTTTACAGCAGCATCATACAATATTTTTCTTGAAACTCAAAAAATTTCAAAAGAATCGGAATCTTAGTTTTTGAGATCTTACCAATTTACCAGCTAGATCTGATTTTTTTTTCCAAAAAAAAATGATCCAACTTGTACAGACTTTTCGTCATATGTAGAGGCCGAATCTGAAGATGATGTAAACTGAAAAGTTGTGCGCCTCCTTCTTATCTTTCCAAAAAAAAATGGTACATCAATCTGACATTGTATGAAAAAGTTACGTCCTTTTTCTAAGAGCTATCTGCTGGAATTTTGTTGACGGAACTGCTTCAACCTTTGCTCCCGAATTCTTCACACCTCCACTTTCAGATCTGATTTTTTTTTTTAGATCTGATCTTTTTTTTTTTCTTTTGATCTGCAATTTTTTCAAGATCTCTCTCCTTTTTTTTTTTTTTAAGATCTTTTTTTTTTCACAAATCTTTTTTTTTTTTAGATCTGCAATTTTTTCCAAGATCTTTCTCCTTTTTTTTTTAAAGATCTCCAAATCTGAAATATTCTACCAATATATTAGATCAATTGGCTATGCCAATGACTAAAAAAAAAATTTACCTTCCAAATAAGTGGATAGGTCAAATTTTAGTTGATGGATGCTTGGGAGGAATGGAGGCTACGGGATGCTTCAATGGCTCTCCTTTGATGCAGATCTTCTTCTCCAATGGATCCTCTCCAATAGTGCTCCTCTTCAACCTTGCTTGGATAGAACCTACTCTGATACCAAATGATAATAATGGTATAGCTTAGATACCAAATGATAGAATAGAATAAGATTGCAATGACCAAAGAGGGACGGAAGCCTCACAAATATTATTGATCATGAAATCAGATTACATAACAATGCAAGAGTCAGTAATATTTATAGATATTGATGTGCTCATATGGATAGACATGACACCCTAGCAGACACCAACTACGAGATGATAAGACCCATCTCACATGCACATGTAGTTACTACTAATACCAATATTGAATGTTATCTAACATAGCAATATTGAATTCAAGTCACTAGACTAGAGTGCACATATTGCACATTATTAAATAAAAGACAATGCAATAAAATGCAATAAATATGCCTATGCTAAATTATGCTAACACATTTCTCTTAATTTTTCATTTTTCAAGGGATGAGGATATGAACTCTTTAAATAACTTGAACTTTTCACGCAAGTGACTTTGTGAATATATCTTCTTGTTGTTGAGCCGTTGAGAAAAGCAAGTCAGATATTGTGTTTCAAGACATGCCCGTAAGAATGAAATGTACTTGCATCTCAATGTGCTTTATTATTTCATGAAAAACTAGATTGCGAACAAGTTTGATAAGACATTCATTTTCTACATACGTGGTGGTCTGGGTTTGTCCCGTGGTATTCCAAGTCCTTCAAGTATGTGACGTAGCTATCGCTTCATGACAACTTCTCCAAAAAAGTGATAATCACTTCTATGGAAGAGAGAGAAAAAATTGTTGTTTCTTTCTTCCCGTGATATTGGTCCATATCCCATAAATAACAAAAACCTCGTTATCACCTGAATCAAAGCACTTCGGATGTTGATCAGATTTCTAGTTTGATCACTCTAAGCATCCAGTGTGATTGGATAACATGGGTACTATCTCCAAGTTGTGGGACTTGCTACTTGAGATAGACCTCCAGAGAAAGCTGGTTCTTGCTCCTAAACTACCTGCCACAATCTACTCTAATGCAGGAGAAACTAGCTATTCTAACCTAAAATTCCAAGGGACCAGAGAGAGAATGCATAAAATGAAAGCCTACACTAAAGCGGTGATACACCAGAAAAAGAGGGTGTGAGAGTAATCTCCAAATGTGTGAAATACAGAGGCAAAGTGCACACTAGAAGAGGTGATGACAGTTCACCATAATCCAGCAAAATGCATTCACAGCAATATTCCAAGCACACACAATGATAATGAATTCCTGCAAGAACATAATAAATAGACACAATATACTTGTAGAAAGATTAAAGGGGCAAGAAGAATGCAAGGAAAACAGCAAATAGGGAAAATATATCCTGGCGATATTTTATTGCTTCATGATATGCACAATTTCTTCAATCTATTACAAGATAAGGGCCTGATCACCATGCAAGGAGTCCACTACAAGGGCCTCAGTAACACACCGGCTTCACAAAGCAATTTTTGACAGAGCTTTGTTACCCACAAACTCTCCCCTTACAATGAGCCCAAGCACTCCAATTTATAGAAAAATGAGAAGGAAAAGAGAAGGGAAAATGGAAATCCTGAAATCTATCCTTCAACCACCTGTAAGAGGCATTAAATTGAGTGAAAAGGTTGTCCATTACTTGCAAAAGGCTCCCCATACTGTCCCATGTGCTGCAGCAGAGAAAGAATGATGACCATGCCTCTTAATTGCACTCCCAGCTACCAAATAAAACACTGTTCTGAACCTGGCCACGTTTCCTTAAAAATCTCAATCAATTTCTGATCAAAACTATAATTTCTTGATTTCTGTGCATCGGGTTTGGAACCACGATTCCAACGGTACCAATTTTGTGCAATTTCGTTGAGAAATGCAAAAGTTATGGCCTTCTGAGTGTGGGCAGCAATTTTGGGTAGTAGGGGTTTTCTGTCATTTGACGGGAATGAGCATTGACGACTGAGCAGAATATGTTTTTTTATTTAAATATGTGGCATAGAGGACGCCGTGCTCGTTCTCCGTAAAGTCTAATTTTATGAAAATCGGAGCTCGTGAGTCAAAAGTTATGGCCGTTTGAAGTTTCCGGACCAAACGTTGACTTTTCTTCCCCGCCTTGCCGCATTTTGGCTTTTCGCGCCCCGCACGCCCTTGCCCCATTTGGCAAAGGCTGAAATTTCCCATTTCGCCGAACGGCCGGGTTCGCGTACCTGAAATTTCATATGTCCCATTTGGTTTCGACCAACATGTCCGGGACAAATTCACCTGCCTTCAGCGGCTCGCGCCCTTTGTCATCCCAGAATCTGCTCCTTAGGACAAAAGTTCTCATTCGCCGGTTCGGCCGGTTAAGTTCGTGTACTTTTGGCCCGCGAGTCCCAAATCTGCTTCGGGCTGCCTTGACTCATTTCGCCCGGTTGCCGGCCGGTTCGCGTCTTTTGTCCTTTCGTACTCAAAGGCGACCCTCTCAAGAAGATTAGCCAATTTTTCTCTCTTTTCGCCTGATTTCCGCGTCCCGCGCGTCCTTTTGGCCCGGATGTCCCATTTGCTTTCGGACCGTCTGTGCTCATTTCGGCCGATCCGCGCCTTTTTGTCCCACTTGTCCCAAATGCTTCTAGGACTAGGACTTAGCCGATTTTCACAAATTTTTCTGGATCAACCTACTTGCTTTCTGCAACTTTTTTCCGCGTTTTCTCAGAGCTTGCTCTTTTCAACCTGGACAGGAGAGTTAGAAAATTTCCTGAAGGGACCCTAGAAACCTGATTTTTGCTCTGAAACAATCAATTTGCCTGGGACTTGAATATTCTGATGCATGTTATCAAAATTTACCCTGGGGGGTGAATTTTGGATAACAAAACCCTAAAGTGGATTTTCTATCATACACTTTACATGCATGATCTTAATTTGAATATCTAGACAAGAATAAGTTTTCGTTCTTCTTATATTCTAGACCGATATCCACTATTCCCTTGAGATATCTTAAAATGCACCTTGTTTCCTTCCAATGAACCTCGATAGATATAGCTCACTACAAATTTGATTTCTAGTCTAGTGTAGGTTAGGTAAATGAGACTCTCAATCAATTGTCGATAGCGAGTGGCATTTCATGCAAGAGATGGATCTGAATGAGATAAATATAATTTGTTCTCCATAGGTGTAGAAATAGGTATGCAATCCATTATCACAAATTTCTCGATTTTTCTTGGTATATTTCAACCGAGAAACAAATATGTGAATCTCTTTTTCATTACTTCTAATCCAAGACAATAATACATTAGCCCGAGATTTGTCATGTTGAATGATCGGTTAAGATCATTCACTACCGGTGATGACTAGATCATTGACATAGAAAACAACAATCACAATCTTGGTAGGAAATCAATATGTTAGTTCTCTACATTTGTATATGTGTAAATAATAACTAAATTAGTAATTTTAGTAATTAGTTTTGAATATTATATTGTTATATAGTTATAATAATATAATATATATTGTTGTCACCCGTAACTATTCGGGGTATCCATTCCTATTTTCTAGGACGTTGTTGTGCCTACCTTTGTGGGTATGTATTAGCCATTGTATTATTAGAAATAATATAGTGTGAAATAATATAGTTTTGTGAAATATTTTATTATCTTGTGAATGATTTTCATGCTAAAAACTCCGATCCTTTATATTTCTGTAGATGTGAGTCTTGATTTGACAAAATTGTGTATCAAATTCTCTATCTGCAAGTATTACTTTTTCCTTTTTTTTTTTTTGGGATTGGAAAATATTTTATTGGCTCTACAGCACTTGCATTTTCAATCAAAATTCTCTTTCATCCATTTCTATCATCAGAGTAATTTGCAGTTGCTTCTTTTATTTCAGGAGACTTGCATAGGAAGTAAAAGTTTAGATTTTCTCAGGTCAACCCACCCCAGACGTGATTCTCACCATTGATATTCACTATCATTTTCAGTACACGTCTGTTGTTTTGATATTTTCATTTTGAGTTTATGATCTCCAGAGATGATCTAAGTTGAGCTGCGTGCCTCAAGGAGAAAAAAATTAGTTTTTCAATCTGCCAATAGATCCTCGTTGCTCACATTCTACTTGACCAACTTGGATCGTAGAGTTGTATAGTTGATCTGTAGAGTGGATCACAGAGTGGTATAGTGGATACAACTTGATGTAAAGACTATAGATCTCGAACTCTCCCGCCAATTCAACATCGACCTCTAGAAGCAGCTACAATACGCCTCTTTGTAGCATCTTTGGCCCTGACAGAGACCCGTATACATCTGACATCCTCAATCCACATCATAGATCCACGTGCAAGTTACTCTAATACAAGTTCAGTTCAAATCAATTTTTGTACCAAACAACATTTCTTCAACTCATTATATGGCTCAATATCGCTTTGTCTCAGATTCAACACGGTTATCCACGATATTTTTATCCAAAACTTGCATTCATTTCTGTAAAAGTGAGAAGGTGCCTTCAATATTGGATAGTCATGGCATTAGTTACTAGATTTGTGGATACGGTTTGGTATGGATAGACATGTCAAAAGGTTTGCATTAAATACAACAAGTCTATACAACCAGCTCAACTCAATACATAAACATATGGTGCCTGATAAATAGATTTTCTTCATTGAAGTATTACATGACTATCGAGACATTCAACAGATTATAGTTTGACTTCAAATTATATATATGTTGTGCTTATTCAATGGTTTCATGGTCAGATTGGTGATTTATAGAAGTCCTTAGATCTAAGAGGATTGATAATCATGTTTTTACTTTTCATTCAATGTTTGTAAACAAGTAGTGTTATAGAATATGATCAATGTATCCATAAGTCACGTTTATATTTGGTTTAACATTGTGTGTACATATTATTCTATATTGAGTTATGAACTTCTCATTAAAATCATTCTTTATAAAAAAGTAAATAGTCTGGTATGTCATCAAAGTGTAACAAGAATATAAATATTGATTGTCATAGTTGTCACCATTGTTGTTTTCATCATATTTCATGTGTCTATTCTTAGTCACCATCCATGTTATATTTAAGTGTAAAAAAATGTCTATCTAAAAGTTTAGTCTTTTTGGGTCCATTGTCAAAAGCTCAAAGATTCAAATATTGTAAAAATAAATAAAAAGTTTTCCTTACGAATGCATTTTCGGTGTTACCCGACGTCCAGTGCAACTAATGATCCTCAAAAGCAAAAATTTTTGAGCTAGCAGCATGAAATTGGAGGATGGAGGCAAAGAAAGGTTGGAGGTCATTCAATGACCTCTCTTTAGTCACAACGATGGGGTCACATAGATGATTTGGTGGATTTTTTTCAGTTGTTTGTTTGCTTCAGTTTGCAGTGTTCCATAAGTGGAAATTTCACATTGAGGGGGAACATGATCCAATGTTCCATTTCCATTATGTCAACTTCTTCTACGTATGTACGAGTAGCATATTTCAACATAATTTTTGATGTTATTCCTCGCAATGAGATGTGATGAGGGCAGAGAATAGTACTTGGAATATAATGATGTGGTTGTAGGTAAACCACTTGAAAACCTTCATTTGTGGTTTATGGTAAACCAATAGAAAAACCACCATTTTTGGTTGTTGATAATCCATTCCCAAAACCATCACCTTGTGGTTTGTGGTAAACCAATTACAAAACCACCATTCTCGGTTTGTGGTCAACTTTTTGCAAAACCATTCTTTAGGTTTGTGATTATCCTGTGAAAATCACGAGATCATGAGAAGGTGCAAGTATAAGACATGTTTTTCCCATGTTCGCACTAAGGGGGGAATGTTAGGAAATCAATATGTTAGTGCTCTACATTTGTATGTGTGAATAATAATTACATTGGTAATTATTATTATAGTGAATGTTAGTAATTAGATGTTCAATATTATATTGTTATATAGTTATAACAATAGAAAATATATCGTTGTCACCTATAACTATTCTTAGGTATTCGTTCCTATTTTCTAGGATGTTGTTGTGCCTACCTCCGTGGATATATATTAGCCATTGTATTAGCAGAAATAATATAGTGTGAAGAATATTATTGTCTTGTGAATGTGTTTCAATCTCTAATCCTTTATAAATCTATCCACCTTTCTTTTTGAGGTAGAAATTGGGATCGTAAGGATTTCTAAAAAATTTACGAGATGCTTATCAATTTTGATGTATTAAGCCTAGGGTGCATGTTTAAGGCCATACAGATATTTCTTGTGTCGTATACCTTTTCTTCTTGACCAGTGCAATATAACCCTCAAAGGTTGAGTCATATAGAATTCTTCTTGTAAATATCCATTCACGAAGGAACTTCTTACAAATTTCCAACAAAACTATATGGCTAGAGAAAAGATCATCCCGATCATTTTGATATTAGATGTAGGAGAAAATGTCTCCTCATATTCAATGCCTTATTTTTGTGCATACCCCTTTACTACTAGTCTTTATTTTACTTGTATATGGTCCCATCTACCTTGTACTTTGTTTTTAATATCCATCTACATCCAATGGGTTTATTCCTTGGTGGAAGATCGACAAGTCATTGCCATGTGTTTTTTTCATTACTTAATTGTACTCAACATACATGGCATATTTCCAAGATTTCGACTATAGGGATTCTTGGACTATAGAGGGCTCATCATATTCAATAACTCTACTCATTAAATAAAAGTTTATTTCTTCTCTTGCTTTACTGTGAGTCCTTGGTCCAATGGTGGATGTATCTGGTGGAGAATCCATTCTTGCATCTTCTAGCATGATAGTATACCACTTGTGCATACGTTGAAATAATCCTATGGGTTGTGGTCTTATCTAATTATCACCATCATACCCATATTCACTTTCATCATTTGTGGGAACATCATCTTCTATTTTTACAAGTGGTGAAAAATCTACATCAGGTGAGTCTGGAGGAGGAGTCTCTTCTTCCTTCTTCTTAAAAAACTCAACATCTCTGCTAGTGTAGAATTTATTGGCCTTTAGATCCATCAATTTGTACCCAATATTTTCTTTACTATACCAAATGAATATTAGTTTTCGTGATTTCATATCCAATTTCTTTTTTTCTTCTTGAGTATATGCATATTGGTTTTGCACCGAATACTTAAAGGAGTGCAAGACATGGCTTCTTCTTTAACCATGCTTCATGTGGTGTTACTCCTTTAAGAGAAAGTTTTGGCACTATGTTCAACAAATACACTTGTCTTCATTTCTTACGCCGAAAATGTCTTTTCTAGTCCATAATCATTGATCATGCATTGCACCATTTTAATGATAGTGTTGGTGCTCAATTTAATCTCACCATGTTTGTTAAAAATTTCTCAGTCCACATGGTTTGAAGTATTCTCTATCTCCCTATATGGATGTGTGAAATCTTTCTCCTTCATTTGGTTGTCATTATCAGTCCTTTCCTTGGGTTATGGATCACATTGAGTCTTGGTTTTATTTATAGTTTCTCTGTCCATCATAAAAATTTTGTTATTTGGGCATGAATGTCGTGGTTCCCCTTTGTTTTATTTTTCCATGGTTATGTTTTCCCTGTCAAATTTTATCCCAATGCCCACAAATACATGGTCTTTTTTTGATTGGATGCAGCACATCAGGTCTATTTGGTGAACTTTTCACTTTTTCACAATTGTAAAAAAATCCAAATTTATCTTGCAGCCCGATAGTTTCTAATTGGCTATTCAACAATGTTTAGCGGGAAGGTGATTTTCATACTTTCACCTCGAATATGTACACATGTCATAAGTCGAGCCATTACCGGAAGGCGGGCCCTTTTTGTGTTTTGAGGAATTATGGCAAAAGGAATGAAAATATAAAAGGAATGCCTAAGGCCCATAAAAGGACACATGGCGGTTTGAAAATTCAAAGGTGGAGAGGTGGGTCACCGGAGGTATTTTGGATATTTTAGCTTTGTTTTTGAAATGGAACAAAGTTATAAAATGAGCTGTGATTCCGTTAGGGACCAAATAATGTCACATGTTTAAGTCAGCATTGAAAATTCAAAGTGGGAAGGTGGGTCGCCGGAGGACTTTGGAACTTTTATCCTTGTTGTGAAAAAAAGGAGTAAGGTATAAAAGTGAAGCGCGGCCCTGGAAATTTCCCAGATAAAGCCACATGTCGAGTCTACATCAAAATCGTGAGGGCAGGTCATCGAGGTATTTTGGAAATTTTGGCTTTGTTTTGAAAAGGTAAAAAGGTGTAAAATTAAGTCGTAACTCTGTCATTGCCTAGGAAAGACAGTGTAAAACCTATATAAAAAGTAGATGGGTGGCCCAAATTCTCCAAAAATGCACAATTTCCTTAAGTGATACAAAATGTGAAAAGCACCCCTAGCCCACTATAACTCAAATCTTGTCCTCGTGAATCGCCCATGCCTATTTGGGGACCCGCCCTAAATTTTACTTTTGAAAGAGCGCCAAGAGACACGTGGAGGATTCCGCTAGCCCTGCCCATACTTAGACTTTTCTATGGCCGAGGAAATTTTCTTAGGCCCGTGGCATGTGTAGAGAACCCGCACTCATTCTAGGATCTACCTCTGGGTCTTACCTTTGGAGTCACGCTAAGGAGACATGTGGAGGTTTCTACTAGATCTTCACATACTTAGACTTTTCAAATGTCCGGTGTAACTTTGTCAGACCCTAGACATGTGGAAAGCCCGCATTTATTTGGGATTCCTTCTTTTGAGCTTTATACAAAAATGTGCCAAAGAGACACGTGGAAGATTCCGCTAGCTCCGCACATACTCATACTTTTAAAAATCTGGTACAGCTTTGTTAGACCAAAGGTCACATGGTTACCTATGCTCATTTGAGGATCCATCTCTATGTCTTACCTTTGGAATTTCGCGAAGGAGACAAGTGGAGGTTTCCATTGGATCTTCCCATACTTAGACTTTTCAAGTGTCCAGTGCAAATTTGTTGGACCATAGACATGTGGAAGGCCCGCGTTTGTTTAGGAGTCTTTCTTTTGAGCTTCATACCAAAACAACGCTGAAGAGACACGTGCAAGATTACATTGGCTGCCCATACTTAGAGTTTTCAATGGCTGAGGAAAATTTCTCAGACCCTAGGCACGTGGCACCTTCTATTGGTTCTTAAACTTTTTCAACAACTGTCCTGGGCCGAGACACGTGGAGAGCCTGCGCTAGTTTGAGGTCCCGCCTCTAGAATCCATCTTTGAAGTTTCACCAAACAGACACGTGGAAGCATCCACTGGAACTTCCCATGCTTGGAATTTTAAGTGACCGATGCAACTCTCTCGGGTTATGAACACGTGGAGGGCCCACACTTGTTTGAGAACCTGCCTCTAGAATTCACCTTTGTAGTTGCACCAAGGAGACACGTGGAGGCTTCCACTGGCTCCTCTTTTCACTTGGTCGACTCGGACTTGCAGCATAGATATATGATATAATCTATGCGAGGGCACTCATTTCTGAGAGGCACGAATGTAGGTATCCATGTGAGGGCACTCATTTCTCAAGGTGTATTCTCAAAGGTGAAAAGGATTGCTTGTCAGATCAAGCCATATGGAGCCACCTGAGAATTATTAAAAAGGGGATTTCTTGCATGACAGAATAAAAGAATGATTAAAAAGACTATCAAAAGTTATGGCATGGTGCCCCAATCATATCTGATGAAAGTAGGAAATGTGAATGGCTCACAACTTTTCCACAGGAAAAAACAAAGAGGAATATTCTCTTGAAGATTTAGACTTTTGGGGGAAATTGGGATGAGTGAGCAAGTGAAATTGTATAAATGCAATGAGAATAATCTTACAAATGGTCGGGGTTAATTTTTATTGGAAAGTTTGACAAAAAAACCATTTTCCCGATAGACCATATGAGAAACTTGTTTATTTTCATGTGTTTTAGATTTAATCACGTCAAGATTGTTGCAAGTGTACAACCATTGAAAATCTCTGAGATTGTTCAAGAAACTCTCCCCTGCTGATGAATCTAATGAACCTTGAAATTAATCTGTGTTGATCATGAGCATTATTGTGTTTGTCTCATTTCAGAATGTTTTCAAATAGTTTTTCTTGTTCCTGTTGCAATCTTATGTTGAAATCCCTATGAATCACACAAGATCTCATCCATGTGTTAGTATTGTTTCATTTGCAATTTCATTTTTGAGAATATCTTTCATCTTGTGATGCAAATAAACAATTTAAAATCACTTTACTTTCATTATGTTGATAAAGATTGTTTATAAGTCTATGAGTGTATCTTAGGTGTGATGAATCGGGGACTTTTAACATTAAATTGAATCTTTATCATGATCCTTTGTGTTGAACTCTTTAAGAGTGTATGAAACCATGCTTATCTAGGCTTCCATTGATACACACCTTCTAGTTGAAGGAATATTTTGGCTATTTTGAAGTGTTTTGTCTCGTGAGTTTTCCAATAGTTGTAAAGGTTTTCAAAGATCGGTATAATCAACTTTATCTTGCTTAACATCCCACAAAAAAATCTCAAAAGATAAATCCTACATGAACTACCCCTGTTTGTACTATGTATCCACAAAGTTTAACAATTTCTACTGCCAAAATATGCGAACATAATAAGGATTCAATTATTGTCTTTAGTAACCCGAACCTTGTCTGGAAAAATTTCCACTCTCTAGTGTGACAACTCATGAAAGTTAGATTGTGTTGCATTGGTCATATTTTCTCAAGGTTCTTGGTAACATTGTGCAAATAAGGATCTCTTAATATCCTTCACCAACACGGGTTACAGAACGGGTCCTCTCACCCTAGTTGAACGCACAACCTAAAGTAGTGAGGGTAAATCAAACTCAGTAAGGTGCTATCCATTTCTCCAATACTTGAGTGACAAAGAGTTAGTTAAATCCCTTCCTAGCTACAAAACAACTTATCTCATGATACATATGTCTCTAAGCATCCTACCAGTTTCTTGATGTTGCTCAACCCTCGAAGGAGAATCAATTTGGATACCAACACCGAAGTGGTACCATTGTTAGACATTATTTGAATTGTAGAGGATTTATTTGAACACCAAGACCTATTTTTGGCACCAACACCTTAGTGGCACCATTGTTGGGGATTATTTGAACAATGGGACCTATTTGTGCAGAAACAACACCTTACCTGGCACCATTTCCGGGGATTATTTGAACACCAGGGACCTATTTGTGTGGCAAAAACACTTGATTGGCACCATTTTTGGGGAATTATTTGAACACCAAGACCTATTTGTGTGGTAACAACACCGCTTCCGGGGAATTATTTGAACACTCGGACCTATTTGTGTGGAAACAACACCTCAGTGGCACCATTTCGGGGATAATTTGAATTGTAGAGGAATGGTTTAAAATCGAGACCTATTTGTGTGGGAACAACACCGAAGTGGCACCATTTATCGGGAATTATTTGAACAATGGGACCTATTTGTGCAGTTACAACACCTCGGTGGCATGGTTAACGGGGATTATTTGAACACCAGGACCTATTTGTGTGGAAATAACACCTTAGTGGCACCGATTCTTTGGGGACCATTTTTACCAATGCATATACATACCGACCTCGGTAATGTTTCTTACACGATTTAAGTGAAAATCTGTTGTTTAAGTGTTAACCTTTGTTGAGATCTGTAAGATTTGTGCAAGATTACAAGTTCATTGTGTAGTATTTAAAGTTTCTAGTGGTTATTGCACTAAATTTTCATAAATATTGATAAATGTGGGTAAAGGAAGGTTGGATCTATTAAGATTTGTAGAAATTAAGCATTGATAGACACTTGGCAAGTTACTTATAGTGCATCTGCACAACTAAGGTGAAAATATTTAGTGGCAACTCGTGTTGAATTGAAATTTTTATGATTACCAATGTCTTAACCCATGTCATGTGAAATTTTTCACTAATCTATGTAAATATGGAGGGAAGAAGGTCTTTCTTCACTAGGGACCCTACTAGGAAGTTATTTCCAGAACTAGGAAAGAAACATTTAGAAGGAAAACAAATTTGGAAAGTAGTAGGAGATCGTGAGACAAAAAAGAAGATATCGGTTTTACGAAAGTTGATCAATCTGTGGTCAAGATTACCACCATCTACAAGTGATTTTGAACCAAGTAATATTTATATAAATTTGAGTTCTCCAACTGGAGAGGGGCCATCATTTATGTCTGAAAAGTGTGCTTCTTATTTTTCCCTATTTCTTCCAAGATTGATAGGGTTTTCCAATAAACTGAGTCATTATAGGATATTTTCTTTAAGAGTTATACTCATGTGCCCCAAATACCTCTCATCCCTTATCATTTTGATTCACCTACAAGATCACCTCCTCAAGGCAATATGGCCCAACCTCCACCTAGACCTCATTTTGTTGTCAACACTTTTGGATCTATAGATTTCAGAGGTATGGTTGGATATCCTAATATGGTGCCACAAGATGTCAAAAATAGGTTGCCAAAATTTCAAGGGAATAATGCCATCATTGGTGACCACCATTTAAAACTCTTTGTCAATATGATGGAATATTTTGAAATTGAGTTTGAAGACGTGTATGTAAAGTTGTTTATTCATACTCTTGAGGAGGATGCACGTGATTGGTATAAGGATTTACCAGATAATTCAATAGATTCATGGAACGAGATGAAAAATGCCTTTAGATTGCAATATGGGGATAAGAAAGATCCCAGGTTCCTTTTATCTAAATTTGAAAATATAAATAAAAATCCAAATGAATCTATCCATGATTTCAATACTCGATTCAATAAGACCTTGAATAGGCTACCTAGAATCCTAAGGACAACTGATGATTCATGTTTGATAAAATATTATGATGCTTTTGATAAATAGGTTGCTTATTACTTGAGAGATAAGAACACAAGAACATTGAGGTAGGCTTTCACCATGGCCTTACAAATAGAAAATAACATCAAAGTAGTTGGAAAGCCTTCTAAGAGAGAGGGTGTCAATTTGATCAATCCTAAAAGGCCTCAATCAAACAAAGTTGTGGATCTAGAAGAGGTTGTAAAAAAATTGGCTATAGTAGTTAAAAAGATATCTATAAATTACCCAGAGTAGCAAAAAAATGGATGGGACAAAGTTCCCTGTGGTCAACACAAACCACATGGTCATGAGAGATTTGGAAATCATCCCAGAGGTGATCACAGACTAGATGATAGAGGGAAACAACTCATGGGATCAGGAAATAAGCAACCTCAATCTAGGGAGAATAGAATGGTTCCCGATCCTTCGACTATCATGGTTCCTATTGTTGAGGAGGAAAATGTTATCGAGTGGTGTGATAGGTGTTTATTACCACACTCCCTATGTGATGTAGATCAAGAAGTTGAGGAAGTATATGATGATGTGTGCATGATGGAGAGCCCTATGAAATCAAAGTAGGGATGAAACCTCAACTAAATTGACAAGTGTCGGAACTACTAAAGATTTTTGGGATTGTGTCCACTGGGTATTACCTCTTCCTCCAATTAATGCTTTTGAAATTGATATGGTACAAGCATTTTATTTTCCTAACCATGATTTCGAATACTTAAGGTCTTTGCGATTAAAAAGTATGATGGGGATTTTCTTCTAAAGAAGACATGTAACTACTAATGAATGCAATAGTTACTCAAGAGAAAGAATATAATACCAAAAGTAAGGTTTCAAAAGGGAGGGCCTCAAACCAAGCCAAAAGTTCCAATTCTTACTAATATCCGAGGGAAATCCTAAGAAATATACATCTGGTAAAGGCCTAACTACTCCAAATAAAGCGTGTGCTCCTTCCCATGCCCAGACTGTGAAGATACCCATATTATCAGATGAAGTTGTGAATCTCCTTTCTAACACTTCCCTACCAAAATATGTTCCTTGTGACATAACACAAATCTTTAGTCAAATCAAGGTTTACTGCTCCTATTATTGAATTACTTAGAATCTCCGAGCATAGGAAAAGGGCATTTGAATATTTGGGATTCAAGGAAGAAAATTTTACTCAGGGAAAAAGTGTTAATTATATAGAGATTCCTCTTATTTTTACAAAATCAAAAACACCACAAGTATTGGAGGAAGTGGGTGAATCATCTGAGGTATATTAGGGAACTCTCTTGTTGAATATCAGTTGGATGTTGATCCATTTTTTACCACTTTGATTACTAAAGATAGGTTAAGTACATAACTGCATGTTTGATTCAGGAGCCTCATGTAATGTAATGCCTCTTGAGGTAATGAATGAGTTAAATATCAAGGTAACAACAACTTTTGGGAAATGTACTGCCATGGATTCAAGAGAAGTTTTAGTAATTGGATATGTCAAAGGATTAGTAGTACAACTGATAGCTTATCCAGGAAATTACTTAACCTTGAATGTAGTTATTGTGGATTGTCCTTCCAAATGGGGGATGTTATTATCCAGAAAATGGGCAGCTAGTGTGGGTGGAAGTGTGCAAATGGACATGTCTTACACAACCATACCAATTTACGGCAGCCTTGTGAATTTATATGGTGAGAAGAAAATGTTACATCTCATTGAGGACCCTAATAATGCTTCTTATGAAGTATTGTACATCAGATGTTGATGTTGATAACTTTGTGGGATATGCTGATTGTAAGGAGCATAAAATTGATGAGTGCAAGTATCCTGAGTAGGTTGGTTCTCCTTGGACTCTGATGTTTGATGAGGCTTGTTCTAGATCTAGTAATGGCATTGGTGTTGTCTTGATATCTCCAAGCCAAGAGGAGTTTAACTTTTCTTTTAAACTCAATTTTGAGTGCACAAATAATATTGTTGAGTATGAAGCACTGCTCTTGGGTCTAAGGATTGCATGGAAATATGGTGTTAGAGACATTTTTGTTAAAGGAGATTCAAATTTGATAGTCAAACAAGTCAGAAAGTTGTATACTACAAAGAATCAAAGAATGAAACAATATAAGCATGTAGTTTGGGATTTCATTGAAATGTTTGATTCTTTCAATATAATACATCATGATAGGAGCTATAATATTGTAGCAGACAAATTGGCAATATTGGGATCTAGGTTTGAAAATTGTAAAATGTCTCCCTATTGTGAATATGATATTGAAATATTGACTAGGTTGTCTATCCCTAACAATATCAAGCATGGCAGGTTTTTGAAGATGATTCCCAAGTCCAACGGTTATGTACATGAATAAAGGAGAATTTTCCAATAAAATATGGAATGGGAACCAATGGTTTGTGTAAATGATGGAGAATAGACCTTATTTGGTAAAGACATTATCCATCCGAAAACCAATACTATTCCCATAGGTTTGGTTGCATTGATTGGAATAAAATTTTGATAATGTTGATTGCATTAGCAATAGAACATGTCACCTCGAGGGATGTTGAAGAATATAACCTAGGCACAAAAGATAAACCTAGGAAAATATGGCTAGGTATCAACTTGGATAGAGAAGAAAAACAAGCATATGTCCAGTTGTTAAAAAAGTATCAAGAATTCTTGGCTTGGTCATACTCAAAATGGCAGCACTTGAAACATTTCCTTGATTTGTTTCTCAAAATCAAGATACACATAATTTTATAGTGTGTAGTCTTATGTTTTTATGTGTTATTTGGTTTTAGTTTTTTTTTTTGGTTTCTCTTGGTCCCCGGTGACCAATTCTTTTTGGTTTCTCGGTTCAATCTTGGGAGGGTTGGTTATTTTTTCTAATTTACAAGATTATTCTTGACTCCATTGCCCAATGGGTTCTTGGAAAATGGTACGTTGTTCTTGTGGTACTCACCGGGAGTGCCAATCACCGAGTTTGAGCCAATGTTGGTGCTCAATTTAATCTTGTCCTTTTGTTCAAAATTTCTCATCCACACGGTTTGAAGTATTCTTTGTCTCCCGTATAGATGTATCAAATATTTATCCTTCACTTGGTTTCCATTATCAGTCCTTTCCTCGGTTTATGGATCACATTGAGTCTTGGTTTTATTTACATTTTCTCTATCCATGAGAAAAAAAAAATTTATTTGGGTGTCAATATTGGAGTTTCCCCTTCCTTTTATTTTTCCACTGGTCATGTTTTCCCTATCAAATTTTATTCCAATGACCACGGATACATGGTATTTTCTAATTGAACGCAAAGCATGATGGGTATATTTGGTGAACTTGTCACTTTTTTCACAATTGTAAAAAATTCCAAATTGGTCCCATGGCCCTAATAGTTTCTAATTAGCTATTCAACAATGTGAAGTAGGAAGGAAATTTTCTTACTTTGACCCCAAAGATGTACATGTGTCATAAGTCGAGCCATTGGGAAGGCGGGCCCTTTTTGTGTTTTGAGGCATTATGGAAAAAGGAATGAAAATATAAAAGGAATGTCTAAGGCCCATAAAAGGACACATGGTGGTTTGAAAATTCAAAGGTGGAGAGGCGGGTCACTGTGAGGTATTTTGGATATTTTAGCTTTGTTTTCGAAATGGAGAAAAGTTATAAAATAAGCCACGATTTCTCTAGGGACAAAATAATGTCACATGTTTGAGTCAGAATTGAAAAGTGAAAGTGGGAAGGCAGGTTGTAGGAGGAATTTTGAGCTTTTAGCCTTATTTTGAAAAAAAAGGAGTAAGGTATAAAAGTGAAGTGTGACCCCACAAGTTCCTAGAAAAAGCCATGTGTTACGTCTACATCAAAAGTGAGAGGGCAGGTTTTGAAGTATTTTGGAAATTTTGACTTTGTTTTGAAAAGGTAAAAAGGTGCAAAAGTAAGCCGCGTGACTTTACCAACACCCAAGAAAACCACGTATATTACCTATATCAAAAGAAGATGCGTAGGCCAAATCGTCCAAAAATGCACAATTTCATTAAGTGATACAAAATGTGAAAAGCACTCGTGGCCAACTTAACTCAAATCTTGTCCACGTGGAGGGCCCACACTTGTTTTGGGACTCGCGCCCTAAATTTTACTATTAAAAGAGTGGTGAAGAGACCCATCAAGGATTCCACTAGCTCTTCCCATACTTAGACTTTTCAATGGACAAGGAAATTTTCTTGGGTCCACGGCACATGGTGACCCGTGCTCATTTGAGGATCTCGCCTCTAGGTCTTACGTTTGGATTTTCACCAAGGAGACATGTCAAGGTTTCCACTAGATCTTCCTATATTTAGACCTTTCAAGTGTCTGGTGCAACTTTGTCAGACCCTAGACACGTGGAAGGCATGCACTTGTTTGGGAGTCCTTATTTTGAGCTTCATACCGAAAAAGTGCCAAAGAGACATGTGGAAGATTCACTGGCTCTACCCATACTCAGACTTTTTAACATTCGGTGCAACTTTGTTAGACCAAAGGGCACTTAGAGGGCATGCGCTCATTTGAGGATCCGCCTCTGGGTCTTACCTTTGTATTTGCACTAAGGAGACATGTGGAGGTTTTCGTTGGATCTTCCTATACCGAGAATTTTAAAATGTTTGGTGCAACTTTGTGGAACCCTAGACATGTGGAAGGACTACGCTTGTTTGGGAGTCCTTATTTTTAGCTTCATACCAAAAAAAGAGACACATGGAAGATTCTCGCTGGTTATTCCCATACTTAGACTTTTCAATGGGGGAGGAAAATTTCCGAACCTCTAGGACTGGCATCTTTTAACGGTTCTTAACCTTTTTCAAAAAAATCCCGACCGAGACACGTGGAGAGTCTATGCTAGTTTTAGGTTCCCCCTCTAGACTCCATCTTTTAAGTAGCACCAAATGACACTTTTTAGCGACCGCCTCTATTGACCTTCTCTCTTGTAATTTTTAGTGACGATGTAACTCTCTAAAAACATGGAGGCCCAAGCTCATTTGGGAACCTACCTCTGGACTTCACCTTTATAGTTGCACTAAGAAGACACGTGGAGGCTTCCAATGGATCCTCTTTTCACTTGGTTGACTGGAATCACAAAGTGCGCAGATATGTGATATAATCCATGCGAGGGCACTCATTTATGAGAGGCACGAATGTAGGTATCCATGCAAGGGCACTCA
Organism: Taxus wallichiana var. yunnanensis; assembly: GCA_018340775.1. Taxonomy (NCBI): domain Eukaryota; kingdom Viridiplantae; phylum Streptophyta; class Pinopsida; order Cupressales; family Taxaceae; genus Taxus; species Taxus wallichiana. Next base: position 83,184,889 of record CM031237.1, on the reverse strand, counting down.
TTTGTCAAGGTGTATTCTCAAAGGTGAAAAGGATTGCTTGTTAGATTAAGCCATATGGAGCCACCTAAGAATTATTAAAAAGGGGATTTCTTACACGATAGAATAAAAGAATGATTAAAAAGACTGTCAAAAGTTATGGCATGGTGCCCCAATCATATCTGATGAAAGTAGGAAATGTGAATGGCTCACAACTTTTCCACCTAGAAAAACAAAGAGGAATATTCTCTTGAATATTTAGAATTTTAGGGAAAATTTGGGATGAGTGAGTGAGTGAAATTGTATAAATGCAATGAGAATACTCTTCTTGCAAAGGGTCAAGGGTTAATTTTTTCGAGAAAGTTTGAAAAAAACCATTTGCCCAAGAGACTTTTTTGAGAAACCTTTTTATTTTCTTGTGTTTTAGATTTAATCACGTCAAGATGGTTGCAAGTGTACAACCATTGACAAGATCTGAAATTTTTCAAGAAACTCTCCCGTTGATGAATCTAATGAACCTTGAAATGAATTTTTGTTTATCATGAGCATTATTGTGTTTGTCTCATTTAAAAATGTTTTCAAATAGTTTTTCTTGTTCTTATTACAATCTTATGTTGAAATCCCTATGAATCACACAAGATCTTGTGTATGTGTTAGTATTTTGGCATTTACAATTTCATTGTGAGAAGAGATTTCATCTTGTGATACAAATAAACAATTTAAAATCACTTTACTTTCATTATGTTGATAAATATTGTTTGTAAGTATATGAGTGTATCTTAGGTGTGATGAATCTGGGACTTTTAATGTTTAATTGAGTCTTTAGCACAATCCTTTGTGTTGAATTCTTGAAGAGTGTATGAAACCGAGCATCTTTGGGATTCCATTGATACACACCTTCTAGTCGAAGGAATATTTTGGCTATTTTGAAGCATTTCATCTGTGATTTTTCCAATAGTTGTAAAGGTTCTCAAAGATCTAGTATAATCAACTTTATCTTGTTTAACTTCCCACCAAAATTTTCTCAAACGATAAATCCTACATGATCTACCCCTTTTTGTACTGTGTATTCACAAAGGTTTAACAATTTCCACCCAAAATATGTAGAGACAATTAGTATTCAATTATTGTCTTTTGTAACCTGAACCTTTTCTAGGAAGCATCTCCACTCTCTAGTTTGAAAACTCGTGAGAGTTAGATTGTGTTGTATTGATCATATTTTCTCAAGGTTCTCATTAACATTATGCAGAGAAGAATCTCTTGATATCCTTCACCAACATGGGTTACAGAATGAGTCCTCTCACCCTTTTTAAGGCACAACCTAAAGTAGTGAGGGTAGATCAAATCCTCAGTGAGGTGTTATCCATTTCTCCAATGCCTGAGTGACAAAGAGTTAGCTGAATCCCTTCCCCAGCTATAAAATGACTTATATCATGATTCATCTGTCTCTAAGAATCCTACCAATTTTGTGATTCTTCCCACTCGTAGGAGAATCAAGGAGAATCAAAACCATTATATTGTGGTGTGTGTGGAGGAGGCCTTTTTTGATGAATCCCATGAGCTTGTAGGTAGTCTTTGAACTCATCACTAGTGAATTCCCCCTCAATATAAGTAGAGATTTCATATGTGATGACCATTTTCATTCTCAATAGATAATTTAGACTTCTTGAAGTTTTTAAAATCTTCACTTTTCTTGTGAAGACAAAAAAATCCACATTTTTCTCTAATAGTCATCAACACAGGCACAAAGTACTGAAATCCTTAATGACTTGGTTGCATTAGACTCGAAAAGATAGGTATGAACTAGATCAAGCTTACCATGAGATCGAAAAGGAATCTTCTAGAATGAAGCTCTATGTTGTTTTGCCTGATAGGCAGTTAGGACACTTGTTTGTATCCTTTTGGAGAGATGGTAATCCTTTTACCATATTGTGTCGGTGAAGTGTTTCGAGATACTTGAAATTTATGTGACTAGGTCTCCACTCCCACAATTATGTAGAGGTATAATTATTAGTCACAAGTTATTGACCATCTCTATGGATAAAATTAATCCGGAACATGCATATGACATTAGAGGATTTTGCAACTATTTTTGAGCCTCATGATTTGTCTCGAATTAAACACGTTTTCTTACCAAAATGACTATCAAATTCAATTTTCAAGTTGTGATCTAGGAGTTGACTGACTGAGAACATATTTTTAATCAACCCAGGGACATAAAGTACATCTAAAAATCTACAGTTGCATGAATCAAGTGGTAGAGAAATGTTCCCAATCCCTGTACTATGTATGAAGAATCATTACCTAACGAAACATGGTTTTTTGAAGGTGTGTCCCTCATTGAAGTAAACCAGTCTCTGTGGCTTGTATGTGTCGAGTGGCACCTGAATCAACATACTAGACATTACTAGATGACGTGAAACGATCACTTGATTGACCAAAGTGTATAAGTAGTCTTCAAAGATATCTAAATATTCTTCTTGCTCAACAATATCTCCTTACCGATGGGGTTTTCTTTTCCAGTTCCCTTTTCTCTTCGCTTGATTGTAGTTAGAGTGTCTCATGTGATATTTTTGTATTGAGGTCAAAAATTTCTTCATGAACCTTTCTTGTATGTATTATACAAACAATCTTTTAACTCATGTCCTCTTTTATATATAGGACATTTATTCTTTTGTTGTTTGTCCCCTTGTTGATGCTGATTTTGGGAATTTTGATAGGAATTAGGTTTTCATTTCCTTTTCCTTTCCATTTATGATGAGAATAAATTACCTACTCCTCTTCATCATCTTTATTGTACATTGCTTCCTCTTGTTGCAGTAGGTTTACCATCTTATCAAAACTCACTGTCGTATCTAACAAGTTTAGTGTTGTCAAAAATTCGGTATGAAGAAGGGAGTGCTCTTAGAACAATGGGAATGAGAGCATCATCAGTGACCTCTTCTCCTAGGGCTAGAAGTGAATCAATCACATCTAAAACTCTTCAAAGGAAATCTTCTATTTTTTCATTTTGTTTAAAATTCAATATGTGTAACTGAATCTGCAAATTCAGTATGACATTCTTATTTTTGGCCTCGTATACTATGCTCAACTTATCCACGCTTCTTTGGCTATTTTGTAATCTCGAATGTGGGCTTGAACATCATCGGATACTTCAAACAAGATGATTACCTTGGCCTTCGATTTTATTTATCAAACTATCTTTGTTGTGTTGTATCGGGTTTCGATCAGTTACTATACCATTCACAATAGTCCAAATATCTTCAAAATCAAGTTGTGTCTTGATTTTTTCTTCCATGCTACATAGTTATTTCCTCTTAGTAGTTGTGAATCTAGAAGAAATAACTTGGGGGCATTGGTGCCCATTTTATAGAATCAATTGAAAAGGGTAAGGCTCTTATCACTCTAGGTATATGGTCTCCCAATCTATATACCATCAGTCCGATATACCAAACCTTTCTATATACACGCCCTTCCAATATACCCATCAGTATGTGGAAGAATATCTCCCTTTCTATATACCCGATGGTATGTGAAAGAGGCGTTAATTTACATGAAAGAATTCGATACGCAAAGATCAAGACTATACTAAAAGGTGTCTATGCAATTATTGACATCGGCTCAAAGAAATATCCACATACACGCATGTAACCTTGGTATATACTCGGATAATTTATCACCCATATTTAAGTCATGTAATTTTTCACAACGGATGGGAGGGCTTAAAGTGTGTGCACTATGTCCTTATTACTCCCCATCGATTTAAAGGTTTGATGACCAAACAAAATTGTTGCAGCGATTATATTAGGCATTAAGTGTGATAGTAGTGATGACCACTTTACCCGTAAGCGCTTCCCAGAGGCAGGCACTTGTTTATATGGAACAATGCGATTGAGATCCAAAGATCTCGTGAGTGATTAAGAACCAAATTTAATATTTTTAATAAAAATATATGCTAGTTTTACAATAGTTACAATGGTTCATGGTTAAATATGGAAACCTACAAATTAGTATAATACATCTTTGAAGTATACAATTACATTAAAAATTCTTAAAACTTTAATGGTAGAATTTTTTTTTTGTTTTTCAGTGGCCGTGGTGGCCTTTGGAGCGTAATATGGATTCTTGAGTAAAACCACAAAATGCAATTTTCAATGTCCCCTCCTTTGGAAAACATTTTCCGAATAAAAAAATAATCCAATTAGGAGATTTTTTCCCTTAAAATTGGGTTTTCCTCGCTAATTTTAGCATGGGTTTAGTTGTAACTAAACGGTTTAGTGGGTGTTTTTTATTGCTATATTTTGAAATTTATACTAAACAGACTGCTAAATGTCAATATTTTTTTAAAAGCATGTTGGGGTGGGGTCGAATCCCAAACCTCACCCATCTAAATTGGTTGCTCTATCCAACTTATTCGCTACCAATGCTTATCTTATGAAATGAAACAAATATAATTTAAATGCACTAAAAAATTAGATAACCATTAAAAAATGGACATGGATGAATGGTGGAATCCACATGGCTACAAATGGATTAGAGGATCGATGTGGCACTACTAAGGTGGATTAGGTTTTCCAACCGAAGTGGATCTTTACTTCTTAAGTAACCACCTTTGATTTTTATTTGTTTTTTATTAGGTTTGATTTCTCACCAATCTTTTCATTTTCACGTTGTTTTCGAAACATTTCCATGATCCACTTTGCATTAATCGGGAGTATTAGGTGAGTCCATTTTGTTATTGTTCTCTACATTTTTTTTTACTATCCACCACTTTATATTTTGGAGGGTGTATATCTTCACGAGGATCCAAAGTGTCATTTTTCTTGGTTTGTAGGTTCGTTGTTTAGCTTACAAGGATGGCTTCAAATGACTCTCCAAAAAACCTTGGAAAACTTTTATTGTTTTTTTGTTTGACTAGGGATGCAGCTTGATGTTTTTTCATCAATCATGCAAAAATTGAACACGATCATTTGATGAAGGTTTTTTGTGGTAAAGTGGGGCTCAGTCCGACCTGGAGAGGACTCCCCAAATTGGTAGATGTTAGAGGCTCAGTCATTCGAGATATAAAATGATGTAACTCGGTCACTTTGGAAAGGTTTGAATCGGTGGGGTCATTATATTTCAATGGTGCCCAATGCAATGAGCTAGCTCGATGTCCTAGCTCCGTGGATAGCCTTCCAACTCATCCCAATAAATACACTTAAAAGCCAATGTAAAAGTCAACTTGCCAAAAATAACTTAGCTCAGTCTAGAAATAACTCTATTAGGTATCCATCTCAGTCTTCAGCTTGGATGCAAATATTTCAAACATCTCGATGCATGGATCCACATAAATCACCCAGGCCTCAAATGTGGAAAAACAAATAATATTATCTATAACTAAAAATTCCTCTAGACTTAGACGAAAAGGAATTTTTAAAAAATTGTCCTTATGTTCCAAACACTTGGAATAGAAAAGGGGGTTGTGGGGATGCAGGATGTCTAGGAATATGCTAGAGGCAACACACGGGCTCTCAAGAGATGTAAATTTCTTCTTAAGGAAACTTCTACCACTACAAACTCTCTCCAACCTAGCCACTATCTTCAACCTGCTCTAGTACCAAATGAAAGATTAAGAATAGGGTTGAAATCCTAGTTATTTTATTAATAATCAATCTAATCAAAATTACAATGAAGTGCTACAATTCTTATAGGAATTGTACAACCATGTGCAAACAAATGGGATGTTGAAACAATAAATAATATACATACCGGTTCATATATAATGACAAATATATGGTTTGAACCATATAAAACTATAAACAAAATGCTACGGGAATACTATTCCCAAATACAATTAAAATATGATATATAAAAACTTACCATTTTAATTATTAAGTTACCTATGCAGAATTAACTTAGGTAAAATATTATTTACCCTAACAGGGGGATGTCTTCTTGATAGAATTATTAAGGGATTATATGGATCTAGACATTTATTTAGATGTTGAAGTTGATATGGATATAGTCATAGGTGTGGATAAAGGAGTAGATGGAGGATTTGACATAGATGTAGAGATAAATGTTCGGTGGATATGGGATAATTATAGTTGTGGATGTGGTTAAGCATAGGGATAGGTGTCGATAAATATGTGGACATTAGTAGATGTAGATTTAATAGATGTGTGTCTAGTGGATATGGGTATAATAGTTATAGATAGGGGTGTGGATGAAGATATGATTAAAGATATATGAGTGGATATCAACGTAGATTTGGTTTTAATAGATGTTGTTAGTGAGGTCATATCCTAACTAAAAGTATTGATTGTATGGGTGTTTGGTGCTTGAAACATGGGGAATTAGTTTTATTATTGTGAGATAATTAGGGAAGGTATTTTTAATGACATATAGGGATTAGTTTGTAGGAGTTTCGGGATTTTCCAACCGAAGGTCCCCATGCTCGATGATTCATTTTATGAGGTCTTTATAAGTTTGGAATTTTTCCATATCATGGCCATAGAATGTTGATGATTGCAATAGATTTCATTGTGATACCATGTGGGTTTGGGACAAGAATCATCAATGGGTGAAATAGGGGAAATTTGAATATGGTTTCTGGCCATAAGTTTGTTGAAGATATAACTATAGGAATCTTTGAGGGTGGTATAGTAAGGAGTTGGTCTAGGAGATCTTTGCAGAGGCTTAATATGATAATTAGATGTAGATGAATATTTGACTACGATGACATTGGCTGCATTTTTAGATTTTCCTTATGGGTAGATAAATTATTGAATTCAGTTTTTGGCTAGTTGGATCGAAGCTTGAAATGGCCTTGCTCATAGGAAAAGAGTTCCATTTTGTGAGCCATGGTGAATAATTCTTCAAAGATTTGAAAAGATTAAATTTTAATAGTGGATAAGATATGATTTACACATGATCTATTGAATAATCGAATGAATTTAGTTTGGGGGCGGTGAGGAGGAAACTTGATTAATGATGCCACAAGAACTAGTGATGAAATCCGTGATGGATTCCTCATCAAATTGTTTAATTTCATAGAAGGTTGTAATGGTGACTTTACATGCAATATTGATTGAGAAAGATTCTAAAAATAGTGATGCATGTTGGGTGAATGAGAAGAGAGAGTGTTACGAATGCCATTATACCAGTCTAATGCAGTGTCCGGCCAAGGACATATGGAAAGTGTGAAACATGAGATATTGTTCATGGGGGATAAGATAGCATGCATTCCTAAAGGCACAAACATGTTGTCAATGGTCCTCCTTCTGTTAAACTTAGAAAAATTGTGGATTTCCCAATGTGGAGGATAAGGCACACCTGAAACTCGATGAATTGATACGCTTGTTGTAGATTTGTTCATAGGTGAATGATATTTTAGGACCCAAAGTAGTAGCTTTTGGACTTTCCATTGTATTTAGTAAAGATTGCATGGGGTCATTGGAAGTGTGAGGATGAGGGATTGATTGGTGAGGTTGTGGATTATAGGAATTAGATGGGTTGGACTGTGGATGAGATTGACATTTTGGGATAATTAGGTGTTTGTGGAGGTGGTTGATAAGGAGGATGATAGTGGAAATCTTGTGATTGGATAGGTTAGGAGATGGGATGTTTTTGAGAGATAGGGATGTAATTATATGGGTAGGTTTACAATTATTATTAAGACATGGGGATAATGGATTTATCTTGCATAGGATGAGTTGGGATGTGTATGTGAGATGGTGGAAATATTGGAGTAGTTTAATTAGGGAGCATGTGTTGAAAAAACACCTTAGAATGGAGGTTGTCAAGTTTGATTAAACTCAGAAGAGTAGGTTTGCGAGATGAAGACATTGGTATGGTATTGGGATGTAGAGATGGTCATCGATATTTGAACATGATGCTCAAGTGATGGAAGAATTAAATGGAATTATGGATTGGTTTGAATAAGGGCACTAATGACCACAATAGATTAGAAATAAAAGGGGATAGAATATATGGGAGTGGTGTTGATGTGAGGTAAGTTGGGTGGATTAAGGACCACCAATCTAGTAAAATAATGAGATTGATGCATTATGGTGGAAGATTCATGGGAAACACACTCACTTTGGGCCATTACTAATTTGTTAATGGATCTTGGAAAGAAAATGACAAGTTAAGAAGTAACGACTTGAGTATATTCGGGTTGTGAGTAATAACTATAAAGTTGTTACAGGGGTGGTCCATCAATGGGGAGATTGGTATATTTACCGATAATGTTATCATGAAGAGAAAAATGATTGACATAAAGAATCTCTTGAAACTCCACACATCCACGAGGGATAGTGGGAGGTCCAAAGGTTATAATGGATGTGGCGGATGGGGGTATAGTTTGTCTATAGGGGGAATATAATGCTGATAGAGAAAAGGGTTAGTTTCAAGATGGGGATTATTTTGGATGACATGGGTCTCATGAGAAGGGGCCGTAGAATTGAGAGGTTAGGAAATTTAAGGTGTGGTGATCATAGGTGTAGAGGAAATAATGGCAAGTGTAGATTTGTGTTGGGAAAGATTATTAGAGATGATTATGTTGTTGAAAGAGGTCTTGATCCATCATTTTAGCTTGAGAGAGATTCATAATGGGCATGAAACAACAAGAAATAAATTATGCTAATTTTAAATATAATAGACAAATTAAGAAACAAATTATTAATTATCTTGTTTATTAGAAGAGTGTAAACAAGAAACAAAATGAGCTCAAATCTAAGAAGTGATCCAAGGATGGTTCGGGTAGTTTTGGCTTACATCCTTGATATACCCTAAGGTACATTATGCACAAATTGGTCATGACTACTACTACGTGGCTTGGTATTAGAGACTACCCCATCACTTCATAGACTACATCGATAAGGTTATTTTGTGCTTAGAATTTATACCTATTAATGATTATCTTTCTAGATAAACCAACAAATTCATGGGAAATATTAGATATGTGGGACTTTGACCCTAAGATAACCTCCAAAATTTCTAGAAGTTGGATCTTCTCTAATTTATATTGAGATAAGGGTTAGAGAAAGAACAAAACAATATGTAAATCCTATCTAAGGTGATGCACCGAATATTTACTAAAATAACACAGAGACCAATATTGAAATAACTACTAGATTAGTCGAAGAGCATCAAGCATGATCAACTATTCTAAATATTTATTAAACCATCAAGGCTAGACAAAACTAAAAATAATCACAACATAAAAAAGGATTAATGTAAAAGATCTAAGGGCATGTAGCACGATAGATACTTAAACATTCATCAAGAACTGAATAAGAGAAAACAAGAAGAAATAAAGGACACAAAATATTGTGAACTTATCAGTGCACAAAATAAGAACTCTTATTTATAGAGAAAACAATACATAAGGCCAAAATGGCACAAATTATAGCAATTTCTTTACAACCGAGCCTTGTTAAGGCTAATGAATGCAATAGAATGGACTTAAAACATTTCCCTGAGCCTCGAAAATCTCTTCTTCTATCTCGTTCACCCATTTTTCTCGGGCACATGAACATTATTTATATAGAACCCTCAAATCTTGCTTCAACGTGCCTCCATTAAGGTTTCCACCATCCGCATTTAGTTTTTACCTAAAAATATTTGACCTTTAGAGAAACATATCAACTAAATGCTTTGGGGACCAAGATCACATTCAATCCATTGCACTTCGAGTCCTTTATTTCTTTGATTGGTCCTTTCAATGGTGGTGGCTCCCTTGTATGAAATGTGGAGACTGCGAAATACTTTCAGACTTCTACTTTTATCTCTCCTTTTGACGTTGCACTTAGCTGACACATGGAGGCCTGTGTGACCTTCCTCTTTAAATTTGACTTTTCAACCCACGTGAGCTTTTTTTTTCCACATGTTAGATACATGGCTGATTCTCACTACTTGTAGACTCCCGACTCTTGTGGTTTTCTCCAAATGGAATCAAAGGGATACATGGATACCATCCTCTTTCAACTCCATACTTAGGAAAAAATTAGTCCCATAAAACAAAAGAACACCAAAAGGAAAAGGGTTTAGGCGAAAAATAAAGAAAAAATTGAGGGGGCACTAAAAAGTGTAGAAATCATTTTACAATTATGGTGACTCACTAAGGGAGGATGCTGTCCAAATCAATTATCTCCTTGTGAGATAATGTTTGGAGATCTTATACCATTGCGTGTAAATGGAACTCCAATTTTACAATTGGGTTTAGAATGACCTCTACCTCGGCTACACTAAAATCCTCCTTTAAAGGCTTAAAGATAGTCTTATCTTGTTGTTTAGCCTTAAGTAGCTAATGAATTTGGTCCTCTAATAGGATGGTAGAGTCATTAGGAAAGGGAGAAGGAAGGCCAATTAAGCTAATTCCTTGATGCGGTGCTTCCACTCCTTAATCGCTAATTGGAGTTGGGTCGAGATTCTACAACTTGATAGCAACCTTCTTCCAACTCGAGAATCTCACTTTGATATTTGTCATGACTATCCACTGTCTATAATACTAGCCTTACATGGCGGTGTCTGCAGAGTCATAAAGTTTTAAATCAACATCTATGATTGAAGGACCTTGGGAGATATGATGTTTTTGATTGTTAAGGTGAGGACTCAACATTGGCACACAAGATTTGCACATCATATATGAATCTAAGTGTGGAGATAGCTATTTTTCCATGGTGGAAATCCTCTTACACTAGGTGGTGTACAAACTGTATAACAATGCGAAAATTCCCCCTTTTTGGGGTTGTTGAGTCTACATTTAAAGTCAAATCCTTGACTTTGTATTCTATGTTAGAAATTAATGGTTAGTGCTCCTTTTTTACAATATGATAAAACATTATATTACGGTAAGTTGGTATATAGGTTGAATTTGTTAGTTGTTATATACATGATTAACTAGTTATCAATACCACTCACATATTTAGGGAGATTTGTTGTAATAAGTTTCATATTTTATAGAAAACATCCTCCCTATTTAATTGTAACCTACGATGTTGAATCAATGTACAATATTATTTACTATGTTAATCCTCTACAACCTGAACCAAATTATTATTTGGTATCGAGTGGGCCCTTGATAATGGAAATTTAATTTGCTTCGTAGGGACAATTGATATTTTTCATTGTCTCGTGAATGAGAAACAAAAAATTTTAGAGCAGATTAATGTATTGTTTTTAGTGTTATTACGATTTGTGTTTTCTACGGAGTCCAAGTAAATACAAGCACAAAATTGAAGGCATTGACATCTCAGGTTGAAATCGTGATTTAGATTCAAAGATTTGATAGTTGATCTGGTTTTCACTTGATTGTGGCCATCCTAAATGTTCCGGCTTGAATATATATGTATGCACACATACATACACACACACACATACATACATACATACATACATACATACATACATACATACATATATACATACATACATACATACATACATACATATATATATATATATATATATATATATATATAATTTACAAAAGCCTAAAAGGAGAATTTATTTTTAGTAATTTTTCTTCCATTAAATCTTCACTCATTCTACCCATACATATCATTATTTTTCACTGCTTGTCTTTGAGGAAAGAAGGTTGTGGGCAAGAGGATTAAACAATATTTTAATAGTATATTCACTGAAGGGAATGATATATGTTAGAAGATCTTGTTGGTCATTCATTCCAGTGAAAGTATAACCTTTTCATTTAAAGCTTTGGATTTAATTTCTCCTTCTCAACTTGTCCTCCTATTATATCCACATTTGGCTTTTGGTAGAGTATTGAATTTCACAAATTTTTCTCCACATGGGTAATTATCTACTCTAGAGAAGTGATAAATGTATACGGTTGGTGTCTCAAAGAAGCATTTGATTAATGTATTTTTATTGGTTGATTTATCCTCCCATGATGCGCCACCAACTTTGCAAACTTTGAGTGGTAATTGGTTTGTATTATTTTCCATGGTTTTAGATTATATAGGGTATTTAGTATAAGTTTTTTTCCTAAAAAGATGAGTTTCTTAGAATCTTATATAGTGAGTCAATATCAAAAGTGTACTCAGTCGAAACCCTATCTCACGCCACTCATAAAAGAAGGCTTATATTATTTTTTTAATTTTTGGTGGCCAATATTTCATTATCATGTGGCTTAGTCTTATAGATTGTTTATAAGTCTAGTTTTTATTTTTATTAGAGGTGGTTAATAATTATTTGGTTTATTCTTCTCATAGCCAAGAATAGTATTAGCTAAAAGTGGGTCAATGTCAATGCGGTTCAAGGTTATAGTCATTATTAAAAGTATATATTTGATTGTTGATTCATCTTGTCAATAGAGTCAAAATAGTCAAAATCAAGTTAGTAGTCAAGTTCTCAAAAGATTAGAGTCATTGTAATAAGTCTAAAAAAATATAAAATAAAAATTGTCTCACTTTTCAATAATTGGACACATTTTCACTTGTACGTGATGTCCAAATTGTGGAGGTTATTTTTGAGCTTCATGATCACATATATTTGAGTTACCACCTGTCACTTTATAGGATGGAGGCATCGAAGGATAGAGGTTGATCGAGAATCCTCTTGTCATTGCCAACGACATCAGGCTGCACGAAGGTTTGGTGGCACTTTTTGTTGTGTGTTTACTTCCAATGTGGTATGGTTTGCGGTGTTTCTTTTTTCAATAAGTGGAAATTTCACATTCGGAGGAGGAACATCATCTAATTTTCCATTTCATTTTTTCAGTTTGTGTATGAGCAACATAAAATTAAGTAGAGTTTCCTATGTTATTCCTTGCGGTGAAATGTGATGAGGGTGATAATAATACTTGGCACATCATGATGTGGTTATAGTTAACCCACTTTAAAACCTTCATCTTTGGATTGTGGTAAACCGAACAAAGCCAAAATTCTTGGTTGTTGATAATCCATTCCACAAAACCATCACTTTGTGGTTTGTAGTAAACCAATAGAAAAACCACCATTCTTGGTTGTTGATAATCCATTCACAAAACCATCACATTGTGGTTTGTGGCAAACTAATTGCAAAACCACCATTCTCAATTTTTGGTCAACCATTTACAAAACCATCCTTGAGGTTTTTTGATCATCTATGAAAATCACAAGGTCATGAATAAATGCAAGTATAAAGGAAGGTTTTCCCCATGTTCACACTAAAGGGGGTGTTAGGAAAGAAATGGTTAGTGCTCCATATGTTTACGGTATGGTAACTAATTATATTATGGTAAGTTAGTATATAGGTTAAATTTGTTAGTTGTTATATACGTGATTAATAGTGGTTAAAACCACTCACGTATTTAGGGAGATTTGTTATAAGAAGTTTCCTATTTTATAGGAAACATCCTCCCTATTTAATTGTAACTTATGATGTTGAATCAATATACAATATTATTTAATGTGTTAAATCTCTGAAACCTAAACCAAATTATTTTTTGTTATCTTGCACTTCATTTCGCAACCTACCCATCTCAAAGCCTCAAAGGTATGTAGCTTTGTTTGAAGCTTAGTAACCTCCACTTTCTTTGAATCAACCTCTATTGGACTGAAATGGCCATAGCTTTGGATGTTGCCCGCTCAGACTCCAATGTCTTGGTCATTTCTTGAGAAGCTGCAACAACTTCTTTTCGCATTGCTACTTTTAAATCCTCATAGAGTTTTTCCATTTCTTTATGCTTTCCTTTGATTTCGGTATTCGAATGTGGGTCACGATATTCTATGTATGTAGGAGGATAGCCTTCACTTTCATAACTTGTTTCATAGTTTGAGATAATTTGGTGTAACTATGATGACTATTTTGTTCATTAATTCAACTTTATCTGCTTTATGATGGGATACTGGTGCACTATAGCAACACCGATGGAATAGTCATCCGATTTGCATTTTTCCATAGGATTCAAAATATTGGGGGTCATTTGAGTGATGGTTAGAGAGCTCGTTGATGGTGATATAATGAATATATCTATCTCGTTCATCCCATTATCATATCTTTCCTCATATGCTTCTCCCTACTTTTCTCTTGGGCTATCTTGGCCATCTCTACTTGGTCCAACAAATTAGGACAGAGAAGGGACTATCTCAGCTACAAATGGGAACCCTTGGGGCTATCCATAGGATATTATAATCGATCACGGGGAATGGGAAGTAACGAGAGATACATAAGGGCCCATCATGACTCGAGGAGAGAATGTGGTAATGGTGGTTGGAGGTGCGGGAAGAAGAAAGGAGTTGAGAGGAGGAAGATTCGAGTTAGAGTGCTCAAAATAGGAGTGCTATGGTTGGAGAAGTGTAGGGGAAAGGAAATGGATGAAGCGAGAGGAGGTGAAGGGGTGGAGGAAGAAGACACAATAACTAACTTATCCTTCTTCCTCGGGAGGACTCTATGGGCTAGTGACCTCCCAACGGTTACGGAGGGCAAGAAATTTTGTTATCTTGAGTGAATCCCTTAGACCAGGGTCCAACACTTTGGTTGTCTTATTGACTCCTCACCTTGAGGTTTTGGCATTATTGTAATCGTGCGTGTGTAGCTTTGAGGGATCCCGGAGAGGAATGTAGGAGTAGGATGAGGTGGCATTTTCTATGTAGAGGGGACAAGGGAATGTGCCATAATCCATTCAAGTTTCTCCTTGGGGATTTCCATTTCCCCCTCACTTTCCATATTGGATTCATGCTCAAAGATCCAAAAATTCTTCCCATTGCTCATTCATTAGTGGCTACGTCCTCAAAATTTAGGGTTTTTATCCCAATTTATTTCCTATATTTCTAATAGGAATCAATTTTCTCAGCACTCCAGATCCTTATTCCATAGGGATTCATTGTTATAATAGGGTTGTACCTATAGAGGCGGGTGGAAATACTCCCATGGTAAGATCGGGATGTCTTTCAACTTGACGTAAATGTTGTTAGTGTCTACATAAGGAGACCACATATCCTCAAAAAACTTTCTTATGCTCACGATGACAGGAGTTCAAGAATTTTTTCATGTTAGGGTGGTGGTGATCTCGCCATCAGGTCATACCTCCATATGTCTTGGATGACGGTGAAGCCGTAAGTTACCAACTTCTACGTGAGGAGGTACTCCACATTTCACTTTATTATATTAATCCCTCCTCCACTCAAAGGGAACTCAAATAATTCCTTATTTTTATTGCTAGAGAAGTATTCTACGTAAAGTGTGAGAACTATCTAGTTACCTCTAAACCGACTACTTGCACCATGAGGATCCTTAGGAGAATGAAGGATTCATCCACGAATCCATGCAATGGATCATTGAATGTGATGCCCTAAAGAAATAGTCACGGGGTGGAGGGGTTTCTAAGGATGGCTTGGGATGAATCATTCAATCTATTATCAAACCCTTCCTGGATCAATTCGGATAGAAGAGGTCTTTAGAAAAAAGTTTGTAAACTCATAGGCGTGTGAAAATGAGGTAGCACATGAGTCCATGTGGACATTGGTATGATATTTAAAGGGTCCACCTCCTCATCCCACAACTTCATAGGGATAAATGTTTTGAGGAATCGAGAGTTGTTATACATAATGAGGTGGAACAAATAAAAATAGGAAGAATACTTGAATATGGATCCTCAAAGAAAAGCCCATCTCCTCACAAATAGATTCATCAATGACCTCGAAGAATTCAAACCAATATGTTTGGTCCCTCTTCATTGATCTCATCTGAAAGGGACACCATTTTCTACTCATATACATTTATGTTTGAGTCTTGGCGAAAATGAATGCTAACATGGAGTAGGCATCCTGAGAATCTCCGTGAACGCTTTTTTGTGGGATCAAGAATTCGAGATAGTCTAGAACTACTTGAATCTATTTTTCTCAACTCCTTGTTAATGAATGAGGACTTGTTCTAAAATTGGGCCTAGACACTCTGAATTTTTACCACATCATAAAAAGCTGACCATATGGTCGTAGAGTCAGCCACCATGTCCTTAACATCTTGTGGTGTAATCACTTGCCTACATTTTTTTCCTTGATGGTGTTTGTAGGAAGGTTAAAACAATGTGCACACATTTGCACAAGCTCTGGATATGGGTGCAAAATTGGCACCATGTATTAGGTGAGTGGAGGTCCAAATTCTAGAGCCAGAAAGATTTAGAATCCTCAAAATTTAGGATTCTAACATCGTAGCCTCTCGTAGAGCCTTCGACATTTTACTTAGGACAGATCAAAAACCCCATCCTGCAATAATGTCCGTGACCACTGGTGGTGTCGCAGAGAATTACATTCCTCTATCGGGAATTTCTTCCTTGGGTTATGAGAGCGAGGTGGAAATGGGTTCCTCGCATAAGATTTTGGCTATGGAAGGGAGTTGGAAGCCACCATGGCTATCTCAAAATCGAAGAAGATTCTCGGGTTTTTGAATTTGGGACTTGGGAACTCATGGCAAGATAATCTTAGAACTTGGAATGAAGTTTTGTGATTTCAAATCTTGGATTAAATAACCTCCTCAACTTACAAGAGGTAAATACTGCATACCTGGGTCACATCATACAAGGAAACATCGATCGTATAATCCTTATCGCTGAATTATCCATTTCCCAGAGACTTTTATTAATTATCCAATCCTTTTCATTAAGTATTCAAAAATACCTTGGATCATTTACATTGGGGAAACATAGGAAGGTACACCTACCTCAAAAAAATTAAAAAAGTGGCAAAAGGGTCTCGTAGAGGCACATGTCTAAAACACTTATTTGAAGGTACGACATCACATAACATACTAAAAGACATACAAGGAAGTAATTATACATATGATGCAAATTTACAATACAAAAGACTCAATGGAAAGGCTTAAGGTGGATTCCATTGATCAGAATCACCAGGGCTTACCTTCCATAGTATTAAGCTTCAAAGCATTGTGGTGCTTGCATGCAAAGTGATCTTGAAGCGGTCATGTCCAGAGAGGGTAAAACTTTATATGATTGCTAGGCTTGGTGGCTCTCACATCCCATTTCAAAACTAACGTGATGAATCAAAAATGAGGCCATGAAGTATTCTTTTTCAAACCAATTCTTGACAACCCTGACAGATGTTGATCATGGGTTAATGATTTGTCTCCTATTTTTCTTGAAACTCTACCAACTCGTGATTCTTACCGCATCAGCTCCATGTTCCTTAATCTTAATTTTTTTTCAACAATTATAAGGCGGGACCTCCATAGTGATAGGCATTATTTCACTTTTACCATAGACTAATTCTTATGGTGAGGCCTTTAGAATATTTTTTGAGCGTGATTCGATCATCCCATAAGGCCATCTTGACATGATCATGCCACGATCTCTTATGTTCATCCCCCATTCTTTTTATAAGTCTGATGAAATTCTTGTTGGTAGAATTTGTAGAAACCATTACCCATGGGTAATAGTTGGAAGATTTCTTTAGATAGATTACATTCCTCATTACAAATTCAAAAACCTTGGCACCTCAAAATCCTTGGCATTGTGTGATATGATTTCACTGGGGTGGGGTGTGAATCGTGTAGTGATATGTCAGAGAAGTTCTAGGATCATATTCAATGTGGCTTCCTTCAACGGAACTTCCTCCATCCATCGGTCTAAGTAATCATTGCTATGAGAATCCCTTGTGACTCTTGCTTAAAACTAGATTAACCATTCGATGAAATCTAGGCTCCTCAACTAGAATACGGTTAAGGGGTAATACAACATTCCTCACGGAAGCCTCTTGTATAACCTGCGGAAATTTTTACACTTACTCACCATTGTATAGTAGTCTGCGAACAAGATGAGATAAAATTATCCTACGTGTAGGACCCTTATGGCTCTGGTTTTGGATGAGAAGTAGCTCTCTGAGCTTCCATGATATAAATCATGTAATAAATTTTTGGCCACCTCTTTTTATAGGCATCTGGCAGGATCCCATTACAATTCCTTAAGTAAAAAGGAGATTATCAATTATGATAAATTTGGATCCTTGTTGTCTCTAATATATTCTCTTTTTAAGTGGGAGGTGATCTAGATACTCACCTATCTGCATGAAATTCATCATATCCGATGCCTAGCTTTCAAATTCATTTTCTTGGATAATGAAGCACCATCTTAAATTTTTATTTGTTGGGGTCATTGGATCTAGTACGAGGAATTGGCACGTACCTCTTACTCTTACCGGTTTCATGGGCTTTATTTCAATATCATATTATTATATTTTAGTGATCCGATTATCCCTTTTATTAGTTATCTCACCTTTGTGGTGAATTCCTTGACACTAGAGTGTACCACCAAGACCATGATCATGTTTTTGGTAACAAGGTGTCTAAATTTCTTTAGACATTTGATAATGGCGTAATCCTAATTCTCCATAAATTTATACCCTGTCTCATAGTCATTAATAGTTTACTAAATGAAAGAACTTGGTTGTTCCTCTCCTTGTGACTCTCCTTTCTATGTCAAAGCCATGGATGCTAAACCTGCTCTCTCTCCCATATACATAAAAGATAAAATATTTGGAGAATTATGGGTTGTGTAGCACCGTAGGAGATGTAATTTCCTTTTTGATTTCCTCAAAGTCTTGATGACCTTCGGTGGTCCATTTGAATTTTATATCCTTTTTAGCATCAGTGTGATCAGGTGGATCATTCTAGTAAAATCTGAAATGAATCTTCTTACAAATTTAATCTTTCATAGGAAATATTATCTTTGCCTTCTTATTGACACACATAGATAATTCCAAAATGTCCTTGAATCTTTTTGAATTGATTGATATTTTTCCTTTTGAGATAATGTGTCCACGAATTTGCCTTGCGTCTCTCCTTTCTATGTCGGCAAGGATGCTAAAACTGTTTCTCTCTCCCATATACATAAAAGATAAAATCTTTGGAGAATTATGGGTTGTGTAGCCACCGTAGGAGATGTAATTTCCTTTTTGATTTCCTCGAAAGTATTGATGACCTTCGGTGGTCCATTTGAATTTTAGATCCTTTTTAGCATCAATGTGATCGGGTGGATCATTCTAGCATAGTCTGAAATGAATCTTCTTACAAATTTAATCTTTCATAGGAAACATTGTCGCCTTCTTATTGACACGAGATAATTCCAAAATTTCCTTGAATCTTTACAGAATTGATTGATATTTTCCTTTTGAGACAATGTGTCCCAGGAATTTACCTTGCGGTACTCCAAAAATACACTTCTTTAGATTCAAAGAGATTCTAAATTCCTGACACTTCTTAAATACACCTTCGAGGGTTTTGAAATGATCCTTCATTTGCTTTGGTAAACATTATGAGTTCATCCACGTATATCAGGATTACCTTATTAATCATCTCTCCAAATGCGAGTATCCATGGATCTTTGAAAATTTTACCCCACCATGGTGAGTCCAAACCACATCTTCTTGTATGCAAAGTTTTTCCACTTTTTCATAAAGGTGGTTTTATGTTGGTCTTCCTCCATGCAAGCCATATTTGATTGTAACCCGAAAAATCATCAAGTAGAGAAAATATTTTTGAACTGCTCTGTAGTATCATTCGGTAGAAGGTAAAGGGTAGTGATATTTAAGGCACACTTTATTCAAATATCCGAAATCCACACAAAAGCTAATTTCACCATTTTTCTTCCTTACTGGAACCAAATTTGACACCCATATGGAATTATTAATTGAAAATATTATTTTATCTTCTAGGATCTTCCTTATTTCTTTAGCCATGAGATCTACGTATTTGGATTCACAAGTCTCTGCTTTGGACCCATAGGTCTTGTCCCTTCCTCCAAATTAATAGTATGTTGGATGATGTCCTTGTTATAACCATGTAGGTCTTCATAAGTCCAACCTACTACCTTATCATATCTATGATATAGAGCCACAACTATTTCTCTTTTTGAGTGACTAACATCCCTACCTTTACGTTCTTCGCATGGGCTACTTCTAGCTCAACATAATCTTCCTTGACTGCCATAAAATTTCTTCTATCTATATAAGCATCATAAGAGTCAAATACATTTTCCAACATTATCAGTACCTTTGGAAGCTTGTTTGTTTTGATTTGGATAACTTGATCTTCATATTATTCTTCGATTTTAGGTTGAAGTTGATTGGAAAAAACTTCCGATTGTTGCAGAAGAGAAATATTTGTTGGTCACTCTCAAATACTTGCCAATGATCCACATTATCAGGTATGGACAAGTGGATGATAAATTTTACCACATCTTTATTTGTCACTAGATCCCAGGTTGGGTTGAATTGGGATCCACTCGAGGCCATTATATTTGCTTCTATGTTTCGATCCCTGAGGATGGACTTAATGTTAAAGGCCTCAAATTATTCAATAAGATCCCATACCCTATGATGGTAGGACCTCATTCTTGGATTCTTTGATGCGGCAGTGTTTCTAACTTGAGTCACCACTATCACAAAGTCTCCAAAGACTCTTTGTTATTATACACCCTCTTTATGTGCCAATGTCAAACAACGGTGCGGTAATGAAAAAGATTTTACGTCAAAGTATATCATAGAGTTATGTAATTTTTTTACCAATTATCAAAGTCAAGAAGAAGGATTAGGGTCTCAGTTTACTTACCCCTTATTTCTTATTCATTAACAATGACTCTATTTTAACTTGAGTTGTTCTAAGTTTTTCTTTACCCTGGCATGAGTGGTTATGCTTTGGATACATGTTGGTATTTCACCCATTCATCTTTTGGATGGAAGGTACCTTGATTGTGAGAGGCTACTAGTGTCTCTTTCCTAGTTGTGGATGGAGGGCGGTGAATGTTGAAATTATTTTCTTGTTCCATTTGGTGTCTTAGGAATAGGGATTTTATCTTAGGGATGAAGAAATATAGTCATCTTTGCTTTGCTCATTTTGGAGGGCATAGTCCTATTTGAAGGAAGTGCATAATATTATGAGTCCAATAAGGAGTGGGTATATTATGATTTTCTTGTTCTTAACTATCTTGTAGTACCAAAAAGCTTCGTTTTCACCACTTGCTTCTACTTGTTGACTCGAGGCCAACTGATCACATAATCCCTTTCCACAAAAAAACTTAGTGAATTTAATTTCGATGTCATATTCCATGACACAAGTGATCCATCATGTAGGTTTCTCATTCAGATCTTTATTCAAAAGGAATTCCTTGACTCCTGCATGAGAGGCTAGCAGTTGGATCTTGTTCTTTGACACTAGATGTTTGAATTTATTTAAAATCCTAATCATTGGAAGGACATGATTTTAAATAAAGGATTATCTCACCTCATATTCCTCCAAAATTTGACTGAAGAAGGAAACCGGCTGTTCAGATCCCTCTTTGTTTTGTTGGACTAGGTTGTAGAAATCGTGTCCCCACCACCAAAGGCATAGAGCATGAAGTCCTTCAAGAAGTATGGATTGACGAGAGTTGGAGCTTGAGATATAGCCTCTTTTATTTCTTCAAAATGTGCTTTTCCTTCATTGTCCATATAAATTCCATACTCTTCTTGACATCAAAATTATTGGCTTCACAAGAGTGTAAAATTTTGGTACAAATATGCGGACAAAATTGATTCTTTCTAGAAAGCTCTAAAGAGCCTTCTTATGAGTTGGCAATGGTAATGCTCGAATTGCTTCAATTCAATCTGGGTCAATCGCCAATCCCTCCTTTGACATAATATGGCCAGGAGCTTTCCTTCTTCATGAGATAGGAATATACATTTATTAGGATTCAATGATACCCCAAATCTCTACATCTTTGAAATACTCGTCTCGGATGAAAGAGATGATCACTTTGTGTTTTTGGAGAACATAGTGATATCGTCAAGATAAACTAGCACTATTTTATTTAACTTCCCCTTGAATGCCATGTCTATTACCCTTCGGAAAGTGGCTCAACATTTGACAATTTAAATGGCATTTTCATGTAGGCATAGGTGCCCCACTTAGTGGTGAAAGTTGTCTTGAACTGATCATTCTCTTTTACCATTATCTAATTATACCCCAGTAAAAATCTAGGAGAGAGAATCCTTTCGAAGAGCCAAGCTACTACCTGTAAGATTTTCTCCAATTAAGGGAGTGGGTAATGATCTTTGAGAGATGCCCTATTCAAGTCTTGAAAATCCACACGCAACCTGATTTCTCCATTCTTTTTCTGACCTGGTACCAAGTTTGCAACCCATCTTGAGTGATTAAAAGGAAATATAATGCTTTCCTTTATTAGCTTGTTTATCTCCTTATTCATTAGAGGCTCAATCTCGGGGTTGACGAGTCTTTGTTTCTACTTTGATGGGCTTAGATTTTGAATCAAGTTCAATTGTATGTTGTGCTAGCTTCAGATTGAATCCTTGTAAGTCCTCATAGCTCTAGGCGAAGACATCTGGAAACTCCTGGAAACGTTGTTCAAACTCATACCTTTCTTGTTTAGTGGCCACTTTTTTGATTTGGATTGTCTTTCCTTCCCCAACCGAAATAGGTTCTGAATCCTCTCCTTTGACTTGTATGTTGGATTTCTCTTTATGAAACTGGTCATTAGGATTGAATATTGACTCTAGTGTCACTAAACCTTTGGGAAGCTTATTTTTTCGTAGCTACACTATTTGATCCCGTATTATTGCTCTAATTTTCCCTAATTCCTAGTTGAGAATTCAACCTCTTTTTGTAATAAATTAATGATCTGTTGATCATTCTCAAACGCCGGCCATCTTGTGTTGTTATCTGGAACTATTGGCCTTACAATCACATGGATATGTGGCTATATTTTTCTTTTTGATATTATCAACCACACCAAAAGTTACTCCAATGGTGTGAGCCTATCTCATGACTTCATTTTTCTTCCGGGGTATGGAGTCGATGTTGATTGTTTAAAAATATTCAATTAGGTCCCATACCCTATTTTTTTAGTTCTTGAGAAAGTCATTATTTATAACATTTTGTCCCCTAACTTGGTTACCAATCATCTCGCTATCCCCAAATACCCGCAAGTTCTTAATGTCTCTTTCCTTGGCCTAGTGAAGTCCATGAACCAAAGCCTCATATTTGGTTGTGTTGTTCGAAAAACCAAAATAAAATTTGAAAGTTGAATAAGACTCGATGTTTATGGTGAAACCTACATCGCACCTCCTCCGACCCCTTGTTTGCTTCTTGAGCCATCAAAGAATAGTTTCCCAAATTCATTTTCATCTTTATTTTTGGCTTGGTGATGTTAGGAATGGGTGAATTTTCTTCGTGTACACAATATACACCTAGTTCAGATTCTTCCATTTCCTTTTATGAGTCAAATGCATGCCTCTTGTTTTCCCATTCATCCAGAGTTAAATCAGGAATACCCTCGACCTTGGTACCTAGTTCCAAATCATTTGAACACTATTCTTGATCAAAGGATGAGAAATTTACATTGATAGGACTTGGCACATGAGGATCAATGTGAAAGTTTGTAATTGGTTCTAATCTGATGGTCACCTTGGCTCCATACCTCATCTTGAAAAGCATGTGCGACCAATCCATAGATAGATATCCACCAATTTTGGTGGTGAAGTCCCTTGATAGACATAGTGAAAAGAGTGGTGGGAGGTTAATTACAAACACATCTTGCAGAAATGTGACATTAAGACAAGCATGTAGTGTAAGACTTAGGCCTTTGATGATCTCAACCATTCCTAATAATGTTCCATTTAGTTGCACTACTCCTTTTAGCACTTTGCCTCATACTTTAGACCCAATTGATATGCTATTTTCTTGGGCATCACTGAACTACTTTCACCCGAATCAATCATGTAGTTGTGTACCAAGTGGTTCCCGAAAATCAATGACACATAGAATGATGGAGGCTTAAAATTATTTCTTGGTTAACCTCCATCTTGTTGCATTGCATTGGTGAGAACTTTCTCCTATCTTTGGTTTGATCCATTTGAGGTAGACCAATTGGCCATTCCATTTTGCACCAAATCTTGTTTTCCTGGGATTGTTAGTGACTCCCACATGGAAATGTTCACATGTGTTTCCCTCATTTGGTCAATGATGTTGAAAGGGATGAATTATCCTTTTGTTTCCCCTTACTTAGCACAACCTTTTCTTGCAAATGGGATAGAAATTAGACTGATACAATGGGTATCTTAGGCGTATTTTGCGCATTCGGGGTTGGGCTTGGTCTACTAACTCCTTGTTCTATAGGAAGGGACTAAGAAATGAATAGATTAGATGGTTTTCCTCTTCTATGTTTCTCTTCTTTGACCATGTGTTAGTAGCCACACCTTGAAAAGGAGGTTGATTAACTCCACAAAAGTCTTTTGTTTTCCAGTTGACCAATGTGGTTTTTGTTGGAGGTGCCTCTTGTTGAGTTTCGTGCTACTGATTTCCCTCTTGACTTGGTTCTTGGGGCCCACTGATGGTCTACACCATTAAGGCCTGATTTAGTGTACCATTGAAACACATTGATTAATTATGAGGTAGATTATAGGGGTAACACCAGTCGTACTCTTATGCCATGTTGTTTTGTGTTGGAACCAAGGCTTTTGATGTTGAAGTTACATTTGGATCATATGGTCAGAATGGCGTGATAGCTTAAGATTTCCCTTGGTTCACGTTTTGATTTGGATCTTGGGCTGGTTTATTTTTTTGGTATGGGAGCCTAGCTTGATACTGAGTTTGAGGCTGATACAGTCTCGAACTATAATCTTGTTGTCTCTTAATAATCACTAGTTCATTTCCTAGGTTATGTAGTTACTTCATGATCTCCTGTAACTCTTTTAAAGTGCTTAAATAAATATAAGCCTCACTATTTCTTTGATTCCTAGGGAGTGGAATGTGATTAAAATTTGGTGTTTGACTAGCTATAAGAGCTCCCATATTTTGATAAAGGCATTGGTGGCCTTGGGGCTAGCTTACCAACTTGAATCAAGCAATTTTTAGATCTAATAATGATGTTATATAGGCTATAGGTAAGCTTATACCTCCCATGGATTGTATCATCATTTGCAATATTTGAATTTAGAGCCTTCAAGAAGTAGAGGAAAATTCCTTCCGTTGTTGGTCTCATGGTGAAAAAATCTATCCCATGTTTGTTGAAATCTGAAGTTGAAATCGGTCAATTGTTCATTAGGAGCCCTCTTAATAGTTTTCATTTGTTCCAATGAAGAAAAATTATCTCCCTTTTCCCCAAATTGACTATGGAGGGCTATGCATAAATGATCCCAATTCTGGATAGACCCTGTTATTAGATTCTTGAACCATTGCAAGGCTTTACCTTTAAAAGAAGATGCCAACAACTTGATAGCAATATCCATTTCAGTGATTTTGTGAATTACAAAGACATTTGCAATGTCCTGGATGTGGTCAATAGGAGTAGTATGATTTTTCCCTATGAAATAGGGAATATTCTTTAGTGCTATAATCGAGACCTGATTTTGAGCATTTAGGGAAAGTGGGCTACTATCTGTGAAGTTGACATATGGATTGGGTTGTAGATGTTCCATTATGATTGGCCTAAGAACCATGGTCGATTGGAGAAAAGGTCTACTAGGTGGAGACATAGACAAAGTCTTGTCAAGTGGAGACGAGTGATGTTTGTGGTCTTCTTCCTCTCTGTCATCTTCCTAGTGATAATTTCAAGTAAAAAATAGTCCCTCTTCTCAAGTATCAGACCTAGTTTGAATTCTTCTCATGTACTTGGGCAACCCGTTTTGCTACACAGTTGAATCCTATACCTTTGGATTCATTAGATGTGTTGGGGAATGAACCTTGGAAGGCTATAATTTTTCAAGTTACACAACAAAATCGACAAAAATTAAAATTAAAAATTTGAAGAAACTATATGGTTTAGATTCTAGAGGTGGAAATTTGATTTGGAATGATAGTCTCGAAAACCTGAATTCTGAAATTCTAAGAATCTTCGAGAATCCTAAAATCTAGAAAACTTTGAAATTTCAAAAATCAAAATTTTAATAAAACTAAAAATACCCTTTTGAAGATAATCTCCTGATCAATCAACTGGTGAAATTTGGACTTTTTGTGAGAAATTTAGGCCCTAAAAATTGATTTCGGAATTAATCCTGAGAGGTGAAATGTCTGAAATTGGAGAACTTGCAATTTCCAAGTCTGAATTTCTTGAAAGTTCCTTCAAATTTTATAGAATGACCTCTTGGTCCCACCGGGCGTGCTAAAATTGTTGATGCATAATCACAACACCCCTGAATGTCTGCAACTCGATGGGTTGAAACTCTCAGTGTGATTGCATAACATGGAGCTTTTCCCAAAGTGTGGGACTTTACAATTGGGAAAGCTCTTTGGATGAAGGTCGGTTCCTATTCCTCTGTTCAGATGCACACATTCAAATTATAGAGGATCTACTCTAAAATCTACTCTAACTTTCCAAGGAGACATGGTTAAGAAGATGTAAGAAAATAAACCTAAACTAACAAAGGTGATGCACCAAAGGAATGTTGAACACTTGTTTTGCCATTAAACACAAACCATTAAAATTTAATACAACCACCATAAAAATATAACCCAACTTACAATGAGAGATAAGAGAGATACAATGAACACAAGAGAGTGTTGAAAATTATCCATAGACATGTATTATTCCTCCACGAATTTGATACAGTACACTACAATGGCCAAGAGGCAAGATTTGCATTATAGTTTTGATGGGAGGTTTTAACTCCATAAGATCAATTATAGAAATATAAGAAGGGAGGGTGTAAAGCCAAAATGTCCATCAATTGAAAAATACCTCTCCTTACAATATATAGGAAGAAAATGAGAGAAAAGGGAGATAAGAATCAAAATCCTACTTGACCACCCAAAAAAGCATTGAATTCACCTACAATAGTGATGGGCAGCCCTACAAAACCCATGCCCTACCTTCATTATGGTGGTGGGTGAGAAACCTTGAATACCCTTTAAAAATGGAGGAATATATTTCTTCATTTTTAATAAATTAGTCTCACTTAAATTACAATATCCGAGTTGTAATTTTGTAGCAGACGCTTTGAGATATTTCAAAAAGTCCTCTCTTGTTCAAATCCGAGCTCCTAGTCAAAATTTATGGCCATCTGAAGGTCGAGGTGTCATTATGCAAAAATGGCAGGTGGATGGCTCTTTCTTCTTCGGAGTCTGAAATGCATGCAAGCTCCAAAACCTTGAAATTCAGACTTTCATATATTTCTATTTTGGAGATCAAAACATTGTTTATCGCCCAAAATGCTTGAGAGTTCGAAACTCTAAAAGCCGAATGTCGAAATCGAAAGTTTAAAATTTGATGTTAGGTTTTAGAGTTTCGGACATAGAGTTGTCTTTTTACCATTTTCTCACCGATATCTCCAAAACACTTAATTTTGAAACCACGAAAGTCCAAAATTTTAGACTTTCAGAGTTTTGGATTTTGGAACTTTTCTTATCTTTTCGACGGGTCACATCCTGAGATCTCCAAAACCCAAAAGTATGAAATTCTAGACTTTTGGAGTTTGGGATTTTAGAACTTTTGTATTTCATGGTCACCGAGACTTCAGAAACCCTGAAACCTAAAATTCCAAAAATTCATACTTTCAGAGTTTGGGATTTCAAACTTTTTGGGCCATTTTTCCAACTTCGCGCTCCGAGAGATCCAAAACCCTGAAACCTAAAAGTCCAAATTTTGGACTTGAGGATTTTGGGACTTTGTTGAGTCCCAAAATATTCCTTAGTCCACCTCTAAAAATCTCCACCTCCGAAATCCAAAAACCAAATTTCAGACTTCTTCTTTTCCCGAAATCTCTACAACTTGCTCGGGTCTACTTTAACTTTATTCGCCAACTCCAAAATGTAACCCTCCATGACTAAATCAACCCTATCGGCTTCTCCATCATGTAAGGTCATGTTTTTAATTTTTCCTAAGAGGAAAAATTGGATAATAGTTCCTTGAGCACATTTATTAGGATGGGATTCCATTTTTCTGGATGTACTGGCAAGATGAGAAGAATTCCTTGATTCCATGAGACGAATTTTCTCGAGGAGGAGGTGGTTAATGAATGATTATGATAGGTTTGAGAACTTTAGTGGATTGTAAGAAGGGTATACCTAGTGGAAGTGTTTAAAGAGTTCGGTTGGGAGCAAACAGATATATTTGAATCTTTCTACCTCTCCCGCCATTACCGGGGATAAGCGAAGATATTCAAATGCTCCTTCTCTTGCTCTCGACCTTGTTTTGATTATTCTCATGAACTAGAGATGATTAAATTCACTAATACTATTGAAACTAGTAGATATTCAAATGAAGTCACCAGAGGTGTAGTTACAGAGTCTCCAAAGGCTAGAAATTACTATGCCACATAAAAACCTAGTAATATTTGAAGTGTAAGAATTCAATGTTATCCCACCTGGCGTGCCAAGAAAGTTGTTGAAAATTATATTTGTAGATAAACCACCAAAGTCATGGGAAATCTTAGAGATGTGGGACATGGACCCAGGATAACCTCTAGATTTTATAGAAGCTATCTCTTCTCTAGTTTGTATTGAGATAAGGGTTAAAGAGAGAACAAAACAATATGTAAATCCTATCTAAGGTGATACCCAAAATATTTAATAAAATAGCACAAAAACGATAATGATATAACTACTAGATTAGTCGAAGAGCATTAAGCATGATCAACTATTCTAAATATTTCTCAAACCATCAAAGGCTAGACGAAACTAAAACACAATCAAATCATAATGAAAAGATTAATGTAAAAGATCTAAGGGCATGTAGCACGATAGATACTTAAACATTCATCAAGAAATGAGAAAGAGAAAATAGGAAGAAATAAAGGACATAGAATATTGTGAACTTATTAGTGTATAGTATATGAACTCTTATTTATAGAGAAAAACATTACATAAGCATAAAATGGCACATATTATAGAAATTTCTTTACAACCATGCCTTACTAAGGCCAATGAGCATAATATACTAGACTTAAACCTTTTCCCTAGAGCCACGAACATCTCTTCCTCTATCTCCTTCTCCCTTTTTATGGGCACACAAAAATTATTTATATAGAAACCTTGGATCTTACTTCAATATGTCTACATTAATGTTTCGACTTGTCCACATTTATTTTTACCTATGAAATCTTTGACCTTTCAAGGAAAATCTCAAATGCAAGTTTTGGGGACCAAGATAACATTCAATCCTCCACACCTCGAGCCCTTCATTTCTTTGATTGGTCCTTTTGATGGTGGTGGCTTCCTTTTGTGACACATGGAGAATTCTCCTTTTCTCTCTCATTTTGAAGTTGTGCATGATGAGCACATGGAGGTATATGCATCCTTCCTCTTTATCTTTGAATTTTCAACTCGCCTAAGCTATTTTGTAAAGCACGTTAGCTACATTCGGTTCTCGCTGCACTCGAAGACTCCTTGTTCATGTGCTTTTATCCAAAGGGTGTCTAAGAGACATGTGGATACCCTCCATGTTTAGCTCCATACTTTGGAAAGAAATTAGACACGTAAAACAAAATAACACTAAAAGGAAAATGTTCTGGGTGATAAAAGATAGTGGAACTGGAGGAACCCCAAAAATGTAGAAATCATTCTCGAATATCGATAATCAAAAAAATTCTTGCATGGCCCAAACACCGTGGAAAATTTCCCATTGGGTTATGAAAGCCCAAAATTTCTACCTAGTAGAAGATATTTCATATGTTGTAATTGATTTATGAGTTTGGTTATGTGTGGAATAAGCATGAATTTAATGAATTACCTCATAGTTAGACTATGTTTTCAAGAAAAGATGATGATGTTCCTTTTAAGTCCCAAAATGAAGTGTTATATCCGATGATTTCACGTAAAAAAAGGTAGAAGAGAAATGTAAAAGAAGAAAATAGGGAGGAAATGAGAAGCACCAAGATAACACTATTTTCCTTTTTTAATTTTTATTCAAGAACACACATTTTCGATCCAAGAAAGTAACGTGCCATGCACGTAAGTAAGAAAATTTTTACCTGTGAGGTTAGTAGAAATAAATAAATGGAATATGAAATGAAATAAATAAATAACTCAAGAAAGAGAAAGGATGGGTCCTATTGGGTGTGCCAAAATGTTGATCAAATTTTCCTTCTCCCGTTTGAGATTAGTGAATTGGTGGCTAAGAAAATAAGTATCTCCAAATGATGAGCGAGTTTAAGGATAACTCTTGATAAGATGATGAAGGTGAGGATAAGGGTGTAAAATATTCTCCTTGTAGTGAGCTCAATGACCTACATAAAAGATAAACTAAACACAAAAGCAATTTTTAGATAGGATGGTGGGTTTCCGATAATGTTGGTCTCGAGAAGTGATAACGCCCCGGGATGGATGTCAACCCACTTTGATAAATATATTGATAAGTGATAATGATAAAATAGACATAACATATAACAAGATAAAATAAAGATTTGAGATATATGCTAAGATAACATATCGAGATAAAGAAAATGATGATGAATAAGAGATGAATAGAAGTCAAACCTATTAGGAAGACAACGAACCAAGACATCACAAGCATATTAACAATGATTGCAGTAGAGTAGATTGAAAATTGTAGGAAAATAGAGCTACAGTGAGGCTCTAAAACACCGAGAAGGACCTGGATTTAATGTGGGAATGTTGGAGAGATAGAAAGGATGCAAGAAAATTGATATATCAAATAAATGTGGATAAGGTCTATGATGATTGGGCTAGGTTGATAATGACTAGGGGAAAATATGGAGATCTCGAGTTGCTAGATAGATGGATTTTAGTTACAAAGAGGCTTGATTCTGAAGGAAGCTATAGAGAAGATGGCATATGGAGTAGGGGATGGAAATAAAGTTGATGTGGATTGGGTTGATGGTGAATGGCAGGGTGGAAGGCCATCATAAGGGTATATTTATGGTTTAATGGGGCTAGATGGATGGGAAAATGATTGTGGGAAAAGGATAAATGAAGGCTGATAATGACAAAGCTCCGGGATAACCGATGATCAATAAAGATAATGGAAAAGGGGGATGAAGATTCAAATATCCCAATATGGCATGCAAGATCTCCAAAATAGCTCCAAGTTGATGCATGTAGCTCCAAATAAAGAGATAAGCACATCAAAACTTGTAAGAAGACCTAAATTCTAAAAATTTCATCCTCAAGAGAGGGGGTTTTGGCATACTTGTAGGGTCGATAGTGACTCACAAGGGTCACCATCGACTTCGGATAATCATTTATTTGGGTAGTGGATATGGTGATTAGCTTGATGTAAAAGGTCATAAAGGAGTAGAATTAGGGTTTTATGCTCGTCGGTAGGTTAGGCTTGTATAGGAAGATTAAAAGATAGTTGTAGGATAAGAATGCATTGAATGAGAATAAATGGATTTATAGGGATGATAAATGGAGGGTTTAGGAAGATATTAGGAAATGGATAGGTTTAGGGGTAATCAATCATTATTAAGGATGAATTATAGGGATAAAATGATAGTGGGATGAGGGTAAGATTAATATGGGAAATGGGAATTAGCATGAAATAAATGGGGTTTAGGCAGTGGTATATAAATTAAAATAGGAAGAGAAGCATGTATGTGTAAGATGATGATGACTGGGAGAAAAAACGGGATGGGGGACAAGTGTAACAATAATTGGGGTCTATATATGCATACACAACATAGGAAGGAAATTTTCATTCTATTCCATCCACACATTCTATTATATTGCTAGATTCTAGCTATAACCCGCTATCAGGTACAAAGTGCACAATGATATCCTAGGGCATCATTCTTACACACACACACACACAAGAACTACATGGAATCTGATATGTAGTGCAATATTGGTCATAAGTTCACTCTCGGGGTTACCTTCGGGGTTAGTTTAACTCCTCAATCTACATTTTAATTTTTAGGTTTGATATTGTTTGTGTGATTCTACAAGTGAACTTATGTTTTCGAGGTTATAGGTACCTTTGGTGATCATATTGTGAACATCACATGATTAACACAAAATAATTGTAACACACTTGCGACACAACAAAGACCGGATTAAGAGATTTTGTATAGTCACGAGTGCCCAAATCCATCATCAAAGCCGAGGGACCCATGTCCTACTCGCAAGCACCCATGCCTAACCTTGTTCATGAGTTACATAATTTAAAGAGGTCGGATACGATGCTACATGCATCCTATTCAGTAGCTCTCCCTCGGACCATTTCTAGATTGTGTGTATAGTAGCTAAGTCTTCTCATCTCATCTCTTTTCCTTTACATGCTTGTTTCATTCTTGTACTCTACCATTTGTACATCAATTACTTTGTAATTATATTTAATTCAAATTAAATTAAATCAAGAATAAACTTTCCTCGCAACTTGTAAGAGCTATCAAGCGGAAAACACTTTCTTGAAAGCTCTAAAATTTCAAACCTAATGAACAAGAATAAAATATAAATATAAAGGATTTAACAATCTTATAACACAATCGACTAATATATATATATATATATATGTTTTATTAAAGCAAAATATGTTACTACCTAGCTCGAAAAAGTTGTCCTTTATGTTATCACTATCTTAATGATCTTAAGGAACTTTACATAGTTCCTCGAGTCACCTATAATGAATGCAAGTCATTAAGAACATGTGCATTTATATTTATATACCAGGTTTGACACATATTTGAAATCAAACAACTTTCCACCGACTACAAAGGAATCTTAGTGTATAAGTATTAAAACTCCATGAATGAAATAATGAACATACAACATAGTAGATGACTATCAACTAACCCATATCCTTTAATAACCCAAAATGTGTATGAAACAATACGGGTGAATTTCATAGCCATAGACACGAAAAAATAACCATTCATAAATAGAGAAAGGATAATATGATCCTATAACCAAGAATCTAAGAAAAGAGATAACTATGTTGTCCTTACCAAAGTATTATTTGTGTTATTATCAAATTACTCAAACAAAGATACAATAAAAATAACTCATGATTTGCTTAGAATGGATTGTTTGTTTTAAACTTGGATAAGTAAAACAAAAAGTCACAAATATACCCAAATATTCATACTCAATTTGATTCCAACAAGAATAAATAAAAGAATGAAATACCCACTTGATAACAAAGTGTTCCCATGTAGGTTATTATCAAAACTCATTGATTTAATTTATATATGTTTCCGGACTTCAAACGAGAGAAAAAAACCAAGCAATTTATTCTATATCTCATAATAATTCATCATATTAGAGTTAAACTAATTCATTCCTATGATTGAATTGTGATTTCGAGAGATTTCCTTATTTTATTTTTCTTCGTGAAGTTAAATCATCTCCAAAAAAATCCAAACACATTTTCCGTTGCAATTTCATCTTAAATGCCATCAAATCCTTAATAATGGACTTGCTATATTTTTGAAACTATTAGAAATTTCATGCAAATATCCTTAACTCACATGCACAACATGAAGGAGAAAACAACAAGACAAAAACAATAAACAATAAAAAATAATTTACATGTAATAAATGTGAAGTGAAGCTTCTAGTTCCCGACAAATTTGACTAAATTTCTTCATTAAAATTGAATTTAATTATTCCAGTTGCCATGTAGTGGCATTGGGAGCTCGCCCACATCCTTTCCACCCAAACTCCTGTGGTGGTGCATCAATCACCCAAGATTAATCAAAGAAAATAAAACTTAATCAATAATTTCCTAGGTTTACATGGTGTCGGTCCGTGACCGATTTTATTAATAATCAAACATCATAATGCTTATGGATATGGTTGAAGACCTCAAAAAACAAAATCAAGTAATATCCTCTTCATATGTTAGTAATGCCCTCTACATGCAACCAAAACTTTACTAATGCCCTCTATATGGTCTTAGACCATTTTAATAAAAACATTAATCTTTACCAATTTGCCATGGTCCATGACCAATTAAGAATAAAACAATGTAACTTCACCTTCATTTTGCGAGCATCGAGGAGGAGGTCATTGAAATCTATAGCGTCAACTTATAGATGCGATGATGGTTAATGACTAGTAGAAATAAACCTTGAAAAACATACATTAACTCACCCGATTATTGTCATTGATTACATTTATGGTCTATGACTATTATAATTCATATCGAGATGAAATCAACATGTCAACAATATCATCAAAGCGTGGCCTAAGGCCTTCATGAGGTTAATTTTTAATTTCCTAAGACGTAAGGTCAAACTCTTATCGTTTACCTTTATAAACCTTTTTTTGCGGTGAGCAAGGGCATTTTAATGCCTTGTGGTGAAAAACCATATTGCAATGATAAGGAGATGAGTAAAAACATCAAGCCAATAATTACTTCCAAGCACTGATATAATATTGTACCGTAATTGGTCAACTTATCGAACAAATAGAAATCGTCGCATACAACAAACAAGGTGGAACTCAATCATCTAAGATAAGTACATCAAAATAATGATGATCTACGAGTTATCAAGATAGACATATTATAGGGTGTGAGAATGCAACATAGAAGAATTTACAATGTGACAAGATGTCCACCTCATATCAATCCCCATGCTCTTTCGGGTAGGATTTAGGAATTGAAATAACAATACCAATCAATATCCATTATTGAAAGACAACAATACAAGCAAGGATTATGATCATCTAAAGTAACTCAAAAATACTCCATCTAAATTTTCTATTTTTTATTTAGTAAAAAAGTGTAGTGTCTATAATGATTTACTACCATAACAAATAACATGAAATGAGTATTTTCTCTTTTAATACGACATACCATGTCATTTTCGACATTACTTCACCTTAGGATTAATTTTTATATTAACAAAATATCCAACATTTTTCTATAAGATCAAAATTCTCATCTTGTTTAAATTTTTATTATTTCAAATATTTCTTAAAATATTCTATATTTCATACGACTCATCATTTATATAACTAAATCTGATTTTTCACTTTATTTGTAAAATTAAACATAAATACCATTGAAGATGGTTAGCTTGGTTATTATTAAGGACAATAGATTTTGACTTTTCAATTGAATATTTTTCCCTTAAAAGACTTAATTTGAAAAAAAAAAAAAACAAAAACAAAACCATTCTCAATTGTTTTTCATACAATGTGAAAGCATCATCAATTATCTTCTTCTACCTCTTCCATCAACATCACTCAAGACATAAGGAGGACTTGAGTTATGCTTTCGAAAGTGGGTAACTTAACTTACCCTCTTCCTTACTAGTAAACCCCAAGTCCATCAACCTTTGAGATTAGTCCCATCACCATGACATCAAAATGGCCCATTACGGAATGAGTGGGCACACCAAGTCAACAAACCTAACACCACCATTTATATGAGTGGCATGTGACATAGGTGTGACAATAAATGTTTACGTGGAGTCAAAACTCGGTTCCTTGTGATTTTGTCACGTGGAATCTTGCTGTTCATGTCACCCAACAGAAATGACAACCGGATCTTGCAAGTAAAGCGCAACTAATTTTATCCTCGCGGCTTCCACTCTTTTATCCATATCTCATCATATCTAAGGTACAGGATGATCCATTAGGGAAACAAAACAAAATTTTAGTGGGTCGTTAAATAATTGCGTTAGATACGCTATCTAGAACCAGTTTAGACGGAAACCCAGCATAATATTATACGTGGTGGAATCATAATGTTTGATCAGAAGATGGAGAAATACACAGGCATACTTCCATATGTTTACAGCAAGCTGACGAATAACAGGCTCTCCAAGTACCAAAAACTGGGCTCAGAAATGGAATTCAAACAGAAAAGAAGAGGGCTGAAGAAATTCCAGGTCGAGGGTTCGAGGCACATTTCTTGGGGTATTGTGGCAAACGCGCCCATTAAAATACTGTCACCAAAGCATTTGGTGAAATCGATGAAGGCAGCGTATGTGAATGTCATGGTTTCTCTGGCGCCGAAGCGAAACTCCACAGAAACATATATTCATGATAATGGTGCCGGCGTACCTGTTTTTCATGATTGAATTGTCAATAAATGGTATGGGATGTGTTTTTTTTTTTTTTTTTTTAAAAGGGGTGCAAATGGTATCGTTTCAGTTTTGTAATGCTTTTTTTTTTGTTGCTTCACCGGATTATTTTCCGAGACTACTGTAAATTCTGGCTTGACTCCGGAAACGAGACCGTAATTACAGATCATTGTGAATATACCGTTTTTTTTTGGTATTTTCAAAAATGCGAAACAACTGTTCAACCTTGCCTTATGAGCTACCTTTGTTAATAAATATGCATACATACTAATTTATGTGGACTAGTCAAATTTAACATTCTATTATGAGAATATTTAGCATTCCATAAACTAAATAAGAAAAATTAATTGTTATTTGAGAGGAATCAAGTTATCACTAGAGCAGTCATGTATATGTTTACACACACCATCAATTAGAGCAATTCTTAGTACTAGGTTTCTTTTATTAAATTTGTTATTTTCTATGTTATAAATAAATATCAAGATAGTTTTGTTATTCTTTTATTTAATGCAAGCATAAATAATATAGTTTTGTTTTGTTTTGTTTTTTTTTTTTTTTTTTTTGAGGTTTTAGATAGTTATATGGATAAATATAAAATATAATGAATATCTAATTTTTTAACGATAGTATTGAGTTGGTCTTTATCCTCAAAAACATCTCTTTTTTTCACTTTAACCTTCTTTTGGGTGTTTTCTTAAGAAAATGAAACCTTGAGAAACTTCTATGGTCTCGTATACATTCCATGTTTGATCTTAATTTTTATCTTTAAAATTAGTGAATTCGATGAATCAATTGTGAAGGCTACTATGAATAATTGAAAAGAAGTTTAATTTTATTTTGAATTCTTTTCATTAGTTTTATATCTAACTATAAACTTAAAATAGAAGCAAAAAAGAATTAATATGCCTTTGATTAATAATGCTTTAAATAATTTTAAAACTCGTAAATCATGTGAAGCTATCTTTCTTAAAATAAGAAATATAAAATTGAGAATATTGTACATTGTAGGGAACATGTTCTTAAAACCCCAAGGAGATAGTAAAATTAAAGATTGTATTGAAATAAGTTACAATAAAAATGGATAAATGGGTCCACATGGAACAAAACGATATCCATATAGTTTAAGTTGTGCCATGTAGGTAATGCATATATGAGTCTAGAAATGATGATCATGCATTTTAACATTTGATTGAAACATTCACATCTTTTTGCACCATAAAACATGTTGTCATTGTTGGAAAAATGTAGATGCCAATAAAAAACAAAGAAATAAAAAAACAATAAAAATCATAAAACACAAATATGTTTATATTAATTCTAAAAAATATTAATACATCAATTTTTATAGTTATGAAATTTGCTATATATATTGTGGAAAATTGTAACTTTGTATGTGCTCGATTTTTTTGTCATATATTGCCACTTTGTTGTATATGTTTCTGCATATATTCTTATATGCACCCATACATTTTCCTCTTCTCTATTTTTTTCTTATATTATCGTCGTATTTTTCCACCACTCTATTCTCCTCTGTTTTTTGCACTTTTTTAGTTGTTCTAGTTTTTGTGTCTTGCTACAATATTAATCAACAATTTTTTTCCATTGAATTCTATTCCACTAGAAATTGAGTTCAAAATATGAGCAATTTCACTTTACATTAAATACAAGGAGGATGTTTGGTGGAAAGATGAAAAACCCAAAATAGTCAAATTCAAACGAATTAAGCATTAACTATAAAGGAAGGTTAGCTAATGATTAAAATATTAAAAAATCACCCTTAATTTTGAGCCATATAGAAACCAAATTTATATTCACCGAAAAAAATGATTTTGGATTTTTGGAGCTAGATGGTCTAAAGTTGGTTTATTAGAAGTGGTTGGTATAGAGCTAGTTGAACAACTACTTTTGAGGTGGTTGGTATGGAGCTACTTAGAAGACTAGTCCAGAGGTGGTTAGTCTGGAGCTTGTTGGCGTGGAGTTGTTTGGTCTGAAGATGCTTAGTATGGATTTGGTTGGCTTGGAGCTACTTGTATGAAGTTTGGAGCTAATTGTGTGAATTCCAAAGCTAGTTGTAAGAAGTCTAGAAGTAGCTTTTCTCAACTAGCTTTCCTCTCAAATTTCCTCAATGAAACCCAAATTTCCTCTCAAATGTTCAAAACTATCTTTTGATAAAGGATTGGTAAAAATGTTAGAAATTTGTTGGTATGACATGTAAAATTTTAGTTATATTTCATCTTTTTCAACTAGATCTCGAATGAAATGATACCTAATTGCAATTTGCATACTTCTTCCATGCACAATAGGATTCTTTGACAAAATTGAACATAGGTTGGCAAAAAATATAGTAGAAGCTCCGCTTTTCTCATCATGCAAATATGAAAGGATTCTTCATATCCATATAGGCTAATGAGATGATTGAATTTGTCATTATATACTTGGCTTTATATATAGAAAGTGAAACAAGTGTTTCCTCGAATCCTATAAAATGGCTATTGATCTAGTATGAAACACATATCCTGGAACTACTTTTTCTATCATTCAAAGCTACCTTCCCAATCTCTATATGTGCATCTAACTAACTCGTAAATAATTAAAAAAACATTCAAAATTCCATAATTCATTGCGGCCAAGAACATATCTTTTTTTTTTTTTTTTCCTATTTTCCAATGTGTATTCTTTGGAGTCTCCATGAACCTATAAGTCGGGTTTAGTGCATACATGATGTCTCCTCTACTTGGATTCAATTACATCAAGCTTCCTACCAATATTTTGTATCATGTGGGATCTATGTTATGTTGCAATCTTCCTTGCATTGCTTCAAACTTGTTTCATTTGGTGTAGATGTTGCTTTTCCGACTAACATTATGAATTTCTCCAAAATTTCCCTTCGTAATTTTCTTGAGAATAAAATATTCCATGGTCCATTTTTTTAACGTTAATCCCAATAAAGTATTTCAACAAACCTAAATTAGTTATCTCAAACTCCTTCATTGCTGATTTGAACTCTTATATGGACTTGTTTGCATTTCTAATAAAAATTAAATCATCTCCATATACAACACAATCAGAATCTCACTTTCATTGTTTTATTTGATGTAAAGTGTGTGGGCTCACTTCTAATCTTACTAAATCCATTTATTTTAAAATAAGAGTTTATCTAGTTGTACCATGTCCTTGGTGCTTGTTTAAGTCCATATAATGCTTTCTTGGGCTTTTACATGTTGTTCTCATGTTGTGGAGTCTCATAACCACATGGTTTTCCAACATAAAAATTCTCTTCTAGCATGTCATCGATTTGAAGGTTGATTTGATGCCCATTTGATGAACCTTCCATTTTTATTAACAACTATAGAAATGATTATTCTCAACTTTTGTATCCTTTTCTATGAGAGAAAAGGTCTCATTATAATCAGGTCTAGGACTTTCAGGTAGCTTTTGACATCTAAACTTGCCTTATATAATTCAATCTTTCCTTTGGGAGGAGGTTTGGTTTTGGAAACCCACCCGACTCTATGAATTCATTTCTTATTAGAGGATACACTAACTCCAATATTTTATTATTCTCTATTGCATGTGTTTCTTCATCCATTGTTTCACACCACTTGTTGTCCTTAACTTCATTCTCAAAGTAAATAGGGTAAATAGCTAAAAATAAAGAAAAATTAATTATTTTATCTTTTTTTCATCATACCTTGACTTCCCTAAATTTATTGTACAATCCTTTTTCTCACTTGGCACTTATTTGAGTTGTAAGATGATGAAGATGCCTCGTGAGCTACTCCTTGTATACTTTGTTAGTTGCTATCACTTAAAGATTCATTCCTTTATGAGATAGGGTTCTAACTTAGTGTATTGGTTGAATTTATCATCTGTTGTTTTAACTTCAATAAAATGTGCACTTTCCTTTATTTGTGATAGGTGCACTTATTGTACATCTCCCAAGATGATTTCTAATGAATTGAACATCCGATAGATAGTCAACTCCTTTGTGATTATATTGTACAATTTATAAGCTTAATTAGATTGTTCACTATACCCAATGAACATGAATTTTTCTCATCTATGATCCCAATTTGATCTTATTTTCTTGGTCGATGTGTGTATTCTACACACCAAATAAATTAAGTGCTCAAAATTTAGTTTTCTTTCACTCTATGCCTATTGAAGTATCATGTTCAATGATTTTATAGGAAATATATTCAATAAATAGACTGGTGTTCAAACATATTTAGCCCAATACTCATCCGGCTCG
Source organism: Taxus wallichiana var. yunnanensis (assembly GCA_018340775.1). Taxonomy (NCBI): domain Eukaryota; kingdom Viridiplantae; phylum Streptophyta; class Pinopsida; order Cupressales; family Taxaceae; genus Taxus; species Taxus wallichiana. Next base: position 83,144,746 of record CM031237.1, on the reverse strand, counting down.
ATCCTCTTTCTTTTATTATGATTCTTGTAATCTCTTGAATAGTTCAATTTTAACTCTCAACTAAACCATTTTACTATTGTGTATACCTCGCTTAAAATTGTTTCTTTATCTCGCGCTCTTTACAAAATTTTAAAAACTAATTTTATATGTATTGTCCCCTCTATCCATTCTCAAGGTTTTCATATAGTGATAACTATGTTTTTCAGCTAAGGCCTTAAATTCTCCAAATACATCAAAAATTATGATTTTAAAAATATATATATACCCATGTCCTTCTACTAAAGTAATCTATGAATGTTAAAAATACCCACTCTTGGGACGAGGAGGATTTCTTCATGGGATCAAAAAGTGTGTAATGTATTCACCAAATTGGTGATATTTCTCTATAAGACTTTTCTAAGGGTAAAACACTTATGTGTTGCTTCCCAATATGTATCCCTCACATAATTTATGAGGTCGATTATTAGGGAGACCCTTTTACCATTTTTTTCTTATAAAGAACATTAAATCCACTAAAATTATAATTCCCATACATGAGGTGACAAAGAGTAGACTGATCAGCTTATATTATTTGAACTGTTGTGGATACCTCACTGGCACCCTCAAAGGAAACATTCTAGCTTAAGTCATCTTCACTTTAGCAAGCTACCTTTGCTTCCACTTCTATCATAGATTATGCATTTTTCATTTTCAAATCTCAACTTTTAGCCTTTTTGGACTACCACCCCAATGCCTAGAAGATTATACTTCAATCGTTACACATAGAAGACATCTTGAATCTTCCTCTTATCTCCTTTCTTGGTGAGAATGGATACACTTCCTTTTCCCATTACAGGAACCTTGACATTTGTTCCCATATTTACTTCATATTTGATTGTTTCACCTATGTTAAACATTTACTTTTTTCCACAAAAGTGATTACTACATGCACTATTGAAATACCATATTTGTAGTGCCCACTTCCCTTCGACGCCTTTTTGATTATTGGTTTCGATAATGTTGACTACACTTATGGATATTATTATAGCTTTTGTTTTAGAATGATACTAGATGTTAGAGATACTAGGATGTTGTTGATTTTGACTCATATATGGTGCATGTGGATTATTAGAGACATTTTATGTTGGTGTTGATATGTTTTTGACATGGTTATTTATATATATTTCTAACATATGATATATTTCATCATATTGAGTAGACCTTTGATAATTAGATTAATGTTGTGATCATTTTGACATGGATGAAATGTAGAATAGAAATGTTGCTAGAAATTGTAAATGACATCGTAATTGCCTAGATGATATTTGATATACATTGTGGAATTATATTGCATATTTTATCATAGATGTTTTTAATGCGCCATGAGGCCGAAGGAGGTATTTATGTGTTTTGTAGGTAAAATTATTCACAACAAACATCGGGGGATTGGAGACCAACCACATTGGAATTCTAGATGAATTCAACTAGGGTCACCATGGCAACATGTAATTGTGTGTGTGTTAGAATTATTTGGTTAGGGGAAAATTTTGACCAAGGGGTCATGTGTTGTCTTTTATTTTAGTTCCCTTTTATTATGTTGTATGTGTTTCTTTTAGTGATGTAATTTACTTGTTTTAATTACTTAGATTTTGATGTATGTATTTTACCCTTTATTATTAATGGGTTGTAGTGTCTTAATTAAAGCTAAGTTAATCTTGTCCTAAACTAATTAAATATGTGACCAAAGGAATTCATTTATTAGAGTAGATTTCTCTTGGATTTTGTGTTGTAAGTTGAGTGCTTGGGGATCTTGAGTGTTGTACACTCTACCCCTTCATGGAAATTCGAATTTGGCCTTAGAGGCCAATTTTGGAAGCTTGTGGGACAAGTCAAACTTGTCCCACACCTCTTAAATTGCTATGCCAACCCTACCTATGGGTTGGGGGTCAAAATTAGACCCCATTAGGTGTTTTGGGAAGATAAAAAGGTGAAATGTTTATTGCACTTCCTTTCTTGTAATTAATTTTGTCCTTAGGGGGTGTGGGCTTAGTTTGTGTGTGTAAGTATAATGTCATTCCTTCAACCACTTATTAATTGTGCATTGGAATATGAGGTTGACTAAGGTGATGTGGAGTGGAGAGGAAATGAGGTGGCATCCTACTTGGAGCCACATCATCCTCCTCCCTCCCTTTTCTATTTATTGAAGTTATTTTTCTTGTTTGGGGGTTACTTCATTATTTTGTGCTCTTGCATTTTGAGAGTTAGAGGATTTTTCAAAGTTCTTGTGGATTTTTTGAGGTTGTGGATGCTTGCTTTATTTAGAGGAGTTTGGAAATTTACTCTTGGAACAAGATCTACTAAGGAAAGTACACATAACTCACTATACCAACTCCACACATCACAAAATATCAAGAATTAACTCCATATATATCCCGAAGTATCATAAAACAAATCCATATACCTCCCAAACCATCACCTAATAAATCCATATACCTCTGAAGGAGAAATAATCATAGTGCAAAAAGCAATTCAAAGGTCAATCAACCATAGAGCCCCATCAAGAATATCTGGTCACTCAACCATAGAGTGCCATAGAGAATATCAGGTAACTCAACCATAGAGGCCCGTATCCTTTCTCCTTTTAATGAGGCCGGGTCACCCTATGACACCGTGCACATAGAGCCTCGTCACCTCCAACCCAAGTTACATAATAACTCATGGTTCAATAACCCACTAGTTATCTCGTAACTCCTCGAGGCATACCCCATACAATGAAGTGGGTCCATAGGTTCAACCACTTCATGGTTAATCCCATAACCCCATTCTAGCACATTATGACATTAGAGCTAGCATAACAATCCATTCAAATGCCAAGTGGAAAAAATTATAAGCCTTGGGCTAGACTACAAAACTTTCAAATATGAAAAGAGCGGTTTAAAAATAAGAAAAAAATGCCTAATTAGCCATGGTTAGTGCAAAATCCAAATGTTACTATGCAACAATCAAATAAATGCCCAAAATATAAGAACATGTAAATCAAGAAAATGGCTAGTTCTAGCAGAAAAGAAATAATGATCAATTTACGAATAAAATATGTATTGAGAAATAACACATTACAATCACTATGTGGCCTCATACCACCACCAAAGCGGTACTCATCATGTTTGGCACTTTCGGACATCGAGCCTCACTCGTAAAAAAAAATATACATGTAACCGAGAAATGAGTATATCAAATAAAGTGCTGTCATCATCTCTACTCGAATCATCCCTCCGAACTCCCACAAAGTTCAACATAGTGAAAATTACAGAGGATTTTCCAATGAACAATCCAATAGGAAAGAGCAGAAACTCTAGTTGCATAAGTTGAGCCTAAGGTGGTGTGCACCCACAATATATCCGAGAAAATCGAAGTATACTAAACAGATAGAAGTGGGTTTTCAGTCTATATAAGATTCCAATTCCTCACTCGTACTCAGCTCAAGATTATGAAAACCTGGTCCACGCCTCCTATCTCCACACATGCACTCTTGAAAATTTCTCCCCTTAGGGTTGTCTAGTGTAAGGTTCACAACATACACATAACTACATCACTAACACAATGGTGATTCACACAAATGAACCATAGTGTATTACACATGGTATTTATATAGGGTATAACACAATCATTACTTTCACAGGTTACAATACATCACATTACCACATTCTGCAACCAAAGTGCAATCACTGTGTAATAGGGATCATATGCTCACTATATGCCCCTAAATCATGACACAAATCATCACATATTACACAAATCATACGTATGACAAACGCAATGTCTAACATTACAACATATTGTCGATTTCAATTACAACATGGTGACACACATGATAAAATCCAATTTAATTTACAAATTTTTTTCATGTAATACATCAATACACCTTCATATCACATAATGCCAAAATGCTCCAATACTCCGTAATCGACAATAACATTCTTTTTTTTACACACAATAAGGTGGTTTAACACCCATGAATTCCTCATTGAATCCACAAAATAGAGAGTGAATACTCTCATCACAAGCACATCAACATGATAACAAATACACACTAAGTGACATACACAACATGTGCATTCACAATTTCACAATTACAACATAGTTCACATCACACTTATATCACATTACTCTTCCAATATCCACCACCATCATGCAATACCATCACAAATCCAATCTTCCCCAGAGGTTCGAGAGTATGAACCTTCACTCTGATACCAAATGTAATGCCCCAATTTTTCACACTCAAAAAACAAAAAAAAATACTAGGTTAATTTTTTTTTACTTACATTTCTCACTACACTACGCCATAAGGGCTCCAAGTAAAGAATACTCAAAGACGCATACGACACTTACAAGTCATCAACTCACATAGACACATGACAACACCATAGACATGTCGATGCCACACTTTTCCCAATGAATGAATACTAGCAATGACCCAACCACAAGGAAAGGACTCAAGGATAGGAAAACCCACAACACATATTTTCTTTAATTACATTTTAGTTACGATCAACATTCCAAGAACATTATAGTGCAAGGAAAAATTTCTCCTTTTTTTTCCATCTACATATTCTTAAGTTCATTCCACATTTAATTTACAGTTCGACCATTTTAAGTTGGCTTTTTATCCTTTACGGAAATTTCCATAACTTACATACTTATTTGGCATAATTCAAATTGCATATAAAGTACTTAATTATCTTATTATTATGTTAAGAATATTCTTCTCCAACATTTATTCGATGTCTACATTTTTACCCTTACAACTCAGGTGAATCAGACTTGATGTCCAGAAAGCAATATTAGGATTTAAGGGAGATTTGTATACAAGATAGCTTTTTCCCAAAAACATTCTTCGATCACATGGTATAGTTATTTCCCTACCATAGTTATTCTAATTCAATGACTTGTGGAATTCCATTTTGATATATATATATATATATATATATAATATATATTTATTTTCTCGAAGTTTGATCACACCAAGGCAATTCATATTCTTTGTAACTCATGAAAATGTTTAATTAAGTTATAAGGACTCTAAGAGTGGCATTATTCCTAACCTCAAATCTTGTTTTTACTCTTCTATGCTTTTTTTTCATCGCATTAAGGTCTCATTATTACCATCGCATTATAACAAAAGAGTTACGAAAGTACTTGTCTGTCATCTTAAAGAAGTACATGGTTAGAAGCATTATAAACTACACATGAACCACAAGTGATTTGTGTTCAAGGTAGGGTCCCACTTTTCTACATTTCATGATTCCACATGTGAGATATTATTTATTTCTTAATGTCATAAATGGACCTAACAAGGTATTACGGGACAAGATTTCGGTTTCTTGGGTTCTCTAAAGTCAACATATTTCAAAATATTTTTTTTTGCAAAGAGTTAATTATAATTTTCTAACAACATGTTAACCACCAAATCAATTAAGGTTAAGCTTAATTCCAATTTTCACCTAGGATTTAATCCCTATTATAGATTAGATTTAGGATTTAAATATATTCATGAGAGATAAATGCACTATATTTTCACAAGACTAAGATAAGACATGTAGCTACAAGGAACTAAAGAGTTCACTAATAAGAATGCAAGACATAGAACAACTATATCATGATCTCCATTTATGCTGTTTGAATCCAACAGGAGTTTCATTTGATGAAGAAAAATTAATTTTAAATCTATCTTCGGAAGACAAGGTAGTCCACTAGGATACAAAGGAAGAGATAGCTCTACTTACTCCAAATAAAGTTTGACTGTGTTGCTCCTATCAGACAGGTTTATGACAATGTCACTAAACATACCGACTAAGATGATAAACCCATTCTTGGGCTCTTGTTTACTCAAACTAGGAGGTTCCATCGAGGGTAGAGTTTAAGTTCATTCTACAAGTTTCAATGTCTTCTACAGTAAAAATTATCACAGATGAAGACATGTTCTTATCCGATATTATACAAGGGTTGAGTGTTTTCGATTAAAACTCTTTATTACATTCACAAAGTAAGAATGCACAAGATGATTCATTAGTCATTTATTGAACACTGAATATGCACTACAAGATATTACTTCAAATTCATTTACCATATATATATATATATATATATATATATATATATATATATATGAAACCTTTTTACCATACGCACTATGAATCAAATTGAATCTACGATTAAATACACATTTCCTTGATATCCCTAAAAGCTAGCATCTCATATAGATTAGAAAATTATCAAATATAACCTTCTGTAACATGAGACTACATTATACATATTTTCATTTACAATGAACCGTATCAATTACAATGACAATTAATGAATTAGACACCACATTTTCACCATCATTCTTGCATCCTGCAAAACCACATGAGCATGAAATCAGCGATAAATCATTGGCATGGCATCCACCCTAATCTAACATAATTAACATTTTTCAATTTCCCAATTACATATAATAATAATTATAATTTGCAATCGAAAGAAAAGTAACCCAGAGAGAGAAAGAAGGGAAGAGAGAGAAAACACCATTTTGTCAAAATTTCTACTTCACACAAGTTACAATATAGGGTTTTAAATAGTTATTTACATGTGTCAAAAGTTTCCATAGTGGTTTGGCAACCCGACGAGGGTCCCACAACTTTCTATTTTTACATTTTCTTGCTAGCTACAAAAACGTTCAAAATGGGCTCAGAGGCTAAGAAATTACTTTTAAACATTGTCTTCTGATGAGAAAACACACCACTATTAAATTTATATTTGTCCACTTATATACCAAGAGTTCACGTAAATTGTGGAATTTAGAACCTGGATAACAGATTTACATTTGCGCTAGATTTCAGGGCCCTTTGGTTGTAATTGACCGATTACAAATGAACAAAATTCAGCTCGAGGGCTCAAAAAACCATGTCCAAAACTAACATTTGATGGATAAACGTGCAACGAGAAACTTCCGACAAGTTCCCCTATATAAGAAGAATTCATCAAAGTTGAGGAGACCGAGAACTAGAAAAGCATTTTTAAACAAAGGTAAGTTTTTACGGAGCGAGAATTCGTAATTGGTCCAGTTTGACCTCGTCAAACTGTGACCGGAGGCCTACAAAAAGGATTTTCCAACTATACATAAAAGTGTTTTTCCCCAAATTGAATGTTCCATGTAATTGTCTAGTAAGAACACTAGAGGTTTGTGAAAATGGATGATAATTTCTCTATCTAGGTTTCAAATGGCGGTTCAAAATGAAAGCCAACTTTATAGTTTTAGTAGCTTCTTACAACTACAAAAATAGTGTAACATTACTCCCAATATGGCATAAAAATATCACAAATGTTCATTCGGGCTCAAACGAAAGGTTAAGGTGACTCCTCACATAACCAAGTACATGAATGAGACTTCACATCCCATTTTCGGAGTTATGAAGGGTACCTAATGAGTCTCGAAAAATGCAAAATTATCTATGGTCAACATTTTTACTGGGAAGTCAATTTTGTCTTGTCGATAAAACAATATTGTAGCGATCTAGTTAGGTAGGAATTTTTCTAAATCACCTCAGAATGAGGGTTAAAGTTCATGGTTTAATACAAAAGGGTTATTTTGATTTCGTGAGTTATGACATGACATTTTATTGTTTTGCAACAAGTTAATATAAAATAATTAAATGTATTATAATCCTAATATTTTAAAATTATATTAAGTTGCAAATGAAAACTAGAGTACAAGAGTTATGAAAGATAAGAGGAGATGAACCATGCCTGGAGGGATGAAGTCGGTCAAACCCGTAGGATTCGGTTCAACATCTCGCTTGGGCATTTCATCAAACAGTTCACGAGCATTGATCTAACCTCCACAATGTCACACAAACTTCACGATCACTTGAAGTCTTCTAGCAGAATATGTTGCCCATTATGTTTTTGATGGTTGTCTAGGGCCTTCTCAAGGCTCCATACTGAACACGAGCTAGGAGAATGTTGGCAAAGTTGTATGGAGCTTGGAAACACATTTATTTCAATAAAATGAATCCTTTTGACTGAATGTTCTCCTTAAATATAGATGTTTGACAGAAGACATAAGTTGCAGCATTTTGACGATCACCTCAAAAGAAGAGTTGTTGAAATTTATTGCAACCCCATATTATTATGTGCTCTATAGGGGTACCAACCAACACATCCCCACAACCACCACAGGTTTAATTAGTGAGTTGATGGTAAATTTTAGAGTTTCCTCAAAATAGCTAGCACAACAAAGAGGGTCGATCAAACAGGCATATGAATTCAGTTCTAGGTAGGTGGCATGTTAAAACCAACACTCATGCCATTGAAGTATTTACAACCCTTTTCCACTAAACCTGCAAGCTTGCATTTTAAAATAAAACAAAAATGAAGCTTACATGATCATGGCCAGACCCATTAGACCCCATCTCCTTGATAAGCATTGCCAAAAAGTCAACTTGCCTTGTGTAAGTTTCCCCATTTTACGTACTAGACTGCCATAGCATTAGCAACTACAACATCTGACACTATTCCTCTACCCTTTTAAATTTTTTTTAATGAGCGCAACTGCTCCAGAGGTCCCCTTTTAATGCAGGCTGGGAGGATGTGGTAGTGGTAGGAGACCCCACACCGATGAGTGCATTAGCAAGAAAGTTTCTAAGCCTTTTTAACAAACCCATTTCGTGTATCCTACAGCCGTGGCAGACCCAAAGGCCACATTGTTTTCAGGTATTCAATCAAACAGTTCACATGCCAAGCATACGCTTCCACATTTTACATGCATGTCTACCAAATCATATTCAAATACAACATCGACAAAACTCCTTGCAGAACATCCATACCCGATATAGAGCTCAGATTTTGGCAGTAGCTAGGAATACGTGGCAAAGGTGAACTGATCAGGTTGGAGGCCTGTATGTTTCCAAAAGGAAATTTTGTGCCTGTTGTGAGGAACCCATAACTTTTGTGTTCTACCATAGCTGAAACTATCCAATACTGCTAAAATAAAATGCTGCCACATGTTTTAGCATGATTAGACACTTTCCAACAAAGTCCAATCTGTTGTGAATTTGAACCAAGATAACCCACGCGACCAACATAAGCCTGGTGTTTCATCCTCCCCAAAAACATGAGCCAAGTCATGCAAAATTGAAAACCAAAAATAAGAAACTGGTTGCCAAGCATCCTTATGCACCCACTATTTCCACTACCAGCACGCAAGCACCCACGTTTTTAGACATATCTGTCAGGGCACTAAATTGAGTCGCTACAACTAACCAACCAAAATTAAATTTACAACGTGCTCTTGGGTTTTTGTGGTAACTGGCTGGAGGAAACAATTAAAAAAATTCATGTATTATTGAGAAGGAAGTGACAGGTCCTGCCTTCCACCTGCCCACGCAACTCCACCTTTCTACCTCCTCCCACGTCCCTACCAACCCCCACTGCTAGCACTAATTCCATCAAACTTTCATTGTTTATTTTTTTTTAAATTTAATTTTTTTCTTTTTTTTAAAACATTTGTAAATGTCGGGCACTACATTTGGTATTAGAGTGAGGTTTCAATCCTCGGACTTGTGGGTTATGGGCCCACAATACTTCGCTTTGCATTATGGTAAAAGAGAAAGGAGAAATATAGAAGTTGTAATATGTTAAAAAGTGTGCATAGTAAACTTGAATGTAAAATAAAGTTGTTATAGTCATTTTTGATACATGAAATTGTAGTGAAGATGAAATAGACAACAAATTTAAGATAGGGAATTGTTGCATTTTGTATTAAGAAAATAACAATGTAGAAGTAGATATAAATCTTTTATTTTACTCTTGAAATAGAAAGAAAATTTAGTTGAACAAATGGAATAGATCTAGTAGTTATTATTGGATTTTAAATGCTTTAAATGAGTAATTTTAACTAAGAAATGATAAATTGGAATGAAATCTCAAAACTGGAAACTTTAGGTGCATAAAATCCAGTTCAGAATGTGTTTTGGAACATTGTAGCAACTTTTACTTTTTGTAAAAATATCGGATTAAAGGTTTTGTTTTTCATAAACATGACGCCGCTGCCTTGTGTGCATCGATGGTCCCGTAACCACCGCTCAAGCTAAGACGGCAGTCTCAAAACTGCCACTCAGTAGGGCGGCGGTCCCAGGACCACTGGTTTGCTCTGGGTGGTGGTTTTGTGACTTACAACATAACTCCTCGGATTTGCACCTATATGAAACTTTTAGTGGGTTTATACCAATTTATAAGTTATAAAATTTAACCTATAATTACTTGCAAGAAAACAATGAGTAAATCCCTTGGATTTGAGAAATAAACACATATAAATGGTGGATTAAAAACAATCTTTTCATTTATAACAATGGGGCTAGGGTTTTCCTTAAAATAGAGGACCCCAAATACAATCGGCCGAACTAAAAACCGATTAGTACAGAAACCCCTCCCAATCCTTAAATAAAATAGATTACATTGATAAACTACAACTAAACTAATCTAAACTAGATCTCCTTATAGAATCCTCCATAGTTCTTCCTCTTTTGCTCCCATGGCTTCCTCCTCTCCAACCTGCAATTTTAAAAAAACAAATAGACCAAATGAGGAGAATAGAATGAAGGAAAGGTTTTAATAAAAATTCATAAGGAAATTTAGGGCTAGTTTGGAACCCTAGGATCTAGTGGCCAAGATTGTTTTGATCTAAGGGTGGAGGATTAACCCTACTTTTGTTTGGTAGAAATATATTTTAAATGTTTATATTAAATCCTTAAGAGTATGTGTAGATGGGTGAATGGGGCCTTTTAATTTCCTTAGAGTGCTAAACCTTTGTTAGTTCTTAGCAAGCCTTAGGAAGTCAATGAAAAGGAATCTAAGTTAATAGGATAATAAATTTAATAAATTAACATAAGGTTAACCTTTCTAGGATTGAATATTAGCTAAAGAGAAGAAAATATTTAATTAAGTAAATTAATCCTTGGTACCTTCCTAATGAATAATTGATTAATGAACCTTAGAGATAAATTTGAAAATATGTTAACTTTTTAACTAGACCTAGTTCTTCAATTGTAAAGCTGAGTTTAGTAGTGTAAGTTAATTTAATGAACCCTAAGGGTTAAACATATTTGTAAACTTTTATAACTTAAACAAAAAAATTAGTCACAATTTTTAGGTTAAGTGTTAGGTTGAAGCATGTTCCTAGAACATCATTTTTGTGGGTGTTACACTTGGTATCAGAGCCATGGGTTCAAATCTTGGACCCTTGGGCACACCTAGAAAACATGAGACATGAACTATTAACCTAGTGCAAAATTGGTTTATTTTAATCTAGAAAACCACAATGTCTAATAATTGTATAATTTAGAAAACATAGAAAACTGAAACAAGACCTAGAATAATGAACTAAATCTCACCTTGATATGTGCAGGAGGTGCGGATCAGACGAGGGGTCTTTTCACATAGACCTAGATATACCACCTCCAGAGCAGGTTGTAGTGGCCATTCTACCTCAGATTTTACAAATGCTTCAGACGTCAATGCCACTATACACGGAGGGTACCTAAGCGGACAACTTGCTAGGCGGGATATGGAGCCATTAGTTGAGGCTAGGGAATCTCCTTGATACTGACAAGGAACATGGGGAAAAGAAATTATGCATGGAGTTGACTAGGAAGAGACACCACGCAGAGAGGGCATCGAGATAGGAAATCATGTCATAAGGACAGATCTCAAAGCCCTAGACAGAGGGAGGAGCATGCAGAGAGACCTAGGGGTCATCAGACATCAGCTACAGACCATATCAGGGAGATCCTGAAGCTATGACCATCTCACTATTTAGGAGATACAGGTGGTTTTTAGGCAGAGGCCTGGTTGGTGAGTTTGAGTGGATGCTTCAAACTCTGCCCTTGTACTAGCAACACGAAAGCTCATGTTGCGATCCATCTTCTGAGGGATGGAGTAGGAGTCTAGTGGAGGACCAAGGAGTAGAAGATCCATGTTGACTCGGAGACAATTACCTAGGAGCTATTTGAGGAGTGTTTCAGGAGTAGGTATTTGCTTAGGAGGTTTATTCAGTAGTAGATAGATGAGTTTCACGACCTCCGTCAAGCATCGATGACTATAGCAGTATGAGAATCAATTTCTGGACCTACTCTAGTACGTCGACTATATACAAGATAAACAAGTATGGATTCACAGGTTCATCGGGGCCTGAATTTGGATTTGGGTGGTGCGATGCGCATTCACTACCCATAGACATTAATAGATGCCATGGAGAAGGCCTACATTGCAAAGGCGACATGGGGAAGATGAAGCGGGATAGATATAGATTTTGGAGCCATATCCGGTAGATACGGGATGGCGGATCGAAGGGATCGATTCCTCCTCCATGTGGTGGATAGAGTTCAAGACGAGAGCTTCATTTAGGCCACCACAGAACCACCTCGGTAGTAGATACATCCACCTTACAGACCTCGTCGAGTTTTGATGCACGAGAGGGGGCGGAGTATGGGGCCTCCTCCTAAGGGTCCCATCAGGACACAGGGTGCACAAAGAGCTCGATCAAGTAGGAGCTCCTCATCGAGACCTCAACAGTCCATAACTAAATTATCAAGATCCATAGCTCATACCTATAGAGCACCGGATGGAGTTGCATCCCAGCGGCAAGGACAACACAACTATTACGGTTGTAGCATTGTGGGGCATCATTGGAGAGAGTGCCCATAGAACCCTAGCAACAAGGGTAAGACGTAGATCTCAGAGCCTACTATTGGAGATATGGCACAGAGCCATCGTATCTACAAAGTAGTCTAGAAGTGCTAGGATGAGCACTAGAGTAGTGTGATAGAGACAATAGTTAGTATTGGTGGTATTTCCACCTTTATATTATTTTATTCCAGTTCTTCTTAATCTTGTATTGCACCATCCTTAGTAGAATGTTGCAGGCTGGTGGAAACTAGGCAAGGTCGTAGTTAGGACATTGAGATGTCTTCTGGAGCCAAAATTTCTATTGAATCCTTAGTTAAGGAGTGTGTAGTGGATTTGGGACCCTTCACCACTACCTCGGAAATTCGAATCCTTTCGTTGGGTTCTTATGGTGTCATCTTAGGCATGGATTGGTTTCTGCACACGAGCTAGAGTGTACTATTACCATAAGATCATTTCTTATACGAGATGATCTAGGAGTGGATTTAGTCATATCAGGAGTTAGGAGGATCATTTCCATTCGCACCATCTCCACTATGCAGCTTAAGCGGCACGTGTGACAGAGTTGTCCGATGTATGCTATTACGGTTAGTAGTGAGATATGAGGTTGAGTCTAGTGGACCATCCCTTGATGACAATCCCATCTTGAGAGAGTTTGGTGATGCTTTTCTAGGGGTGATATCGAGGTTACCTCCCAGGTGAGATAGACTTTCACATAGATCTAGTTCCCAAAGATAGATCCTATCTCACGATCTCCGTATTAGATGATTACTCCAGAGGTCTATGAGCTCAAGTTGGAGCTTGACGGACTTCTAGAGAAATGCCTAATCCATCCTAGTGTATTCCCTTGGGGTGCACCAATGATCTTCGTGAAGAAGAAGAATGGATCTCTGTAGTTGTGTATTGATTACCGCCAACATAACAAAGTAACGATCAAGAATCGTTACCCCCTTCCACACATTGATGACTTGTTTGATCAAATGAAGGGGGCCAAAGTTTTCTCCAAAATAGATCTTGAGTCAGGGTATCACTAGTTGAGGAGCACGGAGGCATATATTCATAAGACCACCTTACGTATGAGTTATGGAAACTACGAGTTCACAGTGGTACCTTTCGGTATGACAAATTCCCCATGTTGTTCATGAGCTTGATGAATGGGGTGTTCAGGACATTTTTAGATCACTTTGTGCTCATCTTCCTTGATGACATTTTGTTTACTCATGTACTCATGAGGAGCATGAGGAGCACCTTTGCAAGGTTCTTCAGTGTCTTTGTGAGCAACATCTTTTTGGGAAATTGGAGAAGTGTGCGTTCTTTTAGACAGAGGTGTAGTATTTGGGCCACATCATTTCTAGGGGAAGGTATTACAGTTGATCCTTCCAAGATTCGAGCTATCATGGATTTTCCAGCACTCACTATTTTTACTGAGGTACATAGCTTCATGGGTTTGGCAGGATATTACAGGAGATTTTTCCAAGAATTTTCTCATATTGCACACCCCATCACTTCCCTTTAGTGGAAAGGGAAGAAGTTTGTTTGGTTAGAAAGATGTGAGCAGGCCTTCAGGACACTAAAGGAATGCCTCACAAAAATGCCTATTCTAGTAGTGCTAGATCCTCAGGGCGAGTTCTACATTTGCATCAGATGCTTCTTTGGTAGGACTTGGAGGTGTTTTGATGTAGGAGGGAAAAGTAGTTGCTTTTGAGTCTTGCAAACTCAAGGATTATGAGCTCAATTATCCGACTCATGACCTTGAGCTTACAGTAGTTGTGCATGCCTTGGTGTGGTGGAGACACTTTCTTATTGGTCGAATATTTACACTCAGGACTGATCACTTGTGTCTCTGCCACCTCTTCATGTAGCCCAATCTCAACGCTTGTTAGCGATGTTGGATGGAGTTTCTTTGTGAGTACGATATGGAGATAGAGCATGTGAAGGGGAAGGATAATGTGGTTGTAGACGCCCTGAGTAGACAAAGACACATGGCTATGGATACTTCAGTGGGCATAGATTTGTGGAGTAGGATTTTGCAACAGCTTCCTCATGATAGTTTCTACCTTGCAGCCAGAGCAGAGATTGAGTCTCAGAGGCCCCTTGAGGGGATATTTGATGGATTTTCATTAGATGCAGATGGTCTTCTCTAGACACAGGGGTCATATATATGTTCCTAGAGATGGAGACTTGAGACAAGACATTTTGACAAAGGCTCATCATGCACCTTATTCATCCCATCTCGGGGTGAAGAAGATGCATGCCACTTTGAGACAGTTGTACCATTGGAGAGGACTTCAGAGAGATGTGGCTCAGTTTGTGTCACACTGTTTAGAGTTTCAAAGGGTGAAGGCCGAGCATCAAAATTCATCCGGACTTCTTTTTCCTCATGCCATATATCGGAATGGAAGTGGGACACCATTTCCATAGACTTCATTGTTGGGTTACCGAAATCGAGATACCACTACGATGCCATCATTGTCACGGTGAATAAATTGATGAATGTAGCTCATTTTTCTCGGTGAAGACCACTACACGGCCGGTGCGGTGGCACGGGTATATCTTGATGATATTGTTAGATTATATGAGATTCCATAGAAGATCATTTATGACCACAATCCTTTTACACTTCTCATTTATGGACCACCATGCAGCATGCTCTCGGGATAAGGATTAATTTTAGCAGCACAACATGTCACCCCGAGACAGATGGATAGGCCGAGATGGTGAACCGAGATCCGGAGGATATGCTTAGGATGTATGTTATGGATCACCGGTGGAGATGGTACAGTATCTATACTTGGTGGAGTTTTCCTATAATAATAGTTTCCATAGTTCGATAGGCATGGCTCCTTTTCATAAATTATATGGCAGAGAGTTTAGGACACATCTTAGTTGGGATAGGTTAGAGTACGGGGTTTATCTTGGTCCAAAATTACTACGGGACATGGAGAAAAAGGTTGTTATGATCAGGAAGAGATTACAGGAGGAACAAGACGTGAAGAAGGAGTATGCAGACCAACATAGGACAGATCGTAGTTATGAGGTGGGCACGAAGTTGTTTCTTTATGTTAGACCGCATAAGAGCTCTATCCATTACGGAAAAGGTTACGAGCTTGCGCTTAGGTTTTTGGGTTCCTTTGACATCTTGGAGTGCATCGGTCCCTTGGACTATCATTTAGCGTTGCCACCTAGCTTGTCTCATGCCCATGATGTGTTTCACATTTCTGTGCTTAGGAGATATATTTTTGATCCTTCTCACATGCTATATTGGACCACATTGCGGGTGCGGGATCGGCTGGCAGGTGATGGTGGAGCCCATCTGCAATATAGAGTGCTTGACCCTCGGCCTTCATGGAAGAGAGATTGACCAGGTTTGGGTCCAGTGGGACAGGTATGACGAGGCTTCGCTACATGCGAAGATGCCACATTATTACGAGTTCGGTTTCCATACTGTTTAAGTGACTTCCAGGAGGGAGACGAGTCTAAAGGGAGGGGGATGTAGTGTCCACTTCCCTTCTACACCTTTTCAATTATTGATTTTGATACTGTCCACTAAAATTATGGATATTATTATAGCTTTTGTTTTAGCATGATACTAGATGTTAGAGATACTGGAATGTTGTTGATTTCGACTCATATATGATGCATGTGGATTATTAGAGACATTTTATATTGATGTTGATATACTTTTGACATGGTTATTTATATATATTTCTGACATATGATATATTTCGTCATATTGAGTATACCTTTGATAATTAAATTAATTTTGCGATCATTTTTACATGGATGAAATGTAGAATAGAAATGTTGCTAGAAATTATAAATGACATCATAATTACCTAGATGATATTTGATTCACATATAGATGATTGTGGAATTATATTGCATAATTTATCATAGATATTTTCATGTGGTCATGAGGCCGAAGGAGGTATTTATTTGTTTTGCAGGTAAAATTATTCACAACAAACATCAGGGGGATTAGAGACCAACCACATTGGAATTCTAGATGAATTCAACAAGGGTCACCATGACAACATGTAATTGTGTGTGTGTTAGAGTTATTTGGTGAGGGAAAATTGTGACCAAGGGGTCATGTGTTGTCTTTTATTTTAGTTCCCTTTTTATTATGTTGTATGTGTTTCTTTTGAGTGATGTAATTTACTTGTTTTAATTACTTGGATTTTGATGTATGTATTTTACCCCTTTATTATTAATAGCTTGTAGTGTCTTAGTAAAAGATAAGTTAATCTTGTCCTAAACTAATTAAATATGTGACCAAAGGAATTCATTTATTAGATTATATTTCTCTTGGATTTTGTGTTGTAAGTTGAGTGCTTGGGGATCTTGAGTGTTGTACACTCTACCCCTTCATGGAAATTCGAATTTGGCCTTACAGACAATTTTGGAAGCTTGTGGGATAAGTCAAACTTGTCCCACATCTCTTAAATTACTATGCCAACCCTACCTATGGGTTGGGGGGTCAAAATTAGACCCCATTAGGTGTTTTGGGAAGATAAAAAGGTGAAATTTTTATTGCACTTCCTTTCTTGTAATTAATTTTGTCCTTAGGGGGTGTGGGCTTAGATTGTGTGTGTAAGTATAATGTCATTCCTTCAACAACTTATTAATTGTGCATTGGAATATGAGGTTGAATAAAGTGATGTGGAGTGGAGAGGAAATGAGGTGGTATCCTACTTGGAGCCACATCATCCTCCTCCCTCCATTTCATATTTATTGAAGTTATTTTGTTTGTTTGGGGGTTACTTCATTATTTTGTGCTCTTGCATTTTTGGAGAGTTAGAGGATTTTTGGGAGTTCTTGTGGATTGTTGGAGCTTGTGGATGCTTTCTTTGTTTTGAGGAGATTGGAGATTTACTCTTGGAACAAGCTCTACTATGGAAAGGTAGGAGCTTTACCTTTCTTATGTTATGCTTTATTTTGTGTTTATGTGCTTGTGTTGAGTATTGTTTTCTTTGGAATGATTTTTGGTGTGGGTAGATTTCCTAAGTTTTGAGTAGGAGGAGACTATGGGGAGATTTAATGTAGGGAGGCATAAGAGTTTACATTTTTGTTTGAGGAATTTTGGGTTGGGTGCCCCACCTTGTACAAGGAATGCTTGCATTTCTTTCTTGTTCTTTTATGAGGGAGGCATAAGAGATTGAGGGAGGCATAAGAGTATGTGGGAGGTATAAGGGGTACTTGAGGGAGGAATAAGAGTATGTAGGGGATTTTAGATATGCATTGGAGGCTTTAAGGTGGGAACCCATTCCCATTGGGAGGCATAAGTGGCCTCCCATAGGTCTTTTCCTTTGGATTTCATTTTAAGCCTTGTTATTTTTTGTTTTGTTGTTCTTCTTTCTTGTGTTGTTGTTGATTTGAATGTGGTTGGAATGGTTGTGAAACAATTTTTGTGTTGTGGAAGATTTTTGTTGCCATGTGTTAGAATTATCTCCCATTGTAATGTGGTTGGGGCTCGGGGGCCAATGGAGAGGATGGCTTCTCCTCTTCATTGGATATCTTGGTTGGGTGGAGAGCGTTTCCTCTCCCTATTTTGTTTTGAATCAAACAAATCTTGGAGGATCTATCTTGTTGGAGTTGTGAAGCTTGGAGTCTTGTTGGAGACCTTGTGAAACTTCCTTTGTGTTGTTCCCACTTAGAGTGGAGAAACTTGTATTAATGTATTTTATTTTTCTTACATTCTTGTATTATTTCCCACCTTGAGTGGAAGAATTTGTAATAGTTTCATGGAGAAGGGTTGCATTCCAATATTGTATATAGTGTAAGAGAAATAATCAAAATGGATATATTGTGTAAACATTTATTTGGAAATTGAATTGAGAAAAAGAGAGAATAAAGAGTTGCGTTGTAAGTTATTTTTGTGAAATAGAAAAGAAAACTATTGTCTTTATTTGAAGTGTTAGCTTGTTGTGAGAAAAGAAGTTCCTTATTTTAAAAATAAATGAGCAATGGGAAAAGAAAGTTTACTACATTGTGAAGTTTGCATTATGGTAAAAGAGAAAGGAGAAATATAGAAGTTGTAATATGTTAAAATGTGTGCATAGTAAACTTGAATGTAAAATAAAGTTGTTACAGTCATTTTTGATATATGAAATTGTAGTGAAGATGAAAGAGACAAAAAATTTGACATAGGGAAGTGTTGCATTTTGTATTAAGAAAAAAACAATGTAGAAGTAGATATAAATATTTTATTTTACTCTTCAAATAGAAAGAAAATTTAGTTGAACAAACTGGAATAGATCTAGTAGTTATTATTGGATTTAAAATCCTTTAAATGAGAAATATTACTAAGAAATGATCAATTGGAATAAAATCTCAAAACTGGAAACTTTAGGTGCATAAAATCTAGTTCAGAATGTGTTTTGGAACATAACAACTTTTACTTTTTGTTAAAATATCAGATTAAAGGTTATGTTTTTAGAAATAGCACCATCGCCCTATGCAAAGCGGTAGTCCCGTAACCACCACTCAGGATAAGGTGGCGGTCTCAAAACCACCGTTCAAAGTAGGGTGGCGCTCCATGGTTTTTCACCGGGCGGGCGGTGTACCCGGGGACGGCTAGTCTACTCTAGTCGGTGGTTCTGTCACTTACGACAAAACTCCTCGGATCCGTACCTGTGTGAAATTTTTAACGGGTTTATACCAATTTATAAGTTGTAAAATTTAACCTATAACTACTAGCAAAAAAAAAATGATTAAATCCCTTGGATTTGAGCAATAAAAACATCCAAATGGTGGATTAAAAACATTATTTTCATTTATAACAATGGGGGTAGGGTTGGCCCAAAATAGAGGACCCCAAATACAAATGGCTTGAAATAAAAACCAGATTGGTAGAGGAAACCCCTCCCAATCCTTAAATGAAATAGATTACATTGATAAACTACAAACTAAACTAATCTTAACTAGATCTCCTTGTAGAATCCTCTATAGTTATTCCTCTTTTGCTCCCATGGCTTCCTCCTCTCTAACCTGCAATTTTAACAAAAGAAATAGACTAAATGAGTAGAATAAAATGAAGGAAAGGTTTTAATAGAAATTCATAAGGAAATTTAGGGCTAGTTTGGAACCCTAGGATCTAGTGGCCAAGATTGTTTCAATCTAAGGGTGGAGGATTAACACTACTTTTTTGGTAGAAATGTATTTTAAATGTTTATATTAAATACTTAAGGGTATGTGTAGATGGGTGAATGGGGCATTTTAATTGCCTTAGAGTGCTAAACCTTTGTTAGTTCTTAGCAAGCCTTAGGAAGTTAATGAAAAGGACTCTAAGTTAATAGGATAATAAATTTAATAAATTAACATAAGGTTAACCTTTCTAGGATTGAACATTAGCTAAAGAGAAGAAAACATTTAATTAAGTAAATTAATCCTTGGTACCTTCCTAATGAATAATTGATTAATGGACCTTAGAGATAAATTTGAAAATATGTTAACTTTTTAATTAGACCTGGTTCTTCAATCGTAAAGCTGAGTTTAGTTGTGTAAGTTAGTTTAACGGGCCTTAAGGGTTAAACATCTTTGTAACCTTCTTATAAATTAAATAAAAAAATGGTCACAATTTTTGGATTAAGTTTTAGGTTGAAGCGTGTTCCTATAATGTCATTTTTGTGGGCGTTACAATATTTTTTATTGATTTTCTAAGCTATATTGCAAGTAACAAATAAATGTCCACCCATTTAGAAATTTTTAGGTGCAACCTTATTTACATTAGTATAACTTGCATTATGAGTTCTAACATAATACTCTTTTTCCTACATTCACTAGCATAATGTCTGTACTCACAATATTAGCATTGTACATCTGATTTATCAACCCTTTGTGTACAACCACATCTAGATGCGTGGTTGGTCATTCCTCTTCCTCTTGCATATGGCACTTGATGGTTTTTTTTTCTCACCTTCTTGTTGGTTGTAAATTATGCATCTTCCTTTATTAAAGGATCCTATCCCCCTTCCTCTCACATTCTTCTTTTTTCATGGCTTATTGATTGGATGAGTTGGTTGTCATACTCATCCTTTGTTCATGGGTTTAAAAAGAACCCATCAATTCATAAACTTTCATTTACCTCAAATCCTTAGACTCTTTTATTTCTGATAAAATGTTCAAATCTAATTGGGAGAATTTGTATCTTGTTTCTATGATGCTATGATATTCAAAGCATATATATGTTTTCCTCATTTGATTTACTATGGTCATTTTACTTCTTAAAAAATCATTGATTGGATTTAATAAAAGTTGGATTAAATCTAAAATTGTAGAAGTCATTCTTGAAATAAGCGATGTATAAATTCTAAAATAGAGAAATGACCCAAGCTAACTAAAATTTAAAATATGAAACCCTAAGAAAGATATAGAAATAGGAAGAGTTAGCTGATTTCCACGTAATTTAGAAATAATATAGGTAAAGAGAAATGATGAACCAAGGAAGAGTTTCATTACACTCACAATAAACTATGAAATGTAGGGATAAGCCCGAGACACCAATGCTTATGATATGTCAAGGGTGTTTGTGTGCTAGAGATGGATTCTAAGTCCTGGTGACTACATTGGAGCTTATGAACTACTTTTGGTGTGACCGGGGTATTTGTTGTTGTTCCTTTTGATCACTTGATAATCATACTATGATCAATGAGGGTCCTTGTAACATGTAAAAGAGATATTCACTTTCACAAGCCCACAAACCACATCCAACCGAAAAGGAAAACATAGAATGGGGAGTCGATTAACCCCAACCATCACCCCAAGAGGGAACTTACGACCGAGAGTTGGACTACATCTAATAATCTATGTAGTTCATGTGAGTATATGTAATAATGGTTCCCTAGGATGCCCTTATGCAAGTTGCACTTAATAGTGGGTTGTAGCTAGAATGTAGCAATGTAATAGAATGTGTGGATTAAGTATTATGAACATCCCCTTCCTATGTTCTATATGAGGTAAATTATCCCTATGATGGATGTTAGATGGATGATTTTGAGTGATTTAGGTTCCTTTTGAATGCAAGATTAGGTGATGATAATAATGCTTAGTGCTTGGTCCTTGATTTTGAACACATAACTATGTATTTATATGATACCTTTGTTTGAATTTCATAAATGACAATTGGAATTCCTACCCATAAGTGAAAAATATTTACAAAATATAAAAGAGGCCCAAAAGGAGTGAGTAAGCGAGAGAAATGGCCGGGGGATGCTAGAGGGGACATGAGTGATAGGGTACTTCTATCTTGGATGAGTGCTTTGGTGTCTAAAGCCATGAAATATAAATAATTAAAGTTATGACTGGGCTTTAGGGTTTGTAATACCTAAGAAAAATAAAAGATAAAGAAAACAGGCCAATTATGGTTAAAAACTACTAGTTTTATTTCTTAGCAATCATATGAACACTAGTATTCTTATAGGACCTATAAATGTACTCAAGTTCATGATTTTGTGTCTAAATTTCCTCCCACTTTATGTTGTTGAGTGAATAATCAATAACATAAAGTAAATAAAATATGTGTACCTTATGATCTTTTGTAGAATGTGTGGTGAAATGTGTTTCGATTGAACAAGTGAAGCTTGGGATGATAAAAATTAAGCATGAAGAATACGAAACAAAAGTTACCCTAGGGAAAATATTATGTATTGTACCATGTTGGTGTAACTTGTTTTTGTTTCTTCTTGTAAGGACAGAACCTAAAAATAAGAGAAATAATTTATTCGAACTATTATATATAATAAATAAGAGAAAAATGTGCATAAGTATGTAAATGTATGTAAAATTGTGTAAAGGAAAGTGTGCACCTAATGTAAAAAATGTAAAGGATAGGAATGTGTTTTGAAGTGTTATGAAGAACGGGTTTATCGGGTGATCTCACACCAATAATTTTTTTAGTGATCACACATCAAGTGCAAGTTTTTTTGGATATCTCATGCCAAGTGTGAGTTTTTGGGTGATCTCATGCCAAAGAGAAAGTTTTGGGGAGAGAGGTATAGTGTTACTCTCCAATCATGACTCGATCGATAAGCACCACTACAAATTGTACATCCCCGATTTGTTCGTTTTTTCCCGATTTATTTATGATTGTATTGATTGTTCTAATTGAAATTGATTGTAGGAGATTGCATGCATGATGCAATTGAAGGAAGGTTCATGTGACTTTAGAACTTATCTGAAGGCTTGTGTGAATTGTGAAGATTTGATAAGTTAACTTTATGTGACACTAGGAAATTAATGCCTAAGGGAGGAGATAGGCATGTAGGAACTACTATCTAATGTTGGAATTTCGTTTCCATGCTGTATTGAGGACACAAGTTAGATTCTAGGTCATTCTATGACTATATTCCTATTCTATTTGTGTATTGTGTAGATTTTTGATAGCTCTAAGATGCTTATAGCGGTGATTTGTTCACCAAATTTATTCCCCCTCATTTGGGGTGCATGTGACATCAGTAGGAGAATGAGGACCAAAAGAGAGGACTTGATGTTGAACTGAAGTTGATACCGATAAGGGGAAGTGGATATGGATAGTAGAAACCAAGGCAGATGAAAATAAATTGGATAGTAATGTGTGTTAGTAGTAAATAAGAACAAACATGTAATAAAAGACAATGTAATAAAAATTGTGCAAACAAAGTCGACAATGAAAAGTGGATTTCAAACATGGGACATTGCTCACAATATCATTAGAAAGTCTAGGCCAAAACAGCCAAAAGAAAGCAAACAATGATCAAGAAAGACATAATGCATATCTTGTAAACAATAGCCTACAATAACAAACAATGGAAATCAAAATTTATCGAATAACCATGGTGGCATATAATCCTACAAAGAAAATGATGCACATGAAGCACCCATTAGCATATTAGAAAGATAAAAATTATGTCAAGGCATGTATGTAGCAATGTAAAATAATGTTCTAGTGTGAATAAGAAGTATTATATGATGAAATAATAGAAATGTAATGTGTGATAATAGTAAAGGTAGATTCCTCTAGGATCCTTTGTAGGACTGGAAAAGGATATAGTTTTGAGCATCATTAGATGGTGTTAAAATATTTAAGATATCTACATTCACTCCAAATAATTAAGTGAATTCTCATGTGTGTATATAGGAAGATAATAACATATTGAGTATCCGACTAGCATACTAAGCAAAGTGCATCATGCAAGTAGTATAAGAAAGAAACCAAGATATAAGAATGTAGTGTACGAGTATGATGGAATGGTATGTAATTTGTGAATATGGAAGGAGAACCGTGACCCCAAACATATGTATATGAGATGAGGTTCATTTCTAAAGGAACCCTCAACAATCAAGAATGAACCATAGGAAAATAGTGCGTCATTAGGAAATGGTTTGAAAAATTTCTGCTAGAAAGATAGATCATGAAGCATAGAGCATGAAGAGTGAATATGGTGAGGTTAATTTTAGATGTAGACCCTCAACAGTGGAGTATGAACCGTGGAACTAGAGTGCATCATAAGGTAATGATGATATATTGTGTGTTTCAAAGTGTGGAAGAGTTGGAAGAAATACTAGATGTAAATCCCGAAATGCAAATAATAAGTGTAGAGACTAGTAACAACTTATAAAGCGTGAAGGGGGAAGAAAGAATAATGTCGCTCAAGTGTGTGATGTAGAGGAGGATCGAGTAAACTCATCTAGAATATCATCATACGTGTCAAGGTCGTAACCAATAGAATCTAGACTAGATACTTAGTAAGAAATAGTGTGAAGTTGATCATATAAAGAGCCCTTTTGATGTAAATTGTACTTACACATTGAATATTATTATTCAATAAATAAAGGTTAAGGACAATGGAGCACATGCAGATAATTTAGATTTTGAGTATAGGCCAATAATGAACTATTACAAATAGAGATGCGTCCAAAAGGCATGGGAAATGTAATGCCATTAGGATTGGGATATATTGTACCACTAACGTATTTAAGCCAAGACTGTCCAAGTGTGAGTGGAGAGGAATGAGGACTGCATGCAAGAAAGATTGGTGAATGGAAGATGTGAATTCCATAAGAATTAATAATTAGTACACATCCGTCTAAAGGTGAGTAGTGTGAGGTGGAGGAAGGAGACCAATAATTATGAATCTGGTGAGTTAAGTCATTATGTGTGCAAATAGTCTCGAGTAAGTAGGGTCAAATGGAATACGAGGCCAATAAGAATTATAGACGAATAGATTGCATGTAAAGGGGTCAAGCTATGGTATAGAGTGAACGTAGGGAGATGAAAGAGGTGGTACGATGTCTAATGTTAAAATAGTCTCGTCAGGAGGAATCCAGGTGATGGTAGAGGGAGGTGTGGGAGTGGCTGAAATAAGAGGATTATAATGCATAAATAATGTAGTGAATGGGTCTAGGAGGAAATACTTCAATGGTTCGGGTTTAGGGATAATAGTATGTTCACATACATTATGTATATATTGGACACATCAATAAACTATAGAAGGAACTACATGCATTGCATAGAGACATGGTCACCCAAGCAAGCAATTAAACTTTAATGGTGTATCCATGATGTAGAATATAGTGGGGATGGTTTTGGGCCTAACATGATGTGGCATAATGATATTACCAATGCATGGTCGCATAGTAAAATCATAGCCACAGATAGAAATGAAAGAGTGAATCACATCAGAGGAAATGCCAAGTTGTTGAATAAGTACAACATTACAAATATTTATCTTAGATCCATTATCAAGTAGGAATGACTTGAACCCAATATTATTCATACAAACATGGATATAAAGGAATGGATCATTATAAAAAATATAAAGTGGGGTGATTACATTAGATGTGAAATTAATATGATTTTGAGGGAACAAAAATATTGCTAGGAACTAATGATATACATAGTTAGGAGGAGTATTGGGAGGAATGTGAGTATTTTCCATAACATGATTTGTTATGATTATCACAATAAAGATTTACGGGTTCATCAAATGATTTAATAAAATTTGGATTAAATATAATATTGCAAAGTCACTACTAATATAAATTATGTATAAATGTTAAAATAGAGAAATGACAGAAGCCAACTAAAATTTAAAATATAAAACCCTAAACAAGAGGTAGAGAGAAGAAGACTTAGATTATTTTAGCACAATATGAAATTGATCTAAGAAGAGGGAAACAATGAATAAAATGGAAATCGTGTTGTTTTCACTCACAAGTAAATTCTCAAATGTAGGGATGAGGTGGACATAGGTGCCCAATATAGATCAAGGGCTGTTGGGCATTGGAGACCACTTCTAAGTGTTGGTGATACCACAAGATCTCAAAGATTTGCTTTCTAGTGTGTTGCAAGGTCTTCACTATTATTCCCTTTTGATTTCCGATAGTCGCACTATGATCTCTGAGGGTACCTATAACCTAAAAAATAGATGTTTACCTACACAAGCCCTTAAACAACATCAAACCTAAATAGGAAAATATAGACCGGGAATTCATACTAACCCCGATGGTCACCCTAAGAGTTAACTTATGACAAGTGTTGCACTACATTTCAGACTAAATGTAGTTCTTTTGATTGTGTGTAAGAATGTCACCCTAGGATACCCTTGTCCAAGTTGTACTTGATAGTGGGTTATAGCTAGAATGTACTAAAAAGTAGAATGTGTGGATGAAATAGAATGAATTTCCCCTTCCTATGTTGTGTGTATGTCGGTCCTTGTCCCTTGGATGGATTCTAGAAGGATTTTTGAGTTCTTCAGTTCCATTCGAATGCAATCATAGGTGATGATAGTAATGATTCATGCTTGGTCTTTGATTTTGAATACATAAATATGTATTTAGATGATTCCCTTGTTTGAATTATATAATTTACAACTGGAATGCTAACCCATAGGTGAAAAAGATTCCCGAAAGATAAAAGAGACAAAAAAGAGAGAGTAAGGTGAGAAAGGCTCAAGGGCACCGGAGGAGACATGAGTGGCTGGGCACTTTTGTTACGACATGGTGTTGATGTCAAAAGCCATGAAAAATAAACAAGTAAAGTAATTACTTGGTTTTATGGTGTGTTAAGACCTAATAGAATATTAGAGATAAATAAAAGAGGCCAAAGATAGTTGTCAACCACTAGTTTTATTTCTTAGGAATCGTATGAATACTTATATGCCTTTAGGACCTATAAATTTAACCAAGTGAAATTTTTTTGTCTACTAATTGATCCTCATTCCTTCATCATATAGGGCTCAATGTCTCTCCTTAACATCTACAATATTCTTATCTTCACCTTTTCACTACTTTGATAAGTATTTTGTAAAGTATCCCATATTTTTTTGGATTTTATAGCTACGATATCCTTGGAAAACTAAGTCGGTCATTACATTTTGAGTGTAGATCGGTGCTTTGACATCTTTCTTCCTATTATCTTTAAAAAAAAAAAAATTGGACAATGAAATTTTATTGAATGCAACCCTTTCGGTGTCTCTATGTATCCACCTTCTACCCATTCCCATAGCTCTTGAGAAAAGGAGAATGTCTTCATTTTTATACAAAAAATGTAATATTTTTTGCAATCAAACATGGGGTTGTTCTATGAGTTACTTGTTGATGCGTAATCACAACACCCCTAAATGTCTGCAACTCAATGGGTTGAAAATCTCAGTGTGATTGCATAACATGGAGCTTCTCCCAAACAATAGGAATTTGTAATCGGGAGAGCTCTCCGGATGAAGGTTGGTTCCTATTCCTCTGTTCAAGTGCACACTTTCAAATTGCAGAGGATTTACTCTAAAACCTACTCTAACTTGCCAAGGAGACAGGGTTGAGAAAGATGCATGAAATAAACCTAAACTAACAAGGGTGATGCACCAAAGGAATGTTGAACACCTACTTTACAATTAAACACAAACCATTAAAACTGCAATACAACCACCATGCACAGATAACCAAACTATAATGAGAGATCAGATGAATGCAATGAACACTGAGAGGGTTGAAAATCATCCACAGACATGTATTATTGCTCTAGAATTGATACAGTACACTATAATGGCCAAGAGGCAAGATTACATTACAACTTGAATGAGATGTTTGAAAACTCCAAAAATTCACTTGCGGAAAAGGGAAGAAGGGAGGGTGCAAAAAAAAACTGTCCAACCTTTAGAAAAATTCCCCTACTTATATTATATAGGAAGAATTAGAGAAGAGATAGAAGAAGAAATCTGAATTCTTACTCCAACCACCCAAGAAATGCATTGAGTTTACCCAGTAAAAACGATGGGTTCCATGACAAAACCCATGCCTCCACGTATTGTTCCTTGTTGGGAAAGAAAGGAAGCCCATACCTCATTAATGGTGGTAGGTGAGAAACCTGGGAGACCCCAAAAATGGTGAACTATATTTTTATTTTTAAGAACTTAGTCCCACTAATTTAAAGAGAGAATTCCAAAAAGTCCTCTCTTGCTTAATTTCGAGCTTCTAGTCAAAAGATATGACCATCTAAAGGTCAAAGTGCATTAGGTCAAAAAAATTCGTAAGAGCTTTGAAATTCTAAAAAGCATGCAACCTCTGAAATCCCGAACATCGAACTTTTGGACATTTTCATTTCAGAGAAAAATACTGTTCATCCACCAAATTACTTGAGAGTTCCAAAAGTCGAAAACCCGAAAGTCTCGAAATTTAAGACTTTGAGTTCGAAGCTTTTGGGAGTTGAGGGGATTTTTCGGTTTGGGTTTTGAGACTCCCAAAACTCAAGTATGAAACCCGAAAGTTTGAAAGTTTGAAATTTCAAAATTTTAGAGTTTTAGGTTTGAGACTTTTTGCTTGCTTTTTCGGCATGATTCCCGAGGTCTCCAAAACCTCGAAAGTCTAAAATTTCAGACTTTCGGACTTCGGAGATTTGAAACTTTTTTTCCTTTTCCTTTTTCTAACTTTGCGCCTGATATTTCTAAAACTCCGAAATCCAAAATTCTGAAATTTCAGACTTTGGGACTTCAGAATTTCAAACTTTTTGCATCCTTTTTCCGATTTCGTGACTGAAAATTTTTGAAACCTGAAAGTTTGAAATTTCAGACTTTTTTACTCTTTTTCCATTTTTTTCCCAAAACGCTGAAATTTCCAATGTTCAAATTTTCAAACTTTTGGCTACATTCTTCCTCTAATTTTACTTTGCCACTCCTCTACCAATTGTGCATTGCCTTGACGATCCCATCTACAACATGAATTTTGAAAG
Source organism: Taxus wallichiana var. yunnanensis (assembly GCA_018340775.1). NCBI lineage: Eukaryota > Viridiplantae > Streptophyta > Pinopsida > Cupressales > Taxaceae > Taxus > Taxus wallichiana. Next base: position 83,115,843 of record CM031237.1, on the reverse strand, counting down.
CGAATGCGAGCTCGCACAACTGAACCACCTTCCTACGACTCCTATGCAAGGACTTGCTTGATCAATTTTTCCTGAAGGGAAAAATTGGATAGCATTAATACTGTAGAAGTCCACAATAAATCAAACCCCAAAACCACCTTATTGGATACAAAACTATTGGAAAAATGTAAATGTTAATAAAAAAGAATATAGAATTAGAGTAATAATAAAACTCAAAAACACAAATGTGAACTTATATTAATTCCAAAACCAAGTTAATATTTATTTTTTAGATTTTTTTCTTTGATTTTTATTATGCTCCAAATTTTAACTCTATACATGATATGCTTTTCTATTGTATATTGTTGCTCTATTCTACATGGTTCTTCATATATTGTGCTATGTACCATACATTTTCTTCTTCTATATTTTCTTTCTTCTATTGTTTTCACTATATTTTCTAGCACTCTATTATCCTCTATTTTCTCGCACTTTTTCACCTCTTTCTTCTAGTTATTGCATCTTGCTGCAATATTACTCAAAAATACTTTTTCATTAAATTCTATTCCCTCTTAAAATAGAATTTAATATATGAGTTTTCATACATTACATTAAATACAAGAGAATGTTTTGTGAAAAGAGGCAACCAACAAAATAAACCAAATTGTAACGAATTAATCATTAATTGTAGAGGAAGGTTAGCTCAATATTAAAATATTCAATAGTCATGAGAGTTTTCTAAACTTATATCCTTGCATTCAAATTTTTGAAAAATATTTTTTCAAGAAACAACATTATGAAAATACACGTTTTTTCTTTGAAAAGGTTATACACATTTTTGCTATACTACTCATAAGTGTAAAATATTTTATTCAAGACCCACTAGCACTTCTTTTTGAAGGTGAAAAACATGTTTAAGAGTTGGCCTTACTAAAAATTTGAAGAATATGCAAATTTGTAATCAAAGAGACAAGTTGGATTGTTGCATAGTTTCAAGTACTCATTTGAATTGTGGTGCCTATGCCTCACACAAGTTTTTAGTCAATTGGCTTCCTAGTCTTTGTTTACTATGAAATTTCATAAAAAAATTCACTCCCCACCTCCCTTGACTTCAAAATTTCCATGCCAACATTTTTCATTCCACCGCAGGGTCAAAGCATATAACTGTGTCCCACTTTTTGTAGTTTTGTACTTTCAAAGCAAACTATGTTTGACAACCAAAACATGACAAAACACATATAAAATGACCAAACATGCATTTTTAAGAGGCTATAAATACCAAGGTGCGGGCATCTAGAATTTACCGATTTTTTAAATTTTTATAGTATTTTTAATTATTTATTTATTTACTAGTCGATTTTAAAATATTTATGGCCACAAAGTGGGACACACTTGTATGCTTTGACCCCGCATGTTTTCATTGAACATATTTTTGGCATGTTTTTAAAAGTATTAACACATTGCATTATTACACATTATAATGTTATATTTTTAGGTAACAATGTAATGTGTTGCTATATTTTCTATTAAAACTAATAGACACTCTAACAAAAAAATCTTTTTGACTTTGTAGCGTATTTGATATAAAATTTCCCAAGGCATAGGCTCATCCCAATTAAAGAACATAATTAAGCTTTTCAGTCAAGGTCATACCTCTATGAAAGAACTATGAATTCTAAGAATAAGTAGTATTTGATGAAATACAGAAGCATAGGAAATCCAAATAATCTAGGAATATGCACATATATGTTGTCAATGATGGTATATCGAATGCAATTAGTTTTCTAAATAGGGAAGTAGAAAAATTCTTTACTAGTGAGTTGCACCATTGCTCTCTCTTTTCATCAATACTATAAACAATGGAAAGATATATAAAGATTGGGGAAGTGTGATGATAAATGTTTTACATGAGAAATTTCCTTATATTAGATGCCATAGGAATGTTTTACGTTCCTTTCCTACTTTATGTGTTCCATTTCCAATATATAGCTGTTTTGGGTACTCATCACTATGGAAAACTATAGAACTGTATCATGTGGCTATATTTAAAATTCTCAACCTTCCTTTGATTAGAGAAGGAAATTTTTGTGATGGTTATGGTTAGGAACATTCCATGACAATTACACTTCATGGACTCCACAAAATCTTTAGACTTGATAACTCAATACTAGTGCTACATCACCTACCTTCCATGCTTTTTCCATATCATAGTAGGTGGTTTTAATATGATTTTAAACAATCTCCCAAGATACATACCAAAAAAAGTGCATAAAAAAATTCAAAAAAAGAAATGAAGGTTGGGATTTCATTTCCTATTTCTAACTCTTTATAGATATAATACCTCGATGAATGAACTAGGGGTCATTCTAACCATGGCATATTTCAAAATGAATCCCTTTAGAAGAAGGAACTAATTTGATATTAAGGGATATAAAGAGATTCAAAAGGGCTCTATCTCGACCAATTTTATTTATGAGGATGAACAAACAAAAAAAAGTATAGCAGAGGTAGATCTAGCCAAATTGGGGCACCTAGGGATGATTTGGGTACATGGGGCACTCTAGTCCGAGATCTGGGCACCTTGGTCTATGGGATAGCTTAGAACCTAACTCTAAGTTAGTCCCTAGGTATTCACAATAAATTTCCTTTTATCGTGTGGATGTCACACTCAAGCTTCGTTGATGACATCATTCACTTGAAATGAATAATCACCTTCAAAACCCCACACAATACGTCAAAACCATAAAAATAAACATGCATATGAAGGGTTCAAACTATCCTTAGCAGAAAAAATGGTGGTCTTACAACTAAGAGTTACAATACATCTAAGACCCAATGTAGTTTTGCATGATTGTGTGTGCAATAATGTTCCTAGGATGCACTAGTGCCAATGAGGCGACACTAGCTAGATAGAATGCAAAATGGTGGATGGAATAGAGTATACTTCCCTTTTTATGTAGTGTGTGGTGTAGGATAGTTGGCAAATGGATTCCCTTTCCTTATGTAGATAACTAGCCCTTAGTAGAAAATACTCCACCCTTAAGATAATATGTATGTTGTGTTTATATAGTGATCACTTGCTCAAATTTTGACACTAATGACTAGAAATGATGACTAGTACCTAAGGGAATGGGAGAGAAAATCATAAAGACCAACCTCAAACATTTGAATGAGAACCAAATGTGACCATGACCAAGGTGCCTAGGGTGTCCTAATCCCTTCCTAGGCACCCTAGTCAAAGACTAGATACAAAAACTGATTCAATAACAATAGGTAAGAATACTTGAGAGACGACCATTAAAATGCAAGTAAGTGACAACCGAGTAAGAAAAACAAGGTAACCGACCAATTAGATTGATGATTATACTAGGGATGGATCACCGATGAATAATTTTCTTATGTCGATCCATATATAAAACAAAATGCTTATCAGTATAATTATAGTAGTAAGTGCACAATTTTGTCACTACATTTCCCCCACTTTATGTTGGATTGAAAAAGATCAGTAACATAAAGTAGTTAGAGATGTATACTTGAGAGAAATTTAGAGAATCCCATGCTGTAGAAAATGTGTAGATGTGGTAGAAGAGCATGCTGAAAGAACCATATAATGTGCCAGACCATGGATCACCGTGTTGATCTAGGTAGCATAGAGAGAAACAAGATATTTTGTTGAAGTTCACTAAATGAGAGTGATGATTGTGATATAGGATGATTGATGATTTAAAATGTTGTATGATGATGATAAGATGATGTAGGGAGTGATCAATTCCCAACCTAATTGTGTTTTTATGAAAAATTGACTGTAGGATCTGGGTAACCTACCACTAGAGGAAGAGTGTAGGGAGAAAGGTGTGTTATTCTCCAACCTTTAACTATACCCTCAAGACCTAGCTACTGCAAAAGGACTTAGATCAAGCATTTTGTGGTTTTGGATCCAAATAATTCGATCAAATAGTTGACCCATAAATGAGTGGTATAGGAAAGGAAATTTTTCCCCCACTCCACGGGTGTTTCCATAATGTAATGGATTCCAAGTTAGGTCATCTCGAAACAAACACGAAGTGTATGATGGCTTCCAAGTTAGGTCATCCGGAGGAAAATGTGAAATATGGAATATCTTCCCAAGTTAGGTCATCTGGAAAAGTGTTGAATGTAACTCCCAAGTTAGGTCATCTAGGAGGATGTATACAACTCACAAGTAAGTGTTAATTGTGTAGTTTTGTTTTGATTGAATGATATGATCTTGATTTTTAGAAACTTGAATGCATTGATTGATTGATTTATTGAACTATTTTTTTTTATTAGTTAATAATAGAGAGATTTCATGTGCTAATTGACCCGATGTTAGGTCATTAGGGGGAATCGATAGAAATTGATCAATGATCACTTGAAAATATTTTTAACGCGTATTTCCCCAAGTTAGGTCATTTGGTGGAAGTGATGAAATGTCACATAGAAATTTTTACTTTTATTTCCCCAAGTTAGGTCATTAGGGGAAAATGATGAAGTGTAGCATGGTGCATTAGTAAATGTTTGAAAATGAAGAATTGGTAGTTTTGATTGATTCGCATAGTTTTGATTGAATGTTGAGCGTAAATTAAGCAAAATATAGATGGTATGGGATAAATATCTCCAAAATGTATATAGATTTGATGAAAGACAATTTCGAGGAGAGATAACATGCACGATGTGTATATTTTGATTGTAGGAAGAATTCATAAAAAACTCTAATAACGGGTGTAAATTGGAGTAAAAAATCTTAAGATATAATGAAAATCATGTGGTGTATATTAATTGAGAAAATGATTATGAAATAATGACTATAGTAAAATGGGTAGGTAAAAGTAACTATAAATAGTAAGGTGAAAAAGTGATTAGTCACTTCATTTGTCTTTTGCACAAGTGTGATAGTGAGCTTTGAGTGTATAAGGATGCTGCAAGTGAGAGTAGCACGTCCTAGAATTTTCAAGATGGTGGTGATCTGTCATATAGCATCATGCACAATAACAGAGTTGGTAAGTGTGATGTTTTTTCAAAAAATGTGTGTAGTATTTGTTTTTGTTGAATTTTTGAAAAATTGAGATTGTGACTTTTCTAGACGTTTTAGACTGGACAAGAGTGTTGAAGGCGCTAGTTTCCTTCAGAAGGAGCACCAAAACCTAGGTGTTGGTGTCCTGCTCCTAGGCACCCCAATCCAGAGAGCATACATTTAGTATATAATGGTGCAAATGAGATTTTTTTATGTCTTTGTAATGTGATAAGCAAGTGTTTATGGATTTTCATAGAGTTCTAACATTGCATTTGTTGTCTTTTTGTTTTGTGTATATGGATATCCAATGATTTGAGTACTTTGCTTGCCCTAGGTTTGTCGAGATGATTATTGGGAGGTTATGGACCATGTCGGCCTATGGCACATAGCGCAGATGGGTGATGTGCCCAATAATATGCCTATGTTGACAACATTGTGTGAGAGATGGTGTACATATACATGAGTTTTTTGGCTTCCTATGAGTGAAATGACAATCATGTTGGAGGATGTATATCACATACTGCGATTCTAGTTGTTGGGAAGAGAGTATAGGTCATGCCCTTGGAGGGTATAGAGAGAAATATGTGGGCCGCTAAATGGTATTTTTTGGGGACTCAAGTACATGTTGAGACCCACATTAGTTTGGATGTTATTTGGAGGTCGGGGTTATGAACTTGTTGAAATTCATAGCCATGGTTATTGCTTCATATATTGTAGTAGAGGGAGGTAATGTGGGCATCTTATATAAGATGCATGATACTTCACCACCGGATAGACGAGGAAAATACAAAATATGCGTGGGCATGGTGCATGTTGGCCCAACCGTATAGAGATTCATATAGATCTTCTCAAGAGGAGCACAAAGGTGGGATAAGAGCTACTACACTATTGCATGTATGGGCATATGAGCATATAGCAGTGTTGAGGCTAGTTAGTGGTTTGTGAGTAGAGTGTGATAGGACAAACACATTTAATAGGAGGTGGATTGGTGTGCTTAGGAGTAATATGGATACTAATACCTACGGGGCATTGATATATATGATAGGGCCGAGAAAGTGATATGGATTCCATATCGAGACTATGGGGGATGGCAGAGGATGATATAGATCTGTGGTGCATATGGATGACTATGTGGTTAGAGGATCAGTTTCCTGTGGCAGTCAAACTATTCTAGGTGGAGAGGGTATCGCGAAAATTTGGCATGGCTCATAACATGCTCCTAGATGAATATGTGTGGGTAAGATCCATTAGACTACCTAAGAGGTTTGGAGCTAGATAAGGGCCCACATGAGAATAGCTAGTACCTCATGGGCTAGATGAGGTGAATACGGAAATATAGATGATAGATTTAGATGATGCAGAATGTAGGTAGGAGTAATGTGCAAGTTAGGTGAGACATTGATGGGTATTCTTGTTTCCATTATTTGTAAATGTAGTAGGATTACCATAGGGAGGTGTGGGAGAGGGGGAAGAACATGCACTTGACAATGTGGTAGCGGTGTAGAAGAATGTGAGTATTTTTATAGTTCTATTATGTGTTTTTTTGTTTTCCTATGTGATAGTGATTGTTTCATAATGCGTTGTTATATTTTTTGTCGATGAGACATATTGGTCTCTCGATAGTGGACACATCCATCCGGACATGGACGTAGAATGTGCCAAGTGATGTACATTGCACATGGAGGTATGTTAGAGTGCGTAGATGACATTGGCCGAGAGCATGCCCAGCTTTTTTGAGAAAGTGGCCATAGCGTGAGAGGAGAATCGATGAGCTAGAGAGGTGGTGGTCCCTTTTGGCAGGATGTATTTACACATTGTATCGAGTTGCAGCGAAAATTTGAAAACATTATACCAATTTCACACTACTACGGAGGAGGGTTGAGAGGTATTGAGGTCAAGATCAACAACATAGAGTTTTGGTGAGGTGTCGAGTTGTATATCTCTCACAAGTACTAGATAGCAATAGTGATGATGATATTTGAGTTGTATTGTTATATATGATGGAGGGGTGATGCCCCTAGTGATAATTTTTTTGTAATGATGATTGTAATCGATATATATAGATGGACCTATTGGTATGTGATGATTGTATTTCGATGTGTATTGCTTACATTATGTGATTGACAATGTGTGATCTAGTGATTTTTGTCATAGTGTACATGATACGATGGATATATTTCATGTTTATTGATGTATACTTGTACTATAATGTAGATGATGATAGAAAAAATGCATAATGTAGTGATGATATAGTGTTTACAATGATTGATGTGTGTATTGTGATTTTTATTGCTATATATGATTCCTAATAAGTTGCGCAATGTTCATATTTGTTGGATGGATTTGTAATGTATAGTTATTGCAATGATGATAATAGAATGTATATGAAGATAGATGATGTATGATTTGTTAAATGATGTGTCATGGTGAATGCTTGTTGATGTGATAATGTGATGTGAATCGTAATGTGTTAGTTGGATGAATATGGGGGAAGTAGGTTAGCGATGGCCCCCAATATATAGATTATGAGGTTCATTTATTTAAGAGCCCTTAGTATTCAAGAATGAACCACGTAAAGAAATATTTCATCACCAAAAATGATTGATGCATAATATGAAGTGACAAAGCACGTGATGAAGGTTCATAGATGAAAAAACCTCAACAGTCATTTAAGATCCATAAGAACAAAAGTGCGTCATCAAGAAATGATTCAAATGCACTAGATGAATCGAAAAAGCACATGATCAAATTTTCTTTGAGAAAACACCCTCAAAATTATTGTTAGAATCAATCAAACACAAGAGCATCATCAAAGTGAAGCAGTGATAGAAATCACCTACCAAAGACCGAGGTGGTGAAAAGTGGTGTAATCATGTGGTATGAAAGCGGTGTGAGCGTATGACCCAAATGGAATATTCTTATAGGGGAGTAGTGTGATGCGTAAATTTCGAGGGTTAGGGAATCCAAAGTGAAGCACTAGCATGATGCGGTGGATAAAATGGATGAATTGATCATGCGGTGGATGTAAAAGTGAAACATTGGATAGATGCAAATGGAGAGTGTGCTTGAGTGACAAACTGCGGTAGTGGATGACAATGATTTAAACACTAGATGGAGGAGATAACTCAACCGTAGTAGAAAATTTTTGATGAGGTACATGATATAAGGACCACTTATTGGTGCTTGATTTGATCTCGCCCCATTTGTTCTAAAAATTTCCCAATCTGCCTGGTTTGTCGTATTTTCTATCTCCCGAATGAATGCACAAGTTTTATCTCTACCAGGGTGTTATTGTAAATCCTTCTCTATGGTCATGGATTGTCTGTCGAGCCATGAATTATTTTTAAATTATTTTTCCTTGAAGAAAGATTCAATTCTGGGTGTAAATGGTGAAATTCCCAAAGATCTTCTTGTTTGACGAGTGTGGTTTCCTATCAAATTAAATCTCAAAGATCTTCACCTACGTGGACTCTTTTTGATTGAATGAGGCACTTCAGTTCTATTTTATAACTTGTAATTTTTTTATGTTTGCAAAAACATCAATTTGGCCCCGTGTCCCTGTTGAGTTTTGATTGGCTGGTCAAATTTATAAGGGCAGAGTGCATTTCTCTTTTTTTCCCCGAAAGTGTATACATGTTCATTTTTAATTGGTCACACCAGTGGGTATTTTTAGTGAAATTTAGCACTTTTGTCTTAGGTGTACAAAATACCAAATTGGTTGTTTGGCACCGATAGTCTCTAATTAGATATTCATCAAATATGAAGCTACAAGGAAAAAGTCTTACTTTGACCCCAAAGATGGACATGTGGCATTTTTTCAAGTTATAAGTGGGATGGTGGGTTGGCGGAACATTTTGAATTTTTTTACCTCTTTGTATGAGGGAGAAAAGTTATGAAATAATCCGTAACTACTGGGCCCACGTCAAAATTTAGAAGTGGACGGGCGGGTTGGGGCATTTTGAAACTTTAAGGCCCACTTCAACTCAAAGCTTGTCCACATGGAGGGTCGGCACTCATTTGAAATTTGCCTCTGGGTCCTACCTTAGTAGTTTCACTAAGGAGACACGTGGAGGCTTCCGTTGGCTCCTTTTTATACTTAAAATTTTCAAGAAACCTTCTAAGGCCTAGGAAATGTGGAGATTTCGCACCTATTTGGGACCTGCCCCTGTACTTTACTTTTGAAGAAGTGCCAAAGGGACACTTAGAGGTTTTGGCTTGATCCTCTCCATACTTAGAATTATCAATGCCCAAAGAAACTTTCTCGAACCATAGGAATGTGGTGCTTTCTGGTGGTCCTTAAAAATTTTCAACAGATTTTCTAGATTGAGGCACGTGGTGAGCTCGCACTTGTTTGGGGTCTCTACTTTTGGGCACCATATCAAAAGTGCGCTAAAGAGACAGGTGGAGGCTTCCACTAGCTCCTTTTTATACCGAAACTTTTTAGAGGCCACAAGGTAATTTTCTTGGGTCCGAGCATGTGCAAGGCCCATGATCATTTGGAAACATACCTTTGTACTTCTCCTTTGCATTTGTGCCAAGAAAACATGTGGAGGCTTCCGTTGGCTCCTCTTTTCACTTTCCTAACTCGGAATCATAGCATAGGTAATGTGGGATAATCCATGCATGGAAAATCATTTCAGAGAAGTATGAATGCAGGCATCCATGCGAGGGAACTCATTTCTCAAGGTGTTTTCTCGAGGGTGAAAAGGATTTCTTGTCAATTATAGCTATATAGAGGGAAAATGATTAAAAAGGGGATTTCTTGCATGAAAGAATAAAAGAATTATTAGAAGGACTATCAAAAATCTATGGCATGGCATCCCAGTCATGGTTGAAGGTCTGAGAAATGTGATTAGTTAATGATTTTTCCACCTGGCAGCTTTGGGTGTAAATTTGTTAAACATCACTTTCCAAGAAAAATTGGTAACAAGCAAAGGATTCCTCGAATATTATTCTTTTTAGGGGGAAATTTTGGGATGAATGAGTAAATGAAATGTATAAATTCAATGAGTACACTCTTGGAAAAGGTTGGTGGTTGAATTCTTCTAAGAAGAATTTGAGAAAGCCCATCTTCCTGAGAGACAATCTGAAAAAATTGTTAATCTCTTATGTTTTAGATTTGATCATATCAAGTTGGTTGCAGTAAGTGTACAACCATTAAAAACCTCTGAGATTGTTCAAGAAACATTCCCCGCTAATGAATCTAATCAACTTCAAGTTAATCTATGTTAATCTTGGGTAAATTTTTGTCCGCTTTATTTCGAATGTATGCAAATAGTATTTCTTATTCCTATTGCAATCTTGTGTTATAATCCATCCGAATCACACATGATCTCATCCCTATGATAGTTTAGTGGAATTTGCAATTTCATTAGAAGAAGAGCCTTCATCCTGTAATGAGATAAACAATTTAAAATCAATTTACCGTCATTTTGTTGATAAAGATTGTTTGTAAGCCTTTGAGTGTATCTTAGGCATGAGGAACCAAAGGTCTTTAATGTTTAATTGAGTCTTTAGCTAGAGCATTCATGTTAAATTCTTGGAGATTGTGTGAAATTGTGCAAATATGAGCCTCCATTCATGAACACCTTCTCGTTGAAGGAATAATTTAACTATTATGAAGTATTGTGTCATTTAGTTTTCCAATTAATGTGAACGTTCTCAAAGATTTGGCAAAATCAAGTTTATCCTACTTAATCTCGCGAAAAATTATTCAAAAACAATGAATCCTACCGAACTACCCTTATTTTCCTTGTATGTCTAAAAATGAATAAATTATACTACCAAAATATGTAGAAGCAATCAGATTCCATAATGTCTTTAGTAACCTTAAACCTTTTTTAGAGAATATCACCATTCTTTAAAAGTGACAACTTGTGAGAGTTAAATTGTGGTGCATTGATCATATTTTCTCAAGGTTTCCTTCCAAATTTTTGCAAAAAAGGATATCTTCATTCTCCTTCACCAACAGAGGTTACAAAATGGGTCCTCTCACCCTGGTCGAAAGGCACAACCTAAAGTAGTGAGAATAGATCAAATCCTTTTATATGGTGCTATCCATTTCTCTAGTGCCTGAGTGACAAAGAGCCAACTGAATCCCTTCCTAAGGTTACAAAATGACATACATTATGATTAAATGCTGTCTCTAAGTATATTGTTGAATCTATGATGTTTCTCAGCTTCTAAGGAAGAATCAATTTGGATACCAACACCTTTCTAGCACCGTTTCTAGTGACTATTTGAACAAAGGTCTACACATACCGAGCTTGGTAATGTTTCTTACATGATCTAATTGCAAATATGTTGTTTAAACATCATCCTTTATTGAGATCTATAAGATTTTATGCAAGTTACATGTTATGTGTGCAATATTTCAAGTTTCGTTGGGTTTTTCACTAAGTTTACATCATCGAGTGTTAAATACAGCAAAGTAATGTCGATCTATGAATATTTGCATGAATTTAGTGTCGATATATATTTGACAGATCAATTTTAGTGCATTTGCACAACTAAGGTAAAAATCCTTAGTGGTGACTCCATGTTGAATTAATTTTTGATAAATGCTAGTGTCTTAACCTCTGTCAATTGAAATTTATCACTAATATTTACAAAGCTAGAAGGAAGAAGATATTTCTTCATGAAAGACCCCAGTAGAAGGTTATTTCCAAATTCTGAAGGAAGAAGAATCTGGAAAGTTATTGGAGATTAGAAATCAAGAAAAGAGTTATCAATTGTGGAAACTTATCAGCCTGTCATTGAAGACTTTCATACTTCCTCAAGTGCTTCTTCATTAGGTAGTCCTTTTGTAGATTGTAATTCTCCATCGAAGAGGGAATTTTTTGTATTTAAAAATTTTGCGTTTCATTTTTTCCCGTGTTTCCCAAAGCTGATAGGATCTTCCAAGAAAGCAGTTTTTAGAGAACATTCATTCCGAGAATTACATTCCCTGTGCCACATAGATCCCTCACTCATCATTCTATTTCTCCTATAATATCACCTCCCCAAAACAATATGGCCCAACCCCCACCTAGACCTCCATTTGTTGTGAATACTTTTGGTCCTATAGATTTTAGAGGTATGGCTAGATATCCAAATGTTGTGCCCCAAGATGTTAGAAACAGACTGCCTAAATTTCAAGGAAATAATACTATTATTGGTGATCAACACTTAAATATTTTTTTCAATATGATGGAAGAATTTGAGATTGAATTTGAGGATGTGTACATAAAACCGTTTATTCATACTCTTGAGGAGGATGCACGTGATCGGGTCAAAGCATATAACCGTGTCCCACTTTTTTGTAGTTTTCTAGATAACTCTATGTCCGACAACCAAAACATGACCAAACACATATAAAATGACCAAACATGTATTTTTAAGAGCCTATAAATACCAAGGTGCAGGGAATCCAAAATTTACCTAATTTTTAAAATTTTATAGTATTTTTAAATATTTATTTACTAGTCATATTTTAAAATATTTTTGGCCACAAAGTGGGACACACTTGTATGCTTTGATGATCGGGTATAAGTCTTTTCTAGATAACTCAATAGATTCATGGACATAAATGAAAACTACTTTTAGATTGCAATACGGGGATAAGACAGATCTAAGGTTTCTTTTGTCTCAATTTTAAAATATTAAGAAGAATCCTAATGAATCTATTCATGACTTTAATACTTGGTTCAATAAGACTCTAAATAGGGTACCTGTAATAATGAGGCCGAGCGATGTTTTCTATCCGATAAAATACTCGATGCTTTCGATAAGAAAGATGCTTATTATTTGAGGGATAACAACCCAACAACATTGAGGCGGGCCTTCACCATGGCTTTACATATTTAAAACAATATCAAAGCAGTTGGTAAGCCTCCTAAGATGGAAGGTATCATGTTGATCAATCTAGAGAAGCCTCAGTCAAGTAATTCTGTGGATTTGGAGAAGGTTATAAAAACTTTGGCTAGACTCGTTAAGGAAATACCCTATAAACCGACCGGAGCAAAGAAGGGGATTGGAAAAAGTTCTAAAGGTTAGCATAAAGCACAAGGTCAAGAAAGATTTGAAAATCATCCTAGGGGTGATCAGACATCTGATGACAGAGGAAAAGGACCCATGGGTTCAGGAAATAAACAGCCCCAAGCTCGTGAAAATAGAATCATGCCTGATCCTTTGACTTCCAAAGTTATCGATGTGGAAGAAGCCAATGAAATTGAGTGGTGTGATAGATGTTTCTTGCCACATGCCCGATGTGATCTGAAGACAAAGAAGTTGAGGAAGATGATGATGACACGATGATTATGTGTGCATGATGGGGAGCTCTACAAGCTTGCGACTAGGAGCAACCTCAACTAAATTAATCGGTGCGCTTAACTATCTGTAGATTTCAAGGATTGCATTCATCAGCTATTACCCCTTCCTACCTCTCATGATTTTGAAATAGATATGGTACAATATTTTGAATTTCCGAATAATGATTTTGAATACTTAAGGGAATTAATGATTAAAAAGTATGATGGAGGAATCCCTTCTGAGGAGGATACGCAGTTGTTAACGAATGTTGTGGTCACCCAAGAAAATGAATACAACACTAGGAGTAAAGTTGTCTAAGGGGTATGGCCACAGGCCAAACCAAAAACCCCAGTTCTCACCAATATCCCTAAGGAAACTCCTAAGAAAGATACATCTGGAAAAGGGCATGTTTCCCTAAACAGAACTGGTATCCCTCCCCATGCTCAGAATGTGAAAAATATTTTGTTGTTAGATGATTTTGTAAGTCTTCCTCCAAATTCTACCTTACTCAAATACATGCCTTATGACATAGCCTAATTCTTGAGTCAAATCAAGATTTCTGTTCCAATTTTTGAGGTGCTTAGGATTCTTGAGCACAAGAAAAGGGCCTTGGAGCATTTGGGATTGAAAGAAGAAAAGATTACCCAAGGAAGAAATGTAAACAATGTTGAGACTCCTCCTGCCATTGTAGAATTATAAAAACCACAAGTATTGGAGGAATTGGGTGAACCACCTGAGGTTTATTTGGGAACTTCTTTTGTTCATTATTAGCTGAAGGTGGATCCATTTTTCACTACTCTGATTATTAAGGATAAGCTGTTACATAACTATATGTTTGATTCAGGAGCCTCATGTAATGTAATGCCTCTTGAGGTCATGAATGAGTTGGATCTCAAAGTAACAAAAACTTATGGGAAATGTACTACCATGGATTCAAGAGAGGTGCTAGTAGTTGGATGTGTCAAAGGATTAGTAGTGCAATTGGCAGCGTATCCAAGAAAGTACTTAACCTTGAATGTAGTAATTGTGGATTGTCCCACTAAGTGGGGAATGTTATTATCTAGAAAGTGGGCAGCTAGTGTGGGTGGAAGCATGCAAATGGACATGTCTTATGCCCCCATAATGATTAAGGGAAGCCTTGTGAAGTTACCCGGTGAAAAGAAAATGCTATATCTCATTAAGGACCCCAACAATGCTTCTTATGAAGTATTGCACATAGACACTGATGTTGATAACTCTATGAGCTATGTTGTTTTCAAGGAGTATGAAATTGATCAATGAAACTATCATGAGCAGGTTGATTTTCCTTATACTTTCATGTTTGATGTAGCCTCGAGAGATGTTGAAAACTTGACATAGGCACAAAGGATAAGCTTCAAAAAATGTGGTTAGATAGCAACTTGGATGGAAAAGAGAAACAATCATATGACCAATTGTTAAAGACGTATCAGAACTTCTTAGCATGGTCATATCCAAAATCGAAGGAACTTGAAACTTTTCCTTGATTATTTTCTCTGAATCAGGGTGCACACCATTATATAGTGTATAGTCTTTTGGTTTCATTCTACTTTTGTGTTTTTCTGTTTTGGTTTGTCCTGGTCCCTAGTGACTAGTTTTTGTTGGTATCTTAGCTTGTTCCTGGAGGGTTAGCTCTTGAATTTGTTGCCCAATGGTTTTTTGGCACATGGTCTGCTCTATTGTTCTTGGAGCACTCACAGGAGAGACCCTCCCTGAGTCAGAGTTGATGTTGGTGCTTGATTTTATCTCACCCCATTTGTTCTTAAAATTTTGCAATCTACTTGGTTCATCGTATTTTCTATCTCCCCAAATGGATGCGTACAAGTTTTATCTTTACTAGGGTGTTATTGTAAATCCTTCTCTATGGTCGTGGATTGTTGTCGAGCCATGAATTATTTACAAATTCTTTTTCCTTGAAGAAAGATTCAATTCTGGGCACAAATGGTGAAGTTCCCCTACATCTTACTGTTCGATGGGCGTGTTTTCCCGTGAAATTATATCTCAACATCTTCACTACGTGGTCTCTTTTGACCGAATGAGGCACATCAGGTCTCTTTATAACTTGTAAGTTTTTGCTATGTTTGTAAAAATATAAATTTGGCCCCATGGCCCCTGTCGAGTTCGATTGGCACAGTCAAATTTATAAGGGCGGAGTGAATTTCTCTTTTTTCCCCAAAAGTGTATACGTGTTCATTTTTAATTGGTTGCAGCCCGGTGGGTCTTTTTGGTGAAATTTTCCACTTTTGTCTCATTTGTAAAAAATACCAAATTGGCCCCGCAGCCTCGATAGTCTCTGATTAGCTATTCAACAAATATGAAGTGGCAGGGAAAAAGTATTACTTTGACCCCGAAGATGGACATGTGAAATTTTTTAAGTTATAAGTGGGATGGCAAGTTGGTGGAACTTTTTGAATTTTTTTGACTCTTTATATGAGGGAGTAAAGTTATGAAAATATCCACAACTCCGCAAGGGCCCACATCAAAAGTTAGAAGTGGAGATGTGGGTCACTGGGGAAATTTGAAACTTTAAGGCCCATTTCAACTCAAAGCTTGTCCACATGGAGGTCGGTGCTCATTTGAAATTTACCTCTGTGTCCTACCTTAGCAGTTACGCCAAGGAGACACGTGGAGGCTTCCGCTGGGTCCTTTCTACACTTAAAATTTTCAAGAAACCTTCTAAGGCCTGGGACACGTGGAGGGCCTATGCCATTCTAGACTTGCCCCTTTACTTTACTTTTGAAGAAGTACCGAAGGGAAATTTGGAGGTTTCCACTAGATCCTGCCCATACTTAGAGTTTTCAACAGCCAAAGAAAATTTCTCGACAGTGGGTACGTGGCACCTTCCACTAGTCCTTAAAAATTTTTAACAACTTTTCTTGACTAAGACACGTGGTGAGATTGTGTTTGTTTGGGGTCTCTACTTTTGGGTACCATATCAAAGGTGCATCAAAGAGACATGTGGAGGCTTCCGCTGGATCCTTTTTATACTGAGACTTTTTCACAGGCAAAAAGGCAATTTTCTTGGGTCCTGAGCACATGGAAGGCCCGCACTCATTTGGGAAACTACCTTTGTACTTCACCTTTGTAGTTGTGCTAAGGAAACATGTGGAGGCTTCCATTGGCTACTCTTTTAACTTTCCTAACTCAGACTCACAACACATGTAATGTGGGATAATCCTTGCTCCAAAATGCATTTCTTAGAAGCACAAATGCAGGCATCCATGCAAGGGCACTCATTTCTCAAGGTGTTTTCTCGAGGGTGAAAAGGATTGCTTGTCAGATCCAACTATATAGAGCCACCTGAAAATGATTAAAAAGGGATTTCTCACATGAAAAAATAAAAGAATGATTAGAAGGAATATCAAAAATGCTATGGCATGGCATCCCAGTCATGGTTGAAGGTCTGAGAAATGTGATCAGTTCATGATTTTTCCACTTAGTAGCTTCGGGTGTAAATTTGTTAAACATCACTTTCTAAGACAAATTGGTAACAAGCAAAGGATTCTCGCATATTGTTCTTTTTTGGGGAAAATTTGGATGAATGAGAAAATAAAATATTTAAATGTGTAAATGCAATGATTATACTCTTGGAAAAGGTCGGGGTTGAATTCTTATGAGAAATTTTTGAGAAATCCCATCTTCCCGAGAGACTATCCGAGAAACTTGTAAATCTCTTATGTTTTACATTTGATCATGTCAAGTTGGTTACAAGTGTACAACCATTTACAACCTCTCGAGATTGTTCAAGAAACCTTCACCTACTTGATGAATGTAGTCAACTTTGAATTAATCTGTGTTAATCTTGGGTAAATTTGTATCCGCTTTATTTCGTAATGTCTATAAATAGTATTTCTTGTTCGTATTGCAATCTTGTGTTAAAATCCGTCCAAATCACATAGGATCTCATCCTTGTGATAGTTTAGTGGCCTTTACAATTTCATTACGAGAAAAGACTTCATCCTGTAATGAGATAAACAATTTAAAATCACTTTTCTTGTCATTTTGTTGATAGATTGTCTATAAGCCTTTGAGTGTATCTTAAGCAAGAGGAACTAGGGGTATTTAATTTTTAATTGAGTCTTTAGCTCAATCCTTCATCTTAAATTCTTAGAGATTGTGTGAAACCCTACAAATCTGGGCCTCCATTGATGCACACCTTTTGGTTGAAGGAATATTTTAGCTATTCTAAAGCATTATGTGATTTAGTTTTGTAATTTTGGTAAGGTTCTCAAAGATTTGGGAAAATCAAGTTTATCCCGCTTATTATCCCACAAAACATTATTCAAAAAAATGAATCCTACCTTAACTACCCCTATTTTGCCTATATGTCCACAAATGAATAAATTATACTGCCAAAATATGCGAAGCAATCGGGATTCCATAATGTCTTTAGTAACCTTAAACCTTGTTTAGAGAATATCACCATTCTTTATAAGTGACAACTTGTGAGAGTTGAATTGTGGTGCATTGATCATATTTTCTCAAGGTTTCCTTTAAATTTTTTGCAAAAAGGATATCTTCATTCTCCTTCACCAACAGAGGTTACAAAACGGGTCCTCTCACCTTGGTCAAAAGGCACAACAGTAAAGTAGTGAGGACAGATCATTTCCTTTTATATGGTACTATCCATTTCTCCCAAAGACCCCGAGTGACAAAGAGCTAAATGAATCTCTTCCCGGCTAAAAATTGACATACATTATGATTCATCTGTCTCTAAGTATCTTTTTGAATCTATGATGCTTTTCGGCTTCCAAGGGAGAATCAATTTGGATACCAACACCGCTCACATGAATGAGAGCTAAAGGAAATGATGCCCTTATTTCCTAATTATTGCAATATATCATGAAGGGTGAATAAATCATTGTTCTTATGGCCTTTGATATGATTATCATTACAATAGGGTTGATTATGTTGACATTTTAGTTGATGTTTTTGATGATGCTGGTTGGAGGGTAAGAAAATTATACGCTTGTTGAGTAAAGTACGTAGCACATCATGTGGTCAACCATGATGAGAGAAGTGTAATAGATCACGTGACAAAAATGGAGTAGAAGGAGAAGTATCCTATCATAGAGGAGGAAAAAAAAGAATACTCTATGATGTAGTTGGTTCAGACTTGCTTGCTAGGTTGAGATGGAGATTACATATGATGCTCAACTGATGGCAATGTAGGAGGAACATATAATACAATAGTAGTATGGATAAGGCGATGATTAATGACATGTGTCATGAGAAGATTTTGTTCTAATTCAATGACTTTATAACACGTAAGAATGATAGACTCACATTTATCATATTGCAATATTTTCTTGAGTGTGATAATAAAACCACAATAGAAAATGTATTCCTTCTCTAAAATTAAGCATACAAAGCATTAAAGTATAAGATGTGATAATAATACTAGTTGATGCATACAAAGCATTAAAGTATAAGATATAATCTTTAATAGGTTTTGATTTTCCCTAATGTAAAGTAGGGAGACGATCATATGTAGCTCTATAGCCATTATTGATGATAAAATGCTATAGAAAAGAGTTTTCCATGTCATAGTAAGTGCTATTAGACCCAAATGGAATATCAAGTGTATCATTGTAAAGCCTCACGACAGGACTATGTCAAAACGTGTTAAATAATAGTCTATCATTAGAATAGAGGCCATAGACATGCGGTAATGCTTTGGAGATATGAATGATGGTCACCAAGTACCACCATAACATGTGAATGTTGGCATGAAAATTCCTTAGGAAATGCATAATTATGAATCTTTTTAGGAATAGGGTTACCATGTAATGAGTTGTTATCCATAGAAGCATAGTAAGCGGTATTTTTAAAGTGAGGGATTGAACCTAAGATTGCAATTAAGTTATGGCATGCATGAGAGACGATATTTCTTGTGAAGGAATAGTAGAAGATGGTAATAATGTATTAAGTGGTTCTAACTTGTCATTGTGAGTGATCATAGGAACATCAAGAGAAGACAAAGGAGATTCCGATGCTAAAGTCACACTAAGAATAGGTGTTAGAGAATCTCTAGGAGATGAAGGTGATGGAACATCCGTAAATGGTAGGAATTACATCGAGAATATCCCTAGGATGTGAGGTGACCGATGGAGATAAAATAATTGAAGAAGATGAACTAACAGTGTAGATGATGCGATAGGAGGAGATGAAATGGTCGAAGAAGATGAACTAATAGATGGAGAAAACTCATGCATGGTACTAGGTGTAATTTTAAGAGAAATTAGTGATGGAATAGGAGATTCACACTAGGTAGTATGAAAATTATGAGAATCATGGCTATCAATCACTTCATCAATATCGAGATAGAGAATCAGAGATTTCATCAAGCGTACTATAAATACGGTCATCAATATAATATGAAAGAGTACGCAAACTAGTCCGTGATGTATCATGAAAAGAAAGATAATAATTAGGAGAATCGTGAGATGGAATTATAGTAGTTGTCTGACTACAAGAAGAATCAATATGCACATGTGAGTGATTTTCAATACAAAACATGTAATGAATAAGAGAATCATCTAGAATTTCCTTAGAAATATCAGAAAGAGGATCACTAGTAGCCATATAGCATGTTGTACAATGAGTGAATGCTATCGAATCTCAAAAAATACGAATGTCGATGGGAGAATTTTCAAAACTTGTAGGTACATAACGTTCACCAGCTAAGAGTTGTTGAATATCATCGATACAGTGACATTACTATAGAGATTCATGAGCTCAACAATATCGGCCTCATCATAAATTGGATTGATGCTAACATGAGACATGATAGGCCGAGAAGGAGAGGAACTATCCTTATCCATTAGGGTTTGTAGTGGATCCTATAGAAAAATGTTCTAAAGTATGGGTTCCCAAAAATGATTAACTAAATTCTAGTTTTTAGAATTAATCTAAAAATTACAGCAATGTAATAACTAAAATATACTTAAATGCAAATACTAAATAATTTATTTAACATTTTAAATGAAATTAAATAACCAAAAAAGGAGGGAAAATGTACTAACTCGAAGAGAAATTAATTTGCAGTGATCGGAACTAAGTGGGATGATGAATATGAGGAACAAAGTGTCGCATCATACCTCATAAAGTTGTAGTAGATGAAAATCTAGAAAGACTGGGGTGCTTGGAGGAGGATTACTACACTTGGGGAACCCTAGTCTGAAATATGGCTGCCCTAGTCTGCGGCATAGCTTAGAACCTGAGTTTGAGTTAGTCATTAGGTCTTTGTAATAACTCTCCTTGTGTCTTGTATATGTCACACTAGCTTCGTTGATGATGCCATTAAAATTTACTAAGGAATCATTTGCAAAACCACACATAATGCATTAAACCCCTAAAAAATAAATATGCATATGAAGGGGTTGGACTAGACACCTTAGCAACAAAAAGGTGGTCTTACAAGTAAGCATTGTACTACATCTCGGACTCCAATATAGTTATGTGTGATCATGTGTGAAATAATGTGCTTAGGATGCCCTAGCATGAATGACACAAAGATATCATGAAATAGCTAGATAGAATGCAAAATGGTGGATGAAATGGAATAAACTTTCCTTTCCTATGCAAAGTGTGTGATGCGTAATAGTGCCCAAATGCAAAGTCCCTTTCCTTATGTAGATAGTTTTCCCTTAGTAGAAAATATTCATCCCATAAGATAATATGTATGTTATGTTTATATATGTCCCTCTTGCTTAAATTTTTACACTAATTACCCGACATGTTGAGTAGTACCTAGGGAATGGGATACAAAATCATAAAGATCAACCTTGAACATTTAAATGAGAACCAAATGTGCTTGGAATAGGGCACCTAGAAATGAGGACTAGGGTGCATGGGGTGCCTTGATCCATTCATAGGTTCCATATTCAAATAATAGAGAATACAACTGAGTGAATAACACCAGCTAAGACTCCATAAGAGATGACAAGAACTATGTAACTAAGTGCGAGATAATACAAAACAAAGAATGAGAATAACCAACTAGAATGATAATAAGACTATGGGATGTGTCATTACTAAATACTTTTCTTATGCAAGATCCATATATAAAACAAACATACTTGGTGCTATAATCATAGTAGTAATTGTGTGATATTTTGAATACAATGTTGTAGTTTGTGTACAAAAATTTTCTTTAGAATCCATTATGAAATCCATAGGGTTTCCTTTTTCTATAAACTTTCACATCGTAAAAAATATATTTTTTAAATGTTATGCCTTATATTCATATTTTCTTTTCCAAAACATACATGGACATCCCCTTCTCTTCCTTGTAAAATCATCCTTCGAATCCATTTTTTAATTTCCTTTGTTTATATCCTCCGCCAAATGGAATTAACATAGATTTGAAACATTGAATACTAAATAAATATCAAAATTGTGTGTTAGACTTATCCCATATGCATTATCATTAATCTTCATTAAAATTTAATGAGGGTTAATCTTCTTGTACTTAATTTTTTTGTATGTGGCTTTAGTAAATATATCATTCCTCAAATAAACCATCACCAAATATCCTTTTATAATTAGCTTCTATCTTTTAATGATATCTACTTCCATTTTATATTTATCATTACTCTCTTGTAACATTTTCCATATTATTTCCTACAAATTTTGAATATTATTTACTAAGGCTTACATATCATCAATCACCCCCTCTAAAATATATATTTTCACAATGTCTACAGCATGCCATTGGGAATTATTCCGTATATATTTTGAATTAGTGACTTACTTACCGATCTATTCACCTTTGAAACATTGTCCCAAAATTATACTTGTGGTAATGCCAAGTCCCACTGTTTGGGCCTCTCACAAATAATATAGCTAAATTTTTTTCCCAAGCTCCTATTTAAATATCCTATTTTGCAATCCATTTGAGGATCATATGTACTATTGAACTGAAACTTAGTTATTAAAATTTATAATAAGGTCCTCCATAAGTGGCTCCAAAATTCAATGTCCCTATTTTTATTGATAGACTTTCGAATAACGGATGAAACCTAACATCTTCCTTAAAAACACAAATGTTCTACCTTTATATAATAATTTTTCATCATACATGAAATAAAGTGTACAATTATAGAAAATCTATCTACAACAAAAAAATTGAATCCTTACATCTTTTTTTGTGTTTGGTATCCCGAATTCAAAACCAAAGATCAAATATGTCCACCATCTTGTTGCATCTAGTAATGGCATGTTTAATCAAGTGTTTTATGCATGTGTGTTAGGAACTTGACATATCCTACATCTTGATATATACCTTACCACATCTCTCTTGTTTTTGGGCATAACTATTTTTATTCAACTAATGCTATTGTCTTATTATTTTAAAAATGACAACCCAAACCACCATGTTATGAATAAATAACTACTTTACCTTAAAGAGATAACCATCTTTCATAAAATAATCATCAAGAATATTATCTTTCGAACCTACAATTGGATTCCTTTGTTTCTCAAAACCCTCCCAAAATTGGAATTAGAATCATATAAGTTTGTAATAGATTAAAATCTAACCACTTCACTTAACATAATATTATCAAGGCCACATGTCCATTTAAATGTTATCTAGTTAGTTCTAATTTCCTATTTTAGGATTTAAGAAAAATGTATACCCCTTAAAGAATGAAACCCATTTTGGATGCATGCCATTTAAAAACATTTAAGGCTAAGGTATGCGAATTTATAAGATTCTTATTTTATAATTAAAATCTCTCATTTATTTCCCTTGTGTTGATCCCCAATTTTGTCAAAGTTATCATACAATTTTTTACGAAGTCCTATGAAGGCATCAATTTTGGAGTGTGTAGACCTTTTTGGGAAGTTGCAGAAGATCTACACAACCACTTATTGATCCAAGGTGATAAATATGCTCTCTGGGACTAAGTTTTAAAACATGGGGATTCATTTAAAGAGGATAAACATGCATTGATTAGAACATACAAGGAATTTCCATGCAATTTAAATACTAAATCACAAATGGTACTAATAAGTAACTCGTTAAACAGTGAAACTAGTAGTGTGCACATGACAAAAATGCAAGGTCATATAACCAAAAGATATAAGAACTTGAAGTGATCAAGATTTCATTTAATGTGGTAATACTTATATACAATACATGAGAATGATGTGTATCATCATATGGCACACATGATTCCCATATTGTAGAAGTTAAACTATTATAAATTAAACTTAAGGATTAATATAACTCTTGTTGAAACTAACAAAGGAAATGCTTAGTTAGTATACATACCACTGAGTAAGGGATGAATGCAAGAAGAGATAGATACAATAGGAAGAAAAAATATAGACTAGAAGATGATGAAATAGATAAATAAATTTAATTAGAGACGTTGTATACATGAATGATGCTTGAGAAGATATGTTTGGTGAATAAAGAAAAATATTTTGGATTCATTATTCCATTCTTAAGAAGGAGTAATTTATTTCTAATGTTTTATTACCCATATTAATAATCCAATTCTATTATATGTGTGATTATATCACATGAGTAAGCATATCCTAGTTGTAGAACACTTCATATCCTGGGAAAAAACAATGAGAACCAATTTTATTGTGCCTCAAGTGAGTGTGAAAAGAATCCTCCATAGTGTGATGGACTATTAGGGGTGGTACATTTACTCAGTTTTCACCATGATGGTTTATACTTGACATGTAACATTGGTAGTAAATTTGGAAAGTGGTAAACTAGACATGTAACATTTTTTTGTTTCCGTAACCATCTACATTGTGTTGAGATGGTGAAGCTTTACAAATTATGTTTCAACATACACATGAGAAAATTGAGGATTTGAGGGATAGAGTAGATTAAAGTTTCTCAAAAAATCATCCTAATAGGAGGAAAATGTATCCACATGTTTAACTATAAAGGAAATTCTATGAATCTCTCTATGAGACCATGTTTAACGAGCTCCCAAAAAAATATACACTTGGTTAGTTGCATATTTCCTAAGATAAGTTGAGTTTTAAGATGTATAGTTGGATTCCGAGTGCACTTGGAAAATCCTAAAACATGAGGCAACTTGTATATGCCTCTTTAATTTCAGGTATAAAGGAGTGGTTCATAACTACATTATAGAATATGTGGTATATAAATTTTATTACACCAAAATGGTTGGTGTGAGGGTAAGAGTATACTCATTCGATAGAAAAGTTATCAAATTATTTCATGGATCAATTTGGACAGATATAATTTCATTTCCTACGGATATAAATAAGTTAATGATCAACTTGGAATTTTAAAAATGCCATATGGGTGAAAAACTATTGTACACGTATTAGGGGAAAAAGGTGGGAGAAAGGATAAACTTTAATTACAAGATGGACGCATAAGAAGAGTGGATGTTGAAATAGTTGCACTATAAGAAAATATAGCACGAGTCCAGTAGTTGAGAAGGGGCTAGATGGTGAAAGTAAATCAACCCCAGGAACTATGGGGGAAAACAAAGAGGAAAGGATATGTAAGGAGGGAAAAATAAGTGATGAAGAAGACCAATGGAGGAATGATACGTGTGACATATAAATACCATCTTTAGAGGATGATGTTGTGTAGTACAACATATAGGAGTCCTTTCCCAACCTACCGTGTATTTTCATGTACCTTAACCAAGTGGAACTTTCACATTCATGGTAACAACCAACACTGTAGATATTGCGAATAGCGAAATATTTACACACTAATGTCAAGTGCAACAACACTAAGAATAGTTTCATATTTTATGCAATAGACACTTACAAATACTATATTCCATGAGACATATTTACATATATTGGAATATTGTGGCATTGAAAATACTACTAAACATGTATAAAAATGGGATATTATCTAGCACACCAAGCAGATATTTTCCCATTAGCACTTTATGGATCGCACGTATACATGGTATAGGAAGCATGATCCTCATTATGCCTTGGTATACTATGATGAATTGAAAGAAACCTTCCTAAAGACATTTTATATTCTAGAATTTAAAAACATAATAATTGTGCATTCAAAAAAGTATTCCTAAAGTGGAAGACTTCCTTGCTCAAAGTCATCAAGGAAAGCGCAGTCTTCAGAATAACCCCTCGAATTCACATTCTATATGTCCGATTGTGTACAAAATAGTGGAACCTGATCTATGCTACTCCCCTTGCACACCGAGTAACATATATCATCTATTTTCTACAACTAGAGATACTAATCCCACCTCATGGATGCAAATCTCCAAGGAATGTTGGTAGTGAAAACCATTTGTCCGTCCACCCAGCCTTAAGGAGGCCTCACAGCGATCTACCACATTCTCAAGAACGAGGCCAAGTGAAAGAGAAACTCTTCCCGTAGCTTTCCGATGACAAGGAATTTCCCTACAAAATTGTGCATTGGCTCAAACAAAACTAACAAATATTAAATGCATGTGTGTGCACATACAATGCATATCTCAATACATTGATCTCCAAGTTGTTTTATGAGAATCATGCTACATAAAATAAGTAATAGTTTTTCACGGGATTGCTTATGCATTTTAGGAACTCCTTATCCCATTAAACCTTCACATACATGAGAGAAACACTTGATGTAACACTCGTGGAGAAGAAATCATAAATATTGATACTAAGGTTATCCCATTAATGGAGTATTATATTTATAGTGATAAAGTTAGAGAGACTAACCGTAAATGATTCAGGAGATACAAAAAAAGAAATGTACAGACCTGAAATAAAAGGACATACGAAGACAATCATTCATCTTTGTAGTGTGAAATCCATGTTTAAGGAATGCAATTTTATGAAGGAAGGCATGATATGAAGAAGTACAACTTTATTGAACACAAGACAAAAAAAGTGTTTCCTTATATTGCAAGATTTTGACATGCACATACACAATAAAGAATATAATCATGTGATGGACTAGATACATGAGGCCCAATCATTTGGAATAAGATAGAATATGGTGGGGAATATCTAAGAAGACAACGGTGGAAACATGCATGGACAAATTTGGAATAGAAGAGGTGGACACCTGTGGTAAACTAGTGGTTGCTCCAAGAGGAGCAAGATTATGCCGTGAGGGGGCCAGGGTTTCACCACCATACGTTGGAATTCATTTATCAGAAATTAATTTCATTGAATAATTTCGATGATGACATTTTTTTGTTTTAATTTTAGATTGCATCAATGGAATGTTTTATAATATTGATGACTTTTCTCTCGCATGTGTGACACCTGTATTAATCAAATTTTTTTTTTTTTTGTTTTTTTGTTTTTAAATAATCTTTTCAATTAATCAAGCTTCCAATATTTAACTAATACATTTGATGACATTAAACACCCCATAACAATGTTAAAGCAATGTAAATGTAGTGACAATGTATGTTGAGGAGATTATTTATATGTAGAGGCGTGTATGGAAGTGCGATTACAAATTGAAACAGGGATGCAACAACCATGGGGCGATATAATATGAAGTGGAATAGGTTGGTTGTTGCACAAAAAAAGTAGTTTATATATTTTTCAGTAATCCTTATATTCATTGTTTGTTTGAAACATATTTGTAGTAGTTAAAGAGAGATTAGTACATGAAATTTGTAGGTTGTAGTATGTACATGTGGAGCTTGGCAGGGTCTTAAATTGGTGGTTGTTTCATTATGGGGAGTGAGCATATAATATTATATGTAGAATTTTTCTCTAAGGATGTGGATGGTGTTTTCGCTGGCAATGGCTGCCTGTTGTAGGGCTATTTGTGCTTGTTCTAGTCTTTGTTGGGTAAGCAACATTGTGAATATTGCATCATTGTCTATGGGTGTGCCATCTATGTATTGTTCTTGTACATATTCAGATAGTAGTTGTTGTATGTGGGTACAAGGTTTGGGTATTTCAAATATTTTCTATCAAATGGTTTAAGTATATTATTTTTTTATGCCATTTTGAATTTTAGAGTGTGTGGATTTAGACCAAACATGTAAAGTTTTTGATACTTTTTGTTAGGTTTCGGTAAAAGTAATGTTAATTTTAAGTTATCTTGAATGGGACAACATGATCTATGTGAGTTCATAATGTAAATATGGTTGTAACTTACAATATAGTCATGTTTGAACAAAAGATAAATTTGTTCTCTCTGAGTCATATCGTAGTAAGATTTACTATTTGTGGATTCAATATCAAAATATTGTAGTCCATTTAGCCGACAGAGGGAAATTAAATACAACATTCAATCAGTTACAAACCATAAAGTTAACAATTGTATATACTATAAAAACTTTTCCATTATAAGTTAGGATGTCAGTGTTTTGAACAATTACATTTTCTTAGTGAATCATGGCTAGACATTTCTCCACTGCCTGCTCTAATAGACAAAGGTCTGGATGTCAATGAGCAACACAACTAATTATTGGCTAGTTGTTTCACTGAGATCATGAGTTATATATGACAGAACCATTATAAAGATGCACCGAGCATATAAAAGATGTAATGACACAAATTAAACTATGTAGGGAAAAATTATTCAAAAAAATTATGTAGTACATGGATAGAATAGAAATAAATTACATTAATATTTCCTTTGATTGTATAAGCCAAGTTTGGCATTCTTGAATTTTTGTGTAGTGGTATGTTTTCTTACTAAAATTTAGTTTAGTAGCACATGTACATTACTATCGAAATTGTATTTAATGTAACTATTTTCAGGAATTTAGGAATTGTAGTAGTAAAATTTAAATGAACCCAATATTAGTCTTGTTTTTTGGCCGATATGACAATTTTGATACAAATTATAGGTCAAGTACTAATTAGGAAATAGGGGGATGCAGATTTCATTTGAGTTTGGTAAATCAAATACTTTGGAGATGTGTGTCTTCATCTTGGTGAGGTTGTTCAAAGTTGTTTAAAATGAAACATAAAAATTTGAGATATTTCACTTTTCTTATGCATCAATTGTTGTGCCACAATTAGAATTGTTTTGTGGCCATTGTTTTTATATATATTGTTGTTAACATTTTGGTTTGTAATTAATTTACATTTTGTATTTCGATGTGATTTTATGGGTAAATGGATTATAATATTTCTATATTGAATCCAAGGACATTAAATTTTTCTACGATATGAATAAAAGATAACATACTTATCTTCTCGTTAAAATTTGAATATATTGTAAGTTGTATTAATATTTTCACTATCCATAGAAACACATGCAAAAAATGTGATTGATTGATACATGAAGGTGTGTTCCATACTAAATTTTGATTACCCTCATGTAATGTAGCACTTCATTGGTTTCTTTCATTTGGAGGTTAGACATTCTCATCAATTGGAACTGAAATTATGTGTTCCTTTTGGATATGCATGCTATAATGGCCATTACAGCTATTTGATTTAAACAAGATATATATTTTCTTTGGATTGAAGAAGGGAAGGCCTATTACTTTCTAAGTGTTTTATATATATTTTTTTTAATACCTTCCTTATTTGCAACAACACTAATAGTGATGCGTGCATTGGCCTAACATGAAATATGCACTTGTATGGAAGTTACAATTAGTGGTTGAGCTACCTTGTCGAATCCTTGGCAAAAGACAACTAAATTTATTGTAGATTTTGGGGGTGATGACTACAAACAACATCTACTTAGGTTTTTTTAGTGCGAGAAGAATAAAAATTATTATATGTAAATCACTGGACATGAAGATTTTAAAAAGAAAGGACGTTTCATACAATTATAGTTTAGGTAATCACCTAGTAATGAAATTAATGATGGATTTGCATGAACATTGATGGTACAAGACTTATTTGAAAAGGATCTATTTTTTGCATGAAAAACATTGTGATTGAAACAAGTTTACATTTGACTTATTTGAACCATCCCATCACATTTTCTTAGTTATAATATGCAGAGGAAAACACAATAGGTAATAGAAAAAAATCACATTACATTTGTTTGATGGGATGATGAGTTATACACATTTCACCTCTTCAAAGATGCTTCGAACAATTTGGAGTCCTTCATATGTAAATTTTACAGTTGTCCAAAAGAACTCAAAAATAATGTAGTAGATGAATTGAATAGTAAGAAATGTTATTAATACAGAAAATTCATTGGAAAGAAACCAAAGTATGTGTAAATTCATAATAAAATTACCTTTAATGTAATTGTTATAAGAGGTTTAGGCATTTTAGTGTTAGAATTTAGATGTTCCCCTTACTTTTCCTGGAATTTACCTCGATATGAAAATTTTGATATAAAGTAGGTTACAATACTAATATTTGTAAAATTAACACAATATTTATTATGTTTACAATGATGTAGTGGTTTGGGTGGAAGTTAGAGATCCGACCACAATATTTATCACATTTTCCATGAAATTGTGTTGTAGGTGATCTTTTTTGAC
The DNA here is from genome assembly GCA_018340775.1 of Taxus wallichiana var. yunnanensis. Taxonomy (NCBI): domain Eukaryota; kingdom Viridiplantae; phylum Streptophyta; class Pinopsida; order Cupressales; family Taxaceae; genus Taxus; species Taxus wallichiana. The sequence goes on along the minus strand of CM031237.1, from coordinate 83,086,116 downwards.
AGAAATAGGACCTTGTAAATCTTTATTTTAATTAGCAAATGATTGGTGTTTCTTTTGTGTGTATAATAGTTTTGATGGAATTCGAACATATTAACATTGAAATTTAAAGATATTAGCAAGACAATGTTGCTAGATTCTTACTTTGCACATGGATTTTTTATGAATTACTCACTCAAATGTTGTAGTTGTGAAGCAAGTTTTCACGTCATAATATTAAAATTCAAGATAATTGGCATGAACAATGGCTTGATGTTTAAGTAGGAATAAATTATAATTGTACATTTTGTGGGGCTTGTATATTTGTACATTGTATGTTCGTGGTAGGCTATGTTGGTTTTTGTAGAAATGATAATAAATTTAATTTATGTTGGAATCCTCAATTGTAATTATTGCATGTTATAACATTTTTATGCTTGTTATATCCTTGTTTGAGTCAGTAACATTGTGAAGAGCACATCTTCATCTACAATCATTTCAGTTTTGCAACGGTCTTCTACACCACTAGATAACAAATGGTGTAAGTAGTTGGTTTCATCATCAATATGAGTAGGTATGTTGTAGAAGTTTTCATCCATTGTAGTTTACATGTATGTAAGGTAATACAAGCATGTATGTTAGTTAGAGGGTGTTTTTTCATAAGAGGCATTTGCAAATAATTACTTGTCATGGAAAGTAAACTTTTATGGTTTTTTAGATATATGTAATGTGTATGGATGCTATGTATAATAGGATGTAATGAAGTCGCTTACATGAGATGTGTCTGAGGAGGTGTGTTGTTGGAGGATTGCTTTAGCTTATACTCGAGCTTTAGCATATGCATCTTCATGTAGGCATTTGTATCATTTGTAGGAAAATGATGGGAAAATCTATAGGTTTTCAAAATAACATCCACATGAAAGGGTTATAAATGTTAGCCCTTACCGCTTTGTGTGGCATATGTCAATAGTTTCCTTATTAAGGGTGAGTCCATTTGATTTGTGAATCTTTAGTGCCCATGCCATTTTGAGAGAAACTTGATGACACGTGCCTCTTTTTATTAGTGGAATTGGAACATGTGTTGGGTATGTGGTGTCCCATTTCATGTAGTACACTACAGAACCAAATAACACGTATAACAATATTCCACATTGGTAATAGGGAATCTTGTGATTTGGGTAAAGAAGATCATTACAATTATACAATGAACATAAAGATTATACATTTCTAATGAGAAATAATAATATATTAAACAACATGAATGATTTGAACTTCCGATCATTACATCAAAGCCATAAATGACATGGGAAGATAATGTACATCCTAAATTTTGTTTCTATTGAATGTGAAAAACAAGTAAATTCTGTAAATGTAGATAAAGGGAAAATGAGGCATGCTTAGAATATATAGGAGTAACTTTGAGGAGTGGATGAAGTTGCAAATCTACGAAGAAATTTATATTGATGGATTTTTCTTCCATAGATAGATGTAAACTATGCATGGTTTAATTGACGCATTCCTCTAACACTATAAATTTTTATGTCTATAGATTTTCTCTCTATGTTCATAATGTGTTTATCACTGTTTTGCAACATATTAGGGCTCCTTATTTTCTAAGTTCAACCTTTTCTATTTGAGGTCCTAAAAGAGGGGAGTCCAATCACACTCATTTTCTTTATAAAAACTTATATGAAAAGACAGAGGAGACATAAAACCTTGACACTTTATCATAGAAATAATATACTTGATTAATATTGTTTATAGTTTATTGATCACATAGTCATATATTTGAATAGATATTACATTTGTATAAAGATAAATTTAATTACAAAACAAGATTAAAACTATACAATATAATAAATAGGAATTTTGACTACGCTTAAAACTATAATAAAATGTAACAAATAAGCAAATACAACCCAAGCAACGGCAGAAATTATAAGAAACATCCCTAATAAAAGTATAGCAAGATGTTGTAAAATAGTTAAAGTTTAAACTTATAATTGTGGCCTAATTACGAAAAAGGAAAAGGGAATGAGAACACTGTAAATGAAGATTACATATCTTGACAGTTGTCTCCCACCTGGATATACCGTACGAGTAACATTGACCTGCTAAACTTACTCAATATTATCAGGTGTTACACTTTGTCAATGGAAGGATTGATATCTGTTCTGTAAGATATATTTCTAGAATCAAAACTCGTATTCTCCAGGTCGTAGAACCAAAAGTAACAAAGATATTGGGAAGAATTAAACCAGGATGACACAGGTTGAAATTTCAGGAGAAAAAACACACAATGGCGTGGCACCAGATCAAGAATATTGAGGAAAAATACTACATTGGAGGAAAGGCTTCTGTTATGGGTGGAAAACATTTTGGGTGCCAATGGAATAGCTAAAATCAAGAGAGTATGAAACATGCCGCAAGTATTCTATTGAATGGGTTACCAATATATCAATTGACATTTTTATTCAATATTGGCATGCGGGATACAGTAGCAATAGCAATCTTCATATTGCTCAGCAATTTCTCTATCTATTATGCACTCTATGTGGTACCACATTAGTAAAATCCACCAGTCAGAATTAGCTGCCAAGCAGGTAAAATAGTTGTTTTGGCTTTGCGAATTAACGGTTGTCTACGTAGAAATTATCAAGCAGGGGCCATACAAATTTCAACAAATCTGATTCCGTTAAGCAATCTGAATATAAAGTACAGAAACAAAACTTTCAGGCGGTGCATGTTAGAAGAATTCTTAAGCAACACTCCATTGAATAGAATCACTCCAACTGGCGACCACTGGACAGGCAGGTCGAAGCTGGTGAGCGTCGTCGTAAAAGACCTAAGCGGGCAGTAGACACGCCTTCGGCGTAAATATTTCCACCGAGAACTTATTAAAGGTGTAGTTTACTAGATCATTACCAGTGTGATTTCCCAATATTTCTGTGATTTGCATATTATCAAGGAGGGTATAAGGTAAAGGATTTGCACGAACTATATCCTTCCATGAAAGCAAAATCAAAGAAGGTGCATAGTCTACGGATTGATATCTGTTTTGGTCTTGTGTTCGTGCTCAAGTTGCTTGGTCTTGGATTCATTTTTTGTTTCAACCATATCACCCTGATTTCTTTCATTGGTGTATGTTATTATTTGGGGATTTCTTTTCTTGGCTGTCCTATATTGACTCTCTGCAGTTCTCTTTCAAATATGGAAAGAGTGTAATTTTTCTATCTTTTATCATGATCATTCTATTTGTTTATTTTTTGGCTAATCATAAAGTGGTTATTTTTTTGTTGTGCGAATACAAATTCACAATCAAGCTGAAAAATTTGCTCTAGATTTTTCCCACTTGCAAGAATTACTTTCTCACTGGAGAAATGCTCCATGCACAATGAGTCAAGTCCCTTTTAACCCTTTTCGCCACCTTGTCCATCAACGCCATATTAGCCACCTCTACAAGGTCCGCATCATAGAAGACGCTCTTGCAGCCATCATTCCTCCCTCTCGGGGTCTCCCTTCACCTTTGTCCTTCTCAAGGTCGGGGTAGATTCCTCCTTCATGGGGAATGTAGTGGCTAGTTCTTTGTGATGGGTCTTTCCTCCTCATGGAGCTCGGGGGTTTGATGTATATCTGCCCATTGGTTGGGGAATTATGTTGCCTCTACAAATCCAAATACCAGATCGGGATGGTTGGTTGAGCATTCCAGTGGAGTTTACATCCATTTTGGGATCATTGACCTCCTCTAAGTGCAGCCTACATGAGCTTAAAGATTTATGCTTTAATGTTTTAAGGTGGTGTTAAACCCTTGTGACATTTTTTTTTTTTTCATTGGACATTTCATGGTACCTTCGTGACTTTTTAATGGGCCCATGAGTTGTCCGGTCACCCCTACATTTATAACTCTATTATCTTTTTATTAATATAATGTGCGCTTCTAATAGTAATATATATATAAAACTTAAAAATAATATTTCTTACAAAATATATTTAAAATAATGATATACAAATAAAATATAACAATCATTATTATAATATATATAAAAATTATATTGATATACATAAATAAATACAATTATTTTTAATGTTTGTATGTAAATTATAATGAGATGCATTAGAACATGGTAAAAATCATTCAAATAAAAATGGTTACCTTTTATTATTTTATTAAATATTAGATTACGAGTATCCACTTGAAGAATTTTGAGGATAACTTTTAAAAAGTAATCGTCAAAACAATGACATCTATACTCAAATTTAAATATGGGTGGTAGAATTCTTTAGATATAACCACATCCTTAAATGCTCGTAAAAATATTTTGCATAGCAAATACATTATAGTAAATGTCTAAATTGTGTTAACCTTCACCTTTGGGTTGTATTTAACAATGTATATAATGATATAAAAAGTATCATTTAATTATTAATCAAAATATAAATGTTAAGAGAAAGAAATGATACACATAAAATTAATTGAAGAGAATAAAAACCTTAATAATAGTTAACAACTATTAACAATTTTATGAAAATAAATTTATTATAATATGTGCTCATATCTCATTCTTATATATAATCGTTTATGCATATATAATCGTTTATGCATATCGATTAAATAACATTTGCCATATTCCTATCTACGTCAACCAAATCCAATGGTAAGCGTATTATGCAACATTAATATGTAATTTAACTAAAATAAAATTTTAGTTTCGGGCAGAAATTTTCATTTATGGAAAAAACATATCAATTACATTGCAACGAATGCGCACAAACACTATTTGTTGCCTGCTTGAGATAAGCGTTCAGATCATCAGCGCTTCTATACCTCTTTTGAAAAGCGTAAGATTGAACTCGGTGCTTGAAACTTGCATTCTTTTTTCTTGTAAGTATCTTCATGTGTCTAGATATAATCCATGATGATGGAACGCCATACGAATTTTCTTTCCCAATGTCCCTATCTCACTTCTGCCCTTATACCTGCGAACTCGTCTTTTGAATCTTCGATAAAAATAAGGTATTATGCCTGAACATTCATCCATATGAACAAAAATTCAATGACTGGTTATGGTCCTGTACAATTACAGAATGGAGTGCATATATAACATGGAGTTTGGCAATGTCGTTTGCCTTTTAATACACACTTTAGGATTCTTCGTGAATTAGCATACGGAGCATATTCCATGCTTCAGAGATTTTTGATGCTTGAAGCTTCTCTATACTTGTCTTGCTTCTGTTATAGCATTACTTTAGAAGCCATCTATCATGGTTACTCCACGAAAATAGTTATAGTGTTTATATTACTCCATGAAAATAATTACGTTGTTTATAGAGGCTCTGGGACGTTTTTCACCGGCAAATACGCTACAAAAGTATGTGATATTCGGCGCCCACCATAATGTTTAAAACGTCCCTCGTCAAAAGATTAAAATAACACCACATTCACACAATTACACCGGGTGCAAAGAATATGAAGGCTTGTATTTGTAACTCTTTTGAATTATTAATATATAATGATAGGTTCCAATAGTAAAATATTTTAGTAGCATCAAAAAGTACATTTAATATAATTTATATGGATATCTTAAATATAGTTACATAAAAATGTTTAGAAACATCATAAAATATTTTGAATATAGTTATATTTTAAGCCACTTATGTTATCTTTTCACATATTATATTGATTAATATGTCTAACGTTTATACACAAATTTACTCATGAATAGTGAAAATTATGTCAATCTAGCTACATCCATTTCATAGGAAAACATGCCCCAAACTCAATTATATCACTAAAATATTACAAATTTCCCATTAATTTCTCCATGCTAAAGTAGAAATCTTTTATGGCTTGGTTAAATGGATAATTTTGATCTTGGGAGAGTGTTGGAAAATTTACAGAGGTTTAAAGAGATCGGTAGAAAAATCAGAGATTGGGGGAGCCATAGAAACCTTAATCCTTTTCACAGTCCTTGCCCAAATCCACACCAGTGTTGAACTCTTATTTGCAGTAGCAGCAGATTTGCAGATTTTAAAAGTTGCAAAAGAAAGAAAAATTTGAGTTGAGGAGCACAATCATAGGCCTTATAGACCTAGACAAAACTCCATTTCAAGAAAAAAATTGAACAAAATCATTATGTTCAATATATTGAAAAATATTATTATGTTCAATTTTAATTTAAAAATAGTTGTTTTTCCTTCATATATAGAGAGTAATTTAGCATATCACTAGTTTTAGTGGGTGTGTATTAATATGGATTTCTCTCTTTATTTTAAAAACGTAGTGGGGACCCAAGCTCTTTGAACTCCCCACACTAATCTAATTGTTTATTTGTGATAGGTATTGAAGAATTGGTTTCACATTCCAAGATCCAAGCTCGGACTAAATCCTCCAATTTAAAAGACCTTGCTCAAACAGATCTACAAACAATGATCGAGTTGGTGCCTCTTTTTGCATTGAGCTGGTTCTTTTACCATTTAGAGCAATCCACCTCCACTGTTTCCCTTAACCTATACAGATCTAACGAATCAAAAATCACACAAAGTAGACAAGAATTGCTCTCAGAATAACGAAAAGAAAATTTTCCCTCTTTCCCATTGACACCAATTTTATGGATTTTCCCAGCTGCAGAACTTGTTTTCGAAATTTCTCTTGATTCTAAAAAGGGAATCTCACAAAATTGAGAGCATCAATTCATCTCCAGAATTGAATTCCAATGGATTGAGTCTCATCCAATTTGGATTTGATTTTCTCTCATTTTAAAAAAATCCAAATCTACAACCCGTAACACTGAAATTTGAGGATTTCTTGAAATTGTGATGAAATGCATTTTTGGTTGCACCATATAAGGTCAAGGAAATCATAAAAAATGATGAATGAAAGTCCATTACTCTAGATACGAGCTCATTTCAATTTTTTGTGCCTAGTACCTAGGGTATTGGAAATAGCAGTGTTTGGTAACCTAAGTCATCATACGTACGAGGATTATTGATCACAAAACATTCAATTGAATTGTTCGAAGGATTTCGTAATAGGAACCATGGATGTGAGCATTGAGATGTTTCCTTCAAATATTCTGGAGAAGCTACAAACACTATCATGGTTGTTGATTCTGAGGTGTTTGGTAGAAGAGCATTCTTCATGATGGTCATAAAATGAGTATTTTATCATATGAAAGAAAGGAGATCATGCTCATATGTTCATACTACCATTAATCAGAGAGGTGAAGAGGTGAATTGAGAGATTTCAGGATATAACAAAAATTAATCATTATAGATAAGCCATAAAACATAATTTCCAAGTCTAAGAAGAGATGTGTTCAAATCAAATAAGTAGTCGAGGAAGATATTGTCTAGTTATGGTATTCATCTCCACCATTAAGGAAGAGTGATACTTAATTTCGAAACACCTATATTCTTGCTCTTCTTCTCTCTTTCTCTCTCTAGAATTATAGTTTTTCGTTGAGGAGAAAATTTTGTAATAAGTTAATTAAGTCACTTAATGTTTTTATTTCTTCTTTGAGGATTTAAATTTATTTTTAAAAGACACATAGGAATGCGAAGAGCCACTATAATTGACTATATAATTTAATGCTCTCGTCATTCCAAAGGAGATCATATTTTTTCTCTAGCAAGTTGTATCCTTGAATTCCCTTACATTGTAATTTTCCTCCATTTTATTAACTTTGTTATCATCCGAATGTACTAAAATCTATTGCAAAAATTAAAAACTTTGTATTTTTTTCTCATCGAATGAAATTATCAATTGTACTATGTGTTAAATGTTTTTGTTTTGTGAAACTTGTATAGTTCCATATATATTTTTATGTGTCTTTTCATTGCACTAGACACACTCTAAGTTATTGGTTGCTATAAAGTGTCTATCTACCATTAAAATAACTCCCTCTCTATATTTTCACATTATTTCGTTATAGTTTTCTCCTTCTCCACGTTATACATTTCTCCATCTCTATCTTGCAGTTTCGGTTCTAAGAAGGGTATTTCTACACTTTTAGTGGTCTTTGACCACCCTCAAGAGTTAGAAAAAGTGTACATAGTTTTAAGATTCAAATAAATTGGAGAAAACCCATCTTAAAGAGGTGGGATTCAATCCTACAAGCATTCATAAAACTCATATTATGTCCTTGAAAAAAAAAAATTCCAGCATTTTTAGTACCCAACGTGGGACATAAATTGTTTTCTTACAACCTATAAGGATCCAAAAAATCAAATATCCCAAAATTCCATAAAACTTTTTAAAAAGGTAAAAACTTGAAAATATGATATCCATTTCATGAGAACCCATTACTAATTTTTGTGAGTACCTTTTGAATATTATAGAGTGAATCTTTTTATTCATAGATGTAAATGTTCATATTCCTCATTGAAAAATCATTTACAACATGGAAGATTTAAGATTGACTATAGAACATAAATTCTAAGACAAGCTCCTGAGAATCCATTTGAAGATCTTTTTGCTAGTCCTAGTGCATCTACCATCTCTCTACCACCATTGAATATTGTTCCACTAGAGATGGTTGAGCTTATACCTATGGGTTAAAACATCTACCCATTGGCTTTGACACCTCCACTTCACAAAATACCTAAAGGATTAAGAAGTAACTTTCCAAAGATATATGGAGATGGAAAACAACGTCCAAATGTCCATACTACAACATTTATCACGTCATTAGATGTTCTTTGTGTAGGACATGAAGATGTCATTATTTGACTGTTCATGGAGTAATTACGTGATAGTGTTGAAAAATGTTTCTAGTATTTGTAACATCATTCAATCACCGATCGGGAATATATGAAAGTTATCTTTGAATTACAGTTCAAGTCTCTATAAGATTCACATTCCCTTCTCACTCAATTGACTAAAATGAATAAATAATTGTAGGATTTTATGAGAGAATTTGTGATCAAACTCAACAAGTTTATTAACAAGATTCCTATTAGTGCTTGACCTACTATAGATAATCAAAATAGGTTCTTAATAATTGACTAGTTGTTGGATATTGGATTCATACTATGGAGAGATCACAAAAATACTTTAGAAAATTCTCAAGAAATTTCATTTTAAGTGGAATATATTATCATGTAAAGGAATATCTAGAACCATTGAACATAAAATATGCTATATAGTTCCCAACATGAAGGTATTGATTCCTTACTAAAATAGTTAGTCAATGAGTTAGATACAATAAAGAATAAAATGACTCAACGTGTTCCATATAAAACAAAAACCAGAATGAAGTTGTTGGAGAAACCCTAAGGATTTCCATTGAACCTCCACTAGTAAGTGTAACACATAGAGAAAGAAAAGATGAAGAAGATAAAGTTGTTGAATAAGAACCAACAAAATAAGAAGAAGATATATATGCAAACATCTGTTATTTTGAATACATATATGATGCATATTTCAAGGAATCCATAATCGATATGATTAACTACTCTTTTGTATTTTTCATTCAATTACAAGCACACAAAGAGGTATCTTCCTCCACTACCAAAGGAAAGAAATAATATGCTTAAAATGTTACTCTATAGAAAATATCAATGAAAAGATGATCACTGTTGAAAACTTCCATGGAACAATCAAAGAATATTCCTGAGACCACCTCAGCCAAGGTCACATCTACTTCTCTCGAGTAATTCTCTTTCCTCTCCCTTGGTCAAACCATCTACCAATTCTATTTCTTATTCAAGTCGAGAACATAAATCCTACACCTGTCAAGGATTTCGATGTTCTAAATTATACACTTGTTCATCCTTTTACACCATTAACCATAATAACAAGTCTAAAGTCTAAATTTTAGATTCGAGTACGTGACATCTCATCCTAAAAAAATGATAAATTTGTGTAGTTTATCAAAGGAAATAGTTCAAATTCATGTTCCTAATATTCGATTACCAAAGAACCACTTCTCACTCCTAGTACGAATCCTTATCATAACATTCTTTCCTTGACATCTTCCACTTTCGATAAAGTATAAACCTTTTAACTATATTTTATGGTCAATTGGTACAAAAACAATAAATGTATCACTGAATCAAGTGCATATGTTAACATCATGCTTGCCAAATTTGCTAAGGTTCTTAGTCTCACTCTCACTCTTACTATAGGTGTATCTTATTCAATGAAAACAAAATAAATAGCTCTCATTAACCATGTACAATATGCTCAAGTGGAAATTTCACATTTTCTAGACAAGAAAGTGAAGATGAAAATAATTTTCTCCAACACTAGAACTTCATGTGGTATGTTCTTGAGGTGGAGATTATTTTGGGAAGTTTCTAGAGATATGTAGATGGATTGGTCATATGCTAGTATACTAGTAAATGTAAGAATGAATAATTTGCTACCTATAAGAAAGATGAAATATAATTTTCAAAATGAACATTTCTCAAGGGTAGGCATTTGCTATTAAGATTTAAGATAGTACTACTACTACTTCATAATGTCAAAGGAAGATTTTGAGATACCCATGTTAATGGAGTACCCAAATCTAATTAATCAAATTGACAAACTTCATGATGATTTGACGGACATATAATCTTACAATACTCAATTCCTATTGGATATGTATATGGACTCCTTATTTTTGATGATGATGATGATCAACACGAATATCTTGAAATTCCATAAAGTAATCATGATATGATAAGAAATGTGGGACATTAAAGAAAAATGAAATAAAAACTTCTTTCTAGGTGCATATTCTCAAAATTCTTGATGAAGATTTGTTTAGTGAATATTATTTGAATATGGAGATTTATGGTTGTAACATTATCTCCATTTATAAAGGATGCACATTACTTCTAACATTTGTAAGAATAGGTGATCATTCTCTTGTATCAATTGTTGACTAGGAGTTATTTATGAAGACATTTTACAAGATTAACTAAAATATGAATTATATAATTAATATAAAAGCTAAAACAATGTAATAATTGATATGTACTATGTAAGGATCGATCAAATACAATTGGAGAAAGTGGCCTTCAATGCCAAAGCATGGGAAGGAATGGAGTTAATGATTTCATGCGAGGTGGCCTTAAGTGAATCTGTCACCTGATTGTGCACTTGTGTGAGGAGCTTGGCCTATTTAAGACAGGCATTAAGGGTCTCTCCTTGCTTATTTTTATTTTTTTGCTTGTTATGGCTGCCCCCATCTTCCATGTTTAGCCTTGACCTGATAATTACATGTGTGGCAAAGCTTGAAGCCATCAAAGACATTTTGGGGAAGTTTTTCTGTCTGTGGAAGCATGGCTGCGTGTCAACAGTGGCATCACCTCTTTGTTTCTGGAAAATTTTCAGATTATCGGCCTTCAAAATCGATGCGGTAAATTCGACTTTGCATTGGCTTCGTCCCGCATTGTGGAAATTTGACCTTTGAAGTGGAAAACTATAGTTTGGAATTCTCGGGATACGAAGGATTCGCTACAAGGCATATCTTGGGTGGATGTGGGATTTTTACTAAGCGGTTGGTGGTGTATACCCAAGACCATGCTTGCTAACTACATCTTCCTTGTGTTCCCGAATGTATAGGACCTAAGTGCTCCGCTGCAACTAGTCCCATCCGGGTGGGCTGAGTTGAGGGAGAGGCTGGGGGAGCTTATGATTTCCTTTGGTTGGGTTGGGAAAATTTTGAAGCTTCCAAGCATTGTGAAAGTGGAACCAAAGAAGAGGAAAATTTGGGTCAGCATCCTTGGCAACTTGTGTTCATTGTCTCAATGGAGTCGGGGGAGTGATTCCCTTCTTAAACATTTATATAGTTATAGTGTAAATCGATAGGTGTTGGATTTTGTTCGTAAATACCCAGCTGCTTTTGGGTAGCCTGTTTTGACAATGTTTTCTTCTAAATTCTTGAGGCTTGGCCTTTATTGTTGTAAATAGGAACACGTCCCTTAGACTCGCTTTAATTATTAAAAAAATTAATTGAAATGTACTCAAATGTAAATGTTATTTAATTTATTTGATATTTTAAATGAAATGAAATAACTTAAATAGAAGAAAAAATCTATTAACTGAAAAGAACTTACCTCACAATGATCTAAGACCGATCGGGATGAGGAAAAGGAAAAGCAGTGTTGCAACATACTTTAGAAAGTTGCAGCAGAGGTAGATATATCTAAACAGGCGCTTGGGGAAGGATTAGAGTTCATGGGGCTACTGTTATAAAATCTAGGCACCCTAGTATGTGGGATAGCTCGGAACCGAGTCCGAGTTGGTTGTTAGGTCTTCACAATAACTCACCTTTTGTCACATGGGTATTGTACTAGCTTAGCTAATGATTTCATAAACATATAATGAAGAATCACCAACAAAACCCCACAAAAATGATCAAACCCTTAATAAATAAAGTGCATATGAAGGGATTGGACTATCCTTAACATCCATAATTGTGGTGTTACAACTAAACATTGCACTACATCATAGACCCAATGTGTTTCGTGTGATTGTGTGTACAATAATGTGCCTAAGATTCCTTGGTGCCAATGATGCATAGATAATAGGTAATAGCTAGATCGAAATGCAAAATGGTGGATGAAATAGAATAGAATTTCCTTTCCTATACAAAGTGTGTGATGCAAAATATTACCCAAAAACAGTCCCTTTCCTTATGTAGATAGAAATTCCTTAGTATAAATAGTCTTCCCATAAGATACTAAGTATGTTTTGTTTATCTAGGAATCCATTGCTCAAATTTTAACACTAATGACCCGACATGCCAACTAGTATCGAGGGAATTGGAGGAAAAATCTCAAAGACCGACCTCAAAGATCTAAATGAGAACTAAGTGTGATTGGGACCGGGGCACCTATAAATGAGGACTAGGTGCTCCAATCCTTGGTAGGAACCCTATTCAAAGACTAGAGAAGACAACTAAGTGAATAACGACAACTAAGAATCCTCGTGAGATGACTATAATCATGCAAGTTAGTGATGACTATGTAAGATAAAAATGACAATGATGAACTAGATTGACGAGAGGACTAGGGAATGGTTCATTAGTGAATAATTTTCTTTCATAAGATTTATATATAAAACAACATCCTTGGCAGCATAATAGTACTATTAAGTGCGTGATTTTGTGACTACATTTCACCCCACTTTATGTTGGTGAGAAAAATCTTGGTAACATAAAGTAGTTAAAGATGCATACTCGAGAGAAATCTAGTGAAGCCCATGCTATAGTAGAACATGCAGATGTGGTAGAAATTCATTATGAAAGAACCATATAACATTTCAAACCATGGATTAGCGCGTTGATCCATACAACGTAGAGAGAAGTGTAATATCATGATGAAGTGCACTAAATGAGAGTGATTATCGTGGTATTAGATGATTCATGATTTTGAATTTTGTATGATAATGATATGATGGGGAAGAGAGTGATTAGGTCCCAAACCGATTTTGTGTGTGTGAAAATAATCGACCATAGGATTTTGGTATCCTAGCACTAGAGGAAGAGTGTAGGAAGAAAATAATGTTATTTTCTAGCCTTGAACTACATCATCAAGATCTAGTGACTATAGATAGAATCAAATAAAACTTTTTGTGGTTTTTGATCTAAATATTTTGATCAAACAGTTGACTCATATAGTATTGGTATAGGAAAGGCACTATTGTGCCCACTCTATGGATTTTCCGCAATGTGATGGCTTTTAAGTTAGGTCATTTGGAAGAAAACATGAAATTTATGATGGATTCCAAGTAAGGTCATCTAGAAAAAAATGCCAAATATAGGATAGATTCCCAAGTTAGGTCATCTGGGAAAGTAACGAATGTCACTCCCAATGTAGAAACCAAATTTGAGTCACACTACCCTTGGTCCCCTTTAATTAATTAACGTAACACAATTAACTAATCATGACCCCTTCCTCACATATTAATATCCATCCTCACATTATTAATTAATTTAATTATTTTATTTCATTTAATTTCATCCTCACACCTCCACCTCATCATCACATCTCACCGTGGACCCATTCAAGGGGCATTTAACTCAAAGTGACCAAGTGATCTCTCTCAGCATTGAGTCATCACTCCAGAGATTGAGTCACCACTTGACCTTACTAACTAAAAATTCTTCCTAAACTCGACTAGACTTCTTCAAAGATATTCTAGCCTTCTCTCATGTGAACTCTACTTCCCCAAGCACACCCAACAAGGAAAGCATGATAAATCTAGGAAGATCTACCTATTATTTGTAAATACAACTATTCCACCCTAACCGACACCGGTTTATCCTCATCCGACATTGGTCAACTAAACCACTATCAGTTACTTTATATAGAACTTTACAACCCTTTACGCAGTTGGTCATTGAGTTATTAGAGCATTATTGCATTCAAATGCGAATCTTCAAGCCCCCATGCATCAAGACGATTTAACACACACAACTACAACGCAAGAAAAGCAGTCTATTCTCCTTCCATAGCATTCAAATACTTATTGAGCACATAATTTTTATTTTCATGGAACTGAAATCATGTACCTCTTTCTCTCGATCAACTTGTTGGTGCTCAATTTGATCTCGCCTGCTTTTGTCATTGAAATTCTTTAGTTTGTAGGCTTTATCATGTTTTCTATCTCCCTGTATTGATGCATGAAAAATTTGTCCTCCATTTGGTTACCATGATTAGTCCCTTCCTTGGTCAAGGATCACTTTACATACATAGTTTGTTTTCCATTCCTCCGTCCATGTGAAAGAATCAGAATTTGGGTGAAAACTTTGGGTTTTTTTCTTCCTTTGGTTTTCCACAGTCCACATTTTTTTGTCCCCTGTCATTTTTGTCCCAAATATATGTGGAAATTTGATTAGGTGCAGCTCGAGAAGATCATATTTGGGTGCTATATAATTTCCAAATTTTCTTTCCTTGAAGAAGGATTCATTTCCGAGCGCAAATGGTGATTTTCCTACATTTTACAATTTGACGGTGTATTTTTCCTATCAAATTTACATCTCACATCGTAGAAATGAGGCCCTTTTGGTTGGATGGGGCTTGGTGGGGGCTTTGAAAACTCTAAAGCTCTCTTCAACTCAAAACTTGTCCACATTGAGGGCCGACACTCATCTGAAAATTCACATTTTGGTTTGCCCTTGGAGTTGCGTTGGGGGGACATGTGGAGGTTTCCGCTACCTTTCCCTAACTTAGAAATTTTTTTCATGTAGCCAAGACAACTTTGGCGGAGCATGGACATGTTGAGGAGGATGCTCATTTAAGGATCTCGCCTCAGTCCCACCTTAACAATTGCAATAGGGAGACATGTGGAGGCTTCCGCCAACTCTACTCTATACTTAAAATTTCCAAAGCAATTTTGAAAGGCATGGGACACGTGGAGGGACCACACCTGTTTGGGGACCGGACCCTAATTTTTATTTTGAAGAAGTGCCACGAGGACACTTAGAGGCTTCCACTCACTCTTCCCTTGTTTGGACTTTTCAATGGCCAAGGAAAACTGTCTCGGACCCTAGACACATGGTGCCTTCCGCTGATCCTTCAACTTTTTAACAACTCTTCCAGACTAAGACACATGGTGAGCCCGCACTTATTTAGGGACTTTGATTTTGGGGACCATCTCAAAGTGTGCCATTGAGACAAATGGAGGCTTCCGCTGGCTCCTTTTTATACTGAGACTTTTCAAAGGCCATAAGGCATTTTCCTTGGGCCCAGAGCATGTGGAAGGCTCACGCTTGTTTGGAAACTTGCCCCTGTAATTATCCTTTGCAGTTATGCGAAGCAAACATGTGGATAGCTATAAAATAAAGTAGAGAAGGAGTAGAATCAACGCTTTTGTACATGTCCTGGGTTTTCTCGCCATTTTTGCTCCAAGACTCTCGGAGATGCGAATACGCACTATTTTTTATCATTTTTTGATGAAATTCCTTGTCATTTTTATCTACAAAGTGCCATTGAATCAATTCATAACTTAAATTTTGAGTTTAAGGATTGTTAAAGTTGATATTTTGAAGTTGGAATTGCTCAGACACTTGCAAAAATGTGAATTACTAGAGAATATGGATGCGGGGTAGAGTTGTCAAGAAAAAGAGGGAAAATGATGAAATGATGAAGTTCTTCGGTGCAAAGGATGGAAAAGGTGTTGCCTCGAGAATGAAAAGGATTACCTTTTAGATCCAATTGTGTAGAGACTCTAGAAAATGATTAAAAAGGGTATTTCTCGCATTAAAGAATGAGAATGATTAAAGGGACTATCAAAAAGGTTGTGGAATGGCATCCTAGTCACTAGTCGAAGGTCCGAGAAATGTGATCAATTCACAATTGGTCCACCTCGCAACATTCGGGGATGTGAATTTGTTAAATGTCACTTTCTAAGAAAAATTGGTAACAAACAAAGGTCCCTTAAATATTCTTCTCTTTTGGGGGAAAATTGAGTGATTAAAATGTATAAATGCAATGAGAATACTCTTTCAAAATATCGTGTGTTGAATTCTTAAGAGAAAATTTGAGAAAGTCGTCTTCCGAGAGACAAGTCTAAGATACCAGTTAATTTTTTCTCGTGTTACATTTTCTATCATGTCAAGTTGGTTGCAGATGTATAGCCATTGATTATCACTGCGATTTCTTTGGAAGCTTTCCCCTATTGATGAATCTAAGTAATTTTGAAATTAATTTGTGTTCAATCTCTAGAAATTTGTGTCTTCTTTGTTTCATAATGTCTACAAATGCTTTCTTTTGTTCCTATTGCAATCTTACATTGGAATATTTGTGAAATCACACAGGATCTAATTCCTGTGATAGTTTAGTGGAATTTTTAATTTCATTTCAAGAAGAGCCTTCATCCTATGATGAGATAAAAAAATTTAAAATCACTCCATTGTCATTTGTTGATAAAGATTATCTGTAAGTCTTTGGGTGTACCTTAGGTGTGATTGATTAGAGATTTTGGTGTTTAATTGAGTCTTTTAACTCGATCCTTCATGTTGGATTCTCAAATATTGTGTGAAAACATGCTAATCTAGGCCTCCATTGAAGCACACCTTTTGGTTGAAGGAACGTCTCAACTATTCTAAATATTTCTATTGTTAAGGTGTCCAATGTTGTGAAGTTTCTCAAATATCGGTATAATCAACTTATCCTACTTAATCTCCCACCAAAATCAATCAAACCAATGAATCAATCCTAAACTAACCCTATTTACCCTATTTATCCACAAAGGAACAAAATCTATTTTCTAAAATATAGTAACAATTAGGATTTAATAATGTTTGCAGATGCATTAGCCTTGTTTTGAAAGTATCTCTATCTTTTAGAAGTGAAAACTCTTAAGAGTTAAATTATGGAGTATTGACCATAATTTCTCAATGTTTTCTTCATAAAATTTGTGCAAAAGAAGGATATCTCCATCTCCTTCATCAAAAGAGGTTACACTAAGGGTCCTCTCACCCGGTTGAAGAGGCACAACCTAAAGTAGTGAGGACAAGTCAAATCCTCTTGAAGGTGTTATCCATCTCTCCATAAATCTGAGTGACAAAGGGCCAGTTAGATCTCATCCCCGACTACAAAATGACACACATTATGATATATCTCGTCTCTAAGATCCATGCCCAAACTGGTGATGCTACTCAGCTTGAAAAGGAGAAAAAAATTGGATACCAAAGACAACCATCAACAAATCCAACTCACAGGATCTACAAAATACCAAGTACTATGATTTATATAATTTTTGCTTATCGCATTATAGATCTCATTTTTCTTTTAGTATTTTATTTCTTCTATTACCCATACATCACCTTCTTCCCACCACCCCAAACCCTTTCACCCTTATAAACCTCCTTTCTATTATTATTGAGTCTTCTCAACCATATTACAACCCGAACCACACTACAATCACTCTCTATACAATCATAGAACGTAAAATCCCATTTTTGATAATTTACTACCTATTGTCCGTATCGACGTTGGTTCCCTCACTACTGATCTGTTTCATCCCTATATCAAGGCCAATCACCTAAGCGATACTAGTCTTTGTGTCATTTATATGCTCGTAATGTAAAGCTTCCTACTCACCTAAAACAAACCCTGACCTCGACCAATCAGCCAGCACCCTTACGAAACCTCCGATAGACTGCCGACCTAAAAAAAAAAATCAATTCTAATTAGATTTAGTGTTGCATTTTTATAGTTAGCATTGAATATAGTGTATTGTGTTTATGAGAAACTAAAATCATTACATTGCAATAGGACTTATTTATTATAGTTTCTTATTCACATTAATTTTTTATTAAACAGCTGGATCGACAACCTCTCTAGGAAGCACCACACTTTCGGATCTAGCATATGCTAAGTACCCACTATTATATGCTATTTAATAATATTTGTTTGTCTTGTTGTGTTTCTTATACAGGTTGTTCCTCCTAGCCAAAGGGAAGCTCACATAATCAGCTTGGATCAAAAGTCTACAATGCGCACATTCTACCTTCCACCTTTGCCTCACAGGTATTCCTCCTTAACCATTTTACCTTCTATCTGTTTCATCCTAGAAAGTGTAAAACTTATTGGTGAAACATTTTAGCACACCCAGTGGGACCCATATGGGTTTTTTTGCATTGTTCATTCCTAGGGAAAATATTGTGTGTCTATTTTCATTTGAAACAAGTTCACATTAAGATTCTTCTCTAGAAATATTGTTTTCTTTTGATTCTCTCAGTGAAACTTATTTTTCAGGATTAAAAATAACTCTTCTTTATTTTCTTACATTGCACTTAGTTAAAGTCATACCCTTAACCTCTTCATACTTTGTTGTCATCGAATTAATTTGTGGTTTTGTGTTTTAAAACTTGTGCACTTGCATTTTTGAGTTTGTTGCATTATAGCTCATCTAAATTATGGGCAACCTATATGTTGGAAGTCATGCCTAGCTGATGGTTGAAAAATTGAACTGTAACTCACATTTTGCACATTATTTATACCAAATCACTTAAAACAAATTACAAAGTTCTTGAATAAAATCTTTCCTCGAAGAAGCTGTCAACGATCACACCATCGAAGATTGACGGTGGCCTCCAAGCTGGTTTATTTGTCTAGTCATCATCTCAACGAAGGATCTCCAATGCCATAACTTACCCCAAACAAGCCATAGTTTTTTTATTTTGAAAGGGAACCTTTGTTAACAAAAATTTTATCATTCTTACACTTAGTCCTAAATGGCATAAGCCACATCATAAAATCTACAACTTAGGATTTCATGTTTGTTATCTTTTTTGACTTGTGTTTTGAGGTGTGAGTTGCATTTTCTTCATTATTTTTTTTTTTAATTCTTTCTTATACTTTTATGCATTTTTTCATTCGACTAGTGTATTCTGATTTTATCATGGGTGTATTAGGACTCCTCATAGCCATACTCAGTCTTTGGGTTGTCTCTTTTATTTGATCTAAATCACCAAAACTTCATTTTTCCTACTCTTCCCAGATTTCACAAGAACGAATATCGGTCCAGTAGATGCCCTCGCTTACATCATCTCACCGCCATGGGTTACGTGACCGATATCAGTTTTATGCTTTTTGGTTATTTTTACGAAAATAGTATTCTCCACTTTTTTGTTCTTTTCGTGTCTTGCTCTTCCATTTTATCACACTCTTGGGTATCTGATATCATATTTAGTTTGTAAGTTGACTCATTTTTACCTTTCATTTCTAGATCTTTGAATCTCTCATTTTTCACAGTAACCAAAATCATTCGATCGATTGGCAGCGGTTTCCATCATACACGCCATTGATTTCCAACCTACATTGATTTTCGTATTTTGACTTTCCAATCAGAACAATGATCTAATCACTCATTTTAGATTGATTTTTCCCCATTACTTCTATGTTTCTACATCATCAACAAAGCTCAAAATACCTATTCTATCACAAATCACATTGTTTTGACTCGTAAACTAGATAATGATTTTATGTTTCATGTTATCCACCAACTAATACCACCTAGCCTATTGTCCGCATAAATTTTCTCACATATATTCCCCAATTAGGCTCTTGTCATACCGACTAATGATGAGGAATTCACGAGACTCCTTGATCACAACCTCTCCGCTTTGCAGTATTATCTCACTCATTCATCTACCCGTGATTCATTAGGAAAACTTGTATATGGCATGCCTGTGTCCATTCCTCCTACCCTCACACCTAATTTTACACAGCCTACTACTAGCGTGGCCTTATCCCCTTCCACCTTACCACCTTTTGTTTCCAAGCTTGACTCTACATCACCAATATCTCGTCACTCCTATGATGTCAACCATGTCTTTATCAACATCCTTAAGTGTAGGTATATCTACATCCACTACCTCTTAGATACATATTGCATCTCAACAACCATTGGTGTCAACACCCAAACTCCGTCAAAAAAATTATCCTCTCCATCCCGATCTCTTCCTCTCGGTTCTTTAAGAGATTCTTTACGTCCACTCCACCTACCTAAGCTTATCACCAACAAACCCCTATTTCATCTACCACTTATTATGGATACTTTCCATCTACATATATTCTGACCTACATTCCTTCCTCACAATTTTCGTATTTCAAGACTGTTGGTGCTCATTTTGATCTCGCACCATTTGCCCTGATTTTCCTCTAATTTGCGTGTTATGAAACTTTTGTCTCTCGATGTGGGTGTTCTGAAGCTTTTACCTCCATTTGAATGCCTCGAATTATTTGTAGAATCCATTGTCATGCCCCCTTTTTAAGGAGTCTCTGAGTTTACGATATTTTTCCCTAATTTCTTCAAAATCCCATGGCTCTACCATTTTTCCTATTTTTCCGTGACCATGGAAGCTTGAGAATGATTAATTTATATTTTTTATGCATTTGAAAATCCAAATCCATGGTTGAAAGATGCTTGGAACCATGATTCACTTGGTTTTGTTTGAAAAATTTTCATCCTTGGCAAAAATCGGTTTACTGGGCATGAATGGTGAATTTTGTGTTTTTGATGGTCAGCGGGTGTCCTTTTCTGTCACAAAATTATTCCTCAAAGCATTCAAAGTTCACATGGATTCTTTTGGTTGGTAAGGGGGTGACAAGAAAATTCTTTAACTTATCATTTTTGCTATTTTTCCAAAAAGGAAAATTTGGCCCCGTAGCTCCGCTCAAATCTGATTCGTTCTTTTGGTGCTTACATGGCTTATTCTAATTGGATTTGGCATGGTGGGTTTGGTTTTGAAATTTTCCTTTTTGTCTACTTTGGCAAAAAAATTAACTCCCGCCCATAGCCCCGCTTAGATTTCATTAAAGAAAAATTCAAGCGGCAGGGAAAAGTCTTACTTTGACCCCACCGAAGGACACGTGGCAAGGTTAAAGGCCGAGATGTGGGATTTTGGAGGCAACTTTCATTTTTATCCTCTTGTCATGAAAAGGATTAAAACATCAAAATGGCCTGTAGGCCCGACAAAAAGGAGGTCAAGGTTGGTGTTGAAAATGTCAAAAGGCGGGGAGGCAGGCCATCGGGGGCAACTTTGATTTTTACCCCTTGATATTCAAAGAACTAAAATAATCAAAATGACCCATCGGCCTAATAGAGAAAAGCAAAAATTTCTTTAGTCAATGGAGGAAGTGCGGACCTTCCGAGAAAAATGGGAAAAATTTCCTTTTGTGGGAAAAAAAATTAAAAGTACAAAAGGAAGCATGGTTCTGCTAAGACCCACATTGGGACACGTGTCGAGGCCCATTTTTCAAGGTCGAGATGTAAGGAAAATTTGGAAAATTTTCCCTTTTCCAAAAAAGGGGTGAAATAGCAAAATATGGCCACGGTTCCTTTGAAACCCACCTTAGGACACGTGTCAGGCTCATTTCTCAAGGGGAGGTGCAGAGCAAAATGTGAAAATTTTACATTTTTCCAAAAGTTTTAAAAGGAAAAAGGGAACCCACAGAGGCTTGTTTTAAAGTGGATATCCCATGTGGACACCCAAATTCAAAATAGAAATCAACGATAGTTGTGCATCTATATCTAATTTTTTTGCCATTTTCACTCTAGAGCTCCTGGAGATGCGAGTCTTCATGATTTCTCAATATTTCTTGCACGCCAAATAGGAAAGGGGAGTAAATTTGATATCTAAGTTTGGTGAGGAAGATCTGGGGATGTCTTTTTCCATTAAGATGACATCTGACCTCTGGGCTAATTTGATCTTCCATTTTTTCTTCCCGAGCACGCAAAGAACTAGATTTGATGACATTAGGCACGAAAGTAGTTGGAAAGTAGAGGGAAAAATGATGTACCGAGGAAGGAGTTGAATGCGGGAGATATTCGCAGAGATCCACCCCTTCAAAGACTGACAAATTTTTATAGATCTGATTCTGGGAATCGTGATCGGAATCATGGCGAGCACTGGTGCATTCAATGTTTGGATTTTTTGGGGGAAAAGGATTTATTGTAAAATGTTATAAATAGGCATGATTTTTCCATGAAAAGGGTTGGAGGTTGGAATGTTGGAGTGTTATAGGTCAGAACTGATTTTCTAAGAGAATGTTTTGATAGAACCCATCTTTCTGAGGGACTGTATGAGAAACCTATATATATCTTTTGTGTTAAACTTGATCATGTCAAGGTGGTTATGAGTGTAAAACCATTGACAAGCTCTGAGATTGTTCTAGAAACTTTCCCCTGTTGATAAGTCTAATCAAATTTGAATTATTCTATGTCAACTCGAGTAATTAGTGTCTTCTTTATTTCAGAATGCCCGCAAATAGTTTTATTAGTTCTTAATGCCATCTTATACTAATTTTTGTTGAATCACACAGATCTCGTCCCGTGATGCTTAAATGGTATTTCCAATTTCATTTTAAGAAGAACCTTCATCTTGGATGAGATAAAAAAATTTAAAATCAATTCACTTTGTCATTTTTGATAAAGATTGTCTATAAGACTTTGGGTGTACCTTAGGTGTGGTTAATGGGAAACTATAGTGTTTAATTGAGTCTTCTAATTCAAGGCTTCGTATTGGAGTCTTGAATATTATGTGAAAATGTGTTTATTTGGGCCTCCAATGAAGCACACCTTTTGGTTTAAGGAACATCTCGACATTCTTAAGCTTTTTATTGTGAAGTTGCTCATTATTGCAAAGTCTTTCCAAAGATCTGGTGTAATCAAATTTATCCTACTTCACCTCCCACCAATAATTCATTTAAAAACAACCAATCATACCCATACTACCTGTTTTTCATGTGTGTACATAAATGTATAATTTTTACTACCAAAACATGTAAAAACAATCAGATTTCATTGTCTTTAGTGGCCTCGACCTTGCTTGAAAATATCTCCACTATCTAGAGTGAAAATTCATGAGAGTTAGGTATTGTTGTATTGATCATATTTTCTTCAATGTCTTCTTAATAAATTCACAAGGAAGGATATCTCCATCTCCTCAAACAACAAAGCTACAAAAGGGTCATCTCACCCAGTTGAAAGGCACAACCATAAAGTAGTAAGGATAGGTCAAATCCTCTTAAGGGTGCTCCCCATTTCTCCACATTTGAGTGACAAAAAGCAAGCTACATTTCATCCCTAGATACTGACACACCACATGCTCGCTTGTCTCTAATCTTCTGTCAAACCTATGATGCTACTCAACTTCTAAGGGAGAATCAATTTGGGTACCAACACCTGATTGGCATCAACATTAGGGAGATATTGGTTACTGAGTTCATATTCAAACCATGGTAAACACTTATTATATGCTTTAAGTGCTATGTATAATTCTTTCATTTCCACACCTAGTGCACTAAATTTGTTGATAAATCTAGGTTAAGAAAAGTCGATCATCCCATTTTCAGTTTCTAGTATTGACAGACATTTGACAAATCATATTTTTGTGCATTTGCACAACTAAGGTGTAAATCCTTAGTGGAAAATCCCTATTGATCTGATTTCTGATGAGTACCAATGTCTTAACCTCTGTCAAGTGAGATTTGTTACTAATATTTACAAAGTTGGAAGGAAAAAGATATTTGCTTTCTAGGGATCCTACTAGGACATTATTTCTAGAGCTTGGAAGAAAAAAATCAGAAGGAAGAAAATCCTAGAGAGTTGTTGGAGATCAGCAGACAAGAAAATGGATCTCCATTGATGAAAGTGATTGGCCTATTATTGAAGACTACAATTCAAGTTCTTTCGAATCAAGTAGCCTCTTTGTGGAATTAAATTCTCCAACCTGGAGAGGGGACTTCATTTGATTTTGAAAGGGTTTATTCTCATTCTTCCCCTGTCTTTTCGAAGTTGATAGGGTTTTCAAGAAACAAGTCCTTTAGGGGATATACATTTTGAAAGTTAAACTCCCGTGTTTCAAATACCCTCTGCCCCTTAAAAGTTTGTCTCCCCTCTAGGGTCACCTCCTGAAAACAACATGGACCTACCCCTACCTAGACCTCCATTTATTGTAAACACCTTTGGTCCCATAAATTTTATAGGGATGGCTGGTTATCCAAATGCGATTCCCAGGATGTGAGAAATATATTACCAAAGTTCCAAGGAAATAATGTTATAACTAGTAATCAACATCTAAGGCTTTTTATCAATATGATGGAAGACTTTGAGATTGAACATGAAGATTTATATATCAAGTTGTTTATCCATACTCTTGAAGAGGATGCAAGGGACTCGGTATAAAGCTTTTCCAAATAACTCTATTGATTCTTGGATTGAGATGAGTAATGTATTTAAATTGTAGTATGGTGATAGAACTGACCCTAGGTTTCTTTTAACAGAATTTGAAAACATAAAAAAGAATCCTAATGAGTCAGTACATGATTTCAACACAAGGTTTAACAAGACCTTGAGGAGATTACTGTTAGCTTATGGCCATGTGATGAATCATGTTTGATCAAATATTTAGATGCATTTGATAAAAAGATACTTACTACTTGAGGGACAAAAACCATACTAATTTGAGGCAGGCCTTCACCATGGCTCTGTAAATAGAGAACAAAATCAAGGCAATTGGAAAGCCTCGGAAAAGGGAGGGCGAATACCGATTAACTCATAAAATCCTCAAACAAGTAAGGCTACTGATTTGGAAGAAGTTGTGAAAAATTTGACAAGGGTTGTCAAAGAAATATCATACAAATTAGCCCAAGCAGAAAAAGCAATTGGGCGGACCTCACAAGGTCAATACAAGCAACAAGGCCAAGACAAGTTGACAAATCATCACAAAAATGATCAGAGATCTGATGACAGAGGCAAGGGACCTATTGGATTTAGAAATAAATAGGCCTAAGCCAGGAAAATAAAATGGTACCTGATCCTTTGGCTGCTAGAGTTGTTGTTGTGGAGGAGACATATGTCATTGATTGGTGTGCTAGATGTTTCATGCCCCATGCACCATGTGAGGAAGATCAGCAAGAATAAGAAGAAGTGTATGATGATAACGATGATGATTTTTACATGATGGGTTACTCCACGAGCTCACAACAAGGGGTAACTTTAACTAAGGTAATAAGTGCTAGAATTGTTTGAATTTTGGGATTTCATCCATTGGGTACCTATTTTTCCTCCGTTTCATACTTTAGAAGTAGATTCTATACAAGATTTTGAATTTCCCAATAATGAATTTGAATATTTGAGAGATTTAATGATAAAGAATTATGACGGAGGAATCCCATCCGAGGAGGACAAGCATTGTTGATGAATCTGTTGTTGTTGCCTAAAAGATAAAGTATAACACAAGAAATAGGGTTGTCAAAGGGACAGAGCCTCGTGCCAAGCCAAAAATCCATTGCTTTCAAATATTCCTAAAGAGGCTCCTAAGAAAGATGCATCCTCCAAGGGCCTTGCTGTCCCAAACGAAAATTATACCCCTCCTCATGCCCAAGTTGTCAAAAATCCTGTGCCATCTAATGAGTGTATCAACTTTCCTTCCAATGTTACATTGTGAAAGTCTCTCCCTTATGATTTTGCCCAATTCTTGAGTCAAATCAAGATCTCGATTTCGATTGTTGAGTTGCTTAGGATTCCTG
This sequence comes from Taxus wallichiana var. yunnanensis, assembly GCA_018340775.1. Classification (NCBI taxonomy): domain Eukaryota; kingdom Viridiplantae; phylum Streptophyta; class Pinopsida; order Cupressales; family Taxaceae; genus Taxus; species Taxus wallichiana. The sequence continues at coordinate 83,060,163 of CM031237.1, read as the reverse complement.
AGCACAAGAAAAGGCTTTAGATTATTTGGGGCTGAAAGAGAGGAGAAGAATGCCCTAGGCGAGAAATGTAAATATTGTAGAAACTCCTCCAATAATGAAGAATTAGAAACACCACTAGTATCGAAGAGCTAGATGAACCACCGAGGTTTATTTGGTAACATCCTTAGTAGATTCCAAGCTAAATGTGGATCCATTCTTCACCAATCTGATCATTAAGGATAGACTAATGCATAACCGTATGTTTGATTCGGGGGAATCATGCAATGTTATGCCTCTAGAAGTCATGCATGATTTGGATATCATGGTAACAAAAAAATATGTGAAGTGTACTACTATGGACTCCAGAGAGGTTCCAGTGGTGGGATGTGTGAAAGGTCCGGTGGTACAACTTGCGGCCTCTATCTCGTGTAGGAACTTGAAGCTTGATGTAGTTATTGTTGACTGCCTAGCCAAGTGGGGTATGTTTTTGTCTATAAAATGGGGTGCAAGTGTTGGTGGGAGTCTTCAAATGGATATTTCCTATGCCACCATCCCAATTGAGGGCAGCCTTGTCAAGTTGTATGTGGAAAAGTAGATGTTGCACCTTATTCAAGATCCCAACAATGCATCTTATGAAGTGTTGTACACAAGTGTTGATGCTTTGATAACTTTGTAGGATTTACTGATGGAAAAGAGCACAAGATTGAAGAATGCAAGTGTCTTGAGAAAATAGGATCTCCTTGGACTTTATTGTTTGATGGAGCTTGCTGCAAGTTCAGAAATGGTGTTGGTGTTGTTCTGATCTCTCCAAGCCAGGAAGAGTTTTTTTTCTTTCAAACTCAACTTTGAGTGCACTAACAACATTTCTGAGTATGAGGCACTATTTTTAGGTCTAAGGATTGCTTGGAAATATGGTGTTAAAGACATCATTTTCAAGGGAGATTGAGAATTAATTAGAAAGCAAGTTAGAAAACTTTATGCCACAAAAATAAATGAATGAAACAATACAAGCATGCAACTTAGGATATCATTGAGATGTTTGATTCATTCAATATTATGCATCATGATAGGAGGTTTAATGATTTTGCAGACAAACTTGTAGTATTGGGATCTCGGCTTGATAATTGTATAAGTGTCCCCAGCATTGTGCATATGTTGTTGAGGTGTTAACTAGGCCATCTGACTGAGAACATTAAGAATTGGAAAGTTTTTGATGATGATGCTCGGGACATAATATTTCTTTAGACAAAAGGGGAGTTTTCTGATTAAAATATTGATTGGGATCCAAATGTGTGTGTAGCGAGAGGGTAAGAAACCTTGTTTGGAAAAGGCATTATCCAAATAAAGAATAATACCATTCCTAGAGGGATGGTTGCTCTTGAATCCAAATTTGATAATTTTTATTGCATTATTAACAGATGCATGGCAACCTCAATGGATATTGAGGAGCGTGACTGAAACAAAGGAGAAACCAAGGAAGATCTGGTTGGGAAGAAATCTCAGCAAGGAGGAAAAATAGTCTTATGTCCAATTGCTAAAAATATCAAGATTGCATGGCTTGGACTTATTCTAAATTAAATTCATACAGAGAGGATCTATTTCAACATGATATTCCCTTGGAATCTAATGCAAAACCATTTAGGCAGAAACAGTGGCCAATAAATCCACTCCTATCTATTAAAATGCAAGAGGAACTGAATAAACTGTGGGATGGAGGAATTATTAAGCCTACAAGGTATTCTTCTTGGGTTGCAAACCTATTACCATTTAGAAAGAAGAATGGTGACATCAGGTTGTGTGTGGATTTCAAAAATTTGAATAGAGCATCAATGAAGGATAATTATCCTTTACCAAACATGGAAAACATGTTGCAGCTAGTGACTAGTTCTGAGATACTTTTTATCATGGATGGTTTCTCTGGTTATAACCAAGTTGTGGTGAAGGAATCAGAAAGAATTAAAATGGCCTTTACCACCCCTTGATGAACATATGTATATGTCAGGATGCCCTTTTTGTCTGATGAATGTTGAAGCCACCTTTTAAAGAGAAATGGATGTTGATTTTACTAGTTACATCAATGATTTTATTTCTGTCTACCAAGATGATGTAACTATGTTCTCCAGGAAGAGAGGTGATCATTTGTAGCACTTGGAGAAAATTAGTAAGATGTAGAAAATATGGCATTTCACTCAATCCAAAGAAGTTCCATTTTGGAGTACAGAAGGCAAAATTTCTTCGTCACATTGTCAGGTCACAAGAAGGGGTACTAACTGATTTAGAAAGGTGGAGGCCATCAACAAGGTCCCACCCGAGAACCAAGAAAGGGATTCAGTCATTCTTTGGGAAGATAAAATTCATCAAAATATTCATATAAAACTTTTTTGAGTTGACCATTACAATTACTTCCATTCTAAAAAAGGACCAGACCATCAAATGGGAGGAGAATGCCATTCGAGCTTTCAATGGGATCAAGGAGGCATTAAATCATGCCCTTGTTTTGGCAGCTCCATATTACAAGAATCCTTTCCACTGTTTTATTTTTCTTTAGAGAATACTATTGCATTTGTCTTGTTGTAGAAAGATGATGAAGGGGCTGAGAGACCAATTGCCTTTTTTAGCAAGGCATTGTAGGGGGTTGAGCTGAAATTCACTATTATGGAGAAACAAGAATTTTCCCCTGGTTAAAGCAACAAAGGTCTTCGTGCCTTACATTTTTATCTCTAAAATTGTTGCTTATGTTCCCCACACTATGGTGAAAGACATCTTATCAGAGATGGAAGTCTCAAGCAAAAGATGTAGATGGGTGAACAAGTTGCAAGAATATGACATGGATATCCAAACCACGAAGTTGGTGAGAGGTTTGGGCTTGGATAAGCTTATGGATGAGAGAAACTTGAAAACTATTGAGGTAAATGAGGTAGAAGAAGGAAGGGTATATGTTTTTGAAAAATTGATGAGTTCTGAGTGGTACAAAGATGTAATTTTTTATCTCAGACATCTATATTGCCCTAATTATTTGAGTAAGAACAAGAAAAGAGCCCTTAAGTTGGCTTCCCAAAAATATGTCAGATCGATTATGGGTTAGCTTTGAAGAACCCGACGGATTTATCTTAAGGTACATTATCAAGATGAAGCCCCCAATATAATTGCTAATCTTCATGGAGGAATTTGTAGGGGGCATTTCTTTGGAAGAATCACAACACACAAGATCCCGAGGGTTGGTTATTGGTGGAAAAATCTCTTCAAGGATACAACTCTTTTTTGTTAGAAGGTATGAGAGTTTCCAAGACTTCTCTAGAAGACCGAAAGCTTCAATCTCCCTACCTTTGCCACTTGTATCAATTAAAGCCCCATTCAAGCAATAGGGAATGGATTTCATTGGTGAGATTTCAGACCCTTCAATCTGTTGGCCATAAGTGCATTCTTTTAGCCATTGATTACATCACCAAGTAGGTGGACACAATTTCCACAAAAAGAGAAACACACCAGATTGTCATGGACTTCATGTTGAACCATATCATCTGCAGGTTTAGGGTGCTAATTAAAATTGTTGTTGACAATGCCATGAGCTTTAGAGCTAAACCCTTGGTGGAAATGTGCAAAGAATATGGGATCAATTTGACATATGCCTCTAATTACAATCCCTAAGGAAATGCACAAGATGAGTCCAAGAATAAAAATTTGTGAAGATTATCGAGAAGAACCTTGCAGTTGAACAAAAGAAAATGGGGTGAGAAACCAAAGTTCATTGTTTGGGTTGATGGAATTCTTTTGTTAAAAGAGCCACTGGAAAGAGTCCATTTGAGTTGGTGTATGGAACTCAGGCCCTGCTTCCCCTGCATATGGAATTATCCTCATATCAGTTCTTTCAACAACTAGAAGATCAAGAAGTAAATCCATATAATGTTTACATTAACCAGATTGTTAAACTTGATGAAGGAAGGAGGGCATCCCACCAAAGGCATTTAAAGTTCAGAGAGATCAAGAAGTTTTTCAACAAGAAGGTCACTCCCAGAGATTTCAACATAGAAAATCTTGTCTTTGTTATGGGATAATGACATGAGGAAAAGGGCAAGCATGGTAAATTTGATGCACTGTGGATGGGCCCTTACTCCATTGACATTTGGATTGGTGAGCATACCTTCTTCTTGAAATATTTGGATGGTGAATTGCTTGAATTTCTTGTTAATGGTAGGCACTTGAAGTATTTCCTAGATTGATTCCCTAGAATCAAAGTGAGCATCACCTATACGGTGTATAGTGTTTGGTTTTTTTTTAGTCTTTTGTGTTTTTGCTCATTCTGGTCCTCGGTGACTTTGTTTTGCTAATTTCTCAGTTTGGTTTTTTGGAGGATGGTTGTGGTTGTTCCACTATGCTAGATTTCTCTTTGAATCCATTGCCTAATGTTTTGTTCTTCGCACTTGGTCTGCTAGTTATTCTTGTGGCACTGCAAGGAGTTCCCATCCCTAAGTCGGAGCCTATGTTGGTGCTCGTTTTGATCTTGCACCATTTTCCCTAATTTTCCTCTAATCTGTGTGTTATGAAACTTTTTATCTCTCGATGTGGGTGTTCTGAATATTTTACCTCCATTTGAATGTCTCGAACTATTTACAGAATCCATTGTCATGCCCCTTTTTGAAGGAGTCTCCGAGTTTACCCTGTTTTTGCCCTAATTTCTTCAAAATCCATGGGCTCTGTTGTTTTTCCTATTTTTTCCCGACCATGGAAGCTCGAGAATGATTAATTTATATTTGTATACCTTTGAAAATCTAAATCCATGGTTCAAGGATGCTCGAACCATGATTGACTTGGTTTTGTTTCGAAATTTTTTCATCCTTAGCAAAAAATTGGTTTCTAGGCATTAATGGTGAATTTATGTGTTTTTGAAAGTTTGGCAGGTGTCTTTTTCCTATCAAAATTATTCCTCGGGCTTTGGTGGTCATGTGGTTTCTTTTGGTTGGTGGGGGTAGTGGGAAAATGTTTTAACTTTTCATTTTTTTATTTTTTGGCAAAAAGGCAAATTTGGTCCCATAGCTCTGCTCAAATTTGATTGGTTCTTTTGGTGCTTATGTGGCTTCTTCTAATTGGATGGGGCGCGATGGGTTTGTTTTTGAACTTTTTCTTTTTGGATACTTTGGAAAAAGTGTGAACCCACCCCACGTACCCGCCAGGATTTCATTGAAGTAAAATTTAAGCGGCAGGGAAAAAGTCTTACTTTGACCCCACAGAAGGACACGTGGCAAGGTTAAAGGCCGAGATGCAATATTTTGGAGGCAACTTGGATTTTTTTCCTCTTGTCATCAAAAGGATTAAAACATCAAAATGGCCTATAGGCTTGACAAGAAGGAGGTTAAGGTTGGCGTTGAAAATGTCAACGGGGCGGGGAGGTGGGCCATCAAGGACAACTTGGATTTTTGCCCTTGATATTCAAAGGATTGAAATCATCAAAATGACCCATGGGCCTAATAGAAAAAGTCAAAACTTGCTCCATTCAACAGTAGAAGTGTGGACCTTCGGAGGAAAATGGGAAAAATTTTCTTTTGTGGGAAAAGGAGTTAAAAGTACAAAAGGAAGCGTGGTTCCACTGGGACCTACATTGGGACACGTGTCGGCCCATTTTTCAAGGATGGAGCTGCGGGAAAATTTAGAAAATTTTCCTTTTTCGAGAAAGGGGTGAAATAGAAAAATATGGCTATGGTTTCTTTGGGACCCACCTTAGGACACATGTCAAGCTCATTTCTCAAGGGCGAAGGTGTGGAGAAAAATTTGAAAATTTTACATTTTTCAAAAGTTGTAAAAGGAAAAAGGGAATCCATAGGTCTGTTTTAAAGTGGATCTCCCACATGAAGGTCCAAATTCAAAATATAAATTGATAGCCGTTGTGCATCTCTATCTGATTTTTCCACCATTTTCACTCCAGAGATCCTGGAGATACGATTCTTCATGATTTCTCGATATTTATTGCATGCAAAACATGAAAGGGGAGTAAATTTGATATCTAAGTTTGGTGAGGAATATTTGGGGATGTGTTTTTCCATTAAGATGAGATCGACCTTTCGGCTCAACTTGATCTTCCATTTTTCCTTCCTGAGCATGCAAAGAACTAGATTTGACAGATTAGGGGTGGAAGTGGTTGGTGAGTAGCGGGAAAAGTGATCTACTAGAAGGATTTGAATATGGGAAATATTCGAAGAGATCCACCCCTTGATCATTAACAAATTTTTACATATCTGATTTTGGGAATCACGATCAAAATCATGTCGAGCACTATTGCATTTAATGTTTGGATTTTTTACGGGGAAAGGGCTATGTTGTAAAATGTTTTAAATAGCCATGATTTTTCCGTAAAAAGGGTTGGAGGTTGGAATGTTGGAGTGTTAGAGGTAAGAACCGATTTTCTAAGAGAAAATCTTGATAGAAAACATCTTTCTGAGGGACTGTCTGAGAAACTTTTATATCTCTTTTGTGTTAAACTTGATCGTATCAAGGTTGTTGTGAGTGTATATCCATTGACAAGTTCTGAGATTGTTCTAGAAACTTTCTCCTGCTGAAAATTCTAATGAAATTTGAGTTATTCTCGTGTCGACTCTTAGAAAGTAGTGTCTTTTTGTTTTATAATGCCTGCAAATAGTTTTATTCATTCCTATTGTAATATTATACTGAAATTTTTCTAAAATCACACGGGGATATCATCCTGTGAAATTTAAATGGTATTTGTAATTCTATTTCAATAAGAGCCTTCATCTTGGATGAGATAAACAAATTTAAAATCAATTCACCGCCATTTTTGATAAATATTGTTTGTAAGTCTTTGGGTGTACCTTAGGTGTGGTTAATCAGAAACTATAGTGTTTAATTGAGTCTTCTAATTTGAGCCTCTGTATTGGAGTCTTAAAGATTATGTGAAAATGTGCTGATTTGCACCTCCATTGAAGCACACCTTCTAGTTGAAGGAACAACTCATTGTTTCTAAATCGTTTTGTTGCGAAGTTGGTCATTATTGTAAAGTCTTTACAAAGATCATTTATAATCAACTTTATCTCGCTTCACCTTCCACCATAAATTCATTTAAAAACAACCAATCATACCCATACTACCCCTATTTTTCATGTGTGTATATAAATGTATAATTTTTACTACCAAAACATGCAGAAAAAATTAGGTTTTCAATGTCTTTAGTGGCTCGAACCTTTCTTAGAAAATATATCCACTATCTAGAGTGACAACTCGTGAGAGTTAGGTTTTGTTGCATTGATCATATTATCTTCAAGTTCTTCTTAATAAATTCACAAGGAAGGATATATCCATCTCCTCCACAAACAACAGTTACAAAAGGGTGCTCTCACCCTAGATGAAAGGCACAACCATAAAGTAGTGAGGATAAGTCAAATTCTCTTGAGGGTTCTACCCATTTCTCCACATCCGAGTGATAAAGAGCAAGTTGCATTTCGTCCCCAACTACAAAAGGACACACCACATGCTCGCTTATCTCTAAGCTTCTGTTAAACTTGTGATGCTACTCGGCTTCCGAGGGAGAATCAATTTGGGTACCAATAGGCACCACCACATACTAAGATGTTTTCCATGTCATACCTTCCTCATCTGCCCCCTTATACTAGAGTGGATTCCAAATCATCGAGAACTTGGCAATGATCTTATCAAAATGATGATGGAAAAGATGTAGACATTAGAAGCATCTGTCTTTCGCTCACATAACTCTTTGACACATGATAAGAGTTGTAATGAGACCATTAACCCATCCATTTTGATTCATCCATACCCTCCCCATAATTAAATGTGTAAATTCAATCGGTTAAATAACAAATAAGACCCGCAACAACACTCACGGTTGTTTAAGAATGTGTTTTATTTGATCACTCATGATGATGTTTTTATCTTACGCACATTCCCAATGTCCTCGCTTGAGGATGGATTTAGATTGGTATACTACTCTACCCATGAATTCCATATTTTCATTTAATCAAGTAGCTCAATCTTTTCTAGGCCACGTTTCTATCAAAATTGTCAAGAAGGTCACCATGAATGACTTGTACATGACACGCCAATATGAAGACAAATCTATTGTAGATTTTGTTGCTCATTGGTGGAGCCTGATCAACCAACTCACATTCCAACTTCCTCAAACCAAGTTAATAGATTTGTTCACCAGAGCTTGAGCTATACTCATCTCACCAAATATTAAATTTCAAACCTTTCATACATTTGACGAGGCATTCACCATGTCTCATAAACTTGAAATTCATGCCATTGAAGAGAAAAAGATACAATTATATAACAAGAACGTTGTGTTCAAATCAAGTGATACTTCTTCTTCTTCCAAAAAAATATAATTATTCTAAATCAAACAGATCTTCCAATGCATTAGTTTTGAAAGCCAACCTATCTCATGCTTCTAACCAATAAAAGCCTTCTTCTAATATTTCTCCTATTGATGATTGTTAGTTCAAATGGGAGAAACAAAAATATACTCCCATAGGATAAAACTCCTCTTAAGTTTTCAGAAAAACTTCTCAAAGATATAGTATTCAATCTTCCACCCATCAAAAACATACTAGTTTTGACCCCTTTCCTCATGTTCTGCATGGTACAAAGAAAATGATTACCTGAAACTATCACCGTATTAAAGGTCATAGAAATGGTAATTGTATAACTTATAAAAACATCGTTTAAGAAATTTTAGATAATGGATATCTCATCTTCGATAATCCTAATGCACCGGCTAATCATAACCTTCATATCCTTAAGAATTCATTCTCAATTTACACCCCATTTTCTAACCAAGCCATAGAAACCTCGACTAATGATAATAACATTCGTGAGGTTCATCTTATTTTCAAAATCATACCAGCTCTTCCTTATAAATTTTCTCCTACTCCATATATCGAGGAGATTATTTCACGAGCTCCTTCATCCATGGAGGAACTTGTTTCATCTGCTAATTTACCCATAAAAATGTCTCCCTTATTTCCTCCTTCACCCATAGAGGAGTCTATCATATATGCCTATGTAGTTTCCCCACTCACCTCTCAACCTTACAAACAACCCGGAGTACTTACTCTTCTACCCACAAGAGATTCATGATTACCTTCTTATTATCCAAATGAAGAACTTTCCCCATCCAAATTTTCATCTCTCCTACCCACAGGGATCAATTATTAGCATCCCTTCCTATAGGTGACAATTCTCCATTGGATTTCAAGGATCTTGTTAATTTTCTCTCATCTCTTTTACCCAAAAATTGGAAGCTTACTATTTCCCTGTCTCAAAGAAATTATTTACAAAGTGATTACTACCAAATAAACATCATCCCCCTACATCGGGGTCTTTCTCATGTTTGGTCGACTTCTTGGATTATGTTGACAATTCCATGCTTTGGGGACGTCTTTGAATTGTTGTCTCAACTCAAATGCAAATGTTGTCTCACTTTGATACTTCCATGATCTATCAAAATGTGTTTTCAAAAATAAAACCCACCATGCCCATGCTAGTTATAGCCACCCCTTCTTCATCACCCTTGCCCACTTTGTTGGTGCTCAATATGGTATCACCCCATTTGTCCTTGAAATTATTCGGGTTGTAGGCTCTGTCATGTTTTATATCTCCCCTGTATTGATGAATAAAAAATCTGTCCTCCTTTTGGTTTCCATGATCAATCTCTTCCTTGGTCGAGGATCACTTAAAAGTCCAAAAAAAAATTGTTCCTTTGTTCGTGTGAAAGATTCTCAGTAACTTGGGCATAAAATTAGGTTTTGTTGTCCCTATCTTTTTTTGTCCCAAATATCTATGGAAATGTGAATGGATGTGGCTTAGAAGATCATATTTGGTCCTTATATCATTTCAAAACTCTCTGTCTATGAAGAAGGATTCATTTCTAAGCTCAAATGGTGATTTTCCTACATTTTATCGTTTGACGAGTGTGTTTTCCCCATCAAATTTACATCTCAACATCTATGGAAACATGGATCTTTCTGGTTAGATGTGGCTCGATGGGGCAATTTGAAACTCTAAGGCCCGATTCAACTCAAAGCTTGTCCACATGGAGGGCCAACACTCATCTAAAAATTTTCCTTTTCGTTTGGCCTTTGAGTTATGCCAGGGAGACATGTGGAGGTTTCTGCTGCCTTTCCAAGTCTTGGAAATTTTTTTCATGCGGTTGGTACAATTTTGGTGGACCATGGAAACGTGGAGGGTAGGTGATCATTTGAGGATTTGCCTCAGGGTCCAACCTTAACAATTGCGATAGAGAGACATGTGGAGACTTCCACCTAGCTCCGTTCTATAGTTAATCTTTTCAAAGCAATTTTCTAAGACTGGAACATGTGGAGGGACCGCATCTTTTTGGGGACCGGCCCCTAAGTTTTTTTTTTGAAGAAGTTCCAGGAGGAAACTTGGAGGCATCCACTGACTCTAACCTTGCTCATACTTTTCAATGGCCAAGGAAAACTGTCTCAAACCCTAGACACATGGAGCCTTCCATTGATCCTTCAACTTTTTAACAACTCTTCAAACTAAGACATGTGGTGAGCCCATGCTTGTTTGGGGTCTCTGCTTTTGGGGACCATCTCAAAGTGCGCTGCTAGCTCTATTTTTTTTTTGCTAAGACTTTTCAAAGACCATAATGCATTTTTCTTGGGCCCAAGGCATGTGGAAGGCCCGCACTTATTTGGAAACTTTCCCCTATACTTCTCCTTTGCAGTTACACCAAGGAAACATGTGGATGAATATAAAATAAAGTAGAGAAGGGGAAGAATCAATAGTTGCTATAAATTTCACCTGTTTTTCCGCCATTTTTCTCCAAGACTCCTAGAGATGCGAATACACACTAATTTTCATCATTTTTAATGAAATTCCTTTTCGTTTTTGTCAACAAAGTGCCACCATTAATGCATTTAGAACTTAATTTATGAGTCTAAGGATTGTTAAGGTCAATATTTTGAAGTCGTAATTGCTTAGGAACCTGTAAAAATGGGAATTACCAAAGAAGATGGATGCGGGAAGAATTGTAGATGAAAGAGAGGGAAAAGGATGAAATGATGAAGGGTGCAAGTGCAAAAGATGAAAAAGGTCTATGAACTAGAGCAAAAGGATTACTGTCAAATCCAAATTGCAAAGCCTCTAGAAAATGATCAAAAAGGGGATTTATCACATGAGAATCATAATTATTAGAAGGACTACCAAAACGTTGTGGCATGGCATCCTAGTCATTAGTCAAGGACCCAAGAAACGTGATCAATTCATAATTGGTCCATATGGCAGCTTTCGGATCTCGAGTTTGTTAAATGTCATTGTTTGAAACAAATTGGTAGCAAGAAAAGGTCCCTGGAATTTCTTCTCTTTTGGGGGGAAAATTTGAGTGATTAAAATGTATAAATGCAATGCGAATACTCTTCCAAAAGGTCCGGGGTCGAATTCTTATGAGAAAATTTGAGAAAGTTTTCTTCCTGAGAGACCAATCTGAGATACCTGGTTAATTCCTTCTGTGTTAGATTTGGTATCATGTCAAGATGGTTACAAATATATAGCCATTAATGAGTAATGATATTGCTTTGGAAGCTTTCCCCTGTTGATGAATCTAAGAAATTTTGAAATTAATCTTTGTTCAATCTCTAGCACGTATGCCTTTGTTTCAAAATGTCTGCAAATGGTTTCTTTTGTTCCTATTGCAATCTTACATTGAAATATTTGTGAAATCACACAAGATCTCATCCTTATGACAATTTAGTGGCATTTTCAATTTCATTTCAAGAAGATCCTTCATTTTGTGATGAGATAAACAAATTTAATATCACTCCACTGTCATTTGTTGATAAAGATTGTTTGTAAGTCTTTGGGTGTACCTTAGGCATGATTGATCAGAGATTTTGGTGTTTAATTGAGTCTTTTAACTCAAGCCATCATGCTAGATTCTCAAATATTGTGTGAAAACGTGTTGATTTGAGCCTCCATTGAAGCACACCTTCTGGTTGAAGGAACGTCTTAACTATTCTGAATCTTTCTGTTGTTGAGTTGTCCATTGTTGTGAAGTTTCTCAGAGATCTAGTATAATCAAATTTATCATGCTTAATCTCCAAGAAAAATAATTCAAAAACCATGAATCCATCCTGAACTACCCTTGTTTTGCCTTGTATATCCACAAAGGAACAAAATCTATTTACTAAAATATGTAGAACAATCAGATTTCATAATGTCTTGATAACCTTAGCCTTATTTTGAAATTATATCCATCTTTTAGACGTGAAAACTCTTTGGAGTTAAATTATGGAGTATCTTGATCATACTTTCCCAAGGGTTTCTTCATAAAATTTGTGTAAAAGAAAGATATCTCCATCTCCCGCATCAAACAGAGGTTACACTATAAGTCCTCTCACCCCGATCGAAAGGCACGACCTAAAGTAGTGAGGATAGGTCAAATCCTCTTGAATGTGTTATCCATCTCTCCGAGAAACTGAGTGATAAAGGTCTTATTAGATCTCATCCCTGCTACAAAATGAAACACATCATGATCTATCTATCTCTAAGCTTCGTGTCAAATATGTGATGCTTCTCACTTGAAAAGGAGAAAAAATTATATACCAAAACTAGTGGTGCTATTGTCAGGAAATGAAGTTTTGTGAAAAGTTCGAACACCATCGAAATGCATATAGACATTGGTAATGTTTATTAGATGATCTAAGTGCAAATACATTGCTGAAACATCATTGTTTGTTTAGATCTGTAAGAATTGTTCAAATTTGTGAGTTCTGAGTGTAATATTTCTAGCTTATATAATTATTTCACTAAAGTTTGTATCATCATTGATAAATTTGGGTAAAAGAAGAGAAAATATTACAATATTTGCATGAATTTGGTATTGATAGACATTTGATAGGTATTTCATAGTGCATTTTCACAAACTAAGGTGAAAATCCTTAGTGGCGGCTCTGTGATGTTTAAACTCTTAATAAATACTAGTGTCTTAACAAATATCAAGTAAAATTTGTCACTAATATCTGCAAAGATGGAAGGAAGAAGATCTTTCTTCGCCAAGGATCCTAGAAGAAGGTTGTTTCAAGAGTGGGAAAGTCTAATTCGAAGGAAGAATAATTTGAAAGGTTGTTAGAGATCAAGCATCAATAAAAGAGATCTTCATTGGTGAAACTGATCACTGTGATTAAAGATTGCAATACTTCCTCAAGTGCTTCTGAATCAAGTAGTATCTTTGTTGAATTGAATTCTCCATTTGGAGAGGGTCCTTCCTTTTATTTGAAAAATTTACTTCTCAATTTGCCCTAATTTTTCCAAATCTAATAGATTTTTCCAAGAAACAGAGCCTTTAGAGGGCAACCATTCTGGAAATTGCATCCTTGTACCACACATACCCCTCACTCCTTATCATTTTGTTTCTCCTATAAAATCATCTCCTCAAAATAATATGGCTCAGCCTCCACCTGACCTCCATTTGTTGTTAATACTTTTGGTCCCATCAATTTTAGAGGTATGGCTGGCTATCCAAATGTTGTGCCACAAGATGTAAGAAATAGATTGTCTAAGTTTCAAGGAAATAATGCAATCACAGGTGATCATCACTTAAAGATATTTTTCAATATGATTGAGGACTTGAAATAGAATTTTAGGATGTATACATTAAATTTTTTATCCATACTCTAGAAGAAGATGCAAGGGATTGGTATAAATCTATGCCGAGATAATTCCATTGACTCTAGACAAAGATGAAGAATTCTTTTAGAATGTAGTATGGTGATAAAATAGACCCTAGGTTTTTTTTTGAATTTGAAAATATAAAAATAATCCTAATGAATCAAAGTGCATGATTTCAATATAAGATTTAAAAAAACTTTGAGAATACTACTTGTTAATTTGAGGCCATGTGATAAATCATGTATGATAAAATATTCGGATGCATTTGATATGAAAGTTGCTTACTATTTTAGGGATAAGAACCCTAGAAATTTTGTCTTTGGCCTTTATCATGGCTTTGCAAATTGAGAACAACATTATAGTAGTTGGAAAAACTCCGAAGAGGGAGGGTGTTAAACTAATCAACCCGAGAATCCTCAATCAAGTAAGGTTGTGGATCTTGAGGAAGTTGTAAAGACTTTGGCCGGAGCAGTGTCAAAGAAATCTCTTACAAACTAGCCAGGAAGAAAAGGGAATTGGACAAGGTTCTTAAGGTCAGCATAGGCAATAAGGACAAGACAGATTTGTAAATCATCCTATAAATGATCAGAGATCTGATGATTGATGTAAAGGAACCATGGGAGATAGACAACCCCAAGCTAGGGAAAATAGAGTAGTTCCTGATCCTCTAAATGCCAGAGTTGTTGTTGTTGAAGAGACAAATGAAATTGATTGGTGTGACAAATTTTTCCTACCCCACTCGTCATGTGAAGTAGATCAACAAGTTGAATAAGCTGGTGATGATGATAATATTGATAATAATTCATGCATGGTGGACTACTCTACAAGCTCACAGCAAGGAGAAACTTCAACTGAAGTAATAAGTGTAACAACTGCTGCAATTTTTTGGGACTCCATTCACCGGGTACCTCTTCTTCCTCCCTCTCATGCTTTAAAAATAGATACGGTACAATATTTTGAACTTCCTAATAATGATTTTGAGTACCTAAGATCTCTAATGATTAAGAAGTATGATGGAGGAATCCCATCAGAAGAGGATAGAAAACTATTAATGAATGTTTTTGTTGCCCAAGAAAAAGCGTATAACACAAGAAGTAAAGTTTTCAAAGGGGCAGGGGCTCAAGACAAACCAAAAACCCCAGTCCTCACTAATGTCCCAAAAGAAACTCCAAAGAAGGATGCATCTAACAAAGACCTTATTGTCTCAAGTAGAATTGGTGTTCCCATCCATGCCTAAAATGTGAAATATCTTGTACCATCCGATGAGTTTTTCAACCTTTTACCAAATGATGCTTTTCCCAAATACATTCCTTATGACATTGCCCAAGTCTTGAGGTAGATCAAGATTTCTATCCCAATTTTTGAACTGCTTAGGATTCCTAAGCACAATAAGAGGGACTTTGAGTATTTGGGATTAGAAGATGATAGGAGTGTCCAAGGTAGAAATATAAATAATATAAACACTCCTCCTCCAACGATTGAGACCTAGAAAAACACCAACATTAGAGGAGATAGATGAACCACCTGAAGTTTACTTAGGAACATCTTCGGTTGAGTCTCAATTAAATGTTGATCCATTTTTACAACACTAATTATTAAGGACATTCTGCTACACAATTGTATGTTTGATTCTAGAGCATCATGCAATGTTATGCCTATAGAGGTCATGAATGAATTGAACATTAAAGTGATAAAAAATTATGGAAAGTGTATTGTAATGGATTCTAGAGAGGTTCGTGTTGAAGGATGTGTAAAAGGTTTGGTGGTACAACTTGCAGCCTTATCCGGTCGAACTTGAAACTTGATGTTGTTATTGTTGATTTCCCGCCAAAAGTAGCATGATGTTATCAAGGAAGTGGGCTGTAAGTGTTGGTGGAATTGTTTAGATGGATGTCTCTTTTCTACCATTCCATTGAAGGCAAACTTGTAAAGCTGTATGGATAGAAGAAGATGTTGCACCTCATTGAAGATCCAAATAATGCTTCTTATGAAGTGTTGTGTGTTGATGTAGATGTAGATAAATTTTTTGGTTTTGATGATGGAAAGGAGAACAAGATTGATCCATGTAAATGTCTCGAACAAGTAGGTTTACCTTGGACCTTATTATTCGATGGAGCTTGTTCCATGTTTGGAAATGGTGTTAGCATTGTTCTTATTTCTCTAGGCCATGAAGATTTTTTTTTAATTTAAAAATAAAATTTGAATGCACTAACAACATTATCTTGAATATGAAGAAATTTTATTACACTTGAGAATTCCATGGAAATATGGCATAAATGATATCATGGTCAAAGGGGATTCGAGAATTAATTGTCAAGCAAATTAGAAAATTGTATGTGACTAAAAATGAGAGAATGAAACAAGACAAACACACGATGGGATTTGATTGAAATATTTGAATCATTTATTATTATGCACCATGATAGAAAGTTTAATGCTATTGCAGACAAGTTAGCAGTGCTAGGATCCAAATTTGGAAATCGTACAACGTCTCCATTTTATGAGTATGATGTTGAAATACTAATAATGCCATTTGCCCCGACAACGTTAAAAATTGGCAAGTGTTTGATGATGATGCCAGGTAAAAGGTTTCGTAAAACTAAGGTGAGTTTGCTGACCAAAATATAGATTGGGAACCAATGGTGTGTGTTCTTGAAGGAAAGGAAAATTTATTTGGCAAAGACATAATCCAATGAAGAAAAACATGATTCCCAGAGGTTTGGTGGATCTTGCATCAAACTTTGATAATATTGATTGCATTATTAACATAATTACGTCATTTTGAAGATATGTGGAAGAGCACGACCTAGGAACAAAGGAAAAACCATGGAAAATCTGGTTAGGAAGAAATCTCATTAAGGAAGAGAAGAAGTCTTATGTTTAATTGCTAAAGAAATATCAAGACTACGTAGCTTGGTCTTACTCGTGTTGAAGGCATACAGGAAGATTTTTTCCAACATGAAAGTCCTCTTGAATCTAATTCCAAGCCTTTCAGAAAAAATAGAGGCCCATTAATCTACTCCTTTCTTTGAAGATGCAAGAAGAATGAAGAATTTGAGGGATGGTGGGATCATTCAGCCCACAAGGTACTCATCTTGGGTTGCAAACTTAGTGCAAGTCAGAAAAAATAATGGTGATATAAGGTTGTGCATAGACTTCAAGAACTTGAAAAAGCATCATTAAAAGACAATTACCCTCTTCCAAACATGGATAACATGCTACAATTTGTAACTAGTTCGAATTATTATCCACTATGGATGGTTTCTCTAGCTATAATCAAGTTGTGAAGGAGTCGAGAAAATAAAGACTTTCTTTACCACTCCTTGGGGAACTTATGTCTATGTCAGGGATTCCTTTTGGCTTAATGAATGTTGGAGCAACTTTCCAAAGGCAAATAGATGTAGCATTTTATGGTTATATTAAAGATTCCATTCTTGTTTATCAAGATGATGTAACTATGTTTTCCAGAAAAATAAATGATCACTTGCAACACTTGGAGAGAATTTTGTTAAGGTTTAAAGAGTATGGCACATCATTAAATCTCAAGAAATTCCATTTTGGAGTGCAAAAGGTAAATATTATTGGTCACATTGTATCAAAGGAAGGGGTCATGATAGATCCAGAGAGAGAGGAATCCATCAGCAAGGTTCCAACTCGAGAACTAAGAAGGGATTTCAATCATTATTTAGACAAATAAAATTTATTAGAAGATTTGTGTCTAACTTTGCTGAGCTGATCATCCCCATTACTAACATGCTGAAGAAGGACTAAGTTATCAAATGGGAAGAAGCTTCCATTCAAGCTTTGAATGGGATCAAAGAAGCACTAAAGCATGCCCGTGTTTTGGCAGCTCCAAATGACAAGAAGACTTTTCAAGTGTTTTATTTTGGTTCAAAAAACTCCATTGCATTTGTTTTATAGCAAAAGGATGATGAAGGCACTAAGAGAACAATCTCCTTTTTAGTAAGGCATTGAAAGGAGCTGAGTTTAAGTACACCATCATGGAGAAGCAAGCATTTTCCTTGGTGAATGCAAAAATATTTTCAGACCTTACATCTTGAGCTCTAAAGTTGTTGCTTATGTTCCCCACACCATGATGAAATATATCTTATAAGAGATGGAGGTCTCAAGCAAAAGATGCATATGGGTAAACAAGTTGCAAGAATATGACATGGATATCCAAACTACAAAATTGATAAGAGGTTTGGGCCTAGCTAAGCTTATGGTTGAGAGAAACTTCCAAACTATTGAGGTGAATGAAGTAGAAGGAGAAAGGGTGGATGTCCTTGAAAATTTTGTAAGTTCTGAATGGTACAAATATATAATCTTTTATCTCAGAAATCTATGTTTCCCTGAACATTTGAGTAAAAATCAGAAAAGAGCTCTTAATTTTTCCTCCTAGAAATATTTCATTCCTGATTTTGGGTTAGCTTGGAATAACCCCGAGGGAGTGCTCTTGAGATGCATTACTAAAGATGAGGCCCCCAAAATAATTTTTGATATCCATCACGCAGGAGTTTGTGGAGGACATTATCTTTGGAAGAGTTAGAACACATAAAATCTTGAGGGTTGGTTATTGGTGGCCAAATCTCTTCAAAGATACAAATCTATTGGTTAGAAAATTTGAAAGTTGTCATCTTTTTCAAGAAGATTGAAAGCTTTAGGCTCCCTTTCTTTGCAACTTGTGTCATTTGAAGCCCCATTTAAGCAATGGGAATGGATTTCATTGGTGAAATTTCTAATCCTTGAGTGCTAGTCATAATGGATTATTGTAGCCACTTATTATTTCACTAAGTGGGTGGAAGAAATCCCCACCATGAAGGCAACACACCAAGTTATCATGGAATTCTTGTTGAATCAAATCATATGCAGATTGGGAGTGCCGTTAAGATCATTCTATCGATAATGCCATGAGTTTTAGAGCCAAAACTTTGGTGGCAATGTGCAAAGAGTATGGAATCAATTTGACATATGCTTCTAACTACAATCCCCAAGGAAATGGACAAGATGAGTCCAGGAATAAAAAATTGTTGAAGATAATTAGAAGAACCTTGGAGCTAAACAAAAATAAGTGGGGTGAGAAACTGAAGTTTGTTGTTTGGGAAGATAGAATCATTGTCAAAAGAGCTACTAGTAAAATCCCATTTGAGTTGGTATGTGGAACTCAAGCTCTACTACCCCTTCATTGTAATTACCTTTGTTACTTGTTTGTTCAACAAATTGAAGACCGGAAGTTAGTCCATATGATGCTCGAATCAATCAGATTATTGAGTTAGATGAAGAAAGAAGGGCATCCCATCGAGGCATGTGAAGTTCAGAGAAAAGTTGAAGAATTTATTTGACAAGAAGGTGACTCCAAGAACTTTTAGCATTGGGGATCTTGTGCTATTATGGGTTAGCAGGCATGAAGATAAGGTCAAGCATGGTAAATTTGATGCATTGTGGATGAGTCCTTATTCAATTGATATTTGAATTAGTGAAAATAACTTCTTCCTAAAATACTTAGATGGAAAACTACTAGAATTTCCTTTTAATGGAAGGCATTTGAAACATTTCCTTGATTGATTTCTCAGAATCAAGGTATACTCCATTGTATAGTGTATAGTTCTTTGTTTTTATTCTTCTTTTATGTTGTTGTTCGTTCTGGTCCTTGGTGACCTGGTTTTTTTGGTTTCTCTGTTCGGTTTTGAAGGTGGTTATGATTTATATGCTCTTTAAGCTTATTATTTGACTCCATTTCCCAATGGTCTATTTATGGCACTCATTCTACTATTTGTTCTTATGGAACTCACATGGAGTGACCATCCTTGAGTCAGAGCCAATTTTGGTGCTCAATATGGTCTTGCCCCGTTTTTCCTTGAAATTCTTCAGTTTACAGGCTCTGTTGTGTTTTCTATCTCCCCCTTATTGATGCATAAAAACTATGTCCTCCATTTGGTTACCATGATCAATCCCTTCCTTGGTCGAGGATCACTTAAAAGTTTATAATTTTTTTTTCATTCCTCTTTCCGTGTGAAAGAGTCTATAACTTGGGCAAAAATTAGGTTTTTTTCCTTCCTTTCATTGTCCACAGATCCACGTTTTGTTGTCGGGCTATAATTTTGTCCCAAATATCTATGGAAATGTGATTGGATGCGGCTCAAAAGATCATATTTTCACCTTATATCATTTCCAAACTCTCTGTCCATCAAGAAGGATTCATTTTAGGGCTCAAATGGTGATTTTCCTTCATTTTACGGTTTGACAGGTGTGTTTTTCCCTGTCAAATTTACATCTAAGCATCTATGAAAACATGGCTCTTTCTAGTTGGATGTGGCTCCATGGGGCACTTTCAAACAATAAGGCTGATTCAACTCAAAGCTTGTCCATGTGGAGGGCCGGCGCTTATCGAAAATTCACCTTTTAGTTTAGCCTTGGAGTTGCGTCGGGAGACACGTGGAGGTTTCCGCCTGCCTTGCCCAGACTTGGACAAATTTTCCATGTGGCTAAGTACAGTTTGTTAGACCATGGAAACATGGAAGGAGACTCTCATTTGAGGATGTGCCTTAGGGTCCCACCTTAAAAGTTGTGACAGAGAGACAAGTGGAGGCTTCCGTAGGCTTCGCTCTATACTTAAAATTTTCATAGCAATTTTCTACGCCTTGGGACGCGTGGAGGAGTGCTCCTATTTGGGGACCAGACCTAAGTTTTATTTTGAAGAAGCTCCAGGAGGACACTTAGAGGCTTCTGCTCACTCTTCCCTTGCTTGGAATTTTCAACGACCAAGGAAACATGTCTCAGACCATAGACACATGGCACCTTCCACTGATCCTTACATATTTTTAACAACTCTGTTGGACTGAGACACGTGGTGAGCCAGTGCTTGTTTGGGGTCTCTGCTTTTAAGGACCATCTCAAAGTGCGCCATTGAGACACATGGAGGGTTCCGTTGGCTCTTTTTTTGCTGAGACTTTTTCAAAGGCCAAAAGGCATTTTTCTTGGGCCTAGGGCATGTGGAAGGCCCATACTTGTTTGGAAACTTGCCCCTATACTTCTCCTTTGTAGTTGCGCCAAGGAAACACGTGGATGGCTATAAAATAAATTAGAGAAGGGGCATAATCAATGGTTGCTATGCATTTCACCTATTTTTCTACTATTTTTGCTCCAAGACTCTTGGAGATGTGAGTACATACTGGTTCTCCTCATTTTTTGATGAAATTCCTTGTCTTTTTTGTCTGCAAAGTGCCACTGAATGGATTTAGAACTTAGTATGTTAGTCCAAGGATTGTTAAGGTCAATATTTTGAAGTCGAAATTTCTTGGGAACTTACAAAAATGGGAATTACTATAGATGATGGATGCGGGCAGCATTGCAGAGGAAAGAGAGGGAAAAGGTTGAAATGATGAAGGGTGCAGATGCAAAAGATGAAAAAGGTGTTGCCTCGAGAGTATAAAGGATTACCTATCGATGCAAATCGTACACCTTCTAGAAAATGATTAAAAAGGGGAATTGTCATATGATATAATCAGAATGATTAGATGGACTACCAAAAAGTTGTGGCATGGCGTCGTAGTCATTATTCGAGGGACCAAGAAATGTGATCAATTCATATTTGGTACAGATGGCCGCTTTTGGATCTAAATTTGTTAAACGTCGTTGTCTGAAAAAATTGGTAACAAATAAAGGTCCCTTGAATATTCTTCTCTTTTGGGGGGAAATTTTGAGTGAGTAAAATGTATAAATGCAATGAGAATACTCTTATAAAAGGTTGGGGTTGAATTCTTAAGAGAAAATTTGAGAAATTCGTCTTCCTAAGAGACCAATCCAAGATACCTAGTTACTTCCTTTTGTGTTAGATTTTCAATGATGTCAAGTTGTTTGCAGATGTATAGACATTCATGAGCACCGATATTTCTCTAGAAGCTTTCCCTACTGATGAATATAAGCAATTTTGAAATTAATTTGTGTTCAATCTCTAGCAATTTTTGTCGCTTGGTTTCAAAATGTCTCGCAAATGGTTTCTTTTTTTCCTATTGCAATCTTACATTGAAATCTTTGTGAAATCACATAGGATCTCGTCCCTATGATAGTTTAGTGGCATTTGCAATTTCATTTCAGCAACAACCTTCATCATGTGATGAGAAAAACAAATTTAAAATCACTCCACTTTCATTTGTTGATAAAGATTCTCTGTAAGTCTTTGGGTGTACCTTAGGTATGATTGATCAGAGATTGTGGTGTTTAATTGATTCTTTTAACTCGAGCATTCATTCTATATTCTGAAAGATTATGTGAAAATGTGTTGATCGGGTCTTCATTGAAGCACATCTTCTCGGTTCAAGGAACGTATTAACTATTCGAAGCTTTGTGTTATTGAGTTCTCCATTGTTGTGAAGTTTCTCAAAGATTTGGTATAATAAAATTTATCCTACTTAATATCCAAACAAAATCATTCAAAATCCATGAATCCATCCTAAAATACCCCTATTTTGCTTGTATATCAATAAAGGAACAAAATCTATTTACTAAAATATGTAGAACAATCGGGATTTTTTAAGGTCCTCAAAGAACCTTAACCTTGTGTTAAAAGTATCTCCATCTTTTAGAAGTGACAACTCTTGAGAGTTAAATTATGGAGTATTGACTGTATTTTCCCAAGGTTTTCTTCCTAAAATTTGCGCAAAAGAAGGATATCTCCATCTCCTTCCTCAAATAGAGGTTACACAAAGTTTCCTCTCATCCTGGTTGAAAGGAATGGCCTAAATTATTGAGGATAGGTCAAATCATCTTAAAGGTGCTATCCATCTCTCCACAACTCGAGTGATAAAGGGCTAGTTAGATCTCATCCCGACAACAAAATGACACACATCATGATCTATTTTTCTCTAAGCTCCTGTCGAATGGTGATGCTGCTCAGCTTGAGAATGAGAGAAAATTTTGATACCAACACCCACACCTAAACCTTTACCATCAAATGACCTTTTCCTATGCGTAAAACCTTACCTGCACCTATATTTTCCTCTCTGTCCAGACCTATTATCACATTGGGAGTCATGCCAACATCAAGTCAAGTCCATACTCCTGTCAAACTAGACTTAGCCACATCATCAAAATCTATCACAAAGACTATTCCCCAACCTAAGAGGAAGCCCCAACCTCTTAGGCCGCATACCAGCCTTCTTCCACTACCCCTCTATCACCTTCACTACTTCCATCTATCCTAGGTCCCCACCCATCAACCTTGTCGAAACATCCTCCTACCTAGAGTAAACCAAAAACATAACAACCCACCACGTCATGATCCTCTGTTACACAAAAATTACCTAAAAAATTACGCCAACAACTTCATCTACATCATTTCTACCTCATATACCTACACAACTTCCAAAGTATCCTCACCATTACCCATGAAATTCCCTTCCCCTCAACCAAGTACCTTCAACATTTCATCTTACCACAACCTTCACCACACCTCCATTATCACCTTGGCTAACTCATCCCATTTCACTAACTACCTTCCCTTCTACATCACACACTTCATATTCACCTTTACCCAAGAAGGCGCAACCAAATCCCAAGAACCCACTACCCTCTAAATAGGTAGTTAAAGCTACATCACCTTCAACAACTAGTTCACCTATGACATATTTACCCAAGAAGGTGAAATATAAACCTAAAACCGTATTATCTACCAAACAGGTGGTAAAAATTACTCAACATCTAATTCCACTTCTAGTGATGCCTCTCCCACCAAATTCACCCACACTTCCATCCGCACCCACACTTACTTCACATAGTGATCCATTGGCAGGGCCTTATGCCAAAATATTTTCTAACCTTTTGGAAACATCTATCATTACATTACCACCACTTAGAGATTACGACCCACTCAAACCTAAACTAGAAAATTTTGACAATAGAAAAATTTACCCTTACCATCATGTGTGAGGGAATTATGTGGAAAAAATAAGGCCCTTAAGACTATTCTTCTCCAACTATGTCCTTTTAAAGAAAAATTTGATGATGATGATATTTTAAATGAGGACCCTTTTCCACATTCAGTTATAGCCACACCTCATCATTGCTTATCTATTCAATGACCTTCATCTCCACCTCCACAACCCTTTTATCCACCTCCAACATTTGAGATCAATATGGTCGAATAAGATAGCTACCCAAACCTCCCTAAAATTCCAATGTGTTATATTGTTTTTACAAAACTAGTATATGACCTCACCATATTTTTTTCCTATCATGTCGTTAGACCTATCATGATGCACTTTATCCTTTACCGTAGATCAATAGGGTTAAAATTTCCACTCGAGCCTAGTAGGACAAAGGAAAAGTGAAAACAACCAGCTCATATCTTACTCTTTTACCAAATATTCCATTAGTGCCTCCATATAAAATCACACTACATGGACCCACATAACCTATTTTTGAGAAGGGGTTTCCCATCGCATAATGCTTAAACAATTACACCAGTCTTCTCTCAAAATATATTTTTACGAACTTGTCCAAACCTTTGAGTCTTATTGTTAGGCCCTCATTGAGGTCCTACAATGTATTGAGGTTCTACCTAATGACCCTACACTGTTCTATCCATTATCACTACTCATCATCTGGTCTCTCCCACCACTTTGCCCCCTTCCTTTTTCTCCCGATACCTCTCACAAAGTACTCTCTCTCAGCTTTTTCTAACAATGAGATTGTACCTCTCTAATGAGATGATCTTGACCTCACCCTATTTTTTCCCGTATTTGTTGATAATATATGCATTTGATGCATTATGATCAATGGCGTTGCTAGTATTAGCATCATTTCCTCCCATGCATACAACCAAATGCACATCCCTACTAATTGCATGCATAATAACCTAGTCATGATACACTCATTTAATGATGCCATGACTTCTACCCTCGTACCATCATTATCCACATTTGTGTAGGCCCTTGTGTTATTCCATAATTATTCTATTTCTTAGAAGGGGAATTCTAGTATAACATGTTACTTGGCCAACCTTTGATTTGTGCCATGCGTTGTGTTCCTTCAACCTTACATTATTGTTTAAAATTCAAACATGAAGGAAAAACTATACCATTCCAGCCAAGCCTTCACCATTCAAGACTTGTAACATGTTGTATCGACGCAATGATGTCCTTATACCATTTAAGGCATGAATTCTCGCTACCAATCCTTCTTCACCACTTCCTCATTCATCACTTCTGTTGCAACATCTTCCAAAACTAATGCCTCTATTCTCGATTGATGGTATAACTTTTCACTGACCCATTAGCCAACCCATATACTCCTTAAACATCAAATGCTTCTTCTTCCCAGTTGTCAAGTGATTCATCCATTCCCGCTATCCACATACTAGCTATTGATCCCCTAGAAGGTGTTTTTCAATGTCTCACTATGGGGGAGTACCACCTTTATAACATTTACACATTCCTTACTCCTCAAGAGTATGGTAACCTTCACCAACATCCCCACTATGATCATTGCAAAGGTGAGGTTTTCCCTTATGGTCCTCTCCACCTTTGCACAAAATTAATATATGGGGGACTTGATGCTTGTACCTACTTGCCTAAGCCAAATTCCTAAACTCAACCATTTTCCTCTAACCTCAAATATCTCACCAACTACCACTTTGCCCACACCTTTCTCCATCATTTTTCTTGCAAGGGCCTTGGCTTTGGTTTCTATGAATAAGGTCTCGATCATGTCATTCCTTACACCACTTGTAGGCATAAAGACCGCAGTGGTATAGGAATTATCGAACCGCCTTCTAAGCAAGATTGAGTTGAATTCATTGAGGACGATAAACAATCCCCATTCCATTCACCAACTTCAACACCTTCACCTACAAATTCTATGGATCCAACATCCATTCCTCCTAACTTTTATTTTCATAAAAATTGTTTCCTTAGGACTTCGATTTATTAGCATGATGACGAGGCTCCCTCTTCTCTTCCCTTTCGTATCCTCACATTATCTATGACGATACACCTTCTCTATTAACATCGTTCAATTTCGGGATGACGAGTCTATTCTCACCTACCTTGGTGTGGAAGATTCTTATATTCACTAGTCATTACCTTATGAGATGCAAACCATGTTGAATGGATCAATGATCAAAATCAATATTCACACTTAGGATAACCCGCAAATTCTAAAAATAGGCAAATATTTAGATGTTGTTGAATAGGAAGCTTTCACTTCTTTCCTCCAAGATCATAGCAACAATTTTGATTACTCGTATGCTCATATGCCTTGTATTGACCCAAACATTATGGTCCATAATATCATAGCCATTCTTGATGCCAAACCCGTGAAACAGAAGATATGAAAAATGCATCCATGCATTCCCCTTGTTATCAAAGAATAACTCCATTGCCTTATTTTGGTTTCCTTCATCCTACCCATTTATTATCCCCAATGGATCTCCAACATTATTCTTGTCACAAAAGTAATGTGAGGGGACTTTGCATTTGCATAGATTTCTCGCAACCTTAATTTAGCTTGCCCCAAAGATGAATTTCCTCTACCCAATATTGAGCAACTAGTTGATCTCACCATTGGCCAAGAAATGCTATCACTCATGGATGGTTTCTTGGGTTATAACCAAATATTAATCGCCCCATAATAGCAACACAAAACCACCTTCATCACTCCTTGGGGAACCTTCTTCTATTATGTCATGCCCTTTGGCCTTAAAAATGTTGGCGCTACATATCAGCGGGCTATGAATTATATGTTTCATGACATTATACATAGGATATTGGAAGATTATGTTGACGACCTCCTTTCCAAATCTAAGACATCAAGTTGAGAACCTTGTTGTCCTTAAATTTGTCTTTGACCGTCTCATCAAATACTTCATTCGCCTTCAACCTAAGAAGTGTGTCTTTGTTGTTCTCTCTCGAAATTTGCTTGGTTTTATCATTTCTTTGCATGGCATTGAACTTGATCCTTCTAAAATAAAGGTTATTCTTGAGATGCCTCCACATACTAACCTTCTTCAACTTCATAGTTTCCAAGGAAATTTGGAATCTATTCATCACTTTATTTCTCATCTTTTCGACCACTTCCATCCATTTTATCATCTTCTCAAAAGGATGTCTCATTCATATGGAATGATGAATTCCAAAAATCCTTCAATGCCTTAAAAAATACCTCCTCTAACCACTGTGCTCATTCCCCTAAGGATGACCAAAAATTTTACCTTTACATTTCTACTATTGATCATTCTTTGGGTGCCATGCTTACCCATCGTGATAAGCAAACACAGGAGTAATTGGTTTATTATATAATCCATACATTTTTAGAATATGAAACTAGATATTATCACACCAAAAAATATGCTTAGCCTTAGTTTTTATCGCCACTAGACTTCGGCATTACCTACTCAACCAAAAACCTTGGTTGTCAAAGCAATCTCGACCCTTTACATTACATATACGCTAATCCCTACCAACATCAACTTGTTGCATGTTGTCTCATGCTTCTTGTAGACATAGATATTGAATTCATCCATAAAAAAATTGTCAAAGGAAAAACCATTGTTGATCAACTCGCAAATCCACCTCTCTCGAAAACCAATCTTCTAGCTTTGATTTGCTTGATGAATCCATCACTACGCTCTCCTTGGATAATAATATTTACCGGATGAGCTTATTGTTCAATGGTTTCAAATGTCAGCATGGGGGTGGTACCAAAGTTATCCTCATTCCTCTTGATGGTGAGCCTATGAAATTATCTTTCAAACTAGATTTTGATTGTATTAACAATATCACCAAATATGAAGCACTAGTGCTAGGTCTTCAAACCTCCATATCCTTTGAAGTTAAATCAATTAATATATTTTGCGACTCTCAACCTGGTAGTGAATGAAGTTAATGGTATATACCATTTTCATAACGAGATACTTAAAAAGTATAAGCATCATGTTGACATGCTTTTAACTAACTTTGACTATTATGAACTTAAAACCACCCCGCATTCAACTAATAAATTTACTGAGACACCATGACTTGTCTTGATTCTTAAATCCCCGCTTTTCCTCCGACTCAAAAATATTTGTTATAATACAAAGGTTGAAATCACCTTCTTATCTAATCGAGACGTCAACCTTGTATGAAACATTGAAACCGACCAGGTGACCTTTGTTATAATTAGTTTGTTGACTACCTTTCCCTTTGAATTCTTGCTCCGGATCTTACTCATAGCGGACAAATATCCTTTCTCAAAAGTGTCTCTCACTATGTCATGATCATTGGTCTTCTCTATAAACCCGGATTTTACGGTATCCTCTTATGATGCCTTACAAGTTCTAAAATTCCATACGCCATCAAGGAAGCTCATGATGGGATTTGTGGGTGTCACTTCAAGGGATTAGCTATCATTAAGAATATCCTTCACCTAGGATATTATTGGCCAACCCTTAACATTGATTTTTGTGAATCTTTCAAGCATTGTGTGAAGTGTCAAAGCAACATGCTAAAATTAATCACACCCCTTTTCACACCTTACAGGTCGGGTGAGACCTTTGGCATTTCTATCAATGGGGTTTGGATCTTGTTAGAGAAATCAACCCTCATTCTTCCAAACGTCATCAATGGATTATTACCACTATGAATATTACGCTAAATGGGTAGAAGTTGTATCTCTTATTTCTACAAAATCTGAGAAAATATGTGAATTCATCAACCATCACATCATTTTTCCTTTGGTGTTCATCACCGCCTCATCGCATAATAACGAAAAACAATTCAAAAACAAAACCATATGGAAACTTTGTGATGCCTTGAAATTCAAATAATTTTTTTCTTCACCGTATTATTCTAAAACAAATAGCAAATCAATCGACTAAAAACCCCTAAATAAACTTCTTACAAAAGTGGTTGACAATCACTGGTAAGGATTGACACACACACATTCATTTTCCTTATGGGATTATCGTACTAGTATTCACACCCAAACTATGCCACATATTTTGATTTGGTCTACGGTATAGAGTTTGTCTTTCCTCCCGAAGTCCAAATTCCATCTCTTTGTATCTCACTTAAAGAAATGCTCAATTATAATGATTTTAACAAGGACCATTTGGCACAACTTGAGTTATTAGAAAAACACCTCCTAAATGCTCTTTATCACCTTCAAATCTACCAAAAATGTATGGAATGTGCCTATGATAAATGTGTTCAGGACGAACCTTCCAAGTCGGTGACCTTATCCTGAAGGAAAATAAAGATGTAACAAAAGTGGAGAAAAGTAAACGTGGCAAGTTCACTCCTAATTGGCTTGGACCCTATATCGTTACTCATGCCTATGGATTGGGTGCTTATCATTTATCTTCACTCGAAGGTAAACCTGAACCAAAGCTCCTCAATGCCTTGCATCTTTGACCATTCTATTGTTGAATAATTTCCTATATAACATTTTTTCCATTAAACACTTGTCCCTTGATAAAAATTCACCTTCCAATTATCTCTTTTAAGAATCAATGACTAAGCTAGAATCATGTGATTACCTGTCATCTTTCGGCCTTATCTTCAACATGAGTACCACGACTCTACTCATGGCATGATTCTCATGGATACTTTTCATCCTCTTCAAGATGGAATCGCATTATCGTTGGTCACTTAAAACCTTTCTTTTATAGCTAACTTCTATGTGCTATGTTTTTTTCTACATAAAATAAGCATATACTTCTTTATAGTCTTGTCCATGATCTAAAAGTCCAAAACAAAAACAATTCAAAAGTAATATACAGGATTTTCAAATTCAAACTCCTTGATTCAAACTTATAGCTAATAGATGACTTCCTCAAAAAGGAAATCTATCTTTCTATCTTGCTACTATAAATATAGTGCTACCTCGAAGGAAAACTATAGAATGTTGGCCATATTATACGTAGTCTATAAAAAAGAAGACTATTTGTTATAAAAATGAAAAATCCTAAAGCTTCCCACATAGATCAACCTCACAAAGACCTCAAGGAGATATTCTATTCATCCCACATAGAATTCCCACATCAATCAGTCTATAAAAAAGAAAAATAAAAAGATAACTTTTTGTCATGGACTTGCCTATTTTGGTCTTGGGTATCTTGCAGAAGAGGCATGTTGTCTCACACAAAGGTTACACTAAAAACCTAGTTCACCTCACCATCTTTCCTTTCTAATATTCTACCTACTCAAGGGACATGCCACAAATGTGACATTTCATGATCATGTGACCTTCTTCACCCTTAGAATAGTCAATCATGTAATGCCTTTAGGGTCTTACATTCATACACCAATCTTTGATATGATAAACTCAAAATGGTTCTTTCCAATTAGGAGGTTTTTGTTTCCTCTTTTCATTTACCTCTTTTATTACTTATTGATCCTCATTAATAGGACCAGAACTTTGACACTTATATTTTGGGAATTCCTCTTCCACTAAAATCACCTACACCTATTCAAGCCAAAATCACCCACACCTATTTAACCTATACTCAATCATTCCTAAAACCTACTAAACCATTCATATCCGTTATCATATTCTTCCCTAGCTTATGGGAGAACTACATTGTCCTGAGGTGCCTTTTCCTTGGGGCTATGTAGGTAGCACTCGAGGGCATGGAGCCCTTGGTGGTTAGCTTGAAAACTTTTACCCCTCACCTATTTTTCCTCTTTACATTCTCATTCTATCCTAGTTATTTTCCATTTTACATAGAAACTTGGAAATAAATATATATCATAAAAACATACTATTGTCATGAAGATGTGTAATAGGAAATTGACAATTTCCGTGCATGACAACTATACCCAAATGTCGAAATTTTCATGTTTTGTCATTCCCAGGAACCCCAAGCCAAATATGTTAGTCTAATCACCCCCTATTTGATGTAAAATATTTCCCCTAGGTGATTTATTATTGTGCACTCATTCCACCTAGGTGAGTTTAGGGAATTCTAAAAATATGTTATCTTCCTGGCAATATTGGGAAGGGTTGTTGCTAGCCTTCCCAAGACTGGATTCAGCCCCACTGGAGCAAAGCGAAGGGAAAAATTGAACACGGAGGTGAATGTAATACCTTACGACATCAAATAAATGATTTTGTAAGGTTTAGAGAAGTTTTTCAAGACTTGGAGCATTCTGAGTGAAAAATAGTGTTCAGAAGCCTAGACAGTACACAGGCCTAAAACAACCGTTGGGCTTCAGAAGAAGATTCGAGAGCTCCAAATGGATTTGGAAGTAAAAAAACATATTTGGAAATATTATTCCAAGACCTACATTATGGTGAAATAATATTTTTCACAACACCTTGGTGCATATGATTGGAAGGTAGTTTTTCTCAGGCACAAGTGGAGTCCCAGATCAAAACACCAATTTTTATAGGATCATATGGTCGAATTAAGACATAAGACCCACATAATTGGATTAAAAATTACATTTCTAGTCAGGATCATATAAATTTCACCAATAAATTCCACCGGGAGCTCAAGTTATCTTCATTCTAAGTTACCCTCTCAAACGTAGTTCAAGACTTAGTCATTTTTTCGAGAGGACACGTGTCAGCACCAAGAGCCTGGTGGGATTTCATGTCCCTGAAATCCCTAAGGTCAGGTAGATCAGCCCATATTAAATTCTCCTAGCCCCCATGTGACCTCCAAACTTGACAGATCAGCCCCTAGGTGCTTATTTGGAGCATGCCTTCCCTGCCGTTAGATCGGGCGCCACATGTCAGCTCCAGGACCACCATGGAAACTGATGTCCCTTATGCACCTAAGGTGTGGGACATCAGACCTTGAAAAAATTTCCCATCTCCCATAGGGAGTCTTCAGACACTCACGTGATGCAGTTCAACCCCCGTGTGCTTACTTGGAGCATGCATTCCCCGCCGTCGGATCGGAAGCCACGTGTCATCTCCAAGACCACCATCGAAACTGATGTTCCTTATGTACCTAAGGTGGGGGACATCAGACATGGAAAAATGTGCCCATCCCTTAGGATAATTCTTTTGGACACCCATGTGACCGCATTTCAGCTCCCAGTACTTCAAATCAGCGTTTTCTCCTTCATTCCCTGCCGTTGGATCTAGTGTCACGTGTCACCATCTTCATCATTGTGGAAATTGATGTCCCTCATGTTCCTAAGGATAGGGAGATCAAGTATGGAAAAATTCATGCAAGCCCTACCTGTGCATATCATTTTGAAATTTTTCCAAGTGTCACTTTTTCCCGTTTCTAACTTCTAACTTGATTATATGTGCACTTCATTCCTCCCTACTTCCTCTGCAACATTCTTCCATCACTCCGCCATTGAAAATGCTCAGACCATATCAAAAATTAACTGAAATAACTTTCCCATGGTGATCCACAGGTCTCAAAATGAATCCTAATCAAGCTAAGGAGAAACGAAAAACAACAAAGAAGAGAACAACAAAATCCCCATAGCTAAAAAATGGAAATCTAAACAAAGCTTGCAAACCAGTGCACGAATCAATGAACCATTTATTTTTGTTCATTCCTCTATCCAAGACCATCAAAAATACACCTTCAAACTCCCCCACATGTGATAGAGCATCCACAATGAAGAAATCTCCTTTTCAGCTCAACGAAGAAAGAAGTGGGATTTCCCGTCAAACCAACTTCCGGATTGAAGTAAGATCGCATGTGAAACACCAGAAGAAAAAACCCACATCAAAAATATAATTTTATTCACAAATGGAGGAGAAAAATAGACCTACAATTTTGAGGTCCATTAACGGCAGTGGTATGTGCCGTACCCAAAAGCACTACTAGGTTTGAAAATAAAAATTAAAAATCTCCTAGAGTTTAAGCGAGCAGGCCCAAAATTTCATAGGGGGTGATCTTGGACGAAAACCCATATCAAAAAATTTCATTCCACATCAATCTAACCCCAGAGGCCAACTTTCTAAAAATAGCAGGTCTACTACATAGGAACTGCTATTTCGGGAAAGTCATCAACAGAAGAGCCTGCGAAGGAGATGAAGACATTGGAGGTGCACTACAACTGAGAATTCACCAGAATGGAAATTTTTGGCACTTACTAAAAATAGTAAGTGGGCCCTCGAGAACTTGCTAAAAATAGAAAGTTGATCCAGAAGGAACGAGGAACACAAAGAGAAAGAGGAAAACTGAGCCACAACATCTAGTTGAAGATCAGGGACTTGATTTCTCATACTTACTAAAAATAGCAAGTTGATTTTTATAAGGGAGATATGAAGCCAAAGTGGATGGGTCAGAAGCCTTCTTAGGATCACGAAGTGGAGAATAGTCAAAGAATGGAGCCAAGTCCATTGCAGTAACTCATCCTTCAGCATAGTTCTTCTTCTTCTTCTTCCTCTTCTTTCTCTCACTCTTCGCTTCTCATACGACACTCTCTCTTTTCAAATGTTATATTTTTGTGTTGAGGGTTGCACTTTTTAATATGACTTAAATGACTTTAGAAATATAATGTAAATTAAGTCGCCTTGCTATTATAAAAGGGACTTAAATATTTAAAGTGGAATATGAACAGTCTTAAGTCATATTAAGGCATATGGAGGGTCATGAGGAAGACGATAAGTCACCTCTCATTCTATAAATTGTAATGCCATTCCCATTGCAAAGGGTTGGTAATTGATCTTGTAGACTCAAGAGTGCATTGTACCTAGAGAAAGCAAAGGAGATAGCCATTTTCTTCTACTCTCTTCCCCTCTCAAATTTCTTCCATTCCCACATTATGTACAACTTTGATTTGAGCAATCAATACAAGAAGAAGGAGTTTCTAGCTTTCTTTGACTAAGGGGTTTCTTGATACTTGGTGATCAAGTGAATTCTATTTGGTCTTGTTGCTATTCGCAGAGTTGTTTCTTCCGATAAATGCATGTGTTGAAGTTTCTAACTAGTGTGTGTGTAGGAATATAATTTTCTACCTACAACATTAGTTCTCCTACCTCTTTTCTCACTCCCCTTTCCTGCTCTATAGACGAAGACTTCCCTAGCAAGAGATTGCTAGCTTTTCCGCAGGGTCAGTGGAGTGCCCTTGTTGGATCCCCGGTCGAAAGACCACCATAGAAATCCACACTTTCTCGTGCATGCACATACGGTAGTTGCACCAATTAAGTAGAGGGACTTAGATTCCCAGAGCGTTCGCAAGACATCTAAAATTTTTTCCACCTGACAAATTTTCTCGCCAACAATTTTGGTGCCCACCGTGGGGTAGATTTAGTAGCATCTGCACCCAATATATGACCGCAAGGTCCCAAAACTCAAAAAAAATAAAAAATATTGAAAAAATAAAAAATGAGTTCATGAAATTATGTTGCCAAAAGATACACCACTTATTTCTACACATGACTTTTCACATTCTAGAGTGCCCTTTCGTAGTCTGACTATAGAAGTTTTCAAAAGCTGGCTAAAAGAAGATATACCAGGTTGAGCAGGTCAAGAGGTGTTGCTGATTCCATATTTGAATATTTGAAAAATTAGCAAGAACGAATTAGAGATAATCCACACTTCTTCTCTCAATCCTCCTCTCCATCTGGCACTTCGAGTAGTTCTCCTAGCAATCCTATCCAAAATCCTTCAAATTCTCCAATTTTTCAACCATCATTAAACATCGAGTTAGCATAAAAAGAAGAATTTGAAGAAGCAAGAGCTGAAATAGAATCAGAAGAAACGATGCCAGACGAAGAAGAAAAACCTCAACCCATTGTTCCATGGGGAAGGAATACATGCCTGCTTGCTCTTGAACCCCCTATTCATGATCTACCAATGGGTTCCCACAAGAACTTTCCAAAATTCAAAGGTGACAACTCACAACCTCCTGAACAACACATTTTGCTTTCACGACATCATGTGGAATTCTTGGTGTCCATCATGAAGATGTTGCTGTAAGATTGTTCGTGGAGTCCCTCCAAGAAAAAGCAGCATAATGGTTCTACCTCCTACCTTCTTGATCCATCACTGGTTGGGATGACATCAAGGATACCTTCAAGGAAAGATTTAAATCAATTGAAGATTGTCAAGACCTCTTGGTGCGAGTTGGATCAAATGAGGAAAGGAAAAAGTGAATCGACGAGAGACTTCGTGGGTCATTTCGAAAGGTTGCTTCGTAGGATACTGGGAAGAAGATTCACCCTCTCGAGAACAATATCAAAAGATTCTTCATAAATTCTCAATCACCGGAGATATGATTTCTCCTATGATCAGTTCAACCAAGGAACATTGTAGAAGCATAAAGGAGGGCCATTGAATTGGATGATGATCTCATCATCTCTAGAAAGATCAAGAATCCATCAAAGGGCAAGGCCCAACACCTTGAAGATGAGATAACTAATCCATCGCTGCAAAATTTGGCGGATGAGATGGCCTCTTTAAAGAGGGAATTATTTGAACGATTTTCTTCTCGAGAGAAGCAATGAAATAAGATTGTAGGAGCACCCCAAATACTTGCCTTGGAGGCCCCACCCATGAATGTAAATTGCAGATTTCAAGAAAGTGAAGAAGATTTTGAACAAGAAAGTGAAGGTGGTGATTTCCTAGAAAGTGATGAGTTTGAGAATGATACACAAATCAGATTTTGTGAGTATTATGGAGGTTATGAAGAAGATGCATCTAGTTTCTCATGCGTAGTATTCACTCGTTCTCATTTTGAGAAAAGAACATCTCCCTCCACTACGATGTAAAAGAAAATAAGGTGCATGATCCTCCTGTGGCGACTACAAAAAATAAAATAATCAGTCGAGGATCTTCACTTCCATCCTCCATGAAGTCTGTATTGTTAGATCTTGATCCCGTAGCAAGTAAGAAGACTCCCATAATCCCAAGTAAGTCTTCTGATGTCTCTTCCAAGCCTAAATCTAAATCTGCTCCTGTAAAATCTAATACCTTGAAAGCTTCTAGTGTACCTTTCAAAATACCCTCCATTCCCCAAAAATCTACTCTAGCTTCCAAACTTGTCCTAAATCCAAAAGCACTCCCTTCACCCCCTTTGTCTACATCTGCTCCCTTTGACTTCATAGAATATGCAAACAAAGCCAAAGTGTAGATTACTGAAACTAAATATTTGCGGACTCATCCTGAACAATTTGAGAGGTTTGTCCTAGTATATCAAGAGTGGTAGTCTAACACCCAATGCTGTAACTTCTAGTTCCAAAGGCACACTACCAATCTCACCTACACCTCCCTCACAAAACATGATTTCTCTGAGTGCATCAAAGATTGATAAAGTTGAACCTTTCTACGTCTCCCTGCTTGTTGGAGAATATGTACTGAGTAATTGCATAATAGATTTTGGTGCCTCAGATAACATGATGCCTTTGAAGGTCGCTAAAGCTCTCAAACTCACCATGGCTCCACCCGGTGGCTCTTGTTACTCTTTGGAGTTGAAAAAGGTCCCACTTGTAGGGAAGGTCAAAGATGCACAAGTGTCTCTTGCCAAATTTCCAGGAAAGAAAATTTCAGCGATGATTTTGGTAGCCGATGTCCTGGCCTCATTCGGAATGTTGTTGAGTAGAAGTTTCTGTCGAGACTTGGGAGGTAAAATTCAGATGAATTGGTCATCCGCAACCATACCAATGAAGGGAGACATGGAGAAATTGCTTCCTGAGAAAAAGATGAGGTACACTGTGCAAAATTCCGAAGCCCAAAAGCTAACATTTTGTACCAAAATACCAGGTGGATGAATCACTTGGTGACAACAGAGGAGGGAGAGGATATCCCCATTTTGATAGGGCCAGACATGCCTTCCTAGAGAGATTTGGATTTTGAAGAAGCATTGAGGAGATTCAAGTTACAAGAGGGCAGCCCCGAATTGTTGGATGATGTAAACCATGAAGAAGAGGATATGGTTCTTGAAGATTTTCAAAAAGAAAAAACAGCTTATATGCTTATCTGTGATGAAGAAATTTTCTCATTCCCATTTGAAGATGAGGACTCCCTTGATCATGTCACCTAGGAAGAGACCAAGCCAGTCTACAATGATCCCTTGAGCAATGGGAAAGAACTATCTGTACAAGAACTGCTAAGAGCCGTGGAAGAAACAAAAGACCCTGAGATCAGTCTCGAGCTCTTGATGCAAGCCACAAATCTGTAAGACAAGCATGAAGCTAATTTGGAAGCCTTAACCAATGTGAAGGTTGGCCATATTGAAAAATATGATGGTACTCTAGAGCTAATGGTTGATGGATGCAATAACGAAATGGAGATATTTTCTTTCCCTTTTGAGGATGAAGATTCTTTCCATGATGAAGAAATCGAAGCAAGGAGTCTCGAAGCCTTTGAAGATGAAGCTCTTTTTGATGAAGGATCGATAGAGTGCAGTGATTCCCAAGATGATGGGGTAATCCCTCCAGATAGTTTCCTTGAGCTGCATTCCTCAAATGTGTACAAAGATGAGTTGCAGGAAACAATGAAGCATAACTCCGTGAAAGAAATTTTTGATGCAGTAGAATTTGTAGAAGATCCTAAGCTGATTCTTGATCTCTTCACTCATGCCATGGACATGCAAGACAAGTATGAGTTTTCCTCTGATCCTCCCATCAGGACTCAAACGCCTCACAGGGGAATAAAGATAAGGGATGATTCAAATGTTTCTCATGAAGAAGATGTCAATGAGCATAGACCCAAGAAAGAAATTAACTCAGAAGATTCAAGGAATTGGAATGAAAATCAGCATTGGGGTAGTGATGAGATGCTCTATGGAGAATCAAGCTATATTTATAAACATGGAAGGCAACTGACATGACGAAACTGATTTCAAAGAGCATGAAGGCAGTGGAATTTCCAAGCAAGGACCTGAGCATCAAGAAGATCACATGGAATCACTCCTACCAAGTACACAGATAATTGTGAAAGCACCTAGATTTCATAAGTAGTTGAGGAGGGAGGATACTTTCTGGAACCCGTCAATAGCTTCGCAGAACATCATCATTCAGTGTTGCCTCTTCAGGGGTAACTTTTGAGAAATAAAAAGTACTTCAGTGAAAGTAGGTTGTCACTCGCTTTGTACCATAGTTGACTAATAGGTGTTTTTCCCTTTCTATTGTGTGTGTTTCCCTTCTGTTGTGTGTTTCCTTTCTGTTGTTTTGTGTGTGTGTGTTTCCTTCTTCTAATCTTCCTTTCTAGAAGATGTGTATAAATACGTAGGGCCCAATGGATAAGACACTTTGGTCAAAATATTATATGGTCTAAACTTAAGATCTACGGATTCCCATGTCATGTCTTTGCTATGCTCATTCCATGTCATGTCCCCAAGCTAGAGCCAATTGTTTTCATGAAGATGTGCAATAGGGAAATTGATAATTTCGAGCATGACAACTATACCCAGATGTCGAAATTTTCATGTTTTATCATTCCCAGGAACCCCAAGCCAAATCCGTTAGTCTGATCACCCCCTATTTGATGTCATTTTTTTCCCTAGGTGATTTAGTAAAGTGCACAAATTCCACCTAGGTGATTTTAGGGAGTTCTAAAAAGATGCTATCTTCTGGCAGTATTGGGAAGGGCTATCGCTAGCCTTCCCAGGACTGGATTCAACCCCTTGGAGTAGAATGGAAGGGAAAAATTCAACATGGAGGTGAATGGAATACCTTATGACATCAAAGAAATTATTTTGGAAGGTTTAGAGAAGTTTTTCAAGACTTGGAGCAGTCTGAGTGAAAAACAGGGTTCATAAGCCTAAACAGTACACAGGCCTTAAACAACCGTTGGGCTTCAGAAGAAGATTTTGAGAGCTCTAAATGGAGTTAGAAGTAAAAAAACATATTTGGAAAGAGGATTCTAATACCTACATGATGGTGAAATAATATTTTTCACAACACCTTGGCATATGTGATTAGATGGAAGTTTTCTCGAGCACGGGGTGGAGTCCTAGATCAAAAATCCAATTTTTCGGAGATCATATGGTCGAATTAAGACATGAGACCTGTTATCACCAAATCACAGCACCCCTATGTTTATACAAGTGCATATACTTGAACTCATGGTGTGATTGGATAGCATGGGTGCTATCTCCAAGTTGTGGGACTCACTTGCTTGAGATAGACCTCCAGAGAAAGCTGGTCCTTGATCCTAAACTACCTGCCACAATCTACTCTAATGTAGGGTAAAATAATTGTTCTAATCTAACTTTCCAAGGGACCAAGGAGAGAAAATGCATAAAATGAAAGCCTACACTAAAGCGGTGATACACCAGAAAAGGAGGGTGTGTGAGAGTATCCTTCCAATGTGTGAGATAAAGAAGCAAGATGCACACTAGAGGGAGTGATGACAGTTCCCCACGATCCAGCAAAAATGCATTTTACAACAACATTTCAAACATACACAATGATAGTGGATCCCTACATGAACATAAAGTAGACACAGTATTCTTGTAATCAAGATTGAAGGGGCAAGAAGAATGCAAGAAAACACAGCAGGGGAAGATACATCCACAAACTTATATTTTATTGCTTCATGATATGCACAGTTCAATCTATTACAAGATAAGGGCCTGGATCACCATGCAAGGAGTCCACTACAAGGGCCTGTAGCACATTGGCTTCACAAAGCAATTTTGACAGAGCTTTGCTATCTAAAAACTCTTCCTTTACAATGAGCCCAACACTCCAATTTATAGAAAAAATGAGAAGAGAGAGAGAGGAAAATGAAAATCCCGAAATTTGTCCTTCCACCACTTGTAAGAGGCATTAAATGGAGTAAAATGATTGTATATTACTTGCAAAATGCTCCCCATACTGTCCTAGGTGCTATAGCAGAGAAAGAATGATGACCATGCCTCTTAATTACACTCCCAACTACCAAATAAAACATTGTTATGAACCCAGACACGTTTTATAAAAACATCCATCAATATCTCATAAAATATAGAATTTCTTGATTTCTATGCATTGGGCTTGGATCCATGATTCCAACGGTACCAATTTTGTGTGATTTCGTTGAGAAATGCAAAAGTTATGGCCTTTTGAGTGCGGGCAGCTATTTTGGGTCTGCCAGGCGTTTTCTGTCATTTGATGGGAATGAGCATCAACTAACTGGAGCTGAATATGTTTATTTTAATTAAATATATCTACCCTCTATGTGGCGTAGAGGACGTCATGCTCATTTCATAAAGTCTAATTTTGTGAAAATCGGAGCTCAGAGTCAAAAGTTATGGCCGTTTGAAGTTCATGGGTCAAATGTTGACTTTTCTTCTTTGCCTTCGGCCATTTCGGCTTTTCGCGTCCCATGCGTACTTTTTTCTGGCTGTCCCGGATGAATTCTCCGCATCAGCCGATTCGGGCTTCCTTGTCTCTTCTGCGGCTTTTTCACCTTTTTGCGTCCCACGCGTCCCTCGCGTACTTTTGTCTGGCTGTCCCGACGAAAATCTCTGAACTACCCGAAATGGACCATCTTGCGGCAAATCGGCCGATTCGCACCCCGCGTGTAATTTTTTCCGGCTGTCCCAAACCGCATGAAACAAAAAACTTGACAATTTTTCTTGCTTTTGGTCGTTTCGCCTTTTCGCATCCCCCTTGTACTTTTGTCCCAACTGTCCCGCGGACCGCCTGGGACAAAATTGTCCGACTTAGCTGATTTTCTTTGTATTTCACCCCAAACTAGGTACGACGAACCTCGGTACGACCCGTACTGGTACGACCAGAACCCTTCAGACCCGAAATTCTTTAAAACAACCCTACGACCTTATTTTTTGCATTTTTTCCCTTTTTCTAACTCGTTGGGATTTCTTCTTGGATGGGAGAGTTAGAGAGAAGCTGAGGGGGCCCCAAAAAACATGATTTCGGGCCTTGAATCAATCTACTTGCTCGGATTTGAATAATTTGATGCATCCTTGAGGGTGAATTTTGGATAACAAGACCCACATAATTGTATTTAAAATTCCATTTCCCGTCAGGATCATATAAAATTTCACCAATAAATTTCACTGGGATCTCAAT
The DNA here is from genome assembly GCA_018340775.1 of Taxus wallichiana var. yunnanensis. NCBI lineage: Eukaryota > Viridiplantae > Streptophyta > Pinopsida > Cupressales > Taxaceae > Taxus > Taxus wallichiana. The sequence goes on along the minus strand of CM031237.1, from coordinate 83,019,609 downwards.
TTATCTTCATTCTAAGTTACCCGCTTGAACATAGTTCAAGACTTAGTCATTTTTTCAAGAGGACGCATGTTAGCACCAAGATAATGGCAAGATTTCATGTCCCCGCGTCCCCGAGGTCGGGTAAATCACCCCTTGGAATTTTTCCCAGCCCCATGTGATCTCCGGGGCCCTCATATGACCTCCAGACTTGACAGATCAGCTCCCAGGTGCTTATTTGGAGCATGCCTTCCCTGCCGTTGGATCGGGTGCCACGTGTTAGCTCTAGGACCACCATGGAAACTGATGTCCCTTATGAACCTGAGGTGGGGGACATCATACCTTTAAAAATGTGCCCATCCCCCATAGGGAGTCTTCTAGACACTCACACGACCGTAGTTCAACCCCAGGTGCTTATTTGGAGCGTGCATTCCCTGCCGTCGGATCGGGCGCCACATGTCACCTCCAAGACCACTTTGTGGAAACTTATGTCCCTTATCAACCTTAGGTGGGGGACATAGGACAGGAAAATGCACCCATCCCCTACGAGGATTTTTTAGACACCCATGTGACCTCCTTTCAGCTCCCAGTGCTTCAAATCAACTTTTTCCTCCTTCATTCCCTGCCATTGGATCTAGTGCCACGTGTCGCCGTCTTGCTCATTGTGGAAATTGATGTCCCTCACGTCCCTGAGGTTAGGGACATCAAGCATGGAAAAATTCACCCAAGCCCTACCTGTGCATATCTTTTTGAAATTTTTCCAAGTGCCGCTTTTTCCCGCTTCTAACTTCTAACAGTTATATGTGCACTTCATTCCTCCATACTCTTCTGCAACATTCTTCCATCACTCCACCATTGAAAATTCTCAGACCAGATAAAAAAAGGAAATGAAATACCTTTCCCATGGTGATGCACAAGTCTGAGAAGGAATCCTCATCAAGCTAAGGAGAAACTAAGAATAACAAAGAAGAGAACAACAAAATCCCCATAGCTAAAAAATGGAAATCTAAACAAATCTTGCAAACCAGTGCACAAATCAATGAACCATTTTTCTATTCATTACTCTGTCCAAGACCATAAAAATACACCATCAAACTCCCCATGTGCGTGCAGAGCATCCACAACAAAGAAATCTCCTTTTTGGCTCAACGAAGAAAGAAGTGGGATTTCCCGTCAAACCGGCTTCTGGATTGAAGTAAGATCACACGTGAAACACCAGAAGAAAAATCCCACATCAAAAATATGATTTTATTTGCAAACGGAGGAGAAAACCACACCTGCAATTTTGAGGTCCCTTAATGGTCGCGTGCACGGAAGCAATCGCTAGGTCTAAAAATAAAAAGTTTAAAATATCCTATATTTTTAAGCGTGCGGGCCCAAAATTTCAGAGGGGTGATATTGGGTGAAAACCCATATCAAAAATTTTTATTCCACGTCAATCCGACCCCCAGAGGCCAACTTTCTAAAAATATCAAGTCTACTACATAGGAACTACTATTTCGGGAAAGTCATCAACAAAAGAGCCTCCGAAGGAGATCAAGACATTGGAGGTACACTATAACTGAGAATTCACCAGAATGGAAATTTTTGGCACTTACTAAAAATAGCAAGTGGGCCCTCGAGAACTTGCTAAAAATAGAAAGTTGATCCAGAAGCAACAAGGAACACAAACAGAAAGAGGAAAACTGAACCACATCATTTAGTTGAAGATCAGGGATTTGATTTCTCATACTTACTAAAAATAGCAAGTTTATTTTTATAAGGGAGATATGAAGCATAGTTCTTCTTCTTCTTCTTCCAACATTAAATGACATGGTCAAAATTTAAATTAAAAAATTATTCCAAGTTGGATTTATCTACCCCATCTAAGACATTCAATGGGTCTCATCACTTGTGATAGTACATAAAAAATGGAAAGTGGATTTTTTTTTAACTATAGAGAGCTTTATAAAACCACCTTGAGAGAATATTTTCCCTTACCATTTATTGACCAAGTCATATATAACCTAGTAGGAATGAAGATCTTATATTTTCCAGATGGATTTAGTGGTTACAACCAAAGAAGAGTGGTTGCAAAAGACCAATAGAAAATTACATTCACTTGTCCTTGGGAACATTGGCATATAGAATATTTCCCTTTGGTTTGTGTTATGCACTAGTTACTTTTCAAATAGCTATCTTGGCCATTTTTTCTTATTTAACTATTGATTGCATACAAGTATATATGGAAAATTTCATAGAGTATGGGAACTCTTTTGAAGGATCCTTGAAAAACTTAGAAAAATTATTAACAAGGTGTGAATAAAACAACTTATATTTTAGTCATGAAAAGTGTGTTACGATGATGGATGAAAGGATATTCCTTGGGAATAATATTTCAGCCCATCGGATAAAAGTGGATCAGATGAAAATTGAAGTAATTTCTAATTTCTTGCACCCAAAAATTAGACAGATGTTAGAATCTTTCTTTGCCATGTAGTGTATTATAGATTCTTCATCATGAATTTTAGTAAATTTTTTCTCCCATGTTTTCCTTGCTAGTAAAATATAGTGAGTTCATTTGGGATGAAAAATCTCAAGAATCCTTTAAACTGATCAATGAGAAATTAACTTCATCCCTAGTGTTAAGAGGATCTAATTGGAAGGAACCCTTCCACATTCACACTAATGCTTCTAACACTATTATATGGGAAACATTCAGAAAAAATGATGAATAAGGAGATATGTATGGTATTTATTACATAAGCAAAAACCTCACTCGCATGAGAAGAGCTATAATGATACTAAGAAATTATTTTTAGTTGTTGTTTATGCCATTAATAAAAAATTTCTCTATATTATAGGGTATAATACATTTGTGTATATTGACCATGCACTTATGAGGTACTTAAATAACAAACATGCACTACGAGGTAAGGTCATTAGGTGGTTACTCCTTTTACAAGAATTCAATATTACCATTATTTATAATTTAGGAATATCTAACTTGGTTTTGATTTTTTTCAAGGATAAAGAAACCTAGAAAGCTAGAGCACCCTATTGATGAAGTTTTTCATATCTATAAATTCACCATGATTTGCTGATATTGCAAACTATTAGGAAACACAAAAGTATCCTAAAATTTTCACAAACAAACAGAGGGAACAACTAATTAAATGAATTGTCACTATTAAATGGTTAAATGATATTGTGTATAAGTGTGGAACTGACTTGGTGTTAGGTAGCATGTTAGAGAAGATGAGGTATATGACATTATAAGAGCATGTCATAACAAACTTGTAGTAGGTCATTACTTAGCAAAAATAATTGTTGATAAAATCCTTAGGTCTAGATATTATTGGAATTATCTTCACAAGAGTGTCAAGAAATATAGTTGGAATTGTGATGCGTGAAAAAGGAAGGGAAGATCCACTTTATCTATTGAAATGCCTCTCCAATCTCAATTGGTTCATGAAACTTTTGAGAAGTGGTGGTTAGATTTCATTAGACCCATAACTCCACCTTCGAAGGAAAATAAGTTACTATGGTTTGCACGGATTATGTAACTTAATGGGATGAAGTTCAGAATATACCCTAAGCTAGAGAAGAATCAATGGTAAAATTCTTGTATGACCAAATCATACACAATTTTGGAGCACCAAAGAGTATAGTTTTTGACCAAGGACCTCAGTTTACATCAAATACGATGAAATATTTTGTTGATATTTAATAGAAAAACCATATAAAGTCATCTCCACACCACGTTAAAGCTAATGGAAATGTGGAAGTAACCAATAGAGAACTAGAAAATGTCATAATTAAAAAATAGACACGGGAGACAAAATTTTGTATGTTACGAGAGGCACTTTAGGAATACAACACTACTTGGAAAACTACGACTGATTTCTCCCCATGTGAATTAGTATATGGGAAATATCCCTCATTTGTCATTGAGTTTGAACTGCAGACACTAAGGAGAACCATTTATATTGGGATAGAGTTAGATGAGACACAAAAATAGAGAGTACTCAAACTAAATGTGCTTGATGAAATGAGGATTGAGGAACTACATAGGACTAAGCTACTAAAATTTTAGAGAAGATAATGCCATGATTTTAAAATGAAAATAAGGAATCTCAAAGAATAATATTATGCCTTGTTGTTTGATTCTAAATAAAAGGATTTTATAGGAAAATTTATAACTAGATGGCTAGGTCCATATGAAATTAAAAGTCTTTTGACAATGGATCAGCTCAACTACTTCTCATAGATGGAAACTCTAAAAAGTATTTTGGTCAATGGACATAGATTGAAGGTATTTCATAATCCATTGTATAAAAAATATTTTCTCTGTATATGTAATCTAAAGGAGAGCTTAACTATGAGGAATAACATAGTTCTACCCGCATTGAAAACATTTGAAACAAATGAAGGACGATAAAAAGAGAAGAATTGAAAATGAGTAATGGTGGTTCTTCTCTTTAAAATATATTTAAATAATTAAAATAAAAATTAATAATAAATAAAGTGGAAAATAAGAAATGCTGGCTTTCTAACAACACATGAAATAAAACATAAAGTGTGACTTATTAATTGGTAAACAATTTAACTGAATTTTATTGTGTAGGATACATGGAGTGGGATATTCAAGCTATATCACTATTAAAGGTAGAGTTTTCAATCTCTATGTATAATATTATTAAAAATTTGAAGATACCATGATTATTAAAATAATTTGGGACCATTTTTAAAATTAAGTATCATAAAGGTTTTTACACATTCCTCACTTCAAATTATTGTATTGAATGGGGAAAATAGTCTTTAACATGTGCGGAAAGGTTGATGAAATGATAAGTCTCGCATTAAGTATCATGTTGGCCTTATACTTGATCAAGTTTTGAAGGGTATAAATTAATCTTCTTCTCTCCAACTTAGCATACACCTCTAAAGTAGTAGGAAGTCAACCCCTTCTTTAGAATGTCCTAAAAAACCCATGCTTTGGATTGTTCTTAGAAACTATACTTTCGAATATTTTGAATATTTTTGTTTCAAATTTGTTTGAGTTTTCACTGCTAAAAAAGTGACACAAGAAGTAATTCAAGGCATATTATCCTTCAATCCTAGTCCAAGATACACAATTAGTGGTAGTTTTTAAGAATTGAGGATGTTTTAAGTTCATAAAAATTTCAAAGGATACAAAGTTTCAATCATTTTGGAATTCCTAAAAAAAAATGTAAAAGTGTTTTCAAAGGTAAGGAAAACACAATTCCTATTAGTATTAAAATTATCAAGTAAGATATCTGGAATTCCTTATGAAGGAATGTAAATTGGAGGAAGGTGCACTTTTAAGGATATAATTCAATATTTTCTTGACGAAAGATGGCCCAAACACGAAATATCCTTCAACAAGTAAAAATTTATAAAATGCATCAAGAGAGACAAAATTCTATAAGCTGTATATGAATTTTGTATTTTAGGTAGTCAAGTACTTAAATTGTGATGGTGAATACAAAATTTTGGGTTATGATACAATGAGTATTTTAATTCATCTCCTTCATGGTTTACAAAAAACAAGGGCATTGAATGAAATTTCCTAGAATTTTGTATAAAAGTGTCCAAAATAAGAACAAGAGATACAAATAAAATGGAGGTCCAATCCTACATCAAGGAATTATTCAATTAATACATCAAAATTATATTATAAAGAAAAACGGTAAGAGATTATGGGATACTTTATTTAAAAAGTTGGATACAAAGTATAAAAAAGAATATATACTCTCTTTCCTCCATTATCACACCAATGTCGAGACCTGTAGTAACTCCATGGCTAACCCATCATAAAAAAACATCCTAGAGTGTCAAGATCCATGCGCACACTTTGAAGATTTCAACGATGAAGTCTAAGCGAGTAGATAAGACGAAAAAATGATTGAAATGGATAGGAGAAATATCCTTTGTTTCTTTAGCATGAAGAAGGAGAATCATCCTTCGGGAAGATGTAGAACTTGAGGAATTCACTAATATTTTAGGAAGCATAAATTTAGCAATATAAGAAGGCGTAGAGAATGAACAAATAGTACCTAAGGAAATCAAAGAGTTAATAGAATAAGAAATTGTTGAATTAATGACACAAGATTCTATCCCAAAAATACAAAGGTAAATCCACAGTACTTGAATAAGAGGAACCAAAATACCCTGCTTCAATAGGGAAGAATATTGAGGAAGAGAAAATACAACAAGCACTACTATTTTTAAGACAAGATGAAGTTATTAAGTAACAACAATAATAATTGATATTCCTTATAGAAAAGGTATAACCCAAAGAAAATCTCATTTATTTGTTGCAAATATCAATAGAGGAACTTAAATTTCAATGCAAAGAAAAAATTAAAATAGTTGTTTCTAGCACTAAATGTGAAGTTAATCAGGAATTCCAAAGATCATTAGGTTATGATGAAGTCAAAAATGTCTGGGAAAACATATGTAATAATTTAGAAAAATTAAATCCTCAAAATAAAAAGTTGAAAAATCAGTTAGAAGAAGAAAGAAAACAACAACACACATTGAAAAAGAAAAATAAAAAATACAAAGATATCTTGCAAAATTCTTGTGTTATAGGAGAAAAATTTCATACTTGTATAGAACCTTCCTCAAAGACATAAAATCTATTTCTACAAGAGTTTTTAGATGAAAGTTATCAAGAATTTCATGTGATTTTCCTTCTTAGTCAAATAATGAAATAGATTTCTTAGATTCTTTTACCAAAAATTCCCCTTACTATAAGAACCTAATGTGTGAATTCCACATATGCAATATTTATTTAAGCAACATGTCGATTTTCTAATCAATTTGTATGTGGCATAATCCTAGCTGATATTTTTCTCATCCACTATATAGAATAAAAAAGCCTTAGATAAAAGTACCAATGAATACTTCGACAAAGTGAAAAAAGAAGGCCTATGCATGAGACCTCAATACCTAAAACCTGATGAAAAGTTCAAAGAATTTAGGTTTTGGATTACTAGCCAAAAATTCAAGAACATCATATACAAATAAATATGAGAATTTCAAGTGTCCAAAAAAAATTCTCTACAAGTAGAAGTTCTAAAGGTAATGATAACCTGCAAAAATAGATGTGATACTTTGATCATTCCTTTTAAAATTAGAGAAGTACTCTCTCAACTAAATATCAAGTGGTCTATGAGAATAGATATGGTAGTATCAAATATGATTTTAGTAATCTATCAAACTCATGGATGTAAATTGATTGGAATGAGGTTAAGGCCACAACATATTATTTGTCGTATGACCTCAAGGAAGGAATCATCTATATAGGAAACCAAAGAGTGTTTATAAATGGGAACAAAATTATGAAAAGAATGATGGATTTTTCGCCTCAAATTAAAAACTTGTGAACATCATAATATTTTTTTTATTTAAGTAAATTCGTGAAAGACAATATCCTTTATCCATACTATGTGAAATGATTTGTAAGAGGACTTGCAAACAAGTAAGTATGGGGAGAATGATGTGACCATTGTTATCAAATATTAATACATTATTATTCTTTCCCTCGTATCATCCCCAAAATTTCTCGAAGGTTCCCCTTACCCGACGGTTCCCCTAAAAATTGTTCGGACTATTGCATTTATACCTTGTAACATTAATTATAAAATCAAGGCAAAGCATTTAATATTTTATCATAACATCCTTTCACTTTGGTATCAGAGCGCTTCATCTATTCCCCTCGGACCTATGAAGAAATCTACAACGTTTTACAAATTTATGAAGCGATATTCTTTCCCTAGTAACATTCAACCTATTATCTGACGTTACATGTGCAACACACATTTTTCCTCCTCTTACACGAACCGACATGAGCACCTATGTGGAGTATCAAATCTTATTTAATGGTTTTCTATGTACTTTATTATTGCTAGAAATAATACATGTTTTTTTCCTAACATAACTTCTTTCGTGACGTGAAAGGATTCATTAGACCTGCTTCAATTGATTGGAATTTTCCTATTACATGACAACTTTTTCTGTCCCCTTACATTTTTCTATTACTTTAATTACATTTAATTATTTCTCGACTAATAATTTCTACACACCCTTAGAGTAGTCGAGAATCAATTTAACAGTTTAATTTATTGATTTCGTTTAATCTTTCTTATTTAAGTTCCCATTACATTTATTTAAATATCCCCTAAATTGAATCTTAATTTATTTCGCTAAGAACAATACCCATATCCACATTTATTTATTTATCTATACTTTTAACCTTAATCCATTTAACCCCTTTAAATAATTTATTTAAATACACTTGTACAATATTCATTTAATTTAATCCATAATCACAATGCCAATTAATTATTTATCGACCCCTAATGGAAAGGTCACAACACAACCTAACCCACTAGTTAGGACATCCTAGGTGACCCCATTAGTCAAAACACATACCCTTAATTTTAAAATACCCATTCCCATCAAATTACCCACAACTTAAAAATGTAGGGTCAAATCCCCACCTTTAGATAAATCAATGGGAGCCCTTAGATCTAGGGTTGACTAAAAATCCCTAAGTTCTCTTTGTCTTTCCATTTTATTCCTTTTGTTTCCCTAATCCTACTCATTTGCACATTTAGATTATGAAGGTTTGGGAAGATGAAGGCCATGCAGGAACAGGGAATCCATGGAGTTTTTTCTCTCTAGATCTAAAATGATGGAAATATTTCTTTCAAATACTTCCTTGTATTTTTAGCTTTACCTTTCTAAGGTATGCGATAAAATGGTTGTATTTACTTATTCTACTTCCATATTGTTCTAGTTCGGATGAATATACACACACACACACACACACACACACACACACATGTATAGATATATATATATATATATACATACATGCATATATATATATATATATATACATGCATATATATATATATATATATATACATCTATACATATATGCATGTATGCATGTATGTATATATATCTATACATATATGTTTATTATGTATAGATATATAATGAAAACCATATTGTAGCATTGTTTTATTATGTTGGGGTTGTTTTCTCTATGCTAGTCATTGTTTTAATGTGCCGGGGTTTGAGTTTTGGGAGGGGGCCACAACCCTCCCAAGCCACCTTTGTTATATATTGTAGCATTGCTTTATTATGTTGGCATTGTTTTCAATATGTTGGCCATTGTTTTAATGTGCTACGGTTTGATTTTTGGGAGGGGGCACCATCCTCCCTAGCCCACTATTATTAATTATTTTAATATGTGGGGAGGCACCGCCTCCACCCCCACAAATTATTTTTTATATAAGTATGAAAAACCTGTGGTGGCGGTCGATGGGGTTCGGCCCCTCCCCACTTAATATGTTTTTTTCTAATAATATAAAACATTTCACGGGGCTGGTCACCCTAATGCATTAAATATATATTTTTATTTATATAAATTTTGAATAGTGGGTGGGGGCATCCACCCCTTCCCCATATTAGCTATATCTTGTAATTTATATAAAATTTAAATAGTGGGTGGGGCACCCCGTCAATCCTCGCCCCCTGCTCTCTCCCCTACATTTTTTTTTGTTAAACTCTTTCAATATGCATAACTAGAATCTAATTTAATTTTATACATTATCATTATTTTTCAATATTTTATTTAAAATTTAATATAAATATATCAAAATATATATGTATATTTATAGATATAAATATTTAAATATATTTGTTTGTATAAATATGTATATAAATTTATATAAAAATATATTTATATATCTCCTTTTGTTTATCAGTCAACATTTATACTATCTAATTGTGTATATAAGTGTATGCACACACACGTGCGCGCGCACACACATGCACACACATGTATATATATGTATGTATAGAGAGATGGTCTAATTGTTTGTAAAGAGTTGCACAAGTGGAAGAAAATAGATTTCTTTCTCGATCAAAAGTGAAACTACTTGCATACTTTTTGTTTTTATTTTATAAATATTGATTGAAGTATATCAAGAATAGTAAAATTATCCACACGCACACCAATTTTAAAAGGGAACTAAGTCTAAACAACAACCATATGTACTTTTTTTTACAAACATGAGGAATTACAAGAACATTTTCAATCTAAACTATGTTAAAATACAATCTTTTAGAACCAATTTGCATATTCAAATGAGGCAATGTTTTAACTAGATGGAACTTTCCAATGCCTTTCTTTCAACATATATATACATTGCATGACTTGATAAATCATTTATAAGAAGCTCAACCTTACAATACTAAAATAGGAAGCCCTCCACACCAAGGTGGAGACAACATGATTATTTTTACAAAATATCTCTCGTCTTTGTCTTCTACACAATGTAACTCTATCCAAGGCATCAACTTTGAGCTCCTTCTTTTCTTCATCTCCAAATCACAACAACAAGGAAGGGAGCATAGGCAACACTCACCTCCCAACCTTATTCCAATGAGAAGGTGAAGCCAACCTTCTCATTGGCCCTCAAGCCCCAACAATGGAGAAATAGGGAATGTTTACAACCATGAAAACTCTTCACATAGGCTTCAACAATACATACATTCACACCAACAAAACTAGCAACACATACAATGAAGGCAACACATATACAACCAAGATAAAGTATACAACCATTATCAACACATAAGCTCAAATATAGAGCTAAAGGAGAAGAGAAATATGGGAACCACCTCCTTTTACCTCCCAAGTGAAATAGGGGTCCACCCAATAACCTCCAAGTGCACATCACAAACACTCAAAATATCCTTATCTCTCCCCATTTCAAAATATACAAAATGTAGCAATATTTTCTTTTCTCTCCCCATAGGTGGAACACCCTACTCACACTCCCTCCACAATACCTCACAACTCCCTTTTCCTTCTCCCCACACCTTCCTTAAGGTCAAAATCTACCCAATCCCATGCAAGAATACATACACCCATTCACATTTCAACACAACACACAAACAAGGAAAATAAAATGCAAGGTATAGACCCTACCTTGCCATTGAAAACACCTTCAATATTCAAGCCAAAAAATTAATATTCTTCCAAGTCCAAGCCAATTCCAAAATCAAGATCCCAAGTTCCAAAACAAGTAACCAAACAAAATCACCAAAATATGCAAGTGTGTAACCAAACCAAGTAACCCCAAAAATTCAAAATAACTCAAATAAATAGAAAATGTGGAGAGGATGGTGAGGTGGCTCCATGTAGGATGCCACATCACTACTCCTCCAATCCACCTCCCAAGTCAAACACAAAGACCAAGACTCATAAATGGGTAAGGTGAGGATATGAAAAATTTCATTCAACACACAAACATCCACTCCATACTTCCAAGGACACAATTAAGAGGGTTTGTAAGAAAGTGCAATTAATTACCTCTTTTCCCTTCAAAACACATAATGAGGGCTAATTTTACCCCTCACTTCATAGGTATGGTTGGTAGGAAGGTTTAAGAGGTATGAGACAAGTTTAACTTGTCCCACAAGCCTTTAAAAGTGGGCTCCAAGATCAAATTATAGATTTAAGGGATGTTTTTGAGTACACAACTCAAAATCAAAAGAAATCCATCTAAAATCAATAAGATAACAAGGAATATCTACCACATTAAATGCCCCTTTGTCACATCCCAACTTAGCATAATCAACATGATTAATTAACTAAACAAGAGCACATTAATTAAGCAATAATAAAGTGAGAATACATTACAATTAAAGAAATCACATACACAACAAAATAAATAAAATAAAATAAGGAAAGAAACATAAAAATCATGGCCAAATATGAGGTCACACTCCTTGGGGACCTCCTAAAAGACTAAACGATAAAACTATAATATTCCTTGTTGTAAACATCTGATATTCTTCCATGGTTAGTCTCCTAGCATCTTCTTTATTGTGATATAATTTCCTACAACAACCAAAACAATACCCCTTCAGCCTCAAGGCCATATCAATTACATCAAGCAATAAAACACATACATATCTATCAATTAACATCATCATATAACATAGCTAAATCATCATCAAGGTTAAGAAATTCTATCAATTGTTTACAATTTCTAAACATTTCAATTCTACCATTTTACCAACATCAATGAGATCGCAAGAATAGCCTAATCATCTAAACATAATCAATACATCAAGAATCCAAAGTGTCAGTATATAACAAAGTAATAACACTAGATCATCATCAATTCCGTGACTAGTCCATACAATCCACAATATGAGTCACAACATATCGATAATCAAAATGTCCATATTATCTATCAACATGCTAACAAAAATATAATAATAATGTCCATGTCTCTAATAAAAAATAATCAAAATCATAGTAAAATAAGTGTCAAAGAGGAGTGGGTACTAGAGATCACTACCTTGTTGGTGTCATTGATGATGTGTATCTATTCATTGCACTAGACGACATCTAGTTATTTATTATTCTTGAAATTCAAATTTTTAATTCTTAAAATGTTTATTGTCTCTAGAGAGACAAAAATGATACTCATCTCTATGGAGAAAAAAATGTTATTTTCTCTTAAGAGACAAAATATGCATTAATCTATATTGTCTCAGGAGAGACAATAATTAGACACACTGCTTGAGACAAAATAAAATTAATTTTATCATCTCTATTCGAGATGATTTGGTAAAGTATTGTCTCTAATATTGACTCAAAACAACCCCCTTGTATGCATGGTTTTATTACCTAAAAATGTATCTAAGTGCGTGATTTTGTGTGTACAAGATCCTATTCTTAGATATGGGATCATTTTGTAACAACCATATTTCCTTGATTCTTATCATAGATTACACACTTGTTATCATCAAAAACCATCTTATAGTTCTTTGCACATAGTTGTCTAACACTCAAAAATTATGTTTTATCTTGGGAGTATAATAAATATCATTAACACATTTACTACCTTCTCTAGTGCTAAACTTCGTTCTTGATTTTGCTATAACCTCCAAAGATTTTTCATCACCAAGTTTTATCTATTGTAATATCAAAAATATTTCATGTTTACTAAGTCTAATCTAATATTTTAGAAAGATCGATGAAATCCATTATCAAATATTGGGAAATGAGTGGAGAAAATTGATCAAACCACTAACCAATGTGGAACCCTTAAATACGTTAAACTATGTAAAGAAATAGAAGATAATAAATTTTAAAATAAATATTTATTGGTGTTTTTCAACAAAAGATGATAAATAATAAATTCCAATAAATAATAAAATATAATTTCTTAAAATTGAAAAAATGATAAACTAAAATTACAAGTGTTCTCTATACATACATTTTTACTTTTATGATAAAAATGAGAAGTAAAAACCATAACAAGATTGAAAAATTCCTATTTCATATGAGAGCATGAAACTTTCTATTATCTCATACTAGTTGATGAAAAACACAAATTAAAATTTCCTTAAAATAACCTAAATAAACCAAAGTGTAATTCTTCTACGTGAAAAATAATATTTTTGTATTTTTTATTTGGAATGTGAGCTTAACTACTTTTAATTTGTGAGTCCCACATCATTTACTTATGAAACTATCATTCTATACTCAAATATAGATTGCATAAAGGTTGGGAGAAATATAGAACACAAATAATTTACATGTGTAACTACTTTATAAACTCAAACCAAGAAGTAACTGAATATCCTTAAGCATGGTACCTCAAATATATATATAGCAAATTAAATGTTTATTATAATAATATCATAAACTTTAATGATGTTTATGGATCATTTTTATTAGATTAGGTAAAAAACAAGGATAGGCTCCCGAGAGGCCATACAAAAGAGATTACATAGTGAGAGACTAAATGAAGAAGAAAATGAGAGACCTCTACCAATGGTCGGAAGAAACAAATGAAACCGATGAAAGACAAGCCAAAAAGTGATTCAAGGAAACTTGACTCAAGCCAAGCACTAAGATACACTATTGTTCACTCCTTTAGAGAAACTACGTGTTACATAATGATTTTTGTGGTGGACCTTCGTCCAAGCCACATCATCAGCCATGGGAGGAGAGGAAACCAAAGAATGTTTCAAATCGGACCCAAGGAATACTTCAATCTTCCCCTTAACTAAATCAATGACCCACTTCAAATCGGCGGGATTAGATGTGCAAAATTCCTTCAACAACCCCCACCCGAGGTTCATTAATAATAACCTCAACTGGTTCAATGTGGGATTAAAAAAATGGTCTCCCACCCAAGCAACCGGTCCACCATGTTGCTACTACCAGCTCCACCCGTCAACTTTGAAACTCCCCCATCAATGCAGGTTTGAACATAATCCCTACTCATTGTTGTAAACTAAAAATCAATACATGAAGTAAACACAACAAAAGACAAAGCCTCCGCACGATCAAGAGCCACCCCGGGTGAGACACGTCCACCTAAAGCCAAGTGTCCTTCCTTAATTTGCATCACGGGAGTCTTTGCCACAAACTCCTTAGTTTCCTTTTCCTCCATGTCTAAATCCTCTAGCCCATCCTCCTCTCCAGATGATTCTTTGACCTCATCACCCGCTGGAGATAGTTGAATTTTACGGGCGTCTCAATAGGTCCACAAAAATCACTCATCTCATATCTAACCATTCTACACTTACTACAGAATATCTTGGAGCTTTCAACCTCAATAACTTGTTCCAATTTTCTAGCAGGGGAATGTAAGAAGATTCGCTTAGCAATTTTGAACCCTAGAGGTATATTAATACATAGCCTAGTAAAAACTAGTTTGGTTCTCATTTTGGTAGTGGGATCCATGGCAATAAGTAGACCCATTTATCTAGAAATCCCCAAACAAACCTTAGGTTCCCGAGAATTCCAATGGTAGCCTGGAAGCCGAATCTAGATTGAGAGAGTATTGAAACAAAAATCATGGGGAATTCAAGGCTCCCATTGGTGGAAAGTGAAGGCCGCAGTAAAAAAAAACCAAGTACTTTGGTTGAGAACTTTTGTATTTCTAGCTTGGAAGGGAAGAAAAAATGAAACCTTCACCTTCCAAGGCTCTAACTTCAACCTTGCAACACCATTTTCTCCTGCTCCATTCTCTTAGCACATAAATATTTGGTCACATGACCCCTCAAAACTATGCACTATAGCAAATCGAAATATTTCTTTGGCCATGTCCATGATGAATTTCAGAATATCTAGCAATGGCTCCTCATTCTTCCATAGAGGAGAGAGCTTCACAGGCTCCCGGTTCGCTTCTCTGAATAGTTTAGCTTCCCAGGTGTTGGTCCCTTTTCCTACGAAAACTCCCCTCCATTCCCTACTCTATTCGATGTTTTCGGATCTTCAACTGTTTATCAATCTTTAAATTAATTAATGCAACATTAAATTTTTATGGAAAAAAATAAACTTATAAGAAATAATGAAATTGATTAGTCCATCTATTATCCAAAATTAAATAAAATTTTTACAACTATAAAATTATTAGAAAAACAAACCACATCCATATAAAATTTATCTCAATTTACATATTTTATAATAGTTGTTATGCAAAAGGCATTTAACAATTGGATTGAGGATTGTTGATTCTTATAGTAGTTAGGGAATGAAGGGCTAGGATGTTGTTTGAACATATTACGTTGAAATATGATGGTTAATACGTTTTTACTACCAGTATTGTGAAGCGGTTTTTTTTTCTTCCGGTGGCGGCAAAGACATCACACCAAAGACGTTGATGATTGGACAATTTTTTGAAGTGGGCACAATCGGTGACCAATGTAACAATGTATCCACCCATAACTTTGGCCATTTTCAATGAGATGCACTAGCCTAACAATACAAATAAGAGGAAAATCAATGCCACCTATCGAGCTGCAAACATTTGAACTGGGGAGGTAATATCAACAAGGATGACAATGAATTGCCTCCTTTGGGTGAATTGACTCCAATACATGTTATATGAACCATAAAAAAAAATTTAATTAAATATTGGAAATGTTTCCGCACTGATGGGCATTACTTCAGTATTCATGATCTTTGTCATTATCTATTTGGCAGCTTTAGAAATTAATGGTGATTATCTCATTCAAAAGTATAGTTACTTTTGTTTGTGGAAGACACAAAGTGCTTCAAAGCATAAATTTTATAGGGTCTCTTTGAGTTTTTGCTTGTGGGTTGTACTTCCATATAACTAATAATTTCTATTAATGTTTTATCATAAAAATATTTGTTAGTCTTCATGCAAGAATTTTTTTATATACTCTTTCAAATACACGCACACATGTGAGACATTAACTCGGGTTCCAAATATTTTCTTAAATACGTGTTGCTTGCTAATTGGTGTGTTTTTCCGAAATTTATTTGCTACATTTTAAATCATCAATAACTATTGCTCATGCAATTCACTTCACTCGTACACCTTCCCTTTTCCCTCACTTTAATGTGTCCCCTCCCAAGTAAGGGCTTGTCACTTGCGGTTACCATTCGAAATATATGAACAACTGAAATGTCTCTCTAAAAGGAAACAAGGATCATTCCTTGAAGGAGTGAATGATGAATAATTGGAAGGAATTCAGGTGCACTGAATAGTTGCACTTTAAAAAGTGTAGGAGTTGTGAGATTAAAGCAAACAAACTTTTTAAAGCAATGTACATGTATATGAGAGTTCAAGATTAAAAAATGGAGTAGAATGGTTTGGATTGGCCTAGGCTTATCATAGATCAAAGGAGGTGAGTACAAATAGGGGAATGAATGTGTAACTCCCATGTAAGAGAATATTCCTCCATAATGGAGAAGAGGAGTTACTTTCCCAAATGGGAATGTAACTCCTATGACACACTTACATATATGACATCAACTGTGAGAGAATTTTTCATAAATAAGATGACACCTAGATCCATGTCCACCTAAGTGAGATGACTCACCCGGTGAGGTGGAATAACACTAAATAAGTGAAGAAAAATACCACCTACACCAACACCCCCTTCATCATAACTTAGGATGAGGCAGCAAGTCAAAAATGAGAAATGGATCCTAGCACAAAGGCTCATGAGGTACCCATGTATAAGAAACTCTCAAAAAGTGGAGTAAAAGGAGAAAACCCAGTGGGAAAAAACTCCCCGAGAAAGAGAGACAAGTCCACTCTCTAATCTAAGAAATATTCCAAAGATGGGTCCCGACCATGAGGCGAGCACTAAAAGATACCATGTAGAAAGAATCAATCTCTCTAAAGAAAAAGAAGAGAGAAGAAGAGGGAGACGAGAGGAATGCGAGAAGATTTCATGGATGGATTTGAACTCTACAGCTCTAGGAAGTCTCTGAAAAATTTCGATGACGAGATCCTCTACCCTTTGAAGAAGAGCCATCTGCATTGAACTATGTGCCTGCCCTTAGGAAGGACATAAATGACATGTTGGAAGTCCACCCACTCCGTGAAGGAAATTAAGGGCAGCAGCACAAAGAACTATGAGTCTGGTCCACGAAAGTGTGACATTGGTCTAGGAAGTGAGTGTGAAGGAAATGTCACAAGTGCACAATTGTTAGAGTGTGAAGAGTGAACACCCACAGAAAGGATGTCCAAGTGATGTGAAGGTAACAGAACCCCATAATAGAAAATGGATCCACAAGCAAGGGTGGATCAATGAAGGTCTCCAAAAAGTGGAAGTGGTAAGAGTCCCAGAAGGGGCACTCCCAACAATGGAGATAATGAACTCCTCTGAAATACTGTAGATGGATGATGAACTTGTAGTACATCACAAGTGTAATCTATGAAAAGACGACCAAGGTTAGGTAGATACTCATCCCAATGAGGGGGCTCAACAAATAGAAGAGTGATGTCAGATAGGTATGAGTCATCCAATGAAGGTAGAGGAGTGAAAGGGGCCTCACACACTAAAGGTGGAAAAGAGGCGGGTGTGATGACTGTATGAGGCCTAGTAGGAAACTACTCGATTAGTGTCCCTCTTACCCATTCGTGCTTAGGTAAACTTTTGGGGCACGTTTGCGTCACCAACTATCCCCTTGGGATATTATCCAATCTGTGATTTAATCACCTATCTCTAAATTTAATTCATTTCATCATATCTTGCCCATGGGTAATTAAATAATTAAATATTTAATTACGCTTCTTCCCATGCATCTTAATCACTTATCTACCCCAAATTTATTTTACCCATGTACCACATCTATTCTTAATCTTCCCTAAGCGGGATATTTTCCCGTAGTCGGATAAGCCTTTTCTTTCTCGAATCAATCAATTAAGGCACCTCGGGAGTCTTTTCCGCGATCGGCGCCGACCCATATGGTCGGCGCCGATTTTCTAGGAGCGGCGCCGATTATAAAAGCAAGCCCAGAACTCAGTTCTAGGGACGGAAAAGAGCGAAGAGACCGAAAAGAGGCGAACGAGTGAAAGGAAGCACTTACGCACGAACAGAGAGTGAGAAAGAGAGATCTTCTTAGCATCAATTGTCTCAGTTAGGGCAGATCCTGTCCTAATCAATCCCTGAGAGGAGCACCGTTACTCTGCCCGTATCATATCAACACCATACACCATTATCTATCATCTGGTGACTCTGTTCCAGCGTCTCTCCATCTTCGGCACATCCTACAGACAACATTCACCTTCCGATCCCCGAATCTCATCGCACAGTCCCCACGATTGGTCGATCGCCTTGATTGACCCGATCTTATCGATCGGCGTCGATCGAGTCCCGATCGCCGCCCGTCGGTCGATCGCGCCGATCAAATCGATCGTCGCGCGCCGATTTACCACGATCGGCGCCGATTTCCCTGCAGACAGGTAAAAGGTCACAGGTAACACAAATCTAGCATTATTTCTCAGTTCCCAGTTTTCTGTACTTCCTGTCTGCTGTTCAGGTTCTGTTTTATTACTGCAATCAGAGAATCTAGTCTTTATTTACATCTTTTATCATGTATGCTGCTTTTCTTTATTGGCGTGGTGACATCCAGAGAAGCTTATCGCTTCTCGGACCCGCTTCTCGGGCAGTCCACCCATATATCTTCTAACGCCATCTTTTTCTGTCAAGCACCGGTGTTTTGCAGGTTACTCGGATCTATTGTGCGAATTGCTCGTGTGCGCCCGTCTTATCTACATCGACTTCCTCATCCGTCTACATCTTCATCAGGTATCTATTTCATTGAGGTTTTTCAGGGTTTTTGTGTTTAGTTTGGTGCATTAACTTGGACAGGTAACAAGCACGAAATTCTTGATCTACATTCTGGCACGCCCGGTGGGACATGAACCAAAGTCCCTTATTGGTAAGTTCATCTCTTTTCTAGTTTTGAACTTTGTTCCTTTTCTTCACTGATTTCTATCAGTCCTATTTGAACATTTCTGTTCATCATTTCAATCTTGCTTTTAGGCGAAGTCATTATCTTGAAATTTTTCTATTTTCTTAAAATAGAAATTTTTCGTTTCGCCATTATCTGGATGTATCTTTCCGGATCTTGTTTGTTGTTTGCTTGATCCTTTCTTGCGGAGCACTTTGCTTGTTCGTGGGATTGTTCGAGGGGAAGAGCTCAACAACGCGCTTTTTGAAGTCCACACACCTTGGAGAGCTAAAACTACAGGTATTCCTCTTTTTCGGTGTTTTCTCCTTTTTAGGTTTTCTTTGTTGGTTGTTTATCACATCCAAACACTTCAGTTTTTGGTGCTTAAAAAGAACCTAATCGCATTTGGGAAAGAACTTGTTTGAATTGTCTTCATCGAAATCAAACATTTCGTTTTAAGTGCTTAAAAAGAACCCTTTCTTTTTCATTCTTTGCATCTTTGTCATCTAGTGTTAATTAGGTTGGAAAATTGATCAAAATCGGTAGTGACACTATTTGATTTTTATTTTCACCCTTGCACACAAAGCCAAAATCACTAGGTATAAAGCATCTAAACAAAACTCCTTCCACTGGCCTCGCCTACTTGGAAGTGATATCGAGAGGAAGAGCTCTACGCGGTACTCGGGCCGCGCTATAAATTCACGAAAGATTTTGGTATATATTGGCAAAGCACCCGACTCCCTTATCGCGCGGTGTGTGAAGTGCGGGGTAGGCCCCTATATCAAGCCACGTAGCGGTCTTTTACTGAAGTGCCTTCGGGACTCCTCACCAAACATTACCCAAACCATCCCTAGTTTGGCTATCTGAGTAGTTCCTGTTCTAAAAAGCCTTCCCTAACATTTTCATTTCTTAAAAGCATCAAAATTTAAAGGAGATAATCACTTGCGCTGCTTGAACTATTTGTGCATTAGTTAAGACAATCTTCTTTCTTGCTTGTTTTATGGCTATCACCCGTTCACAATCTAGGAAAATGGCCCAACGGAGTTCCTTCTTCCTCAGAAATCACCACCGGCGTGGATGTTTGGCACCCCTCAATCTTCCTCGGGACCCTTTGTTAGTGGGTTCCCCCTCGTAGTCGTATAATCCTTTCCATCAAGCCAAAACAATCCCATCACGTCGGCTTCTCCTAGTCCATCGAAATATCTTCGACTCGAGTCTATTCCTCGCGGGGATCTGAATTTCGAGGCTCTCCTTGATCGCAATCCGGTAGCCCTCATGGACTATCCAGTACACAAGTCGATCAAATATCGACCAAGACCCACCGATCAAGACAAGTGTACAATTATCCTCGCGGATCATCCCGAGGCCTCTTTAGAGCGGTTTGCACCATCTCTCTTGCCTCGAGCCACGGAGAAGGGTGAGGCCCTATGCCTCCCTTTTCTCTTCCACCTACCATGTCGACTAATTCTCAATTAGTCTTACCTATCCCTAACACTTTGCAGCTACCTCGACTATTCACTGACCCATTTACGAGAGGTCTTACGCCCTTGCTTTATAGTAAATTAAATGCGCACATCCGCACATTGCCGTCGATTCGTCTATGCCCTCTATCGTTTCTCAAGGT
The DNA here is from genome assembly GCA_018340775.1 of Taxus wallichiana var. yunnanensis. Lineage (NCBI taxonomy): Eukaryota > Viridiplantae > Streptophyta > Pinopsida > Cupressales > Taxaceae > Taxus > Taxus wallichiana. The sequence continues at coordinate 82,998,733 of CM031237.1, read as the reverse complement.
CAATACCTCTTCATGAGCTGACCCCCTCAGAATAGGCGGTTGGCTCCTACTTCTTCTCGTCCTCAGGGGTCTTTCTTCCGATATTCCAGCTCTTTGTGACATTCGCCCATCCTCTAGTATCGGCACCCTTGATACCTAATTCAGCGATAGAAGGCCCCTTCGAGGTCTTGTTCCCGACATGACCAATCAACCAACACTCATATTCCTCGATCTATCCGATCGATCAACCAACATAGGAGTCCACGATCACGGGCTCCATCCGTCACCTGACCTTTATTTGCTCGACCACTTATTATCTCGCGGCTGCTATCATGAGTACAATGACAAATACCCCACCGGTGTCACCCGAGACACACTGGTTATTCCTCTTATAATCCTATCCAACAACAGATGAATCCCCCATTGACACCTCAACCACACCCACTACTTGCTTCTCATGTAGGACAAACCAATGTACCTCCTCCCCAATCGGATGTGGTTGATTTCTCTTCAAGAAAATTGCGAGACTTGGAAGCCTCCACAAAAGGAGCCCGCCCTTCATACTCCTTTGAAGAAGTATGCAATGAACCCATTCATCCTTCGGTGGCTTTTAAGCCTTATCCTCCCCAATGGGAACTTCCCAAATTCTCAAAATTTCATAGTCGGGAAGACCCCCTGACAACATCTGCGAGCATTCAAACATGCTTGCTACCTCATTGTCCAAGATCGGGAGGCTCATGCTCCGTACCTTTCCTATGTCTCTAGCGGGTCCGCTTTGGTAAGTCTGATAATATTCCTCAACATTCATTATTTTCTTTCTCTCGATTGGCCCAAATGTTTGTTGAGAACTTCTCAATAAATATTGCCCATAAGATCTCAATCACGAGATCTTTTCTGACATTGCTTGATTTGTGATGAGTCTATTGCGAGACTTTGTCGCTCGTTGGAGAGGGATAATCGACCAATTGTCCTTCTCTCTTCCTCGATCATCACAGTGGATCAGCTGTTCACCCGATCTTGCGCTAGTCACATTTCTTCCACGTTAAGAATCCAAACTTTCCACACCTTGAAGAAGCCTTCTGATAGCGCATGAGCTCGAATCTCGTGCCATTGAACAGAAAACTAAAACTTCGCTCCAAATCTAAACCCGATTTCTCTCGGTTCACCAAACCAAATTCTTTTCCTCCTAAAGATAAGAATCGGGTCCCCAATCTATCGTATTAAAAACATCGAGAACCGATGTACTCTAATCAACCACCACGAAGAGACCCTTCATCTGCTCGAAAAGGGGCTTCATCATCTCGATCCTTCGCTCCATTGGGGGAATCATATGCCTCCATCTTAGGAAAAATGTTGGAAGTTCGCATGATCGAACTTCCACCCATTAGAGATATTGATGAAAGTCGAGAACGTCCTTTGTGGTACAGAGAAAACGATTTTTGCCACTATCATAGAACCAAGGGTCATGACATCGAACGATGTCAGACTTTCAAAAATCTTGTCCAAAAATTCATTGATAAAGGCGAGCTTATTCTGGATAACCCAAATGCTCCCCCAAATCAAGCGCTGGACGTTTTCAAACAACCCTTCCCCAATCATGCCCCAAATCATAATTCTTCAGAATCTCAAAAACCAAACACCCACACTATCAACTTCATTTCTACTGAAGAATCCGCTTCTGAAACCACATCATCTACAAACGCAGCAATCGAATCAGAACCCTCTTCCACTTCACCAATCACTGGAATTCCTCCATCCTCAGATAACCCATCTTTGGATATTCCTACATTGCTAAACACGGAGTCATCTCTCTCCGCTCCTTTGTCCGATCTCCCATCCATACCCGAGACAGTGTCTTCCTCATCTGTCTCATCATCAGACATCCTTTCAATGCTCGAGGCAATTACATCCCTTCGAGTTTCCACTTCAGACACATCTACTTCTGTTGCTCCCATTCCGGCTACAACTATGCCCTTGATAAACATCCCTATAATCGTCTTGAGCTTCGGTAGGAAGTGTCCTCAACTTTGACTCTTCCTATCTCTTTTCCTATAGTAGTTCCACCCATGATCACTACACCAAAAGTGGTCCCTTCGCAAGGAACTTCTTCATCACTTACTTCTTCCATCACTAATACTACTTCACCTATTCAGGAAAAATCAAAAGAAGTAACACCACAACACTGCACACTCGATTCCTCAACCTAAACCGCAATGACCAAAATCTAACATTATACCATCAATATCTCCCCATTTGCTTCCTCAAAAAGGTTACTGATCACCTTATGCGTTGAAGTTGTCACCATCCCAAAAGGGAAGCCCATATTTCGGACCATCAAAACTCTCGGTGTTCTTCCACAAAAATCTCTCTCACGCCTCATAAGCGATTAGATTTGCCCATTTGAGAAGGCATCTTCTTCTACACACCTATCAAAGTCATCATCTTCTTCTTCATCAACATCCCTAAAAGTAGACTTACCTACGAAAAGATGCCACTTCTTCTATCAAAATCCTCATCTTTGTTACCAAAAATCAAGACACCCTATCTTCCTCCAAATTCACCTATTTTGGGAGCTTCTTCCTCTTCAAACCGACATTATCTAAATCATCAGTAAATCCGACTAAGACCCCCTTTGTCTCCAAAAACCACATAAAAATTATCGCATCTCCATCCTCCTCAAAATCTATCTTAGGGACTCCTCCTCCACAAAGACAATCATGTCTCATTTACTCCCATCCCAAGCACCCAAATTTGCTCCTCAGAATGTCCAAACAAATAAGAGGATCCCTAATAAAAAGCTGTTAAACCTAACATGCAAGTTCTTTTACCCGTGTCGGTTAAGGTAAAAGAACCATCTCAATATCTCTATCCTCATCTTCGTCTACGGATTCTACACGAAATCCTTCATCAACTTATCAATCTTCAGCCATAACCCTTCCTCGATTAAGCCTTATAACCCCAAAGGAGTGAAACCTACCTGGTTTAACTCTGATCTGATTTGTGCTTACCACCGTACTCCAGGTCATGACACTGAAGGATGTAAAGCTCTTCAAGCCGTTGTCAAGAACCTTCTGGAAGAAAGTGACCTCTTGTTGGAGGAGGAACAAGTACCTCCTGTTACCCTAGCCTCATCCGAACCTCAACCATCCATTCAGACCTCTAGTGGTTCCACTCCACTTGATCTCCCTCCTTCCCAAATTGACACAATCCATATCGCCACTAGAACCCAACATTATCATAACCCATCTTCATCTCCAACATCTAGACCACGGGTTGTCATTTCTGCAGCCCCTGAAGGCGTGTCTCCTTCCTCATCAGCCCCACGACCCAAGGTCTCCATTCGTCTTTGCACCTCGGACTCAAGTTCCGTATCCGTTGAGAGAGAGTGTCATGAAGCAACTCACCCAAGCTCGGTCAAAATGTCTCTTTTTGACCTCATCAATCCTCTCCACAACATCGTGAGGCTCTGTCGATAATCTGCGTCGCATCGCGATAAATTCCGATGAGCCCCTGACCCTTCAGTGGGTTGTTGGATTGAATGGTCCATCGACAGCCATTTCTTTTGAGGATTGAGAAATTCCTCATCTTTCTTGAGAGGATTTGGAGGCTCCTCTCTTCATCACAGTCCAAGTCAATAATGCTTGCCTTAAAGCGTGTTATGATCGATAGTGGAGCTGCTCTCAGCGTCATCTCTTCCCACACATTCGAACAACTTAAGTTACCTAAGAATGTGGTGTCACCTCCGCCTTTCGCCCTTCGATCATTTAACGATCAGCTAGCTTGAGTCACTCTAGGAGCGTGGTCTTACCCATCGAGTAGGTAAAAGGCTGCTCCATGAACTCTTCTATATTGTCGAAGGAAAATTCCACTATAACATGATCCTTGGGCGCTCACTGGGTTCGTATGATGCATTGTGTCCCATCCACCCTCCATCGATGCCTAAAATATCAATATGAGGGCAAAATCTACACCCATCAGGAGATCCTTTTCCATACGCGCAATGCGACATGACCCACAGTGCCCTTTAAAAGAAAATGCATCTTCTCGGATGGGGCTTCATCTTCTTCCATACACTGCTGACCAAACTACGCAGTTGCGAAATCGGAAGAGACATTGCGGCGTTTCTCACTAGGAGAGCTTCCTCTCTTTTCTTTCGATGCCCATCTCAAACCTAATGAGTATGGTAGACCCGACAAAACACTTTGAATATCAATCGGGTCTCGGTCGCATCGTTACCATTGGTTTGCCCAATCAGCAGACCAATTTCATCTACGGTGGTCTTGATACACCTCATTATTGTCAGGATTCTCCTCCTAGAGCCAAACCTTACCTAACGAGGGTTTGATTATCTCTGAGAATCACGTTTGCAAAAACTTATCTATATCGATGCGCGTGGAAAGGTTTTGGCCTTGGAAAATATGAACAAGGTATACATGACCTCAAATCCATTCCTACTCTCATGCCACACCAAAAGTTTGGTTTGGGATTTAAACCCATTTCAAAAGCCACTGTCACTATTCTTGATGAGCCTCTTCCTACTGAAGAACCATCTTCCCCCACCAAATCCGAAGCATCACTTGATGTGGACGATGACATTTCCATCCCACCTAACTTTTTTTTTTGATCAATACCATTTCCTTGGGACCTTTAGTCTATGAGACTAACAATCGGTCTGCTTCTATACCATTAATCTTCCCTGAGATAGTTGGAGACGACTCTCCTACTATCAACACTATCCACTGTGCGGATGACGACTCTGTCCTCACCTATCTAGGGGCAGAGGATTCATATCTTCCCAAAACCATTCCTTCTGACACGTCTACCCTTCTCAACGAGGCCACTATCGACCTTAATATAGGGACTCCTGAAGACCCTCGCATCATTAAGGTCGGCCAATCCCTTGATCCACAAGAATTAGGGGACTTTACTACTTTTCTTTCCAAACATCGTCAAGCCTTTGCTTGGTCATACGAGGATATGCCAGGACTCGATCCCGATATTGTAGTCCACAATATCGTTACCCTTCCCAACATCAAACCAGTCAAGCAAAAATTACGTAAAATGCACCCTAGAGTAGCCCTTCTTGTTAAAGAAGAATTACAGCGCTTGCTCTCGGCTAACTTCATCCAACCCATCGATTATCCATGATGGGTGTCGATGTAGTACCGATAACTAAGGCTCTTTGGGAAGATTAATTTGTACCGACTTAGGGATCTTAATCGCTTTGTCGAAGGATGATTTTCCTCTTCCTAATATCGACCAACTCGTAGATTTAACTGCGGGTCATGAAATGCTTTCTCTTATGGATGGTTTCTCTGGATATAATCAAATCCTCATCGCACCAGAAGACCAGCATAAGACTTCCTTCATAACTCCTTGGGGGACCTTTTGCTATCGTGTCATGCCCTTCGGTCTTAAGAACGCCGGAGCAACTTATCAACGAGCAATGACCTACATCTTCCATGATCTTTTACACAAAACTGTAGAGGATTACGTTGACGATCTCCTCGGCAAATCCAAACGTCGTCAGGAGCATCTTTTCATCCTTGCACCTCTCTTTGAGAGGCTTATCCGCTTTTGTCTTCGTCTAAATCCATCTAAATGCGTGTTTGGCGTCCTCACTGGTAAACTTTTAGGGTTTATCATTTCCATCAGGGGTATTGAAGTGGACCCCGTAAAAATAAAAGCCATCCTTGAGATGCCTCCCCGTCAACAAAAGCAACTCATGAGTCTCGAGGGCGTCTTGATCGGTCGTCGTTTTATCTCCCGATTGTCGGACCGTTGTCGACCTTTTCACCATCTTCTCGTAAGAATGTTCATTTCAAATGGGATGAGCATTGCCAAAAGGCCTTTGATGATCTCAAAGCTTATCTTCTTTCTCGCCGTGCTTACACCTCCACGCGAGGAGCCTTTCTATCTTTATATCTCTGTGGTGACCATGCTCTGGGAGCCATGATTTCGCATCGGGACACTTGTGGTAAAGAACAAGCATGCATTACATCAGTCGCACCCTCCATGAGTATGAGACACGTTACTCAGGGGCTGAAAAACTATGTTGCGCTCTCTTCTTTGCAACTTCTAAGCTTCGTCATTATCTTCTTAATCACAAAACTTACATCGTCACAAATGTCGATCCCCTCAAGACAATTCATGCAAAGCCTTATCACATGATGATCGCATCACTCGTTGGCTTATGCTCATGACGAATTTGACCTCGAATTTATCCATAAAAAGGCTATCAAGGTCGGGTTATTGCGGATCAACTAGCTAGTGCTCCTCTTAGGACACTCAAGACCCCCTTGCTCGATTCCCAGATGAATTTATTCAACAAATCGATTTTGGTCTATCTCCATTTAAAGTAAAGCTCTTCTTTGATGGATCAAATGCGTGAGGGGAGGTGCGGGTTTCGTGATGATTCCTCCTTGAGTACGCCTATCGATCGCACACAAATTGAACTTTGAGTGCACCAATAATATGGTGATCTGAAGCTCTTGTCTTAGGACTTGAAATGCCATTAATCTCGGCGCTCGTCGTATTGACATCTTTGGTGATTACGAACTCATCGTTAATCGGGTCACGGGTGTCTATCGATGCAAGAATGATATCCTTCAAAAATATCGCGACATTGTTCTGCCTGACTCGATCTTTCGATAAGTTCACCATCGATCCATTCCTCGTCGTCTGCCAAATCGATTCGCGGATACCATGGCCTCATTAGCATCCCTTATCCGCTTTTCTGCGAAGACTCGCGTCTTTATGTGGTTTGTCTGCGATTAGATCAACCATCTTATCTTGGCGACTAACCCGATCAATCTTTGTCACTGACCCATACTCGGGATGAGTGGTATCAGCGAGATAGTTGATTATCTATCTCATTCGGTGCTTCCTCGGATCGACTTCGATGGTAGAAGGTCTTTTGTCAGCGCGCTAATCGCTATTCTATCTAGGCGGGATTCTTTACAAGCGGCTTTGATGGTATTTTGCTTGATGCCTCAAAACCCATGAATCATCTAAAGCTATTCGGGAGGTCCATGACGGTATCTGTGGTGGACATTTTAGTGGTTTAGTGGTAAGCGCATCTTACGTTTGGGATATTATTGGCCTTCTCTTAATCAAGATTGTTGTGAATACACTAAGAAATGCGTCAAGTGTCGCCAACATTCCAATCTCACGCACGTCCTAGTCGGGCTTTGCGACTGCGGCGGATTTGTGGCCTTTTTCACAATGGGGCCTTGATCTTATTGGTCTCATCAATCCCGTTCTTCACGGCGTCATCATTCTATCATTTACGCCCTTTGAGTACTTTACTAAGTGGGTAGAAGCTATCCCTCTTTCTTGACAAAGGCTAAACCCATAGTTGATTTTGTCTATCAACACATCATTTGTCGCTTTGGCGTTCCACACAAGCTCATCACGGATAATGGTAAATCCTTGAACGTCGATTTGCAAAATCTCTGCAATGCTTTCAAAATCAAGCTCGAGTTTTCTTCTCCATACTATCCTCAAGCTAATGGTGGGGCGAAGCTTCGATAAAACTTTGCGTAATATCCTCATGAGAGTAACTAGTCATTTGGTAGGGATTGGCATCTACATATCCCTTTCGCTCTCTGGGCTTATCGGACTAGCATTCGTACTCCTCTTTGGTGCTACTCCCTTCTCTCTCGTCTACATGGAGTGCAGAGGCCGTCCTTCCTTTGGAGGTCCAAATCCCATCTCTCAGTGTTTCTCTCGGAGAATTTGTCTCGATGAGGGATTATCGTCAAAATCGTCTAGCTCAACTTGAATTATTAGATGAGCGGCGTCTCAGCGCTCTTGAGCATCATCAAGTCTATCTCGGCGTGTCAAGCGTGCTTCTGACAAGCATGTGCAACAAGTGACTTCAAAATTGGTGACCTTGTTCTTAAGGAAAATCAAAATGTCACTACACTCGAAAGGAGTCAACGTGGTAAGTTTGCTCCCAACTGGATGGGTCCCTACATTATCACTCATAAATATGGGTCTGGGGCTTATCGTTTGTCTTCCATGGATGGTATCCCTGAAGCAGAACCTCTTAATGCCTTGCATTTACGGCCCTTCTATTGTTAAAATCTCTCTTACACAAATCTAGTCGCAACTCAGATCTTCCATCTGTCCTAATAACCAGTCATCTACTTTCGTGGTGATTTGAAATTGTGTGGTTCTCCGCCTATTGCCTCGTTTACCTTAAATATGAGTATCGCGGCTCTACTCATTGCACGTTTCTTTTGGATATGTTCCTCCTCATGGTAGGAATACCTTAATCACCACTTCATCTGTCCCAAGTACTTATCTTAATCGGATCTGCTCGGGGCATGAGTACATGTTCTTCCATGTTCTCCTCCCCTTCATCTGATCTATCTAGGTCTAAACTCAGCTTCTTCCAAAGAGTTTCAAAAAAAAAAAAAAAAAAAAAAAAAAAAAGATGCTATCGAAAAGATGGTGATCCCTCGAAGGACAGCTATCCATACATTGTCAAGTGAATCAAAAAGCAAATAGACCATACCCTCGAAGGATGGCTATCATACAAATTTCAAAATACAGACCGCTCCCTTGAAGGACGGCTGTTTCTCAAAGAAATATTCAAGGCTTCTTGTAATCAATCAGCCTTCCAGTCAGTTTATACACTTGTTAGCATCACTGAAAGACTTCCCGCATCGATCAGTCTTTCCATATCAAGCAAACTTCCCACATTGATCAGTTTGCTTTTCTGTCCAAATCATGAAGCTGAGATTTTAGACCTTTTGTCGATCATATGGAGAATCCTATTTTCCTATCATGGACATGTATTCTGTCCCTTGTAGGTTCCGACAAGATACTTACTTTCTTTTCTTTCCATTTCTATCCTAGATCTGGTTTGCGACTAGTTAGTGTCAGGTTTATTTTAATCTTATATAGGGCCTTGTATGCTTGGTCTTTCGGTTTCTTATCTGGATCTTCTCTATGGTCGGTTGGAAGTCCGACTTATCATTTCCCTTCTTTTCCGAGTGTCTTCTCTTCTAAGTCACGGTTATTTCTGCTTTCATCTTTTGCTCTTACAATAAGCATTCTCCATTTCTTTGTCTTGCATCCTGTTGAATTGACATTTCACATGTTAATTCAATCAAAATCTATCTTCTATCAACATTCCTCTTATCTATCAAAACATCTATCTTTATTCATTTCTCATTAAAATTACATCCATCTATACATCAAACGCATCTATCTATCTATCCATCAAAATATTTAAAAGCTATGTCCATCCAAGATACTTCCCATCATCTATCAAAATTAAATCAATCTATCTAACCACATCCATCTATCATTTATCAATCTATATCTATCACATCTATTCTATCACATCATCATCCATCTATCATCTATCATCTATATCTATATCACATCTATCACATTTGATCTATCTAATCATCCATCACATCGGTCTATATCTATCACATATTCTATCCATCATTTTCAATCTATCTAATCATCATTTCTATCATCTATCATCTATCAAAACATCTATCACATTACATCTATTCTATCATCATTTCATCAAAATTTTATCATAATCATCATCATCTATCACATCACATCTATCATCTATCGGTCTATATCTATCAATCACATCTATTCTATCCACATTTCAATCTATCTAATCACATCTATTTCTATCATCTATCAGTCTATATCTATCCAATCACGTCTATTCATCATCTATCGGTCTATGTCTATATCATCATCTATCAGTCTATCGATTTATACTCATTTTTGCCCGTGGATTGCGGTATCGCTTCTCCACGTCGTTTGCTTCCATCTGCTAATCTCTTTGCCATAGTGTTGATGCTTGGCTGGTCTATCTGATCATTGTTGTGTGCTAAATCTTGTCTTTTGGCACATCTTTTAGATATCATCATCTATTTCGAGTTTGTTCCCTTTGCGTGGAGCACTCGCTTTTCTCGGCCGCTTAGAGTTACGCGGGTCTGTAGGCACTAACGTCGTCTGATTCATAGACCGTCTAGTTGTCCCTACCAATGTGTCTCTCTTTCGATGCTGACTATTTTGCAGTTCTCCTTACACTCGCGGGTCTGTAGGCACTAACGTCGTCTCATGAGGAGACCGGCTAGTTTTCCCTACCAATGTGAGTTCCTTAGGTTGCTGCCCTTTTGTTTATTTTTAATGCATCCTCAATGATCAGCTCTACTCCAGCTATCCAACTGGGGCATCCTGCATTTTTCATCTACCTCTTTCAAACTCGGGATCATCTGTTTTATCATCCATCCCATCCCTAGTTTGAGGGGGAGTCACATCACCACAATTCTTCCCTTCTTCCATCCCTTTGTTTTTGTCTCATAACCTTGCTTATCGCAAGTTACTTGACAAAAAGGGGCAAAATGTAGACACCTAAAATTGGTTACTCAATTTAGTGTCCCTCTTACCCATTTACGTGCTTAGGTAACCTGGGGCACGTTTGCGTCACCAACTATCCCCTTGGGATATTATCCAATCTGTGATTTAATCACCTATCTCTAAATTTAATTCATTTCATCATATCTTGCCCATGGGTAATTAAATAATTAAATATTTAATTACGCTTCTTCCCATGCATCTTAATCACTTATCACCCCAAATTTATTTTACCCATGTACCACATCTATTCTTAATCTTCCTAAGCGGGATATTTTCCCGTAGTCGGATAAGCCTTTTCTTTCTCGAATCGATCATTTTAAGGCACCTCGGGAGTCTTTTCGCGATCGGCGCCGACCCATATATGGTGGCGCCGATTTTCTAGGAAGCGGCGCCGATTATAAAAGCAAGCCGAACTCGGTTCTAGGGACGGAAAAAGCGAAGAGACCGAGGCGAAAAAGAGGCGAGCGAGTGAAAGGAAGCACTTACGCGCCTACAGAGAGTGAGAAAGAGAGATCTTCTTAGCATCAATTGTCTCAGTTAGGGCAGATCCTGTCCTAATCAATCCCTGAGAGGAGCACCGTTACTCTGCCCGTATCATATCAACACCATACACCATTATCTATCATCTGGTGACTCTGTTCCAGCGTCTCTCCATCTTCGGCACATCCTACAGACAACATTCACCTTCCGATCCCGAATCTCGCCATACGAGTCCACGATTGGTCGATCGCCTTGATTGACAGCGATCTTATCGATCGGCGTCGATCGGTCGATCGCCGCGCGATCGGTCCGATCGCGCCCGATCAAATCGATCGTCGCCGCCCGATTCTACGATCGGCGCCGATTTCCCTGCAGACAGGTAAAAGGTCACAGGTAACACAAATTTAGCATTATTTCTCAGTTCCTTGTTTTCTGTACTTCTGTCTGCATTCATCGAGAGGAGTTACATTTTATTCTATGATCGCTTCTCGGAGAGAATCTAGTCTTTATTTACATCTTTTATCATGTATCATTGAGGTTTTCGGGGTTTTTGCTTTTCTTTATTGAAAAGCGTGGGTGACATCCTACACATGTGAGAAGCTTATAAAAGCTTCTCGGACCCTTCTCGGAAAAGTCCACCCATATATCTTCTAACGCCATCTTTTACGTCAAGCACAAAGGTGTTTTGCAGGTTACTCGGATCTATTGTGCGAATTGCTCGTGTGCGCCCGTCTTATCTACATCGACTTCCTCATCCGTCTACATCTTCATCAGGTATCTATTTCATTGAGGTTTTCGGGGTTTTATGGCTTGTATCGGTGAAATGTGGAGTGCATCTTTGGTTTAATAGTCAAGTTAGAAATAATCTCCCCACCAAATTAAGTGGTGGGCATGAGTTGTCCATGTTGAGCTCGGGAAGACATAAACTTTCGAGCACCTAAACAACTCGAGTCGGTGAAAATCTTGGAGGTAGAGTGAGCCATGTATAGGATACTTGTCGGGGCATTGAGCATAGTAACGGTCACAAAAAGAGCGTCACGAGTTAAGTAACACCCAGGCGAGATAACTTGGAAAATCAGTGCTCAAAAGAAATGGTCGACGCGAGAGGAAGCATACCGGTGAGTCCACGTGCGGAGAAGAGATCTCAATATAATGGTGAGGTGGGGTGTAAAGAGTAAAACTTGGCTATAGGTGAGTTGTAACAGCTTTTATGATGATTGTGCACATATCTTCTTGGCGAGTGATAGAAGAGGAAACACATCCCAGTGAAGCATGTCGAAGAGCTAACAAATGGGTATCTCAAAACTCACGATCATGCGAGTTGGTTGGAGTATAGCATGTAAAGGAATCAAGATCATTGAAGTACAAGTCGGTGGAGCGTTGCAAATAACACTAAAACAACTAACCACGAGCCAACAATGAACCTCGAGCCAACAATGAAGGTTGTAAACACGAGCACAAGTTGCAAGCTCGAGAGAATATCTTGTTGTATATGACTCCCTCCCTAGGTAAATATAGAAAAACAGAAGAATATGGAAATCAAATAAACTCAAAACCCAACATTTGTTTACATCACAAGTCACGCCCAGTGTGTTGATCGGAGCGCGTGAAGTTGAAAGGTGTTGACATGGAAAAAGTCGTGCCCAGGCGCAGATCAAAAGGTGTCGACATGAAAAAAGTCATGCCCAGGCATAGGTTGAAAGGTGTTAACATGGAAAAATTCACGCCCAGGCATAGATTCGAGGGCACAGGTTGAAAGGTGTCGACATGGAAAAAGTCGTGCCCAGGCGCAGATTAGAAGGTGTCGACATAGAAAAGATGAGCCCAGGTGCAGGTTGAAAGGTGTCGACATGGAAAAATTCACACCTAGGCACAGATCAGAGGGCACAGGTTGAAAGGTGTCGACATGGAAAAAGTCCCGCCCAGGCGCAGATCGAGGGCGTAGATCAAAAGGTGTCGACATGGAAAAATTCATGCCCAGGCGCAGGTTGAAAGGTGTCACCATGGAAAAGTCGTGCCCTGGCGCAAGTTGGAGGGCACAGATTAGAAGGCATCAACACCACATTTTCAGCACCTATGGTGCACTTAAGATTATGTTGACATGAGTATGGATGCACCGAGGTGCATCTTCAGGAGGCACAACATTTTGAGCATTGACACCTTGAACCCGACAGAAAGCAAACCCTGAACCAGATATTCAAATGGCCATAACTTTTCACAAGGAGCTCGGATTCACACAAGGTTGGACTTTTCAAAAATATTACAAGGTCCTCTATCCAACTATGATTTTATATATTTAATTGGGTGAGTAAAATTTCTTTAAAAATGTAAAATATAGTTCACCATTTTTTTGGTTTGCTAGGGTTCTCACCTCTTTGTCATAATGAGGCAATTAAATACAACTCTGGAGGTGGTTGGGGTAGATTTGGAATTCCTCCCTCTTCCCTCTCTATTATTCCTATAAATTGAAAGGAGGGGAATTTTTCTAAAGGTTGGATATTCTTGTTTTGCCCCTCCCTTATTCTCTTTGGTAGGGGAATTTGTGGAGTTCAAACCTCCCATCTAAAGCGTAATGAAACTTTGCCTCTTGGAATTTGGTAGTGTATTGTATCAATCTTTGGAGAAAATAATCCATGTCTATGGATGATTGTCAAACCTCTCTGTGTTCATTTACATCCTCCTGATCTTTCACTATAATTTTGGTTATCTTTGCATGATCTTGCATTGCATTTTAATGGTTTGTGTTTATTGGCAAGACAAGTGTTTTTCATTCCTCGGTGCATCACCTTTGTTAGTTTAGGTTTATTTTTATGCATCTTCTTACCCTGTCTCCTTGGCAAGTTAGATTAGGTTTTCAAGTAAACCCCTGCATTTTTATGTGTATATCTGAACAGAGGAATAGGAACGGCCTTCATCCCAAGAGCTTTCTCGATTCGCGAGGTCCACACTTGGGAAAGGCTCCATGTTATGCAATCGCTTTGAGAGTCTCAACCCATCGAGTTGCGAAACATTCGGGGGTGTTGTGATACACCATCAACATATACTTCCACGAGAAACTTGAGTTGGAGTCAAGGCTGATATGGTTCTTGAAGCGGAGTTCTGAGGAAAATGTTCTCAAACAATGCAAGCCACAAAAACTAGTGCCAAACCATCCGAATAAGCCAAAAAGTCAAGTTGATGAGCCAAAAACTGATTCAAAATTGTAGAAGTCGATGTAAGGCTGATTTGATCAATAAGGTAGCGAGTTGTTTGGACATCTCGATGAGATGGGACTGAGTTGGTCCATGAGAGGCTCTTCTAACCATAAAAAAACTTGAAACTAGCACCTTAAAATTTCAAATTTTCAAACCCGAACACAACGAAAACCAACAAAAATTATGCAAACAATCCAAAAAAACCACAAGAATCTCGAATTATGCAACTTATAGAGCTAATGCAAAAGATGAGAACTTGCACACGCAAATACATGGTGGAGCAATGATGATGAGCAACATGATTCCAACCCCCAAGATCTGATACCATGGAGGAGTGAAGGACGAAGACCTGGAAGGAATTCACTTGCATCGAATAGTTTAATTTCACCAAAGTGTAGGAGTTGCGAGATTAAAGAAAGTAAACTTCGTAAAGCAATGTGCATGCATATGAGAGTTCAAGATTCAAAAATGGAGTAGAATGGCTTTGCTTTGCTTAGGCTTGTCATAGATCAAAGGAGGTGAGTACAAATAGGGGAGTGAATGTGTAACTCCAATATAAGAGAATATTCCTTCATAATGGAGAAGAGGATTTACTTTCCCAAATGGGAATATAACTCCTATGACACACTTACACATATGACATATTTTGTAAGAGAATTTGTCATAACTAAGATGACATGTAGATCCATGTCCACCTAAGTGAGATTACTCACTGGTGAGGTGGAATAACACTAAATAAGTGAAGAAAAATACCACCTACACTAACATTCCCAAGGTACATTCTCGGATAAAAGAAAAATATTCAAATAAAGAAACTCTTACTCTATGTTACCTGGGATCCACACCAATAATTGAAGCAATAATTTTTCAGGTGGTATGCACATTGAGTAATGGAAGTCCATATCTGAAAGCTCACTTTGCAAGCCCCCATGGCCTCGATTCCAATGCAGACATTACTACCTTCTTCTCTCATTCCTCACGAAAACCCGTTGTCAATTGATGTCTTTGAAACTGGATTGGTGTTAATAACCCCCTTGTTCTCATACACCGATTCACCTGACCTCACCAGATAATACCTGCACATTGTTCACAAATTAGATAAGATATTTTGTTTGTGAAACAACTTGCCATGCGAGAGCTTGCTTCTGTAGCTTTCACTGATCAATCATAAATACAACAATGCTACCCTTATGGCCATATGTTGGTTTTAAGCTGATATCCATAACCTTGACCACAAGTTAGTCTACAAACTCACATCACAGTAACTTTTTAATTTGCATATATCCAATAACTCTATACAAGTGCATTACACACCAATATAGGTTAAACCTTTGTGGGATGGGCTACAAAGTTAAAAAAATTAACTTCCACTCTCAAAAATTTTGTGTGATAAAGTGGAGAAAAGATAGCGATGTTGTTTGGGTAGGATAAATATGAGCCATGGAATTAATTCTCCCCTTTTATTTGTGTAGTGCCACCCTCCTAGTTAGGGAGATGGGCTAGTAATGGTACACCCTAAGTTAAGGGGTCCACAAAATCGAATGTTTATCACATGGGATTGTGATTTTTTCACTAATATGTACTTCAAATTTGTGTTAGCTTATATTTTTCTTTGGAATGTTCAATTAGAGGGAAAGCCATATTTTGAATTCATTTAAAATAATAAATTGGAGTTACACTACAACCATGGTGGAAACCAATACTTGAATATAAGTGAAAATGGTTGAACTTTGATTTTTTTACACTTGCACATGGGTGAGATGTCTTACATGTAATGATGTGATTGGCTACTCTACATAATTATTATGTCAAAAATAAATAACTACTACATAGAACTATGAAAACTATTGGGCATTGTGTGATCAATAGGCATGTCATATATTGGACCATGTTAACCTATTGGCCCCTTTCCCTAGTCGTCAACATCGGTGATAATATTTTGGGTTTAATAAAAAACAATCCTTCCAATTTCCATTCATATTTTTGGTGAAACATCCCTTCACCTGTGTAGACACCTATAATTATGCCTAAGCAATTTAAATACTTAAATTGCGCTAATTATCCCCTTTCTCGCAAATCGATGACATATCATCAAAAGCGCTCATATTCCCTCTTATTGTCGTTAATTAATTACAATACGCTAATTGATTAAGTCACCTATCCACTAATAACCTAATTAACGACCTTTTGTTAATTATTCACCCCTTCTATCTAGACTAATTAATTATTATTAATTAATTAGCCTTCCCCTTCATTTAACCAATAAATCAATATTTAATTGATTTAATTCCCTTCTAATAGCCTAAATAGTACCAATATTCATCTAATTAGCTTCTATAAGCTTACATCTACCTATTAGTTAATCACCTTTGATTAATTAAAACACCCCCCAACTCCCATGACTTGTTAAGCATAAATTAAACCCTTCTAAAGTAAGGTTACCTTTTATAAAGCAACCTTATCCATTCCTAATCATGTTTTACCTTTATCCCACATGTAAAGGGATGAAGTGTTTCCTTTATCCATTGGGCTATATAAGGAGCGCTCCTTCTACCTTTATACCTACACCTAAACTTCATAAGAAAGCGAATGCAAAGCATTTAGCAAAATATACTAAGATCTTGCCTTTTGTTTTCTTGAGAGGTCACCATTGTTAAGATCCAAGCTTCTATTCTTGTATCTTTTAAGGATAAAAAAGTAATTTTTGATTGCTATTAGACCTAAATATGTCCATTCATTTTGTTGGTAATCTAGGAGAGTAGAGATTTTGAATAACATGCTAGTTTTTATCTTATGTCTCAAAGTTATGATGTTTAATATAGATCTTGTTTAGATCTTTATCTTGATGGTGCTTAGGCTTTTTCTTAGATAGATTATAGAACTATTTTAGGTGGTAGTTATTGCTTCATTTAATTTACCTTAAGTAAAGTACACATGCACACATTTGGCACGCTCGGTGGGACCCTTAGTCCCATGGCATTTTAGTTTAAGTTTCATTATTTTGGCTAACTTTTGATATGCACATGTAGTAATTAATGTCCATTTTCTTGGAATTTTTGCTAATTTGATATGTGTAACTTCTTGTTCATAGCCACAATTTTAACGGGTTGCCATTTTTAAACTAACTTGTCAAAATTTGAGATATTGTGAGTTTTCTTGTGTTTTTTGCTGTAGTTTGGTTACAGGTGTCGTGTAGGCACATTTTTAGGAGCGCATGCATGTTTTTATGTTGCAAACACCTCTCTAGTAGCGCAAGCACACTATCAAAACTTGATTATCCATTTATTAACCCTGGCGCATGCACGCTAACCCTGGTGCACACACCCTAACAAGCACGCAAATACACTTACCTAGGCGCAGATGTCATTTCGTACTATACCTTCACTACATTTTAAAACCTATCAGATCGGCATGTACACCCTAACCAGAGCACACACGCTGTTTTAGTGGCACAAACACATTTATGGTGGCATGGACATTCTGTCGAATTTGAGACATTTTACAAAGTTGTGGCGCACACGCTTGCTGGTAGCGCACACACTTTTCTAGTGGTGCACACGCTTTTCCGGTGGCACAATTTTTTTCCGAGTTTCCATCTATTTTCTTGTAGAGTGGTGCATACATTGTTTTTTTGGCACACATGCTTGTCAGTGGCACAGTGCATGGTAATCCAAAAATACACAGAGTAGTGTGCATGCCATTTTGGTGGCGTACACACCTCTCAAGTGGTGTAGGTGAACTGTAAATTGGAAAATTGCAGAGTGGCATATATGCCCTAACCCGCGCACAGATGCCAAAACAAGGGCATATGTGTCCTTTTGTATTTTGAAATTAATGTGTAGAGGTTCTAACATTCTTGCAGGCTTTGACTAATCATATACTTGTCTTTGAAGGTTGTTATTACATGTTTTTACTTGATTAGATAGATTTTGCGTTGTTTACCTATAGGAATAAGATCACATATGCTCTTCCCTCGTGTCCCTTCGGGTGATCTTGGGAATCAGAAATGATTCTTAAGTCCTTTTGATGCTTTGAGATTGTTAGGAATATTTGTGTTGGAATTGGTTAAACTTGGCATAGTTTAATTAAAGTGTTTTTCCATTTGATATCTTTTTGGATTTTGAATATATCACGTATGCTCTTCTCTTGTGTCCTTGGGTGATCTTGAGAATCAGAAATGGTGCCTTATCTTTTGATGAAAAACTACTAAAAATCGTCATATAGGACCAAAACGCCATCACTTGTCAAAGAACAGAGGAATAAAAAAAAGTCAAAAACTACTAATACATTTGTTATACAGGTTGCCAAATAGTGTTCAAGAAAACCACACCTAATTAAAAAAGATAAAACGAACAACATATTCAAAACACTATATTGCAGGTTTCAGAAAAGGGTACATCCCTCTCCGCTCAACTAGAACATAACCGCGTTGGCATAACGCGTTGAGTTATAACAATGGGGGTGGTTCCAGGAACCCCAAAGTAGTCCACGCAAGAGGGAACCTTGTGCAAAAACGGGAAGTGATCCACACTACCTATCGACTAGTGATTCCTTTGTGAGATAGAATTACAATTTGTCCCTATGTGACCATTTTAAGTACATGATGGATGCACTTACTTGCCAATGTGCTTGAAGGGGAAAAGTTGAGATACTCCCAAGATAGTGGGACTATTTGGGTAAATCATCCTGCTCGTAGATAATATTTGTAACACATAGGAAAATATACTTTATCCGTAAGCCCACTTTGACCATTCTAAAACAATGTTGAGTTTTGAACCATCTTTTTATTACGAACCGTGTGATGCGTTACTTTCGCTTAGTTTTTACTTGCCTTAGGGTGAGGTGAAACTATGCCTAAGTGAAGCCAACATTTTTCATCCCATTTTTTATTTGCTTCCTTCACATTATTTTGACACTTTTTTGATCAGAAGGAGAGTGAATACCTTTGTGTTACCAATCGATTATTTTAGCCACTTTTTTTCCATTTACGCCCATCCATGTTTGCGGCTGGGTAAGTTAAACATCTAAAGTGTGCAGAGACATATTCATATCATTGGTGGCCATTGTGATCTTGATACCCATGTCAAGATCATCATTGTAGTTAGGCGTGGTTCATCATCTTGAACTTCCTTAGAAGGGTTAGCTTGTTTGTATCGTATCACTACAATTTTGATATTTATGGCTTGTTTCATATAAACTCAACATAAATATCTATATTGTAAAGTTACACTTTGGGCACATTTTTAACTATTCCTAGCTATACTTTGAGCTCTTTAGTTTGATTCTATTATTACCTTGATTTTGAAGAGTGTTGGGTGTTACCATTTGTGCGTGTTATATCAATAACACCTTGATATCAATACCTTACTTTCTCGCAAAGTTTGGTTAACATATCTTGGTGATATTGTTGTGTCATTCACAAATTATAATTGGCAATTTTTGAGATATAGGTCTTAATCGAGTTTGAGCTCACTCCTAGTATATCTTGTTAGGGGGTCACATTGACTTTTTGTATTTACTTATGTTTTGTTCATTCTTGTGAACTTAGCATAAGTAAGAATATCTTGTTAATTATCTTGCCCATGCAGACTACTTTTTGAAATGTACTCTAGGAGGTAATTCATTTGATAGGTTTAGATAGCAAACATTTGTGTCACTGGTGATTTATCACTCTATCACATTGGTATTCTCACATTGTTTTCCATTCATATTCTAAACAATACATCTTGCATTTCACTTAGGTGTGGTCACAAAGTTTTGAACACATTTACAACTTACCTTAGTGAAACTATCACAAAAATATGGCTCCTAAAACACGATTAGCACTCAAGAAACAAACATACAAGGAACAAGAAGCATAAGCTTGGGAAGCCTCTAATAGAAAAGGGTGAAACCCCTTCATTGGACATGATCTAGGACCTTTGTTTTTGCGGAAAAAGAAATAGAAGATATGGTCGATCATAGTGGAAATGAATTAGAATCCCCGAGATGCAAAATTCTATTTTGACCCTACTTTGTTAGATTTATTTATTTTCAGAAATAAGGATAGAGTGCTAGCACGGGTCATAGAATTAGGGGACAAATTTCCCACTTTGAAAATGAAACAATCCCAGCTGCGAATAACGCTACAGAGGAAGAACGACCCCTTATCAATATGGATGATATTTTGACACATGGGCATGCTTCTAACTCCAATGTAGGGAATGATAAAGTGGTGGGACATAGAATACTCTTCATCAAAGTGCCAAGTAAAAACAAGACAACACATGAGACTGCTGAATAACCTCCACACTACAAGGGGGAAGAACCTTTACAAGAAGAAACCATGATTCAACAATAGATTAGTAACCTAAGCTGAAATTTAGCTTTGATAACCTCCCATGTATAGAAGGAAGAAAAAAAAAACATTAAAAAGTCGAGGCCTAAGGTTATGATCAATGAAATCCATGGAGAAAACCAAGGAGAAGATGATACAGGGTATCATCGCGTATATATCCCCACTTCCCCCACTAGAGAACAATTTCTTACACAAGAGGTATAGTCTATGAAAGCAACACTCATGAGCCTACAAGAGAGAAATATAGGGAGCATTAGAAAGTATCAATACGAAGAATTATGCCCCTATCCTTTTGAAAAGACTATGACCCTTAAACCCTTTCCTAAGAAATTCGATATGCCAAAATTTGACAAATATAAATGGAAGGGAGATTTATGGGATCATGTCAAAGATTTCTATATGGCATGTCAAGAGGTGTCTTATAGTGACAATTATCTCATCATAATTTTCCCCAAAAGTCTCGAGAGGTCAAGCCTTGGATTGGTTCACACATTTACCTCGAGGATCAATTTTTACTTGGCCAGAATTGGCAAAAAGGTTCGTGCGTCACTTCTCGTACAACATAGAGAGTGATGTCACCATGGCAGATTTATGTGGTGCCAAACAACACCCTAATGAGACTTTCACCAGCTTCCTCCAATGGTGGAGAGGGATAGCTAGCCACTTCCCTTATGCTTTCCCTAAAAAATAGTTAGTATTTTCGTTCCCAACCTAAACCCGGATATAGCTTTCCACCTCCAAATGCATTGTGTTCGCACTTTTGAGGAGGTCATTAAAAAAGGGGTTCAGATAGAGAAAGCTTTCATTGCCAAAGGAACCCTCAAAACCCAATCTAAAGATAATCAAAATGCCAAACCCACGGAAAAGCTGAAGCTTTTTAACAAAAACAAAAATGTGGTGGGAGACAAGATCACTGATTCCAAACATGTACAAATGGTCGAAACCGGTTAACCTTTTAAATTGACCAAAGGAAAAATTCAACCACCACCAAAGAAAAGAACATTCACCTCTCTTAATGAACCTTTTTTAGTTATACTAAAACAATTGGATGCAGCCCACATAATGACATATCCTACGACGCAACCATTTGACGACAATGCTCAAAAACCTTCATGGTACAAGGGGCATGAATATTGTGAAATGCATCATGTCAAGGGGCATAATATAGACAAATTTCTATGACTCTGTCATTATACTCAATACCTCATTGACAATGGGGAGATAGAGGTGGAAAACCCAGGCAAAACACAGACACCTAACGAGAAAATGGGGATATATAAAGAGCCATTCCCCAATCATGATAAATAAGAAAAGTCAAAGCCGGATCGGGGAGAGTCATCCCAAGGTTATAAAGCAGTGAATTAATTGTACACCAAAAAAGACAACAATCATTATGATTCACTTATTGGATGTATTCACTCTCCTACTAACCATGTCAACACCATCCAAATCAAGGAAAGGATCATGTCAGTAGTAACAAGGTGTGCCCACCTCGTGATTCCGAACCTTCTCTATCAACCCCACAAACTGGTAAATATAACCTTTTAGAGAAACTTGAGAAGACGTTTGCTAAGATTTCAATCTTAGATCTTCTTAATATATCCAATGTGCATAAATACATTCTATACCAAATTCTTAGGGTGGGAGTGCCGTTGGAGGTTGATCCTACACACCTAAAAGCCACAATCACAAACATCGTACAAAATGAACATATTTCCTTCAACCATAGGGATATCCCTACTGAGAATCCAACGCATAATCTTCATTTGTATATTGAGGTAGTTGTCACCCGCAGCAAGAAGATCAAACAGTGATTGTGGATAATGGATCGGGGTTGAATATCTCGCACACTCAAGTTGGTTAAACAGTTAGGACATACTGAGGCATATCTTGAGTCCAATATCATCACTATCACCGCATACGACAACACGGAAAGGGAGTCAGCGAGAACAATCACGCTGCCTGTGGAGGTGGGTCCTACTTTCCATCAGACAAAGTTTTATGTCCTAGACTTGGAACTTCTGTATAATATGCTTCTAGGCCGACCATGGATTCATGCCATACAGGCCATGCCATCAACATTTCATCAATGCATTAAGTTGAAACATGAGGGACACACCATTACAATACAAGGAGATTCAGAGCCCTTCACTCACTGTAGAGATCTCAATACCTTTTCACGAAAGGGCACATACGCATGTTCCTCCACCGATATAGATTTCCCTCTCCAATCTAAAGCCATGGAATCCTAGGTAGATTCAGATTCTCTCAGTTGTTGCGCCCATGGGGTGTCTACATCAACATATCCTTTTGATTCATGGCAGATGAAAATCCTTGAATATGGCTGTGGGGAATACAATGTACAACATGTGCTCTTGGTTTCAAACCTCTCATTGTCGGCCAAACCCAACTATCATTTTAGAAAACCTAGAAATGAACACACTATTGGGGCATTCTTACCTAGAGGCTTGTAAGTTGAGGAAATTTTTTTGGATCCACCTAAAACTTGGGTCCCAAAGGATACTCAACCATCCTGTTATCAAACCCCTGAATATGAGAAATCTAGTAAAATGATGTACTCCATGGGATACAAGGGCCTAGGATGTGGGAGAAATGAACAAGGATAGAGAGAACCAGTGCCTCTTCCACATTTCAAAATAGAAAGATTAGGCATAGGGAGTCACCCTTATGTAGCACACCCCAATGATCAAGATGCTACTTGTTCTAAACGTGAGGATAGCTCTGACTATCTAGACATTGATACAGATTCCCATTGTAGCCAATATGAGTATCTTTCCTCCACAAACCTATTCATGAAAAATGATGTCCTAACCATAACCCCTACGGAACCAACCCTTGACCTTGTTTACCCTTCCCTTGTTGAATGGGACCAACAATGTCACATGTCGCTAGATTTATTCGAGAATTACCAAGCTATCACATATTTCATGGGCATAAGGGATACAATTCCCATTGGAGACCATAAGAAGGGTTTATTTATTGACTTGGATACCTACACCTACTTCGGTGAGGAGGTTGAGCTTTGTGGTCATCAAAACTTAAAGAAAAGTGAGGGCAAAATTTCCAACGTAAAGCCTTAGCAAAAATCAAAGTCCAAGTTAGATAGTGAAAACCTCTGTGAGGCACTGGGTTGACAAACAAGTAAAAAAATCAAAGGATAAACAAAGTTACAATGCCAAGGATGAAAATCTCGTGGAGATACCCATGCATGAAGATCTCAACCTTCCTCCCGATCCTATGCGTATGGAGGATTTATCAAAATTACTAGTCGAAGAAACCATTGATGTGAATATTGGTACAAAAGAAGACCCCAAGATAGTAAAATTAGGAGCATCACTCTCTGCTAGAGAACAAAAGACATTCACTATGCTACTGTGAGAGTTTATAGACATGTTTACATGGTCTTACAAAGACATGTTAGGCTTAGATCCAACTTTGGTCATGCACAACCTAGTTGTGCACGTGAGACACTAAGCCTATCAAATAGAAACTCTAAAAGATGCACCCAAGAGTGGCCTTACTAGTTAAAGAAGAGTTGGAAAGATTTCTTGCGGCAGGATTCATCCGGCCTATTGATTATTCTGAATGGATATCGAACATTGTTCTTTTCAGAAAAATCCTGTCGGTATCAGAATTTGCACGGATTTTAGAGACATTAATAAGGCTTTCCTAAAGATGATTTTCCACTGCCAAATATTGACATGATTGTTGACTCAACAATAGAGTATGAGATGCTATCTCTCATGGATGGATTTTCAGGATACAACCAAATCAAGATAGCTAAAGAAGATCAGCACAAAATAGTTTTCATGACTCCTTATGGTACCTTCTATTATCAGGTGATGCCCTTTGGTCTCAAAAATGTAGGAGCTACTTATCAATGGGAAATGATGGTGATTTTTCATGATATGATTCATTGTATCATGGAGGACTACGTGGATGACATCCTCGGAAAGTCTAAGACAAGAAAGGATCACCCTGTCATTTTGTCGTGTATCTTTGAGCATCTACAAGAGTACAAGGTCAAGCTAAATCCAAAAAAGTGTGTATTCAGTGCGCTATAAAGAAAACTGTTGGGCTTCATTGTATCAAGATGAGGTATTTAGGTAGACCCTACTAAAGTGTTTGCTATTACTGAAATGCCTCCACCTAAGAATACCAAGCAACTACATAGCTTACAGGGGAAAATCTAGGCCATTCATCGCTTCATCTCTCAGCTCGCAAATAAGTGTCACTCATTCACCCACTTTATTAAAAAGGATGTTGCCTTCATCTGAGGACCTGAGAAACAGAAAGCCTTTTCTTTTCTTAAACAATACCGGCTAATCCACCGGTCCTCATGCCTCCAACTCCTAGTGAACCACTCTTGCTCTATATTTCTGCTACGTAATTTTCTATTGCTGCGCTGCTCACCCAATACAACCTTGGTCATAAGGAAAAAGTGGTATATTCTCTCAGTTACACCCTCATCACCTATGAGCTCAATTATCCTCAAATTGAAAAAGCTTTCTTTGCTGTTGTTTTTAATTTTCAAAATCTTCGCAATTATCTATTGAATACCAAAACCAAGCTAATATCCAAGGATGACCTAATCAAGTACTTACTATCTTAACCCTCCCTCACAAGTAGAATGGCTAATTAGATCATTCTAATCAATGATTTTGACATAGAGTTTTTACATTAGAAGTCGGTTAAAGGACAAGTACT
This sequence comes from Taxus wallichiana var. yunnanensis, assembly GCA_018340775.1. Taxonomy (NCBI): domain Eukaryota; kingdom Viridiplantae; phylum Streptophyta; class Pinopsida; order Cupressales; family Taxaceae; genus Taxus; species Taxus wallichiana. The sequence continues at coordinate 82,973,611 of CM031237.1, read as the reverse complement.
TTCTGACCAGCTTGCGAAGCACCTTTACAAGGCATTGAACCTTTGAATCTAGATCTGCCAAATGCCTCCTTGCTCTACATTGAAGAATCTGTTGTATGGTAGATACATTTTGATGGGTCCTTTACATTTCACGGTTCAGGTGTAGGGGTAGTCCTTATTACTCCTTCTAGCAATCCTATACCACAGGCTATTTTCCTAGGCTTCCCTTGCACAAACAATATTGTGGAGTATGAGGCACTTATTATAGGGATGAAGCTAGCTATCAAGTGGAACATTCATCATGTCAAGGTTGCGGGTGATTCTCAGCTAATTATCAAACATGTTAATGATGAATATAAGGTTAAGGATGACAAGCTCATACCTTACAAAAAGTTGGTCAAAACTATAAAGGAGTACTTAGTGCGCATTACATTTGAAAAATCCCAAGAGCATAGAATAGTTTTATAGATGCCATGGCAATAGTGGGTTCTATGCTTTGTATACCACCGGGAATAATGACATGCCATTCTTTGTAGAAAATTTACACCAGCCCACGTATGATATGCCAAAATATTGTCTGGCTTGTGATGTTGTTGGTCCCAATTCCCCGTGGTACGAACCCATCTTTACCTATCTCAAGGACAACACGTTCCCTGTTGATATCTCCTGTTATGAAAATCAAATCCTGATTCACCAAATAGCCCATTACACCCTTTTAGGAGGTACATTTTATCATTGTGGCTATGATTGGAATCTATTACATTGTCTTGATGTGACGGAGTCGATCCAAACGATCAAAGAAGTACATGAAGGGGTGTGTGGAGCACATACAAATGGAATGGTTTTGGCCAAGAAATTGCTAAGAGTGGGCTACTATTGGCCTACAATGGAAACCAATTATTCCAATTATGTCAAGAAGTGTGTACTTTTCTAGAAGTATAGAAACTTCATCCATGATCCATTGCAACCATTACAACCTATCACTACCCAATGGTTTTTTTCTAAATGGGGACTTGACTTAATAAGGAAAATTACCCCCACATCATCTAATGGTCATACCCACATCATCATGGCTACTGAATACTTTACAAAATGGGTGGATACTGTCCCTTTAACCTATGTAATAGGAGCTCAGATTTCTAAATTTATCATGAATCATATAATTTACTGATATGGCATTCCCACGGCCATTGTTACAGATAATGGGAATTTATTTAAGAATAAAATGGTAATAGGTCTTTCTCAACGGTTCCAAATCAGATTAAAATGGTATACAACATATTACCCCAAGGTAATAGATACGCCGAAGCCACAAACAAGACTTTGGTGAGAATAATGGAGAAGATGGTCAGCAAAATAGGTCGTAATTGGCACTTACAAATCCATCCAGCCCTTTGGGATTACAGAACCTCCATTCATACTCCTATGGGTGCAACACCATATTCTCTAGTATTTGGGACAAAATCCATCATCCCATTAGAAATTGAACTTCCTTCCCTGAGAATTTCTCTTAGGGACTATCTGGATAAAGATGAGGATTATCGAGTAGCAAGATTGGCTGAATTGGAGCTCCTAGATGAGAGGTGCATTCACGCTCTTAATCACCTAAAAGTGTATCGAAAAGAGTCTCCAGAAACTACAACAAGAGAATCATCCTTCGTTGGTTTGACGTTGGTGATTTAGTCATGAAGGAGAACCAGTTCAACAACCAGAGTGGAACGAGAAAAGAAAGGGAAGTTCGAACCACATTGGTTGGGACCCTATGTTATAGTTGCCAAGTATGACACAGGGGCATACAAACTTGCTCACCTAAATGGTGATGAGCTCTGTGAGCCCATGGACACCATGAATCTTAAGTGGTTCTATGCTTAAACATGGCGTAGAAAAGTAAAAAAAAGTAAAAACTCGAGAAAATGGTAAAATGATCAAAAATAAAAAAATTCAAAAAGAGAAAATAGGTCATCCACAAGTGAAAACCACCCAATTGTGGCACTTTCGATAAGTCCTTGGGAGGATTCGTTGTTCACTAGCATCTTGCATCTAGAGGGTATTTTTCCTTAGCGTGGCCCTAGTTCTGCCTTCAAGATTCCCTGTGAGCCCCATCCTATCAAGCCTTGATCCAAATTTTTCTTTTTTATTCATCTATGAGGGACATCGTATTTCACTATTTCCCATCTTACGCTGGAGGAAATTCAATGACTTCACCTTCTTGTTCATAAGCGTGTGGCTTCTGCCCTTGTATATCCCCCATCTAATCGTTGGGGGCATCCACACTTTCTTGGTTACCTATGCATAACTATGGAAAACCGTTAGAAAACAATGCCAAAATAGTAGAAAATTGTTACTCAAAACAAACTGCAAAAACATTCAAAAACATCAAAAACACAAAAACAATAGAAAACTATTTATTAGAAAACAACGCAAAAACAATAGAAAATTGTTTCACAAAAACCTAAACAATAGAAAATTGTTGCATGAAAACAAATCTTACAAAAACATTTACTTACATTTACTTACATTGTCTTGTTTCTTGCTTTGCTTGTTGCTTGTATAGTTGTCTTATGTTTTTGCTTTTGGGTTGTTTGTTGCTTGGGCATACATTTTTAGGATTCATCTTTTCTTTCTTAGATTAGATTTATTCTTTTTTTTGCATATTGAGATGTGTTTTTGCATGCTAGTGAATGATGGTGTATTATGTTAATTCATTGCATTCTTTCTTAGCATTTGATTGTGTTTATAACATGTGCATTGTTTTGTTATCATAACATCACATTACCATCATTATCATCACATCTAACATCATCTATACATAATATATCAAGAAAAAGCTAAGTATACATCACACATGAATACTAAGCTAATCATCACATATCTTATCATCAAAATGGGGGCAAAAGGGATCACAAATATCAAAATCTATCCCCCAAAACCCTTATCATCATATCATCCCATCCACTAAGTATGACACATCTCATAAACAAAACACATTTGATATATTCTACAAGATCACATCATCTAGAAATAAAAACACATGTGATACATCAACAAGATCATGATACATATACATGTCAAATCAAATCAGAATACATCATAAACACATCTATCTATCCATGAGAAATAATAAACAAGTGTCCATCTCGTATACACATATGTCATGTCACAAATGTCCAAATCATACATATATGGTATATCTATGTCAAAAATGGATATACATCATGGAAGTGCATCATAAAAGCCTTCATCTGAGGCATACAAAAGAATGGTATAGATAGTAAAGGAATAAAATCATCGAATGTATCAAAACTGCTCTATATCAAAAATGCCTTCAACTAAGGTGTACAAAGATGATACATCAAAATGTCCATATATATACATGTATAAACTGTCCAGATCAGTACTTAAAAAAATACATCATCGATACAATGTGCCATCAAAAAGGGGCATGCATCAAAAAGAATCAAGCCTTCATCATGAGGCATCATCAAAATAATGGTATACAAAGCTATACATCAAAATCAGCCTTCATAAGAGGCATGTATACAAACAATCTATATAATAAAAAGAATGTAGAGCTCAACCACAGCTCTTGCCCTCACCGGGACTCCCAGTGCATCACTTGGCCAATGAGAAAAATGGTAGCCGAGAAGGACCTACACTAGATGGGCCACCAAACCGTCTCCACCGGCTACTCTGGCATAGGCTGCCTAACTGATCTCATCAAATGGTTGGATCTCCGTGACTGGAACCTATCGTGCTCATCTCTAACTATCAAGACAGTAGCACTCATTGCTCTGGTGGAACTTCCCTGAAGTAAGCAGTCCTATAAAATAAAGCCTCGCCATTGAGCCTCGTAGCATCACGTATCAAGTCAGCATCTCCAGAGGTGAGGGTTGCCTGAAGGGTAGCATCGTGCTCACCTATCACTCTACCTAAATCATCCTCAACCTGTCTCAAGGAGGTAGCCTCTCGATCTCTCTCTGTAGTAACAATCTGCACCTAGGCTTGTGCCTCATCCCTCTATGCAAGATAACCCTGTGACCATGTATATACATGATCCCTCTGGGTAATGACCATCCACACCTAAGTCTAGGACTGGTGTAGGAAGCTCAATATCTAAGCCCCCTGTGTGGCCATCTCTCGCATCTGACTCTACCATGCTACACTGTCACCTCCTACGCCAGCCTAGGCCTGAGCACAATCTCACTCTAATATTAATGTGATAAAATGGGTCTAGGCCTGATCTCACTCAGCTGTCCTCGTCACACACCAGCCTCTAGCCTCATATCTCTCTATTCTAGCTGTGTCTCTCTCAGCTAAAGCCTATTATAGCTACTGTTGTACTATGGCTACCTGCCACCTTGGCTATGTGGCTATCTCGTGCCACCATGACCGGTCCATGGGGTGCTCTACATGATCGGCCTGCTCTAAGACCCTCACTCTAGGAAAATGAACTAGTGCTGTATTGGTCCTGCGGCCTCAGTCCCTGTACTTGTGAGGCACCTTGCCCATCATGTGGAATTCCATTAAAGGGGTCCTCAGGTTAGGACCCACTTCTCTCTCTCTCACTCCAAACCATGCTAGATCTCTATAGGTGGATGAGCACTCACTTGCCTAGGCATCCTCTAGGATGGCGAGATGCCACTGGTAACACAGTGGCGTACCAAGTTGCATAATCTAATGTAGTCCCCGAGCCCCGCACCTATCATGCTAGGTCCCATTCCTATGGGACCACCTGTAAACCTCACCCTAGCTCGGGCCACCAGTATGTGAGGCCCCATGGTATGCCTCTCTGAATCTCTACGTGCATACCAAATATCTAGCTATGGGACCCCTATACTCTATCAAGCTTCCGCTGGCACCTGTCAACTCCATATAGATCTATAATGTAGTTGCGACTGTCGATGATAAAGTGCTCTACTGAGCACACACTGAGCTCTGTGACATCCTCTGGCCACTAGAAATGTCTGTAAAGCAGCCATATAATATCTATCTCGGCAGCTCATCAAACTCTCGCCTATATCTGAATAGGCTGCCTAGGTGGCCTCGTGCATTGCCACCTATTGATACCCACACCATGTAAGATGGCTCCTCTAGGTCTTGGACATGTAAAGTGCCCATAGGGCGTCCGATCGCAATATGGTCCCATGACCATATCTGTAGCAAAGAAGTTGGACCCACGGTCTTCTGACTGTGGTAGGTAATCAAATGTAGATCCCAGTATAAGTGGGCTAGTATGCACTGTCCCCAACAATATCTCTCGCCACTAAAAATGTCATGTACCAAAGGTAATAATCCTCTCGGGAATGACGTCCCTATCTTATCAGTGAGTAAAAACCCACTGATAAGAGACATAATGTAGAGAGGCCCCCGATGCAAAGTAGGGTCAGAAATGCACTCATGTAGAGATATGGTCATACCGTCATGTGTTATGTCATTTACATCGAAAGATCAATACAATCTGCTCTAATCAACCCTACGTCAAAGCTATACTCAATCATGATGCCTATGATCGGCACACGAAGGATCCGCCATACGTCCTTAAGGGTCACATTCATCTCCCCTATAGCTAATATGAAACACTGACTCTCGGTATGCCATTACTCAGATAGTGCAGTCAGTAGGCCATGGTCCAATGTAATAGGGGGCATCTGAGACATCGGGCCTAGGCCCACCACCTCGAGAAGTATAGCCATGGTAAGTCGCTCTCACCACTGCATGCTCCCCTCTAGCTCTACTATCCAGGAGTGGCACTCCCACATCTGTAAAACTGACAACCATCTCTGTAGAATATCAAATCACTTGTCAATTACTAACATTTCTTCTAAAAATCTATCTATCATTTTAGGATTAACCCAAAAATCTGAAGATTTCTTCTAAGTGTCATCTTTTTGAAATTTTTTTCTATCTATCCTCTACCGACATGGGATGCTTGTGTGCCCTTTTGGGAGTGTGTTCCCCCTTTTGGTCGTATGTGCCTCGTTTTGGGCATTTGCGCGTGTTTGCATTTGTCTTATAGCACTTGTGCCCCTATTTGGGTGCATGTGTGCCACACATTTGGTGCTTGCGCCATCATTTTTATACCTGCGCTTACACGCCTGTATCCCTAAGTGTGTGTTCCTCGCTTTCATGTGTGCACCCCACTTTTCACGTGTACGCCCCCTTTCCTGTGTGTGCGCATACGCGCACATGTGTTGTGTGTGCGCGTGTATGTGGGTGTGTGAAACTCATCCCGCATGTGTGCGAGTGTGTATTGCGGTGCGTGCACACCGAAAGGGATGCCTACGCCCGACTCAACACTGCGCCGCACACATGCGTGCCAACGTGACTTCGTACCGGTAAACACTAAAATTAGGGCATTAATTGCAATAATTAATGAGAAAATTTTAGATACTCACGAAGGGGCCATCGTTCGCATACCGTTGGTACCCACAAACTGCATCTATGTGCCTCACTCGGTCTCGTGTGATCACCATTTTCCTCATCACTATCAAAGCCTCACGGTAAAAAAATTCTATAGGGCTCGGTTAAAATGAATTGGTCGTGATGTTTTTAACCCCCCCTCGGTGGGGTATATTAACCCATTTTTCATCACCGGGAGGGCTTGGAGGCCAATTTCGCTCATTGTTTTCTCCTCTGTTCACCGTGGAATAATTATTTTTATTATATAATTATTTTTCTCTTATTTTTCACTGTATTAGGGAATTTTTTTCTCTATACGATACCCCTTTCTTCTCCCTCGGACAATTTTATTTCTCCTAGGTGATTTTTCTTCTTATCCACACTCTCATAAATAATTATTTTTAAAGCAAATTATTTTTTTATTAATTTTTCCACTAAACAAGGACATTTTTGTCACTTGTTTCTTCTTTCTTCAACCTAGGGCACTTTTTGTTGCCCCTAGGCCCTTCGTTCTATTTCTTCTATTTTCTTCTCTGTCCACCACATTTTAGAAAATAGAAAAATAGAAACAATATATATATATACAAAATCTAAAAACAGGTAAAATTTTTCACAAAATATTAAAAAGTAAAAACCTAAAAAATGGTAACTTGCTTATTACGGCTGAAAACTTGTGTCTTGCGCATGGTATTTTCTCCATATCCTCTTGGTTTGTCTAACATCTTCCCGATTATTATGACTCGCGGATCACCGGATTCACAACCATTCACAAAGCTATTTGCTTGCTTCATCATCTCACTCCGGGGCACGTTTTTGCCTAGTCTTTGTTTCGTTGTGCGCAATGCTTTTCTTGGACCCCCGTGTCCATTATCGTTTCCCCTTGCATGTATCCTTTCTCAGGGCATCATTTTTAACCCTTGTAGTCAATCACGAAATTGTGGATCTCTTCAAAGATTGATAACAAAACATATGTATAAGCTGTCTTGACCGTTGTTGGGTTAGATATGTGCGTTCATACTTGTTTTCCCTATTAGATGAGATAGTTTCCTTCTCGTATTGCATTGCATTATTCTATGTTGCATGGAATTGGTATTTTCAGCATTGAACAATTGTTCCTAGTATGGATTTTCACATCATTCTACTTTTGTCATGTGTGCTTGTATTTTTCATAAGGACCGATGAGCGTAGCTCTTGTGGTAATATGATGATATGAAAATTGTTCCAATATACTGACGGATTTGGAGGCTAAGCTCTTCACTCTCCTCCTCCATATTTCTTTTGCATCACTTTCTACTCACTGTCATCTTCTCTCGACTCATCGGGGCATCTTGCCTCTTCCCATTCTTCTATCTATCTCTCACCTTTTTCGATCATCGATCGTCTTCCTTCATCACCCCATCGACACTCGAGGGGGCATCTCTCCCTCCTACTAATTTTTCTTCTATCCCTTCAAAATTTTCTTCCATCTACTATCTTTGAAGTGGCATCACTTACGCCACCCCAAAGAGGGGCAAATGTAGACACCTATAATTACGCCCAAGTAATTTAAATACTTAAATTGCACTAATTATCCCCTTTCTCGCAAATCAATGACATATCGTCAAAAGTGCTCATATTCCCTCTTATTTTCATTAATTAATTACAATACACTAATTGATTAAGTCACCTATCCAGCTAACAACCTAATTAACGACCTTCCATTAATTATTCACCCCTTTTATCTAAAGTAATTAATTATTATTAATTAATTAGCCTTCCCCTTCATTTTACCAATAAATCAACATTTAATTGATTTAATCCCATTCTAATAGCCTAAATCATACTAATATTCCTCTAATTAACTTCCAGAAGCTTACGTTTACCTATTAGTTAATCACCTTTGATAAATTAAAACACCCACCAACTCCCATGACTTGCTAAGAATAAATTAAACCCTTCTAAAGTAAGGTTACCTTTTATAAAGAAACCTTATCCATTCCTAATCATGTTTTACCTTTATCCCACATGCAAAGGGATGAAGTGTTTCCTTTATGCATTGGGCTATATAAGGAGCCCTCCTTCTACCTCTATACCTACACCTAAACTTCTCAAGAAAGCAAATGCAAAGCATATAGCAAAATAGACTAAGAGCTTGCTTTTTGTTTTCTTGAGAGGTCACCATTTTTAAGAGATAATATTCCTATTCTTGCATCTTTTTAGGATAAAACAAGTAATTTTTGATTTCCATTGGAGCAAAATAGGTTCATTCATTTTGTTGGTAATCTAGGAGAGTAGAGATTTTGAATAGCATGCTAGTATTGATCTTATGTTTCAAAGTTATGATGTTTAATATAGATCTTGTTTAGCTCTTTATCTTGATTGTGCTTAGGCTTTGTCTTAGCTAGATTATAGAACTATTTTAGGTGATAGTTCTTACTTCATTTAATTTAGCTTAAGCAAAGTACACATACACACAACCTGTTTTGTCTAAAGCTTTGTCGGTAAAAAATTTGGATAGTTTTATATTATTTTATCATAGATTTTTGAAGACCGTGTATTCCCTCCCATCCTCTTCAAATTTGGTGATTCAATGAACATCTGTTGGCATTGCGTCCAAGGTGATCTATCAAATCTTGCATTGATTTTTGGGTCTGAGACTGTGATACGCCTTCTTCACCCGGCCGCACTTGCGAGGACGCATTAGAAAGCTGGTATAGAAATCCATCAAAACATAATCTTAAGTGCTTTCAAATCTTATTGAAGGAATAATATATCATACTATGTGTAGGTGTTGCGGAGGGGTTTTTATCGAGCTTTGGAACAAGCTGCAATTTAAGTGAAGCTCTAAAATTTATATATTTTTAATATCCATTTGATAACATGCTTGGGCATGGATTTTTGTTTATGATCCTTATGGTGGCTATGTGGAACATGCCTTGGCTATGTAGGCTATTTTTAAGAAATACTAAACTTATTTTTTTAATTATACTAATTATGATATGTGGAGGTTAGGTAGATTCTTTGTTTGTCAATGTTTTAACTATTGGGTGTTTAGCACTTGTGGTTTTAAGTTCCCTGGTAGAATAGAATGCAAAAAAGTGGAAACATGGTAAAGAAACTCAATGGTTTGACATAATTCCTTCTATAAATATGTGTCATGAAATTCACTTGATTTGGGATATACATAAAATGGGTTTGTTAATAAGACCATGAAACAACTCTAGTAGGGTTAAAAGCCAAGTCCTCCACCTTTGCTAGAAAATTTGACCGTGTTGGGTTAGCATTTTCAAGTCATGCTAGCAAGATATAGCTATTCAGAAAATAAATTAATAAAAATAGAACATTATTTTTGTATTTGAAAACATCTTGATAAGTGTGGAGGGAAAGGAACCACATGGAGGGACGTGATGTACGTATCTTATTTTATGGTGTCCATAGAATATTTTCATTGTTTAAACAAGCCTAAAATAAGGTGAATGAGGAATTGTTGGGGTTTTTATTTTTATAGAATCTAGAATAGAAGTTGTAAGAGCATTATATTTGACATATATATGGATGAGTGATGGATTCATAAGCTGGTGAGGCAACGTGTGATTAAGTGTTTGAAAGAAAAAATAGAAAGAAGAGCCTCAGAGTAATTGGGTAGTCTGCATTTTGTGATGCAAAAATGGCCCATGGAATTCCATGATTGCTAAATATGAACGAAATGGATTAATCAAAAGGAATCGAAACTTTCAACCAAATTCTCTTCATTGATCAAGAGCCATTGTGAAAAATTCCTTAGCTAATGTTTCTAGTAAATGTCGGGAAAATGGTATGGTTTTCCCCTTTTCACTTGCCTTAAATTATGCTTCATCATTTCCATCTTTTCAATACTAAATGTTTAATGTTAGAGAATTTAATTCCAACAAATGTTAAACCGAACCTCGAAAAAAACTAGTAAAAAAATTATATATATGTGTGTGTGTGTGTGTGTGTGTGTGTGTGTGTGTGTGTGTGTGTGTGTGTGTGTGTGTGTGTGTGTGTGTGTGTGTGACCCCAAAAGTTATGTTCATGGATCGCCACACCCGATGTATTGTGAAACTAAAACTCTTTGCATGACCCCTGGTAACATGGAACACCATAGGGAACCCTAATAGAGTTGTTTGAAATTATTTAACGCACTTTCAAGTCATAGTCCTTAACCCTCTTAGCTTATCAGTCACTTATAGTGACGTGGTCATTTAATAAAACATGATCGTTTCAAGTTTGTGGTTCCTTCATGGCTTGAGCGAGGCTGACATCCACTACCTCATACCTCTAGGATGCCAACAAGATAATCAAAACTACTTTCATTCCTTTGAAAATGCCTTCGGAAACTAATTTTTCAAGTGGGTTTTGGGACCCACTAGTCACTATGTGTTAAGATTTGCTGAAAAATTCATGATAACTTACCTGGAGTTGCCCTTGTACGTTTCATGAGTCATGAGGAATTATCTATATATGGGGATTATTTAAGACCCAGTTTGTAAGCATTTTTGTTGTTTGGGTCAGTTTCCTCAACTTGTTACTTTAGCTCGAGATCACCTTCTATGAGTCTCGTTGACTTCTAGCGATGCATGTGACCTCATAATACCATCCTAATGTCATGTAGAATATTATTAGTCTTTTATTTGGTATGAGTGATTTTTGAAATGTATGGTGTTTTTCTCTCTCTACCCTCTTCTCTCTCTAGAAACAATTATGAAACTTTGGTTGATTTGAAAACGTAAATGAATTGGGAAATGTAAATTGGTGTGAAATGAAATGAAAATGGAAATGAAAGGAAATGGTCACAATATTTTGAATGAAAGATAAAGTGTCTCTTTACTCTCTCTCTCTCTCTCTCTCTCTCTCTCTCTCTCTAGTATTAAAACGTTAAGTACAAATGAAAGTGAAAGTGTGAATGCATGAGAAATGAACTCTATCTTCTTCCTCCCCTACCTCTCCCTCTCTCTTCTATTTAAATGAAATTTTTAGAAATGATGAATGTGTGGATTTATGCTTGAGTGTAGGGGATTTCCATACTCATTCCTAGGACTGACACAACGTTGGTTGCAGGTACCTGAAAAAAGGAGTAGTAAAAAACCACATTTGTGTGTTTTACTAGCATGTTATTTAAATGCAAATGTAATTGTTTAGAATATTTCAATGATATTTTTATGAATGTAATGTATTATTTTAATTGATTCCATGATGAAAATTACAGTGTTATGTATTGGTAAAATGTATTATTTCATGCGTAGTTGTACTTTTGCCTATTTAATGAATGTTACTCTTAGTTGTAATTGTATATTTTGTTAAGTAAATGGAGTTGATTGTATTATGTACTTTGGAAAAGATGTCAAATATTCCTTCTTTTAGTGTCAAAATAAATATAGGAGGATGAAACTGGAACCTTGTCATTTGAAATGTTTATTATAGCTGAAATTTTGGATATGATTGTGCTACTAAAATTGTTAGCAAGTAATTTAAAATGACATATTTTTACCTATCTGCTAGTGTTGCAATGACCTAGGAAATCAATTAATCTTCAAATAAAAATATCAACTTACATTTGTGTGTGTTTTCATATTGAGCGGAAAGTGACCAAACAAACATATAACTCAAAATATTTACCTTTGTTGAATGTAATGACCCTCTCTAGTAAGATCCAAGTTAGGCTAGCTCCAAACATCTTTCGTAGTCTTAGAGACTTAGAGGTATTGTATGTGTTTGTGTATTCCTCCCTAGAAACCTAGTTGAGAGCATTCACATAGGTATGAAAGTGTGTAATATTCCTTAGTGTGAGGAATAACATCATTTTAATGGCATACAAGATGACATGTTGAGCTTGAAATCTCATGGTTGTTTTTAGAGACTAAATAACATTAGAAGTGGAATGTAATGAATAGTGGGTGGGACCACAAAGATAGTTAGGTTGTGCATTAATTCACTATTAAGTTTTTAATTGTAAAGTAAAATTTGTAACTTTCCCTCGTTTGGGAACATACCCTTGTGATGTTGATCTAATCATTTCAAGGGTCATGGAGATTTCTTGCAACTTATTAAATATTTCTTATGAGGTGAAGTGGACGTGATTCAATCCATGCAAGACAAAGTGAATAAGAAAACATAGTATACCATTTAATAATCAAATCTAAAATGTGAGAAAGATAGAATATTTGAAATTAACTATCGAGTGATATATTTTTTTGACAATGAAATAACCGAATGAAATCTGATAGAACCCTTTATAAGATAAATATTAAATGAAAGTGAGAAAATTTATTCTTGGAATACCTCGAGTGGCATGAATGCCTTACAAGACATGGAAATTTTATTTCTCTAATTTTATCTTGTGGTAAGGTGTAAAAACCCTCGAGCACTAATAAATGCAATTTATCGAGTGACCTCTCTTGATGTTATTGGACAAAGGGGATATTATGGATTTGAACCCCTTTTGTCCCTCTTAGATAAATGTGTCCCTTAGTATGTAGTAGTGGATTACCATGTGTTTCTCATATGGGGTAGTTTATCCACCATCCCTGAATGCTTTTGAAGTTAGGAGATCGTAAAGCCTGTCTTAAGGTTTTTGGTGAAGGAAACACTAATGCTTATTCACACAACGATTTAAATTGTTCCTTGGAAGGAATTTGAGAAGCATATAGTTGTTGGGTTGTCTTGTTATATGCATTTAATTCTTGATGGTCTAAGAGAAATGAAATAAGTAGATAGGTGCAATGTCAAAACTCCTTATAGTCATGAATCCCTAAGTGTAAATTACGTATCATTTGAATTTTAATTGTTCAAAAATATCAATAGTGAGACCAAAGTATGTTGTAAGTGTAAAGAGTACAAGAGTTAATGAGATTTTGGGTTAGGAATAACGTCATACTTGAAGTCCTTATAACTCAACTAGACACTTTCATGTTGTTAAAAATAAATATGAATTTCCCTTGGTGAGATCAAACTTTTGAGAAAACAAAAATATATATATATAACTCTAGATAAATTTCTTGATGTGGAAATGTTGAATGGATTCAAACAAGTTATTGAACTATATCAACTGTAACAGGAAAAATAGGGTACTATGATGGAAGGATGTTTATGGGAAGAGATATCTTGAATCTAAATCACCCTTTTAAACTTTAACATATCTTCCTTGACCTCATGATAGTTTTCCCTTGTCTAACAAATGTAAAGTTTAAACATCAAATATACATCTCAAAAAGCAAAACCTTAACACCTTGTTAGTTCCTTTTCATAATAAGGATAAAATTTAACATCAATTAAACATATTTTGTGACACAAACCTCTAACATTAGAATTAATATTGTGATACTTGTAGGAATTTAAAATTAATTTCATTAACAAATGAGTTGTGGATAGTTAATGTAAATTGAGAAAGGAATCAACAGTGCATTCTCTTTTAAAGGCTAATGCTATACAAAAATAAAGTATTTGAAGTTTTAGAAAAAGGAAATTTTACACCCTTGCCAGTTTAATTCACTGGAAACCTATAAGGTTATATAATGGAAAACTAAATGTAATAAATATGTAAAAAAAAAAAAAAGGGGCATGTTGTGGAGCATGCCTATCCTATGTGCCTTACCATAGTTGGGTTAGTGTCTTTGTTTACGCCATTTAAGTAATACATTGATGTGTACCCTAAGTTATCAAGTTGTCTATGTGGGTCCATGCTTTTGTAAGTGTCTTATGTGATGTTGAATTTTTATATTTGAGCCCATATGGTGTCGTGTCATGAGCATTTAAAGTCAAAAAATAAATTATTCCGATAATTTTAATGTTGTATTTTGTGTGTCAAATATTTGTGTATGACATATGGTATCAGAGTGGTGGTTCATGCTCTCGAACCTCTAGGATAGATTGGAGTTGTGATGATCTTGCATGGTGGTGGTGGAGATGGGAAGAGTAATGTGATATATATTGTGATGTAAACATTATTTTAATTGTGATATTATGAATGCATGTGTTGTGCATGTCACTTAGTGTATATTTGTTATCATGTTTATGTGTTTGTAATGAGAGTATTTAATCTCCTTTTTGTGGACTCAATGAGGAGTTCACATGTGATGTGCCACCTTGTTGTGTGTGAAAAGAATGTTATTACGAAGTACAAAGTGTTGGAGTGTTTTGTTATTATGTGATATGAAGGTGTTTTGATGTGTTGCATGACAAAATTGATGTATAGTGATTTGGATTTTATTCGATGTTGCCACCATGATGTGATGAATCGTGTGTGTCACCATGTTGTATTGCAATTGAATGTATGTTGTAATTTTAGTCATTGTTTTCATCATACGTATAATTCATGTAATATGTGATGGTTCATGTCAAAAATTAAGAGCATATGGTAATCGTATGACCTCGATTATGTAGTACTTACACCTTAGGGCATTATGTTGAAAAGTGATGTAATATAACCCGTGAAATTAATGATTATGTTAGACATTGTATGTATACCATGCATAAGACACTATGGTTAATGTGCATGAATCACCATTGTGCTAGTGATGTAGTTATGTGTTATGTTGTGAACCTTACACTAGAAGACGCTAAGAGAAGCAACTTTCAAGAGTGTGTGTGTGCGAGAGAGGAGGCTTGGACCTGTTTTTCATAATCTTGATCCAAGTATGAGTGAGGAAGTGGAGTCTTATATAGACTAAAAACCCACTTCTATTTGTTTAGTATATTTCAGCTTGCTCAATATATTATGGGTGTGCACCACCTTAGGCTCAACTTATGCAAACTAGCATCCCTGCTCTTTCCTATTGGGTTGTCCATTGAACAATCCTATGTTATTTTGAAAATGTTGAGCTTGTGTTAGTATGGAGGGATGATTCGGAAAAGATGATCACATTTACATTATTTGATATACTCATTTTTGGTTACATGTATATTTTTACGAGATGAGGCTCAATATCGAGTGCCAACAACTCGATGATTACCCATTGGTGGCGGTTAAGGCCACGTAGTGATTGTAATGTGTTATTTCTATATACATATTTTATTTGTAAATTGATCATTATATCTTTTCTTTTCGAGAACCAATAGTTTCTCTTGATTGATGCGTTCTTATATTTTAGGCATTTTATCGATTGTTGCACTAACATGCATATTTTGCACTAACTATGGATATTTACCCTTTTGTTTTTACTTTTAAATTTTCTTTTCATATATACAAGTTCTATAGCCTTCCGCAAAGCTTGGGATCTTTTCCACTTGGCATGTGAAGCAGATTGTTATGTTGGTTCTAATGTTATAATGTGTTGGAATATGGTTATGTGATTCACCATGGAGTGGTTAAACCTATGGACCCGCTTCGGTGTATGGGAGTGCACTCCAAGGAGTTAGAGATGACTAGCGGGTTGTTGAACCATGAGTTATTATGTAACTTGGGTTAGTGGTGATGGGGCTTTATGTGCCCAAGGCCATAGGGTGAATCATCCTTATTAAAAGTAGAAAAGAGATGGGGATATATGGTTGAGTGAACTGATATTCTTGATGGCACTATATCGTTGAGTGACGTGATGTTTTCGATGACACTCTATGGTTGATTGACCTAATACTCTCACTAAGACTCTATGGTTGAGTGACCTAATATTCTTATGGGGCTCTATGGTTGAACGACCTGCCTTAGTTTTGGCACTATGATTCTTTCTCTTTGGGAGGTATATGGAGTTCCTTGGTGATGCTTTGGGAGATATCAGAGTTGTTTTGTGATGCTTTTGCGAGATACATGGAGTTTTTTTGTGATGTTTTATGATGTGTGGAGTTGGTGTTATGAGTTATGTGTACTCTTGTGAGTCTTGTTACACATTGTTATGATTGAGGCTTGATGATCCCCTTGGTTGGTATGGACTATTGGATATTGTCTTAGCACTGTGTTGGTACAGTCATGGTATTTTGGGTCATGTGTTACAGTTGCCTATATATCAACGTGATGATTCTGTTTTTGTAGTCACATGTGTGTGTTGGATCTATGCCTGTAATATAACTATTGGAAATTATTTGTTATGTTGACTACTTGTTATCACTCCATAGTGAAATATAAGGTCTTGTGTTGTGATACGATAAATTATGTAGCAAGATGTCTCGTGGGTCGTTTGTGTTGTGTTAAGTTTTGGGTGTTATTTTGAGGCCAATTACTTTTGGGCACCACAAACATAATAGAATTGTAAATTCTAAACAATGAATATTAAGATCTTGAGATAAGGAATACTATAAATAAAATGACCAAGAATTAAAGTAAAATAGAACTACCAATCATTAAAGAACATTCAAATCTAAGATATCTCCAAAATTAGTGTATTTCCTTTTGCTCGCATTGTACAAAAAGTTGATTTTAAGCAACATGTGTCATATTTTTTGACTTTCTTGCCTAAGTATCGTTTGACCTTCAACATTGTATCACATCAAGGATGATGATCTTATAAGGGGAGGGAGATGTAGTACCTCCCTCCTAGTTATTCGTCAACATTGGTGATAATATTTTTGGTTTAAAAAAAAATCTTCCAATTTCCATTCATCCTTTTGGCTGAAATGTCCCTTCATCTTTTTTGTCTGAAGGTTTGTAGTAAAGGCTGGGAAGTTTTATATTATTTTATTATAGATTTTTAATACCTTGTATTCCCTCCCATCCTGTTCAAATCTGGTGATTCAGTGAACATTTTCTACCTTTTTTTTCAAGGTGATCTATCAAATTTTGCGTTGATTTTTTGGTCTAATACTTTGATACACCTTTTTCACCCAGCCGCACTTACAGGTAAGAATTGGAGACTTGTATGGACATCTATCAAAGCATAATATTGAGTGTTTTCATATATTGTTGAAGAAATAATATAACATACTGCGTGTAGGTGTTGCAGAGGGGGTTGTGTCCAGCTCTGGGACGTGCTGCAATCTAAGCGAAAGCTATAAATTTTATTTATTTTTAATCTCCATGTAATTACGTGTCTTGGGTGTGGATTTGTTATGTTCATGATCCTTATGGTGGCTATGTGGAAGGTGCCTTGGCTGTGTAGGCTATCTTGAAGAAACACTAAACTTTATTTTTTTACTATACTAGTTCTTATCTATGGAGGTTAGGTGGATTCTTTGTTTGTCGATGTTTTGACAGTTGGGTGTTTAACAACTGTGGTTTTAAGGTTCATAGTAGACTAGTATGTAAAAATGTGGAAACATGGAAAAGAAACTCAACCGTTTGACATAATGCCTTTTATAAACGTGTGTCAGGAAATTCATTGATTTCAGGATATACATAAAATGGGTTTGTTAATAAGACCATGCAACAAATCTAGCAAAAAGAACATATAACAGATAAAAGCCAATTCCTTCACCTTTGTTAGAAAATCTGACCATGTTGGGTTAGCAGTTTCAAGTCATGCTAGCAAGATATGGCTATTTGGAAAAAAATTTAATGAAAATAGTACATTATTTGTTGTATTTGAAAACATCTTGATAAGTGCGGATGAAAGGTAGCCACCTGGAGGGACGTGATGTACATATCTTATTTGATGGCGTCCATAGAAGATTTTCCTTATTTAAGCAAGCCTAAAATAAGGTGAATGAGGAGTTGTGGGGTTTTTAATTTTGTAGCATCCAAGATAGAACCTGTAAGAGAATTGTAGTTGACATACATATGGTTTAGGGATTGTTTTAGAAGTGGTGAGGTAGTGTTTGTTTAGAGGCAACAATAGAAATAAGAGCCTCAGAGAAATTGGATTGGTCTATTTTTGTGATGCAAAAATGAGCCATGGAATTCCATGATTGCTAGATATGAGCGAAATGGTTTCATAGAAAAGGAATCATAAACTTTCAATCAAATTCTCTTCATCGGTCAAGAGCCATGGTGAAAAATTCCCTAGCTAATGTCTCTAGAAAACATAAAAAAAAAGGTATGGTTTTCCCCTTTTCGTTGGCATTAAATTGCGCTTCATGATTTTCATCTTTTTGAAAATAAATGTTGAATGTTAGAGAATGTAATTCCAAAAAATATTAAATCGAACCTTGGCACAAACTCCTAAAAACTATATATATATATATATATATATATATATTTGAAAGTTATGCGCATGGAGTGCCACACCCTAATGTACCGCGAAAATAATTTTTTTACATAACTTGTGGTAACATGAGACACCATAGGTAACTCTAGTAGAATTGTTTAAAATTATTCAACACACTTGCAAGTTATAGTCCTTAACCCTTTTAGTTTATCGGTCACATCTAGTGATGTGCTCATTTAATAAAACATGATTTGTTCAAGTTTATGGTTCTGCTTTGCTTGAGAGAGACTAAAATCCAGTACCTCATACTTCTAGGGTGCCAACAAGAGAATCTTAAACTACTTTCATTCCTTAGAAAAGCCTTCAGAAACTAATTTTGCAAGTTGGTTTTGGGACCCACTAGTCACCGTGTGTTAAGAGTTGCGTTGAAGAAATTATGATAATTGGCCCTAGAGTTTCCATTGTAACTTGATCTCTGCTTGAGCGTAAACGATGCATCGATCACGAGGAATTCTCTATATATGGGGGAGTAATTAGGAATCATAAAACTTCACGATCAAACTTAGAATGAGAATATTTAAGACCCAGTTTGTAAGCATTTTTGTTGTTTGGGTCAGTTTCCTCAACTTGTTACTTTAGCTCAGATCACCTTTTGTGAGTCTCGTTGACTTCTAGTGGCCAGTGTGTCCTTGTAATACCTGTCTTAATGTCATGTCAAATATTACTTCATCTTTTATTTTCTATGAGCGATGTTTGAAATGTATGGTTTTTTTCTCTCTACCCGATTCTCTCTCTTGAAACAATTATAAAACTTTGATTGATTTGAAAACATAAATGAATTGGGAAATGTAAATTGGTTTGAAATGAAATGAAAATGGAAATGAAAGGAAATGGTCACGATATTTTGAATGAAAGATAAAATCACTCTCTCTCTCTCTAGTATTAAAATGTTACGTACAAATGAATGTGAAAGTGTGAGTGCATTGGAAACAAAGCGTATATTCTTCCTCCCCTTCCTCTCCCTCTCTCTTCTATTTAAATGAAATTTTTATAAATGATGAATGTGTGGATTTATGCTTGAGTGTAGGGATTTCAATACTAATCCCTAGGTGACACAACGTTGGTTGTAAGTACACGAACAAAAGGAGTAGTAAAAATGACATTTTTGTCTTTTATTAGCATGTTATTTGAAGGCAATGTAATTGTTTAGAATATTTCAATGATTTTTTTATTAAAAGAATGTATTATTTTCATTAATTCCTTGGTGAAAATGATAGTGTTGTGTATTGGGAAAATGCATTATTTCATACGTAGTTGTACTTTTTCCTATTTAATGAATGTTACTCTTAGTTATAATTGTATATTTTGTTAAGTAAATGGAGTTGATTGTATTATGTACTTTGGAAAAAGATGTCAAATATTTCTTCTTTTAGTGTCAAAATAAATATAGGAGGATGAAATTGGAACCTTGTCATTTAAAATGTTTATTATAGCCAAAAATTTTGGATATGATTGTGCTAGTAAAATTGTTAGCAAGTAATTTAAAATGGCATATTTTTTTACCTATCTTCTAGTGTTGCAATGACCTAGGAAATCACTTAATCTTCAAATAAAAATATCAACTTACATTTGTGTGTGTTTTCATATTGAGCGGAAAGTGACCAAACAAACATATAGCTCAAAATATTTACCTTTGTTGAATGTAATGACCCTCTCTAGTAAGCTCCAAGTTAGGCTAGCTCCAAACATATTTTGTAGTCTTAGAGACTTAGAGGTATTGTATGTGTTTGTGTATTCCTCCCTAGAAACCTAGTTGAGAGCATTCACATAGGTATGAAAGTGTGTAAGATTCCTTAGTGCGAGGCATAACATCATTTTAATGGCATACAAGATGACATGTTGAGCTTGAAATCTCATGGTTGTTTTTAGAGACTAAATAATGTTAGAAGTGGAATGTAATGAACAATGGGTGGGACCAAAAGATAGTTAGGTTGTGCATTAATTCACTATTAAGTTTTTAATTGTAAAGGAAAATTTGTAACTTTCCCTCATTTGGGAACATACCCTTGTGATGTCGATCTAATCATTTCAAGGGTCATGGAGATTGCTTGCAACATATTAAATATTTCTTATGAGGTTGAAGTGGATGTGATTTGATCCATGTGAGAACAAGTGAATAAGAAAACATAGTTTCCCATTTAAGAATCAAACCTAAAATGTGAATATGATAGGATATTTGAAATTAACTATCGAGTGATATATTTTATTGGCAGTCAAATAAACGAACCAAATCTAATAGAACCCTTTATAAGATAAATATTAAATGAAAGTGAGAAAATGTATTCTTGGAATACCTTGAGTGGCACAAATGCCTTGCAAGACATGGACATTTTATTTCTCTAATTTTATCTTGTGGTAAGGTGTAGAAACCCTCGAGCACTAATAAATGTAATTTATTGAGTGACCTCTCTTGATGTTATTGGACAAAGGGGATATGATGTATGATTATCAATGATTGTAAATATGGATTTAGAAGGCTATTGAATGCGTAAAAAATTATAGATTTTGCATTTGAACCCCGTTTGTCCCTCTTAGATAAATGTGTCCCTTAGTATGTAGTAGTGGATTACCATGTGTTTCTCATATGGAATGGTTTATCATTCATCCCTAAATTATTTTCAAGTTAGGAGATCGTAAAGCCTATCTTTAAGGTTTTTGTTGAAGGAAATACTAATATTTATTCACACAATGATTTAAATTGTTCCTTGGAAGGCATTTGAGAAGCATATAGTTGTTGGTTTGTCTTGTTATAGGTGTTTAATTATTGATGATCTAAGAGAAACGAAATAAGTAGATAGGTGTAATGGAAAAAATCTTTATAGTCATAAATCCTTAAGTGTAAATTACGTATCATTTGAATTTTAATTGATCAAAAATATCGACATGAGTGAGGTGAAAGAACGTTGTAAGTGTATAAAGTACAAGAGTTAAAAAATTTTGTGTAAAGAATAAAGTCATACTTGAAGTCATTATAACTCAACTAGAAACTTTCATGTTGTTAAAAATAAATATGAATTGTCCTTGGTGAGATCAAACTTTCGAGTTCAAAAAAAGTATACATATATAACTCTAGATAAAGTTCCTTGATCTCAAAATGTTAACTAGATTCAAACAAGTTATTGAACTATATCAACTATAACAGGAAAAATAGGGTACTATGATGGAAGGATGTTTATGGGAAGAGATATCTTGAATCTAAATCACCCTTTTAAACTTTAACATATCTTCCTTGACCTCATGATAGTTTTCCCTTGTCTAGCAAAGGTAAAGTTTAAACATCAAATATATGTCTTGAAAAGTAGAACCTTAACACCTTGTTAGTTCCTTTTCATAACAAGGATAAAATTTAATGTCAATTAAACATATTTTTGTAACAAAAATCTAACGTAAAATTAATATTAGGAGGATTTTATGCGTTTAAAATGAATTTCATTAAGAAATGAGTTTTGGATAGTTAATGGAAATTGAAAAATGAATCAACATCACATTCCTTTTTTTTAATTGATAAAGCGGGTTGAAGGGAACTATTCCCTATTAATAAAGTAGAGGCCAAATCCTCTAGAAGGCAACAGGCTTTAAAATCCAAAAGTAAACAACTACAATTGAACACCAACTTCCAAAAGCATTAGAATAACCAAAACAACCTGAATAAAAAATTACTTCCCACCATGTGATGGAAAATAATCCTCAATGCTGTCCATTTGACCCTTTTTGTTTCTTCACTTTTTTACTTCAAACCACTTTCCTTAGTCAGTCAAGATAACCAATGCAAGGTCACTAGAAATTGCCGAAGCAATCCTTTTATCTGACATGAAATTTGGACCTGATTCTGAACTTTCTGAAGTATGTCCCATTTTCATTCCACCTACTATCATGTGATTTTCCGAAGTTCCCATCTCAATATCTTCCTTCTCTATGGATAATTTATTCACGGGTGTCACATTATTTGGAACATCCTTAAAATTTGAAACGGATACCAAAATTGGGTTAATGAACCCCATCCACTAGAAGAAGTTGATACATTCTTTTTTGTAGATTTTTGGTTTTTATTGACGGGACAAGAAGCTTGTAGATGACCCATTTTTCTACATAATCTACATTGGAATGTAGTATTCTCATATTCTAATATCTCGTATATATCTTTGAACATTTCCAAATTTAAGATTGATCCAATCTGGTAATCCCTTGCTCAAATCAATTTCAACGCATATATGGGAAAAGAACACAGACCCAAATGCATTCTATCCAAGTCTTCTTTGATAAACTTGCCCAAACCATTACCAATATCCTCCAGGGCATACCATAGATGCAAAGGGAGGTTAGGGAGCCTAACCCAAATGGGTGTTTTGGCAACCGAATATGTGTTTAGATCAAAATGTAAACCATGGAGTTATAAATAAACCCGCATGTCCCCAGAACCATGGACCATTTTTCAAACATCGTTGATAGTCTTCATCTTCTCTAAGATGTACAATGAAAAATCCCTTAGAACAGAGGGATATTTCACACTTATTGGTCCAAGTTTTGAATACCCACTGGTAAAGTGTGGAGGAGGAAGGCCATAACCCATTAAACCTACTTATAACTACATCGCGAGATACATTTTTGATATATTCCTCCACTTGAGTAGTTCTTGATGATAAATGAGGGAATATCCTTGGCCAAATCGACCAAATACACCGGATTACTTGTTGTTTGTTTATCAAGGAGCGGTAGCTACCATTTTCCTATATGTCTTTGAAAGAAGAAGTCTTTCGGGGATGTTAGGGCCCTGATGCCCGGTAGCACCACCTCAATGCTCCTATTATTTTCTTTGTTTTGCCCACCCATCCCCATCAAAATTCGACGGATTTTGGAACCCTAGGATTAGGGCTCTGCTCCTCCACCTTCTTATCCCATCCACCATTACCGATCTCACCTCCAATAGCACTGAAATACCCCACAGTCGGGCCGTGACTAGTCTTTCCTTTTACTTTGTCCTATAAGCCCTCTTGGATTCTTGTCCTTGGCCTTTCCAGTGTTTTATTCTTGCACAAATTTTCCCTCCATTCTTCCTCGAACTCGTTGTTTCCTCAATAGGGAGGAAGGCGGGATTTATCGATAATCCAACATCACATTCTCTTTTAAAGTATAATGTTATACAAAAATAAAGTATTTGAATTTTAAGAAAAAGGAAATTTTACACCCTTGCGAATTTAATTCACTGGAAACCTATAAGGTTATATAATGGAAAACTAAATGTATTAAATATATAAAAAGCCGGGGGGCATGTT
Organism: Taxus wallichiana var. yunnanensis; assembly: GCA_018340775.1. Lineage (NCBI taxonomy): Eukaryota > Viridiplantae > Streptophyta > Pinopsida > Cupressales > Taxaceae > Taxus > Taxus wallichiana. Next base: position 82,949,892 of record CM031237.1, on the reverse strand, counting down.
TTGGAGCATGCCTATTTTGTGTGTCGTACCATAGTTGAGTCATTGTCTTGGTTTCCACCTTTGAGTACGACATTAATGTGTTTGCTAAATTATCAAGTTGTATGTGAGTCCATGCTTTTGTAAGTGTCTTATGTGATGTTGAATTTTTATATTTGAGCCCATATGGTGTCATTTTGTGAGCATTTAAAGTCAAAAAAAATTTATTCTGATAATTTTGTTGTTGTATTTTGTGTGTACAATATGTCGGTATGACAATTTTCAAACTATATTTAATGTATTCACTTTATCTAACAAATTTAATGTCATTTACTTAAAAGACTATATGCCAAAAAATTAATATAAAAAACAATGAAGGTCATTTTATGGCAATCCCAGTGTTATTGCCATAATTTGGAGGATGTTGGATTTCAAAAGTGTGGAGGAGGCTCGGGTCCACCCAATACCATGTTGTCACATTCCTTTGTCCACTAGGGCAAAGATTCATAAGTTTTAATCAAAGATGGTTGGTTTCATATCTTCGTATTTCTTGCAATTACTCAAACCTAAACCTTGAAAGGGTGCCTACAAAGTGCAATATGAAAGATGCATTGCAGTTGGGTTCAAAATTGGTACATATTTGATTTTCCCCACTTATAATTTTGACTAGTTAAAGCGTAACTTTCACTCATATGAATTATACAAGTGATAAGGAGATGAAAATTTGCAACACAAATAACAAATTAATTGTTTTTGCAGGAATGAACTAAGCCATGGAATAGGTATGAGATATAGTGTTATTTTATATCCACCTTTGTATTTGTAAATTTTCATTCATGTATTCGTATTATCTAACAAATTGAAATTTTTCAATTGAAATCTCTGATGTCGATTTCCATTGGTGAATACCACCATCAAGACTATTTATCAGGAAAACCATATTGGCTATAAACAAACCCTAATCATAAATGTGCATGAAATCACTAGCTTATAATATTAGGTCCACTCCACGTATACTTGTCCCTAAAGTATCCCATGAAATGCTCAAGCGTATTCCCTTTACATTTTCGTGTGTTTTGCCTACACAAAAAACAAAAAAAGTCTATAATTGCAAACAACTACTCACACCGACAGTATTGATCAACCACTCCTTTCATTCCAAGAACTTTCAGATATATGTTGTCTCGATGACTTGCATACCAAACACCCTTTGTACATCTAATGCTTAAAAAAATTGAATGTGGTTGTTGGAGAATTGAGTCTCGCATGGGATACCCATAATTCTTTCAATGCTCTTGCACTATTCTTCCCATAAACCCCTCCTTCCCTACCCATGTTCCTTTCTTGTTGTTTTACCCCCTTCCAGGATGAATTTCCTCAATGTTTTCCCTTCGGTGTATCCATCACACAATTCACATGTGATTTTCGTTAAAAAAACAATTTAGATAAACATATGATATTTTTAATGCCAAATGACATCCATATACTTTTTAGACCACCAAATTTGTTTTATTATGAGATGTAACATTGAATGTCAAAATCCAAAGCTTGTCCCCTAATCCTAACATCCGTGTAATCCATGGGCCTTTGAACTTTCATTGAACTCGAAGTGGTAGGTTGTTGGAAAATCAACTGGGCATTAAATGTGCAACTAATTTCTGTCTTCCTCCAGATTTAGTTCTTTGACTTCTCAGATTTGTATTTAATTATGTCGAGTTGTTTATTTACTTTTGGTTGAAAAATCTCCTTCATTATCTCTTGTTAGAGATTTTGTGCTTCCTTGTAAGGAAAGTTTTTGTGACGTGAATATTATTAATGTATCATGTTTTATTGTGTAATAACATACATAAAGTAGGAGGAGAAATCAGATTTAGGAGAAGAAGATAAGAGTGTGCAGTCACTCAAGTCTAGATTGCTTTTGATGAAAGAAAACTTCATTGCATGTTGTTGTATGAATGAGGGTTTTGTGTGCAATTGTATCTACTATTCATTCTTGGAAAATATAAATGTATTGTTGAAGTTGTTTCAAGCCTAAATTGTTGTTTTGTTTAGTTGTTATAAATTTATTTATTTTTCCTTTATTTCCCTATTCCAAATCCTTCTATAAATTTGTTACGTTTTATTTTCTATTGTTTTTACGTAGATTCTATTGATTCTACGGTTGCCATGGATCCTCATTATTCCCTTCATCTGGTATCAAAGCCAGGATAAACCATGTTTCTATTTCTTTTCTGGGGTTTTAGTTTTTCATTTGATAACCATTAATGGTTTCTACGTCTAGCGCATCCTGGTTAGTGTGTAAACTCGATTTTCACAGGAAAAAATTATGAATATTGGTCTTTGACCATGAAATATTTGTTTTAGTCTCAAGACATTTGGGAAATGGTTGAAAATGGTTACCAGGAACCAACAAACTAGGCATCATATAATGCTCTTACACAAGCTCAAAAGGACACCTTGAAGGAACAGAGTAAGAAGGATGGGAAAGCAATATTTTATATTCATCAAACAATACATGAGAGCATACTCCCAAGAGTTGCAACAGCAAAGCAAGCTAAGGAAGCATGGGACACACTTGAGATTGTGTATCAAGGTATGGAATAGGTTAAAACTACTAAGTTACTGACTCTCCTTAGAAGAGAATTTGAAATTCTTTTAAGGAGAAACTTAGATTCATTAGAATCTTTCTTTACTCATTTTGTTGGTTTGATTAATCAAATCAAGTCCAATGGTGAGTCATAGAGGATAGGAAGGTTGTTGAGAAAGTGCTTAGGATTCTCTCTTCTGAATTTGATTACGTAGTTGTGGCTCTAGAGGAAAGCAAAGATTTGATTTAGTTTAGTGTTGATGATATTCATGCCACTCTTATCAATCATGAATATAGACTAAATAGATCAAATACATCAGTAGAAAACACATTTTCATCTCAGTTATCTATAACCCATGGAAGAGGAAGGATGTTTTCCAGTTCTAGAGGTAGAGGAATAAATTCTCCTAAAAGTGGACATAGTAGTGAGTCCTACAAATGTTGGTGGTAGAGGTCAAAATTATAATTTCAGTCACCCGAGTGGCCAAAGATTTGACAAGTCACACATTCAATGTCACTAGTGTAAGAATTTTTGGCATTATGGTCTTGAATGCAAGAAAAACAATATTTTTAGCGAAGCATGGTCAAAATCAGTTGAGTAACACTCACAAACGCAGCATGTTCATTACATGCACCGAGATTGCTTCAAAGCAATCCCTACAAACTCTCCGATTAAGTGTAATGTTGTTCAAGAAATCCCATGTGCCATATGGTATCTAGATTCGGTCTATAGTAATCACATGATAGGTAATAAATATTGGTTTTCTAGCTTGGATGAATAAGTTCAAACTGATGTTACACTTGGTAACAAAAAAAGTCACTATTTCGGGTAAAGGTATAGCTAATATTTTAACTAAAAGGGGGAGCTGAAATTTATGTTTGATGTATATTATGTTCTGGTCTAAAACACAACTTGATGAGTATTACAAAATTGATACAAAAGGGCTATAGAGTGTACATGGAAAATAATGAGTGTGTTATTTTGGACAAGCATCCAAACAATCTTATTATTGTTAAGGTACTGAGATGACTATAAACCACATGTTTCCATTAAAAATAAGGCTGACTACGAAAGATAAAATAGCTCAAGTTGTTCATGAAAAAAATAATGTAAATTTTGGGGTAGCTTTTAAGGTAGAAGATAGCTACGGAAAATTTCAAGATAGCTACGGAAATGTTCAAGATACAAAATCAGCAGTAGCCAAAGATAGCTACGGAAATGTTCAAGACAGCTCCAAAACTCTAAAGAAGAGGATGGTTCTGTAGAAACTCAAGTAGTGTTTCAATCAGTAGTAAAGGATGAGTCTTGGCTATGGAATTTTAGATTTGGGAATTTATATTTTGGAGAGCTGAAACTACTATATATGAAGAATATAGTGAAAGGTTTGTCATTAATTGAGAAAGCGGAAAGTCTTTGTGAAGGATGTATTATGGGAAAACAATATAGAGATTCATGTCCGGTTGGCTAGTCAAATAGAGCTACAACACCACTTGAGAATGTGCATTTAGATATTTGTGGGAAAATGCAAACACCGTGTATAGGAGGTTGCACTTATTTTCTTACTTTTAGTGATGATTTCACAAGTAAAACTTGAGTTTATTTCTTAAAACATAAATCTGATGCATTTACTTATTTCCAGCAGTTCAAGGTGCTGTGGAGAAGCAAAGTGGCTACTACATCAAGGTTTTAAGAATGGACAGAGGCGGTGAATTTATGTCTAATGAGTTTCTAATGTTTTGCATATCTCATGGCATATAAAATCAATTTAAAGCCCGCTATACACCTCAACAAAATGGTGTGGTGGAGAGGAAGAATCGAACAATTATGGAGATGGCTCGTAGCATGATGGCAACCAAACATCTACCTAATGAATATTGGGATGAGGTAGTGGCAACTTTTGTTTACATTGAGAATAGGTGCCCAACAAAGAGCGTAAGGAACAAAGTTCCTCAAGAGGCAGACGGGGAAGGAAACATATTTTCTCTTATTTGAAGGTATTTGGATGCATTGCATATGCGCATATTCTAGATGAGTTGAGAAATAAGTTAGATAATAAGGAAAAAATCTATATTTTTGGTTTCTCGGAGGAAACAAAAGCATATAAATTATTAGATCCTATCAACATAAAATTCAAAATCAGTTGTGATGCTCGGTTTGTGGAGAATGAAACATGGGATGGAAGCATAGAGAGGACTTTCGAGTTGCAGATGATGTCCCTAATGATAATGTGGTGGATCAAGTGTTTCTAACACCAAATATAACTCAAACAACAGCTCCTTCCAATCCCGAGGATGGTACCACAAGTTGTAGCTCAAGCTACGGCTTGATTACAACAAGGAGATCTTCAAGGCTGTTGTCCACACCAACAAGACAGCAAACTTCCCAAGCATCTACAGCAACATCTACTTCAATTTGTATCCTTGGAGCAACACCATCTAGAACTTTAATTAGTTCTTAATCTCTGGATCCAACTCTAGCAAGCGTGATGCCATGAAAAACAAGGAGTTTGAGTGAGTTATATAATGTTGACACAACAAAATCATTTTCAGATTTTGATTTATTTTCTCATATTGATGATCCATTAACATTTTCAGCAAGCTTTTGAGAGGCTATGAGTAGTGATATATGGACCCAAGACATGGATGAGGAGATTTAATCCATTGAGAAGAACCAAACATGGGAATTGGTTGATTTTCCTGAAGGCAAAGATGTAATTAGTGTCAAATGAATTTATAAGACTAAACAATATGTTGATGTAAATGTTCAAAATCATCAAGAAAGGATAGTTGCAAGGGCTTTACACAACAGCCTGGTACAAAATTCAATGAGACATTTGCTCCTATTGCTCGATTGGACACACGATTAGGACTGCATTACCTATTGTTGCCCACAACAAGTAGCATGTATATAATATGGATGTAATGTCTACATTTTTAAATGGCTATTTAGAGGAGAAAGTGTATGTGGAACAGCCATAAGGCTATGAGATACCGGGTCATGAAGACAAGGTGTAAATCTTGAAGAAGGAACTCTATGGATTAAGAAAAGCTCCAAGAGCTTGGTATAGCTGCATTGACTCCTATCTCATTCAAAATGGTTTCCAAAGAAGTGGTTGTGAACCAACATTGTACATCAAAGTCAACAAGCAAGGTAAAATTTTAATTGTTTGCTTGTATGTGGATGATCTAATCTTTACCGATGATCTAAACATAGATTCTTTCAAATCAGCAATGAATAATGAATTTAAAATGACTGATTTGGGTCTTATGAAGTATTTTTTGGGGATTGAAGTCCATCAATCCAATGATGGTATATTTATTTCTCAATATAAATATGCAAATGAAGTTTTGAAGAGATTTAATATGGAAAAGTGCAAGGTATCCCCAACACCGGTTATGACATGAATGAAATTAAACAAGGATGATAATGGAGCATGTGTGGATTCTAAATTGTTCAAGAGGTTGGTTGGAAGCCTTATGTACTTAACAGCCACAAGGCTAGATATTATGTACAATGTAAGTCTAATTTCAAGGTTTGTGGAGTCTCTAAAGACTCACATTGGTAGGCCGATAAGAGGATATTGAGGTATGTAAGTGGTATAAAGGATTTTGGTATATTGTATTCCACTTCGGATGATTTCAGCCTTGTTGGGTACACCGATAGTGATTTTGGGGGCAACATAAATGATAGAAAAAGTACTTCTGGGTATACTTTTCACTGCTACAAGTGTTGTGTCGTGGGCATCGAAGAAACAACTCATTGTGAATCTTTCTTGAGTGGAAGATGAGTATGTGGCAACCACTAGTGTTGCGTGTCAAACTGTTTGGGTGCAAACGATGTTGAAAGATTTGATGCATGATAAAAAATTAAGCCACTTTGCAATATTTTGTGATAACAGTTCAGCCATGGCATTATCTAAAAATCATGTGTTTCATGAGAGAACTAAGCATATTTATACGAGGTATCAATTTATTAGAGAGCTTGTAAGAAACAAAGAAATTTGTCTTTATTTTTGCAGGTCTAAAGATTAGTTGGCTGACATATTTACAAAACCATTGGAAAAAGATACATTTGAGTATTTACGAAGTGGCTTAGGAGTTTGTGACTTTACACAAGTTAGCAGCTCTAGAAAAATGTCAGTAAGCTCTGGAAATGTTACAACAACTTTTGAACAAACTTGATACAAATTTTAGATGATCTCCAGTTGTTCATAATTAAGGGGGAGTGTTGGAAAATCAACTGGGCATTAAATGTGAAACTAATTTCTATCTTCCTCCATATTTAGTTCTCTGACTTCTCAGATTTGTATTTAATTATGTCAGTTGCATATTTACTTTTTGTTGGAAAATCTCCTTGATTATCTCTTGTCAGAGATTTTGTGCTGCCTTGTAAGGCAAGTTTTTGTGGAGGTGAATATTATTAATGTCTCATGTTTTATTGTGTAATAGCATATAGAAAGCAGGAGGAAAAATCAGATTTAGGAGAAGAAGAAAAGAGTGCGCAGTCCCAGCTCAAGTTTGGACTATTTTTGATGAAAGAAAACTTCATTGCAAGATGTTGTTGTATGAATGAAGGTTTTGTGTGCAGTTGTAGCTGTTGTTCATTCTTGGCAAATATAAATGCATTGCTGAAGCTATTTGAAGCCCAGATTGTTGTTTTATTTTGTTGTTATAAATTTATGTAGTTTTCCTTTCTTTCCCTATTCCAAATCTTTCTATAAATCTGCTGCGTTTTATTTTCTATTGTTGTCTGTAGATTTTGTTGATTCTATAGTTTTTGTAGATCCTTATTATTCCTTTCATAGGATACCAGAATGGCCTTTACACTTTCGTTGAACTGCAAATTTTCGGCCATTAATGTTTTTCTCTGCATCAGTGGATGCAACCTTAATCGGCGTAATTAAAACCCATCGCTTTCCCTTGTAACGTTTAGGTATTTGAGCACGTTTTAAGTTGGAGAGGATATTATTTTTTGTTATATTAAATAACATTACAATGGACTGAGGTAAACATGGCTTCCTCTAAGTCTCCCATGGAAGCAAATCTTCCACTCCATGATATATTTCTTTCAGCGGCTAAGCCCATAGCTCTTCAAGCTGCCATTTTCCTGAGAATTCCTGATATTATTGCCATTCATGGCAGCCGAAGTTCTGTTACTTTAAGGGACGTTACTTCTTATAGTTCTACTTCCACTAAAAAACCTGTCAACATGGACTTCCTCTACAGATTCATGAGACTTCAGGCATCAATGGTGGTTTTCATTGAAGAGGCCACAGTGGTTAATGGTAGTACTTCCTAATTCAAATACAGGCTGACCGGAGTTTCTGAATTGCTTGTAAACAAGCATAATAAAAATCTCGTGCTTCGCTTCTGTTAGTGAGAAACCACAAGATGCTCGTTGATGCATATAAGCATCTTCGTGAATCTATCATAGATGGCAGCTATGCATTCAACAAAGTGCAGGGCATGGATTTGTGGAATTATTCGAGCAACAATCCTAACGCTAACATGGGTTTCAATGAGGGCATTGTTGTCTTCTGTCGTGAAGATGTATGATGGGTTTAAGATACTAAAGAGTGTGGTGCATGTTGGAGGAGGTGTAGGCTCCGTGCTTTCTACAATCATTAAATAACATCCCCACATTAATGGGATTAAATTTGATCTTTCTCAAGTCATTGCCGCTGCACGTCCCATACATGGTTACTAAACCCTTATTGAACTTGAAAGTTTAGAACGTGTCTAAATAGTTAATATCATGTAAGTTTCTGATTTGGAGCTTCAAACAATTTATTATAGGAGTAGAGCATGTGGAGGGAAACATGTTCTAGAGAACTCGTCTTGCTGATGTGATTTTTATGAATATATTTCATTTATTTTCATTTTACAGAAAGGAATCCATGACATTTATGCTACTAATGCAGTGGATTTTGCATGAGTGGGACCATGAGTAGTGTGTGAACCTAGTGTTACGAGGCAACACCAAAGAATCACAAGTTGTTAATTGTGGTTGCACTTGTTGATATGAAAGAAGGTAGAAAGAGGAAAGTGGGATTATTAAATGATGTTTGTATGATAGGTTATACCTTAGGTGGCCAGGAGAGAACAAAGGAAGAATTTAAGGAGCTATTTTACAAAGCAGACATTAAAAGCTACAAAATTCTAAGCTTGCTTTCAGTGCAAGCACTCGTAGTCAGTCACAATTATTCTCCTCAATCTTTTATTTAAATTACTCAATAAACTTTGATTTCATTTTAACCTAGTGATTAACGTAAACTTTCAAACCATAGTCACTTTATTTAATAAATTTATTAAAGTATGTAAAACATTTAATCATTCCCAAATTTATATCGAATTATTAAAAGAATAATCCTTATTTATTCTACAAGGGTTATTTTAATTAACTATACTCCTTAAACATTTGAGTGCACCCATCTAACATTATAACCCTATGCCATTAATCACATAACTTAAATAAGTTACCTTACATAAACCTTTCCTAAGGTCCCCGACCTAGAATATTTACCCTCATTTAAATAAATTTACCCACACCACATTTAAATAATTTTCTCCCCATCCCACTTAAATCCCATGACTTTAAAAAAGTGTAGGATTCAATTTGAGCCATTGGATTAATCAAATGATAATAAAGTCCATATCCATCATCCAAAAAAAACGAGTTAGCAAAGAAACTATAGAAAAAGTGTGCACTACGGTTGGGCTGCATTACTTTTGGCTTTGTATGTGGTTTGAAGCTCGAGTGGTTTTTTTGGAAAAACTTTTATGCTTATATCTTTCCTATCCTTGATGGGGATTTCAGAAATATGACAGTTTATATATCCTTTTTCGCATGGCATGTTATCTTTAATACACTCGGCTCTTCTATGATAAATAAATGATTCATTCTTTACCTAAAAGAAAGGTATGTGGTATTGTAATAATTTTATGTTGTGGTATGAATTTTTGAGTTAAATGGGTGTGATTCTAGAGTTGTTTAGTTTCTCTTATTTTAAAATAAGAAGTGTTATGTAATAGTTTATTAATGTTAAAGAATATATTGAATTAATAAGTGGATGTTTATTACACCAAGAGGTGCTCGATAGTGGCGAAAAGGAGTGTAATTGTGTGCATTGATTGAAAAATATTTTTATTTTCCCAGTAATATTTAATGGTTAAAATAATTTATTTTGTAATATTGATTAAATTTTAATAAATAAAATAAGTATATGATTATATTTTTATACATGGAAAAGGAAATGTAAGTTATTTTAAAAGTGTGAAAGCTAATAAATGTGAATTGCTAAATAAGCGTGTGGGGATATTACTCGAGTAAACTCAAAATAATTAGTTTGTGGATATTAATTTTTATTGAAAGATAAACACAGTGAGACAAGAGCCACAATACATCCAGTTCCTTCCACAACATAGAAGTGTGTTTTAGCCTATGTAATTTGTAGAGCAGAGCCAAAAAGTTCTCATGGCTTAGAGATAAAATCATTTTATGTATATCTTACAATAATTGTTACAATTGATTGAATTGACCTTAATGAAAAATGTTTGTGTTGCGAATCCCATGATAGACCTATATGTAAAATGTTGAATCATGTAGACAAGACAATCATATAGTTTGACAAAGTAGTTCACCAGTGTCATGGAATACAACTACTACAGAATATGCATTAGATGGTGTTCTTGATAAGGCTAACTAGTTAATTTTCATGAAAGAGAACATGAAGCTCACTTTACCAGTGTCATGACTTCGAACAAAAAAGTAACAACATTATAATCCATTGCACACACACACCCACACCGAAACATATTTAATAAAACATCTACTATTGAAATATTTATTATTTAAAAATCTAGGGTTTTATGACAATGTGACCATACGTACTTAATTGAAAATATATTTATTTTAAGTTAAATACCTAATTAGACTAGATTTAATAGTATTACCAAATTGACAAAGAATCCAGAGAGACCTCTGGAATAGAGAATAACCTTGAAATGAGAACTAGTCCTTGATTATATTGTATTTCAAAGAAATTCTATCTTTCACTAAATCCTGAAATTTTGAACATGTTCTCTCGAGTGAACATCTTTGACAACTAACAACATTGCTCAATAAATGAGTAAGAATAAAATAAAAGTTGAAATATGTTCTTAAGTAGAAGTATTTTATTTATAAATTGAAGTGAGAGTGAGAAGCATGAGGAAGGTAAAAAAGTAGACAAAATTTTTTTTGGTAAAGGAGTGATCAAAGGTAAAGAAAATAGTAGAACGAAGTGACTTGACATTGACTCGTGGGTTCGTGAGCTTGGCATCGGGACTTGAAATAATGCTAGCTAGATTAGACTACATATATTGAAAGACTAGGTACAAAATGTACTACATCCATTAATTTCCAAGCCCCTCTAGGTTGCCAATATTTACATGCTCCAACATGCACAAGATTTTAATTTCCGTTTCCATAAATCTCACACTCTCTTTCTATGAAGTGTCAAACCGTAATTTTTTTGAGTGCAAGAATTTTCCTTGTCTCACCGTCCCAAACTCTATATACATTGTTGTAGGTGCCATAACAAATTTGCAAGACAAGAAATTATTAAGACAAACTTAATTCCATTCTATCACCATTCAATAATATGCAATAGTGAATAATTGATTTATGACACTAAAATTTTATGTAATGACAATCATAGATATAATGAAATACCACATTTTATTTAATTTAGATTATTCTTTCTGCAGATTAAAACTCTACCATCGCTCAAGAATTTCCTATGATTGATTCATTCGCATTGAGTAATTTTTAACGCCCACAAATTTGGTGTTCCAAAACCTCATTAATCCTTAAACAATTATCCGGAAAGTTGCAATAATAATATTTTTTTGTTTTAAGTTAAAGGTTCCAAGGGTGTCACATCCTAATATACGTTTAATTAATTTCTAATAGCAAGGATAGATCTAGTTTAGATTATTAATTAATTATTCTTAATCCAATCTTAATGTAAATTTAATTATCATTACTAGATAAATGTCCATTAATTTCTCTTACTAGGTTAAATAGTTTCCCCATTGGGAACTAACATTCAACCCAAATTTACGAAACCCTTATTCTTATTTACCTTAATTCACTTAAATTTTTTTCTTTAATGTCCATTGAACTAATTACCAAAACTTAATAAAAGGGTTACATTTTTAACTTAACACACTAGAGCCCTAAGTGGCCCCATTCATTCAATTACACATACATTTGATTTTTTTTAAAAAATAACAACCATGATATGGATATTCTCACCTAACAATTGTAGAGTTGATTCTTAACCCTTGGATCAAATTAATAGGAACCACAAGATTATATCTACCCTAAATAAACCCTAATCATCCTTAAGGGAGTCTTTTTAAGCATTTCTTACCCTTATCTCATTCATTTTTTCTCTTTGGTTTGCAGGTTGAAGGAGTGGATGCCATGGATCAAGGGAAACCCATGGAGGAGTCTTCTTGGATCCAATGTGCAAGAAGAAGGGGATTCGATCCAAATGGACACTCCTTTAGAATAGTTAAATCTTAGATTTAATCATGCATTCCTAGTTATTTAATTTCAATGCAAACATATATCCTAGATCTAGTTTGAGATCTATTGTTTATTAGTTCTCTATATTTTTTTCATTGATGGGGAAGAAACCCATTTTGTAGATCAAGAGTTTAAGGTATTTAAATCCCTTTATGTAAGTTAGAATATGGGTCCAAACAAGCATACATAAATCACATAGGTCAGATCTACATTTAGATGAAGTTTAGATCCATAAGAGTAAATGGATTGGCTAGAAACATTTTCTTTTAAAAAAATGTTTAGCGATCTCTTGACCAATCGTGGTAACCTTTGTGCTACCAACGTCAGTTTTTCCACTGTCATTTGGTTTATGTGTAAATGATAATTTTTTCGAGTATTGTTCTTAAATACAAAGCGCGTGACGAGATTAGTTCCAATAGAAACTTCTTATTCAATTTTAAGAAGTATAACAATCTTATAAGCAACTAATATAAACAGGGCCCAACAAAAAAATATTTAAATTTTTCAAAAACGAAATTGGTGTAGTATCCAATGACCGATGTCGGTTATAGGAATACTAATGATGATTCGATCACCAATGTCGGTTATTTCAGATTAGTCTATTTTATGAATTTTAACATATCTTGAACATTTTGTAATTCAACCTTAGTTAAATGACTTTTACAACAATTATTCATTCAATTTGGGTTTGCTAAGTAAGTCATAATATCATTTAAGTTGAGATTGAAGCTAGGAGTTAAAACTTCAAAACTATAAACATGAAAGTTGATGATGGCAAGATCTTGTGTACACCGACACCGGTTTAGATCGACCGACCGATGCTTGTCACTATGTTGTGAGATAGCTCTAAAAATTAATGTTTGAAGGAAAATAGATATCAAGAGATAACTTTAACTTTACATATATCAAAACTAAAGATTGTTTAATTGTTTCAAACCAAAATAAAGCTATGACAACATTTCCAATTCATTTTGTGATCAAACATTAAAATTTACAACTTTCTTTTCTTTCAACACAAGGTAAAATTTAAACATGATATCCATTCTAATTCATTCCTTTACATACAAAAATTTGAAGAGAAAGGAAAATACACATTCTTTAATGATATTTCTTCAAATATGATATTACAACTTTTATATATATATATATATATATATATATATATATATATATATATATATATATATATATATATATAATAAAACTTTTCTTTCAATACAATCTACTAGTCTTCCACCTTAAGTGGGAATTACAATAAAATCTCTACAATGAAGGATTTCTTTGATTTCAACAAATACTCCAAGTCCCAAGTCTTCAACAAGAGCTCCATCATTTCTTCACTTCAATCACAATGAAAAAATGGGGGAGAGGAAACATTCTACACACAACCAATAATCCAATGAGGAAAAGAATCTATCCTCCTCATTAGCCACCGAGACCCAACCAAAATGCAATAAAGGATGGATCTAACTCATGGAAACAACACAATGCTTCCACATCACAATAAAAAGTTTCACAACCATTTAACACACACTCAAAATAAAAATGCAACATTCAAAATACACAAGGCTTGAAAGGAAAAGCCAATGGAGTGAGGATGTATGGGGAGATCACTTATGCCTCCCAATGGGAATAGCTTCCCACCTTAAAATCCTCACGAAACACAAATAAAATCCTTAAAACACTATTATTCCTCCCTAAATATCCTCTTAAGCCTTTCACATTCTTTATGCCTCCCTACAATATCTTATGTCTCCCTTAAAAGAACCAAGTAAGAAACGCAAGAATTCTCTTATCCAAGGTGGGGCACCCAACCCAACTCCCTCCAAAAATTAAATAAACTATTATTCCTCCATACATATAAGATCACCATAGCCTTATCCTACACCATACTTAGGCATTCTACCCAAGAACCCAACAAGCACATAAATCATTCACATACATGCAAAACACACATATAAACAAAAAAAGTAAAAAGAGTGTAGCTCCTACCTTTCCATGGTAAGAACTTGATCAAGGAATCACACTCCAAGCTCCAAGAATTCAACAAGAACTCCAAAAATCTCTAACTTCTAAAATACAAATGCCCCAAATGAAATGAAGTAACCCCTAAACAAATTAGTAAACTTCCATATATTGAGAAAGTAAAGAGAACGGTGAGGTGCCTCCATGTAGGATGCCACATCACTTATCCTCAACTCCACATTACAAGTCAAACCTCAACCGCAATGCAAAATAAATTTGTGGTTGAGAGGATTGACAAACCTCTTACACACACAATCTAAACCCACACCCACTAAGGACAAAATTAAAAAACATGTAAGATAAAATAAATAAATATCACTTTTTGTCTTACAAAACAGATAATCGAGTCTATTTTTGACCCCCAATCCATTGGTAGGGTTGGTATAAGAAATTAAGAGTCATGGGACAAGCTTAGCTTGTCTCACAAGCCTCCAAAAATGGCCCTTAAGCCCAAATCTGAAATTCCAAGTTAAGGTAGAGTGTACAAGATTCAAGGTCACTTGCACTCAATCAAAATCACATATGCCAAAAGAACAACTCTAATAAATGACCCTTTATCACATTCCCAACTAACTTAATAACATGATTTAATTACTTAATAAAACCACATTAATAATAAATGATTAAATAAATTACATCACAAATAAATCACATACTCTAGAATAAATAAAATAAAAAGGAAAAATATACACACATAGCCCAAGTTCACAATTGGAGGTCATCCCCCCCATGGGGACCCACTACAAAAATTAAACCAAACAAAATAACAACATTACACAAGTTTCCATGGTGACCATCGTAGTATCCATCCAGTATTCCGTTGTGGTTGATCTCAAATTGCCCTTTTGATTATTTTGATATAGTTACTCAGTAAAATCACACAATACCTCCATCGGCATTTTAGACGCATCAAAACATCCAGGATAAAATATACGCACACAAATCAATAATCATCCTCACATAGATAAATCATCATCTCAACTAAACAATGTTATCATTTATCTAGAATTCGAACAACATCTCAATTCTATCTTTTTATCAATATTAACAAGATCACAAGATTAGTTCAAATGCTAAATCCTACTCAACATGATGAGAATTCTGAATGCTAGTAATATATATGCCAACAATAAATCATCATTATCAATATATAGTGTCTCTCTATGCCTCTAAGAATCCACACAAATCATACTATGAATCATAATCCATAAATAGTCAGAATATCTCTATCATCTAACAGCATGCTAAACCAAAATGATATAATAATATCCATGTCTATAGTAAACACTAATAAAATTAAAAATATAATCAGTGTCGAAGAGGATTGGGAACTACATCCCCCTCCCCTTAGAATTTATTTTCTCATGGAAGTCAAATAGGTCTGGAAACTTGACTCGTAACAACGTAGCATCCTCCCATGTAGGAGCAAGTCTCATCAAACATATCCCACGAAACTCACACCTAATCAATTTTTCAGCCTTGAAGGCCTAGGGTCTGTCATCACCAATCCGGCACTATGATAATTCTTCACCGGGAACTCCTCGTGCTATGATTATTTACTAATGCACAGCCTTTAATTTGGTGGATGTAATCTGGAAACAAAACAACAACATAACACAAGAATACCATCGACTATGATAAGACAGTATGATGAAAAATCTAAAATATCAAAATAAATTATAATATTAACATGAAATTGTTACAATCTCACCCATGAGGTACTTCAAGTGTTATTGACTTCACTTGCCTTTCACCAAGACTATGGGAGAAACTTTACAATTACACCTCTTAATGGCTTCTTCAACACACCTTTAAACTGATGGCTTCCTTTGCACACTTCCTACAATATTTCTCACTACTTCCTTCTATGCTAAATGAGGGGGTGGCCTCTCTATTTATAGAACTTCCGAGCTTATCCATCTTATCTCTAAGATAGGATGAGAAATCCACTACGATGAATCATATTCCATACCTTAACTCTTATCCGTACATATAAGCTTATCTCGTTAAGATAAGATAAACCTTATCATTTTACATGGGTTCCACATTTTAGACTTTTTACAAATAAAATACACAAAATATTTATGACCTCACTCCTTTTCTTTATTACCAATATAATATTTCTAATTCCTAATCATGTAGACCCTACTTCTCTAATTACCCAAACTTTGACATTTTAACATTACCGGACCACTTACGACAAATATTTACTTTTTACAACATTCCTATTGTACTTTGACTATTACCGTACTCCACATTATTGGCGGCACCGTACTGATGGCGCCGTTATCTTCTATCAGACGCTACTACTAATTATACTTAACAACATCCTATTCCTAATACATACATTAATGAAATAGAAATTATGGAGGAAAATTTTAGTGTCGACATCTTCCCCCTTCCTAGCTTCTACTCCGTCCTCGGAGTAGACTATTTTGGTGCTTGGAAAATCTTCAACTTGTCGTGGTTGACCCATTTCGTAATGGGAGTGCCATCCAATTCCTCCAGTCGGTACGTACCATTTTCATGCACAATTGCTTTATTTTGTAGGGTCCCATCCATTTTGGAAGAAATTTTCTCTCTTCTTTTTTTTGTATCGGAATCATATACTAGAACCAAGTCATTCACATGAAATGGAGACCACCAGATCTTTTGATCAAAGTATTCCTTTCGCTTCATTTTCTTCTTATGGATTGTATCCTTTGCTATTTCTCTCATTTGCTCCAAAGCAAATGAAGATGTACCAACCTTTCTTTTTCTTGAATCACTTTCATCCATCCTTTCATTTTTCATAACTCTCACAGTGGGAATATCAAACTCAATAGGAAGAACTGGATCAATGCCATAGGCCAACTAAAATGGGGAGTATCCTGTTGCTGACTTTGATGTTGCCCTATATGCCCACAATGTTGCATGAATCCTTTTATCCCACTTATGTACCTGCAAGGCTGCATCTTTTGCTAGAATTTGACACAACACAAAATTTGTTCGTTCCACCTGTCCATTTGTGCTTGGCTTATATGTTGTGGCCTTCCTGTGCTTAATAGAAAACTTATTGACTAGGGCTTCTACCACCTCATTAATGAAGTGGCTTCCTTGATCTGTTACAATTTCTAATGGACAACCAAATCTGGTGACAATGCGTTCATATATGAACCTTGCCACCTCATCCATGGAAGTTGTTTTCAATGGCCTAGCTTCAACCCACTTGGTTAAATAATTTGTGGCAACTACAATATACTTATTTTGGCGTGAGGTAGTTGGAAGTGGACCTACAATGTCTATTCCCCACTTTTCAAAGGGACCAAGTGGAAGAATAGGGCATAATGGAGCTGATGAAGTCTTACGGTTACCATGTGTTTGACAAATATCACATGTCTTACAATAATTATAACAATCTTTAAAAAGAGTGGGCCAGTGATAACCTGCATCCAAGATCCTTCTTACTGTAAGTTGTCTAGAGAAGTGCCCTCCACATGTACCATTGTGGAATTCTTCTAGCAGTTCCTTCCCTTGATCACGTCCAACTGCCCTCTTGTACTGTCCATCAGGTCCTATTCGAAATAATACTCCATGCAGAATAGAATATGGACGACTGGCTTGAGTAATCTTTCTCTTAGTCTTTGCATTGGCACCATCAGGAAACTTGAATTCATTCAGATAATTCCAAATATCTATGTATTCACTAGGGATTGTGTCAAGGGATAACAATGCTGCATCGGGGAAATCATCATCATCACAAGATGATCCTAAACCATCATAGGCTCGAGAGAGTATATCTGCATTGACATGCTTCTTTCCTGGCCTATCTATAATATCAAATTCAAACTCTTGTAGCAAAATTATCCATCTTGCTATCCTCCGTGATGGGTTAGGCTTATTTACAATATATTTTAGAGCCTGATGATCTGTTACAACTAGAAATTTTTTCCCTAGCAAGTAATTTCTAAACTTCTTTATAGCAAAAATGATAGCCAAAGCCTCTTTTTCAGTTACAGTATAATTTACCTCAGCACTGCTCATTTGTCTGCTCCCAAAGTAAATTGGATGTTCATTCCCACTTTCATCCTTTTGGCTCAAAGTACTTCCCAGTGTTGCATATGAGGCATTAGTGTACACAATGAATGGCTTGCTCCAATCTGGATTCTTCAAAATAGGTGAAGACACCAGGGCTTCCTTCAATTGTCCAAAAGCTTCATGCGCCTTATTTCCTGGTTCATAAGTAACATCCTTCTTCAAGAACTGGGTTAGTGGCTGTGCAATCTTTGAGAAATTCTTGATGAACCTTCTATAGTAACCCACATGGCCTAAAAATGATCTCAACTTACTTCTATTAAGAGGAAATGGTAAATCTTTGATTTTTGAAACTTTATCAGGATCAGTACCAATACCATCTCTGGATACAACATGCCCTAACAAAACACCTTTAGAACATCCAAAGACACACTTTGTAGGGTTTAGTGAGGCTTGTGCTTCATCTAACCTTTGAAATGCTGTCTCCATTTGGTGTAGGTGGTCCAACTTGCTCCCATAGATGCAAAAATCATCCAGAAATACTCTGATGAAGGTCCCAATGTAGGGTTCGAACACCCTATTCATCAAACACTGGAATGTTGCTGGAGCATTACACAACCCAAAAGGCATAACTCTATAAGCAAACGTTCCCCAAGGAGTGGTGAATGTGGTCTTCAGCTGATCTTTCTCTACTATACGAACTTGGTTGTAGCCGCTATATCCATCAGCAAAACTATAGCACTCTCGCCGCCTACTTTGTCCAAGATCTGATCTCGAAAATGGAAGAGGATAATGATCCTTCTTTGTTGCCTTATTGAGCTTCTGTAGTCAACACAAATGCGTAGCTTCCCATTCTTTTTTATTGAGATCACAATGGGAGAAACCCATTCTGAATTCTCCACAGACAAATATGAATCCTGCATCAAGTAACTTATCTATTTCTTCTTTTACAGTCTTGGAAAAATTAGGATTCATTCTATATGGCATTTTCTTTATGGGCTTAGCACCATCTACCAACTCAATAGAATGTTCTACCCAACTTACTTGACGGAGTTCCTTGTAATCAAAAGTGAATAGGTGTATGTACCTTCGAAAGAGCTGGAGGTAGGATTCCTTCTCACTCTCCATCACAGCATCACCAATCTTTATTTGTTGGAGACGATCATCAACTTCTTCTTCAGATAATTTTATGGGGTCATGAGTTGGTGTGACTGGAAGGATATCCATGACTGAAACATCAACCTCACTTTCTTCATCTTCAGTGTCCACTTCACTGGTACTAGAGTAATCAGAGGATGTCCAATCATCAGTTTCATCACTTGAATCCACAAGTTCTGCCTTATGATGTCGAGGGATCACGTTTATCTTCACCCTCTCTCTACCACGTCCAAGTGTCATGAAACCTTCATTCCAGTAGTTTCTTGCATGAACTCTCCTTAGCCATGGTCTTCCCAAAGAAAGCATTGGGAATGCAACATGCACCATTTTTCATCACCTGAAAGTCTACCACACATACAACACCCATAACAGATATTGCCACATTTGAAACTACACCTTCTGGTTTAGTTTTTCCTTTATTTAATGACCTTAACATAAGTTTTAAAGGGCGATCAATTTTTAAACCCAACATATTCATTACGGACTGGTCATTACATTAATCGCAGCACCTCCATCAACTAAGACATCATGAATTGAAATACCATTACATAATACCTCGGCTTGTGGAGCATAGGATCCGCTCGCCTCCAAAACAGTGGGACCTCAACCTCCTTCCTTCTTCGAGAATTGAGTCCACCTTGCAACTCCCGCCTCTTCTCGAAGACATAGCCAAGAGTTGACCATATGTAATATTTGCAGCCTTTTGGACAGATTTTCCAAGATGGAGTACGGTCCTTGCCCCTGTGAAATCAGAAAATCCTGCACACCCAACTTTCTTCTCCTATGTTTCTTACTAGTTTCTTCTTTCATCTTCTTAGGATCATTTCCATCTTGATTATCTTTTTCTTTCTTTCTTTTTGTTACAAACACATCTACTTCATTATTTCTGCTCTTATCTACTACATCAAAAGAATTCACAGGTGCTTTTCCTTTATCATTATCTCCTTTACCAGATGTAGAAGCTCTATCTAGACAATTATACTTATAATGACCCTTTTTATAACAACCATAACATACAACTTCAGAAATATTTCTTTTTGGACCTCTATCTCCTCCCTGAGAACTAAATTCCTTTCCTTGAAGAAGATTAATAGTTAACTGACCCATCTTTTTGAGCAAATCTTCATACTCAGTAGATGTACTAGGAGAAATATTTGTGCTCACCGGGAGTGGTTGTGGATTTTGGACCAAAGGTGTTGGTGTAGGCTCTACTTTAGCAACAATTTCTTTGGGCTCCTCTTCCATGCTTTCTTCTTGCCTTCTTGCAATCTCCTTTGCTTGTTCAATGGTAGCTGGGCAGTCATACTTCACTCGTTGTATGATCTCTGGCTTCATCCCAAGAATGAAGTGCTTACAGAGGAGATTATCCACGCCATTCATCAACCCATCCGCTAGTCCTTCCTTCCGAATCTGGGCATCGAGCTTCCTCCTTAGCTCTAGAACACGAGCATGATAATCCCTTATCTTCTCCTTCTCTCCTTGGGATAGCTTTGTGATCTCGATCATGAGATCTACATATTTCTGTTGTTCACCAAATTCTTCAAGAAAACTTTCAGTTAATAAATCCCATGAATTTTTCACATTATCACCTAGTGTTTCAAACCACCTAAGTGCTGAACCATCCAAAAAGGTAGGAAAAAATTCAGTCCATTGTTCCCTTCTTATAAGGCCATTACAAATACAAGATCGCTTAAACTCTTGAATGAAAGAAGCATCTTCATTAGATTGAGCTGAAAAAACAGGAATCTTTCCCATTTTCAAAAGTAACCACAGTGAAATACCAACCCACAAGTACAATCAACAAGACTTATGTGCACAAATAATTGGAATCACTATACTAGAAAGTGACTTTACACCTTTCTACAGTAAAATAGAAATGACCACGGTAAACTATGGTAAAACTTGACTTATCATGTAAAACCGACTTTACTGTGGTAAACACTATTCATGGTAAAAAGTGAAGTTACTGCGGTAAATACTATTCACGATAAAAAGTGACTTTACTGCGGTAAATACTATTCCAGCAAAAATGACTTTACCATGGTAACTACTATTCATGGCAAAAATGACTTTACCATGGTAACTACTATGCACAGTAAAAACAAGGTTACCCTCTAATTGATTTTTGACTAAGTGGGAATATCTCTCCGTAAAATCCACCAACGAGGAATTGTCCCAAAGAACGGAACCAAAATGTCATCACCAATCCAAGACTATGATAATTCTTCACGGGAACTCCTCGTGCTATGATTATTTACTAATGCATGACCTTTAGTTTGGTGGATGTAATCTGAAACAAAACAACAACATAACACAAGAATACCATCGACTATGATAAGACAGAATGATGACAAATCTTAAATATCAAAATAAATTATAATATTAACATGAAATCACATAATCTCACCCATGAGGTGCTTCAAGTGTTATTGACTTCACTTGCCTTTCACCAAGACTATGGGAGAAACTTTACAATTACACCTCTTAATGGCTTCCTTCGCACACTTCCTACAATATTTCTCACTACTTCCTTCTATTCTAAATGAGGGGGTGGCCTCTCTATTTATAGAACTTCCGTGCTTATCCATCTTATCTCTAAGATAGGATAAGAAATCCACTCGACAAATCATATTCCATACCTTAACTCTTATCTCGTACATGTAAGCTTATCTTTTAAGATAAGATAAACCTTATCATTTCACATGGGTTCCACATTTTTAGACTTTTTACAAATCAAATACACAAAATATTTATGACCTCACTCCTTGTCTTTATTACCAATATAATATTTCTAATTCCTAATCATGTATACCCTACTTCTCTAATTACCCAAACTTTGACATTTTAACATTACCGGACCACTTACGACAAATATTTACTTTTTACAACATTCCTGTTGTACTTTGACTATTACCGTACTCCACATTATTGGTGGCACCGTACTGACGGTGCCATTATCTTCTATTAGACGCTACTACTAATTATACTTAACAACATCCTATTCCTAATACATACATTAATGAAATAGAAATTACGGAGGAAAATTTTAGTGTCGACAGGTCCTACATTGAAAAATACATATGGACTCCACCATCATCTACCCCTGCTCCTGTACCTACAAAGTGTGGTCCAATCTAATACATGATATGGATCTAGGATATATCTCCTAAGAACATATACGTGAAACACATCATGCATGCGAGACAAGCTTGTTGGCAAGGCTAGACGATAAGTCAAGGGACCAATCCGCTCTAGGATCTTGAATGGACCCACAAATCTAAGAGACAACTTAGAGCCTTTTCCGTAATAGATTGGACTTTGTGAGGTTTGACACAAAGGAACACCTTTATGACCACCTCATAACTACGATCGAATCTCCTCTGATCTGCATACTTCTTTTGTCATCATGTGTGCTGCTACAAACTATGATGAATCAAAACAACCTGCTGCTCCATGTCTTGTAACAAATCTTGTCTATGAGATCCTCGTATCTTCTAATCTTTCCCAACTCACCTGGTTTCCTACACTCTCTACCATACAATTCCTGAAAAGGATCCATGCCAATCGAACTCTAGAAACTATTGTTGTAGGAAAACTCCACCAAATACAAGTACTCCTCCCACTTTGACTATCGATCCATGATGTACTTCAAGCAAGTTCACAAAAATATGATTTACCCACTCTATCTATCCATCTATCTCTTGATGATATGTTTTGCTGAAGTTTATACTCATCCCAAGGGTCTACTGCATGGTAGTCAAAAAGTACGATCTGTACAAAGGATCGTAGTTATTAATGATCTTCCGCAAAATCCCGTGCGAGTCTAACAATCTTATTCAGGTATACTCTCTCGACACTATCTATATAGGTGGTCTTTACTAGATAAAAATGAGGAACATCCATAAATCTATCCACCATGACCATGATGGCATCATGGTGGTATCTTGACGTCGTAGCCCTACTATGAAATCCATGGAAATGGTGTTCAATTTCCACTCCAAAATAACATGTGGGTAAAGAAGGCCAGCTAGATGTTGATGCTCGGCCTTCACCCTTTGACACTTTAACTAATGTAAAAGAAACTGAGCTACATCCCTCTAAAGGCCTCTTTAATGGTATAGCTTTCTCAAGGTAGCATGTATCTTTTTCACCCTGGATGGGCCGAGTCGGGTGCATGATGAGCCTCTGCTAAGATATCTTGTCTCAAACCTCCATTCCTAGGTACATAGATCAAGCCTCTATGTCTGAGTAGTCCATCTAACTCTATTGTAAAACCATCAAACTCTCCCTCAAGGGGTCTCTAAGACTAAATCTCTAATCTAGTTACACGGTAATAATCATCATCGTGAAGTGCTACAAAATCCTACTCTATAAATTTGTACCCAATGAAGTAGCCATAGAAAAATGTCTGTGTACTCAGAGTGTCAAAGCAAATTATTTTTATTTCCCCTTCACATGCTCTATCTCCATGTCATAATCACATAGAAAATCCATCCAACGCCGCTGATGAGCATTGAGATTGGTTTGCATGAAGAGGTGATGTAATATCAAATGGTCTATCCTAAGAATAAATCTCTTGCCATGAAGGAAATGTAACCCTAGAAATAAAAGAATCTAAGGATCTTGAATCAAATAAAAATGGAATAGAAATATAATAAATGTTACTTGTCATCTCAATCACTATGATCTCATGCTCTTCTTGGCAGTTCTCGAACACTACATATATCCTGTGGCTCATATCCATGTCACCTACTATAGGCTCTGAAACTTGTGCCTTACCCTTGTTATTAAGGTTCTGAGGCAACTCTCTCCAATTATGCCATTATACACTGAAATTGTAGCAACTACTAGGTCCCCTCCAATGAGAAGCGGATCCTACAGGTACTCTAGTGGTCTGTTCCCCAGATCTTGATGCTCCTAATATGGATTGTTGAGGTCACTGCTAAGAAGATCCTGCTGATTGAGCTCTAGGTGGTGCCTGAGTCCTGACTGATCCCCTAGGAGGAGGCCCCAAACTGCATCCCCAATAAGCATAAAATATCTGTGGAGGCCTAAACAGAGGTCGAGTATGTTGCTTCTACTACCGAGGTGGCTGATTTGGTTTTCTAAATGAAGATTGTGCAGAACCATGTCTTCAACGAGGATGAGGAGCTAAACCCTTCGATTTGTTATCCTTCATCTGCTAGATACAAATCCACACTCTATCTTTGGCTTGTTGTGTCTTCCCCCTAGTCTCCACCGCAATGTATGCCTTCTTAATGGCCTCTGCTAGAGTCTAGGTTTAGGCCCCTACTAAACCTCTCGGATTCTTACCAAATTTTCCGCATATAGTCTACATACGAAGTAGATCCAGTAAGTGGTTCTCAAACTCTACCACCATCGCAGAACTCATCTAACCTCTAGTGAATGAACCTCCCTGAATAATTATTTTCTCCTAAACCACTCCTTAAAGATATCCCTAATGACTGTCTCTTAATCCACATGTAGCTTCTACTCCTCACTCCTTCACCAAACCCCGGCTTCATCTTTCGAAGGTGGATGGAAACATGAGCCTTCGTGTTCTTTGATACACGAGACATAGCTTCAAGCATCGGTCAAGATGATCAACCATGCATCTACCTATATTATTCCAATGTACCCAATGAAATGGAATGTATGGGGTTTTAGAATCTATCTTATGGGATCTTCCAAAGTGTAGACTGTCTACCCGTAAGTCTCTCTACATGATCATCACGCTACCTAGGCCTCCTAGATATATGCATATTTCCTATAGCCCTATCTTCTTGACCTCTCTATGGTGAATATCATCTGACCGACTCCACATGTTATTTATCCGCCCTATGTTCATCACTATGTGGGGAAGGTGCACGAGCCTCACCGATGACTCTCTGTCCTTTCTATTGATCTCCCACCTAAAGACCCTCTCGTGTATAACGGCATTAACATCCTGTAATGTCTGAAGTATCTAAGGTAGTATGACTGCTACTACCTGATATGGGATGGTAAGTCTAGGTCAATGTGCAAGAACCCTCATTTGTTTTGTGCCTCCTGCACAAACCAAGGCGAGAGTTAGTTTATTACTCTATATTTTTTTTTAATTTTCTAGGTTTTCTTCATTTAAAATATCATGCAAGTTGTGTGATCTAGGTTTAGAGTTGTGTTATGTTTTCTTGTTATGTCTTATGTTTCCAAGTGTGCCTAGGGTCCAAGCGTTGAACCCATGGATCTGATACCAAGTGTAACACCCACAAATTTGACATTCCAAAACCACATTAATCCTTAAACAATTATCTGAAAAGTTTTGAAAAATTATTTTTTGTGTTGTTTTAAGTTACTGGTTGCAAGGGTGTCACATCCTAATATACATTTAATTAATTTCTACCAACAAGGTTGCATTTCATAGGATAGATCCAATTTAGATTATTAATTAATTATTCTTAATCCAGTCCTAATGTCAATTTAATAATCATTACTAGATAAGTGTCCAGTAATTTCTCTTACTAGGTTAAATAGTCTCTCCCTTGTGATCTAATATTCAGCCCACATTAAATAAACCCTTATCCTTAGATACCTTAATTCACTTAAATTATTTTATTTAATGTCCATTGAATTTATCACTAAAACCTACTAAAAGGGTTACATTTTTAACTTAACACACTAGAGCCCTAAGTGGCCCTATACATTTGATTACACATACATTTCATTACTTAAAAAAAATAACAGCCATGATATGGATATTATCACCTAACAATTGTAGGGTTGATTCTTAACCCTTGGATCAAATCAATAGGGACAACAAGATTAGATCTACCCTAAAGAAACCCTAATCATCCTTATGGGAGTCTTCTTAAGAATTTCTTACACTAGCTCATTCATTTGTTTCTCTTTGGTTTTCAGGTTGAAGGAGTGGATGCCATGGATCAAGGGAAACCCATGGAGGAGTCTTGTTGTATCTAATGTGCAAGAAGAAGGGGATTCCATCCAAATGGATCCTTCTTTAGAATAGTTAACTCTTAGATTTAATTATGCATTCCTAGTTATGTAATTTCAATTCAAACATATATCCTAGATCTGGTTTGAGATATATTGTTTATTAGTTCTCTATTTGTTTTGTTTTCATTAATGGGGAAGAAACCCATTTTGTAGATCTAGAGTATAAGGTATCTAAATCCCTCTATGCAGGTTGGAATATGGGTCCAAAAAAGCATACACATCCCACATATGATGGTTCTACATTTAGGTGAATTTTAGATCCATAAGAGCAATAGATTGGTTGGAAACACGTTCTTTTAAAGAAAATGTTCCCTCGCTAGTGATCGATGGTGGTTTCTTGACCGACCACGGTAACCTCTCGTGCTATCAACGTTGGTTCCACTACTAGCGTCGCTTCTATGTAAATGATATGTTTTTGAGTATTGTTTTTAAATACAATGGGGGAAAGAGATTAGTTCCAAGAGAAATTTCTTATTCAATTTTAAGATGTATAACAGTCTCATTAGAAACTAATATAAACAAGGCCAAAAAAATTGTCATGTTTGCAAAAACAAAATTGGTGCAAAAGATCGATTGATTGATGCCGTTCAAAGGAATACCAATGACAGTTCAATCACCAATTCGATTCATTGTTAGATGAGTCTATTTTATGAATTTTCACATGTCTTAAACATTTTGTAATTCATTCTTAATTAAATGAATTTTCTAACAATTATTCATTAAGTTTGGTTTTTTGAGCAACTCATAATATCATTTAAGTTGAGATCTAAGCTAGGAGTTAAATTTCAAAATTTTACACATGAAATAGTGACCAATGTTGGTACTGTGTACACCTATGATGGTTTAGACTCACAGGTGTCGGTAATTGTGTTGGCCAAAGAGATCTAAAAATGAATGTTTGAAGGAAAATAGATATCAAGAGATAACTTTAACTTTACATATATCAAAACCAGAGAGTGTTTAACTGTTTCAAACCAAAATAAAGCTATGACAACATTTCCAATTCATTTTGTGATCAAACATTAAAATTTACAACTTTCTTTTCTTTCAACATAAGGTAAAATTTAAACATGATATCCATTCTAATTCATTCCTTTACATACAACAATTTGAAGAGAAAGGAAAATACACATTCTTTAATGATATTTCTTCAAATATGATATTACAACTTAATAACAAAATATATAATACAAATTTTCTTTCAATATAATCTACTAGTCTTCCACCTTAAGTGGTAATTACAATAAAATCTCTAAAATGAAGGATTTATTTGATTTCAACAAATAATCCAAGTACCAAGTTTCCAACAAGATCTCCACCATGTCTTCACTTCAATCACAACAACAAAAATGGGTGAGAGGAAAAACACTCCACCTAACCAATAATCCAATGAGGAGAGGAAGCTATCCTCCTCATTGACCCCCATGCCCCAACAAAATGCAATAAAGGATAGATCCAACTCATGGCAACAACACAATCCTTCCACATCACAATACAAACATTTATAACAATTTAACACACATTTAACACATGAAATCAATCACAAGAATGCATGTTTCAAAATACGCAAGGCTTGAAATGCAAATACAATAAAGCAAGGATCTATGGTGTGATCGCTTATGCCTCCAAATGGTATTAGGTTCCCACCTAGAAACTACCCAAAAAAAAAAAAACTCAAATACCTAGACAAATCTTATTCCTCCCTTAGAATCCTCTTATGCCTCCCACATTCTCTTATGCTTGCCTACAACTGTTGTGTCTCCCTCAAAAGAACCAAGTAAGAAATGCAAGAATTCCCTTATCCAAGATGGGGCACCCAACCCAACTCCCTCCCAAAACATGAAATAAACTCTTATGCCTCCCTACATATAAGATCCTCATATCCTTTTCCTAGACCATACTTTTGCATTCTACCTAAGAACCCAACAAGCACATAAATCATTCACATACATGAAAAACACACATCTAAACACAAACAAGTAAAAGAGTGTAGCTCCTACCTTTCCATGGTAAGAACTTGATAAAGGAATAACATTCCAAGCTCCGTTAAGCTCAATCCAAATCCAAAACCTCCAATAATTCAACAATCACTCCACAAACTCTCTAACTCCCAAAATATAAGAGCCCCAAATAAAATGAAGTAACCCCCAAACAAAAAAATAAACTTCCATATATAGAAAAGGAAAGAGGAGGGTGAGGTGGCTCCATGTAGGATGCCACATCACTTATCCTCAAATCTACATCACAAGTCAAACTTCCACCCTAATTCACAATAAATTTGTGGTTGAGAAGAATTACAAGCCTCTTACACACACAATCCAAACCCACACCCACTAAGGAAAAAATTAAAACCCATGTAATAAAAGTGCAATAAATATCACTTTTAAACTAAAAAAACACATAATGGGGTCTACTTTTGACTCCCTAATCAATAGGTAGGATTGGTATAATAAATTAACATGTGTGGGGCAAGTTTAGCTTGTCCCACGAGGCTACAAACATTTTCCTGAAGCCCAAATCTGAAATTCCAAGGTAAGGTAGAGTGTATAACACTCAAGGTCACTTACACTCAATCAAAATCACATAGTCCAAAAGACCAAAAACTCTAATAAATGACCCTTTGTCACATCCCCAAATAAATTAATAACATGATTTAATTACTTAATAAAAGAACATTAATAAAAAATGATTAAATAAATTACATCACAAATAAACCACATACTCTACAATAAATAAAATAAAAAGGAGAAAGATACACACATAGCGCAAGGTAACAATTAGATGTCATACCTCCCATGGGGACCCCCTAACAAAATTAAAACAAAGAAAACAACAACATTACACAAGTTACCATGGTGGTCATAGTGGTATCCATCAGGTCTTCCACTGTCGTTGGTCTCAACTCCGCCTTTTGATCATTGTGATATAATTACCTGCAAAATCACACAATACCTCTTTTTGCCTCATGGCCGCATCAAAACATCAAGGATAAAATATACGTACACAAATAAATAATCATCCTGATATAGCTAAATCATCGTCTAAACTAAACAATGCTATCATTTGTCTAAAATTCCAAAAACATCTCAATTATATCTTTTTATCAATATCAATAAGATCAAAATATTAGTTCAAATGCTAAATCCTACTCAACATGACAAGAATTCTGAATGTTATTAATATATATGCAAACAACACATCATCATCATCATCATCAATATAAAATTTCTCTCTATGCCTCTAAGAATCCACACAAATCATACTCTAAATCACAATCCATCAATAGTCGAAATATCTCTATCATCTAACATCATGCTAAACAAAAATGATATAATAATATTCGGGTCTATAGTAAATAGTAATCGAAATAAAAATATAATAAGTGTAAAAGAGGAGTGGGCACTACAAATTCATCCCCTCGGTATCAAATGTGTCTAAAGGAACCCTTTGTATATTTTCGTTGTAGATGTTTGAAAAATTATTATCAATCCCTCTAAAAAGGAAAAAAAAATGTTAGGAGGAAGATATGGGTTTGTTAGAAGATCCAACAATTTTACAAAAAATTAAAGAACAATGTAACAAATTTCAAATTAGTACATGGTTTAGGTTTGTATATGGCGAGAAGCTTGGAGCTGCTAAATATTTTTACTTCTACATGTAACATTAAACGTCAAAATCCAACACTAGGTGTTGTGGAGATGTACCAACTACCATTTGTTTCTCTTGTAGAAAAATATGGAAATTGATTTAATTTGAAAGTAAAAATATGTACCTAGATATTTTTTTAGAATGTGTGATCCATATTGAATACCTTTCATAATTTCCATTCATGCCATGGCATTACAAGAGTGCTTCGTGTTCTTCTAGCTTTTCCACAAAACCAAGAATCTGTTCCATATCCTGTATTAAACAAACACAAGTAGCTATGACTACGAATCCCACATTATTTTCATTTAATCATGACACCTACGCTTTCTCTCGATAGAAATGTGCTAATACTAGAAATTTGGCTCAAGAAAAAAACTCCATACTCTTATGCTTATAACAACTATGTAACAATATCCCATTTTAGACACCAAACTTTTAACTTGTATTCCTTGTGGGGATGTTTCAGGGAATCTCACAAATATTTTTATTACATATAGAAGTTGAATTCTTATCCTTACATTTATATGATCAGATGATATGTCAAGCACATATTATGTTATGAAGCTATCAAGCTTTATCACCAAATAAAAATGAAGGTGTTTCTCAAGATAATTTTACTTTTCCTTTAATCCTAAAAGTGTGCAATGATGTTTTGGATCTAAAGTATGTGATTGAGGCTAGTGAAGGAGGGATTAATGAAGAAACTACATATCATACCAAGAAAATCATATACTTATCAAGAGGTCCCAATTAATGTCATAAGCACCCATCAAACAGGCAGATATGATAATAGCGTTAAATGTTACAATAATTGAATATCTATTAAAATAAAATTATGCCAAAGGGCACACATATATGCCATGTTGAACTCACTTATGACACTATTTATAAGAATGTTTACCAAGAGGCAAGTGTGCAATGGCTTAAGTGGATTATGACAAATGTGATGCTAATTTTTTTTATTGCTCTTCAATAAAAAAATTGCTTCGGAATTGTTGCATGAAAAGAGAGAAGTCATCTATGAAAATAAAAAAAATTATGACATCTTTTTGTTGTATAGGAATGAGGAAAAAAATGTATTAACCAATCACATACGTGAAAATTGGTATTTGTAAATGAATTAAAAATTATATCTTGTTTAAAAATATTGTGTATACCATATAAAATAAAAATAATTGATTGTGATTCCTAAAAACAAAATTGAGTAATAAGAAGGTGATTACAATAGTTGCGCTCTTTTATTAAGGACTAATAATAAGTGTGATTGTGTAAGTAACCATAATATTATTATATTGATCTATTTTATTTTTAGCTTTTGGTTTTTTACTTTTATATATTTTTTAACTTTTACATGTAATCAACTATAATTATATTTAGTAGAAGGTTTTTAGTGTCGAATAAATAATAAGTGTGAATAAGTGTTATATTATTTTTATTTTTAAACATTTTTTTAGATATTTTAATGCTTTTTCCAGAGCTTAGAATCGGGAGTTATTGGGTCCCCTCCCTTAACAAGGTCCTTAAAGAAGATATTACAATTAATCCATCATAGACCATGACCATTGAGCCCACACTAATGATGCAATGTTTTCTACCACCACTATTTTTAGAACCACCCAAGCTAAGCACGAATGCCAAAGAGATAATGAAAATTTTACCACCATTGAGAATAACCGCCATCCAGTAACCACCGGTGATGCACAATGTGCCACCACCGGTAAATGACCTCGAAGGGATCACACCAAGTGGGATTTGAACACGGGAGGATTTGGGCACAACCATTCATCTTAAACGATCCACTCAAACCCAATTGGAAAAGTGGTTTGGTATAACTCTCGTGTCATGATTCCATAACATGCCTCATCACATTGAACATAAGATTCATGTCTTCCCTTGACCTCCCTCGCATTAAACACTAAGCAAGATTGGAACCATGCCGAAAGGCCACCTCCACCACTAAAGAAGCTGACCCACCGACGACACAGCCCTAACTAAATAATCACACAATATAGAGGTGTCTAGCCCGGGAATGGACCCATAGAGCTTCAACATATGACCCACATTCCTCACCATTAGGGTAAACCATATGCGCTAAAAGGTTTGATGGTAAATGCTTTTATTATACTAGAGCTATGAATTGGAGTGGTGGAGTAGAACTTTCTCTAAGTGGGACATGGGGGTGGGCTTAGGTCCTTAATGTCTACCAAATGATCCACATTCGAGATCAGCCCACTATGTTCTACTTGGCCCATATGGGGAAGTTCAACAAGAACCTCAAGGTGTCCCCATGGACATTTATTGAAAGCATCCAATGTACTCAATATACCAATATCCCAAGACGTTGACTTCAAAAGTGGTTTGGTATAAATCTCGTGTCATGATACTAGAACATGTCTCGTCGCATTGAACACAAGATTTTTGCCTACCCCCGACCTCTGTCCCATGGAATACCAAGCTGGTTTGGCACCACATCGAGATACCACATGGAACCGAAGTTGTTTACTCCGCCCAACACTATTTTTTCGAGTAATGACTAGGTATAGAGGTTTCCGGACTAGGGAATGGACCCCAAGACCTCCCATATATAACCCACATTCCCCACCACTATGGTAAACTAGGCGGGCTTAAATTTTTATAGAAAACTATTTTACTATACAAGAGGTATGAAATGGAGTGGTGGAGGAGTAATTTCTCTAAATGGGACATGGGGGTGGGATTGGTTCCATAATGTCTTTGAGAGATCCACATTGAGAGCACCTAGCTATGTTCCTCTTTGTCCATATGGAGAATTTTAACCCCTACCTCAAGGTGTCCCAATGGCCACTTATTGAAAGCATCCAATGAACTCAATGGGAATGGAACTTGGGTTTATGATTACAAACTACTTGTAACTCTTCAATAGCCCGAGACCTTGAGATAATTTTTTTTTTTTTTTTTATGGTAACACTTTTATTATACTAGATCTATGAAATGGAGTGGTGGAGTAATTTTTGTAAATGGGACATAGTGGTGCACTTGGGTCCTTAAATTCGCCAAGATTTTCAAATGTATTTTGTACTTTTACATGTATTTTTACTTTTAGATTAGTTTTATTTTAGTTTTTAATTTTAAATGTATTCTTACATCTAGATTAGTTTTATTTCAGTTTATACTTTTAGATATATTTTTATTTTAGGTTATTTTTATTTTAGGTTTTACATTTAGACGTGTTTTATAAATAAAACATATAAATAAATTTTATAAATTTGTATTTAAAATTAAATAAATAGAACTCTATGTTTAAAAAATAGCATAGATATCTTAAATGCATCTATCTAAAATACACTGAGAGATATCAATATCAAGGTGCCTACATTGGAATTCTCACATAAGTTAGATAGGAACCTCCAAATTGTGTAGAAACAAAATTATGCACTTTACGCATAATTTAGCCAGTGTCTTATACTACTATTTAGAAGACTCTCAAGAAGTTAAAGTACTATTTAATCCCACCTTTTGGACATCTTTATTTATATTTTTTTACATACTTCCCGTGTACTTTACAACATATACCTGCCCATTTAGCAACTGCCCTATCATTCTAGCCCAAATTTAGGGTGCCCCAACCTATACTAGGGTGCCTGGGGTGCCTTGGTCCTACTTGTAGGTGCCCCAGTCTATGCACATCCTTTTCTCGCTTTCTTTTGGTATTTTCTATCCATTTATTATGTTTATATTTTTCTCAATCGGCCTTTTTGGAATTAATTACAAAATTATACTTGAGATCCCTATAAAGATGAAGCTTATAAGACCATAATAAGGGTCCTAAAGCGTCACATACTACTATCACTTGATATATATCTTCATCACTTGCATCCATTAGTGCAGGTATTAAGGTTAGGAGATCTACATCACACACATTGCATAGGCGGAGGGATTATATTATATTCCATGCGCACATTCTACTTAAATTTTCTATAGTTATTAATGTTTGCTACTTCACAAAGTGTGACTACCACAAGGCCACCTAGGGAATGACATAAACACACACACTAGAACTACATCCGGGTCCAAAATGTAGTGCATCACTCGGTTATAAGACTACTATTTTGGCGGCCAAGGTCAGATCCGACCATTTCATATGCATATTTTATTTTTCGAGGGTTTGATACTTCTCTTTTATTTGTAGGTCATTCTACGGTTCATCCAATTGATCTAGCGCGATAGACAGGCAGGGTTTTAGACCAAGTTATAACAATGCCAAACTTTGGTTTTGAGCTTTTACATCTCAAATCAACTACATATGCCCTTCGTAGGGTCTATGAGTGTTCATCGTACTTCTAGATGTTATGATTAGACCTGCGACAACCTGTGACCATCTTCTCCAATCAACTAACTTATTTCCTTCCCTTCTCTTGCATACTTAAGGATTCATTTCACTTAGAATAATTAATTGTAATTATTCCATATCGTTTTAGGTCATTTATATACCATTTTAGTCCTCCTATTTAGATTAGCATTAATACCCTAATACCTCATTTAGGTCCATTAGGCCCCATTTTTGTTCATCATTTTTTTGAACTAAACATTTATTTCTCCCACCTTCTAGGGTTATTACATCCCTTTCCCATGGCTTTTCATCCCAAGGCATTTCTGAAGCCCACCTTGTTGAAAACCCAAAAGATTTAGATTACTTTTGCATGTGGCTCGTGAAGAAGCTACCAACTTGGTTAAATACAAAAATTTTGTTGCTCCACCCTTTCTATAGCAACAAAACCCCCTGTTTCTACAATTTCAACTATATCTACTCTTTCGGTTTTAGTACCTACTCCTACAAATCACCTCACTCATCCTTTGGTTTCACATCAATGACAATCCTCCTCGCATTCCAATAAATATCTAACATCTTTGTATCATGATCTCTAGGTTGAGATAAGAAAATTAAAATAAACCATCGCATCTACCTCTTTAGATTTTAAATTTTTGCAACACAATCCCTTTGCTCATATCCTCTCCACATATTCTCTACCTCCTAATTTTTTCCTTCTTAAATTGCCCATTTTTAATGGACACAGCGACCCACAAGAGCATCTTCATGCCTTTCACGTTGCTTGTATCGATTTTGCTGATGATCATTTCCTCCTAGCTAAAATTTTTCCTCATAGCCTCCATGACTATGCCATGCACTAGTTTTATGAACTACATGTTCATTCAATCACTTCTTTAACCCATTTAACGGATGCTTCCCTAATTCAATTTTCCATCAACATTAGATCTAAGATATCCTATGCCTAACTAGTGCAACTTAAGTAAGGACCAAATCAAAAAATTTCAAATTATGTCTTAAGTTATAAGAATAATCTAGAACAAATGACTAATGCCCTCGTCAATGCTGAATTAGAAGACCTATTCACACAAAGTCTTCTACCACCTCTCAAAAAGTGTTCTCTTTGAGAAATTTTCTTCTTTTTATCAACTTTTTCATAACTTTAAGCTCCTTGAATCCAAACTCCTATCTATTGGAAAACTCAAGTATCAAGACTAGCCTTCCTCCTATAATCCTTTCCAAGATAAGATGTCATTCAAACCTCTACATTTAAACCCATTGCCACCAAATAAACTATCAACTCTATTACACCTTCTAAAGAATTTTCCTCCCAACCACATAAGTGTACACTCACCAACCTACCTATGGTACCACACCAAAAATTACAACAACTCCTCGATGAAAATATCATCACCCTCCCACCACCACTCTAGTTAAACCCATCATGACCCAAAGGATACAATTACAATGAAAACTTCCATTGTGATTATCATCACTGTGTAGGCCACTCTACTAACCACTGTATGAAAATTCATACAACTATCCAAGATTCCATGAAAGTGACCAACTCGAATTCGTAGAGCCTACTAGCCATCCTCCCACTAATGATAAGGGTAAAGTCATACTTTTTAACATAGAGTCAAAAAGACATTACAAAAAGGCCACAAAATAATTAACTAATCACACATATGATGCAACACCACCTCTAGATGTGGGAGAACATAAATTTTTAGATGCTAGAGCTGATATGAACCCATATGTTATTTCTTTTTCTAACCTGACTATCATGCTATATTCACATCTAACCATTTGAGATACATGCATCTATCACTTCCACCATTGTCAACAACACTAAGGTTGATCCATATTCCCCCATTAACGAATGTTCCCTATCCTTCTTACACTCTTTCACTAATCGACTACCCATTCAAGAGGCCCTATGGTGTTATTAGGTTACATATCATAGTTGGTCTTCTCAATCTTCTCATATATTTCCTTGTATGTCAAATCGTCAAAGGATTTGATTTAATTCTGGGCCTTAATTGGATCCGTAAATTCCAAGATATTGTCTCCATCAACCACTTGTACCTTAAGTTCAACTATAAAAGCTGAGTTATCGCCATTGATGGAATTACTCATTCATCTTTAGCACCATCACATTCTAGTTCCGCTACACCTGCACCTAAATTTGTATCTGTCACACAACTTCTCCGACATCACCTACATTACATCCTATTCCTAACCCACTATCACAACCATCCCCTATGTGCCATATCCATTCTATTAATCCTACTCATAGCCATAGGCCTATTCCTAGGACTAGTATTGCCTCCCACCGATGGTCCCCGCATCACTTTATTCCACATTACTCATTTTCCTCTACATGCATGATATCTTGCCTCCCTCCTCATAAATATTGGTCTTACCTACACCCAGCACATGCATATCATCTTCATTCCACTGTGCAACATTTGTCTCACATGCCACCCTTACGCGACCATCATCCTAAGGTGTCATCATCATCACAAAACATTTTCAAACCTCCATCCCTAAACCTTATTAGTTGACCCCTCCTTTTGGATATTCTCGAGGGGTGTAGCACATATCGTACCCTTGTTACCCGATGACGAACTCTTTCCTTCGGTTCACACTTGACTATTGAGGGATTACCATTACACTGAAACCCACACACCACACATCCTAAATTATCCTATACATACCTCATCTACTAGTCATTTCTACATTGTCTATCTCATACACACTACACTAGTCATCATTATATGAGTCTAGTTTTATATCTTGTCCATACATTCAATCATGACGCTAAGTCACATTATCCATGGGTCCAACTCTACTGTCACCACTACCTATTCTATCTATGCTTATCATCACACTTCATACATTCTCCCCATATGTGCACATCATATTCACCATTTGGTCACCTACACTACATTTTTGTATGTGATGCATTCACTACCCTATGACACACTCTGGTTCGTTAGTCCATACTCGACTGCTGATGGTTTATCAATCAAATGAACCTTCCCTATATGTAACATGCCATCATACCATGTTCATTGGACTAGTGACCAATGCTCTAGGATATATTGTCACCCTCACCCATAATCACGCAGTTGGTATACACCTTAGGTTAAATCACCACTCTTTTCATCACTTCTTTATCATCCTATGATATTATATCATCTCCTATTATATCATCCTATACTTTTGTCGATTTTAAATTTTTCCATTACAATGTCATGCCTGAAATCATCACATAGTGGTATACACCTTAGGCTAAATCACCACTCCCTTCATCAAATTCTCGTATCATCTTAAATCCTATCATCACTTATTCTATTACCCTACTCGTAACATTCTCTTACACCATCATTTATCCTACTCATCACTTAGTGGTATACACTTTAGGCTAAATAACCATCCTCGTCTTATTCATCACTTAATGGTATATGCTTTAGGCTAAGTCAACACTCTCGTCTTATTCATCACTTAGTGGTATATGCATTAAGCCAAAACACCATCGTTGCCTTATTCATCATGTAGTAGTATACACTTTAGGCTAAATAACCACCTCATTCTTACTCATCCCATAGTGGTATATGCTTTAGGATAAA
Organism: Taxus wallichiana var. yunnanensis; assembly: GCA_018340775.1. Classification (NCBI taxonomy): domain Eukaryota; kingdom Viridiplantae; phylum Streptophyta; class Pinopsida; order Cupressales; family Taxaceae; genus Taxus; species Taxus wallichiana. The sequence continues at coordinate 82,911,976 of CM031237.1, read as the reverse complement.
TTACCACCGTCACCTTATTGATCACGTAGTGGTATACATTTTATGTTAAGTCACCACCTCATTATAATTCATCACATAGTGTTATATTCTTAGTGTAAAATAACCACCATCCTTTATCCATCGCATAATCATATACGCTGCATACACCATCATCACCCATCTCATACTAAAATACACTATAGGATAAATCATCACCTTCTTCTTTCATCATGTAGTGATATACGCTTAGGGATAAATATTAACTCCTATATTCATAATATCCAATGCATCCACTATCTAATCATACACTTCATCACTTGCTACCTCTCATCCCATAGTGATATACACTTAGGGTTAAATCATCACTCATCCATTTGAAACATTGTGCTATATGTTTAGGCTATAGGGTCTATAGTTATCTTTCCCTCTGTCTCCTTACCCGCCACTTTTTCCATAGTTATATATGCTTATGGATAAATCATCACTCATCTATTCAACAAATTCAAGGTATACACTTAGCCTATATGGTCCACGAGATATCTCCCTATGTCACATTTCATCACCCTCACATACACACACTCATCACAACACAAAAGACACAACAAACACTACTTTACCATTTCCGATGATGCACTCTTGTTTACAATTCATTCTTGATTTGTTGAGTGGGAAAAAAAATGAACCTCACTACATACTCTTCAATACATTGTGGGGCATGTTGCCTCTATCATTCCATACTTTATTCAAGTCCATCTATATACATCATATTTGCATTGGCATGGGGGAATTTTATTTTTCTTATTAGTGTTTTACATGTTTGATTTACTACACATCATACACACATACACGTTCACTTATTTATTTAGTGTGATCGAGGATATAGGACATTCGCATGCGGCATGGATGTTTTCATTATACCCTTACTATAATTGTCATTGGGGGTGAAAGATATGATAACCAGATCGTACCAAGCCAAGAACACAGATGCTAATCAAACACCATGATCTCTAAGATGAAAGAAATTCACCAGAAAAAATTTACATAAAACCTTTGCAAATAATTATGAAGCAATATCATATATTATTATGGAAATCAATGCAATACATTGAGAATGGGCCTTGCTTAAATAGGAAAGGAATAACAATCTAAGAACCAATCAATGTCATAGATCAAGCCATAAATCAAGGAAATAACTAGTCATCAAAGAACTAGTCAACACCATAGATTTAGGAGAGAACTAGACATCAAGGATCTAGTCAATACCATAGATTAAGGAAAGAAATATACCTAACAACTAGATAATATCTCCTAATATCTAAATAAAATAAAAAAATATCCACACACATATGTGGGTGAGGATAAATACAATAAAGGTAAATAAAGTACCTAGGTGAACATGAGCTAAGGTAAATACCTACTCTAACACCCCCCTCAAATGAAGCTTGGGGCCAAAATAGAAGTGGCTATTCCACATTATGAGTCATGGAAACTAGGCCTGATGAGGTACTCATGTACAATAATTGGGAAAAAGGGACACCGCAAGGTACCCAAAACTAGTAACAACAAAGTAAAGAGAGTAAAGACCCGCTCCAAGGCATCCCAAGAAGCTTGGCTCAAAAAACTCATACAATGTTGAAGAAGTTTGGTGTGCACTGTGGTCTGAATCCATTGCTCGATCAAAAACTCAAAAAAATTGAAATTTGGCTCCATCAAAATAGCTCCGTACAAGGAGACTATCAACGGAGTGATGTCGAAAGTGCAAAAAAAACACCACACATAATTCAATCAAGTGCTGCAAATCTGGGTGCCACGATCCAAGAACAAGGCAAGGACACAAAATCTTCGAATGGGTGGAGCAACACTACAAATCTGTATGAGTTTTCAAAATAACTACTTGAACACCGATAAAAATAACACTGGGCTCCACTAGAATAGCTCCCCCATAAGAGAGATCACAACATGCAAAAGTGTCGAAAATATAGATACAAAATATCTTAACAAACAAGAGAGATACACCACACCAAGCTAAAGAAAATTCTCAAAACAAGAAGCATCGCAATGCATAAGGTATAGAAAGTGGAGCAAGAGGTCGAATGGTGGAGGAGCCACACCTGTAGATTCCTCTCAACAAATTCCTATGTCACCTCCACGAGTGATCAGATATCCACCCCAAATCAACACGGATGGATGAAGAAGATTCCTGCATATGACTTGGTGCAAAATGCATAATGGGTGCATGCAAAAGAACATCAGAATGTGTTAGGTTAATCATGTTTGAAAACTGAAATCTCAGGTTTCTCACGCCTAAGTGAAGATGTAGAACTCATGTGTTGCTTAGGATCCTTAGAAAGAGTTGAGCGAACAAAAAAATGAGCTCTGTGAATGTGTGATCCCAATGAAGTATCTACTCAAAAACCAATGTCATGACGATAATTCCACTTAACATGTGGAATAGAGGAAAAATACCCTATGAATGTCTGCCAATGACTCCTCTAGTGAAACCCATAGAACGGAGCATGTGAGAACTGAATGTAGTGGTATGCTTCTTAAAATAATCATGCAGTTGAGCAGAATAGGATACACAACATGTGGTACTTTAATAGGCACATATGTGGAAGAGCATGCACTAATAAGCCTCACAGGTTTAGAAGCATCAAAAGTAGGTTCGGAGTTCAAAGACTGGCAGATCAATGTCAGTGGGTACAAGAGCAACAGATGCAAGCAGACTAGGAGCATGGATATGGTTGTCCACAATATGATGTTGATGATGTAGGCTAGCAAATTTGTTCTGTAGGGAGTGTATTATTGTATCCTTATCGTGAATAAGTGATTGTAGAAGAGAATTTCACTTCTTGAGTGATCTATTTTCTTCCAAAATTTTACAATATCTTCTTGAAGTCCACATACTTCAGAGAAAAGCATATCATTCTCAGAATCCATGATAGGTACAAACTGCAACTCCCAAAAATTTAGGACGTCAGGCTTAGCCGAAATTGCATCCACAATTGATTACAACACTCCTCCATATTTGACACTCTATAATTATAGTGCAAGTCTAAAAATAAATAACTCCAATGGAAAGAGCATGAAAAAACAAGATCTTTTACAAAAAATAACACTCTAAACCGACTTACCGATCAAAAGTTATAAGTTTTTTACTATTTTGCTCTATTATTTATTGTAGTTGCCAATAAAACAAAATAAATTGTTGTTGCCTTGACCACATAAATAAAATTAAAGGGGGCTGAAATTAATTACCTACTAGTAGGAATCACAATCTTTAAGCCCTCATATGACCATGCCATATGACCAAGGGCTAAGGATTTTAATGGGTGTTTACACAACTTACTATTCTGGGGTGTGTCGCGTGTTTTCGAGAAAGTCACATCCAACTGCCTTCTTCTGGTAAAAATTACTATTTCTAGACTATGTAGATAATGACCTTAGCAACCTGTGGATTTGCCCAAAATAGTAAAAAATTTGCATAGCATCCATGGACCCCTGCCAAAAAAGGAAAGATCTGAAAACCTTCCTACACGTAAACCGAGACAGATACACTCAGTAACAAAAAAACCTAGTATAGATCTCGAGAAATCCAACAAACCTAAATAAATAAAATCACGTTTTTTCCCTTGGCTCGAATCTCGAGGTGCACCTATGTGCTTCTCTGCAAAAAATTAAAAAACCACAAAAATGACTGCCTCCAGAATTGGCCGAGTTTACAGTCAATCTTAGGGTTTTCACACCTTCCGGATCCAATGGAAGCCTCTATTTTGCATAAAAATTCACACAGCAACAAAATATGACCAAATCCCAAATATATGAATACACAAAGATTTTATTTGCAAAATAAAACTTACAGACGGATGTCAACAACAATCTCTAGCTCTGATACCATGAAAGGAACGATAACCAGATTGTACCAAGCCAAGAACACATATGCTAATCAAACACCACGATCTATAAGATGAAAGCAATTCACCAGAATAACTTTACGTAAAACCTTTGCAAATATATGAGAAGTAATATCATATATTATTATGGAAATCAATGCAATATATTGAGAATGGGCCTTGCTTAAATAGGTAAGGAATAACAATCTAAGAACCAGTCAAGGTCGTAGATCAAGCCATAAATCAAGGAAATAACTAGTCATCAAAGAACTAGTCAAGACCATAGATTTAGGAGAGAACTAGACATCAAGGATCTAGTCAATACCATAGATCAAGGAAAGAACTAGACAATACCATAGATCAAGGAAAGAACTAGTCAATACCATAGATCAAGGAAAGAACTATACCTAACAACTAGATAATATCTCCTAATATCTAAATAAGATAAAAGAAATATCCACACACATATGTGAGTGAGGATAAATACAATATAGGTAAATAAAGTACCTAGGTGAACATGAGCTAAGGTAAATACCTACTCTAACAGGGGGCATCCACATTCGTCTCATGTAGGTGCTATTTTTTCATTTTTTATTTTGCATATTCATTTACTTGTTCATATATGTTTTGACATATCAGTTATCAATCTAACATGTTAATGGTTATTCCATGTGAAACACTTGTTTTGTAGAATTACATGTTTCCATGACTACTTGTTTGTTTCTACTTGTCTATGTTGTTTGCTATTATATGCGGGATTTTCCCTTTACTTGTGTACACACTTTTCTATTGTTTGTGGCAATGATGGCCTTGTGTGTTTTGCAAAATCGTGAGTGATGTCCCTTGTTTGTAACCCCCTTTGTATAGTATTCTTACTATTTCTTACATGTTTACACTATCGTGCTTGGTATTTTTTCTACACATTGTGTTTTTGAAAAAATTGATTACATGCATTTGCTTATGGACTAACACTTCTTTTGGGTAGCCATACCCTTTTTCCACACCTTGGTATATACCAAGTTCTTTCTCATCCACCTCATCAGTGTAGTTGGTACTCTTTTGAGGTTGTATTCTCCTTTTTTGGGTCGTCATATGATCCACCAAACGAGAGAGACCATCATTGTGGTTTTTATAATAACACAATGTATTTACACTAGTTGAGACACAACGAATGAGTTTAGACAAGTGTATGATTTCCATACATAATGGCCATAAAAAGACATGGTGTCCTTAAAAATTCTCGTGGAGTAGTTCTTGGCTAAGGGGTTACACTAGGAAGCCTCTCTCCACTTCTCCGTCTAGTGGCATCAGATCGCCCAAAAAATTAGTGAAGTATAGATATCTCTTTAGAAAAATTAGTAGGAGTGGTTAGAGTTAGAGGACACATAGCATTTGATCCCTACTCTCCTTCACCTGGGTGGCATGAGATTTCCTGAAAAACTCGTGATAGTACAAGATATCCTTCTACACCCTTTTTCTTGACATGGATCAGGTGCACATGTTCCATTTACACTTTTCTACCGTATTTTACACAAAATTTTTACATACATACATATTTGAATACTTTGTCATTTTCTCTCATGCAGAGTCACCTATATGAGAAACAAGCAGTCAAATTGGGGGCAACAAAAACAATGACGATGAAATCAACATTGACAATGACAACACACCACTATAGGCATTTTCCATTACTAACAATGTAGGTATACTACTGAGACGATAAAGAATGTATACACACGTGTGTTGCCCTAGGTTCATGTTGACCAAAATAAGCTCACACTTATTTTGGGTAAACTAACACCATTTCTCCACCTTTTGTGCTTCAATCTGAATGTTAATATATTTTAAGAACTTAAGGTCCCTTAAAAGAATTTCCATCCAATAGGAAATTTCTTCCCCTTTCAAGAAATATAAAGAAGTCCTTCTAACTCCTCACATTTTGCAAATGGCAAGCTGGCGCACCTTGGAAGGATTTTTTGCCAAAAGCGGGTCGGCGGGCCTAGGGAAGATTTTTTTCCAATGGGAAAATTACAGATCGGTCAATTTGGGGACAGAGATATTTTAGCATTTTTTCACTTTTCACAAAAGGAACAAGTGGAAAATATGGGTGGGCTCCGAGGATGACTTTCTTTTTCCAAAAGCTAGTCCGTGGGGTCACAAAAGAAATTTTTCCCAAGTGTAAATACGGGCCGACGAGTCTACAGGATTTTACAACTTTTGCACTTTTCACAAAAATGGTACAATTTTCAAGTGTGGGCCCGCGAGCCTATGGATTATTTTCACCAAATGTAAATTCGTAGACCCGTGAAGGTGCCACATGCCTCAACGACGCAACTCCAAAGGTTAAATCTTGGGGTAGTTTCCAAATGAGCGTGAGGCTTCCACGTGTCCTAGGTCCGAAAAGGGATAGATTCGATAGTTGAAAATTCAAAATGGGGAAAATCCAGCGGAAGGTGCCACGTGCCTCAATGACACAACTTCAAAGATCAACTCTAAAGGTGGTTCACCAAATGAGCGCCAACCCGCCATGTGGTTAGAGTCCCAAAAGGCAAGGTCAGCCGTTGAAAATTCCAAAAGTGCAGATGCCTCCACATGTCGTATCCACACAACTTCAAAAGAAAAATCTAGGGAAGTTTCCAAATGAGCGTGAAACCTCCACATCTCTCGGGTTGGGCATAGTGTCTCCACCAATAGGAGGAACTTAGGAAGAATACATAGGAGCTAGAGAAAGTTGCCACATGTCGGCCTCGATGCAACTTCAAGTGCGAGAACGGGGATTAATCTTAAACATGTGTGGGGCTGCCACGTGGGTCTTACACAGATGTAAACTTTTAAATATTGTGAGCCCGTGACCCGATCTTTGGGACGGCCATATCTTTTGACTAGGATCTCGATTCGACGAGAAGGGACATTTTGGAAAGCTCTCGACGCCTACTTCTCACCCACCACCATAATGTTTCAACTTGCCATTTTTGAGGCCATCAAGTCTCCCACCTACCGCCATGATGGAGAATGGTTTTCCTTTCTTTCCCAGTAAGGAACAATGTGGACGGGGGAATTGGTGTTGTAATGAGACTCGTCATTGTGGTAGGTTGATTCAATTCTCTTTCCGGGGTGGTTGGAGCAGGGTTCAAATTCTTCCCTCTTTTCTCTCTTATTATTCCTATATATTGTAAAGGAGGGGCATTTTCTAGAAGGTTTTTCATCTTTCTCTCCTACCCCCCTCTCTCTTTCTTCCTTAGGGTAGAATGTGGAGTCTAAACCTCCTCTCTTGACTCTGTAATGGAATTTCCTTACCCCTTTCCCACTAATGATGTACTTTGTGACTTATGGAGCAATAAAATATTTTTGTGATGCATATTGTCCATCCCTTACTTATTTTATTGTCTCTTCTTTCCTCTCATCGTTGCAGTGGGAATATTGTGCATACTTTAATGTTTATTGTAGGTTTTCGAGAGATTTTTTAATAGGTTTTGAAGTGGTGTTCCATGTGAACTTCATCTTTGGTCCGTGATCCATCTATCCATCCTCTCCATTTCTCACCTCTCTCTACTTCATGCAGTTGGATTCATGATCAGCCACTTCCTTTTTTGGTGTATCACCGCTTAGTGTAGGATCTGTTTTCATGCATTTTCCCTCTCTCCATGTTTCCTTGGAATGGTTAGACTAGACATGATTAGCTTTTCCTGCACTAGAGTAGCTTTTGGAAGGTAATTTAGGAAGAAGAGGCCCAATTTCTCGGAGGGCCATCTCAAGTTTGCAAGTCCCACAACTTGAGAGATGGTCCCATGTTGTGCAATCACACCGAATGCCCCATTTCAAACTAAGGACATTCGGGGTGATATGATTTTACACTAATAGTTTTGGCATGCCCTGTGGGATAGGTCCGAAGCACCTTACCACTTTATTTCATTAAGTTGACGTGTTCTTTGTGAGATTCATCTTTTTGAGGCACATGTAAAGCACATCTAGTGACTCCATCTGGTCAAGAACCCAAATCTCTCGAGGTTGTAGACTTTCTCGATCAATTTTCATCCATTATTCCTTCCACATATTTTATCTTCTTCCATACCATGAAGTTGTGCAATCATGACTTCATTCCCATATTAGAATCCAAACTTGTAGCAGCAGTAGTGTAGTCCTTCTCCAATGTATTTCACGAATCCTTTAGATCAACGCTATGATCAGATTCAGAATCACTATGGCTACCCCTATGAGCAGTACAAGGATCAGTTCGGCTATGGAACCTACCAAGAGGGATATGCATGCAGTGAAATCAACTACATAGAGAATGTTGATTTGTAGGAGAAGATCAAGCCTTTGGAGGCACGCATGGTACAATCAAGGGCCACACTCATAGGAAAGCATTCAAAATTGGCTTTATGGCACCTTTTCCATGGGTCGTCCCTATGTGAAGACATTATAGCTCGCATGAGAAGCTCAACTTCATGGTCAAAATGCTGCCCCAACTCATGCAATGGATTGAGGAGATTGAGGCTTATGAGTTGGACATAAGACAACCTTGTCAATGGGTGAGTCTGTCATCTCATAGTTTTTCTTTTCCTCTTTCTCGATCATTATCATCGTAGCAAAGTGTCATGAGTCTAGCTTCCCATCTACTGCCCCTAGTGCTGAATTCCCTTCTCCATCCCCTAGCCTTCCATCTCACCTCAATTCTTCTTCCCTTTTCCCTTCTCGGATTCAAGTCCCCTCTACCTAGTTGTACCATAAATGAACAACCCCCTACTAATGCCCCTTCCCCAGCCAACATCATCATGTTTGATGACTACAGGACAGTTGAAGAATGGCGTGACTCATGCGACTCCGACTAGGAAGAGGAAATCATACGGGAACTGTTCTAAAGAAAAATTAGTTAGCTCCAAAGGGCGTAGTTCTAGAGGAGACCTGATTTTCTTGTGCACAGTAGAACCATGTGTGCCACATCTTTGTGCAACCCAACCTACAAGCGCTCCCCTTTAGAAGGAGAACCATACAGTTCTAGAGGCTTCAAGCGTAGAGTAGGCTACGAAGAGCTTTCAGCTTTTCCTCCCACTTCATCCCCTTGAAGCACTAATGTCAAATAAGAGTTTGAGGTTTCAAACCTCATGTTTGAGGAAGAGGGGAACCATGGTGAGAAAATCACATATCTAAAGGACACCATGGAGGATGTCGAGCACATGCAATAGGACAATAAGGAGGCAGATTATCTGTCTAACTTGGAGGATTGCTTTGATAGAGAGGATCCCATGGAAATCACATCATTTTATCCTCCATCATCCACCCTCCAAGCACATGAGCTTGTTTCCATGAAGGAGAGAATTCAAGGACAACATCCTACACTTCATAACAGCCCTCTAGAACCAAGGTTGGAAGATATGAATCTTCCATGTTCTTCATAGGAGAAGGAAGGGAAAGAGCAAGAGGATGTCATCATCTCTCTTACACCATCCACCAAGGAAATTCCATAGGAAGACTCCACTCTTGGAGTCAAAAATCGAGCCATGGGTACATCCATAGGACCAGACGATGCCCAATCAAGTACTTGGCTTCATTAGAGCCAAAGGAGAAGCTAGAACTAGTCATGCCCACTCCAGGGCATGAGGATGAGTATCAAAGTACAAAGGATCAGTTGCAATGCCTCTTCAATCCAAATGAAGAGCAACTTAAAGGGGAATTTGTCTTGTTTCTAGTTGACACCTTGATGATTTTCATAGAGGATCGGCTTATGGTCAATTTTTCACTCATACAAGTAGCAATATTCAGTGTCAAATCATTTTCATGGCTTCCTTTTCTAAGGAAGGGAAGATACTTCTCCCTTCCTTGTTGCATGTTTTACTTGAGCGTCCCTTTCCTCCGGTTATTTTAGGTTAGTTTAGGTTTTCTTTCAACAAAACAGGTGCTTTTGAACACTTTGCATGTTCCACTTGGAGAATGTATGATTTCTATTTTTGTACATAGTGTGTTGTGGGTTTTTGTTGCTCATGCATAGTACATTGGAAGTAGCCTTTGGTGAGATTAGCTCCAATTCCAGTGGTGTTCCAAGTGGCTCAGGGATCAGATTTTTAAATTTTAGTTCAGATTTGTGTTTACCAGGAAGACTCTTTGCCCAATGGATGCTTCAAGGCAACTGATCATTTCACTTAGCAGTGTGTGATCCCAATGAGTAACCAAAATTGTTGACCAAAATAAGCTCACACTTATTTTGGGTCAATTAACACCATTTCCCCCTTTTTTGCTTCAATCTAAATTTTTATATATTTTAAGCACTTAAGGTCCCTTGAAATCATTTCCATCAGATAGTAAATTTCTTCCCCTTTCCAGAAATATAAAGAATTCCTTCTAACTCCTCATATTTTGCAAATGGCGGGCCGACGGGCCTTGGAAGGATTTTTTACCAAAAGTGGGCCAGCAGTTCTGGGAAGATTTTTTTCCAATGGGAAAATTATGGTCCAAAGAGGGTGGTGGGAGATATTTTTAATTTTTATACTTTTCACAAAAGGCACAAGTGGAAAATACAGTCGATGGAGTCTCGGGGTCGCGGAGGAAATTTTTCCCAAGCATAAATTTGGGCCAGCAGGTCTAAGGGGATTTTGGAACTTTTGCACTTTTCATAAAATGGCGCGGTTTTCATGTGCGGTCCCACGAGCCTGCGGAGTATTTTCAGCAAATGTAAAGTTGTAGACCGGTGAAGGTGCCACATGCCTCAACGGCGTAACTCCAAAGGTTAAATTTGGGGGTAGCTTGCAAATGAGTGTGAGGCTTCCACGTGTCCCAAGTTCGAAAAGGGACAGAGTCGAAAATTCAAAATTCAAAATGGGGCGAGCTAGCGAGAAGGTGTCATGTGCCTCAACGACGCAACTTAAAAGATCAACTTGAAGGTGGTTCCCAAATGAGCACCAACCCACCACATGGTCGAGATCGGAAAGGTAAGGTCGGCTATTGAAAATTCCAAAAGCCTATGGAGGCCTCCATGTGTCGTCGATTCTGCGTAACTTCAAAAGCAAAATGGGGGAGTTTCAAATTAGTGTGAAGCCTCCAAGTTTCTCGGGTCGCATAGTGTCTCCACCAATAGGAGGAACTCGAAAAAAATATTGTGAGCCCGCGACCCGATCTTTGAACAGCCATATATTCTAACTAGGAGCTCGATTCAGGTGAGAAGGGATGTTTTGGAAAGTCGTCGATGCCTTCTTCTCACCTACCACCATAATGTTTTAACCCACCATTTTCAAGGCTGTTAAGTCTCCCACCTATTGCCATGACGAAGAATGGTTTTCCTTTCTTTCCCAGCAAGAAACAACGATGGGGGCATGGGTGTTCGCAGTTGAGACTCATCATTGTGGTAGGTGGATTCAATGCTCTTTCTAGGATAGTTGAGCAGGCTCCAATCCTTCCCTCCTTTCTCTCTTATTCTTCCTATATATTGGAAAGGAGGGGCATTTTCTAAAAGGTTGGTCTTGTTTTCTCTCTTACCCCCTCTCTCTTTCTTCCTTAGGGCTGAGTGTGGAGTCTAAACCTCCTCTCTTGGCTTTGTAATGACATTTGCTTTCCCCTTGCCTACCGATGATGTACTTTGTGACTTATAGAGCAATAAAATATATTTTTGATACATCTTGTCCATCCCTTACTTATTTTACTCTCTCTTCTTGCATCTCATCATTGTATGGTATACTATGCATACTCTTATGTTTATTGCAGGTTCTAGGAGCTGTGTTTAATGGGTTTTGAAGTGGTGTTCCATTTGAACTTCAGCTCTGGTCCGTCAAGCATCTTTCCATCCTCTCCATTACTCACCTCTCTTTACTTCAGTAATTAGATTCGTGATTAGCGACTTCCTTTTCTGGTGTATCACCGCTTAGTGTAGGCTCTGTTTTCATGCATTTTTCCCTCTCTCCTTGTTTCATTGGAATGGTTAGATTAGGATAGATTAGCTTTTCTGTATTAGAGTAGCTTATGGCAGGTTCTTTAGGAAGAAGAGGATGGCTTTCTCCGGAGGGCTATCTCAAGTCCAAAAGTCCCACAACTTGAGATATGGTCCCATGTTGTGCAATCACACCGAATGCCCATTTCAAAATCGGGACATTCGGGGTGCTTTGTGTTTTTGCACTAACAGTTCAATCTCATCACTTTTATGTCCATTTTTCATCTTTATAATCCACACTCTTCCATATTTTTCTTTTGTCATTCCACGCTTGATTGTAGTCGATTAGCACATCTTCTTCTACACTCTACATGGATATTAGGTACACATCTCTATCTAGTTTATGTTACAGTATTTCCACTCATCAACATAAAGTGGGGCAAATGTACACACAAAATTATGAAGTTTACACATAATTTATCGTGGTCTTATACTATTATTTAGTAGACTCTCAAGTGGTTAAAGTACTCAGTAATCCCACCTTTTGGCCATCCTTATTTTATATTTTCTTTTACACTTCCCGTGTACTTTCCATCATATACCCACCCATTTCGTAATTGCCCCATCATTCTAGCCCAAATTCAAGGTGTCCCATCTTGTACCGGGGCATCCTGGTCCAACTTTTGGGTGCCCTGGTCTATGTACATCCTTTTCCCACTTTCTTTTAGGAATTTTCTAGACAATTTTTATGTTTATATTTTTATCACTCGGCTTTTTTCAGGATTAATTACAAAATTAAACTTGAGAGCCCTATAAATATAAAGCTTATAAGACCATAATGAGGGTCCTAGCATCACATACTATTATCACTCCATCTAGAGTTGCATCCATTGCATCACTTGCATCCATTAGTGCCATGCATCAAGGCTAGGAGATCTGCATCACACACACTACATAGGGGGAGGGATTCTATTCTATTCCATGCACACATTCTACTTACATTTTCTATAGTTACTATTGCTCGCTACTTCACAAAGTGTGAATGACATGAGAACACCTAGGGAATAACATGCACACACACACACACACACACACACACACCAGAAGTACATCTAGGTCTGAAATGTAGTGCAACTCTAAGCAATAAGACCACTTGTTTCGCGTCTCGTGATCACTCCGGCCCGATCTTATGCATGTTTTATTTTTCTAGGGTTTGATACTTCTCTTTCTTTTGCAGTTCATTCTCCAGTTCATCTAAAAATTAAGCATGACAGAGATAGGCATGGTTTTAGACCAAGTTGCTACATTGTTGAACTCATTTTTTTCTTTTACAGTGTTGAGCACCCAAATTGCAGACCGGGAACCTCGGGGAGCCCCAAAGTACACTCCAAGGAACCTCGGACATCGATATTTGCAATATTTTCCCTTTACAAGGTCTCGTGACTATTCGTCTCTACTTATAGATTTTCTAATCGGACCCGTGACAACCTGCGACCATCTTCTCCAATCAACTAAGCTATTTCCTTCCATTCCCTTGTATACTTAGGGTTTCACTTCACTTAGAATAATTAATTTTAATTATTCCATACTATTTTAGATCATTTATACAACATTTTATCCCTCCTATTTAGATTAGCATTAATACTCTAATATATCATTTAGGTCCATTTGGCCCAAGTTTTGTTAATTAGATTGATATCTCTTGGTGTTTTTAGATAGATATATCTAGGATATCTATGCTAGTAGTGGTTTACAAAATATGTTGATACTTAATATGCATATTTTGTAGATAAAGATTTATTTTTTAATATAAATATATGTGTTAATATTTTGTATAATTTTTTTAATCTATTTTGTGCTTAAGGGTTAAATTACATATTCACTTTTTAATATCAATATATTTGTTAATAATTTGAACAAGTTTTGTTATGTATTTTTGTTCAAGGGTTAAAATTATGTGTTTTGGAAGGGAAGATCTCTTTTAGAATAAGTGAAAATACAAATATATTGAATAAAGCCAAAACCATATCAGACATTCAATACACTACAACACAAACAATATGTAATATATCAAATTTTCTATGTTTAAATTATGCTATTATGTATTTTTATTTATAATATTATTGACTTTATTCGTTTTGTAATTGATTACTATAGAACTAGACTAATTAACTAATTCGTTTGTTGATTATTAATAATTCCTACAGTAACAATCTAGTAAGAGAAATAAAATATGGTTTAGAATAAAAAGGATCTATTAGTAAAAAAATGCAACCAAAAGTAAGTTGAACCCTAACACCTAAATAAGATAATATCTAAACATGGATCCAATGACCAAAGGGGGATACAAAGGAATACTACTATAAAAACTACACAGAAAACAAAACCCATTCACCACATGACACAAAGTAAAACATAAAACTCATAGTGCACAAGCCAAAACATAAGGGAAACCAGAAGCACAAAACATTGTTATTCACCTTGAAATTTTCAAAAACAAATTTCCGCCATTTTTTACAGACTCGTTATTAAATTGGATTTTTAAGATGATGGTTAAGATCCTTCCATTTTTAGAGGATGAAAATGCTTCCCCATGTCATTAAAAATTAGAGACATATGAAATTTCAATGATGAGTACTCATTTTTGGAGGAGGTGTTGTATGTTTCTGGATCTATATATTTGGAAATCTTGGTATTGAATAGTCTGTTATTCACGACTCTTCCATATGGATTGGGAAGCTCAAAATATTGAAGGATTTGACTATATGGGATTGTTACAATCTAGAAACATTGTCAGATGATTTACAAAACTTGGTGCCTTTGATCACGCTAGAGTCGTCCTCATGTCCCAAGCTAAGTGAATCCCCAATAATCTCACCTGCACTAGCTTTGCCTGACTTGTTCTTTGATGCCTCGTCAAAATTATGTTTACGCCAAACAGGTGGACGAGGTTTCCATTCTGATCCATTGTACGTTGAAACGGAATGGAACATTCCATTGTTGAGCTATCCAAAGATCAGACATGGTCAAAGATTGCAAACTTCTATCTCGGTTCCTGAAATGACAAAGGATTGTATTTCATATATTGGCCTTTAGTGAATGCTTGATTGTTTGGAGGGAATGCGTTTCATTATTGAATATGCCTGAATTTTTTTCCTTCCATGGCTGTCATAGAATATGTCTAGGAGAAATGGAAATCAATTGCCGTATCATATTCAAATCAGTGGAAATTATGTTCCGTTTGTGCATAGCTTGTTAACAATTGTGGCGTAGTTTTGTATTAGCATGGAACTAGTAAATTAATTTTTCCCATACTTCCATTGCCAAAGAACATCGACAAATGATATTTTGGATAGTTCGCTCAACACAATTGCAGTTTGAAGAGATTGAGGAGCATATAAATCCCTAACGTTGAAGATTATTTGTTGTGAGAATTTTGTGATCCTCGACCATAGCAAAGCATTAATTCTTGGCCAATTATTTTTGTCTTTATATGAGAACAACTGTTAGAAGGTGGAGGAGTAATATTTACTTGTAAATGGGTTTAAGCAACAGTCACCAAAACATATAAGATATTCAGTATACTAAACACAAAATATATGTAATACATCAAATTTATTAAGTTATAATTATTTTAGTATGTATTTTTATTAATAATATTATTGTTCTTATTCGTCAAGTAATCGATTGTTATAAAAATATTCTAATTAACTAATAAAATTTTTGATTATTAATAATTCCTATAATAATAATATAGTTAAAAATTTATATGTTTTGATGTGACTAAAAACAATGTCGAAATAAAACCCCAAAAATGTTCATGTTCTAATTTTTAATATCAAACATTATATAAAAAAACCAAATCATGGAGCACTCTCTGCTTCTCTCCCATGCCCTAAACCTAAACCCCGTGCATACGGCAGCGGTGCCAAATAGGTTGGGTGGTGGATAGGGGGTCCCTGGATCGAAATGACGGATCTCGATGGTGTTCTTGAAGCTATTAACCATGTTTTGCTACTACACTGTTCAAAATATTTTCGACAAGAATGGATCCTCGTTTTCCCCTTTTCCTAGGGTCGAGGTCTTTGGAAAGGTGGAAGTCTGCCGCAGATGTGGAGCCACCGGCTCAAATCATGATGGAGCAGTTGCTCTTAGCAAGGGTCTATTCGCAGATCGTTCTAAGAATGGTGCCTGATTTGCTGATGGCAGTTTTGGAGTGCTGTTAAATCTGACGACAAACAAGGAAATCGATCCTATCTTATTGAGGGAGAATCGAGTTTTGCTGCTATTGCAAGATCTGCTCCCCGAGCCCTTCTAATCCTATGGCTTTTGCAAAGAATCCTCCTATTGTAAGCTTTGGTGTAGAGGTTCGAAATCTGAGACTTATTTCAAGCAAAATGGATTGATATGCAGATTTAACAGTTTCTGCCCTGGGCTCCCGACATTACATGAGTGGATCTCCACTCACTGGAGGCCTCTAATGTCAGGTAAATTAGACATTTACCCTCAATCCGGGGTTTCTTCATTATTTTTTTGATAAAATACCTGATAAGGATGAGATTTTTAGTAAAGTTTGGGATTTCCAATCCCATTTTCTGTTGATGAAACCTTGGTTCCCTCTCTTTAACCCAATGACTGAAAATTTCTATGTTAAGCCTGTTTGGGTCTATTTACCAAATTTACCCCTCCAGTTTTGGAGTGAGAATTGTCTGCTGTCAATTGGGAATACTCTCGGTAAATGTCTGGCTATAGACCCATGGACTTTGGCCTACGACTACACCTTATATGCCCGTATATTGGTGGACTTGAATATTTCTGCTGATTTCCCTGCATCAATTGAGCTCAAAGTGGAGGACAGGGTTTGGATTCAGAACTTAGACTATGAAGGGTTTCCCTTCCGATGTAGAACTTGTTTCTCTCTCGGTCACTTAGCCTCAGATTGTCAGGTTGTGAGGAAATTTGTCAAGAGTAGAAATTCATGGTGGAAGAATTTTGATCCATGTCAATTGGTTGTTAAAGGACCATTGGATAGTGATTCAGAGGTGGATTCAGAAAGCGAGGATGATTCAACCTCAAAGAACGAGGATCCGGCTCCTCCTCTTTCTTCTACTTCACTTGATGGAAATACCCCTACATTTGTTTCAACAGAGTCCCAGTTTCTAGGGGAGAAAGTGGACTCTGAAACACCAGGTCATAGAAATGAAAATGAAGATCCGAATATCGAAAAGGGATGGACTAAAGTGTGTCAAAAGAAGAAAGGGAAAATTGTAAACGTCGCCTTTAAAAGGAATTTAAGATCCCATGGGAAGGGATCTCTTGGTTAAGTTTTTGTTGTTCTGCTATTTTTTGTTTCCTTGTTGAGTTGCTGGAAGAGGTTGGATCTACTTGTTCCTTTAGTGCAATATCTTTTTCTCCATATGTATTGGGGTAGGGTCCCCTTAACCCTTATTTTACCATCAAGCAAAAAAATATATCAAACATTATAATATTCAAGTAATACATTAATACAAATCTTTGATTAAATGGCACATAATATAGTAGACAATAATTACTAACACTTTCAAATCTATTAAATTCAATGTGAGGATAATGACCTTTTTATAGTTGTTATTTTTATTAAAACGAACCATTTATTAGCATGAAATGAAAATTACACCCAAAAAGGTTGCTCGGTAAGAGATATGGTGTTTTCTCAATGCTTTGTGAGAAATCAATTCAATAGTTAAGGTAATAGAAATAGATGGATCGTAATGTCTTGACATTTTCAACACCAAAATACCACATTAAAATTATCATAATAATTTTATTTTTGACTTTAATTGTAACAATACCACATGGGATCCAAATAGAGAAACTCAACATCCTATAGGAAACTTACATAAACATGAAACCACTCATACAATAGGATAACATAGGGTACAAATAAATGTGTTGGTGCTCAAAATTGTCTCACCCCATTTGTGCTTATGAAAACTTATTGATTTACGGCCTCTGTCATTTTCTCCTTCCGTGTATTGTTCTGGTTAATCTTTGTGGCCATTTTTAATTTGTTCCTGGGTTGTAAATCACTTAAGGTTCTGTATTTTGGGTTCCCCGTTCTCTATTCATCTAAAAACTTGGGTTCCCCCATGTTTTTGTTCTCCACAATTAGGATTTGTCTCCCTTATCATTTTTGCCCTAAATACTTGAAGAAGAATGAATTGATGTGTCCTGAAGAACGCAATTGAGCCTTGTAACATTCCTAAACTTTCTATCCTCAAAGAAAATTTCATTCCCTGGCTCAAATGGTCATTTTTCTATATTTTATGGTTTCACGGGCATTTCTCCCAATTAAATTTACATCCTTGCGTCTACGGGGAACATGGCACCTTTTTCTTAGATGTGGCTCAGCTGGGTGCTTAGAAAAATTCATGAAAATAATTAACTCAAAATGTGTCCACGTGGAGGCACGGTGCTCATTTAAAGATCTGCTTTTGGGTTTTTCCTTGGAGTAGTGCCGGGAGGACACATGGAGGCTTCTACTACTTGGCCCGGACTTAGAAAAACATTTATGCAGTTGGAGTAGTTTGGTAGAATAGGACACATGGCGAGCTCGCGCTCATTCAGAGGCTCCACTTTGGGCACCATCCTGGAGTTGCGCCATGGAGACACATGAAGGCCTTCGCTTGCTTCACATTTTACTTAGACTTTTCAAAAACCAAAAGTATACTACCTCAGAGCATGACACGTGGTGCCTTCCTTTCAGCTTCAAACATTCGGACATACCTTTCTAGAACATGACATGTGGTGAGCTCGCGCTCATTCAAGGTATCAAATTTTTGGGACCACCTCAAGGTGCGCTATGGTGACACATGGTAGTTTGAAAATTCAAAAGGTGGGATGCGGACCATCGGGGCAATTTGGATTTTTCCCCTTGGCATGCAAAGTATTAAAATTTCAAAATGTCCCGCAAGCTCGAGGAGGATAAATAGTCAATGTTCTACCCCGGTCAACGGCAGAGGTGCAAGATCTCTGGGGAAATTTGTAAAATTTTCCTTTTGATAAAAAAGAGTCAAAAGTAAAAAAGGAAGCATGGCCCCACTCCAATCACATTTGGACACGTGTTAGGCTCGGTTCTTGAGGGTAGAGTTGTGGGGCAAATTGTGAAAATTTTCCCTTTTCTAAAAAGAGAGTAAAATGGCAGAATTTGAGTGCGGAGTTGTGGGGAAAATTGTAAAATTTTCCCTTTTCCGATCATATTTGTACATGTGTCATGCTCGTTTCCCAAGGGTGAAGGTGCGGAGCAAAATGGAAATTTTTCCATTTTTCCAAAAAGTTGTAAAAAGTCAAGGGAAGCCCCCGTGTCTGTTCTAAAGTTTGAATCTCCCACATGAATGGCCCAAATTCAAAGTAAAGATGAATGAGACCCATGAGTCTAAATATGATTTTCCCTCTATTTCTTTGAAACACATCTTGAAGTGTGAGTCCTGATGATTTCTTGGTCTTTTCTACATGCCAAGTATATAAGGAAGTTAATGTTGATATATGAAGTTTGGTGGGAAGATCTGGAGGACATCTTTCACCATTAAAATGGTCTCACTTTCGTGCCCGATTAAATTTTCCATTTTTCATCTCCTTAGCACGCAAGGGGCCAAGTTTTTTACAGATTAGTGGAAGAAGTGGTTGGAAAATTGAAGGAAGAGTGATCTACCAGATCAAGGAGTTGAATAAGGGAGGCATTCATGAAATCTACCACCTCGAGCACCTGGAGACTTTTGCAGATCTAATTCTGTGAATCATGAAAGAATCATGGCGAACTGGTGCATTTAAATTTTTTGTCTTTTAGGAGGAATGGGCTCTATTGTAAAGGTTATAAATGGCACAAATTTTTGTGTAAAATTGATGGGAGATTGGAAGTTGGAGGTCATAGTGCTAGAGGTCGAAGAAAATTCCCAAGAGGAAAATTTGACTAAGCCTGTCTTTTGAGAATCCATTTGAGAAGCTAGGTTATCTCTTTTTGTATTAAGTTTTATTGTGTCAAGGTGGTTACAAGTGTATAGCCATTGACAAGCTCTGAGATTGTTCTGTGAAACTTTCCCCTGCTAATAGAACTTAATCAAATATGAGTTATTTATGTGTTGTCTTGAGAAAATGTGTTTGTTTTATTGCTAAATGTCCGCAAGTAGTTTTTCTTGTTTCATTTGCAATCTTGTATTTAAATCTAGTTCAATCACACAAGCCTCAATCCTTATGATAGTTTAGCGGCATCTACAATTCCATTTCCCAGAAGAGCTTTCATTTAGGATTGGAATAAATTATTTAAAATCACTTTTCTCTCATCCGTTGATAGAGATTTTTGTAAGCCTTTGGGTGTATCTTAGGAGTGATTTGACTCAAATCTTGATGTTTTTTTGGGTATTCCAACTCGATCCTTCATGATAGAATCTTAGAGATTTTGTGAAAGAGTGCTAATTTGGGCCTCAATTGAAGCACATATTCTAGTTGATTGAAACATTTTAGCTATTCTATGGAATATTTTTGTATGGCTCTCCATTTTGTAAAGTTCCTCAAGGATCTTGTGAATCTAGTTTCACCGTGCCCCACATCCCACCAAAAATTTATTTAAAAAAACCAATCCTACCCCTACTACCCTTGTTTGTCATGTGTGTATACCAATGCACAATCCTCATCACCTAAACATGCAGAAGCAAGTAGGGTCTCAAATGTCTTTAGTAACATTTTCCTTGTTGTGAAAGTATCTCCGTGATCTAGAAGTGACAACCTGTGAGAGTCAGATCTGCTTTGTTGATCATATTTTCCCAAGGTCTTCTCTATAAAATTTATGCAAAAGAAAGGTACCTGTATCTCCTTTCATATAACAGAGGTTACAAAATAGGTTCTCTTACCTTGGTTGAAAGGCACAACCTAAAATAGTTAGGATTATATCACATCCTTTTTAATGTGCTACCCACTCCCTTCAAACCCTAAGTGTCAGCAAGTCGATAGATTGCTTCCCGCTATAAATCGACATACATGATTGTCTATCTGACTATGAGTGTCGTGTCTAATCCATCATGCTACTCGGTCTTTGAAGGAGATTAAATTTGTGTACCAACATCAGTTGTGCCATTGCCACGGATTTTTTGGAACTCTTGGGAAATAATTTGCATTGCTGAGACTAATTTGTTGTTTCACTGCCAGTCCATATCTATTTCGCCCATCAACAAAACCAACATCAGTGGCATCGTTGCTTTGGGACTGTTTGGAACTCTGGGAAATAATTTTCATTATCGAGACTAGTTTTTGTTTCACTACTTGTCCATATCTATTTATCCCGTCAAAAACACCAACATTAGTGGCATCGTTTCTAGGGACATTGTGATTGCAGTTCATTTTCAAACCCTGGTAAAACATTTCTTGTATGCTCCAAGTGCTATGTACAGTTACTTCATTTTTCGCATCCAGTGAACTAGCTTTTATTTGATAAATCTTAGTAAAGAAAGGTCATAATATTTCCATTTCTAGTTTCTAGCATTGACAAACCTTTGACAGATCATATTTAGTGCATCAGCATAACTAAGGTGAAAATCCTTAGTGGCAACTCCCTATTGATTTGATTTTGATAAGGACAAGTGTCTTACACCTCTGTCAAGTAAGATTTGTTACTAATATTTGTAAAGCTAGAAGGAAGAAGGTCTTTCTCTGTTAGGGACCCTGTTAGGACATTATTTTTTAGAGCTCAGAAAAAAAAGAAAATTTGAAGGAAGAAAAGCTTGGAGAGCTGTTGGAGGTTAGCAGATAGGAAGAGGGATCTCCATTGGTTAAAGTGATCAGCCTATCATTGAAGACTTCCATTCAAGTGACTTTGAATTAGGTATCCTCTTTGTGGAATTTAACTCTCCAGT
Organism: Taxus wallichiana var. yunnanensis; assembly: GCA_018340775.1. NCBI lineage: Eukaryota > Viridiplantae > Streptophyta > Pinopsida > Cupressales > Taxaceae > Taxus > Taxus wallichiana. Next base: position 82,890,362 of record CM031237.1, on the reverse strand, counting down.
TGCAGAGGGGCCTTCATTTGATTTTGAATGGTTTTCTTCATACTCTGCTCCTGTATTTTCTGAGGTTGATAGAGATTTCTAAGAAACAAGGCCTTTGGGGGGTATCGATTTTGAAAATTATACTCCCGTGTTCAAAGAACCCTCTCGCCCCCATCGAGTTTTTTCACCCTCCAGGATCACTCCGATCGAATCAATATGGCTAAACCCAAGCCTCCATTTGTTTTAAACACCTTTGGACCTATAAATTTTGAGGGAATGGCTGGTTACCCAAATGCAGTGCCTTAAGATGTAAGGAAAAGAATGCCAAAGTTCTAGGGAAATAATGCTATTATGGTGATCAGCATCTAAATCTTTTTATCAATATGATGGAAGATTTTGAGATTGAAAATGAAGAATTATATAACAAGCTATTTATTCATACCTTGGAAGAGGATACTAGGGACTGGTATAAAGCATTTCCAGATAACTCTATTAATTCTTGGACCGAGATGAGTAATGTATTCAGATTGTAGTATGGTGATAGAACTGACCCTAGGTTTCTTTTGAAACAATTTGAAAACATAAAAAGAATCCTAATGAGTCAAGTACATGATCTCAACACAAGGTTTAATAAGACCTTGAGGAGATTAACTATCATAATAAGGCCTTATGATGAGTCATTTTGATCAAATATACCGATGCATTTGATAAAAAGGATGCATATTATTTAAGAGTCAAGAACTCCAAAAATTTGAGGCGGACCTTCATCGTGGCTCTGAAAATAGAAAACAATATCAAGGCAATTGGAAAGCCTCCAAAAAGGGAAGGGGTAAAGTTGGTTAACCTGGAAAAACCCCAAGCAGCTTAAGGTTGCTGATTTGGAAGAAGTTATGAATACTTTGGTAGGGGCTATCAAAGAAATTTCCTACAAGCTAGCTCAGGATGATAAGGGAATTGGGTAGAGCTCAAAATTCCAACACAAGTAGCAAGGCCAAGAACGGTTCAAAAATCACCACAAAAATCTGATGACAAGAGGTAAGGGACCATTGGATTGTGAAATAGGAAGCCCCAAGGAAGAGAAAATAGAATGGTGCCCGAGCCTTTGGATGCCGAGTTGCTATGGTGGAAGAGACAGATGTCATTGATTGGTGTGAAAAATGTTTCATGCCTCATGTTCCTTGTGAATAATATTATCAAGAAGAAGAAGAAGTTGATGATAATGATGATGATGTTTGCATGATGGGTTGTTCCACTAGCTCACAACAAGGGGCAACCTCAACTGAGGTGATAAGTGCTAGAACTGCTGCCACCTTTTGGGACTACATTCATAGGGTACCTATTCTTCCTCTCTCTCATACTTTAGAAGTAGATAATGTACAAGATTTTGAATTTCCCAATAATGAATTTTAATATTTAAGGGCTTTAATGATCAAAAAGTATGATGGAGGAATCCCATATGAGGAAGATAGACAGTTGCTGATGAATGTTGTTATTTCTCAAGAGAGGGAATATAACACAAGAAGTAAGGTTCTCAAAGGGGTAGGTCCTCAAGCCAAGCCAAAATCTCCCTTACTCTCAAACAATCCTAAAGAGGCACTCGCCAAAAGCCCTGCAGTTCCAAATGTAAATCATACTCCTCCTCATGCCCAAGTTGTCAAAAATCTTATACCACGTGATGAGTGTGTTGGCTTTCCTTCCAAAAAGATCGCCTTACCAAAAATGTCCCATATGATATTGCCCAAGTGTTGAGTTTCTTAGGATTCATGAGCACAAAAAGAAAGCATTTGAATACTTGGGGCTAAAAGAAGAGAGGACTACCCTAGGAAGAAATGTAAATATTGTTGAGACTCCTCCAATCATTGAAGAAGTAGAAGCACCACCAGAATCAGAAGAGCTAGATGAACCACCTGAGGTCTATTTGGGAACATCCTTGGTGGACTTTCATATGAATGTGGATCCATTCTTCACCACTTTGATCATTAAGGATAGACTGCTGCACAACTGCATGTTTGACTCAGGGGCATCATGGAATATCATGCCTTTGGAATTCATGAATGAACTAAACATCAAAGTGAAAAAATCATATGGCAACTACACTACCATGGACTCCAGAGAAGTGCCAGTAGTAGGATGTGTAAAGGGTTTGGTGGTGTAGCTTGTAGCTTACCCAAGTAAAAACTTAAAACTTGATGTTGTCATTGTTAACTTCCCACCAAGTGGAGCATGCTACTATCAAGAAAATGCACTACAAGTGTTGGTGGGAGTGTCCAAATGGATATGTCTTATGCTACCATTCCATTTGAGGGAAACCTTATCAGGTTTTATGGGGAAAAGAAAATGTTGCATCTTATTGAGGATCCCGACAATGCTTCCTATGAGGTATTGTACACAAGTGTTGATGCTAGATAACTTTGTGGGATTTTCTGATGGAAAGGAGCACAAGATTGAAGACTGTAAATGCCTTGAATAGGAAGGCTCTCCTTAGACTCTATTATTTGATGGAGCTTGCTCCAAATTTGGGAATGGTGCTAGTATTGTTCTACTTTCTCCTGGTCAGGAAAAATTTGCTTTTTCTTTCAAACTCAACTTTGAATGCACCAAAAACATTTCTGAGTATGAGGCACTATTTTTGGGATTAAGAATTTCTTGGAAATATGGTGTCAAGGAAATCACTATCAAAGGAGACTCAAAATTAATTGTAAAACAAGTCAGAAAGTTGTATGCCACAAAGAATCAATGAATGAAACAATATAAGTATGCAATCTAGGACTTCATTGATATGTTTGATTCATTTAACATAGTGCATCATGATAGGAAGTTTAATGACTTAGCAAATAAGATTTTAGTGTTGGGGCTCATTTTGGAAATTGTACAATGTCCCCATATTGTGAATATGAGGTTGAGGTATTGACTAGACCTATCCCCGACAACATTAAGCACTGGATGTTTTTTGATGATGATGCTCAGAAAGCGAGAAGATTCTTGCAAGAAAATGAGTTTTGATCAAAGTATTAATTGGGAGCTAATGATATGTACAATGAAGGAATATAAACCTTGTTTGGCAAGGGCAACATATAGCTGAAAACTAATACCATTCCTAGAGGGCTAGTTGCCCTTGAGTTCAATTTTGATAATGTTGATCGCATTGTCAATAGATGCATGGCGAGAATCAAGGGATATTAAGGAGCATGATCTTGGTATGAAGGAGAAGCCAAGGAAAATTTTGTTAGGAAATAATCTCAGCAAGGAGGAGAAGCAATCATACATCCAGCTATTAAAAAATACCAAGATTGTATGGCTTGGACCTATTCTGAACTAAAAGCATACAGAGAGGATTTGTTTCAGCATGAAATCCCCTTGGTGTCTAATGTAAATCCATTTAGGAAAAAATAGAGGCCCATCAATCCAATCTTATCCCTAAAAATGCAAGAGGAATTGAAGAAGCTAAGGGATGGAAAGATTATCTAGCCCACAAGGTATTCCTCTTGTGTTGCAAACCTAGTGCTAGTGAGAAAGAAAAATGGTGACATTAGGTTGTGTGTGGATTTCAGGAATCTAAACAGAGCATCAATGAAGGATAATTATCCTTTGCCAAATATGGAGAACATTCTACAGTTAGTGACTAGTTCTGAGTTGCTTTCGACCTTGGATGGATTTTCTAGTTATAACCAAGTTGTGGTGAAGGAATTAGAAAGGATCAAGAAAACTTTCACTACTCCTTGGGGGACCTATGTCTATGTCAGGATGCCCTTTGGTCTGATGAATGCTAGAGCCAACTTTCAAAGAGCAATCGATGTTACTTTTGCTGGTTATATCAATGAGTTTATTGCTTTCTACTAGGATGATGTGACTATGTTTTCTAGAAAGAGAAGTGACCAATTGCTGAACTTAGAGAAGATGCTTGATAAGATGTAGAGAATATGACATGTTGCTCAATCTAAAGAAATTTCATTTTGGAGTGCGGAAGGAAAATTTTCTTGGTCACATTGTGTCACAAGGAGTGATGATTGATCTAGAAAGAGTAGAGGCCATTAGCAAGGTCCCAATCCCAAGAACCAAAAATGGAATTTAGTCCTTCTTTGGGAAAATAAACTTCATTAGAAGATTCATATCAAAATTTGTTGAGCTAACCATTCCAATCACTTCCATGTCAAGACAGACTGGTCATCAAATGGGAGGAAGCTACCATCCAAGATTTCAATGGGATTAAAGAGGCACTTGAGCGTGCACTTGTACTTGCATCTCCAGACTATAAGAAGCCTTTCCAACTATTGTCTTTTGCTTCTGAGAACACTGTTGCTTCTGTCCTACTACAGAAGGATGATGAAGGGGCTGAGAGGCCAATTGCTTTTTTCAGTAAGGCCTTGTGGGGGCTGAACTGAAGTACACTATCATGGAAAAGTAGGCATTTTCCTTGGTAAAAGCAACAAAGGTTTTTAGGCCTTATATTCTAAGTTCAAAGGTTGTTGCTTATGTTCCCCATACCATGGTAAAGGACATCTTGTCAGAGATGGAAATATCAAGCAAAAGATGCAGGTGGGTGAACAAATTGCAAGAATATGATATGGACATCCAAACCACAAAGTTGGTGAGAGGTTTGGGCTTGGCTAAGCTTATGGCTGAGAGAAACTTGCAAAATATTGAGGTAAATGAGGTAGAAGAAGAAAGGGTAGGTGTATTTGAAAGGTTGATGAATTTTGAGTGGTATAAAGATGTAATCTTTTATCTCAGACACCGAGCTTCCCTGAGCACATAAGTAAGAACTAGAAGAGAGCCCTTAATTTGGCTTCCCAAAAATATGATGTCACTGATTATGGGTTAGCTTGGAATAACCTAGAGGGAGTCCTCTTAAGGTGCATTACTAAAGAAGAATCCCCCAAGATAATTTTTGATCTCCATGGAGGAGTTTTTGGGTGGCACTTTTACCTGCAAGACTCACAACACATAAGATCCTAAAGGTTGCTTATTGGTGGCCAAATATTTTCAAGGATACAACCTTATTGGTTAAAAGATGTGAAAGTTACAAACACTTCTCGGAAGACTGAAAGCTTCAAGATCCTTTCCTTCGCACTGTATCAATTGAAGCTCCATTCAAGCAATGGGGAATGTATTTCATTGGTGAAATTTCAGACCCTTCAAGTGTTGGCCATAAGTGGATTCTTGTAGAAAGTTATCATTTTACTAAATGGGTGGAGGAAATCCCCACTAAAAGTAAACACAACAAGTTGTCATGGATTTTGTGCTAAACAACATCATTTACAGGTTTTGGGTGCCAATGAGATTATAGCTAACAATGCCATGAGCTTCAAAGCTAAACATTTGGTGGCAATGTGTAAAGAGTATGGGATAAACTTGACATATGCCTCTAAATACAAGCCAAAATGAAATGGAAAAGTTGATTCCAGTAATAAAAATTTGTTGAAGATCATCAGAAGAACATTGGAGCAGAACAAGAGAAAGTGGGGTGAATAGTTGAAGTTTGTTGTGTGGGCAGATAGGATCACTGTCAAGAGGGTCACTGGAAAGAGTCCATTTGAGTTGGTATATGGGACTTAGGCCCTACTACCTCTTCATATGCAACTGTCTTCATATCAGTTTATGCAACAACTATAAGATCAGGAGGTAGGCCCTTATGATGCCCGCATTAATCAGATTGTTGAGCTTGATGAAGAGAGGAGGGCATCCCACCAGAGGCATATAAAGTTCAGAGAGAAAATGAAGAAGTTATTTGAAAATAAGGTCACTCCTAGAGCTTTCAATGTTTGAGATCTTGTGCTACTATGGGATAATAGACATGAGGATATGGGAAAGCATGGTAAGTTTTACTCATTGTGGATGGGCCCTTACTCTATTAACATCGAATTGGAAAGCATACCTTCTTCCTCAAGGACCTAGATGGTGAACTACTTGAGTTTCTGTCAATGGCAAGCATTTGAAGCATTTCTTGGATTTATTCCCCAAATCAAGGCATAAATTTTGTGTATAGTGTATAGTTTGTTATTTGTTTCTGTCCTTTTGTGTTTTTGCTTGTTCTTGTCCTTGGTGACCTATTTTTGCTGGTTTCTCTATGTATTTTTGAAGGTGGATTTGTTTCTCTTCTCTATAAAATGACTCTATTGCACAATGGATATTTTGGCACTTGGTCTACTTTTGTTCTTGTGGTACTCACAGGAGTGTTCATCCCCGAGTCGAGCCTAAATCTTGGTGCTCAAAATTGTCTCACCCCATTTGTGCCTATGAAAACTTATTGATTTACGGCCTCTGTCATTTTCTTCTACCCCGTATTTTATCAAGGTTAATGTTTGTGGCCATTTTTAATTTGTTCTGGGGCTGTAAATCACTTAAGGGTCTATATTTTGGGTCCCCTATTCTCTTCTCATCTAAAAACTCAGGTTCCCCCATGTTTTCTATTCTCCATGGTCGGGATTTGTCCCCCTTATCATTTCTACCCTAAATATTTGAAGAAGAATGAATTGATGTGTCCTTGAAGAATATATTTGAGCCTTGTAACATTCCTAAACTTTCTTTCCTCGAAGAAAATTTCATTCCCTTGCTCAAATGGTCATTTTTCTATATTTTACGTTTTGAGGGGTGTTTCTCCCAGTCAAATTTGCATCCTTGTATCTACAGGGACGTGGCATCTTTTTCTATTTGCGGCTCAGCTGGTTTTTACAAAAAATCATGAAAAGCCTTAACTCAAAGTGTGTCCACATGGAGGCACGACACTCATTTTAAGATCTGCTTTTGGGTTTTGCCTTGGGTTAGCACTAGGAGGACACATGGAGGCTTCCGCCGCTTAGCCCCGGACATAGAAATTTTTTTATGTAGTTAGAGCAGTTTAGAAGAACAAGACACGTGGCGAGTTCGCGCTCATTCGAGTCTCCACTTTGGGCACCATCTTAGAGTTATGCCATGGAGACACGTGGAGGCCTTTGCTTGCTTCACATTTTACTTAGAATTTTCAACAACCAAAAGGATATTGCCTCGAGCATGACACATGGTGCCTTCCACTAAGCTTCAAGCATTTAGACAGACCTTGCTAGACCAAAGCACATGTGGCGAGCTCGTGGTTGTTCAAGGTATCTAATTTTTAAGACCACCTCAAGGTGCGTCATGGTGACACGTGGAAGTTTGAAAAGTCAAAAAGGTGGGGAGGTAGACCATCGGGGAAATTTAGATTATTTCCCTTGGCATGAAAAGGATTAAAATTTCAAAATGGTATGCAAGCTTGAGGAGGGAAATAGTAAATGTTCTACCCTGGTCAACTGGTAGAGGTGTGGGCTCTAAGGGAAATTTTGAAAAAAATAGTTTTGAGAAAAAATAGTCAAAATTAAAAACAAAGTGCAGCCCAACTACAATCACATTTGGACATGTTTCGTGCCTCGGTTCCCATGGGTAGAGCTGCAAGGAAAATATGGAAAATTTTCCCTTTACAAAAAGAGAGTAAAATGGTAGAATTTGAGGGTGGTTCCGCTCCAATCATATTTGGGCATGTGTCAGCCTCATTTATTAAGGGCGGAGGTGCAGAGAAAAATGGAATTTTTTCCATTTTTCCAAAAAGTTGTAAAAATTCAAGGGAAGCCCCCGGGTTTGTTCTAAAGTTTGAATCTACCACATGGACGACCCAAATTCAAAGTAAAGATCAACGACAACTATGAGTCTAAATTTGATTTTCCCCCATTTCTCTGAAATACATCTAGAAGTGCGAGTCTCCATGATTTCTTGGTATTTTATACATGCCAAGTAGAGAAGGAAGTTAATGTTGATATCTGAAGTTCGGTGCAAAGATATGGAGGACATCTTCCACCATTAAAATGGTCTTACTTTTGTCCCCGATTAGATTTTATATTTTTCTTCTCCCTAGCACGCAAGGGGCCAGATTTGACAGATTAAGGGCAGAAGTGGTTGGAAAATTGAAGGAAGATTGATCTATCGAACAAAGGAATTGAATGTGGGACACATTTGATGAAATCTCCCCCTCGAGCACCTGGAGACTTTTGCAGATCTTATTCGTGAATAACGAAAGAATCATGGTGAGCATTGGTACATTTAAAGTTTTTGTCTTTTAAGAGGAAGGGGATCTATTGTAAAGGTTATAAATGGCACAAAATTTTCATGCAAAAGGGTTGGGAGGTTAGAATTTGGAGGTTAGAGTCTTTGGAGGTCAAAGAAAATTCCAAAGAGGAAAATTTCACTAAGCTTGTCTTTTGAGAATCCATTTGAGAAGCTAGGTTATCTCTTTTTGTATTAAGTTTTATTGTCTCAAGGTGGTTGCAAGTGTACACCATTGACAACCTCTCGAGATTGTTCTGTGAAAATTTCCCCGCTAATAGTCTTAATCAAATTCAAATTGTTTTTGTGTTGTCTTGAGCAAAAGGTGTTTGCTTTATTCATTAATGCTCTGCAAGTAGTTTTTCTTGTTTCGTTGCAATCTTGTATTAAAATATGGTTCAATCACATACGCCTCAATCCTTATGATAGTTTAGTGGCATATGATATTCCATTTCCCAGAAGAGATTTCATTTGGGATTGGAATAAATGATTTAAAATCACTTTTCTCTCATCTTTTGACAAATTTTCTGTAAGCCTTTGGGTGTACCTTAGGTGTGATTTGATTCAAGTCTTGATGTTTTGTTGGTTATTCTAACTATAACCTTCATGATAGAATCTCAGAGATTATGTGAAAGAGTGCTAATTTAGGCCTCCATTGAAGGACATATTCTAGTTGATGAAACATTTTAGCTATTTTATGGCATTCTGTTGGTATGACTCTCCATTTTGTAAAATTCCTCAAGGATCTGGTGAATCTAGTTTCACCCTGCCCCACCTCCCTCTAAAAATTCATTTAACAACAACCAATCCTACCCCTACTACCCTTGTTTATCATGTGTGTATACCAATGCACAATCCTCGTCACCTAAACATGCAAAAGCAAGCAGGGTCTCAAATGTCTTTAGTAGCGTTTTCCTTGTTGTGAAAGTATCTCTATGATCTGGAAGTGACAACTCGTGAGAGTCATATCTGGTGTGTTGATCATAATTTCCCCAAATTCTTCTCTATTAAATTTATGCAAAAGAAAGGTAACTGTATCTCCTTTCATATAACAGAGGTTATAAAATAGGTTCTCTTACCTTGGTTGAAAGGCACAACCTAAAATAGTTAGTATCAGATCACATCCTTTTTAATGTGCTACCCACTCCCTTCAAACCCTTAGTGTCGCAAGTCAGATAGATTGCTTCACAGCTACAAAATTACATACATGATTATCTATTTTCCTCGAGCATTCTATCTAATCCATGATGTCGCTTTGGTTTTGAAGGAGATAAAATTTGGGTAACAACACAATGTCTTACTCAAACAACGTAAACCAGACAATGACCCAATCACAAAGTAAGAAACACAGGATAGGCATACTCCATGACATAGTCTTTTTGATGGTTTACATATTCATTACATGTAGGTTTCCATTGTATGACCTTATAACTTTCAACAAAATTAAACACATAAGGTTTAAAATTTCCTATTTTTCAAACTTCAATTACTTTATTTTGTAGACCATTAGTCTTTAACGAGAGAATGCATGGTTGGTTCCTTTCTCCAATTCCATTAGTTATCCATATCTCATTTGTTAAATAAATTCATTTTAAACAACTATGAGTCTCCTAATATTAAATTCTTATGTTAAAGGTTTGTTTCTCAAAAATTGTTTAGTTGACTATAATTGTATGAAGAACACATAACATGGGACCCTTCGTTCCTTTACAACTAGGTTGCATGTTTTTGTTTAACATTTCACCTATAGTGGTTCCTTTAGAATTTTCTCGTTTCTCTTATGGAAATAAATTTATATAGCTTGATTGTGATTATGAATGTATATACACACATGCACCTTTTAATATTTGACTTAATGATTTTTTTGAAAGAGTTGAGTTTACTTGTGTAATGGCCACTATTTTAGACACATAAGACAACATAGAAAAATACAGGATAACTTTTTTTTGACTTGTTCGAAGTATAGAATGACATAATAGGTGGTCACAAAGGTTACAACTAACTCTTCGAACAACTTGACACAATGATGACCACAAAGGAAACATGGAAACATCCAACACCCATCAAGGACAATTCACTTTTCTCTTTGACAAGGCACCACGAAACAGCCCAACCACAATACACAGTCATAGTTGAGTACACCCCATGGTGTAAAATCCTTTAAGGTTATGTATTTACTAAAAATGTATTTCAAAATTGACTTTACAATCTAAAAGATTCATGTTTGATTCAAGAAATTATTCTTACAAAGGTGAACTTATTTCTTTTATACTATTGACTAATTAGCTTGAGAACAATTTTTCAAAATGAGGATCATCTAATGACTCTGTAAAACTAGCTAAATTTGTTTGCTCAAAAGGGACACCTTCCATCTCTCACAAGGTTTCTTATTCATACCCAAGCTACTGAATCTTGATTCAGACCTCCATTGCACAAGGTGACGAGTGTAAGCTCCAACTGAAGTGGAGTGCCATTAAGGTTCGAACTACAACCTCCTTGTGCAAGGATCAACAATTAACCATGCTTAAGAGAAGATTACAAAGTACTATGGAAAAGGTTAGAGTGAGAAGGTCAATTTATTTCATCATCATGATCTCTTTAGTTATTAACTAGTCTTTTAATGAGACTTAAGAGTTCAACTGGATTTGGGTAAAAGCTTCATTTAGCATTCTCTTGATTAGGTTTGTCAAAGGATACACATGGGGTTCCCAAAATGGAAGCATTAGACTTAATGTGTTCTTATTCAAACTCCCCTACTAACTAAGATCTAACTATATCCCAAAATCCAACAATGATCTTAATTTTTAAAATTACTTAATGTTTCACAACAATGAGGATAAAGTTTAATCCATAGCTTAAGGTTAATGAGGGTAGATTATTTTACACCGGTAGATAACTCCTTTCTTTCCAATTAAAGACTCTTAATTTTATCTACAAAATCACAACTTCATTATTATCTTATTTATTTATTCATCTATGTATTCATTTTATTTTATTTTTGATTAACTTTAGAAAAAGGATTACCAACCCACTAAAATATACCTAGAATTACATTGATGCCAAGACCATGGAGGGGTTATACCAGAAAGTTTTATGACTCAAAAGAAGAAATTACCATTACTTATCGAGAAAACTAAACATGGTTATAACATTTCTATTCAACATGGCACACAAACCAAAGGTGTCAAAAGATTCGATTGAACTTTGGATGAGAACAAGAAGGTAACAAAATTGGTCAAGCCACGCTACAACATTTTCATGATTGTTATAATATCATAAAAAAATACACATAACAAGGTGATGATTGAATTTTATTCCTCACAATAATAATTACAAGTTTTGCTACAAAAGGATAAGACAACCTTATTTCACAAATACAAAAAATCCAAGGAAAGAGGCCTTCCAAACTCCTTTACAAGCACCATTCCAAGATTTACAACACATTAGACATTCGTACAAGGAACTTCATAAAACAAACCGATGAAACCTTTACAAATCTTTCCTTTATCTACTCACACAAGCCATCTGCACAAGTATTAACTTGAGTCAGTTCATGAGAACTGAGCATGATAAGACTACCCATTGCAACAATAAGCTAACATTTAACAATATCATGAAAGGAATGTTCTATTTCAAGAATGGATCAAAGCACAAACCACTAATCAAAATTCTTCACATGAGATAAAATATTTATACCAGCCAACAAGGAGGAAGCCAAATATTCTAGTAAGAACAATATCTCAACTAATCAAGGCAAGACCTTATAGGTTAGAAACAAAAGGTCAAGAGTATTGGGATTTCAATCATGTAATCCTATAGATTACGTGATTGAAATCTAATACTCAATCCATCCATCTCAAAAGGAAAAACTTGAGAAGTCAAAACATACTAGTTACGATCATAGACGTGAAAAAATAAAGGTTATTCAATCCTTCCAGGAGGGAGGTTTCATAGCAATATGGGTTCGTAACCCTCCTAAAAAAAAATCCATAGTTTCAGTCTTAAACAAGAAGTTTACCACCTCCTCCTTACAGGATCTCTTAAAAGTAATACTTGTTAACATAATCGAAACCACTCTTCAAAAGCATTTAAAAGAGTCACAAAATCCATTAATCTTAACAACAAACCCCATCATAATTGACAACTTATCTAAATAATATAAAGGAAAAGTACCCCAAATGTCATTAATAATTTTTAACAATTTTCCGACATAGGCCAACAATGTATTTAAATAAATATATTCCATTTGTAACCTCATGACTATCCTCATAACGTATCATCAAATGTCATGAGTTAACAAGAGTCCTATTTCAATAATGACTATAGTCATCCCAAACACATTTCAAATTCTAAAACCAACACAGAGGTTTGGTCATAAACTTATGACCATTAATAATACATTCACTAACTATTCACAAATTATCAATAGCCTCTCAGCAAGGAATAATTCACCAAGTTAAGGTAAGAGTAATTATAATAGGGCTAGGATTACGAAGCTCCCCTTCCAAAGACATCAATCCACTCTAACCGAGGAGACCACTCAAAGAAGAGAAAAGAAAACCCAAGTACTCAGTCGATCCAGTCATAGTTCCCAATAAGAAATATGACATCACATTCGAGATTAGAAACTTAGAAAATTTCTAGAATGAAAATATTAATTGGTCATAGAGGCCACAATATCATATACGTTACAAGATGTAAATTATAATGTACCTACAACCAGTTCAAAGATTCAGGTATACAAACATATGAAATGAAAACCTCAAAAGAATAAACATATTGACAGATCTTCCCAAATGATTATGGGTTTAGATCATAGTAACTATCTCAGGGTAGAGATAAGGGTCCATAAATATCCCCAATAAAAGTATCATAATAGAGACAATGGATTCATAGGTTACGATAAATCATATTTTTATAAATCCCATTATATATGAAGCCGATTTAACTTCTAGTATCATTCATGTTACTCATCAGGGGGTGCTTTCAATCAAAAATAAAATAGTTGAAACAACCAACCCGATATACCCACCAACAACAAGTTATTCATACTCTTACCCCATTCATTGCTATAGGTAAATATTTCAATTTCCTTAAAATGTATATGAATATATAATCATTCAACTAGGCAGAAAACTCTTTAATAGACTCAAATCTCAGAATGAACAATAGATAAGAGTAATGAAACCATGCTGAACATAGAGGATTCATAGAAAGTCACAAAAGTATGACAACAAAAAGGGGGTGTCCAGAACCAGGTTACCCATTCTTGAATCTAGAGATTCAATCAAACGAATATGAGTATCAAACCATTCGACACCCTAAGTACTGGGCATTTAACATAATCACATACAAGTATCATAATATATATACTTTGGGCATGAAGGAAAATATCTGCAAGAGAATGACGGAAGGAAAAATCTATTACTACCCATTACCAGTTCGCCCTATGGGAAGGTGAGTGAAAGAATTCCTAGCCATATAATACTGCTCACAACTAGTAATGTAAAAGATTAAAGAAAAGGTGAAATCCCCCTTTTTGCAAGCTAGTCACTCAAAACCAGTGATTCAGAAGAATAAAATTAGAGGGACAACCAATACACTCAAGGAAATAAATAAACAACCACAAAAACCATTTCTAGACTCCATTTCAGGGAGGATAACCATTCATTTCATGAAATTATAAAAGGGTAGAAAAACATTGCAACCTTTAGACTTAACATGCCTAATTCTAAATGCCTTCAACCAAGAACCACATCGACTAGGGCTCAAGTGATAACAACACTTGGTGAACTTCTTTGCCTCATCTTTTGGTTGCTCCAACAATTTCATGGCCACACTTTGGTGCAGAAAGAGGGTTCTTATGGCAAGGGATGGAGCTCCAAAACTCCTGAATTGAAGCTAATTAAGGATTCAAGCCCCTTTTCCACTAAAAATCCTCCAACCCACGCGGTAGCAACTAGAACATGGCATCCGTAGCTCAAAATAGGAGGAATGAAATTAAAAGAGTGAGAATCTACCCAGTAAAGGAGAAATAAATAAATAAATAACAATTAGTACACAACAAGTGGCTAGGTCTAAGCCATCATTGTAAATCCACCATAATGGTCAGAGCAAATTTGGTGAAACAATAAATAAGGGAAAGGCGATGACCAGATTTCAAAGTAAAACACATTTCCCACTGAACGACTAATAGATCATAAAAAAACAATAAAAGTGGCGCATGTAGCCTGTAGATGGATTAAATGGTGGGGCACTAACAAAAGTGGCCAAAGTGGGTGAATGCATCCAAATTTTATCATAAAAAAATTTATAAAACAAGGCATGAGAGGAGGCTTGGTTGGCCAAGATGGTAGAAATATCAATTCACCTTTAATTAGACAAATAAAACAAGTACACAAGCAAGCCTGGTCAACAGTCGAAAGGGGAAAACTAGTGATAGGAGTTTCGAAAACAAACACAAGACAATGACCAACCACAACATCACAATAGGGGACCCTCTTATTTGCATGAACCAAGGCTCACTCTACATAAATGATCAATAATAAAATAAAATATCTTAAAGGTAATTAATAATATTATTGATAAAAATTGACACTAAAACAAAATAATCGTCAATCGAAAATTAAAATAATAATATTATTATTATCATTATTATTATTATTTTTAAAACTTAAAAAATTATTAATCATATTAGTAATTACCGATACCAAGCTCGACAATTGGAGAACATGATTTTCCTTTAATTAGAAAATCGTAAAGGATCTTTGTGAAGTCCAAAGAACCTGGAAGCATTAACTTGATAACACAAGAAGGCATGATGAAGAGGAAGTATGCTAATATTTCACCGTGACATGCTCTAAATCAACCGATACCAATGGGAGTACACACAACCATTAAACACTCAACAACAGGGTTACTAAGACAAGAACCATGGTAAACGTAAAATGAGGCATTACAACTTGGTTTGGAAAAATAATCGTGTGACAAGGAAGAAAATTCACAAGAAAAAAAGGAAGCTTACTATTTCAATAAAAAAACCTATTGTGAGTTCATTTCATAGCATTTTTTAATACTAATAATACATTATTTTAATCTTTAAGTTATTACAACCAACTATGTAGGTTAACTAATTAATTTGTATCATTCTTGATTCACAATCCGTTGTTCCTATTAGGAATTCATATTTTCACAATCATATTGCACATGGAAGAGCACATTACACCTATGTTCCCCTTATAGATATTTTTCCTTGAATCTAAGTGACAAATTTCACATCTCAAACTACTTTTTTTCATCATCTTAAGGGTTCACTCTCAGTAGAAACGAGTTAATTACATGTTTTGACCATAGATTCTACTTTTGGTGATCCTAGATTTAATATATTTCTATCTGTGCCAAGGATTCTACTAACGTTTATGAGTGCAACTAGAGTGTAATTTCCTTAACTCACTAGAGCTTGGCTACAACTAAATTTATCCCATTCTTAAGGCTACATTTCGTTATTTCATTAGCATCATTTTTTAACCACATTCATACATACAAAGCATGTGATCATGAATCATATTTGGTTTTTCAATTTATTAGGTTGTTGTATTATTCATGGAGCCCTACTTTATCATATTCATTTTATGATGACATTTGAAATTTGAGTTGGTTTTGGCATAACTCAATGGTGTACCATTTTTGTAGAATGGGAATTCTATAGTTTAATATTTAGTTTTACCCTTTTTACTCACAACATTTACATGGTTTCTTTGGTTCTATGTTAACATCATTTTGGAACAAATGAAATTCCTATAACACTTACATAACACTGAGGAATTTAAGACTAAAATGAGTACAACCTCACACAAGACAACTCATTTCATTTCTCTTAGACACACAAGTATTAAGTGTATATTACAAGAGGGATATCCTAAACAATCATATGCATTACAAAAGCCTCCTAAGGACCTATTTCAATTGTTGGGTAAGTACACAAGTAATTTGAAACATAGTCTCCACTCACATATTTTAAATCTCATAAGAGATCAATCATAGGTACAACCACCAACTATCTTGCAAGGCTTTGGCCACCCACTAGGGTACGAAGGGAATTTACACACTAGGGGGTTAAACTTA
Source organism: Taxus wallichiana var. yunnanensis (assembly GCA_018340775.1). Lineage (NCBI taxonomy): Eukaryota > Viridiplantae > Streptophyta > Pinopsida > Cupressales > Taxaceae > Taxus > Taxus wallichiana. The sequence continues at coordinate 82,874,207 of CM031237.1, read as the reverse complement.
TTCATGATATGGTCATACCTACAACAACAAGACATGATCACCTCACTCGTCCCAAAATGATAGGTTTCACAACGTAAAATCACCACCTCATCAAATATTTAGGTAAAAAGGTCCTTAATAAGATGTCTTAGGTGTGAAACAAGGAGATGATTAATGAGGTCAGAGTATTTTATTAACATGATCAATGTTTTATACCCTGAAAATAACTCAAATGGGAGGAGGAAGTATAATAGGCATTATATATCATTCTTTTATTTTCGTTAGTTTTGATGAGAGGAGATTCTACCTAGCATTGTGGTTGTTAAGGAAATAAACCAATAATTAACATAGCAAAAGATTAGTTTGATATCTTTATAACATAGGTACAACATTGAGTACAACTTCACATCCAATTTGACACTATAAAATATAGCCACATTGGCATTCTCTTTTCAAAATATACAAAGAACAATTCTTTGAACAATAATACATATCATTATTCTATGGTAATACATGTATTGCAAGGTGAATATAACATTACAATGACAACTCATTAATTACAACATATCACATCTAGAAAATTCCTCTTATTCAGAGTACCTACAACCTATGTTGCGTTGGTCCTAGGGTGAGTATGTAAATCCCTATACTTAAGCATAAATTCCATGCATCCATCATTTCAAACAATCGAACAGAATAATAGAGAGAGATAAAGATAGGAGAGAGAGACAGAAGAGTAAGGGAAGGAGGAAGAAAATATAGGATTCATTTTCTTTTCAAATCACCATAACATCATGTATCCAATTTTCATTTCATTTCAAATCATATAAATTTTGACCCATTTACATTTTCAAAACCTAATCAATATTTTCATAATTATCTTTAGAGAGAGAAATTATGGATTTCATTTTCCTTTCTATTCATCATATCATAATCACATACATTATCAAATTTTCATTTCATTTCAACCCATAACATTTATAACTCATTTACATTTTTAGAACCAGTCAAAATATCAAAGTTACTTCTAGAAAGAGAAAAGGGAAGAGAGAGAAACATCATAATTTGTCAATAAGAATTCATATAATAATTTGATTAATTCATACTCTATAAAGTGTGGAAACTATATGTAGAAGGTTCCACCCTTAGTTAGGATTCAAAGAACCCTTAGAATGTGTGTTTAGCTAAGGTTGCAATTTTAGTGCAAGCAGGCTGAAACTTCCAAAGTGCTCATAATTTGGGCCTTGATAACACTCGTTTAAATTTTTAACACAAATTCTAATGATTCTTGTGTACTATCCCATATACATAGAATTCATCGTGTCATACAGAAGTTTATTATGAAGAGCATAGCTCAAGTTACTGAGGGAAACTCCGGGCTCGGATATCGTAATTGCAAAAAATCATGTTACTCGAGACCGGTGGGCACCAAAACTCACTCGCAAAGCTAGTCTCTCAAGTCATTTTCATTGAAATGCATATGGATTATGATTCTCTTGTTGGCGGTATAGGGATAGGTGGAAGGGGTTTTCGTTTTTGCTCAAACTAAGCGGTAATCGTAGGCTGAAATTGATCACATTTTACTAAAAATAGAATGTCAGCCCAAGTGACTCATAAGCTAAGTGGGGTTAGAAATTTGACTTGTAAGGATTTAATTAAGTTCAAACTAATTATTTAAGTTCCCCATAGTGTCTTATGTTACCGGGAGTCACACAAGGAGTTTCATGTTTGCGGTATATTTTGGTGTGGCACTCCATGCACATAACTTTCGGGGTCATAATTTTTTTATGTTTGATAGTTCCAAATGAAGTAAGGTTTTTATCATTGGTTGGAGTTACATTTCCTAATAATTAAAAAATAATTTCCAAATGCAAGAAATGATGAAAGCAGAATTTAGTGCAAGCGAAAAGGGGAAAACCATACCTTTTTACACAAAACGCGTGATCCCCACATTCAACATGACCGCATCAACTTCAAGCATTCGGTAACTATTTTGGGCATTCAAACATTTCGTAACTTTACATGACCAAAATTTTATGACCCAACTAAACACATGTCTCGAGGATTCGATTAGATAACAAATAAATTGACTCCACTAGAACTTGATCCATCAATAGGTATCTCAATATATCTTCTCTAGGAACTAATAGACATAAATTTCCCTTCCATATCATTGTCTTCATTTGTGACCAAGAGGAGGTTCTAGGAAGAACATATAATTTATAATCATAATGTAGCCACGATGGGAAATACTAGATAGATACATTCCTCCTAAAATATAACAAATTTAAAATAAAGAGGCAATGTTTTCCCCAACCCCACAACATTGTACCAAGAGCACCCTTGTTCACGTAACTTGTGTGGATGAAAACTGGATTAGCTAAAAACTTAGTTGAGTCATCCTGCAAACCGTCTCACTCCTTTTCTCAGAAGTTGCACTAGATCTTTGATTAAACACCCACTCTAGCAGAACTCAGCAGAGATGGCTCGAGTATCCCCTTCTTAAGCATATCAAATGTTAGCATAAGTCTCCAAAGAATGCTATGATGAAGGCCCTTGATTACTAACAAAATGACATGGCACACCGATGCAAGGAAAACACCAAGCTATAATCTCCTTGAATACCCATCAGCTCATGACTCAACCCAACTGTTAAAGAATATTTACTCAAAACAAAAATATCAGAAGATCCATCAGGTCTCGTCATCTCCGCCTAAAAATGAGAACTTAATACTGGATAATACATTCCTGAGACTAAGAAAACACAGGGTTTCATGCACAGGTAGTGCGAAAGAGAAAAATATTGCAAATACATGTGTGGTATACCAAGAAGGGAACCTCCAATGTCTAAAATAAATACACCAGGTACTTAAAAAGTAAAGAGCAAGGAAAAAACGCTGCCAACTAGAATTTACATAGAAGAGGTTAACAGGAGCAGAAGAAGCTTAATCAAAATAGCTAAACGATACGGTGCCTCCAAACCTCGTTCTTCCTCAGCATACAACAAACACCACAACGACATGAAGTTTCCTGTCAGAGACAATTAAATCGGCTTTAGCGAAGATACAGATCAAGAAAAAATCCATTTGTGTGTAGTAAACCGAGGAAAAAATTGGGTGTGGATTTATTTCTACATACAGGTTTGATTTAATCCATATTAGTACTGATTTTAGACAACTTCTTGTTAGAGCTCTAATTAGCAAGGTTCCCTCATCCCTGTCACGTTTGGTTTGGCACAGGAAAAGAAGAATTTCTAAAATCATGATGTGGAAATTTTCGATGGACATTGTGTCATATCTTTACAGCTATCATTTCAGTCCAAATGACTTATCCCAGATAGGCGTGCCTATCCACAATGCCTTCCTCGAGCCCCAAAACCATATTTTCTTCTTTCCAACACATGTTGACCAAGTTTTACATGTCATTTAATTAATTAATTTATTTATATGTTTAACCCAAATAAAAACACTCCAGACATTGACAGCTGCATAGGAGGGGCACTACATGGACAAAACACTCCAAAAGAACAACTTTTTGACAAGATGAAATCAAAATATAATACCCACAAGAAAACGAGAAAGAATACGACATCATTTACTATCTGAGGAACTAAGTAAAATACTAGAATCTTAAAAACTAAAAACTGTTGTGCAAATACAACCTAGACTACAAGATAAATGAAAAAATGGATTAAAATAATCAAAGTTCTAAGAGTCAACAGATGCAACCAAAATCAATGAAAAATGCTAACACGTAAGTAAGGAAAGATCTAAACATGAATCTAGTGACCAAAGGCATGCTACAAAAATGACTACTACAAAAAAATACAACCCAAATAAAACACATGCAAAAAAATATAATACATAGGCCAACACCTAATGGAATCCATGAACACAATAATTTCCATAGAGAACACATGCCAAAGAAACACAAAACAAAAACAAGACCTCTAAAGTTGATGTGCTAAAGGTCATGAAAAGCCAAAAACTTATCTCCCATAGCCATTGGCTACCCATAGTTTTTATCTTTTTAATTTCATTATTCTACTTTAATTTATTTCACTCGTAGATTAAAGATGGAACAATGATCTCATGAAATGCATTCACATCGATAGATTTTCACTCTTAAAAAAACACGTAAATACTCCAAGTAATTAGCAAAAGAAATAATCACAAGGAACTTGTGCATAGGAAATAATGGTCTTCTTATTTATGTAGATCAAAATATAGGTACACATAAAGGAGTGTTGTATACATCCCATACTTGGACTTTTCATACTCAATAAATAGAGTGAGGATTCATAATGTAAAAATATCATGCAACTCCCATATGACAATTAAACTATGACACGTATGACAAATTCTATGATAGAATCTGTCATATGTCATATAACTCCCTAAAATACCTATGAATCACCTAAGTAAGATGGATCAGTTCCATGTGTAAGGTGTAAATATCTTAATAAATAAATAATAGGTAAATAATAATCCCTCACAACAACAACTCCTTCATCAAAGATTAGGAAGAGTTACAAAGAGAAAGAGGACTCTACTAAACAAACTAAGAAAGATGCATCATATGGGTCCCGAGAACAAGGATTGATGAGGCACCCATGTATAAGTCAGTAATATATCTAAAATATGAAGAGGAGAAGGAGAAGAGGACTATGGTCGAACTAAATGCCTTTGCAGTAGTAGACATTACCCTAGGAAGAGAGTGAAAGTGAAAATACTTGGCTTCAATGAAGAGTTTGATAAAGATGTGTGCAAATTGATCTTATGTCTAACAATAGTGAAAATCGGTGATGTCTCCAAGAATCAACTCCCTAATGAAGTAGATGTGCATCTCAATATTCTTCTTTTGTTTATGTGGAACCAAATTTCTATAGATGGAGATATTGCTAAGTTTATCACAATATATAATGGTAGGTTACTAAAATTGAGTACCAACCTCTGTTAGAATCCTTGTAACAAAATAAATTCCGTGTCGGGATTTACTTCTCCGTGTATTATACCTCTATAAAAGATATAGTAATAGCATTTTTATTCTAATTTAACACATTGACATGACCAAACCAGAGAAAACTTTTATCGAGAGGAAGATTTCTTATAATGTACATCACCGATCAACCGACTAAATCAAAATTTGTCTACCCAACTAAATCAATTTATGCCCCTTGCATGTAATGAATGTCATCAGTTGTTGTTCCTCTAACATAGCATGATGGGTCGTTGTATTCTTCCAATCATTTAACTAACATAATCTTTGTCGTGTCATCTAAACCGGGGTTGTATAGGAGAACCAGTTATACGTTGAGTTTGTTGGGGGGTTGCTTAGTTTTAATGACTATTCTACGGAAGTGCAGTTAAAATCTACGTGAATTAAATATGAATCTACGGAATTCAACTATGTGCAATGAAATGGATTTCAACTACTAATCTTCTCGTAAAGTAAAATACGCACACACTTATTTGTAACAAATTAAACCATAAGCGAATAACAGGAATTTTTAGCAGAAAGAAAAACTATTCTTGAACTAGATTTTCATAACAAAAGCATCTACTATAAGTGAAAATGATAATGGAGAAAGTAGATATAGTTAATCAAAACATGCATGTAAGACTCATCAAATGACAATTATAGTAAAACTAATCGAAGGACTGTATGCTTGTAAAACTCAAAGTAACCTCATATCACCTCGGTTGAGTGGGCCCTATCTCTTCCTCGAGATAGAGTGATCAACAACTTCTGATTCTCAAAATGTTGTAGCTTTCATTAACTTCGAAATGAGTTCATAACATATCAAAAACAAATCCAAAACAAGTATGCAAATAATCTTCTTCAATAATCCAAAAAGTGGTACTCAAGTTCTGAAGACAAAGTCTTCATATAGATAATGTTGGTTACAAGATCCGCCATATCAGGCAGCATAAAACACTTTCCATCAAATATCAATTAAAAACTCATAGATTCCTATGGGTCGTTAGAGTCAAGCCCAAGCTAATAGGTCAATTCGATGGAAATAGTCTTCAGCCGCATGCTTCAAACTCGGGCTTCTTATCCACCAGTAACTTCCATTATTCCTTGCACACATCATCACATTTGATCTCATAAAGGCAGTTAGTAGGAAGTTCATGGGATAAATGGTTTTCATAAATAATAGCAAGGAGAATGCATCAACCTACTAAGACATGACTACACAAAACATCCCCATATACTAATAAGTCATATCACAAAGAGTATTTCCGGTCTAAAGAAATGATATAAATGAGCCAAACAATGCACTCATCATTTTCCCCTTGACTTTACCTATTGCATGTCCCAATGCAACTCATCTGTGCACCCTACTCTCCTGCCAAGTTGGTCAGCCATGTCATACTCCTCGAATTGATCAGCGTATTGCTTTGTGGTATTCTTGCAGCCCTGAGTATTGGAGGTCATTTCCACCTAGGTAGTGAAACTGTCATGGGACTATGCTACATTGTTCTGCCAAGTCGTAAGAGGGCTTAAGAGGAGTGGTGGCCACACTGGAGGCCTCGCCCATTTATCAATGTATTTCTAGCTGGTTTTCTCGTAGTTTGTTTAACGGTGGCGATGAGGGAATCACCCATTCGCATGCTCCAGCTCAAATTCGAGGATAAAGGACCTCCTACATTTTAAAGGAAGGCTCAAAGTATCCCATCTCCTATCACAATCTTGCCAAGAAGCCCCAAAATTCTCCTAACTATAATTTTCAAAATCAGCAATACACTGAAGCAAAATCTAAGAAGTATGCACCCCAACCCCTATCCTGGTAGTACAATGATCTAAATTTTTCTACAGGGTGACATCTGTGTGATGGGTTGGGTGAATGTAAAATCCGATGGAGTGAGTAGTGTTATTGAAACTATTTGTTTGTTGCCTCCAAATTATCTGATTCCGCAATACTGATGAAATGTTTTAATTTGAAAATCCCCCACAAATAGGTTGATCAAGAAATCAGGGACATTGGTCACTATCATGTTATGTAAATAAAATTCACAGAGCAAATTTTGAATTTCTGGAGTGCTATTCTTGTAGACTGATAAAAAACTAGGTCCATCGGGAATTTCGTGAGGAGCTTGAGAACACAATTGAAATAACTGCCAAGAATAAAATTGTTCTTGGACATACATGCTATAGATTGAGGAGGGTTTCCTACAGGACAGTAGTTTGATGGCTAAAGGACAAATAGAGACTAAGATAGATGTTAATTTTCTTTCCGCAATTCCCTTTCCTGAAGGGACAACTATTGGAAATTATTCAAGAGGGTAAGACCCTTATCATGTTGTCACTTTAGACAACTCACTTCATGCTACAGGGCAGCAATCTCCCGAACTTTTTCTATTGTCTTTTGTGTAAATTCAGCTTGTAATAAAAGGGTGGATTCTTCCATACCTTGTAACTGAGATTTTAGCAGTGCTATCTCCTCCAGATAGTTGTAAGAAGGTGCCACTTGAGTGTCAAGCATTTCTAGAGTTATAGTGTGAATTTCCGTAGATGACAGAACAACAGATGATGGAGCGGCCAGACATCCTCCGTATGCAGTTCCTCCCGAATGTGGGTGGTGTCATCAGGCAAGGACTCCAATTGGAAACTGCCTGTCTGTAGAAATGAGCCAAGCCACCGGGACCATAGTTGCATGGAGGAAGATGGGGCCATGGGACACTTGCCTTTTGAATCAGAAATGGATGGGGATGGTCCCTCAGGAGTACCAACCGTGTCGGCGTGCTCAAGAACGTCAAGCGCGCTTTGCTTGACTATGTGAAGGGCCCGATGCAAGGGTAGACCGAGGTGCAGAAGAGAGGCCGGATTTTAAATGCTTAGGCCTGGACCCTTCGCCACCAACACATCCCTCGAGCCTCCGCTTTGGGTGAAAGAAAACTTGGTGTGAACACAAAGATGAATCAACCCTGGGTGCTTAAGCATAGACTTGCCCTAATGGACCAGTGTTTCTAACATACCTTAATGATATAATCTGCGAGGTACTGGAAAATTGACCCAAAGGGCACGGTTGCGTGTCCCTTTTCCACCAAGAATAGAGGTCCGCCGTCGCATATAAAATACTTGTTGACCCATTTAACAATCTCACCTCGATTCGGAAAACTTTTCCACTTAACACCCTTCTCGGACACCCAATGGAGTCGGGATGACCTCCGGGAGTTCCTTTCCTTTGTCGTGGAACTAAGCAATTAGATTTGCAATGGGGCATTCATCATAACCTTTAAACTAAAATTTGGCAGACCTGACAGTGTCAAAAAGACTGATTGCTAATTTTAACTCTTCGTCCACCAACTTGTGAGTATGTGGACTCAAAATTGTTTAAGAACTCTTCCACAATGCTCTCATCAAAACCTTCAAATAGCTGAATGAAATCTAACCATCTGAAATCATGAAATACCTGTGAAATGGTGGCATCTGGAGCAAGGCATAAGGTGAAGTGGGTTCTGATGTCTTTCACGGTCCCATGCTGAGCCAAAAAGTAAGAAATACATGGTAGCGAAAAACCAGAGCAAAGCGTTTCTTCTACTTCCTTTCAAGTGTTTGATAAAACCAGTTGTGATTGATGTGCATACCACAACGGGAAGAAGTGGTTGCAGAGCATTAAATTTCAAATGACACCATATTCCTTGGGTAGCGCAACATCAAGCGAAGGTGACAATGCAAAAAAATAGTAATGAGATCGACCACCCATGTGAGATTAAGATTTTTGCGGCAACACATATCCCATGGTTGAGGAACAAGCGCCATCTGTCCTGACGTTGGAGAGTATGACACATCAAAGGATGTGGAGATTTATGAGCCATTACTCCTTTTATACCATCATTCTTATAGCTAGATTTGGAAGAGATCTAGAATGATCATAGCAATCATTTCATGATGGCATCATAATGACAAATGAATACATGGGGAAATGTTTTGCATAGAAATATCATTAGCAAGTTAAATGCACTTACCCATGCCACATTTAGTCAGCCAATATCGTAGATTCCTATGCCCTATAATTTGGGATGAAACATGATTAGCGGTAGTAGAAATAACAAAAATTCCTGCATTTATTGGAAATTACTATAAGAACTACTAACTAAGGGAAGAAGATTGAATGAAGGATCATCTTCCTTTATTGAATTTGTAAAATATTAATTACTCCATGCATGAGAGGAAAAGATCCTCCTTAGCATGCATGTCCATAACAGAATGTCGTCGGTGAAAGTCTTCTTATCCAGTGGTGGGTGATAAACTCGGAGCCTGTGCCCATTTACCAGAAGAGTATGTTTGTCTCCATCAATCGGTATCAATCGAATAGAGCCATTATCAAACACTTGATTTACCTGATAGGGACCTAACCAATGCATACGCAACTTGCCTTTAAACTGTTGATAGTGGGAATCAAAGAGAAAAACCCATTGTCCTTCATGAAATATCCATTTTTTTATGTGAGCATCATGCCAAGTTTTCTAATGATGCTATAGAATTTTGGTCATTCTTATGCCTCCATCCGCATTTCATCTAATTCATTCAATTGCAACACTCGCTCACGTTGTGCTTCATCCAAATTGATCCGAACTTCCAACGCTATTCACCAGGCGTGCAACTCAATCTCCACGAGGTAATAGTGGCTTCTTCCCAAAGACCAGATCATAGGGAGAGACACCGTAGTAGTTTGTTTTCCATGTCGTGTTGTAGGCCCATACGGCCTCGAAGCTTTGGTACCCAATTTTTTCGTCGAACATTCAACACCTTAGTTAGAATATTCTCGAGATCTCGATTGGTGACTTCCACTTGCCATTGGATGGGGGTGATATGGAGATGATTTCCGATGCCTAATTTGTAGATTCCTAAGAAAGCTTCAATCATATTTGAAACAAATTGAGGAACTTGATCGAATCTACAATGGCCCTGGTGCTCCAAATCACAAGCAATATCGGTTGTAGAGAAAATCAGCAACAACATCTTCATTAGATGATGCCAATGCTTGAACTTCAGCCCATTTGGTGACATATTCCGTGCATACCAAGAGATACTCCTTCCTGAAAGATGGAGAATCAAATGGTCCAACAAAATCAATACCCAATTTCTCAAATGGTCCTAGAACCAACTGAGGGTTCAAAGGCATTTCCGTAGAAAGTGTATGTTTTCCCATTTGTTGGCATGCATCGCATTGCCACACATACTTTTTGATAGTCTTATGGAGGGAAGGCCAATAGTACCCTACTCCAAGGATCTTGTGAATTGTTCGTTTACTGAATAATGTCCACCTCCTGGCTCATCATGACACGCTCATAGTATGTCATGTACCTCATCCTCTCGAACACACCTATGAAGAACCATGTCAGGAAAACATTTAAATAAGAATCCATTACATCATTTATATGTTGCACTATTTCTAACCAATCACCTTCTTTCTTTATGAGTAAAATAAGCAGGAAACTTCCTCTTGTTAAATAATTTGTGAGATCAGTAAACCAGGGAGTCTTAGTGGAGATAGCAAACAAGTGTTCATCGGGAAATTGATCTTGGACTACTTCGTCATCACCTGAAACATTTATTCTGGAAATAAAGTCAGCAACAACATTAGATTTCCCAGGCTTATCTATAATAGTGAGATTGAATTCTTGCAACAAGAGTAACCAGCGAATGAGCCTTCCGCCAACCACTGGTTTGTTCATCAAATATCAAATGGTAGAGTGGTCAGTGTAAAAAAAAAATTTATATCCAGTGATGTAATGATGAAATTTATTCAAAGCATATACCACAGCCAAAAACTCTTTTTCCGTAGTAGTGTAATTCTTTTCCGTAGGAGTCAGATTTTTGTTGATAAAATAAATTGCATACATATGATCTTCTGAGTCTTTTTGTCCAAGGACAAAGTGCCCATGGCTGTATTAGAAGCATCAGTGTGGATATGGAAAGGTTGTCCCGATCGGGGGTCATGTAAGATAGGGCAGTTATTATCTTTTCTTTGATAGAATCAAATGTCCTGTTGACACTGAGAAGACCATTCAAAAACACAATCTTTGGTTAGCAATGAAAACATTGGGGTGGCAATTTTGCTAAAATCTTTTATGAATCAGTAATAATAACTTGCATGGCCAAGGAAACTTTTGATGTCATTTTGATTAGCTAGTGTAGGTAATTGGGTGATGACTGATATCTTTTTGGGATCCACCTTTATACCTTGGGCTGAAACATGGTGACCTAAGACAATTCCTTGATCAACCATCATTAGACATTTTTCATGACTCAAAGATAGTTGGTGTTGTTCACATTGACTAAGTACTTTCTCAAGATTATTCAAAGATTCTTCAAAAGTGGATCCATGGACAGTGAAATCATCCATAAAACCTCAACACAGTTGTTAGCAAGATCTGTAAAAATGGCCAAGACTTTCTTTGAAATGTGGCAGGGGGTTACTGAGCCCAAAAGGTAAGACTCTGTAAGCGAATGTACCCCAAGGGCATGTAAAAGTAGTCTTATCCTGATCAACAAGGGCAATACTAATTTGATTATACCCACTAAACCCATCCAAGAAAGAGAAATATTTCTTACCAACCAAATTGTCGGACTTGGTCAATGAAGGGAAAGCAAAATAATCTTTCTTGGTGGCTTTGTTAAGTTCCCTGTAATCAACACATATTCGCCACTTACCATTCTTCTTGGGAATAATAACTAATGGGGAAACCCACTGACTATAAGATATAGGATAGATGAAACCTACCTTTAGGATCTTTTCAATCTCTAGTTTTGACTATGTCTCTCAATGCTTTGGATTGATTCTTCACATGGTTGTCTTATAGGTTTGATGTCATCAGTGTAAATATGATGTGTACAGATGCTAGGATGAATTCCTTTCATATCAGTGTAATCCTAAGCAAAAGCATGAGAATGTTTCTTCAGAACCTCAAGCACCCTAGCTTCTTGATTGACCTCCAAGTCACTTCCTATAGACAAATCTCTACCCATCGACAAGAACTTGCTTAGTATAATCCGCAAGAGCAAGCTCGTACTAGTGATAAAAGAATTTAATGGGAAAACATGGGGTTGAAGCATGTGCGGGATGGATATGTTATCAAAAGATATAACTTTAGTTAAAGGACAATAAAAATCAGGAAATAATGTTTGAATTATAAGCGAGAGAGTTTCCTACCGGACTCAATGAGATGTAATGTCTTTTGCCGATATTCTAACTTCCGTAGAAGTAGTGCTGATTTTTGTAGTTGCAGAGTCCTTAGAACGAGTCGGCACATAAGAATTTGCATCTCTGTCATATGAGTTTGTACTGAAATAGTGGCTAGAAAAGAAGAATTCAAAGAGTTAGCATCCAAAGAATCCACCCATACCTGGTCACAATTGTTTGTATAAGGTTGGGCAAGAGGATATAATGAAATGTGTTTAGATATCTACCCATTTAGAATTGTCATGTTTCCTGACCTACAGTCAATGTAAGTAGCAACTTTAGCCAGCCAAGGTCTTCCTAAGATGACTGGATATCCCAAATTTCGAGCTTTAGGCTGTAAGACCATGAAATCAACTAGGTACTCCCATGATTCAATAGTGACCATTATATCTTCAACCACACCATTAGGTACAAAGCAATGGATTGATCTGCTAACTGCATAATAGTGTTGGTTGGTTGAAGTCTTATCAAGGATAGTAGGTTAAACATTTTTGTTGTGATAACATTAATAGCAGCACCAAGATCCACCAAAACATTAGATATTGACTGGTTGTTTATACAAATAGTAATGACAGGGATCCCAGGATCCCCATATTTTGGTGAGATGAGGGTGCCAACAACTAAATCAGCCAAATTCCCTTCGACTGGCGGTCTTTAGGTATTTCTTTTTTCTTCCTGGTGTCTTTATACATTCATTTCTAATGGTTTGGTTGAGTTAGGATGTCCCTTATTGCACATAGCAAAGTGGAACCTCGAATATGTACTTTTTCAATTCTTGAACTAGTTTTGTTTCATCGCAATCCGAGTGTCGTGTAATCGCTCGGGGAAAAGGGGTCATGAGTCGGTTTGGGTACTTGATCATCTTGGTTATCTGACATTGGTGAAGAACTAGTGTTACCTTCAAGTTTTTTTCTTTATTGGCATCATCGAGACGATTTCGTGATAACAACAGGAGGGTTCAATATTTTGCCAGATCGTAATCATAAATTACCAATAGTGTTAACCTGCATGGTGTTACTTACATCTGTGTCATCAATCGAAGTTATTTGTTGATTTTTAGGATTGGATACCAGCTAAGCCGGAAGATGTGTTTGTGTTTCTTGTCCTTGATTTTGGTAGGCTTGAGGTGGAGGCATTAAAGCTTGTTGTGGTTGCTGGAACCTACATTGTTGATTATTTTTTGTGGTGGTGCCCAGACTAATTTTGGCTAAAATTTTGTTGAGGACATCCCTATTGATTGTGCCAAGGATTGGCTACGGATGGTGGATCCCAACCCGACTGAGTGTAGGGATTTTTCCAAGGTGGTGGGTATGGATAAGTCATCCAGTTTGAGTTTTCTCACTCAGGTTGTCCCCAAGAAGATTAAGAGGCCTGATTTGGCCATGGCATTCTCCAGGGATTCTGAGTTGGTCTAGATGGGAACCCACCCTGATTGTTTGGTCTTTGGACAAAATTTAATGCAGCACTTGTTTGAGAGATGGCATTCAAACCTCCCTTCAATTGTGGTAGAAGTGTGCAATGTTTAGTGTCATGGTCAGTAACTTCACAGATTAAGCACATATCTATGACATCCAAAGGACATTCTCTCAAGGGGTTTCTCTTCCGACATTTAGGGCAATACATGTCCAATGGTTCTTTAGCAGGGGTGGCTTTTGCCTTGAGTCCATCTATGGTGGATGTTAATTGCAGCAGAATGTTTGTTTTCATGTTGGCCATTTCTTCTAGAAGTTTAGAGGTACCCAAAGACTTGGATGTTTGTTTCCTTATTATTCCTCCACATGCTCTAGAATATCTTCTACATAGCTCAGTAATTTGTTCCATGGTAAGCTTATGCACGTCTCCACCTCCCATGAGATGGAGAGAATCCTTTGTTTCCTCATCCAGTCCTTTCAGAAAGACTATTTTAGTGATGTATTCATGTAACTCATACCCACTACGTTTATGGAGAAAGAGGAATCTATGTAGATAATCCTCTACATTCTCATCTACCTTTTGCCGTATTTGGAAGAACTCCTCCTTCATATCCCTTCCTCTACAATAGTCTTGGTATTTATCTAGGAAGGTTGTTTCCATGGCTTCCCAGGAGTTAATGGAGTTAGATGGTAACCCCATAAACCATCTCATAGCAGAATCTTTGAGAGTGGAGGGAAATAATTTGAGTTTTTGATTGTCAGTTCGGTAATCATATGTCTAGCACAAGATTTTAAATTCAAACAGAAACTGATCAGGGTCTTCTTTGGTCATTCCTCAAAAGAGGGGGAGGATGGATGGTGAGATTTTTTCATGGGTGCATCCTCATCTGCATCGAGGACAATGGGGTATGTAAATGTTCATCCTAAAGGTTGTTCTTCAACATTCCTAAGATCCCCCATTACAGAATGATGTGAAGAGGATACAGGATGCTTAGAAAAGGTTCTAGGCGTGGAATTGGAATCTGTATCACTCTCAGTGTTTCTCCCTTGTGAAGTGTCTAAAGAAATTTGCTGAATATTGCGTGCTATAAATCTCCCTTGGTTATCTTGTGAACTATGCATCCGGGTTGGTTTGTTAAATTGAGGTCCGAGATAAATTTGGTTTCCTATATGAACTCTATTAACACCCATAACATATGGAATAAAATAATGGAGCTTATGGTTATGTAGTCCCGGAAACGATGCCAAAAATGATGGGTCGTTGTATTCTTCCAATCATTTAACTGACATAATATTTGTCAGTGTCATTCTAAACCAGGGCTGTGTCCAAGGCAATATGCAATGGAGTCTAGGAGAACTAGTTATACGTTGAGTTTGTTGGGGGTTGCTTAGTTTTAATGACTATTCTACGAAAGTGCAATTAAAATCTATGGAAATTAAATACAAATCTATGGAATTCAACTATGTGCAATGAAATGGATTTCAACAACTAATCTTCTACTGTAAAGTAAAATACGCATACACTTATTCTTAACAAATTAAACCATAACTGAATAACTGGAATTTTCAGTCAGAAAGCAAAACTATTCATGAACTAGATTTGCATAACAAAAGCATCTACTCTAAGTGAAAGTGATAATGGAGAAAGTAGAGATAGTTAATCAAAACATGCATGTAAAACTCATCAAATGACAACTGTAGTAAAACTAATCGAAGGACTGTATGCATGTAAAACTCAAAGTAACCTCGTATCTCCTCGGTTGAGTGGGCCCTTTCTTCTCGGGAGAGAGTGATCAACAATTTCGATTCTCAAAATGTTGTAGCTTTCATTAACTTGAAATGAGTTCATAACATATCAAAAACAAATACTAGAACAATATACAGATAATCTTTTTGATAATCCAAAAAGATGGTACTCAAGTTTTGAAGACACAGTCTTCATATAGATAATTTTGGTTACAAGATCTCGCCATATCAGGTGGCATAAAACACTATCCATCAAATATCAATTAAAAACTCATAGATTAGAAATCGGGCTTCCTATCCACCAAGTAACTCCCATTATTCCTACACACATCATCACATTTGATCTCATAAATTCAGTTAGTAGGAAGTTCATGGGATAAATGGTCTTTATAAATAATAGCAAAGATAATGCATCAACCTACTAAGACATGACTACACAAAACATCCTCATATACTAATAAGTCATATCACAAAGAGTATTTCGTCTGAATAAATGATATAAATGAGCCAAACAATGCACTCATCATAGCAAAGGATCCACTTTTGTCCTTTCTGATGAAAATCATGAGTTTCTATATAAATCTTACCAAAATCCCACCATTGAATAATAAATTTGGTTCAGTATGGGTTAAGTAGATCAAGCTCCCAAAAAGTTAGTGATGAAGGTTACCATTGACTATGGGAGTGGAGCAATCGGCTACTAGCTTGATTCTAGAATTTAAAGGAGTGGGAGATTGCTTACAATTTACCATGTTAAACCTAGAACATTTATTTCACTCAATATGGTCATATTATAGTGAATCTAGACTATAGTATTGTACGTTTTTTAAGAAAACTATCTCCAGTTCTCCGTAAATTGGATTTTTTTTTTGTTTATAATAGATTCCATTAGTAGAAATATTGGATTCAATTATTTTCATTAATGGACTTATTCGAGTTCCAATATCACATTTATTGACTTCCAATTTCGCTAATATTATATTCTAATATCATTATTATTGGATTACAATTTTGCTAATATTGGATTGCAATATCACTAATATTGGATTCCAATATTACTATTTTTGGATTCAAATTTCACCACTATTGGAATAAAAATTATAAGTTTCAATTTTTGGATTTAAATTTAACTATTTTAGGGTTTTTAGCTTGTTCTTTTTAAATTCCCCACATAATCCTAGAGGCCGCAAAATTATGTAAGCCTTGAAGTTGCTAACTTACATAAGCTTAGCAGCTACTAAATTACATAAAAATAGCTTCATTAGGTGAAATAATCATAGTAGTTACAAAGTTAGATCATGCTAGTGGTAGTAAGTTACATAAGACTACCTTTTTGTAAACTACATAAGCCTAGTGAATGATATATTACATAATCCTCAAGCGCCGCAAAGATACATCAGCTTAATGACTGCAAGATATATAATCCTACTTGCCACTAAGTTACATCAAGCTAACAGCTGCTAAGATACATAAGCATAGCAGCCACTAAGTTACACGATCCTTATGGTCTCTAGGAAACATAAGCCTAGTGGTCGCTCGACACAAAAGCGTAGCAACTACTCGGATATAATTTTTTTAACATTTATTTAATCAATTTGTAAAATAGAAATAATTGTAACACAATTTAGCGGTAACTATGCATTTCAAAATAGAAGAAAACACAGATAATTTGATCTAGTTTTATGATTTTCCATTTTGTAAATCATAAAGAACAATAAAGAGTTATGAATTACATTAAACATATTCTTTTGAAAAGATAGGTTTGAAAATATATTTCCATAGGAAATCCATTTCTTCGGGAAAATTATATTTAAATTACATAAGGATTGATCCTTCTCAATGGTATCTAGTCTAGTAAATTCTAACTACTATGTGCATGTGTACTTTGCTTAATGCTAAATCAAATGGAGAAAGAACTACCACCTAAAATAGTTCTACAATCTAGCTAAAACAAAGCATAAGCACCATCAAGATAAAGAGCTAAACAAGATCTAAATTAACATCATAACTTTGAAATACATAAGATCAAAACTAGCATGCTATTTAAAATATCTACTCTCCTAGATTGCCAACAAGAATGAATGGACCTATTTAGCTCCAATGGCAATCAAAAATTGCTTGTTTGATCCTTAAAGAATGCAAGAATAGGAAGCTTAGCTCTTAACAATGGTGACCTCTCAAGAAGACAAAATGCAAGCTCTTAGTCTCTTTGCTATATGCTTTGCATTTTCTCTCTTAAGAAGTTTAGGTGTAGGTATAAAGGTAGAAGGAGGGCTCCTTATATAGCCCAATGGATAAAGGAAACACTTCATCCCTTTACATGTGGGATAAAGGTAAAACATGATTAGGAATGGATAAGGTTGCTTTATTAAAGGTAACCTTACTTTAGAAGGGTTTAATTTATGCTTAGCAAGTCATGGGATTTGGGGGCTTTTAATTAATCAAAGGTGATTAACTAATAGGTAGATGTAAGCTTATAGAAACTAATTAGAGGAATATTAGTACGATTTAGGCTATTAGGAGGGGATTAAATCAATTAAATATTGATTTACTAGTTAAATGAAGTGAAAGACTAATTAATTAATAATAATTAATTAGTCTAGATAGAAGGGATAAAAAATTAACGGAAGGCCGTTAATTAGGTTATTATTTGGATAGGCAACTTAATAAATTAGCGTATTGTAATTAATTAACGAAAACAAGAGGGAACATGAGCACTTTTGACAATATGTCATCATTTTATGAGA
This sequence comes from Taxus wallichiana var. yunnanensis, assembly GCA_018340775.1. Taxonomy (NCBI): domain Eukaryota; kingdom Viridiplantae; phylum Streptophyta; class Pinopsida; order Cupressales; family Taxaceae; genus Taxus; species Taxus wallichiana. The sequence goes on along the minus strand of CM031237.1, from coordinate 82,856,127 downwards.
AAGGGGATAATTAGTGCAATTTAAGTATTTAAATTGCTTTGGCGTAAATATGGGTGTCTACATTTTCCCCTCTTTGAGGTGGCATAAGTAACACCACTTCAAAGATAGTAGATGGAAGAAAATTTTGAACGGATAGAAGAAAACATAGTAGGAGGAGACATGCCCCTCGAGTGTCGATGGGGTGATGAAAGAAGATGATCGACGATAAAAAAAAAAGTGAGAGATAGATAGAATAATTGGAAGGGGCAGGATGCTCTGGTGAGATAGAAGATTAGGGGTGAGAAGAAGGGGATGTAGAAGAAATATGGAAGAGGGGAGAGAAGATCTTAGCCTCTAACTACAGTGTATTGGAACACTTTTGATGTCATCATATTACCATAGGAGCTACGTCATCGGTCCTTATGATAAGTATAAGCATACGACAAAGGTAGAATGACATGAAAATCCATACTACCAACAATTGTTCATTACTTAAAATACCAACTCCATGCAACATACAACAATGCAATGTAATACGTGAAGGAAACAAGCTCATCTAATAGGGAAAACAAGTATGAACGCACATACCCAACCCTAAGAATGGTAAAGAGAGTGGTACAAATGTTTTGTTATCGAGTCTTTGAAGAGATCCAAAAGTTCATGATTGACGAAAAGGGGTGATAATGATGCCCCGAGAAAGGATACATGCAAGGGGAAATGATAATGGACATTGGGTCCAAGTAAAAAGTGTTGTGTGTAATGAAACAACACCAGGAAACAAATGTGCCCTAGAGTACAAATGAAGCAAGCAACTAGCTTTGTGAATGGTTGTGAATTCGATGATCCGCAAGTTGTATTAATCAAGGAAGATGTGAAACAAACTAGTAGGATATGGAGAGGATACCATGTGCAAGACACAAGTTTCAGCCGTAATAAGCAAGTTACCATTTTTGTAGGTTTTTTACTTTTTAGGATTTTGTGAAAATTTTTCCCTATTTTTTGATTTTTGACATATATATTGTTTTTAATTTTTTCATTTGTCAAAATTATGGGGAACAAGATAAGAAAATAGAAGAAAGAGAATGAAGAGCCTAGGTGGAAGAAAGAAGAAACAAGTGAAAAAAATGTCCTTGTTTAGTGGAAAAATTAATAAAAAATAATTATTTTAAAAATAATTATTTACGAGAGTGTGGATAAGAAGAAAAATCACCTAGGAGCAATAAAATTGTCCAAGGGAGAAGAAAGGGGTATCAGACAGCAAAAATGCCCCAATACGGTGAAAAATAAGAGAAAAATAATTATTTAATAAAAATAATTATTCCACGGTGAACAGAGGAGAAAACGATGATCGAAACGGGCCTCCAGGCCCTCCTAGTGGTGAAAAATGAGTTAATATACCCCACCGGTAGGGGGTAAAAACATCGCGACCAATTCATTTTAACCGAGCCATTTAGAATTTTTTACTGTGAGGCTCTGATAGTGACGAGGACAATGGTGATCACACGAGACCAAGTGAGGCATGCAGATGCAGTCTGAGGGTACCAGCAGCACGCAGACGATGACCCCTTTGTGAGTAGCTAAACTTTGGTCATTAATTATTGTCATTAATGCTTTAAATTTTGCTTTTAGCCCTAGACGGTTGTGTCGGTGCACATGCGCGTAGGCACGAGGTATTGGTTCGGTGGTGTAGGCATCCCTTTGGGGGCGTCCGTGCCACAATACACACGCATGCACGCACAGCCATGAGGTGTACACACCCACGTGCATGCACACACACAACACATGTGTGTGCATGTGCACATACTTGAAATGGGGCACACATGTGAAAAATGTGGCACAGACACTAAAAGGGGTGGCACACATACCCAAGGGCATATGCACGTAAGTGCAAACACCAAATGTGTGGCGCACATGCCAAAAAGGTGCGCAGGTGCTTGAATGAGGGCGCAAGTGCTAGAAGAGAAACACGCGCACACGCAAGCATCTAAAAGGGGGCACACACACCCAAAAGGGCATGCAGGCGCCCTAAATTGGTGGAGAAAAGATAGGAAAATGTCAAACAGATGACACTTAGAATAATTTTTAGGATGTTCGGGTTAACTCTAAAATGATAGATAGATTTTTAGAAGAAATGTTAGTAACTGACGAGTGATTTGTTATTTTACAGAGACGATTTCAGTTTTACAGATGTGGGAGCGCCACTCCCAAATAGCAGAGCTAGAGGGGAGCATGCGCAGGTGAGACTAGCGACCCATGGCGATACTTCTCAAGGTGGTGGGGCTAGGCCTCGTGTCTCGGATGACTTCTACTACACTAGATCATGGCCTACTGACTGTGCTAGCCGAGCAATGGCATAGCAAGAGTCAGTGTTTCAAATTTCCCACAAGGGAGATGACTGTGACCCTCAAGGATGTATGGCGGATCCTACGTGTTCCGATCATAGGCACCTTGATTGAGTACAACAAAGATGCTGAGCTGATTAGAGCCTTACACGAGGGCATCTCTCGATCCCACATTGCATCGGGGCCTCTCTATATTATGTCTCTTATCAATGGGTTCTTACTCACTGATAAGATAGAGACGTCGTTTCCGAGAGGATTGTTACCTTTAGTTCATGGCATTTTAAGTGGCGAGAGATATTGTTGGGGACAGTACATACTGGCACACTTATACTGGGATTTACATTTGATCACATACCACGGTCAGAAGACTATGGGTCTAGCCTCTTTACTACAGATATGGTCATGGGACCACATTGCCATCAGATGCCCTATGGGCACTTTACGTGTCCAAGACCCAGAGGAGCCATCTTACATGGCATGGGTAGTAATAGGTGGTGATGTACGCAGCCACCTTGGTAGCCTATTCAGATATAGGCAAGATTTCAACAAGCTACCAGAGATAGATGTTATCTTGCGGTCTTACGTGGACATTTTTTGTCAAAGGATGCCATAGAGCTCAATGTGTGCTCAGTAGAGCATTTTATCATCGGCTGCTACAACTAGATTATTGAGTTGTATCCAGTAGATAGGTGCCAACGGAAGCTTGATAGAGTACAAGGGTCCCATAGCCAGACATTTGGCATGCATGCAAAGATTCAGAGAGGTAGACCATGGGGCCTCACATACCGGTGGCCCGAGCTAGGAGAGTTTTACATAGGTGGTCCCACAGGCATGGGACCTAGTATGACAGATGCGGGTTGTAGGGACCACAGCAGATTATGCAGCTTGGTATGCCACTATGTTACCCTAACATCTCATCATTCTGGAGGAGGCCTAGGCAGCAGATGCTCATCCACCTAAAAAGATATAGCATGGTTCAGAGTGGAGAGAGCTTGAGTGAGTGGGGCCAGATCTAGAGGATCCTTTTGATGGAATTCCTCATGATGGGCGGTGCTTTGCACGAGGCATAGGAACTAAGGCCACGGGGCCCAAAGATAGGCACTAGTTCAGCCTCCTAGAGTAGGCGAGTCATCTGAGCACCCCAAGGACTAGTCTTGGTGGCACACACATCCACATAGCTAGTGGCATGCGATGACCCACCAGTATAAAGCAACAATCTACAACAGCCCTAGCTAAGAGAGATACAAAGAAAAGCCAAGAAAGATGAGGCCGAGGTTGGTGCATGACCATGACAATGAGTGTGATGAGGCCTAGACTCACATTGTTACACTACTTTTAGAGTGAGATCAGGCTCGGGCCCAGGCTAGGCAAGAGGCGATAAAGAAAGCATAGTAGAGGTAGAATCAAGAGACAACGGCACGGGGGCCAAGATATTGAGCCTTCTACATCAGTCGTAGACATTGGTGTGAATTGTCATTACGAGAGAGATCATGTATATACATGATCACAGGGCCTTCTTGCACAGAGGGATCAGGCACGAGCTGAGTTACAGACTGTGACTACCGAGAGAGATCGAGAGGCTACCTCGTGAGACAGGATGAGGCTGATTTAGGCAGAGTGATAGGTGAGTGTGATGTTTCCCTTCAGGCAGCCCTCACCTCTAGAGATGTTGACTTGATACATGATGCCATGAGGCTTGGTGGCGAGGCTTTATTTTATAGGACTACCTATTACAGGGTAGTTCCTCTAGAGCAGCGAGTGGTACTACCTTGACAATCAGGGTCAAGCATGACAGCTCTAGGTCACAAAGATCAAGGCCAGTCAATGAGATCAGTGAGGTAGCCTATACCGAGAAAGGCGCACCCACTGGACTAGGGCCATCTCAGCCACCATTGTTCCATCGCCCAGTGACATATCTAGGAGCCTCGGCGAGGGTGAGAGCTGTGGTTGAGCTCCATATTTTGTTGTGTCAGATTATTTGTATACATGCCTCTTATGAAGGCTGATTTTGATGTATAGCTTTGTATACTTGTATTTTGATGATGCCTCGTGATGAAGGCTTGATTCTTTCTGATGCATGCCCCTTTTTGATGGCACATTATATCTATGATGTATCATTTTGAGTACCGATCTGGACAGTTTATACTTGTATAGATATGTAGAAATTTTTGATGTATCATCCTTACGCCTTAATTTGAAGGCATTTTTGTTATAGACTACTTGATGTGTATCCATTTTTGTTGATATAGATTTATATGACACATATGTATATAGAGGATTACTTTTTGAGCTCTCGGATACACATTTTTATGAGATGATGTACTTTATTGTTTTGTTTCGATGCATGTGACACGAGTGGGCATAATTATATGATGTAAAATACCCTTTATCATAAATTAATCTATTTTGAATCTTATTACATGTTGCTTGTTTTGATTCAGCACTTACGGATGTATTATTTCGATCTTATACTTGCATGTATGTTATCTTGACGTTTGATGTATACACTTGTGGATGTTAGATGATGATGATGATTATGATGTTCCATTTCGATGATGTATATCATGTATGTTATCTTAGATGATATCAATATGCATAGTGGATATGATGATTCAGATGATAGATCCTTGATGATATCAAATGCATTTCTCATGTGTTATCAGTAGATGTATATGGATGGGTTGATATGATGATAAGGGTGTGGGGGATAGATTTTGATATTTGCGACTCCTCTTGCCCCTATTTGATGATACAAGTACATGATGATTAGCTTAGCATTCATGTATGATGTATACTTAGTTATTTCTTGATATATGATTTATATATGATGTTATATGTGATGATAATGATGGTAATGTGATGTATGATAACAAAACAATGCACATGCAATAAACACAATAAAAAGCTAGGAAAGAACACAATGAATTAACATAATACACCATGATTCACCAACATGCAAAAACACACCTCAATATGCACAAGCAAGAATAAATATAAACTAAGAAAGAAAATATGAACCCTAACAAAGTACGCCCAAGCAACAAACAACTCAAAAGTAAAAATATAAAACAACTATACAAGCAACAAGCAAAGCAAGATTCAAGACAATGTAAGTAAATGTAAGTAAATGTTTTTGTAAGATTGATTTTTAGTAGAACAATTTTCTATTGTTTTTGGTGTTTTGAAAAAATTTCCTATTGTTTAGGTTTATGCGAAACGATTTTCTTTTTTTTTAGGTTTTTGTGAAACAATTTTCTATTGGTTTTGTGTTTAGGTTTATGTGAAAAAAATTTTTATTATTTTTGCATTCTTTTCTAACGGTTTTCAGAGTTATGCACGGGTAACCAAGAAAGCATGGATGCCCCCAACATTAGAATGGTAATATACAGGGCGAAGGCATGCGCATATGAACAAGAAGGTGAAGTTGTTGAATTGCCCCTAGTGTAAGATGGGAAATAACAAAAGGCCATAACCCTCACAGACAAATAAAATAAGACAAAGCCAAATCAAGGCTAGACAGGATGGGGCTCACAGGAAATTATGAGGCAGGACTAGGGCTAGGCCAAGTAAAAACTACCCTCCAGATGCAAGATGCCTGTGAACAATGAATCCTCCCAAGGCCCAGAAACCGGTTTTCACCCAAGGACTTGTCCAAAGTGCCACAATTGCGTGGTTTTCACTTGTGGACGACCTGTTTTCTCTTATTTTTCTTCTTTTTCTCCTTTTTAATTTTTAATTTATGTTTGATCATTTTACCATGTTTTCATTTTTTTTGCATTTTGACCTTTCTCCACCATATTTAAGCATAGAAGCGCTTAAGATGCATGGCATTCATGGGGGCTCTCATAGCTCATCACCATTGGGGTGAGTAAGTTTGTATGCCCCTATACCGTACTTGGTGACTATAACATAGGTTCCCAACCAATGTGGTTCAAACTTACCTTTATTTTCTTGTTCCGCTCTGGTGTTGAACCGGTTCTCCTTCATGACTAAATCACCAACCTCAAATTGGCGAGGATGATTCTCTTATTGTAGTTTACGGAGACTCTATTTTGATATACTTTCAGGTGATTAAGAGCATGAATGTGCCTCTACTCTAGGTGCTCTAATTCAGCCAATCTTGCTACACGATAATCCTCATCCTTATCTAGATAGTCCTGAAGATAAATTCTTAGGGACGGAAGTTTTATTTCTAAGGGGATGATAGATTCTATTCTAAACACTAGAGAATCTGGTGTCGTACCCATAGGAGTGCGAATGGAGGTTCTGTAAGCCCAAAGGGCTCGATGGATTTGTAAGTTCCAATTATGACCTATTTTGCTAACCATCTTCTCCATTATCCCTACCAAAGTCTTGTTTGTGGCTTTAACCTATCCATCACCTTGAGGGTAATATGGCGTGGACCATTGTAACCTAATTTGGAACCATTGACAAAGACCTTTTCATTTTTGTACTTATATGACTTCCCATTATCTGTAACGATGGCTACGGGAATTCTATATTGACAAATGATATGATTCATGATAAATTTAGAAATCTGGACTCTGTTACATAGGTTAAAGGGACGTGCTCCACCCATTTTGTAAAGTATTCCATAGACTTGATGATGTATGTTTGACCATCATATGAGGTAGGAGTAAGTTTTCCTATCAAGTCAAGTCCCCACTTAGAGAATGGCCATGGGGTAGTGATAGGTTGCAATGGTTGTGATGGAGCATGAATGAAGTTTCCATACTTTTAGCAAAGTACACATTTCCTAACATAATTACAACAATCAGTTTCCATGGTAGGCCAATAGTAGCCTACTCTTAACAATTTCTTAGCTAAGACCATTCCGTTTGTATGTGCTCCACACACCCCTTTGTGTACTTATTTGATTTCTTGGATTGACTCTGTCACATCCAGACAATGTAACAGATTCCCATCATAGCCACAACGATAAAGTGTACCTCCTAAAAGGGTGTAACAGCTATTTGGCGAATCAAGCTTTTTTTTTCAAAATGGGAGATATCGGGAGGAACGTGTTGTTCTTAAGATAGGTAAAGATGGGCTCATACCACGGGAATTGGGAACAACATCACAGCCGGAAAGATTTCGGCATGTCATACGCGGGCTGACATAAATTTTCTACAAAGAATGGCGTGTCATTATTCCCTAGTGGAATACGAAGCATAGATCCCACTATCGCCATGGCATCTGCTAATTTGTTCTGCACTCTTTGGATTTGTTCAAATGTAATGCGCACAAAGTACTCCTTTAAAGTTTCTACTAGCTTTTTTAAGGTATGATATTTTCATCCTTGACCTTATATTCATCATTAACCTATTTGATAATTAACTGTGAATCACCCACAACCTTGACATGATGAATATTCCACTTGATAGCTAGCTTCATTCCTATAATAAGTGCCTCATACTTCGTAATGTTGTTTGTGTAAGGGAAGCTCAGGCGAAAAGCTGCGGTATAGGATCACCAGAAGGAGTAATAAGGACCACTCCTGCACCTAAACCGTGAAATATAAAGGACCCATCAAAACGTATCTACCATACGGCATGATTCTTCAATGTAGAGTAAAGAGGCATCGGTAGATCCAGATTGAGGTACAAAGTGCCTTGCAAAGTTACTACGTGAGCTGATCGGGAGTACTTGTCCTTTAACCGACTTCTGATGCATAAATTCTATGTCAAAATCACTTAGTAGAATGATCCAATTAGCCATTCTACCTGTGAGGGTAGGTTTAGACAAGTAATTACTTGAGTGGGTTAACTTTGGATATAATCTTGGTTTCGGTATTGAATAGATAATGGTGAATTTTCTAAAAGTAAAAACAATGACCAAGCAAGCCTTTTCAATTTTGGGATAGTTGAGCTCATAGGCGATGAGAGTACAAATGAGATAATACACTTTGTTGTTTCCCTATGACCAAGGTCATATTGAAGGCGAAGCAAGCGCCAATAGCAAATTACGTTGAGAGATATAGAGCAAGAGTGGTTCTCCAGGATTTGGAGGCATGAGGATAGGCGGATTAGCCAAGTATTGTTTAAGAAAAGAAAAGGATTGTTATTTCTCGTGTCCCAAGATGAAGGCGATATCCTTTTTTTTTTTTTAAGCAAGTGGTGAATGAGTTGGACTTATTTGCGAGGCCGGGAGATGAAGCGGCGAATGGCTGGATTTTTCCCTGTAAGTTGCGTAATTGCTTAATATTCTTAGGGGGAGGCATTTCAGTAATAACAAACACTTTAGCAGGGTCTACCTCAATACCTTGTCTTGATATAATGAAGCCCAACAGTTTCCCTGATAGCACACCAAAGACACACTTCTTTGGATTGGCACGACTTTGTATTCTCATAGGTGTTCAAATATATGCCGAAAATGAAAGTGTGATCTTCTCTTGTTTTATACTTTCCAAGGATGTCGTCCAAGTAGTCCTCCATCATATCATGAATCATATCATGAAAAATTACTGTCATTTCCCATTGATAAGTAGCTCCTAAATTTTTGAGGCCAAATAGCATCACTTGATAACAGAAGGTGCCCTAAGGAGTCGTAAAATTTGTTTTGTGCTGGTCTTCTTTAGCTATCTTGATTTGGTTGTATCTTGACAAACCATCCATGAGAGATAGCATTTTGTACCCTATTGCATTGGTTGAAAATCATGTCAATATTTGGTAGCGGAAAATCATCTTTAGGGCAAGCTTTATTAATGTCCCTAAAATCCATACATATTCGAGATATCAACAGATTTTTACGGACAGGGGACAATGTTCGATATCCATTTAGAATAATCAATAGGCAAGATAAATCCTGCCATAAGTAATCTTTCCAACTCTTCTTTAACCAAGAAAGCCACTCTTGGGTGTATCTTTGAGTTTATCCTTGATAGGCTTAGTTTACGCATGCACAACGAGGTTGTGGACGACCAAAGTTAGATCTAAGTCGGGCATGTCTACGTAAGACCATGCAAACACATCTATAAACTCTCATGTAGCATAGTGAATGTCTTTTGTTCTATGGCGAGAGTGATGCTCCCAATTTTACTATCTTGGGATCTTCTTCTGTACCAATATTCACATCAAGGTTTCTTTGACTAGTAATTTGGAAAATTCCTCCATACGCGTAGGATTGGGAGGAAGGTTGAGATCTTTGTCCAAGGATGTCTCCATGAGATTTTCATCCTTGGCGTGGTCACTTTGTTTGTCCTTTGATTTTTTTATTTGTTTGTCGTCAGTGCCTCAAAGAGGTTTCTTGTGTAACTTGGACTTTGATTTTTGCCGAGGATTTACATTACAACTTTTCCCTCACTTTTCTTTAAGTTTTTTGACCACGAAGCTCAGTCTCCTCGCTGAAGTAGGTGCAGGTATCTAAGTCAATAAAGAAACCCTTATTGTGATCTCCAATGGGAATTGTATCCCTTATGCCCATGAACTCCGTGATAGCCTCGTCATTCTCAAATAAATATAGTGACATGTGATGTTTGTTGGTCCCATTCAACAAGGGAAGGGTATACAAGGTCAAGGGTTGGTTCCGTGGGGGTTATGGTTAGGACAGTGTTGTTCATGAAAAGTTTGTGGAAGCTAGATCCTCATATTGGCTACAATGGGAATCCGTATCATTGTCTAGATAGTTAGAGCTATCCTCACATTCGGAACAAGTAGCATCTTGATCATTAGGGTGTGCTCCATAAGGGAAAATCCCAATGCCGTATCTTTCTATTTTGAAATGTGGCAGAGGCACTGGCTCCCTCTGTCCTTGTTCATTTCTACCACATCCTAGGCCCTTGTAGCCCATGGAGTACATCATTTTGTTGGATTTCTCATATTTCGGGGTTCGATAACAGGATGGTTGGGTATCCTCTGGGACCCAAGTTGTAGGTGGATCTAGTAATTTCTCCTTAGCTAACAAGCCTCCAGGTAAGAATGACCCAATGGTGTGTTCATTTCTAGGTCTCTGGAAGTGATAGTTGGGTCGGCCTCTAGTCTTGGGTGACAATGAGAGGTCTAAAACCAAGAGCACTTGTTGTACATTATATTCTCCCTAGAAATATTCAAGGATTTTCATCTCCCAAGAAACAAAAGGAGATGTTGATGTAGATGCCCCATGGGCGTAAGAACAAAGAGAATATGAATCTACCCGGATTCCATGGCTTCAGATTGGAGAGGGACAACTATATCAACAGATGGACGTGTGTATGTACCCTTTCGTGTAAAGCTATTGAGAGCTCTAAAATGAAGCGAAGAGCTCGAATCTCCTTGTATTGTAATGGTGTGTGCCTCATGCTTCAACTTAATGCATTGATGAAATGTCAATGGCACGGCTGCGTGGCATGAGTCCATGGTTGGCCTAGAAGCATATTATATGGAAGTTCTAAGTCCAAGACATGAAACTTTGTGCAATGGCAAGTGGGACCCACCTCCATGGGCAACATGATTGTACCCGCTGAATCCCTTTCCATGTTGTCATATACAGTAATGGTGATGATATTGGACTTAAGATCTGCCTCTATATGTCCTAATTATTTAACCAACTTGAGTGTCCAAATGTTCAACCCTGCAGATCCGTTATCCACAAGCACCCATTTGCTCTTCCCTGGCAGTGACAAATACATCAATATATAAAGGAAGATTATGCATTGGATTCTCGGTAGGGATCTCACTATGATTGAAGGCAATATGTTCATTTGGTATGATGTTTGCCATTGCGGCTTAAAGGTGTGTAGGATCGACCTCTAAAGGAACTCCCAACTCTTAAAGAGTTTGGTATAGAATGTCTCGTATGAATATTAGATATCTCGAGAAGATTTAAGATTGAAATCTTAGCAGATGTGTTCTCAAGTTGTTCTACAAGGTTATATTTACCAATTTGTGGGGTTGAGGGACAAGGTTCTGAAATTACAATGCGGGCACGCCTTGTTCTTTGCGGCATGATCCTTTCCCTTGATTTAGATAGTGTTGACATGATCAGTAGGAGAACGAATACATCCAATAAGTGAATCATAATGATTGTTGTCTTTTTTGGTGTACAAGTAATTCACTGCTTTATAACCTTGGGATGACTCTCCCCGATCCGGCTTTGACTTCTCTGACTTATCATGGTTGGGGAATGGTTCTTTATATATCCCCATTTTCTCGTTAGGTGTCTGTGTTTTTCCTAGGTTGTCCACCTCTATCTCCCCATTGTCAATGAGGTCTTGAATATAATGACAAAGTTGTAGACATTTGTCTGTCTTATGTCCTTTGACATGATGCATTTCATAATATTTATGATCCTTATACCATGAAGGTTTTGGAGTGTTGTCATCAAATGGTTACGTCGTAGGATATGTCATCATGTGGGCCGCATCCAATTGTTTTAGTATAACTGACAAAGGTTCATTAAGAGAGGTGAACGTTCTTCACTTTGGTGGTGGTTGAATTGGTCCCTTGGTCAGTTTAAAATGTTGACCAGTTTGGATTGTTTGAACATGTTTGGAATCAGTGATTCCATCTCCCACCACATTTTTGTTTTTGTTAAAGATCTTGACTTCTCTATGGATTTGAAATTTTGATTATCTCTAGATTGGGTTTTGAGGGTGCCTTTGGCAATGAGATATTTCTCTATCTGAACCCCTTTTCGATGACCTCCTCAAAAGTGTGAACACAATGCATTTGGAGGTGGAAAGCTATATCTAGGTTTAGGTTGGGAACAAAAATACTAACCAGTTGTTTTTAGGGGAAAGCTTGAGGGAAGCGACTAGCTATCGCTCTCCACTATTTGAGGAAGCTAGTGAAAGTTTCATTAGGGCATTACTTGGAACCACATAAATCTACCATGGTGACATCACTCTCTATGTGTATGAGAAGAGACGCATGAATGTTTCGCCACGGCCGGTGAAAATTGATCCTCGTGGTAAACGTGTAAACCACTCCAAGGCTTGGCCTCCAAGACTCTTGGGGAAAAGTCTGATGAGATAATTGTCACTATAAGATACCTCTTGACATGCCATATAGAAATCTTTGACATGATCCCATGGATCTCCTTTCCCTTTATATTTGTTGAATTTTGGCATATCAAATTTCTTAAAAAAGGGTTGAAGGTTAATTGTCTTGTCAAAATGATAGGGGCATAATTCTTCATATTGATACTTTCTAATGCTCCCTATATTTCTCTCTTGTAGGCTTGTGAGTGTAGCTTTCATAGACTATACCTCTTGTGCGAGTAATTGTTCTCTAGTGGGAGAAGCGGGGATGTATACGTGATGATACCCTGTGTCTTCTTCTCCTTGGTTTTCTCTATGGATTTCATTGATCTTAACCTTAGGTTTTGACTTTTGAACATTCTTGTTTTCTTCCTTCTGAACATGGGAGGTTAGAAAAACTAATTTTCGGCTTTGGTTACTAATTTGTTGTTGAATTGTGGTTTCTTCTTCTAAAGGTTCGTCCTCCTCGTATTGTGGAGGTTCTTCACTCGTCTCATGTTCGTATTTTCCGTACGTGGCACTTTGATAAAGGTTATTATATGCCCCACCACTTTATCATTCCCTGCATTAGAGGTAGAAGCATGTCCATGTATCAAAATATCCTCCATATTGATAAGGGGGCGTTCTTCCTCAATAGCATTATTTGCAGGTGGGATTGTTTCATTTTCGGTCATGCAATTTGGCCCCAAATTCTACAACCCGTGCTAGCACTTTATCCTTATTTCGAAAAGAAAATCGTCTAATAAAGTGGGGTCAAAATTGAATTCTACATGTGGGGATTCTAATTCATTTCCACTATGATCGACCATATCTTCTATCTTTTTTTCCACAGAAAACAAAGGTCCTAGATCATGTCAAATGAAGGGGTTTGACCCTTTTCTGTTAGAGGCTTCCCAAGATTGCACTTGTTGTTCCTCGTATGTCTGTTTCTTGAATTCTAATCATGTTTTAGGAGCCATGTTTTCATGATAGTTTCATTAAGGAAAGTTGTAAATGTGTTCAAAACTTTGTGACCACACCTAATTGAAATGCAAGATGTACTATCAAGAATATGAGTGAGTAAAAATGTGAGGATACCAATGTGATAGAGTGATAAATCACTAGTGACACAAGCATTTGGTATCTAAACCTTTAAAATGAAGTACCTCCTAGACTACGTTTCAAAAAGTAGCTTCGTGTTGCAAGATAATTAACAAGAAGTTCTTACTTATGCTAAGTTCACGAGAATGAAAAAATGTAAGTAAATACAAAAAGTCAATGTGACTTCCTAACAAGATATACTAGGAGTGAGCTCAAACTTGATTAAGACCTATATCTCAAAAAGTGCCAATTACAATTTGTGAATGACACAACAATATCACCAAGATATGTTAACCAACTTTGCGAGAAAGTAAGGTATTGATATCAAGGTGCTATTGATATAACACACACAAATGGTAACACACAGACTCTTCAAAATTGAGGTAATAATAGAATCGAACTAAAGAGCTCAAAGTATAGCTAGGAATAGTTAAAAATGTGCATAGCATAACCTTACAATATAGATATTTATGTCAAGTTTACAAGAAACAAGACATAAATATCAAAATTGTAGTGATACGATACAAACAAGTTAACCCTTCTAAGGAAGTTCAAGATGATGAACCACGCCTAACTACAATGATGACCTTGATGTGGGTATCAATGACATGAATACACCTCCGCAAACTTTAGACGTCTAACTTACCCAGCCGCAAACATGGAGGGGCATAAATGGACATAAAAGTAATAGAACTAGTCAATCGGTAACACAAAGGTAGTCACTCTCCTTATGATAAACAAAGTGTCAAAAGAATGTGAAGGAAGTAAATCAAAAATGGGATGAAAATTGTTGGCTTCACTTCGGCAGAGTTTCGCCTCACCCTAAGGCAAGTAAAAACTAAGCAAATGTAATGTGTCACATGTTTCGCAATAAAAATATGGTTCACAAATCAACACTATTTTACAATAGTCAAAGTGGGCTCCTGGCTAAAGTTCATTTTCCTAGGCGGTTCTCTTGTCCTAGGTGTTACAAAGATTATCCACGACCGGACATTTTACCGAAATAGTCCCAACTATCTTGGGAGTATCTTAACTTTTCGCCCTTCAAGCACACGGTGGGCATCGGATGCATCCATCATGTAATTAAAAGGGTCACATAGGGAAAAATTTTAACTCTATCTCATAAAGGAATCATCTGGTCAGATAGGGAGTGCAGAGCACTTCCCATTTTGTCCACAAGGTTCCCTCTTGCGTGGACTACTTTGGGGTTCGTGGAACCACCCCCATTGTTGTATCTTAAGGCATTATGCCAAAAGGGTTATGTTCTAGTTAAGCGGAGAGGGACGTACTCTTTTCCAAAACCTACAATACAATGTTTTCAATATGTTGTTCGTTTTATCTTTATTAATTAGATGTGTTTTGCTCAAACACTTTTTGGCAACCTGTATAACAACTGTATTAGTAGTTTTTTATTTTTGTTTTGATTCCTCCGTTTCTTTGACAAGCGATGGCATTTTGGTTCTGTATGACAATTTTTAATAGTTTTCCATCAAAAGAGAAGGCACCATTTCTGATTCTCTAGCTCATCCAAGGACGCAAGAGAAGAGCATACGTGATGTCTTCAAAATCCAAAAATATATCAAAATGGAAAAACACTTTAATTAAACCACACCAAGTTAACCAATTCCAACTCAAATATTTCTAACAACCTCAAAGCATCAAAAGGACTTAAGAATCATTTCTGATTCCCAAGATCGCCCAAGGGACGTGAGGGAAGAGCATACGTGATCTTATTCCTATAAGTAAACAATGCAAAATATTATCTAATCAAGTACAAACATGTAAAAACAACCTGCAAAGACAAGTATATGATTAGATAAAACCTGCAAGAATGTTAGAACCTCAACACATTAATTTTAAAAATATGAAATGACACATGCGCCCCTTTTTTAGTGCATGCACATGGGTTAGGTGTATACACCACTCTGTGTTTTTTTCAAATTACATTGCACTGCGCGACACTTTGAGAGACATGTGCACCACAAAAATAATGCATGTGTCACTCTCTATATTTTTTTCTTACCATGCACCTGCGCCACCAGAGAGGTGTGTGCGCCACAAAAACAATGTATGTGCCACCTTCGAGAAAAATAGAAATAAAACAGAGATAGAATACGCGCGCTACCGAGAAAAAGTGTGTGCCACTAGAAAATCATGTGTGCTACCGGGAAAACGTGTGCGCCACTACTTTATAAAATATCTCAAGATTCCAATGAGAACATTTGCATGACCAAAAATGTGTCTGCGCCACTAAAACAACGTGTGCACTCTTGTTAGGGCATGTGCCGATCGCGAGTTTTAGAATGCGGTGCGGAGTACACTACAAAATGGTGTCTACACCCAAGTTAGTGCAACTACACATTGGTTAGCGTGTGTGCATTGGGGTTAGCGCGCATGCACCAGGTTCAGTAAAAAGAGAACTAGGTTTTAATAGTGTGCCTGTGCCACTGAGAGGCGTGTGTGCCACAAAAACTATGTCTGTGCTCCTAAAAATGTGCCTGTGCCAGACCTGCAACCAAAATACGGAAAAAAACACAAGAAAACTCACAATATCTCAAATTTTGACAAGTTAGCTTAAGAATGGCAATTACCCATTAAAATGATGGCTATGAACATGAAGTTACACATATCAAATTAGCAAAAATTCCAAGAAAATGGACATTAATTACTACATGTGCATATCAAAATTTAGCCAAAACAATGAAACTTAAACTAAAATGCCATGGGACTAAGTGTCCCACCAGCATGCCAAATGTGTGCATGTGTACTTTGCTTAATGCTAAATCAAATGGAGCAAGAACTACCACCTAAAATAGTTCTACAATCTAGCTAAAACAAAGCATAAACACCATCAAGATAAAGAGCTAAACAAGATCTAAATTAACATCATAACTTTGAAATACATAAGATCAAAACTAGCATGCTATTTAAAATCTCTACTCTCCTAGATTACCAACAAGAATGAATGGACCTATTTAGCTCCAATGGCAATCAAAAATTGCTTGTTTGATCCTTAAAAAATGCAAGAATAGGAAGCTTAGCTCTTAACAATGGTGACCTCTCAAGAAGACAAAATGCAAGCTCTTAGTCTCTTTGCTATATGCTTTGCATTTTCTCTCTTAAGAAGTTTAGGTGTAGGTATAAAGGTAGAAGGAGGGCTCCTTATATATCCCAATGGATAAAGGAAACACTTCATCCCTTTGCATGTGGGATAAAGGTAAAACATGATTAGGAATGGATAAGGTTGCTTTATTAAAGGTAACCTTACTTTAGAAGGGTTTAATTTATGCTTAGCAAGTCATGGGAGTTGGGGGGTGTTTTAATTAATCAAAGGTGATTAACTAATAGGTAGATGTAAGCTTATAGAAGCTAATTAGAGGAATATTAGTACGATTTAGGCTATTAGGAGGGGATTAAATCAATTAAATATTGATTTACTAGTTAAATGAAGTGAAAGGATAATTAATTAATAATAATTAATTAGTCTAGATAGAAGGGGTAAATAATTAACGGAAGGTCGTTAATTAGGTTGTTAGCTAGATAGGCGACTTAATCAATTAGCGTATTGTAATTAATTAATGACAATAAGAGGGAATATGAGATCTTTTGATGATATGTCGTGGTTTGATGAGAAATGAGATAATTAGTGTAGTTTAAGTATTTAAATTGTTTGGGCGTAATTATGGGTGTCTACAACTACAATACATTAATTATTTTTATTGAATTTATGTACGGTGTTCCTTGATAGCATATTGTCCATGATTCAAGTATTTTAATTAGATTTTCTTTGAATATTTTCTTGGTGTCCATTACGAGATGATGTTGTCTATATCAATATCTAACGCGACCCTTGATTTTCACCACTATTTATTTTTATTTAAGCATTCATGGTACCTTTATTTTTACGTATTTTCTTTTCTTTTGGGTTCCCACCAACTTACGCTTATCATTTTACCCTTTGTGTGAACCTGTAGACACCGAAATCATGTCATAATCACCTTGGTCCCCTACAACAGCCCTATAATCACTCTCTGCACCCTTACACATTTTAATTTAATTACTTTAATTAAATTAATACCATTTATCTCCATACACATTAATTTATCTATATTAATTAAGTTAATGATCTTTTACCCACACATATATTAATTTAATTATTTACATTAAATTAATTCACCACCCTCACACACCTATTTAATAAAATTTCATTTATTAAATACACTTCACCTAACCACCCCCATCATTTGACCCATTAACCTAAACCCTAAACCAATGCCTAAAACAAACCTAACATTAGACCCATCCCCTCACTTCATATTAAAAGCCTCCTAAGGTCAGTTTTTCACCCCGAGAAAAAGAAGAGACCCTTATCAAATGGCGGAACAACTTCCTAGCTAATTTTTGAAAGAACTAAGATATCTCTCCCAAACCGACACCGGTTATGCTTTGAGATGGACCAAATGCCTATTTAAACCCATTTACAGCTCTGTAAGATGGGTTGTTGGTTGTTGTTGGTCATTCGTGGTTGAACCTTCGGCATTGGATTTCCTTAGCACGAATTCAATCTTTTTAGATGTAGCAACAAAGCAAGGATTGATTTGTGATCAGCCAAGATAACCAAGTTCACTGGGACAATAGTGAAGCCTCTTCACTATTTCAGCCACCCTCCTTACTCAACCCTTGCAATACCTTGCCCAACCATCTACTTGACTACCTCACCAACCCCAGACCTTCGCAACATACCTATACCTCCTCTGTGATCACCCAATGCCTTCTACTAACTCCATTCTTCCCTAAAACCCTTTAAAATCAAGGCGTATGAGTCCACCATTTCAGCCTAACCACCATCGGTTCTACCTAACCATCATCGGTTACATTCAAACCATCATCGGTTCCATAAAATTGTGGTCGGTCGTGTGTAGCCTTATCTCTGCGAGAACAAGGACTTGTTTCGATATATTCTTACCGAACACCTATTTGATCTTGGATCTATATCTAACCTAGCCTGTTAGCTCGATTCACCTATAACCAACCTATTTGAGCCCTGGATCTCCTTCTAGCCTACCCTGTTAGATTAGATGTAGCCTATTATGTTTGTATGAGATGCCTAAATCATATTAAACTATAGTAGGACAATATTTACTTTATTTTCAGCATTGAATTGTTTTAAACGGTGGGTGACACCATCTAGGAAGTATCACACTTTCAAGATCTAGCACACACTAAAGTACCCAATGCATTTATTATTTAACTCTCTTTGGTGGTCTTGCTTTGATTCTTATATAGGTAGTTCCTCCTAGCCAAAAGGAATGTCTCCCAATCACTTTGATCTAGGATTCGACATGCGCGCATACAACCTACAACCATCTCGAACCAAGTATTCCTCTTACCACCTTTACCTTATCTGTTTCATCAAGTACTTCTCAAAAAACTAAGGAATCAAGTGAAACATTTTGGCACGCCCGGTGGGACCCATTCGGGGTTCCTTACATCTTTCTTCATGCCTAGGTGAAAAATTGTGTGTTTTTTTCGCTTCTAATAGCATTCACACTAAGAATTTCTCCTTGGTAACATTCTCTTCTTTCTACTTTCTCGAAAGACACATCTCTTTTGGTGTATTTAAAAGGAACCTTCTTATTTTGATTTTCTACATTTTAGTGAAAGAGAATATCTCTTCCTTTTCATCTATTATTGTCATCAAATATCATACTTTCAATTTTGGGTCTAAAACAAGCACATTGCATTCTGATTTAACTCATTAGCTCACATTAATTGAGGACAACCTTACGCTGGAAGTCATGACCGGTGATTGTTGACAAATAAATCATATAAAAGCACTTCTATCCTTTTCTCTTTCTCTCGAGTCTTACCAAACCACACAAAAATTTAAAATACACACATTCTTAAACAACATCCTACTTGGAAGAAGTTTTAGGTGATTACATGATCATGGTATAGTGGGCACTGCACCGGCTCGCTTGCTCTTCGAGTCATACTTCAGAGCAAAGCCCACCCCCACCATAACGGTCCTGAAACCTCACCCTTTAGAATTCTTTCTTCGTAGGAAGCCTTCCTTACCAAGAAATTCTATTATTCTGTTCATAATAGTCAGTCCATACAAATAGCATAAGTTAAACAAATGTAATAGAATAGACACTATAGGAACGTTCTTTCTTAGTGTTCTGCTTGATTTGCATTTTGAGGTGAGAGCTTTCGATCATTCTTTTTCTCTTTCTTTGCACACTTCCAATCATATTCGATGTATTATGACTTCATCTGAGTGTACCTGGACCACATCTACATCATCCTCAGACTTCTGAGTTTGATTCAAAACCAAATTTTTAAATTACAACCACTTTTCTTATTCTTTGTTTCAATTTCACAGTAACCGGCTATGGTTATCTTTAACCAACATCGGTTTAACCCAACCAATGTTGGTCTGAAGTCTTCTTGGATACCCATCCATACAAAACCTATTTCACTTTTTGAGATGTAAAAGGCTCCTATCACCTTTCATACTATCGTTATTTCACTTACAGTTACCTTACGTCTCATCCTATGTGAAAATTGTCACTCTGGGACTCTCATTTAGCAGACTGTTAGTTTTTTCACAGTAACTAGCACCGGTTAAACCTAGCCGGCATCGGTTTACCCAAACCGGCATCGGTCACCTTGTGTTGTTTTACAGCTCACCATCGACCTAATTCACTTACCATTGATTGTTTTCCTAGTTTTGTTGTGTTCTATGCCATTCAGACATAATACAGTCTCACCAAATCAGTTCCTATCCACATGGTGTTAACCCGTAGTCAAGCTGGCACCCTCATATTTCACACTAGTCGACTATCGCTTCCACCTAGCCCTTCATCACCTAGCTCTTCATCACCTAGCTCTTCACCACCTAGCCCTTCATTACCTGGTCCTTCACCACCTTCCATCTCATCATCCATGGATCCCAATCAACCTATCACCATTCCTATAGGCAACACGGAGTTTGCACGAATCTGGATCGAGAATCCTGCTACTTTGAGCCACTCCTTCACCCATACCTCCACTCGAGATGCCTCAGTTCAAATGATCTATGGCATGCCCGTATCCTTACCTCCATCCCTAATGAGCGCTTCCGCCTCGGCTATACCTCTTACCATGGCGACCTCACCCATTTTATCCCTAATTGTGTGGTAGCTAGGTCCCACGCCCGCCTTTGACCGCCGCATCTACTACCTCTATTGCTCTCGCATGGTCTCCACCATACCTTCATCCACCACCCAAAACATAGCATCATCCGCACCAATTGTCTCATATATACCAGTTGCAACGCTACCACCCTTGGTGTCAGTAACCTCTACCCCATTTCAAAACATTGTCCTTTTTATCCCCTAATCTTTACCTCCGATCTCTACCGGTGGTCACTATGAGTGTCCCACCCTCACATACCTACTACTAGCCACCTCATGTTTCATTGGTCATTCAGCCAGGGTATATACCCTCTATGTCTATCTCACAATTCCTACCTCCTTATTCGACACCACCATATTCCTACATGTCATATTCTTCATATGTCCCACAATGACCTTCTTTTGCTCCCTGGGGTACCCAATCTTCACAACCTAACAATGACCTTATCAAGTTAATGATGGATAAGACGAAACATTAGAAGCATCTCATTTCGGCTCCCGTAATTCTCTCACCTATGACGGTATACTAAGAATAATAATATATTTTTATCTTTATAATATTTTTTTTATTATTTTTGTAATTATAAATAATTTTTTAAATATAACCCATTCTTTTATAAATAATAAATGTATAATTAAAATTCTTGTTTTTTATTATTCTTATTAATATAAATAATTTTTTTAAGAAAATTATTAATTGATTTATAAATAATAAATATAGAATATATGTGGCACCTCTATGATATTTCAAATTTTCCATTTTTATATATTGTGGATGTTCCACAATTTTATGTAAGTGTTAATAATTTTTAGCTAATTCACATATACAACACTTTCTCATTGAAAATCTACAATCTTATTCAATTTTTCCATTTTTAAATATTGTGGATGTTCCACAATTTTATGTAAGTGTTAATAATTTGTAGCTAATTCACATCTACAACACTTTTTCAATAAAAAACCACAATCTTATCCTAATTTAAAATATAAATAATATATGAATCATATTTACACTCAAAAAATATTTGAAGAAAATAATATAATAATATTAAAACTACACTTTAAATAGTATTCATATAACACATATCAAAATTTAAGATTTTTACAATATTTTAACTATAGTTATTTAAAATTACAAGTATCTTTAAAATCTAATAATTTGAATTCTTTTTAGAGAATTATATTTACTCAAAATAAATTCAAACTTTTACAAATTGCTTGCAAATGCTAGACTTACAGGTAGATAAGAATAAGTTTAAATTTAAAATTTGACCAACACTTCCTAAAAATATTATATACCACACTTGCATTTATGACATATTAAACAAAACCACTTTAAATTTATAAATGTGTAGAAGTGGCACCTTTTTAATAAATTATTTTTTTATATATTTTTTTAAGAAATAAAATAAAATAAAATTTGTCATAAAATTATTGAGTATGATAAGGGATGTTTTGACAACATTAACATTAATTTATATTAATTTTGAAATTTAAGATTAAATACTTTGAAAATACTTACATTCGATTTTATTTTATTCTACTATTTAAAAAATCATAATATAAATTATAAAAATTACCATAGAAATACCAAATTATCAAATTTATAATTTAATCATAACATAGATTAACAAGAGTAGTAAAAATTATTAGTGTGAAAATGTAATATTAAATAGTGTGGATTTACTACATTACTCAAAATATAGTAGTAGTATAGAAACACCACATTTTGAAATTTTAATAGGGTTATTATTATATGTTATAATATTATGGAAACGTCATATTATTAAAAATATGCTCTAATGTCTAAATGACTTGCTTCAGGCTCCTGTAGTGATTGCTAGGTCTTGGGCCTTGCCTCTGTTTGGAAGAAATACCAGGGAGCTCTTGAAAATTGTTACTTCTTGGGTGGAAGGCGAACCCCAACTAATTATTCCTGACGACCTGTTGGAAAAAGTGAGAATTAGTTTTAAGAACACTTCTGTGGGAAGATTTGGGGGTTTGATACCGAATATCGACTTTGTCAGGGAATGGTGTAAATGGAATTGGTCATGTAGGCTGGATTTGCAAGTGATGGGAAAGGATAGTTTCATTTTTGTTTCCAAAGGGATGAAGATTTGTAAAAGATGCTCATTGAAGGGCCATATTTTTTCAGGAAGGAAACCCACAACATCTGTCATTAGCATCCTGAGTTGAAAAAAAACTTCCCATTTATCCCTGTCTACATCAACTATCTTGTCTTGCCTCTAAAATTCTCAGATCCGGATTTCTTCCTTGGCATCACCAGGCCCATGGGGGTGTTGATCACTATGGACCCTGCGACTACGGATCGTTTACATTTTGTCTTCGTCAGGATGTGTATCAACATACCTATTGGTGCTCGAGTGCCTAGCAGAATCTTCCTGTAAAAAGATAGAATGTTGAGAAAAAATATTGTTGAGCCATCACATGTTTTTGTGAGAAATGTAGGAGAATAGGGTATGAGGCATCAGATTGTCACTGCAACACTCAATCCTCTGTTTCGGAGTGCCCTGTCGCCCAGTTGGAAGATTTTGGATCTAAAGTTAAGAAGCCTGAAGTCAATGGTGTTCCTGAGGATTTCGAGGTTTTTAGATGCTCCCAACCTAAACTAGATATTAGTAAACCAAGCTCCCAGATATATGGAAAATAATCTGAGCAAGAAAGGAGCGAGGACGAAACAAAGGAGGTTGAAGATGGAGAAATAATCCCCTATTTACTGGAGTTGTTGTTGCCCTCCTACCTACATCGGAGTTCTATTGATGTGGAAAGGATGTCACCCCACATGTCACCATGGTCAAGATTCGCTGGCCAGTTGGAAATTCCACCCGTTTCAAATTCAAATAGTCCATTAATTGCTTTTGGAGCCATTCCGGAAAAAGTGTTAGACATTTGTTCTAGGGGTTTTGAAATGATGAAGGATAGATGATTAGGTGAATGGGTAGACATGGGATAATGTAACAAGGGTTGTTTTAAATCAAGAGGCAATATAGAATTTTTCACACCTGAAAATTGTCAGCAAAATTGGGTGGGGGTGTATCATTATGGACATTATTGGGAAGACGGAGGGGTTGGGGTTTGTCTGATTTGTTTTGAAACAATATGGAAAGGTGGAGATATTATGGTGGACCTTGGTTCCGGCCAATCCATTGGAGATGGTTGTACTAGGGTCCTACCAAAGAATTATTTTACGAAGTCGAGCGTGTGCTCTATAAGCGCCACCTCGGAGGTGGTTCTTAATTCCTTGTTGTGTCCTCTCGGGTCATTCCTTGGTGGTATGTGATTTATCTTTTCGGACATCCCTTAAGGGCTTTGTTGTCGTTGATGTAGTTGTGGTGCCTTGTTCTATTTTATTGTGTATGTATGGCTGTTGGTAGAGGCATCCCCATTTGTGTGTCATTGTTTCATCCTCTCTCCCTCTCGTGTCTTGAGGGTTTTTTTGTCCCCTAAAAAACCAAACCACTTTTACCCTATCTAAAAAAATATGCATATATTATAATTTGACATATATTTGACTTATTAAAAATATTATTTAATGTCAATATATTTGAAGAAAACCAATTTAAATTTATAAATGCGAACAATTGTGTTACACTGAATTACAACATAATTTTGTTTGGTATTAATAACTAATTAATAATATTTATTTTAGGAAATTGTGTTACAAAATTTAATATAAGTTAAAATGAATAAATTATATATTTCTATTTAATATAACTAAAAAATACGTTAATTACATAATTAATTTCAATACATAATGTAGATATATATATATATATATATATCTCACTTTTTCACAATTTTTCTAAATTTCAAATTAATTACACATGTCATTTTAAATACTTTTAGTAGAGTAACAAATTAAACAAAGAAATTTTCATATAATTATTGATATCTAAAATATAATACATAGAAGGTTTTAAATCTAATGTATCATGATATCTTACGAAGGCTTTTGGATCCCTTTTACTTTTTGGAAAAAAATTTGTGAGTATGATCAATTGACAAACCTACATGCAAGGGTTATTTATCATCAATTAATAAAATATATTTTTAAAAATATTCTTTTTATAAATATGGTAATTTTAAAGAATGAAATCATATACATTATATTTGAAATATGCACTTTGAGATAGATATGTGTCAATGTTTTAAATACATCATTTTAATATATTTGTGCTATTTATATCTTCGGTCAATACACAAATATGTTGAATACAATGTCTGCTCAAGGTATTATTGTAAGATTGTAACATGTCTTTCAATTGTTAACATATTATTATTATTACACTTTAATTTGATGTGGGTTTGAATATCGTTTAATTTTTTCATTGACTTGATTAAAAGACTCAATTATTAAAAACTTCTAATATCTTTCTTTGTAAAGTATAGTAGAAAAAACTTTAATATTTATTTATTTTTTAAAAGTACGAAAACATGAATTTTGTAGGATAATGTTATTCTAATATTGTCTATTTTCACCCTCAAAATCCCTCTCGTTTTCAAGCCAAGTTTTAAAATTTTTGAGTTGGTGCCTTTGAGAGATGTTTAGCAGATTGAGAAGTCTGGAGAGATAGAAAAATTCATGCTTTGAAGAAGTTGGTTCTCATTTGCAATCTCACCCTATTAATTTAAAATCTTGCGATCGTGCATGGTTTAGTAAACTTTTGTCTTCTCTCTACGGATGCTAAAAATTATTTCCTCCATTTGAATGAAATTGTCAAATCCTTTTTCTTTGGCCATGGATGACATTGAGCGATATTGTTTATAGTCCTTCTTTCCACAAGGAGCAATTTTCTTTTTAGGCATGAAGGGTGGATTTTTTTCCCCTGATCAATTTTTTTTTTCTCTACAATCGTGAATGACGACCGTATCTTCCCTATCAAATTATTTTCCAACATCCATGGATATGTGGACATCTCTGATTGGATGCGGGAAGGCGAGATCATCGGGTCACTTTTGGAATTTTTGTTTTATATGAAGAAAGGCAGTGTTCAATCGAGGCCCAAATCAGCTAAGTATAGAAATACCGTGGAAGGTGCCATGTGTCTCTTCGATGCACTTTTGGTATGGTGCACAAAAAGGAGACCCCAAATGAGCTCCAACCCTCCACGTGCCTCATCGACGCAACTTTAGAAGTGAAACCCAAGGGAGAGACCCCAAATGAGCGTTAGCCCTCCACGTGGTTAGAGCCTCAAAAATTTAAATCGGCCGTTGAAATTCTAAGGTCAGTGGATGGTGACATCTATCTCATCGGCACACCTTCAAGGGTCAAAGCCAAAGGTGGTTTCCCAAACATGCGCCAGCTCTCCACATGCCTCATCGGCATAACTTCAAAGGCGCGGCCCAAAGAGAGACTCTGAACTAGCGCCATCCCTCCACGTGTCTAGGGTCCAACTGAAGTCAAGTGGGCAACATGCCCAAATCAGCTAAGTATAAAAGAACTGGTTGAAGTCTCCACGTGTCTCAAAAGTGCACCTTGGCAGTTGAAACCAAAAGTGAAACCCCAAACTAGCACCATCTTTCCACATGTTCCAAGATTGAAAGGAAAGATAGATTCGTCCTTTGAAAAGTCCAAGCATCAGCATGAGCCTCCGCATGTTTGTTCGGTGCAACTTCAATTGAAGAACCAAGAGCAGATCTCCAAGTGTGTGCGGGCTCACCATGTGATCTCAATCAAAGAAGGAGCAGAGCTGGTTGTTGAATCGGCTAAGTTTAGAAGGGTTTAGAAGCCTCCATGTGTCATCTTGGTGCAACTTCAAAGGAAAAATCAGGAGGTAGGTCCCAAATGTGCGCTAACCCTCCATGTGTCCACAATTAGACATATGGCCCTACAAAAACAAGGGACTTAGTCAAAACACAAAAATATAGAGCAGGCCTGCAAAGGGACATGTGGCCATGTTTTAAGTCAAAATGGGAAGGCGAGCCATCGGAGCATTTTGGGAATTTTGGTTTTGTTTCCATAAGGAAAAATTCAAATGTTAAGCCCGCGTCAAAAGTCAAAGTGGGAAGGCGGGTCGACAGAGAACTTTGAGATTTTGAGCCTTGTTTCCATAAAAGGCTTAAAGTGATAAAGTGAACCACATCTCCTCTCACATGAAGGGATAAAGTCAAATTTTGAGCCTGTGTTAAAAATTCAAAGCGGGAAAGCGGGTCAGCAGAGAACTTTGAGATTTTGAGCCTTGTTTCCATAAAAGGCATAAAGTGATAAAGTGAACCATGACTCCGTTACCACTCAGGTAAAGCCACATCTTAGACCTATATCAAATGTGAATTCACGGGTTTGCGAGGAAATTTTTCACATTTACATCTTTTACGTTAATTGCGCAATTTCAATCTCGGGCCCATGGATCCATTTCTGCGAAAATTGCATTTTTGCCATTTTTGTATGGATTTGATTCAAATATTCAATTAAGCATAACTTTCACTCCGGTGCTCAAAATTAGACAAATTTTGTACCATTGGAAAGATCTCGACATCCTCTACACCTTGAAAGCATAAAATATTTTGTTTAGAGGCCTTAATGAGTAGAAATATGGAACAAGTCTTCCAATCCATTAATACAGAATCTGATTGCTTCAACTACCTAGATCTAATCGATCTTCCATCCCTCCTTTCCCAACATGCCAAACAGACATCGAGAACCGACTAGATACCTTGATTTGGATAAAAATTTGGAAAACGTTTTTCAAGCCATTAATACGGGATCCGAATGCTTCAACTAGATCAAATTTGATCCGATCTTCCATCGTCCCTTCTTCAAACATGCCAATGACATGCATAACCATATTTTTGATTGTAGGTGTATTTATAGGGGTGTTGATGGTTGGTGGTTGAGCTTCCAGATCAGATTTCCTTCCTTCTCTTCTTCTCTTCTTTTCTCTTCATCTATAAATGTAAGAGCTTGTCTCATTGAAAATGTTGGACTCGATACTTTTGAAGTGTAAATAGAATCAAAAGCAATTAATACATAAGAATTTTCCCATTATCTCTATCTTCATCTATTGTCTCTTCTTGCTTTCCTAAAATCTATGGATCATTTATCTTCTATAATATGAAACTTTGTGTTCTTATTGATTTGATTTCTATAAAGTTTTGTCTATAGTTTGATATCTTATGTTTTGAATGTCAATGATTCTATTCTCGTATCATCTTTTCTTAGTAGGTATAAGGTTATAATCTTCTATCTATATTTCCCGAAAGTACATGTTATATTTTTCTTTTTCCTTTCTTGATTTCTTCCATTTTTTTGTATTGATAAGCTATTTTGGTAAAAAAATTCAAGATGTCAAGTCCCGATTGTATATAAGCTTTTTTTGCTTACTTTCAATAAGGAACCTCTCCCATAAAGAGGAGGGACTAGTTGTCCCCTGAATGTGGTTTTGTTAAAGTACCATTTAAAAACCCAATAGTTTTTGGTGACTCCGTTGGGGATTTTGTTTCAAACATATCCCTTTTAAAATAACAACTTCAAGATCATTTTTGATCTGGCGACTCTATGATATAAACGTGGCAAGAAAGTTTTGGGGTTGAAGATTCTCATTATCAACTTACGGAGAGCAACAGAACATTCTCTTCTTCCATAAAGAAGGAATAGTGGAACTCGTTCTTAAAGCATGCATCCTATTAAAGAAAGAAATTCCAAGGATAGCATTCCTCCATAACAACTCAAGTACTAATCTTCTTGCTCTAATACTTGCTGGTGTTTTAGTTCCCCTTCTTACAATCTTCCCACATATGGCAGCACCTCTGCCTTGGGGACAATGGATTGGGCCCCTTGTTCTTCCTCAACCATTGAATGATTTACCCAAGAGTAGTAGGAAAGGTTTTCCTAAATTCCAAGGTGATGGGAAAGTACACCTAGATGAACACATTACAACCTTCATTGTTGCATGTGGGATTCTTGGGGTTGAACATGAATACGTCTTTGTCAGGCTCTTTGTGGAAACATTGTAGGATAATGCTGCTGATTGGTTCTATCTTCTTCAAGTTGGGTCAATTATCGATGGGACCACCTTGACAACTCGGTTTAAACAATGTGTCAAAGCTATCGAAGATGTGCATGCCCTATTGGCTCAAATTTCTCATATCAAGAAGGAACCACATGAACGCATGAGGGAGTTTATGGATAAATTAGATAAGCTAGTTCTTAAAATTCCATAGAACACTCACCATGTACATCAAATCCAAAAGTGGTGCTTCCTCAATGCTCGATTTCTCAAGTAAGCTACGCACTAAGGAGAGTTCACCTTGCAACTATGGATGTTGATCAATTCTTGGCTATCAGTGTTGAGGATAATTTAATCATGTCTAGTAAAGTGAAAAGAGAATCCTCCAAATACAAAGTATCTTCTTCTTCCTCTTCCCTTGGAGCCAATTCTGATCAGTTAGTGCAGAAGTTGGAAAATGATCTCAATGCCATAAAAATCAATTGGCTCAACATACTTCTTATCAAGATATTCCAAGAAGGAATTTTCAGCCTAGGAACCGATTACCTTCTTCACAGAATAAATTGGATATTAGAGGCCCACCTATCAAGGTTCAAGTCAATGCAACTTGTGAATTTTAAGACCACGATGATGAGGAGTTTAATGAAGACTTTAAAGACCTAGAGGAAGAGGTTGATGAAGAACAAGAGGAACTTAGTGGATCTCAAGTTCATTTCCTTACCATTGAAGGTATGGATGACGAAGATGGATATGATGAAAGAGTGGCGGATATGGATAGTGACTCATATGTTGTTATGGCTTGGGAACAAACGAATAGAAAATAAAAATTGATGTAGCCTGCTAAGAAATCCAAGGAGTTTCCTATAACTATTCTAGTGGTTGCAAGAATAGAATCTCATATTCCCAATACCTGTATGCAAAAGGTGAATAATTCTAATCGTCCTTCTTCTACCTTTGTTTCCAAAACTTCTTTTCCTTCAATTCCTAAAGTTGATAAATCAAAAGTTTCTCTTGTTCCTAGTAGTGATGCCCCATCCACCTCTAGATCTTTTGATATCATTGATCACCTCAAAAATACCAAAATCCAAATTTTAGAGGTAGAGTTTTACCAAACCCATCCAAAATCCTTTGCTAAAATGGTAAAATTTATCAATTCCAAATCCAAAGATTCATCCAATACTTATACTGAGGTCTTTTTCCCACTCCCTCTTCCTCCCCTCAACCAATCCTTGTAGCTGCATTCACTTCCCCTAATGATAAAATTGAACCATTCTATGTGACTCTCCTTATAGCTCGCCATAAACTCGAGAATCGTGTCATAGACTCGGGAGTATCGACAATGTAATGCCTACAAAACTATCTCATTCTTTGGGCCTAACTCTAACAGTGCCTTTGGTTCATGCTATTCCATGGACAGTAGAAAAGTGCCTTTTCTTAGAAGGATTAAAGCTGCATGAATAGCCTTTGCTGTTTTTCTAGAGAAAATGGTCGAGCTACTATTTTGGTTGCTAATATTCCTTCCCGATATGGTATGTTTACGAGTAGGAACTTCGTAAGGAGGTAGGAGGTGAAATTTAGATGGACAGTCACATGCTTTGATCTTGTTCAAAGGAAAAATAAGAAAGTTATTACTAAAAGCAACTAAGTATATTGTGCAAAAGAGTAATGATCCAAAAGAACAAATACTCTATGAAAATATTGAGCATGGAAACTATATGATCATGTCATAGGATGAGGCAAGACTTCCTAAGGGTGTGATTCATGATCCCAATGGCATTTGGACTTTGGAGTTTGATGGAAGTTGTTCTTCAGTTGTTTGGGAGCTAGTGTGGTGTTAATCTCTCCAAAAGGGAAGATTCATCCATTTTCTTTCATGATTCATTTTGAAAACACAAATAATACAGTGAGTATGAGGCCCTCATCCTTGGGTTGATCAAGGAAAAGGAAACAGGAGTAAGGAATCTTTGTGCTCGTGGTGATGTAGAGTTGATTGTGAAACAAGTAAGGGATCTTTACCAAGTCAAGAATAGGAGATTGAAACATTATAGAAATATTGTTTGGGATTCCATTGAATTCTTCCATGTTTTCTCAATTGAAGTTGTAAGAGAAAAGAATACTAGAGTTGATTCTCTAGTTGTCTCAGGATCTTTTTTGATTCCTCATCCAGATTTATCTCAAGAGAAATTTACCATTGAAATGATTCATAGGCCTAGTGTGTCGGATAATGCAAGCAATCGCAACTTTTCAATGATGATCAACACTTTCTCTCTTTTTGGGAGCTTAAAGATAACTTCAATTACTTATACTTTGAAGGAAGTGAAACTCTTCCTAAAGAATATATGCCCTGTAATGAGAAAGATATCGGGGAAGATATGGACCAGGATGGCTATATTAAGTTGAAGGTTAACAAGAATCCTAAAGTCTTGGTGAGTCTAGAATATTTTTGACAAACATGATAGGTTCATCAAATATGAAGCTTCTCAAGGGACTCAACAATCTGCTGAGTATGAGAAGGTCAATATTGGAAGTAATGATGAACCCAGGGTGGTGAATATTGGAAAATGCTACACTCAAGAAGAGAAAAAGAAAGCAGTAAACCTATTAAAAAATTATGCCAATGTTTTTACCTATTTATATGAAGATCTTAAGGATTTTCAACCAAAGGAGATGCAACACTATATCCCTCTAAAACCTAGGATCAAACCTTTCAAGAAGAAGCAAAGGAAGTACAATCCTAAGGTTTTTGATACTATTTTTCAAGAGATCCAGAAGTTACTAAAAGCCAAGATTATTTTCCCTATACATCATTCAACATGGATTTCCAACATTGTGCATGTTGAAAAAAGGAATGGTGAGATTCACATCTATGTAGATTTCAGGAATTTGAATCAGGCCTCTCTAAAAGAAAACTATACACTCCCCATGATGGATCAAGTTTTGCAAGTTATATCAGGATCTGAGATGTTGTCTATGCTAGATGGATTCTTTGGATACAATCAAGTGGAATTCAAGTACCCCGGATCAACACAATTCTACTTTTACTACGCCTTGGGCACCGTTACCTATAAGAGAATGCCTTTTTGTCTTATCAATGCTAGTGCCACTTTTCGAGAGGGCAATGGATTTATCTTTTGGCGAGTCTAAAGGGAAAGTATATTGTTGTGTACCTTGATGATTTGACTCTTGTTTTCAAAACAAGGGCATATCATCTTCAACATCTTAAAACAGTTCTTCAAAAGTGCAGAGAACATCGAGCTTCCCTCAATCCTAAGAAATATATCTTTGGTGTTATGAAGACAAGTTGTTGGGAATATTGTTTCTAAAGAAGGGATCAAGATAGATACATAAAGAGTTAAAGCAATCTAGCGATTCCTCTTCCCACAAGTAAAAAGGGTGTTCACTTTTTCTTTAGCAAGATAAATTTCTGAGGAGATTCATTCTAGATTTTACTGAACCGACTATGAGTGTTACTTACATGACGAAAGGAAAGAAAAAATTTGGTTGGACTTTTGAGGGTAAAAAACTAATTTGAAGGTATCAAGAAAGCCATTGCTAGAACCCCCATCTTAGCATGTCCTAATTTCAAAAAGATTTTATCATCAATTGCTATGCTCTGAGAGAGTACCTTGGATATTGTGCTAACTCAGAGAAATTATGAGGATCATGAACTTCCAATTGTATTCACAATCTATGTTCTGAAAGCTCATGAATTTAAATATACTATCGTTGAGAAACATGCTTTTGCAGTGGTCAAAGTTATCAAGCAGTTTCATTTTTATATTCTTAATTCTCACTCTGTTGTGCTTATACTTGATACAACCATCAAGTCTATTCTTACACAACAGGAGTTTGGAACTAAGAGAGGTAATTGGGTAGCAAAAGTCCAAGAATATGACCTTGATATCAAGCTAGCTAAGCGAGCCCGAGGTAAAGGCTTGTGTGAGCTTATTCTTGAAGGGGATAATGAAGAATTGTTCAAAAAAGCATTTGATGTTCTGTCGTCCTCTTCCTCATTTAAATAGATGAATGGTATGTTGGTATTGCACATTTTCTCACTTATGTCAAGAGTTTCCACCCCAATTGAGTTCTAAGGAAAAGAGATCTATTAAGCTAAGGTCTACACAATATGTATTATGGGAAAATGATTTATTCAAGTGAGGCATTGATGGAAGATTCCTTAAATGTGTAGACAAAGAGAAACAAAAGAAGTTGTTTTTGGCTTTTCATGATCGGGCTTGTGGAGGGAATTTCTCTTCTCCTGCCACTACCCATAAGACCCTTTGTGTAGGGTACTATTTTCCTACATTGTTTAGAGATTCATCAAAATGGGTAGGTTGAAGCATGTCGAATTTTGTTGGGAGACCTAAGTTGGCTGCTTTACCACTTAAACCGGTAGTGATTGATGAGACTTTTCAACAGTGGGGTTTGGATTTCATTGGAACTCTTAACCCACACCTTCCATTCATCGGGCATAACCACGTGCTAACTGCTACATATTACTTCACAAAGTAGGTAGATGCTATTCTGTAAAAAGCACTACTTCGGCGTGGTGTGTAATTTCATCAAGGATAACATCTTGATAAGGTTTGGGGTACCAAACAAAATTGTGACTGATAATTCTTCATATGTTTCTTCTTCGACATGATGGATTTCTGGTATGGTTATGAAATTTCGTTTGCTCATTCTTTAGACTATTACCCGCATGGGAATGGACAAGAAAAATCAACGAGTAAGAAGTTGGTAACCATAGTTCGGAATATTTTCAATGACGCTCAAAGGAATAAGCACAAGAAACTCTATGATGCTCTCCCGGTAGATATAATTACACCCAAAAGAGTAATTAGGATGTCTCCATTCTAGATGGAGTATGGTGTTAAAGCTCAACCGCCAAGAATAAGTGGAATTTCTAGCTTTACACTTAATGAAGGCTATTGAAGATACAAGTTTCACCATTTCTTTGGATAAGAGGATCATGTATCTCTAGAAGCTGGATGAAGATAGGATGCAAGTTTTTGATAGGACCTCATCTCATCAACTGAAGGTGAAAGTGTTTTTGATAAGAAAGACAAGCCCGAGATATTTTCAAGTGGGAGATATTGTTATATTGTGAGATAAAAGATATGAACCTCAAGGAAGCCATGGTAATTTTGATCCTCTTTGGCTTGTTCCTTTCAAAATCAGACACTTTGCTAGAGAAAATTATTTCTTCATGGATATTTGAAGTTGTTCAAGTCCTAGGTGATTAGGCGGTCTTACGTATATAATGTGTGTGGTGTTTTGTTTTTTTTTGTCTTTCCTTTTTTCGTTTGTTTCCCTTAGTGTGTTTGGTATTTTGTATTGGTTTTACCTTTGAATCTATTTGCACAATTGATAAGGCACTGGTCCGCTTTCCCGAGTTTTCTACAATTCTTGATCTTGCCTCATTCCTCTCTGTCCCACCAAGTCCTCCCTAGAAAGAGCTAGTTATTGTCACCCTCAAAATCCCCCTCATTTTCAAGTCAAGTTTCAAAAAATTTGAGTTGGTGCCTTTGAGAGATGTTTGAGCAGATTGAGAAGTCTAGAGAGATAGAAAAATTCATGCTTTGAAGAAGTTGGTGCTCATTTGCAATCTCACCCTGTTAATTTAAAATCTTGCAGTCTGCATGGTTTGATAAAATTTTTGTCTTCCCATCTAGATGCTTGAAAATTGTTTCCTCCATTCGAATGAAATTGTCAAATCCTTTTTCTATGGTCGTGGATCGCATCGAGCCTGGTATTGTTTATAGTCCTTCTTTCCATGAGGAGAAATTTTTTTTCGGGCGTGAAGGGTGGAGTTTTTTCCCCTCCTCTATTTTTTTCTCTACAGTCGTGAATGACGGGCGTATCTTCCCTATCAATTTATTTTCCAATGTTCATGGATATGTGGACATCTCTAATTGGATGCGGGAAGGCAGATCATCGGGTTAATTTTGGAATTTTTATTTTGTATGAAGAAAGTCGGTGTTCAATTGAGGCCCACGTCGGATAAGTATAGAAATACCGTAGAAGGTGCCACATGTCTCTTCGGTGAAATTTTGGTATGGTGCACAAAAATGGAGACCCCAAATGAGCGCCAACCCTCCAAAAGGTCGAGTTTGAAAAGACAAATGCAGCCGATGAATCAACTAAGTATAAGAGGGTCATGAGAACCCTCCACGTGCCTCATCGGTGTAACTTTAGAAGTGAGACCCAAGGGACGAGACTCCAAATGAGTGCCAGTCCTCCACATGGTCAGAGCCTCAAAAAGTTAAATCGGCTGTTGAAAATTCTAAGGCTAGCGGACGATGCCACGTGTCTCATCGGCGGACCTTCAAGGGTCAAAGCCAAAGGTGGTTCCCTAAACATGCACCAGACCTCCACATGCCTCATCGGTGTAACTTCAAAGGTGTAACCGAAGAGAGACCTTAAACTAGCGCTAGCCCTCCACGTGTCTAGGGTCCAACAAAAGTAAAATGGGTAGTAGGCCCAAATTGACTAAGTATGAAAGAATAATTGGAATTCTCCATGTGTCTCAATGGCGCACCTTCAAGGGTCAAAGCCAAAGGTGAAACCCCAAATGAGCACCAACTTTCCACGTGTCCCAGGTCTGAAAAGAAGACAGAGTTGGCCGTTGAAAATTTCAAGCATCGGTAGGAGCCCCGACATGTCTCTTCCACATAACTTCAACAAAAGAATCAAGAGCTGGTCCCCAAGTGTACGTGGGCATGCCACGTGGTCAGAGTCAAAGAAGGGGTGGAGTCGTCCATTGAATCGGCTAAGTATATAAGATTTTTGGAAGCCTCCATGTGTCATCTCGACGCAACTTCAAAGGAAAAATCTAGAGGTAGGTCCCAAATGTGCGCTAAGCCTCCACGTGTCTAGGGTCAGACATATGGCCCCACCAAACAAAAGGGACTTAGTCAAGACACAAAAATACAGAACAGGCCCGCAAAGAGACACATGGCCATGTTGCAAGTCAAAAATAGGAAGCTGGGCTATCGGATCACTTTGGGAATTTTGGTTTTGTTTCCATAAGGAAAAAGTCAAATGTTGATCATGTGTCGAAAGTCAAAGCGGGAAGGAGGGTCGGCAAAGAACTTTGAGATTTTGACCCTTGTTTCCATAAAACACGTAAAGTGATAAAGTGACCGCGGCCTGCTCACGCCAAGGATAAAGTCAAATGTTGATCTTGTGTAAAAAATTCAAAGCCAGAAAGCGGGTCGGTAGAGAACTTTGATAGTTTTAGCCTTGTTTCCATAATAGGTGTAAAGTGATAAAGTGAACCGTGACTCCGTTACCACTCAAGTAAATCCATTTGTCGACCTATATCAAATGTGATGTTGCCGACTTGCGGGGCTATAGGGAATCTTTACACTTTTGCATCATTTTCTCTAAAGGTGCAATTTCAAACTCGGGCCTCTGCGGATCCATTTTTGTGAAAATTGCATTTTCACCATTTTTTATGGATTCGATTCAAATATTCAAATAAGCATAAATTTCACTCCAGTGCTTGAAAGTCAAAAAATTTTGTACCGTTTGAAATATCTCGACATCATCTATGCCATGGAAGCATAAAATATTATTTTCAGCAAGCTTTGATGGGTGAAAATCAGGAAAAATTATTTGAAGACATTAATATGGGATCTGATTGCTTCAACTACCCAGATCTACTCTTATGTTCCATCCTTCCCTCTCCAACACACCAATCAAACATGGAGAACCGACTAGATACCTTCATTTGGGTGAAAATATAGAAAACTTCTTTTAATCCATTAATACATGATCTGACTGCTTCAACTAGATCAAATTTGATCCGATCTTCCATCCTAAATTCTTTATCATGCCAAAGACATGCAGAACCAGATTTGACAAATTGTAGGTGGATTTGTAGGGGCATTGATGGTTGGTGGTTGAGCTTCCAAATCATATTTTCTTCCTTCTCTTCTTCTCCTCTTTTCGCTTCATCTATAAATGTAAGAGCTTGGCTCATTGTAAATGTTGGACTCTGATACTTTGAAGTGTAAATAGAATCGAAAGTAATCAATACAAAATAATTTCCCCTTTCTCTCTATCTTCATCTATTGTCTCTTCTTACTTGCTTGAAATCTATGGATCATTTATCTTCTGTAATAAGAAACTTTGTGTTCTTATTGATATGATTTCTAGAACTTTGTGTCTATGGAATGATATCTTATGTTGTGAATGTGAATGATTCTATTTTGTATCACCTTTTCTTAGTACGTATAAAGTTATACTCTACTATCTATATTTCCTGAAAGTATTGTTATATTCTTCTCTTCCCTTTCTTCAGTTTCTTCCATTTGTTTGTATTAATAAGTTTTTTTGTAAAAAAAAATTCAAGATGTCAGAAGTCCAGCTTTAAGATGAAAGTTTTACATTTGTATATAAGCTTTAATACTTTCTTTCAATAAGGAAACCTCTCCCATAAAGAGAAGGGACTTGTTGTCCCCCTGATCGTGGTTTTGATCAAATACAATTTTAAAACCCAACATGGTCCAAATTTAAATTTAAGGATGATATACAAATATATGAGTATATTTAGAATGTAATTAGGAAATGAAAAAATCATTGATATGAGTGTTAGTTTATAATTTCTGTGACAAAGGTATCTACAAGAATATAAATAAGTGCATGTATAATATATTTTAAGATGATTAGAGAATTGAAATTTATAATGGTGATGCAATTGCATTACATTGGATTAAGAATTACATTATTTCTTATGTATTGTCTACAAGGAACATGCAAAGTTCACAATGCTCTAAATAAGATAAAATTCTATTTAATTAGCATTGTTTATACAATAAAGCCTTGATACTAGTAGATTAAAGTATCCATTAAACTAGTAAATATAAAATTTAAAACAGAGCATGAAATATATTTATATGTTGTTTTACATCTTTTTAACATACATATATAACAATGATTGAGTGTAGAAAGGGTTGTTAGTTGTTATTTTATAAATCCACCGATAACATATATAAAAGAGCGATGAATTTTCGATAAAATGTGTTAATAATACCTTTTACGAAGATATTATTGAAAAGTAAATAAATCTACTAAATTATATTAATTAACAACTACTAAATATTTATGAAAGGTTTTAAAATATCCACAATTACATTAATAATTCTATCAAAAATATAGTAATAGTATTTATTAATTTATCACAAACAGATAAGTCTTAGAACTATTAAATAAGGACTTACTCTCAAGTATATTATAATTTTTTCAATGGCTACTAATATTTATAAAACAACTTCCTCATCAAATGCAATTAAATATTTAACGAAAAAAATAGGAGGTTATTTGTGCCAATTCCTATGTTATTGGAATAAGCCACGTGGGATATAAGCCGCGTGGGATATAAGAAATGCTAATGTTGACTAGGGACTTTAACAACTTGCATGTTGAGAAATATATGGGATATTCAACACCATGCATTGGTGGAATCCATAGTTCACAGATCAAACTAAATTAAATCTTATCCGCCCATTATAACTCAATCGAAAGGTGTGTAATTTTAGATCCTTAAACCATTAACAGATTTCCTACTGCACCGTGTTAAAATCACAAAATATTATCAAAACATATGCAGTTTTTATTTTTTGATAGTAGCTTTCACTATACTCGGCACTGCGGTTTGTTTGCTTTCATCGCTGAAGGCTAGATCATCGATTGTGGGACTGAAAAATGCAATCTATGGCACAATGTTATTAGATTAGGCAAGGGAAACACAATTTAATGTCAATTAACTGATGTTAATGGCGATGGAGAATATTTTTACGCAGGTTATGGATGCCCCACCCAACTCACCGAGCTGGTCAGACTCTTGCGCATTCAGGACCATTCGTCGTTTATACTATGCATGAAAAACATTATGCAATGTTTGAAGGAATTGTGTAAATTGTATTATCACATGCAAGGCCATCAGATATATGAATAATTACATCTAGTTCCATTTCTATTTCTGTTCTCTATTCTTTATTTATCTATTAGCATCATTCGGCTTTAGTATTAGTCCAATCAGAGCATCTTTTTAATTATTCATGCTTTTATTGAAGGTTTCTAATTGATTTTTTTATACAATCAAAACCGTAAAATTATTTTGGAAAATAAGTTTCACAAATTTATATTATTCTTTCACTCCTCTTTCATAAAAAGTATATAGAAATCCAGTGTGCAAGATGATACACAGTGTTTATCAAATAATATACTAAAATATATTTTGTTTTCTTTTAGAAGAAAATTAAATAAATTGAAGATTGAATGATGTAAACAACTTTAAAAAGAATGAAGACTTGGTGAATTATAAAAATTAAGCAACCAAATATTAACAAATGGAATAAAAATCTTACCAGACCACGATTCAGCAACATGGAGAAAGTTCTCCCGCAAACCACAATTTACTTTGGAAATTAGTATTTACAAATTAAGTTAAATGAATTTCATATAAATTGATGAATTTAAAGGTGGTTTTAATATGTGCATGCAAGCTTTTAAATATAAATAAAAATATTTTATATTTGTATGAAATTTATTTCCGTAAAACTATTTTGTATTTGTAATAATTTTTTCATGTAAACTATAAGTTAAGAGATTTATTAATTTAAATATATATATTAATATAATTATATATATTTTAATAAAAAAATATAATAATATTTTTCATCTTTGCTTAAGAATTTTTATAATGATATTTTAAAATTTTCTTTTTAAAGTAACAAATAGTTTAATTTGAAATGTTAACAATATTTTTCAAAATAAAGTGTATTTTTTTATAATAATATTTAAGTGTTACTTAGATTTTATTATTTGAATATTTTTAAATCGGATTGAAATATTATCATACAATGTAAATAAATATAAATATGGTACTAGCAATCACATGTGTACAATGCAATGTGAACGCCGAACGGTATAAGTTATTTGATTTAGAGGGGTAGTTATTATTTTTGTAATTGAAGTTGATTAGGGGTGTGATTGATTTTGGTTGTGTAGAAATATAGATGAACCACTTCATTTAAAAAGTGCAAACATGAGGTCTAACCCTTAAAACAATTCAATATGCAAAAAAGTGATAAAATGTATAAAGCTTTGGATGGAAACAACTATAAATTGCATGGTTCTTTCTCAGAATTTTAAAACTATAGGTGTTTGTGTGCATATATAATGAAGAAGAGATTAAAAATGCATTATTGGTGGTTTACATAAAGAAGTGAGAAATAGTAAAAAGGAAAATGGACATGTGTGTTGAAAAGTGTTATTTTGTAAGTGTATTAATATAGATGAATGACTTCATTAAAGGTATTTGTTAGTCCAAAATCACAGACACCCCGAATGGCCTCATATTTGAGTGGGGCATTCGGTGTGATTGCACAACATTGGAACATCTCTCAAGTTGTGGGACTTACGGACTTGAGATGGCCCACCAAAGAAGGTTGGTTCCTACTTCCTAAACTACCTGCCACAAGCTACTCCAGTGCAAGAAAAACCTATCTAATCCTAATCTAACCTTTCTAAGGAGACAGGGAGAGAGAGAGAGAGAGAGAGAGAGAGAGAGAGAGACAGAGATGAGAGAGAGAGAGATTCTACACTAAGAGGTGATACACCAGAAAAGGAAGTGACGAGATACTCTTCTAAGGGAAGATAAAACAGGGGAAAGGAGATAAGGGAGGTCGGATAGAAGTGACACTGGACCCAAATCCAAATCTGCCATCGAAACTCCATAATACACAATGTCCTACACCTGAAAATGTGAAATACATGCACAAAAAATAGATATGAAAGGGAGGGGCATGAAGAAATAATAAAACACAAGAGAGGTTGAAGAACACCACAATACATGATTTTATTTCTCTAGAAGGTGCACAGACCATTACATTGATGCTCATACACATAAAATCTTCTTGACAGGCATAGGAGAAGGTTTACAACTCAAGATGGAGTCAAGAAACAAATTTTAGAGAGTTTCCCCACACCGAGAATGTCTCTCTCTCTCTCAAATGAGAAGTGTTAAGTATAAAGAACATCAAGGTGAGAGAGAAGGAAGAAAAACTCGGAACACATTGCTCTAAAAGCTCAACAACAAACAATTAATGCCATGCAAATCCACCTAAAATTTTTCAATTCTAATTCCCCATGTCTTTTTACGTGTTGAAGAAGGAAGAATGGTTGATCAAATCAAATCTGATCTAGTTGTTGAAATAATTGGATCATTCATTAATGATATGAAATATGTTTTCCAAATTTTCACCCATCAAAGCCTACGAAAATAGTATTTTATGCCTCCATGGAATAGCGGTTGTTGAGACCTTTCCAAAAAGTCCTCTCTTGCTCAAATCCGAGCTTCGGTCAAAATATATGGCCATAAGAAGATTTTGCATCGAGATCTG
The DNA here is from genome assembly GCA_018340775.1 of Taxus wallichiana var. yunnanensis. Taxonomy (NCBI): domain Eukaryota; kingdom Viridiplantae; phylum Streptophyta; class Pinopsida; order Cupressales; family Taxaceae; genus Taxus; species Taxus wallichiana. The sequence continues at coordinate 82,815,213 of CM031237.1, read as the reverse complement.
CGCAAAATGGCGAAAATATAATCTTCGCAGCGGATCCGCTGGCCCGAAAATACAAACTGTTCCTTTGTGCAAAAAGATGCAAAAATTATAAAACCTCCCGTAGGCTTGAAATTCACACTGAGTCAAAATTTCCTCTGCGGCCCCGCATATTCACATTTTCCCAAAAGTCATATTTGGGCTAGCCTTGCCCACATTTTCCACTTGGCGATAAGTTTTCCCTAGGCCCGCCAAACCACATTTGGCAAAAACTCCTTCCAAGGCCCACCTTCTTGCATGTAATTTAGGATTGACACGTGGCTTCTCTAAGCGTCGGTGGAGGTATGAATTATTGTTATACATTACACCTTTTCGAAACAAAATCCAAAAATTCAAACTACCTCTGGCGACCCACCTTCCCGCTTTGACTTGAAACATGGCCATGTGTAGAGCTGGCACGCGTTTGGGGACCACTTTTGGATTTTTCTTTTGAAGTTGTGCCGAAGAGACATGTGGCTCCTTCGCAGATTTTCTTTGTTTCTTTATATTTTGGATAAGTCCCTTTTTTTTTGGCAAGGCCATATGTCTGATCCGAAACACGTGGAGGCTCAGCACATATTTAGGACCTGCCCTAGATTTTACCTTTGAAGTTGCATGGAGGCCTCGGTGATCCTTCTATACTTAACCAATTCGAACCCTGCTCTACCCCATTCTTTGACTCTGACCACGTGGCAAACCCGCACTCATTTGGGAACCCAATCTTGATTCTTCCTTTGAAGTTGTGTCGAGATGACATGTGGAGGCTTCTATCGGCTCTTCTATACTTAACTGATTTGGGTTGGTTAAAATTTTAGGCTCTAACCACGTGGCGAGCTGACACTTGTTTGAGTCCGGCCTTTGGGCCGCGCCTTTTGAATTTGCATCATTGAGGCACATGGCACCTTCTTCCAGACTTTGCTCTGTTTAGAATTTTCAATGGGTGGTTCTACCCCTTGACTTCTTCCTTTTTGGGACTAGGACACGTGGATGCTCAATGATCATTTGGGGAACCATCTTTGGCTTTGACCCTTGAAAGTGCGCCGCTGAGACATGTGGAGGATTTTGCCGGTCCTTCCATACTTAGTTGATTTAAATAGTTTGCTCTATCCCCTTTTTTACTTTTGGACACGTGGAGGGATAGTAAAAATTTGGAGCCTCCACTCTTGATCCTTCCTTGAAGTTGCACCATTGAGACACGTGGCGGCTTTTGTGTCCTTGCTCTACACTTAGCCGATTAAGGCCCGCTTCTCTTTCTCCACTTTTTGGTTGGGTCCCTTATTCTTATTTAGCAGTGACTATGTTGGGTTCAAGACACATGCAAGATGCATGCTTGTTTGGAGACATTGTTTCTCTTGCACCTTTTGAAATTACAACGAGTTGATGCATGATAGCTTCCATGAGTTTGTTTAGACTTGGGTGTTTTGGGCCTCGAGTTGAATTGTATTAAGCTAAGTCTGAAAACTTTGAGCCTTTCCCGATTCTCCCCTTTCGGGATTTGTTTTCTTTGATGTCATTGGCCCCTTCTTTGACCCTACTCTTCCCTTGTTCGATCCCATCGACCCTTGATGGTTGTATTTAAATGTGAGCTCGCAGGATAGAGCCAACCCTTAGGTTTTCTTCAAGTGTGGGGTCATGTTTGATAAATTTTTACGGGGGTAACATTGGGATAATAGTATCATCTCTTTAATTCAAATTTGTTACAAATTAAATACGTATACAATTTCAAATCTTATATCATGAGTGGTAGCGTTTTGTGGACTATTTTATTTGAACTTAACATGAATACATGAAGGCTTTCGTGCATGTGCAGATTTTATATCATGAGTGGTAGTCATTTGTGGCCAATTTTTTTCACTCTAAACGTGAATACATTTGATACCATTTGGATAGTTAATTACTTTTGTAGTTGACATGGTTTGTATTTATTTCAAGGTAATTGTGTTAGTGTTGCATCAGTTGTTTGGTTGGTCTTTTGCTGAAAAAATCTTTTTTGTACACTCGATAAAGCATGTGATTGATAGTGGTAGTGTAGGAATATAGATGAAACATTACATTGAAAGGTTGTATGTGTACATTTAAATTTGTTACAAATTCGTACATATAAAGTTACAAATCTTATATCACGACATGTGAACTAAACATGTACATTTGTAGAATTTATATCATGAATGGTAACCTTTTGTGGGAAATTTTATTTTCAGTAAACATGAATACATTTGATACCCCTTGAACGCCAATGTCACTTTGGAGACAAGAAGTGTTGAGTAAATTAGTAGTGGAGGTGTTATTAAAGTAGAGGTTATTATTTATGAAGGATTGAGGGATAATAGCCTTGACTCCTCCTTTCTTCTTGCTCCAAGTGTTGGTACGTGCACCATTTTTTAGTACCTTTCAAATGAAAAATAAGGTGAAATGCGCAGATTTGCAAGCGAGGGAACTCTGGAGAAAGTTGTGAATGTAAAGACATGCCTTTCAATGGTTCTAATGTCAATAATTTCTCTCTGCAAAGTAATTCCCAAGGACTTGTGGATAGCTAATCCCAAAGACATTTAAATAAGAATGTTCTTCGATTCCCTCTCAAAATAGGGGGTATCGGAATATGTAATGGATTGGAGGGATCCCGAAATGGTTCATTGTATCTATAAAATTTGACAACAACAAATAAAGGTAATGATGGTGGTGGCATTGATGCATCGTAGACAATGTCGGTGATTTTTTCTATAGCACCATTTACGAGGCTTGTGTCAACCCACGAATCCAACATGAACCACTAAGATGAAGCTGATGGTCGCTTCGTGACAGAAACAAACTCCATACGGTCGATAGCCCAAGTCAAAGCAATGAAGCCCCTATCGACATAAATATGTTAAAATTTATATATTACCACAAAACTGAACCAACTAATATTTTATTAATTTTTTTGGTTAAACATTAATTAGTTTGCTTTTACTTGCACAAAAGAAAGAAAACTATGATAAAGAGATGATGTAGGGAAGTTGTGCTCCGAGTCACTACAGCCATATCGCATTGCAAATTTATTCATTCCATAGGAGACAGGTGTCTCCTTATTAGATTTAAATAAAAAGGATAACCCTCATCCGAATGGAGTGAGAGAAAATATCTAATCATAAAATATCAAAGGAAAACCCGGACGCTAGATATTTTCCGAATCGCTCGCCACTTTTCTGACTCGTCATCACCCTTTTCCTTGTCCATTTACGCGCTCTCCATTTTCATATAAGTAACACAGCTCGGATACCGACTTTCAGTTAATTCCATTCCTTTGCTTTCCTTTCTGATAATATTCAACCATACGTCCTGAGTTCGAATCCTCAAGCCTTTATTTCTTCAACCATACATCCTGAGTCATGTGTCATTGTACTCGCACCTTCAAATTGCTTCCTCCTCCTTTGATGCTTGTTCCTTTGCTTTGTTCCCTTCATTTCATGGTCACTACCCCACCCTAAGTAGAGACTTCCACCAGCAATTGAAACCAACATAATTACTGCAATTGCAACAAATTTACAAAGAATCCACGAGGATTTATGCTCCAGACCTAACATGGTAGTAGGGGCATTGAAGGAGTCTTGTTTAACTGGTATTACCATTGTCTCTGCATTCAAATGGACTTGTTGGGCTTCCATCATTTCTCGAGAGGAGGAATGTGAGCCCTCTGATACATTCTCTTCAGAAAATGTTGAATCCTCCTTATTTTCTGCTACCATTTGATCATGCACTTCTTGATAACCACGATTTTCTGCATCAATGGTAGAATGGTCAGTTTCGAGAATGAAATCAGTTTGTCTAGTGGATGAATTCCCCTGAGTTCCCTGTTTGGTTTCCTGTTCGCTGACCTGGTTATCCACCACAGGGGCAGAATTATTAATACTAGATTCCATTGGGTAGCTAGTATTCATAGGGTCTGCAATTTTGTTGGAATTATAAGATTTGCACAATCCCTGAATCGCATGTGTTGTAGACCTCACACTGTCCAGCAGATCTTGGTATAGGAAATCCAATAAATTACCAGAAACCTTCTACAAACATTGATGAAATTACCACAAACTTCCTCTGTCATGTATCCTGTGCAAGACCTGACATAGGAGAAATAAGAACTAGAGCAAAGATAGAACGAGTCTAAAAATTTACCCGCATCTTGATGAATTTTTGAGTCGACCCATGTATTCAGAATGTAATACAGGCTCCAATAACCAGGAGGAGAACTCTTCGATTTTTTGTGATGGACTCAATATTTCCCCAACTGGCAGAGAATACATGTGGGGCTTGTGATCCTGTACATTTTTAACACCGCCATAGCTAGTATTCAAAAACCCAAATCTACGCTAGCGTGGCTAATGCAAGAAATAGAAAAAGAGGTAACATAATCATGCAAAGTGCTAGCCTGGCTATTTTGTAGTGTTTTTGTTAATCTTGTAATCAATCAGTGAATTGGATTTGTTCTCCATTGGATCATTAGATCCTGCACACTCTTGAGGTTGCTCTATATCTTCAAAGGTAAATAGAAGTACAAACCCTAGCCTTCCCAGACGACTGTGGTGCATTGGAATTGAATTTCATCAGCCTCTCTATTGAACAAGACACTTTTCGAGGTGATTCTCCAAGATCTTCCGTGTGTTATTGTTTGATTCATTTATTTCTGTATGCACATCAAACCATTCCTCTGTAGCATATATTTTACATTGATTTTGCAACGGGATTGACAAAAACACTAATCTTTATCCGTCTAAAGCAAGAAGGTAGGGCAAAAAAACTGTTAAAAACATGAAAATGTCCATATGACCATCAAAACGTCAAATTTAACACAGTCACAGAAACATCGCAAGGGCCTTTCCTTAGGGGGATGCCTTCGGCATAAAAATTTGATTATAATATTTTAATTTTTGTATATAATATTAAACAATATTCATATAAAATTAGGTACATGGATGTGGAATAGGAAAAAATTAAATGTAATATTTCTACATTTTCTATATAGATATTTCACAAAATTATTATTGTGGAAATCAAATTGTAGCTTCCACCTACAATTTTTATGTGGTAACATGAATTGTAGAAAATATTGTTGAAATTTCCACAACTAATGTATAGATTTGTAAAATATGCAATATCTACAATGTGGACACATATAAACAAGCCACATTTGTAAATAAATTGTAGAAAATTATCAAAAATAAAAAAATTGTGGAAATATTACAAATTTGAAAAATTGTTGACAATATACAATAATAAAAATTGTAGGTGATTTACAAATTTCTTAAATTGTAGACAAACAACAATCTAATAAATTGTTGATGAACTACAAAAACATGTCAAAATGTGGGTGAGACACAATTTCAATTCCACAATTTAAAAATTTGAAATAAGTTGTAACCACAAAAATATTGTAGAAAAATTGTGGTAAAAGGATTGTCATTGGTTTTTGTCAGATGTAATTATGGCCCATTGTGATCACTTGTGTGGAAGAGTTTTTTAACTTGAAAAAAATTATTCAAATTTTTCCATGTCATTGGTTGTGTTTTAACGGGCGTAATGATGGTATCGAGTGGAGAATCATGCTCTCAAACCTCTCGGGACATATTTGAGGATAATAGATTTGTCTTAGGTGTCTATCTTATCACTTTATCTCTTCTTCTGTTATTCCATCATTCTCTGCTTCTGTTGTGGATCTTCTCCATTCATTTAGGGAGTCCAGTACAAATTTCTATCCTATAAATACTGTACGTGAGCTTTGTGTTAAATAGAATAATACGAGATAAACAATCTCTCTTATTTCTCCTTCATTCGTTGTCTCTTAGTTTGGTATCAGAGCAAACTAGATCTCTACTGTGCGTTGGAAAGGAGAGACTGTTTCTCTTTCTGCCTAAGCGTGGAAAAGTGTGGTCAGGGTCGTTTGTCTTCTATTGTCTTGCGTGGAGATTAGAGGAGTCTGTTGCTGTTTTATGTGGAGATTAGGGAGTCTCACTGCTGTCTTCGTGTGGAGTCTCTTTTTAGCCTGCGTGAGGAAGAGGATCCGCTGCTGCGTGGAGTCTCTTTATTAGCTGCGAGGTGAGCGAAGAATCAAAGAAGTGATCTTGGATCTCTTTCTGCGTTGAGGAAGAAAACTGATGCTATCTACGGATTATCTGCTCTGAAATTGAGCCATGCTGCATACGGAGTCTGCAGGATAATAACGTCTCACCGTAAAGTGTGATTGAAATATGGAGGTCCCAAACATGGTTCGAAGACGTGGATCTTAATGAGATCTTTTTGTTGTCATAGCTTTAGTTTTACCATGAAAACTTCTGTTTGGATGGACTTTGACATAGTCTTCGGCAAAGAGATCTTCTAGAGAAAAAGAAGTCACAACCAAAACGTGACCCTTCATACCTGCGTGGAGACTGCCTGAGCGTGTTAATGACAGCTGTTGCTGCGTGGAAAGGAAATAATCTCAGGATCAAACACAAGCTGGACGTGGAGACTTACTCAGCCACCTGCTGAAGGAAGGCAGCACGTGGGTGGAGAAAAGACTGTCTGCGTGGAAAGCAAAACATGGAGATCTCACGGGAGAGAGAACTTATTTCTGTGTGCGGAGACCTTCGACCTATGTATCGCTATTTGTCGAGGTAGTTTTGAGTCTACAACAGTTTCTTCAACACTACGTCGAATGTCGAGTGTAGACAACTCGATTGAAAGCGTCAATAACACGGTCGCCACAGCTGAAAGCCATAATATCAACTCACCAGCCAGAGAACACCGTGGAGAAGCTCCTGAGAGCTCGGGTTCTACTTTGCTTTGCTGAACGAGCTTTGAAATTGCGGCAATCTTGCATTCGACAAACTAGTTCGAGAAGGACTCCTTGAATACTTTCTTTTCGACGTCAGCTACCAAGCAAAGCGAGTACGGGAAGAATTAGAAGCCGGATACGACGTCGATTGTGACGACGAAGAAAAACGCCCTACAAAGCGTCGCCGTCTCACAGCACGTGAATATCGCGAGCATCTACGAGCCAGTAATTCTCGACAGTGAGTCCAAATTGTAATAACTTTTCAAATAAATAAATATTTTTTTATTACTGATATCGCTCGAAGTTACTTACATCGACGCTCGGTTGCTCAAAGGGCCTAATTTTGCGGCTGGAAGACAAAAATGAAGACAATCCTTGATTTGAAGGATTATGGGGAGTATCACGGGAGTGCGTGCCTGCTCCCACTGACCCCAGATGAACTAATAAAATATGACATGGCTTGTCTTTAAAGCCTTGATCTTTGATAATGCTCGAGTATCGGTGATGATGTGTGCAACCGCATGTTCGGAATGCGGAGAAACCCAAGGAGGCACAGGACAAGTTGGTGACCATTTATGAAGCCAAAAAATAGACAAAGATTCTTCATCTTGATCGAAAGCTGCACACCCTCTCTATGGGGTCAGCGAGAAAGTGGAGGAATTCTGCGTCGCGTGGCTGAGTTGAGATCGGAGTTATTAGCGCTCGGTGAAGCGGTAGACGATAAACTTCTCGTCCCAATCACCTTGAGAGCACTCCTTCTCAATTTCGAGTGTTTGTTACAACACTTAAATGTGTCTAAACAAAGCAGTGACATTGAAAAGAGCTTGTGAAATTTGCTGCGGCGAGGAAGAGGCTATCACTTCATCGCATGGGGAGTCTCAGGACAAAGCCTTGTTCTCAAAGCCTAATCATGGCCAGAAGAATCGGAAAGGTCCCCCAGAGAAGCCAAATCAGTGACCCAAAGCAGAAAGATCAAAAGTCAAAGAGATGGTGTCACATTTGCGGAACCAATACTCACGACAGCGATCACGCTGGCAGCTGCACAACAATGACTTGAAACAAGGGCCTTCAAGCCATACAAGCACATCCGGGCACGAAGATTTTCAAAAGTCCAAATGACGTCCCCAGCTGGAGAAAGCAAAAAGGACATCTTGCAGCCCAACAAGAAGATGATGACTCTGATGAGGAGACATCAGAAGGAGCCCATTGTAGTAAGAATCTTGTACTCGTCTCTCAAACTTCTCAGCCCACGAAGAAAGTCTGGTTGATAGACTCTAGTGCAAGCAAGCATATGTCAGGTGATAAGAAGCTGTTTGATTCACTACACGAAGAGCCAACCGGAGATCGAGTTCGGATAGCGGATGACAAAGAGTACATTGCAGAAGGAATAGGGAATGTGACCATTCCTCTGGGGCCACGAAAATGTACACTTACAAAGGTACTATATGTTCCTGGCTTGACTAGCAACCTTTTGTCAGTTACTCAGCTCTTGAATCATCACCTTAAGGTTGAATTTCTTGTTCAAAATGGCATTAAATCATGCTTAATCTCCCGACAAGGTACGGTTCTTGCTAAAGCTTTTGTAAAAGATAAGTTATTTGCTTTAGATATTGTTTCATCTTCTGCAGTAGCTTTATCTGCTTCAACAATAGAATCAACTGCCTTATGGCATTTTAGATATGGACACTTGTCGGTCGGTTCATTGCACCAGATGAGTTCAAAAGCAATGGTCCGTGGACTACCCAAATTGTCCAGTTCCTTGCCTATTTGCCCTGGTTGTCTTGCAGGAAAACAACATAGAGATCCGTTTCAAGCGAGCACCTTCCATGCCAAGAAGTGTCTGGAGGTAGTTCATACCGATCTGAACGGCCCATTGCCTGCTTCATTTTCAGGATACAAATACTTCCAGTTGTTCGTGGATGACCACTCTCGCAAGATGTGGGTATATTTCCTAAAGCAGAAAAGTGAGGCTCTTCAACACTTTCAGAACTTCTATCATCGTGTTGTCAAAGAGTCTGGACAACCACTTCTTCTACTCCACTTAGATCGAGGGGGGAATTCACATCAAAGAAGTTCTTGGCCTTCCTAAACCATCACGGCATTAAGCAGCACCTGACTGCTCCCTACACACCCCAGAAAAATGGCATTGTTGAGCGTCGCAATCGCACAGTGATGGAGATGGCTCACTACATGCTATCAACTGCAAAGCTAGGAGATCGCTATTGGGCTGAAGTAGTACAAACGGCTGTATATCTTCTCAACAGGGCACCAACAAAGATTCTACTGAACAAGATGCCAGAAGAGGTATGGAGTGGTAAAAAACCATCAATTTCTCATTTGCGAGTATTTGGTTACACAACATACATGCATGTCCCAGCTCAGAAGAGAAAGAAGGTAGAGCCAAAAACACTCCCGTGTATCCTTCTTGGCTACAGTACTACCTCGAAGGCGTATCGTCTCATGGATCCTGAGACAAAGAAAATATACGAGAGTCGGGATGTGGTTTGTGATGAGTCATCCTTTGACTCAATAGTATCAACAGAAGATCCACTTCCAAACACATCTCACCGATTAGTCTCTGAATCAGATGATGAGCTGGAGGAGACTACTCAGAGAAAAGAAATGCTACCAGGAGAACTATTTGTTGACCTTGGAGAACTGCGAGAATGTGACTCCACATCAATCCTCACGGCAACGACACAGTTCTTCTCAAAAGCAGTCAAGTTCTCGTCGAAGTGGGTACAAAGAACTATCGAGGACTCAAATTTGCAACAACTCCCGAGATACATCATCAGAGTCAAAACAAGGAGTCAAACAAGAAATGAGGTAAACTTTGCACTCATGAGTTCAGCGATGAATAGCTCGAGAGCCGGATAATGTTCGTGAAGCACTCAGTCAAACTCGGTGGAAGGAAGCTATGGAAACGAGAATATGACTCGCTCATGAAAAATCAGACATGGGAACTTGTCGATGCCTACAAGGAAAGAAACCCATAGGCTGAAATGGGTCTTCAAGACAAAATATAAGCGAGATGGATCCATCGATAAACATAAAGCACGACTTGTAGCAAAAGGATATGCTCAGAAAGAAGGCATCGACTATGAAGAAACCTTTGCACCCATTGCGAAGATGAAGACCATCAGAGTAGTTTGCGCACTTGCAGCATAGAAAGGATGGAGACTTTAGCAGATGGACGTCAAGAGTGCTTTCCTAAATGGTGATCTAAAAGAAGAAGTATACATGACCCAACCTGAAGGATTTGTTGATGAAAATCAGCCTAAAAAGGTATGTCGTCTCATCAAATCTCTTTACGGACTGAAACAAGCTCCCAGGGCATGGTATATCAAGATCAACGATCACCTTTTGTAGCATGGGTTCACTCGTAGCCCCTCAGATTCAAATTTGTATATAAAGAAGGTAGGCAAAGAAATTGTCATTCTGGTTGTTTATGTAGATGATCTTGTGATCACTGGTAGTTCAGAAGATCAGGTTGATATTGTAAAGAATGATCTCAAAAGAACCTTTGACATGACAGATTTGGGGCTACTACATTACTGTCTTGGCTTGGAAATATGGCAAAAGGAGCATCACATCTTTGTCTCCCAGACAAAGTACGCCAAGACACTCCTGGAAAAGTATAGAATGTCATTTGTAAACCTATATCCACTCCCATGGAAAAAGGCTTGCAACTTTCAAGATTCAGGACTCACCTCAAGTAGATGCTACTCTCTACAGGCAATTTGTTGGAGGGCTCATCTATTTGACATACACCAGACCAGATCTCTGCTATGTTGTCAGCTATCTTTCTAGGTTCATGCAGGAGCCAAAGAAATGTCACTGGAATGCAGCAAAGCATGTTTTGAGATATGTCGAGGAACAACTAATTATGGTCTGGAATATAAAAAGAATGATCAATTCTTCCTACAGGGATATGTCGACTCGGACCACGTTGGATCTGTTGATGATAGGAAGTCAACTACAGGATACATATTTCATCTCGGATCTAGACCTATCTCGTGGATAAGCAAGAAGCAGAATGTTGTTTCTATCTCATCCACAGAGGTAGAATATCGCGCCACACGAGGAGCTGTGTGTGAAGTGATATGGATACGTCGCATTATGGATGACCTGGGAATTCCTGAAAAATAGTCACCTATTCTCTATTGTGACAATCAGAGTGTGTTGAAGCTCGTGCAGAATCCAGTCTTTCATGAACGAACAAAGCATATTGAAATTGACTACCATTTCATTCGAGAGCACGTCTTGAACCATCAAATTCAGCTCGATCTTGTCCCTCTTGAAGCACAAGTTGCTGACATTCTCACTAAATCCCTTGGAAAAGTGAAATTTGAATCTTTCAGAGGTCACATTTGCAAGAATAATGTAATAAGGGGGGGAATGTTAGCATACGTTGGATAATAGATTTGTCTTAGGTGTCTATCTTATCACTTTATCTCTTCTTCTGTTATTCCATCATTCTCTGCTTCTGTTGTGGATCTTCTCCATTCATTTAGGGAGTCCAGTACAAATTTCTGTCCTATAAATACTGTACGTGAGCTTTGTGTTAGATAGAATAATACGAGATAAACAATCTCTCTTATTTCTCCTCGATTTGTCTCTCATTAATCGTAGGTTGTTATTTTTCTCATCATAAGTATGATTCATGTAATATATAATGGTCATACGTGTTATGTCATGAACCTTACGCTAACCAACCCTAAGGGAAATCAGTAAAAGTGTATGTTTGGAGTGAGGGAATGTGTACCATGAGCTAGTAACTCGAGATGACCTTAGGCTCAGTAAATGATGACCGTGCTCCTCCTTTTCTCTCTCCTTGTGGTTGTTGTATGGATTCAACCTAAGTGAATCTATGACTATGTTTAGCCTTGTTGAAGTGGTGGTGGGATGATTCAGATAGAGATGATGACAATTGTATTATTGATATGTTATTTTATGAGCTGAGGCTTGATGTTCGAGTGTCAGCAACTCGTTGAGTACCCCCTTGGTGGCCATATAAGGTCACATATTCATTGGCATGTACTATTCCTATATGATTATTTTATTTGTAAATTGAACTTTTCTTTTATTTCTATAAGGACCGATAGTTTTCTTGATTGCTATGTTTTTATTTTGGGAATTTCCTTGGTTTGTGGTACTAACATGGAGATTTTTGCACTAACTATGGCTATTTGGCCATTTTTTTTCTTGGCTTTGGATTTTTTTTTTTTTAAATTAAAAAATTTAGATCCTAGCCCAAGGATTGTACGTTGTCACTTTGCATTTGAATCGGATTTCTACGTTGTTTCTATTATAGTAATGTCTTGAATAGAGTAATGGGATGCACCATGGAATGGTTGGACATATGGACCCATTTCTTTTATGAGGGTATGCCCCAAGGAGTTATAGATAACTAGTGGGTTGTCGAACCACAATTTTTATATCACTTGGGATAATGGTTTCTAGACTCTATATGCTTAGGTTTATAGAGAAAATGACATCTTTGGGGAGCAAAAGGAAAATTTACTTATTTATTACTACTTCAGGGAGGCATAAGAGATTTGAGGGAGGAATAAGATATTTGAGGGAGGCATAAGAGACTTAAGGGAGGCATAAGAGATTTATGTGTGTGTGATTGATGCTTCGGGAGATATGTTGAGTTGTTGTGATGCTTTGGGAGTGGTGCTATGATGTATGTGTTACTCATGTGAGTTGTCTATGTTTTTGATGTTGTGGATATGAACTTGTTTCCCTTTTTGACACTTTGTACTGTGGCTATTATACTAGGTTTTGTGAAACTATCATCTATGAAATTGTTGAAAATTTTTTTGTTGTTGTAGTACACTTTTGTTCGAGTATTATATGTTGGTCATAGATGTGTGACAAGTACTATGTTATGTGGACCATGCCTATTCTCTTCCATAATTTGGTTAAGCTCTTATGGTGTGGTACCATAATGAAAGTATGTAAAATTATGCTTGTGAATCATTAGTGTTGTGTATGACCCTGGTAGGGTGTTGTGATAGAATTTCATGTTGGGAACCCACAAGAATGAATAAACTAAAACTCTACAACAATGAAATTTTAAAGAAATTGAATTAGGAATAATGTAAACAAAAAGAGACTAATTAAATAATGAATAAGAGGAAACTTCCAATCTTCACATAATCTTTAAAGTTAAACATTCTGCCAAAAATTTCTAAGGCTACCCCATGGCCATGCTTTAATGACTGAAATTTTAACCATAGGGTGTACTTTCATCTTTATTTGTTTTTTTGTTGCTTATATTTTTGCTTATTCAATGTTATGTTGCATCGGGTATGATGCTTTATTAAGGGGAGGAGAATGTAATACCCCATTCAAAGTTGACTCCATTTCTAACTTTGTTGACCCTCTTTGCTAAATGTTGAACATTTGTGTGTGCTCTCATTGATCGTTAGTTGACTTCGAACTTGTTGCGAAGTTATTATAACATCTTTCTTTCTCTATGTCTTTCCTTCGTGTGTTGTCGTAGTTGTTAAGGGTCATATCGTATTTTACGAGCATTCATATTTGAAGGATAATTATATTTTTGTTTAAATGATTTTCTTAATGACGTTCTCATTTAAGATATATAAAGAAATATTTCTAATGTTTCCAAGATTGTTTAGACGTAAATTTATTAAAACAAAACATAATATTTCAAAGAATTTTATAAAATAAAATAAAAATATTGGCTAAATGTGGTGGCATGAAAGGAGAAGTTCATTAGATGTGAGTGTGACATTTGAATGGACTATAAAAATGATATTTTATTGAAAAATTTAATACTTACCTACTATTCCACCTTGGCCGCCTATTTTTCCACGGATGGCGTGGGAAGTGACTGATTTTACTTGGTAGATTTAATTATAGTTATTCATCCACTCTCCCTTCCCATTATTTTATTTGGTTTTTTAATAAAATTTCAAACATTGTTTACACGCCCACTTTACTTTTCTTCTATTTTATTAATTTTTTTGTTTTTTTGTTTTCTTTGGAACCATGTAATACGTGGGGTAAATTTAATCTGAGTGCTGCAAGTGGACACATGGTGGAGGAAATGATGGCCACCTACTATTTATTTATTGATGAAGACATGTTGGAATGTTGTTTGTTGCCTATACACCAAATGGGAAGTGGCCACCTTCATAAGATCCCTAGTTTTATTTGTTTGTTTCTATGAATTTGTTGTCATTTTGAAATGCCAAAATAATACCGGGTGCTTGAGGAATGAAGGAGGGAAGCATGCACTAGTAGAAGTATGCACATGGCATGTCATTATTTTCCAAAACACCTAAAAAAGCATGACCGCGCGAATTTGGATGAGGAAGAATAGTTTGGTGTTGCTTAAAAAGGCTTTGTCCCAAAACAAATGCATTCCCAAGAATCTAGAAACCTTAACTATTTGCATACCTCTTATCTCGTGACAAAAACGTAGCTATGAGATGATTTTGGACGCCCACCCGATAGGAGAGATCAATTTCAACCTATGGGTAGCTGTTGCGGTATGTGAGTTGTCCATGCGATTGGTAGAACCTAGAAACTAGATAAGACAAACCTAATCATTGCTACAATTGCTAAGATTTAATAATATTATTAAATAGGGCCTTATATTTCTGAAAATGGTATGTCTCGGTGTTTTTGTCCAGGTTTATACGCCTTTTGGGAAATCTCTTATTTTCCCTTGACATATTTTGATTACGAAATAATAGTTTCCAATGTTAAATTTGGACATCATAGATTTATCCCTATTACTCGGGTTGTTGTGTTTTCATACTTGAGTGCACGACCTTCTACCATTATTATCTACATTTATTTGATTGAGCAACAAGGTTATCAAGTTTTTATAGCTAGTAATTTATGGTGTGAAAGCCTACTGATTCTGTAACTATAAACCTCTTACTTTCATACGATCTTACTATAGTTAGATTTTTTTCTTCTTGGGTAATCGAGTTGATCTTATTTTTGTGACTTCTATATCTGGTTACTCAAGTAGTTAGCTTATCATAGAATGCCTCTTCTAGGATTGTGAGTTTTATTAGTCATCAAAGGTTTATAACCACCCCTACTTCTTTGTTATTTCTTAATAAATTAGTTTAGTTGGAATCAAGGCCGGTGTGATTTTTTTTTGGTTATGGGTATGTTGAGTATAATTCACTCGGGTTTATGAAAACCTTGCTTTGATGAAAAATCACTAGATTGAACTCAATCGAGTTAGGAGAGACTATAGTTTATTGGGAAATTAATCACCCTTTTGGGTTATGGAAACAAATCACATAGTGTCATTGTTTCCTTGGTGTCGCCCAACCTTGAGTGGTGAGTTTTTCGAGGTCTATTGGACCTCCATGTTCTCCTTTCTTGGAATAAGTAAGTGGTCCCTTCGATATTCAATCCATCCCACAGGTTACTAAACTATATGTGTGGTTGACTACAGTGGTTAGATTTAAGTATGAAGGGAGTATCGAGGCTATGGTACCCAATTATTTAGTTATTTTGCACCTTGGATATTACTATAGAATTGATTATGATACTAGACATATTTAAAATTTCCTGATGATCATCGGTATAGGCCCAAGACATTTAAGGTTTTCCTTAAGGGGCACTTTGACTATTCCTTATGAATCTTGAACTATAACTAAATTTTTATTCACCGAGATTTGATGTTACCATTGTGCATTTACGGATAGTACTCTTTTATTTTTAGAACTATCTTGGCTTAATTTGTATACGGGATGGCATTTGGTGGTATATACATACATACATACATATATATATATATATATATATATATATATATATATATATATATATATATATATATATATATATATATTACATATATACATACATACATACATATGTATGTACATATATACATACATACATACATATATATATATATATATATATATATATGTATGTATGTATGTATGTATATACATATATATATATATATATATACATATACATATGTGTGTGTGTGTGTGAGTGTGTAATTTCTAATAATTTTATTGACAATTGGATGACATATGTATATTGATATCTTGTTGACTTATGATAGAACTGTTAAGATTATTAGGGACATTTGGGGGTATTTATATATTTATATGCATTGTTGATTTATGATTTTAGTTGTTAAGATAATGGCATTTGGTGATACATGTAAATGCAATTTTTGTAAAGAGTGGTTTGAATATGGTAACGAGGGTTACTTTAAAAAGAACTTGTGATGGAAAGGGGTGATCCATTTTATTTAAACTGAAACTATAGACTTATTGAGGAGGTTTGTAAATCCATAGTGTTATAAAACTTGGATGGATGTTTAGAATGCTAACTTGTATAATAGAACTCTTTTTTACACTCACTTGTTGTTACTAGCATATAAGGGAAATGGCCTCTTCCTAAATGATTGTGGATCTTCTTGGAGTTAATGGCCGAAACTAGTATATATTTTCCTTCCCTTTGAAAATAATGTTGAGTGGTGGTCATGTATTAGATTTCAATCATATAATCTATATGATTACATGATTGAAATTTTAATACACTCAAATTTTTGTGTTTAACCTTTGAACCCCATGGTTCCTCCTGGATTGACTATTCAACTTTTTTCATTATAGAAATCTAGTATCATAGCTTGTGCTTTTGGTATCTTTTTGATAATTTTAAATTGTTGGTTCGAATAACATATTTCAATCTTATAACCTATATGATTATTCAATGGAACCCCTATTTCACTAGATTTTTTATTTCTAACTTATCAGGCCAATGGTCCCTTCTCGAATGATTGTTAAACTATTGTTGTTTTGAGGCAATGATCGTAACTGGTATATTTGACTTCTCTTGGAAATATTGATTGATGGGATGAGTATTAGATTTCAATCATGTAATCTATAGGATTACATAATTGAAGTCCCAATACACTCAACATTTTATTTCTAACTCTTTAGGTCTATGGTTTTACTTGTTTGGTGGTTAAAATTTTGTTGCTTTTGAGACAATGTTCATAACTGAAGTATAAGACTTTCTTCTTAGATTGGCATGGTGGAAATTTTATTATAACTTAAGGATTTGTTAGTGTTTAGAGCTTCGATCCATTTCTTGAAATAGAATGTTTCCTTTCATGATATTGTTAGATAATAGCTTATTGTTGCTATGTGTAGTCTTATCTTTCTCAGTTCTTAAAACTGAATTAGGTTAATAATTTGTGTAGATGGATTTTGCGAGTAGATGGGGAAATAATTGTAGAAAAATTCATCAGTCTATGTTATGAATTCCTTTTGTACAAATTCTTATTAGGTTGTAAAATTATCGAATGGGTTCCATTGAAATTTTAGAAGAGGGTCAATGCCTTAGTATTATGTTTTGTGGAGTAATGTTGTCATAACTACTGAAACCTTGACTTGTTTTTACTATCATGGAAAATATAAAATTGATCACCGTATTGTTTTTATGAGTGGTTTTAATGTATTATAGGAATTCTAAGAATAGTATAGTGTTGCTTGATCAATGTTGTTACCTTCTTGTTCCCTAGTCATAGTTCCATAGAATTTTTTTGTCTCTTTGGTTTATATGTCATGTCGAATAGAAATGATGTAACCATGTTTACTTTATTTGGTGCAATGGTAAGTTTTTTTCTTGAGTCATAATTGTTCCTGGTGAACCTTCTAGGTCATGGCATTAATACAATTCTAGGTATATTTAAAAGGGGTTAAAATTCCTTATAAAATTTAATATATATATATATATATATATATCTGTGTGTGTGTGTGTGTGTGTGTAGATGTGACCTACTTGATAACATTTGAGTCCTCAAGTGATCAAAAGAAAATATCTTTTGTAAATAATATATATATATATATATATATATATATATATATATATATATATATATATATATATATATATATATATATACTTTGCTCCCCAAGCTAAACTAATAAACCTTATCCTTATTGTGGTGAGTCCTTAAACGATCTTAAGGTGAAATCAATGATTATATTTTTAAGATAATAAGGTTATAATAAGTAGGAGGAAATTGATTAAGAAACCATTCAATATTTCTCACCCGTTTGAAACGTAATTTGTATACTTTTATAAAACTTGTCAAGTGAAGCTTGAGTTAAAATTTTAACCATTCTGGATAAACTCTTAAGCCCCAATAAAATGTTGGTTAATAACTAATGATATCTTAAAGATGAATTCAATTTGATCTTCTTCCTCTAACTTTTCCCAAGGTGCTTTGTAATCTTCTCTTTAGTGTGTTAAATGTGAATCCTTGTGCAAGAGGGTTTTAGTTCCGAACTTGAAATTTACACCACGAGATGCCCCAAATTTACAAGTCATTATTAATAATATTAAAATTTATTAATAATGTCACAATATATTTGAAACATTCACTCCCCTATTGTTAACATTATTAATTCCCAATATACACTCCTTTTTTCGTAACATGCCTTTGGATCAGCTTACCTCATAATCTGGATCAAAGAAAGGCATGAAAACTTCCAATTGACTAATTGTCTTGTTGTACATGACCAAAACTATGTGAAGGAATGCATCCCATATTTACTCCATGAAAATAATGCACTCGGAATTCCACTAGCGAGATCATCTTCATAAAGAAGGAAGGCAGTCAGAGGACCACTACATCAGTAAAAGTTTATCTACCTTTTTACATATGTGGTTTTCTGGATCTACCACCAACCCTTTCCAAATCTATGAGTGTTACAATAAACTTAGAGACATACTCTACAATGTTTTCTTCTAGGAGGTTACA
The DNA here is from genome assembly GCA_018340775.1 of Taxus wallichiana var. yunnanensis. NCBI lineage: Eukaryota > Viridiplantae > Streptophyta > Pinopsida > Cupressales > Taxaceae > Taxus > Taxus wallichiana. Next base: position 82,796,620 of record CM031237.1, on the reverse strand, counting down.
TATAGGAATTTCTCACACATTACAATAACAGGAATGTATCATCTGTTTTTATTATCTACCACACAACTGAAAGCAAACACACAACTGAAAATATTTGGCCACCAAATCAGTATTGTGGCCTCGTTGATGGTCCCGATGAGAGGTCGCTGATCAACCTCCTTCCTCCAATAAATGCATTCTTTACTTAATACAAGAAGTCTTCATCACTTTGCTGAGAATTTGTTTCCTCATTACCAGAGCGAGGAGAATTCATATCCCAATCAATTTCTTCATCTCTGTTTTCATAAATGAAGGCTTTATCATTCAAATTACCATGAATTAAATCTTGTGCTCTTTTCGTATAATACATAATACCATGTCCAGAACATTACAATAGTGACAAAGATTTTTTTGTGGACCTTAGGAGGTTGATTTTTGTTTCAAAGAAGGCTTTAATTTTCCTTTAGCATATGATTTGTTTCTACCATACATTGCAGCGGTTTATTTTAGATCAATCTTCTTGGTTCTATTTTTCTTCTTCTATTAGAGAAGAAATTAAATCCTCTAGATCGGGATTTATTTTGCTAAAAGTGAATACCATATTAGAATAGCTAGGAGGCACGCTATTAAGTAATACCGATTTTTCATCATCATCAAGAACATCAACTTTGATTCCAGCTAATTGATTTGAAATAGAATGAAACTTACTCATACGTTCCACCATACTTTCTCCTTCCTCCATTTTGAGTCTGAACAACTTTTTCTTGAGTGCCACTATTGTGATCTCTACTTGTGACCCAAAAGTTTTCTCAATGTCGTCCAGATCAAATGTGATGTCTTTGTTAGATCTATGTGATGCGGTAGGCATCGAGATAAACCTAGGCCAATAATCATTGTTACTTTGTGATCCTTTCTTTCCCATTTCTTTCGCTTCATCTACGTCGTGTGGTTTATTGATTTTTATTCCTACAATCTCCCATAGATCTTTTCAATCAGAAAAAATTCAGTTCTAACCTACCATGTATGGAAATCTTTGCCTTCAAATTTTTCAATGCATATCAACTTATCCATAGTAAAACAATGGACATCGGTTCCACCGAAAATGCATCCGTGAGTCAAAAAAGAAATTATTTTTATATTTTTACAATTTTTGATATTATCAATGCAAAGAGTTAAAAACACACATTTTTTTAAAAAATATCATCTCAATCTGATTAACTAGCTGAAATTTATGGTAACTACAAATTTTAAATCCAACATCTTTCCGGACCCCTTTCCAAAAATGGGAAAAAAATTGTCCTTAAGTTTTTGTTTACTACGTCCAAAACTGGAAAAAAACAGAACAGAAGATTTCTAACTCACGGTTTCATGATTTCCACAACTGTGTGGAAAAAAAGCATGAACAAAATAGTGACGTCAAAGGAGCAGATCATGATGGATGGTGAGTGTGCACCAAACATAGTAGAAAACATCATGTAGTAGAATGAGCACTGTAGAATCCACAGACCAAAATCAATTGTCCACCATTTCATTGTGATAGATTTTCATGCGGGCTTCAATGGCGGATGCTTGAAATGATTTGACTACATGGAATATGGATCAAAAGCTGCTCTGATGCCACTGATAAAAACTGCACAATAATATGAGAAATAAACACTGAATAATAATAAATACAAATTAAGAATTCATTCGGGATATTGCATTCATCTAGAGATAGTTTCTTATAAAAATTCTTGATCCTATTTAATCTAGGATTCAAGTATTATCACTAATTCTTCCTTATATATCTCTCCATAAATCTCTCAAGCTTATCCCTAGGATCACTCACACTCGATAATAGCTACGTGAGTTATTTATTCAACAACTTCACTCACACACAACTATTAACTATATTATTAATATGAGTTGTATTAACTCATTATTAATAATATTACAATTTATTAATAATGTCACAATATATTTGTAATAGGACCATTATGTTGTGTCTTGTTCATGAAGGGTCTCTTATATTCCCTCATTCCTAGGTAGTCAATGTTTTTCCAAGCCTATCATGAGTAGTTATGGCCCATTTTGATCACTTGTGGTGTTGTTTAAAATTTAAAAAAAAATAACCCAACCTTTTCCATGTCATTTTTGTGTTTGAGTAGGTGTAACACCTCTCAAACTAGAGTGTTGGCTTGACAAGAAGTGTTGAATGTACCTAGAGTTACAAAATGATTTTGGAGATAAGGGTGTTCAATAACTCAAGTTGTTGTATTAGTAAGGTGCGTAAAATTTATAATTGAATGTCTCTTAGTAACATGCATCTAATACTTAATTGTCAAGAATCTAAACTTGGTTGAGTATGAAATCATACTCCTTAAGACTTGGATGACTAAGCATTTAAATTAAGTAGATAGGATGTACGATTAGAAATACTTACTTAAAGAAAAATTAGGTATCCTTAGTAATTAAATGCTAATATAAAAATAACATGTATTCTATTTACTCTTGAACTAATAAACCTCATTTTTAATGAGAACCTTGTCATGACAGAGTAAAATTCTAAACCAAACAAACATACAACTTTTACTACAACCCTTAGGGAAAACACCGGTGGATCATGTGGGAATATACGTCCCTATCAAAAATTTGACTACATCTTTCTAATGTCATAGGGGAAAAAGGTAAAATTAGAAGGAGTAACTAAAAGTTAAAAGTTAATTAAAGTAAGGATAACATAGTATAGTTTTAAGAAGAATGAAGGACCACGTGATAGATATTTTTAACAATTAATGCCAATAACGTAAAATAGAGGTAATCAAATTGTAAACTATGAAAGTGTGGTGTCATGGATGATAGTATCTTGTGTATGTAAATAGCCTTGTGTGTAACTAAATACCCTTTTACTAACAAAATTAAATAAGATTTTTAAATAATATAGATTATCCTTATTCAATGTGTTATATCATAAGCTAAATGTTAAAAAGTATAAAAGGAAATATAGCAACATGAGAATGAATGTCAGATTCACATCTTATGAGCCTATCTAAAACTTAAGTTTAATATTGAATCATCATTATAATAACTGTGAAATTCTATTTCAAATCATAATGATGTGCCTTGTCATATAAAAAAAAAAGTGGCCTTGATGTTCATCATGTGGTTTCATGTCTTCCATGTGGGTCATTTTCTATGTAAACATATCTTTTATTATGTGTCATCCTAAGTGATATCGTGTAGTGTCGTGTATACTACAATGTAAGTCAAAAAAATTATTATGGTATTTTAACTGTTGTATTTGTGTGTGTAAAAATTGGGCATTACACTTGGTATCAGAGTGGAGGTTCATGCTCTCAAACCTCTGGGATAGATTGGAGTTGTGATGATCTTGCATGGTGGTGGTAGATATGGGAAGAGTAATGTGACATAAGTGTGATGTGAACAATGTTATAATTGTGATATTATGAATGCACATGTTGTGCATGTCACTTAGTGCATAATTGTTGTCATGTTGATGTGTTGGTGATGAGAGTATTCTCTCTCCTTTTCATGGATTCAATGAGGAATTCATGTGTGATGTACCACCTTATTGTGTGTGAAAAGAATGTTATTGTGGATTGTGGAGTGTTGGAGCATTTTCGCATGAAAAATTGGAGTAAAGTGAATTGGATTGTATCGTGATGTCATCACCATGTTGTGATGAATTGTGTGTGTCACCATGTTGTAATGTTAGACATTGTGTTCCTCATACGTATAATTCATGTAATATGTGATGGTTCATGTCATGATTTAGGGGCATATGGTGAAGGTATGATCCTATTGTATAGTGCTAGCACTTTAAGTGCGTATGTGGCATCATGATGTATTATAACTCGTGAATGTAATGATTTTTATTTACCCTATATAGATATCATGCGTATACGCTATGGTTAATGTTCATGAACCACCATTGTGTTAGTGATGTAGTTATGTGTTATTTTGTGAACCTTACACTAACTGACCTTAAGAGAAATCGGTAAATAGTGTATCTTACAAGTGAGGAAATGTGTACCATTGACTAGTCACTCAAGTTGAGTATAACATAGGAAGTGGCGTCTTACATGTAGCGAGAAAACCCAATTTTTTTGTTTGGTATGTATGGAACTTTATCAACTAATGCCATGCATATTTTGTTTCACGAGACACCTTAGGCTTAGTAGATGGTGACTTGTACTCCTTTTTGTCTCCCTATATGGTTATCATATGGATTCAACCTTAGTGTAGTTACAACTATGTTGAGACTTGAGAAGAAGAGGTGGAAGGACGATTGAGACAGACATGATGACAGTTGTATTATTTGATATGTTATTTTAAGAGCCGAGGCTCAATGTTCAAGTTCCAACAACTCGTTGAGTATCCCTTTGGTGGTTGTATAAGGCCACATAACTATTTTGATGTGTTAGTTCTCTATACATATTTTATTCGTAAATTGAACATTTTCTTTATTATTACTAGAACAAACATTTTCTTGATTGATGTGTTCTTATATTTTAGGCATTTTTTTTTCGTTGCACTAACATGCGGATTTTTGCACTAATTATGGCCATTTGGCTATTTTATTTACTTAGATTTAAATTTTCTTTGTGTTTAAAGGTTTTATAACCTAGCCCAAGGCTTGGTATTTTTTCCACTTCTCATTTGAAATGGATTGTTATGTTGGTTCTAATGTCGTAATGTGTGGAATAGGGTTATGGAATGTACCATGGAGTGGTGAAATCTATGGACAAGCTTCATTGTATGGGGGTACGCCACAGGGAGTTATAAATAACTAGTAGATTGTTGAACCATGAGTTATTATGTCACTTGGGTTAGAGGTGTTGGGACCTTATGTGCACAAGGCCATAGGGTGACCAACCTCTTTTTGGGAGTGAAAAGGAAAATTTATCTTTATGTTAATGCTTGGGTGGTATATGGAATGTTTTACGATGTTTCCGAAGGTAAATGGAGTTTTTTTTTGTTGCTTCGAGAGGTATATGGAGTTTTTGTGATGTTTTAGGAGGTATATGGAGTTGTTTATGTTGATTCGAGAGGTATATGGAGTTATTCTGTGATGCTTCGGGAATTATATGGAGTTGTTTTGTGATGTTTTGGGAGTTGGTGTTATGATTTATGTGTACTCATGTGAGTCTAGTTATGTTTTGTGATGTTGATGATTAATGCCCATCATTGACGGTGTGATATGATCCCCTTTTGACATTATGTAACTATAATTATTGTCCCCAAGTTTTTTGAAACCTTTATATGTGTACCTATTGGGAATTACACATTGTTGTAGTTTTCTTATGTTATGATTACCTTTATGTCGGGAACATGTGTAGCCAATCTTTTTGTGTTGGGAGTGATATGTATGTTCTTTCCATGGTCTGGTGGATTTCTGTGACATGATATAGTCATAAGGGTACATATCATGATGTCTTGTGAACCATTAGTTTTGTGTTTGGCCCTGATGTGGTATTATGATGTCAATTTTGTTGGGAACCCATGAACATAAGACAACAAAAATCTTAAACAATGAAATACTAAGAGTTGAGGTTAATAAATACTTAAAAGGAAAAGACTAAGTAATAAAGTAAAAGAGAACTTTCAATCTTCATAGAACATTAAAATTTAAGATATTTCCAAATTTAGTTTGCTTCCTTATGGTCATGTTGTACCGACAAGTTGTTTAGTTAAGTGACATATGTCATTATTGACTTTCTTGGCTATGTACCCTTTGACCTTTGGTGTTATGTCACATCGAGGACTTGTGATATTACAAGGGAAGGGAAATGTAGTGACCACATTAAAAAAATAAGAAATAAATAAATAATATATATTTAATTCAGTGGTTGAATTAAGGAGTGACACGTGTTGGCGAAGTGTGAGGTAGCGAGTGTTAGGATATTTATGGTGAGTGGTTGGAGGTGGCTTGAAGGTATGAGAAACCTATGAATCACATGGGTAGGGAATTCGTTAAATCATTGATGTAGAGGATACGTGTGGGGGAAGAAGACATGGATTTGTCACATATTGGAATTTGCAAACAAAGTCTTCAAGTATGAAGCTTGACTCCACAACTTTATTAGCATTTCCTTTTACCTACGTGACCTCCTATCTCATTCTTAAATAGGTGATTTGAAAACCATTTTTGCATCCATAGTGGATAAAGGATAGAAAATTTTTATCACATGTTGTAGTTGAGAATTCCCTTATAAATAGAATATGAAATGTGGAAGCATAAAACAAGTGCATGAATTATTTGGTTGAATACTTCTAAGAAATGTCTCTCATCAGCAAGGATGATTGCACACTTAGCAAAAAATGGATTTTTTGAGAATAATTTATAAATTTTAAAGAAAAGACAATTGAGATGTGTAAAGACAAACTCCATATTATGTTCCATCATTCTTCCTCCATATCGTGCCTCCTAACGTGTACCCAATGGGTAAGTGCACCAAGTTGGGGGACAATTAAGTGGACATCAAATCCTGAATTTTACATTAAAAATAGCAAAACATCAAATTTAGTCTTCCATGAGACTTGAACCATGCCAAAAAGTAAAAATATGTCATAAAAATGGTACCATTGCGTAGGGGAGACTATTAGCTTTGTAGAAATACTGATTTTAAAGTGAATAGAAGAGGATAAATATCATTTTATAATTTTTTACTAATAGTAGGTCTTTAAGACACTTTTTCCTATGAATGTTTATGTCTACGTTTAAGACTACAAAATTTGTTTCACTTATCAAAATGTGATAAAACTTATACCATCCCAACCGTGGTGAAATTATATACATGTTCAAAAAAAAAAATTATTTGATTTCAATATTTTTTGATGAAGTTATGGTGGGCAAACGGAAAGTGCTCTGTTTTCTTTATGTTTTCATACCACTTTCACGGAAAAAAATCATAAAAAATAAAATATTACTCAAAAAAATACAAAATAAAATCCATCCCAAGATAGATAGTGGCATATAACTTCTCACCAAAGGAAAAAAATATATATCAATTTTTGGTCATCCAAATTGTGGGCAAACGGACTATAATCTTATCGGCGTTTTAAAAAAAAATACCAAGTCATTGAATTTTGAGTGTTTAATATAGCTAATCTTGTCCATTTTTTACAAAAATTAGTATTTTAGAAACTAGATTCTAGATGCTACAATTCATATTAATATAATTTTGTCTAATTTTGAGTGTATGTATTGCTAATAATCCCTACAAGTTGATATTATGTTGTTATTTGCAATATGATGTCCACGGATGACCCTATATTTGTCCATCAACTTCCTGCACTTACCCCAATCGGGAGCTAGTGAAGGTAATTCTTCTTGTTTTTTGTTGATGAGGAAGATGTGTGTGATGATAGAATATATATAGAGCATGAGAGCATGGATGATGCACATGAAATGTTTTGTAAAATTCCTTAAGAAATTATGGATTTTGAAATTCCATTATTACTAGATATATATAAAATGAGTTATTTAAAATGACCATTCCAACACCCTTCCGAATGACCTAAACCGGGAGCTTTAGAATAGGTATGTTCATCCATCAAGATTATTAAAAAAATTACCCGGCTTGTGTGGTATCACCGGCCCTAGTGGTCGATATGCAAGATTTGGATGCATTGACAAGGCAAGTGAGATGTCTAATAGGATTCTTCGAGGATATGTGGAGCCATGGACTAATGTGTTTGTTACTATTATTGAAACAACTACAACAACTATCAAGCTAATGTGATTAGAAGGTCTATAGCCCTATTCCACGGCCTATACCAACATACAACCCCTAATACATTTTTTTCCCTAAGGAATTTCATCCAATCTTGCACATATATTTTATGTAGGTGTGTGTCATGTATTACTGGTGCAATAGCCCTAGTAGATATGTATGCAAAATGTGAACATAGTCAAGGCGAGAAGTCCTTGGAAAATTCTTGGTTTCATTTTAAGAAAAAATGTGTCTTCTCATGGAATTCTATAGCTACAATTTATGCATGAATGGGGTTCTTGAAAGACCATATGGGAATCAAATCAAATTCCATTGATAATCCCAAAGCCAAATATTGCATCCTTTGAGATCATTTTTACCCGTGTGAAAATGGGGCTTTATGATGAGATATGGTTGTAAAACATACAACTAGTAAATGCAAGAGAACTATTTGTCGAAATTGCCTCAAAAAATGTTAGATCTCAATCATATCGACAATTGGGTATGCTAAAAGAATTTTTTTTTTTCAAGAAAATTTGATTAGAGAGTGTGCAGATCGCACGGAGCCACGTTGCTCGATTTGGTTTTCCCCTAAGGCATGGTTTATCTCTTGTTATCTTTCATAATTCTTGTTCTTTAGTTTTTAATTTGCAACATGATAAAATTTTAAACCATAGGATTATCATAAAAAAATTATTTTAAATAAATTTGTTTTCAAAACAATAAAACAACATACCATAACTTGCACAATCCAAATAATCCCTTGTAGTCAACCATGGACTTAAACCATAATTTTTAGATGACCTAAAAAACTACATAACCAAACTAGATTACTATAACGCCCTTTCTATTGTCAATTTGAGGTTGACTTCACTGTAAAGATGTTGATTGTTTCCTTGTAAAAACCGGTAAATTGTGATTTTGGGAGACACACAAAACAACCTTTAGAACCCCGAAAAAGAGGTGTCAAACATCATATGTTATCCTTATTTTGAGGAGAGGTGTATTAAGCTTCAAAGAGACATTTATACTCTCTTTGATCCTCTAGTAGCCCTATTAACTCATTTTATACTTTTCAGAAGTTATAAAATAAAATAAAAATTTGAAAAGTTGGGTTTTGTACTGGCTCGCTGTGTGGGCCCTAAAGAACAAAATTATTTTCAGCCTTTGCAAACCTCTAGTATTTTTACTAGACAATTTCTTGAAACCTTTGGTTTTGTAAAATCACCTCCTTGGTTATTTTGGAAAAGGGGTTTCATTGGCCTTCGATCGTTGTTTGACTAGGTCAAACTTGATTGACTACGATTGGTAGCTCTAGAAAACCATTCACCAATTTTACATTTTTCTCTATTTCTAGACTCTGTCAGCCCTTGTGGATTCTTGGTATATATGTGAACACGTAGCAATTCTCCCTTTGTTAATTTACTTATCGGAAGATAGTTTTTGAACACAATTTCTTAGCCTCAAGCCAAAATGAGATGTTTTTGCAACTAGAAGGAAAATGTAAAAAGAACATTGTAGGAGCCCAGTCAAGTTAGAAAACCATCATGGAAATTTATTAACACTTGTAAATAATTGTTTGAAACTATATCTTGTGACTTGTGTGAAATTTTTACTTTTGGAAAATCAATGTTCTCTCTCTTCCCCATCTCTTTCTCTACCCTCCCTTAGTTAAGGAATGAAATGAAATGAAATGATTATATGCCCTTAACCCTCACTTTTTGCATTTGTATTTTTATGATCATTTAAATGAAAAACCAATAACGTTAATTATGCTAGATTTAGGTGGATGCCATGCCAGCGATTTATCACTAATTTCATGCTCACATGGTTTTACAGGATGCAAGTAAGATGGCAAAATGAAGTGGTTGTAATTCATTGTGTATTATTGTAATTTATGTATGTTAATGGAAATAAATTTTTATGTGTTTCTATGTTACGGATAAATACTTATTATTTAAATTTGGCGATACGAATGATATGTTAGTTTTAGAAATGTCTTGGTAAATGTGCATTTAAAAATAGGTGTTCTCTTTATTCAAATTTACATATGGTAAAATGGGGTGGGGCTATATAGATATGATAAGTGAAATTATAGAGGATAGTTCAACATTTTTCAAATTATTGAAATTTTTATTAGTGAATTTTTGTAACATTTTAAAGATGGTAGTGTTTAAGGGAAATGTTCATTTAAACATGGGTATTATTTCAATCCCAAAAGTTGGATTATAAAAGTTGGATAAATGTGTTAAATGGAATTGAATTTAATAATGTATATTTTTATTCTAGAGTGCAATTGATGATTAAATAATTGGTGTGTGGTGTTTCTTATTTTGAAAATGTAATAAATAAATCTAACCAAAACAATTAACCCTAGTATAAAATTTGTGCATAACTACCCTTCATGTGTGTTCCTTTCAAAGCATAGAAGACTAAGACCTTAGAATGAACTTAAATCCTTACACTCAATGACACCTTCTAGCTTAAGTAAATAATATCCCTAGTTTGAGTTTATTTCCATAGCCTTAATGCTAGTAATATTTTCATAAACTTGGAAATTAAGAACAACATGGATTAACTTTGTTCATGTATATGTTATCCCCTCAAGAGATTTATAGTTGGGTTATATGGTGCAATACACCGAGTTAATGTGAAACTTAGCAGCTTCTTAAATTATCATTAGTTTTGGGAATGTAACCATTATTAGTGGTTAGGAGAAAAGATAATTTTAGATCATTCATATAATGTGTTTAAACCATCTTGTGGCGAGGGACTAAATCCATAACATGTGATCCCTAATGTGAACCGTAATCCTTTAAATTAAGGAGTATTCCCCTTGTTCCCCACTTTTCCTAATGTGTAATGGATGTACATTGTGAAACTAGGTGATCTTGTTCTTGAGGCAATTCCCTAGGATGAGAGCTAGTAAGATCATGAGCATGTAAATGTCCTTAGTAACAAATAGGTTACTCAATAAATTTCAAAACACTAATCAAATAAAATTAAGTGAAATCATTTTAAGATGAATGTAAATGATTCAAATAGGTCCTATGTTTTACATACCTACACATGACAATACTAAGTATGAATCCCCTTTAAATCCTCTCAAGCAAGAGTGTCGGCTTGACAAGAAGTGTCAAATGTAGCTGGAGTTACAAGATGAGTTTGGAGATAAGGGTGTTCAATCACTCAAGTTGTGACAATGGTAAGGTGCGTAAAATTTATAATTGAATTTATCTTGGTAACATGCAACTAATACTTAATTTCCATGAATCCAGACTTGGTTGAGTGTTAAATCATAGTCCTTAAGACATGGATGATGAAGCATTTAAATGAAGTAGATAGGATGTATGATTAGTGGTACTTACTTAAAGAAAAATTGGCTAACCTTAGTAATTAAATGTTAATATAAAAAGAACATGTATTTTATTTACTCTTGAACTCATAAACCTTAATTTTTCATGAGAACCTTGTTGCAATGGAGTTAAATTGTAAACCAAAAAAACATACATCCGTGAAGACAACCCTTAGGAAAGCACCGGTGTCTCATGTGGGAATATATGTCCCTATAAATTTTTTTACATATTTCTATTGTGATGGGGAAACAAGAAAAATTAGGAGTAACTAGAAGTGAAAATGTAAGTAAAGTAAGGATAACATAGTATAGTTTTAAGAAGAATGAAGGATTTGCATGAAAGATATTTTCAACAATTAGGGCCAATAATGAAAGATAGAGGTAATAAAATTATAAACTATGAAAGTGTGGTTTCATGGATTGTAGTCTTGTGTGTATGTAAATAGTCTTGTGTGTAACTAAATACCCTTTTTACTAACGAGTGAATTAAAAAAGTAATTGAAATAATATAGATGATCCTTATTCAATGAGTTATATCGTAAGCTAAATGTTAAACAATATAAAAGGAAATCTAGCAACATGAGAAGGAATGTAAGATTCACATATTATGAGCCTTTCTAGAACTTAAGTTGAAGATTGAATCATCATTGTAATAATTGTGAAATTCTAAAAGTATCGTGTCATGGGAAGACCCTATCTATAATATTATACTATTGTGGAATCGTTATGTTGTGCCTTGTCATTTGAAAAAAAAAAGTGGCCTTGATGTGCATCATGTGGTTTCATGTCTTCTATGTGGGTTATTATTTGTGCAAACATATCTTTTGGTGTGCATCGTCCTGAGTGATATCCTGTAGTGTCATGTATACTACAATTTAATTAAAAAAATATATTGTTCTTGTATTTTTACTTGTTGTATTTATGTGTGTAAAAATTGGGTGTTACACATAATGGTTAAAAATATTTAAGGGAAGAACTCATGTTGCATGAAGAACTCTACTAGTTGTTTTAATTTCACAATAAAATCGAAGCGGCATATTTTCACCCATGAAAGTTATTCTCGGTGGAAATGTTTTGTTTCCAACCTTCCTTTGCAATATTTGATGGATTTGGATTCAATGATCACTGCAGACGTTTAATTTTTTTCCACCCTTTCGAACTTTGATTAGGGTTTGTGAGTGCCTGAACTATGACAGCTCTTTTATCCCTTTTGTTTACTTTTACGGACCTTTCATTGAGCCTTGAATCTATTTCTTGCATGAATTTGAAACTCGTGGAAGCAAAATTCCCTACAATGGAAAGGTGTAGATCCTTGCGGCTATAATTGGGAAGGGGGTTACCTTCTTTTTCTCTAAAGTTACCTCATTGTATACATCTCATGCTTCTTTCTCGTAATCATCGAATTCGGGTGCAACAAGATATACAATATTTATTATTCTGCATCTTGGTGCATGAGCTTATCAAATATGAATCTTAAAGTAAATTTTCCTAGTGATATAGGCTCTCTAAGTGACCTCCAATCACTGTTAGTAATGGATTTTACATGTCATTCTTTTTTCCATGAATTGTTTAGCTATGTATGGGTATTATTATCTACTGTGTTTTGTGACACGAAGATTTATCCTACAACAAACAATTAACTAGCTAGATCTCAAACTCCATCGGTCAATTGCTTCACCTCGATACATTGTAAGCCTAGAAAATGTGAATTTGGAATGACAAGTTCCCCCAATCTTTTTATCTTGCGAACTTCAATCAATGTAGGTATAAAGAATTATATAACTCATGAGCTTTTTTTTCCATTAGTATAAGTAATGTTTGTTGTGTCTATCTAGAGTTGAAAACTTTGAAACAAATATTTCATCATGACCCTCAACATGGGTGCTAATATTGGTCCACAACTTCAATATGTGGATCTCGAGTACATCGATATTTGATATGTCGGCATGCCAATGAATTATAGAAGAACTCTATTATAAGTCCTTTGTTATAATGGATTTTTTGAATTAGCCCAAAGGAAGACATTAACAATGGGAATTGTAGGTTATTGGGGAACCCAGCTTGTGAGAGAAGTTCCTTTTCAAGCAACAAAATATGTCATCCAAAAAAAAGATACTAGAATTCATCCTAGAGAAAACCATGTTTGTTGAGAAAGAGATTTTCAGGATTTAGAAAAAACCGACAACACTTCTATGTCAAATTAAGGCACAAAATCATGCCACACTCCTTATGAGAAAATCAAGCTTGTAACTTCTGAATGTCAAGTGCCATTTTTAGGTGAATTAATTTTCGTGTCCCTTCATTCTCATATTTATCAAATGAATCGAGGTTCTAAAGCATCTCGGAGACTTTCATATCATGAAATATTACCCTTCCCGCAGTAATGTATTCATTTTCTACTTTATTTTTATGGCCATAATTATCTCAACATGCAATTACAAATATTGTTTCCCAAGGAAAATACTCAAAGTGAAAATATGTCCAACGGATCATTTTTTCTCCGAGAAATAAAACATTCAAAGATCCTCTAGAATTTGGGCCCTCCTAATTTTTAGCTCATTTATACATTTTCCCGGTAAATGCTAAACAAGGGCTTTCCATTTAGTAATATAGATATTGAGATCTATTTTTGTTGTTCTTGTAACTCTATGTTATGGATTGCATGGGAGGGAAGTCTATACAGATTAACCATAGCCATAGCATTTTCTTATTCTTTGGTGATCTTTGCCTTTTGTGTAAGTTAATTTGTCCTATAGCAAAAATGAAGAGATGAAATGGTAATTGAATTCAACAAATCCTTTGGTAATTTTTTTAGTTTACCCACCCATTCCCAATGTCATTAAGATGCAAGAATTTTATGGATTTAGGAATTCATTGGATTTGGCGAGCCATGCTCTTTTCACTATTATTGTTTCATTGTTTTCTTTACATTTTCAAAGTCACGAAGCAGAGATAAGGGTAAGGGCAAGGAGGAATACCTATTAAATGTTAGTTAGTCGATGGTTGTATCTCGTATTCTAAATTCTTGATCCAATGCCGATCATGAGAGCTTACTTTTGGCTAAGAGGAACTACTTTGTAACAAAAATAAGACCACAAAAAGATAGTTAAATGATATATGACAATGGACTACCTAGCATATACTAGTTCCAAGAAGTGTGATACTTCCTAGATGGCTGTCAATCCACTATTTAAAAAATGTTAATGTGAGAAACAAACAAATTCCTATTGTCGTTGATATTATTTAGGTATCTCATTCAAGTACAATAAGTAAATCTTAACATAACGAGCTAGAGTATGGTCCGATCAAAACGGTAGGTAGTTATCACGGTGCTAGAAGTGGTCGGGGTGGTCGATTCGGGTTGTGTAGGTCAACTCATGAGATGATTGTTGGGTATATTTTTGGTCAAGGTATAAAACACAGTGATTGACGTCATTCGGTATGGACGATGCTGGTTTAGGTGGAACCGATGATGGTTGTGGATAACTAGTGTCGGTATGGTCGAGGTGAAAGAAACTTGAATAGATCAATTTGCGGGGGATGATTTAAGATCAAATGAGGTTGGGAGGGTGGATGAGAAAGTATGTGGAGATCTCAAGTACACGCAAAAATGGATATTAGGTCGGAATGGCGATTTTATGGTGTGGTTAAGGGAAAAGGTGGGATTGTAGGCTATTAAGCAATCAAGGAATGAACATGCAAAGTATAAACTAATGATACTGGTAGAAAAAATTTAACTATGCTGAAATAGATAATGTTGGTAGAGATGTCCTTACTGTGATGTAGATTTAGATGGCTGAATGGAGGTGTCTATTGATAAGAAGAATTGTGTTGGATATCGTAGCATTTGCTCCAAAATCTATCTGGTGATGGCTCTAGATGTCTAGATATGTGAAATGATGTTGGTTTCACTTGCATGCAGCTCTAATCTCCTTTCCTTGCTCTCAAAATGTGCTAACCCAAAAACAAGGTTATTTAGGTGAATAAATGGTAACCGATGACGGTTTCGTCTTGACCAGCATAAGTTTAGGGTGACTATCATCGATTAAGGCAGGATTCACTAGGTTTATTAAAATGGGCAGATCTTTCTAATTTCTTGGGCCTAGTTAGTTTATTCTCACGGATTAGAACAACAACTTTCCTTCTAATGAGCGGGAATGTGGTTAGAGAGATTTTAGGGATTGATTTTAGGGTTAGACCAAATCTTAGCTCATTAAGGCAAGTAAGACTTAGTTATTGTTGGTTATGGAAACATGTCAAGAATAGGTCTAGGGTGAGGTGGTTGGATGAGGTGTCTAGGTGAGGTGGCTAGGTGAGGTGGTGGGGTAGAAATTAAGGTAATTAGATATTAAATATTGTGAGGATACATATTAATTTAATTAAATTAATTAAATTAAAGGTGATGTGGGGTGGAAGGGGCCATGGTTAGATGAGTATGATTGACTTGGTTATTTGACAAAGGACCAAGGGGAGTGTGACCCAATTTTGGTTTTTGCATTTTCCCCCTTTTTGTTACGTATCTTGTATTGGTAAGCGACGCCTGACAAAAATAAGATGTGGTTGCCTCGTGTGTGAGTGAAGGTATTCTCCCTTAAACTAGGAACCGATGTGGTAGAAGATGAGAATCGGTGAGTGATTTGATAAAAGGTGGATGTGATGAAGAGGAAGGTGGACACGAGGGTAATGGGTAAAGATCTAATGGGAAATCTAGGTAACGGGTCGGGGTCAAAGCTAGGAACAGTCAAACACACACACACGTATAAATTGTGGCATGGTACCAAGTTGAAGAGCATCCAAACCGTACATTGTCTAAGGTTAGTTAATAAGGTTGAGGTGATTCGGTATCAAAGGTATGGGATATGGTGTGGAATCACATCACAAGTTAGGTGCAGGAAAACTTAGGTATGTTACGATACACCAAAGGTTGGGTTAAAATAAATGGCATGGCAATAGGAAAGGTAAGGTCATTAGATTAAACAACACAGTAATACTATCGCAAGGTATAATGAGCACATGAGTTCATAGGTTATTAATAATGTTTTGGGTCCAGTAGCGAGGTCACGGCATAGGTATAGGTAATGTAGGCTTGGAGGTAGGTTGTGATAAGGGTGGGTAAGGCCAAATGGTGGCTGGGTTGGTTAAGTTGGGTCAGAAATGGGGAAAGGGTAGTTGACAGGAGCATGATGGGTAACCAATGCCGGTCATACGGAACCATTGACGGTTTAGGTAAACCAACCACGGTTTTTGTAGGAACAGACCGATGTCATCTGGGTATAATCGACTATGGTGTTCTAGGGCATAGGTCCAATGTCAATTTAGGTATAACCGATGTCAATCAGGTCGACGTGGGTATATAAAAAGAAAAAATACATATAATACGGGTTCATTTGTACATTTTTGATTTTTTGAAAACAATATAGCACTGAACGATTTGTACTTTATCGGGAGGAAAGGATGAGGGACGATATTCTACTTAGGTGTAGAGATCTGGTTGGTTAGAGGAGCCAAGTAGATGGGTCCACGAGCACAAGGGATCAATTGTGATTGGGTGGAGGTCAAGAGGATTGGATTTGGTGATTGGACATGGCAGAGGCGGGAGAGGGATCGGGTGGACCAATGGTGCAGTGGCCCGACGTGCCACCATGGAGACGACAACGTGATGAGGTAAGATTCAATCCCTTGCCTTGTTTTGTGAGGTAGATTGGGTATATAGGTCAAGTAAGGAAAATGAGTTTTGGGGGAAAGGGGATTTTGAATTTGGGAAGGAAAATTGGGTAAAATAGGAATGGGGAGAGGTGTGGTTAGGTGAACAAGGGGTGGGGAGGAGTTGAGGGTAGATTTAGGTAGGAATGGGTGGGTAGAAAGGTAGAAGAAGGGAGTTGTTAGGAAGAAAGGGGTTTGGGTGTTGCGGATTTTGGGCGTGATGTTGACTAGCATCGGTTAATGTGTAGCCAATGTCGATGGTGTTGAGCTAGAATTGGTCATAAAAAATGTGACCGATGCTATTTTGGGAGAGACTGTGGTCGGTTAGGGGTAACCAGTACCAGTCATCATGTGGAGAAAAAGGGTCCAAAAGAGCCCTAGGGTGGGTGGGTGAGATAGATAGTGGGAAAAGAAGATGTTGTTGATGAAAAACATAACATAGCATGGGTAAGAGGTTGAAATAGGTATGGTTTGATCAATAGTGGGTGAGGGTTGGGGTGGGTAGATAGAATATGTGATAAGAAGGTAAGTTGCAAGGAGGGAAAAAGAGGGAGGGTAATAGGTGTAGGTGAGGTGTCAAGAATGATTGTGGGTATGATTAAGGTGTATTAATGTGATGTTTTATTAGATGTAGGTGAGAGATCAGCTGCGGATGTGAGATAGGGTGTCACCCATGCTCGTGACAATTCAAGGAGGTGCAATAGTCGAGGATTGGCGACATGTTGTAGAGGTTTCCCTGATTCGGGTCGGACACTACTGGCATGTAGTCTGGTAGCCAATTTTGATGGTCACCCTCATCGACAAATGGGATTTGGTAACCAACACATTCCATCTACTAATGGGTGAGATCACGGTCACCCTGGAGGATGTGTACAGGATCTTGTGGTTGCCGATATTGGGGACGTAGGTATATTCAATCTCCTCATAAGCATATGAGGAGTTGATGCTGACAGTATTTGGTGAGGGGTTGGCGAGTTGAGGTTCCACAGTGCGGCCACTTGAGTTACAAAGAGATGTACTAGGCCCATCCAGAGGAGACTAGGCTTGTTGTGTTATTGATGGAGGTCGCCTCTCTTTGTTTTGCATTGTCAGATGTAGAGGGTGGGAGATTCCCATGATCATTGATGGGGCTCATGCATGATATGGTGATAGACCATACCCATTTTACATGGGCGCATTCATGGTGCAGCTATACAGGGAGTTATGGGCATATGGGTGGCTACAAGGTTTAGCTTATGTTGTACTTTCCTACTTCATTATTGGGAATATGAGCACATTATGTGTGTGTGCCCAGTTGGTATGCCCAGGCTGATGCATTCGAGCCAGGTTTGGTTCGAGTGGGTTACAGGTGATGGGTGCCTATTATTGGAGAGTGTCAAGTGACCAAGGCGACTCATGATGTCACCTACTACAGGCGTTTATTGGAGGGGTTTTCTAGCATGGATATCATTTGGAGACCGTATGTGGGTTTTCCCTCATACAGACAGATGGCCGTTGAGTTAGATGGATTACAACTACTTAGATGGATAGAGGGGCATCATGCGCAGACAACATGAGATGATACCCTGTGGACGGGGTTAGAGGGTAGTTTGGGCTGCTTCAGGATATACCACCACCTTTCCTACAAACAGGAGGGATGACATGGAGAGGCCTCTACCTCTACCATAGTTGACAGTGCCAATAGGGTAGGAGGAGCAGGTGAGAGACCGACGGATTGATGATGTCGTGGTTACAAATAAATATAGAGATTGGTGGGCTGCACACTTACGAGTAGTATCACCAAGGCTAGGGCAGCTAGATTTAGCCACCATCACAAAGTGTAGAGGGATGCCTTATAGAGGCAGGTGGTGACCACGATTACATAGTTAGGTATGGTTGAGGGGCAGCTAACAGGTTTAGAGGCATAGGGTGCTATGTTTCAGACATAGGTGGCCACTCTATAGGCCCATGTCGCATAGGGATAGGTACTTGTACATGGTGGAGATGGAGATGGGGTACAGTGGCCACCCTACAGGTGTAGATTACAAGTTTGCAGGGCTAGTTGGCCACTACATAGGTGCATGTTGTGGCCCTTTATGCCTAGATATAGGTAAGAGTGGCACAGGGTCTCACAGAATAGGGACAATGTCCCTATTTACAGGTATCAATGGGATAAGGTCCGAGAGATAGGTGTAGGGGCCGAGGCCGATGGCACCACCACAGACAATACCGATAGGCCGGTTGAGATATGCCTTAGGTGAGCTCCGGTATTATCAGGATACTTTGATGGTCACAGGGATAGATTTTCTATCCTATGGGGAGTATAGAGCATAGCAAGCCTTGAGTGAGAGGATGAGGTCATGCACCCATAGTGTAGAGAGCATAGGAGCCATCGAACCCCAAGATAGTGTTAAGGTGAGGCCACCATTCACAGAGGCCAACCCCCAGATGAGGTACTAGTAGAGCTCGGCAAGGGCGATAATGGGTAATGAGATGCTAGCTCAATGTCGGACGAGGCTAGTGGAGGAGGAGGAGACAAGTGAGACAGATATGGAGGATATCCATCAGGGTGATGTCTGATATCCATATATACCTCCTATTTTGTATAGTTGTGTATTTTTGATATATATTGGTCTATGTGTCAAAGAGAGTGAGGATGTACATGAGAGTTTTTAAAACTTTTGATGATGTACCGACCTGCATGCCAAATATGGTGAGGATGTACATGAGATTTTTTAATATTTTTGATGATATACCAGTCATGAGCCGAAGATGTTGAGGATGTACATGAGAGTTTTTGAGATTTTTGATGATATACGATCTGTCCGCACGCCCATCCGCGTGCAAAGACGGTGAGGTTGTATTTGAGTGATTTGAGATTATTGTGATTATTATTGGGATATATGTTCACATGTATTTTTATACATACTTTCCGATTTATAGATGATGGTGTTTATAGTATGAATGGTGTACATGTTTTAATTTTCATTGTTATATATATAGGTGGAAATCAGGTGGATTAGGCATGCTAGAGTCAAGGTCGTGTAGGCATGGTGGAGTCAGGTCGGTTCAGGCATGATGGAGTCAGGTCATAGGCATGGATTGAGTCAAGTCATAGGCATGGATTGAGTCAGGTTGACTTAGGCATGGATGGAGTCAGTCATAGGCATGGATTGAGTCAGGTTGGCTTAGGCATGATTGAGTTTAGGTTGTAGGTATTGTTGAGTTAGGTTGGTTTAGGCATGGTTGAGTTTCTAATTCATTAATTTGTGTAATTAATGATGATGTGGATTGTGTTAAGATGCTTTGTAGGAAAATGTATGATAATGGTAAAGAAATGGTAGACAAGATGAAATGAATGTATGAGTGATGATGGTAAAGATGTTAAGCAATTGTTGTTTGTTTGGTTTAATTTCCAATGATTGATATAAAAGGAAACTAACCAAGGTAGAATGTGAATAGGAAAGGGGCAGAGGGAATTGGTTATGGTAGAGAGTGGACAAGCTAACCTCTAAGGGCCCCATGCCCTTAAATTACCGCCTACATAGTCTCGGTGAAAAGGGACCTCGCGCGATGTAGTTCTCCCATAAGCTAGGAAGATTAGGATGAAATAGCGGAATGGGCTGATAGGTGTGAGGCATGGGTGATGTAGGCCATAACCGTGATTGAGTTTAGGTTGTAGGCATGGTTGAGTTGTTTTTAAACATAGGTGTCGAGGGTCCTGGTCTTGTATAGGATAATCAATAAGTATTGAGGACTTGTGAATGGTAAGAGATGGTAAAAGTTTCTTAATTGATAAGAATCCGAATGAGTCTACCATACCTCGGATGGGCTTATCAAAGTAAGACCCTACAAGCCTTGCATAATGGACTATTTTAGGGGTGAAGAAAAGTCACATGATCACGACATGCCACATTTGCAGCAAGTCCCTTGACTAAAGAGGAATTTAGGTGAAAAAGGCAAGGGGGTGAGAATGGGAGGTTTAGCGTAACTTATTGTATGACGATGTGTATTTCGGAACAAGAAACCCAGAATCCAAAATAGGCAAGATGACAAAAATTTCATCTTTTTCCTCCTTTTTTTAATAGACTTATTGATGCAAGAATTCTATATGGGATGGTTATATTATATCCTTGAGGTGTTCATGAAGTTGATTGATGTGGAAAGCTTCGAATAGTTATTATATTTTGTAATGAATGTATATAGTTTTCCTTCAAGGAGCAGTCTATTGATAGTGGTAGAATATAAAGAAGAGATGTCCCTTTTGAGGGAGTCATCTTTTCTTTGAAGTTTCACTCAAGGAGTCGTATCCCTTTTATTTAGAGTTTAAGTTATGGACAACTATAGAGGATGATCGGGTTCTTGTTTTAAAAGACAAGATCATAGTACACCGATTAATCGTGAAAGAGGCGGTTTTGAGTGATGAACAACCATGGGATTACATCTTGAAGAAGATGAAATGTATCCATGAGATTCATCCTATAAGCAGAGCGTGGTACTCATATTGAAGACAAGGCTAAAAGGTGACGGGTAATAACATGATTCTTTTTTAGTCATGGATCCTCAAAATGGGTAACTATGGAAGGTGAAAAGCGCTCAAGGGATGAGTGACCAATGATGAAAGTGATATAGGAATTGATATCAAAATTAAAATGGTTGAAGATACAAGGAATTAAGGGGCTCAGGTTCAAGTTTACCTTCGAATGAAGACAAACGATAAGCACCTAATCTATAGGCATGGGTAACGATATAGGGTCCAAGCTAATTACGAGAAAAGTTTCGCCATTTAATTTTCTCCTCTTTGGTTACATGTTGATTTTCCTTCAGGATGAGGTCACCGACCTAAAAGGTTCATTCTTGAGCACATTTTTCATAGGAACATTTGATAGGTTTTGGTAGATTTGGATATAGTCAAGAGCATTGAGATGATGTTCATCTAATAATTCAAGTTACGCCAAATGATCCTAGAGAAACTCATCATCATTGAGCATAGCTTGGAGTGAGATGTGAAGAGATGGAATCTAGACTTTGAGAGGTAAGACAACCTCGTACCATAGACCGAGAGAAAATGGGGTGGCGTGGTCGAAGTATGCATACTAGTGTGGTAAGTGCATAGGGTGAAAGGAATGTGTGTATTCCAATCATTCCCAGATCGTTGACTACCTACATAATAATTTTGTTCAAGGTTTTATTGGTTGATTTGTCTTGACCATTAGTTTATGAGTAATAGGGTGATGAGAAATTGAGTTGGATGCCAAAATCATCACGTATTTTGCATAGGGTTTTGTTTTTGAATTGTTTTCTATTATCCATGATAATGCGGAGAGGGACACAAAAGTGACAGATGATGTGATGGTTTATGAATTCACATATTTTCTCATCTTTGGTGGAAATGAGGGGAATGGTTTCTACCCATTTAGTGTAATATTCAAAGAAAGGTTATGATCCATTGGTGGCATTATAAAGAATGGGGGTTGATCTCACCAACAAGATCCAAACCCCATTGAGAAAAAGGCCAAAGGTCTCGTGTGACTTGTAAGGCATGACTAGGGGTGTGGTGGAGATTAACATGTTGGTGGCATTTCACATAATGTTTGACATAATCACACATGATCATGGTTCAGGTTGTGCCAATAATAGCCTAGGCGAAGAATGTGCTTTGGGATAGCCAAACTGGCTAAAGTGACCTCTCGCAAATGCCATCGTGGACTTCCTTAATGGTGTAAGAAATTTTAAAACTTGTAAGGCGTCGCAAGAGAATGTTGTCGAAAACACGTTTGTAAAAAAACACCCATGATGAGATAACAAGAGACACTTTTAAGAAAGGCATGTTGTCCATTACGAGTGAGATCGGCAGGTAAAATGGAAAGGGAAAGATATTTTTATATTGCTTATACCAAAGGTCACTTGGGTCGGGACCAAGTGGTTTTAATAGAGTAGACTTCACGAGGAAAATAAGAGGGTGATTTTATTCTTTGTATGGTGACAAAGATTTTAAAGTCAGCAAGCAAGCAGTATCCGAGAATCTAATCATGCCATGGAATTTGTAAATTTATTGGTAGAACGTGGGATGATTTGAAGTGTGTAACAATTGAAGGTGGTCAAAAGTATGTCCACGTGATGCTTATACTTTTGAAGTATCTAATTATTACATTGGTATATACCATTGACCTAGTTTATGACCAACCGAGAATCATCAAAGATGTTGATTGATTTAACATTTAAGGCATAAGCATCCGGAGACCCAATATGAGTGCTTCGTATTAAGAAATATTATTTGTACAATCAAAATCGAGTTTGAAAGACAAATACTTAGGTTCACTATCAAGTGGAATGAGGATAACACCAGCCCCATCCCCATACTGACACTTGGAGCCATCAAAGAAGAGTTTCATTTGGCAAGCGGGTTCATCCAGGGAAAGCGTAGTTATAGACACATATGGAAAGTCAAAGTTAGAGGGTTAATTCCCGAAAATAGTTGCATCGGCCAATTATTCAGTGATAGCTTGGCCCTTGATGAACTTTTTATGGATGAATTCAAGTTCGAGGTTAGCTAGAAGCATAAGCCAACATGTGGCACGTTGATTTTGATAAGGTTTGGCATACATATAGTGTAATAGGTCAATATTAGTAATGACGAAGGTTTTGTGGTTGAGTAGGTAATGGCGGAGTTTTGTGGTAACGAAAACTAAGGCTAGGAAAAGTTTTTTTTGTCGTGGGTATATCTAGTTTCATAGTCAAGAAGGGTACAACTTATGTAATAAACTACTTGCTCTCGGTGTTGGTCATCATGATGAGTGAGCATGACACCTAGAGAATGGTCAGTGGTGGAAATATATAGGTAGAAGGGCTGGTCATCCTTAGGAGGAATGAGCACTAGTGGTTGAAGTAGGTATTGTTTCAAGGCTTTGAAGGCTTTATGGCATTCATCATCCCATTTGAATGAAACATATTTCTTGAGAAAATGATGGAATGGATAACAACAGTCGAAAAGCTGCAAGATAAAATGATGAATTGATTACAAATTTCCTTGTAGGCTACGAAGTTGACAGAGATTTTTGGATGTTGGAATTTCAAGAATAGCCTTGACTTTAGTAGGATCCACTTTTATGCCACACATAGAAACGATGAAACCTTAAGAATGGGTAGGTGTTCGGTTCGATGCTTGGATTTAGCAAGAAGATCATCTACGTAATCCTCCAATATGTGATGTATGATGTCATGGCAGATGTAATTCATGGCTCGCTGATATGTAACACACGCATTTTTAGGCCAAAGGGCATGAATCGATAGCAAAATTCCCCAAGGGGTGATGAAGGAAGTCTTTGTTGATCCTATGGGGCTAGTAATATTTGATTATAGCCAGAGAAACCATTCATGAGTTATAACATTTCATGGCCGGTGGTGAGATCAACTAGTTTCTCAATACCTAGTAGTGAGAAATCATCTTTGGGATAGGCAAGGTTGAAGTCATGGAAATCCGTGAAAATGTAGAGTCCCCTTGTTGCTTTTGTGATAGGAACAATGTTAGAAATATATTAGGGATAATTAATGGGTAGAATGAAGGAAACCGAGATAAGGTGTCAAGCTCTTCTTTGACCGAGAGAAGATCAATGCGAGGATGCATTTTCCGCAACTTTTGTTTGATGGATTTGGAATCGAAATGGTTACGATATTGTGAACCACGATTTTTGGGTCAATACCATGCATATCAGCATAAGACTAGGAAAATGCATTGCTATGGTCCTAGAGGAAAGAGGTGAAGGCTTCCTGTTTAGTAGTGTCTAAGGATTGGCCGATCTTTAGAATGTGCGGGTCGTCCTGAGTATTAATGTTGATTTCGATGGTCAATTCATTCAACATGGTTTGCATCTCAAAGGGTAACGATCGATGAATAAAAGAGTCTTTTGCACCAAGGTAGGTGAGGATAGACTCATCTTCCTGACATTGAACGATGTTAATGAAGGTGAATCTTCATCGATATTGTCGGGATACGTGAATGGGAGAGAAGAGGAGCCTCGCCATCACGTTGATAGGTCAGCGGTCCCAGGGAAATGGCATTTATGAAAAGAAAGTTAGGAGGTATAGATTTAGGATCTATGGACTCCATGGGTGAAGATGGTAATGTGGGTGAATGAGAGGGGAAGATTTCTCTTCCGAATAAGGTCATTACGAACCTTATTAGAGGATGGAGCATCAAAACCAATGCAACTATAGTCATTGTGTTTACGAGAGGTACAGGAGATGATAGTGTGGTGGCCTTGTTCATAAAAATTGAAGCCAAATCCCTTCCACGTGCACCGATGGAGGAAAGTGTGAGCAAAACGGTGGTTAGTGAGGGAGTGTAGGTTAGATGAAAATGGTTGGGTTTAGGATGGAGGTTTTGGTTTATAGGTGGCCATATAAATCCCCCATATGGTAGGTTGGTGCAAAGGTGGGGAGGGCCATAAGGGAAAACGTCAACAATGCAGATGTCATAACTAGGGTGTTGACATAGATTCCCATACTCTTGTGGGGTGAGGAAGGTATCGATATTGTATAGACGGTATTCCCCTAGAGTGAGGCATTGAAAAAAACCTTCTAAGGGATCAGTAGTTGGTATGTAGGTAGTGGGTATGGATGGTTCACTAGATGAAGGGGTGCCAAGTAGAGGCTACACCTACAGTGGGGATAACAAGGTTAGATGCAACAGAAGTAGTGGTAATTTTGGTGGATGGGCTCATGGGTGAAGGTGAAGTGGTTTTGGTGGTGGATGCCTTGACCAATACAAGCACATCATTGGGTCGATATAGCATGTTACAGGTCTTAAAAGGTGAGGGGTCGGAAGGGATGGTGTAATTATGTCCCTCGTCTTCAAATTTGAGGCATTGATGTAATTTCAAAGGGACACAACCCATAACATGGATCCAAGGTCGGCCAAGCAGCAAGTTATACTGGAACTCCCCTTCTAGGACATAGAAAAGTTTCGGGATGGTGTGGGGACCTATGTGGACATGGAGAACAATGGTACCTAGGGTAGAGGTCATGGCATCATTGAAGGAACGTAGCATAATAGGGTTACCATGCATGCAATTGGTAGGTATTTACATTTGTTCGTACACATGGGAGGAGATGATGTTAATGCTAGCACCATCATTGATCATAATGTGTTGTATGCATATATTATCGATGAAGATGGAGATGAAAAGAGCGGGGTCAAGGTTATCAGACTGGAAGGGAGTGATCTCTTCATCTGAAAAGCTGAGGGCGGCCACAGGGCAATTGGGTGGAGGTGTAGAGGAAGGTGAATACCTAGTGAGAGAGGCTACGTGGTGAGGGGTAATGATGGAGGCCACAGGTGTGGGGTCATTTGGTAAGACTTCGATAGATTGAAGGAACTCCATGAGGGCTTGACGATGTGACTCTGAGGTTTGGATGAGGTCATATAAAGACATTTTTGGGGGATTGGTGTATTTTGTTTAGCATTATGCGATGTGTGACCCCGTCGGAAATGGGATATGCGGGACCTTAAATGATGACCTTGGGTGTGGGTACGGATGGTATATTCGGTATAGGGTTGGTTTATTGTCCACTTGCTTTCTCCTTTCCCTTGTCTTTGTGAGCATGGGTGGCAATGTTGATCATGTTAATCTGAGGAGAGGTGGATCAATAGGGTGTGTCATGGAAGGTATAACATCATGAGGGATAAAACCCTAGTGGAAGATACATTCCTTGTGAAATGATTAGGCGTATTGGTATTTTGGTGGTGGTTTGGTCAATTCTCTTGGTATTTTGGTGGTGGTTTTCTCTTATATGAAACATGTTAATTTCAAATCTCGGGATGGATCCAAGAGTTGTGGGGGTGGAGATCTTGGTCACCGAGTAGGTGATGGGAGAACATCCGTGGAAATTGGTGAAGGTGAAATGGGGGCCTCATTAATAAGATCATCATCGTCAAATTTTTCTTCAAGAAGAAACAATTAGGCAAGACCGGTTTTTCAAGCCTTACAATTCTCTACATCTTGTCCTGGCACATGAAGGTAGGTGCAAATTTTTATTTCATCAAACCCTTTTGGTTTGGGTTTGAGTGGGTCATAAGGTCTAAAAGGTGGTAATGTGATGACAAAAGTTATGAGGAGATTGGTTAAGATTTTGGCATAGGACCCTACTAATGGATCACAATGGGAGGTGAATGTGGGTTTAGGTACAAGTGTGGCTGAGTGTGGAGGAAGAGGATTTAAAAGAGGGGAGTAGGTCAATTTGTGAGTTTGGTGTGTGGTGTGGTCTTAGGTGTTGTTTGTATTGGCTTGGGTACGGAAAGGTAGAATTGGAGATGTAAGGTTTAGTGGGTTTAACTACCTTATTAGAGGGTAGTGGATTTTTAGCTTTAGATTACATCTCTTTGGGTAAAGGTGATACGGGCGCACAAGATGTGGAGGTAAAATCGATGGCCGAAGGGAACGGGTTACCCATGGGGGTAATCAAGGTGTTGTGGAGGTAGGTGGTGTAGGATGGGCATGAGGTGTGACCGAAAGAGAAGAAAATGTCATGGGTAGTGAAGAAGTTATGGATGGTATCGGTGGTATAGGTGGTATGAAGGTTACGGTGAGGGTGGAAATTTTGGAGGATGGGCTCATGGGTGAAGGTGAAGTGGTTGTGGTGGTGGATGCCTTGACCAAAGACAAGCACATCATTTGGTCGATATAGCATGTTACAAGTCTTGAAAGGTGAGGGGTCGGCAGGGATGGTGTAATTATGTCCCTCGTGTTCAAATTTGAGGCATTGATGTAACGTCAAAGGGACACAACCCATAACATGGATCCAAGGTCTTCCAAGCAGCAAGTTATACTAGAACTCCCCTTCTAGGACATAGAAAAGTTTTAGGATGGCGCGGGGACCTATGTGGACATGGAGAACAACGGTATGTAGGGTAGAGGTCATGGCATCATTGAAGGAAAGGAGCATAATAGGGTTACCACGCATGTAATGGGTAGGTATTTGCATTTGTTCATACACATGGGAGGAGATGATGTTAATGCTAGCACCACTATTGATCATAATGTGTCATATGCGTATATTATCGATGAAGATGGAGATGAAAAGAGCGGGGTCGAGGTCATCAGACTAGAAGGGAGTGATATCTTCATCGTGCCGAGGGCGGCCACTGGGCAATTGGGTGGAGGTGTAGAGGAAGGTGAATACCTAGTGAGAGAGGCTACATGGTGAGGGGTAATGATGGAGGCCACAGGTGTGGGGTCATTTGGTAAGACTTCGATAGATGGAAGGAATTCCATGAGGGCTTGACGATGTGACTCTAAGGTCTTGATGAGGTCATATAAAGACATTTTGTGGGGGATTGGTGTAGTTTTTAGCATTTTGTGATATGTGACCCCGTCGAAATGGGATATGTAGGACCTTAAATAACCTTGGGTGTGGGTACGGATGGTATATTTGGTATAGGGTTGGTTTATTGTCCACTTGCTTTCTCCTTTCCCTTGTCTTTCCGAGCATGGGTGGCAATGTTGATCATGTTAATCTGAGGAGAGGTGGATGAAGAGGGTGTGTCATGGAAGGTATAGCAGTATGAGGGACAAAACCCTAGTGGGAGATACAATCCTAGTGAAATGATAGGGTGTATTGGTATTTTGGTGGTGGTTTGGCCAATTCTCTTATGTGAACCATGTTAATTTCAAACCTCAAGGATGGATCCAAGAGTTGTGGGGGTGGAGATCTTGGTCACTGAGTAGGTGATGGGAGAACATCGTGGAAATTTGTGAAGGTGAAATGGGGGCCTCATGAATAAGATCATCATCGTCAAATTTTTTTCTTCAAGAGGAAACAACTGGGCAAGAGCAGTTTTCAAGTCTTACAATTTTCTACATCTTGTGTTGGCACATGATGGTAGGTGCAAATTTTTATTTCAGTCAAACCCTTTTGGTTTAGGTTTGAGTGGGTCATAAGGTCTAAGAGGTGGTAATGTGATGACAAAAGTTATGAGGAGATTGGTTATGATTTTGGCATAGGACCCTACTAATGGATCACAATGGGAGGTGAATGTGGGTTTGAGTACAAGTGTTCTTGAGTGAGGAGGAAGAGGATTTACAAGAGGGGGAGTAGGTTGGGCTGTGAGTTTGGTGTATGGTGTGGTCTTGGGTGTTGTTTTTATTGGCTTGGGTAGGGGAAAGGTAGAATTGGAGATGGAAGGTTTGGTGGGTTTAACTACCTTATTAGAGGGTAGTGGATTTTAGCTTTAGATTGCATCTTTTGCATAAAGGTGATACGGGCGTATAAGTTGTGGAGGGAAAATCTGATGGCCAAAGGGGACGGGTTACCCATGGGGGTAATCGAGGTGTTGTGGAGGTATGTGGTGTAGGTTGGGCACGAGGTGTGAGTGAAAGAGAATAAAATGTCATGGGTAGTGAAGCGAGTTATGGATGGTATTGAAGGAGTAGGTGGTACGAAGGTTACGGTGAGGGTGGAAATTTTGTGAGTCGCTTGGGTATATTAGAGACTTGTGATGACGAAATGGGCTGTTGGGTTCTTGGTTTTCCATTGCACTAGGGTTGCTTTGGAGGGTTGAGGTCCTAGGATGGATATAAGGGTGAAGGTGATAAGGGTGTGGTAGGCGAGGTTAGGGTATGAGATTGATTATATTGGATATTTGTTTTAGGGGCTGGTTTAAGTTTGGTGTTAGTTTTTGAAGATGTAGCTAAATCTAAATTTATGGGTGGTGTTGGTGCTAAAAATAATCTCGCCCCAATTGTGCCTTTGAAAATTTATTGATTTACGACCTCTATCATTTTCTCCTTGCCCCTGTTGTGCTTGGTCAGTTTTTGTTTCTATTTTTAGTCAGCTCCTAGTTCATAGATCACTTATGGGTCCATGTTTGTCTCCTCATTTCTTTGTTCCTCTGTAAAGGTCTATATTTTGAGTCTCTCTTTCCTTTTTCATCAAAAAATTTGGGATTTCCCATGTTTTATGTTCTCCACATGAATGATTTGTCTTCCTGTCATTTCTTCCCTAAATACTTGAAGAAAAATTAATAGATGTATCTCTAAGAAACATATTTGCGCCTTGTAACATTTCTAAACCTTTTGTCCTTGTAAAAATTTCATTTCTAGGCTCAAATGATTGTTTCTCTATATTTTATGGTTTGACGGGTGTTTCTCCCAGTCAAATTTACATCCTCGTGCATCTGAGGACATGGCACCAATTGGTTGGATGCGGCTCAACTAAATACTTAGAAAATTCATGGAAAGCCTTAACTCAAAATTTGTCTATGTGGAGGCACAATGCTCATTTGAAGATTTAATTTTCAGTTTGGCTCTAGAATAGCATTGGGAGGACACATGGAGGATTGGCGGGATAGAGACACATGGAGGAACCACGCATGTTTGGGGGACCTGTCCCTTGATTTTAATTTTGAAGAAGTGCAGGGAGGACACATGGAGGCCTATGCTCACTTTGCATTTTACTTATAATTTTCAATGGAAAAAGGAGACTACCTCGGAGCATGGCACGTGGTGCCTTTCATTGAGCTTCAAGCATTCAGAAAAAAATTTTCCGAACATAACACATGGTGAGCCCACACTTGTTCAAGGTATCAAATTTTTCAGACGTGTGTCAAGTCATACCCGGTGATATGTGGCGGTTTGAAAAGTAAAAAAGGTAGGGAGGCGAGACCATCAAGGAAATTTGGATTTTTAACCCTTTTCATGCAAAGATTAAACTTTCAAAATGGCCCGCAAGCCCGATAAGGGACATAGTCAATGTTTTGCCCGGTCAATGGCGGAGGTGTGGACTCTCGGGGTAAATTTGGAAAAATTTCCTTTTGAAAGAAAAGTTTCAAAAGTAAAAAGGGAACCGTGGTTATGCTCCAACCACATTTGGACATGTGTCAGGCTCATTTCCTTAAGGCAGATCGTGGGGAAAATTTGGCAAATTTTCTTTTTCCAAAAGAGAGTAAAATGGTAGGATTTGGCCGCGGTTCCCCTTAAATCATATCGGACACGTGTTAAGCTCATTTCGAAGATAGAGGTGCACAAACAAAATGGAAATTTTTCCATTTTTCCAAAAGGTTGTGAAAAGTCAAAGGAATGCCACGGATCTATTTCTAAGTTTGAATCTTCCAAGTGGATGGCCCAAATTCAAAGTAGAGATCAATGGCAGCTGAGAGTCTAAAATCTGATTTTCCCCCCATTTTTCTGAAACATGTCTGGAAGTGCGAGACTCCATGATTTCTTGGTATTTTCTACACGCCAAATAGACAGAGGGGTTAATTTTGATATCTAAATTTTGGTGATAAGATCTGGAGGGTGTCTTTGCCATTGAAATGGTCTGACTTTCGTGCCCGATCGGATTTTCTGTTTTTCTTCTCCCAAGCATGCAAGGAGCCAAATTTGATAGATTAGGGGTGGAAGTGGTTGGAAAATTGAAGGAAGAGTGATCTCCGAGAGGAAGGAGTTTGATGTGGGAGATACTCTATGAGATCTGCCCCCTCGAGCACCTATAGAATTTTTGTAGATTTGATTGTGAGAATCACGAAAGAATCATGACGAGCACTGGTGCATTTAACATTTTTGTATTATTGAGAAGGGGCTCTATTGTAAATGTTATAAATGGAAAATATGTTTCATGTAAATGGTTGGAAGTTTTTTTACAGAGGTCAAGGACTGATTTTTCTAGCAGAAAAAACTTGACAGAGCCCATCCTTTTTGAGAAGTCGTCTAAGAAGCCTATATATCTCTCTTTGTGTCAAATTTGATTGTCAAGGTGCTTGCAATTGTCTACAACCATTGAAAAGCTTTGAGATTGTTATAGAAACTTTCCCTTGCTGCTAAATTTGATCAAACTTAAGTTATTATGTGTTAATCTTGAGTAAAGTGTATTTATTTCATCTCGGAATGCATGCAAGTAGTTTTTCTTATTTCTATTGCAATCTTTCATCAAAATCTGGTCTAATCACATGGTCTTAATCATTGTGATATTTTAGTGGCATCTGTAATCTCATTTCTCAGAATAGCCTTCATCTGGGGGTGAAGATAAATGGTTTAAAATAACTTTTCTTTCATTTTGTTGTGACGGATATTATCTGTAAGCCTCAGAAGGTGTACCTCGGGCATGATTTTTTTTGAATGTTGATGCTTTATTGGGTTTTTGACTCAAGCCTTCATAATAGAATCCCATAGGTTGTATGAAAGAGTGTTAATCGGGGCCTCCATTGAAGAACATATTCTAGTTGAAGATTTTTTTAACTTTTGTGGCATTTTGTTGTTTGAATCTTTCCATTCTCGCATAAGCTCTCAAGGATCTCATGAGTCAAGTTCATCCTGTCTCCCCTCTCACCAAAATCTATTTAAAAATAACCCATCCTACCATTACTACCCCTATTTTTCATGTGTGCATATAAATGCATAATCTCTATTACCAAAACATGCAGAAGCAATCAGTGTCTCAAATGTATTTAGTAACCTTTGCCTTGTTGTGAAAATATCTTTATTATCTAGAAGTGACAACTCGTGAGAGTCGATCGGTGTGTTGATCATATTTTCCAAAGGTATTCCATATAAAATCTATGCAAAAGAACGATTTATCGTTATTCTTCAATAAATAGAAGGTTACAAAATAGGTTCTCTTACCTTGGTTGAAAGGAACAACCTAAAATAG
The DNA here is from genome assembly GCA_018340775.1 of Taxus wallichiana var. yunnanensis. Lineage (NCBI taxonomy): Eukaryota > Viridiplantae > Streptophyta > Pinopsida > Cupressales > Taxaceae > Taxus > Taxus wallichiana. The sequence goes on along the minus strand of CM031237.1, from coordinate 82,764,244 downwards.
TGAGGATAGATCAAATCCTCTTGAAGGTGTTATCCATCTCTCCACAAATCCAAGTAACAAAGGGATAACTAGATTTCTCTATGGCTACAAAATGACATATATTTGTGATCTAGCTACCTCTAAGCTCCATATTGAATATGTGTTGCTTCTTGGATTGAAGAGGAGAACAAATTTGGATACCAACAGGTGGGTGAGTAAGACTAGTGTTGGTATGACCCCTAAAGTAATGATAGGCTTAGGTGAGGGTGGCGATATAGGCAAGGGTAGGTGTTTGGGTGTAGGTGTATGTTGGGTTATGGGAAGAGGTGTGAGTTGGGCTAGGGGTGGTGTCGTGGAAGGCATTGCAATAGTCATGATTGTGTTTGGTTTGGTTTCCTAAAACACTTTTGGATAGATAGTGGAGGTGTCAATAGGGGACAACTGCATTTGTGTTGAAATAGGAAGTAGAAGGCATCCCAAAGTAAGGATCTATCGACATAGTCCAGCGATCATCCAAGTGTGAGAACTCCCATCGATGTAGGCGGGGTCGACGTGGATCGAGTGGAAATCCTTGTAAAATGTGTTTGACATATAGGGAAATGGTTAGCGTCGGAATCTATGGGTAAGAGAGTTAAAAGCAAATCAATGGGATTTTGAAGTTCGATGGTGAACGTTATGAATATATTGTTTGTAACATTTTTAATAGTGTGTGTGAGTTACTATTTGTAAAATGTAATATTTAGATATTACATTATGTGAGTGAATGATGAGTTGTAATAGACAACTTATCATGAGGGAATAAATGGATAGTTGAAATAAAGGTGGAGAGAATCATGTTGGAGAGATAAGTGGGAATGTGATATGGTTTGACTCCGTATTCTAAGGATGTCATTCTCCTATATAATGTAATCTCTCATATGAATAAAAAATCCCGAATGAATTCAAATTGAATTATTTTATTATTCGGTGTATAGTTTCCTTTTTAATATTATGTTTTTTAAGAAAGCTCAGACCAAAATAATATTTGGTATCAGAGCAGGTATTCCTGAGAGCTTCTTTGAACAATGGAGTTTTGATTTGTAAAAGGGGGCAGTCTAAATCTCTATTATTCACCTAGCGCATCAAACAGAGAGTTCAACGTTGGACTGGGATCTTTGAATCAGCATTAGATGGAATTGGAACTTGTTTAGCACCCCGTGGTTCATGCCTTGACTACAGATCCATAGTGTATTTACATCCTCATTTGTGGAGTAAATTTTTTTAGCTGTGCGCACATATAGATCCGGTTCTGTAATAATAGTTGAGCCATGATTGGTTGAATTCTGTCTCTATTCCGGTCCCTTCCACATGCATATGGCCATACACAGATCTATGCAAACCTGATATCCTCACCATTGGAGCTTTCGCAACTATATTTCAGTCTTCATGAGATACATGCAAGATGAAAGTCAAGTAATATGATATTGCAGCCACATGTTACACACTGAGTTCATTATTATCAATAATTTTAAAGTCTAGTAGAGTTTATTTAGTGTTGGGTCGTTTTTTTGGGCATTATATGTAAAAAGAAACAGTTTGAAAAATGTGGTAAAACCCGTCTAAAGAAAAGATCATTTTTCTGTTTTTAAGATCTGGGTTTTTGTAAAATTTAATGGGTTTGTAGAGAGATATATTATTTAAAAACTGTAGAAATTATAGCAAAACCCAGATCGTGGATTTTCAGAAATCAGCAATACAAAACAGGCTTCTGTTTAGTAAAGAATAAGCCTACTGTATGGTAAAAGAGATGTCATTCTGAAAATTTTGACATCTTGTCTTCTCTGTATCGACATTGTGCACCAATTTTTGAGCTCCATGATCACATCCAACTGAACTAAGTAGCATCTTGATGGAGGCAGGAGGCAACGGAGGAAGGAGGACAATCAGCGTCCTCTCGCCAGCCGCAAGCGACGGGGCCGCATAATGAGTTTGTGGCATTTTTTCAGTTGTGTGTTTCATTGTTTGTAATAAGAACAGATGTCACATTCCTGTTCAGAAATGTATTTCCTTTTATAACCTCCTAATGTAAATATGTTGTAGTAGAAAGATAAAAGCACAAGAAAAAGTAGCATCATGCTTTTCTTGAAGAGGATGAATAGAGGTTCATGAGCAGGGGCTCGTACCTAGGACAGAGGTCTGTTTTTGTTGAATAGGGGTTCGTATTTGTAAACAGAGGTTCATTGTACCAAGATCATGAGCATGCAGAGGCAGGTAAGCTGTAGAAGACGTGTGAATGTTTTTCTCTACCTTGTTCACATTAGGGGAGTGTGTAATAGGGATTAATAATGTAAACAATAGGGGAGTGAATGTTATGAATATATTGTTTGTAACATTATTAATAGTGTGTGTGAGTTACTATTTGTAAAATGTAATATTTAGATATTACATTATGTGAGTGAATGATGAGTTGTAATAGACAACTTATCATGAGGGAATAAAGGGATAGTTGAAATAAAGGTGGAGAGAATCATGTTGGAGAGATAAGTGGGAATGTGATATGGTTTGACTCGTATTCTAAGGATGTCATTCTCCTATATAATGTAATCTCTCATATGAATAAAAATCCCGAATGAATTCAAATTGAATTATTTTATTATTCGGTGTATAGTTTCCTTTTTAGTATTATGTTTTTTAAGAAAGCTCAGACCAAAATAATAGAATGGTCATGTACATGCAATGGTACTTCTATCGTATCCTCCATGGGTAGAGGAGAGGATGGTCCATCCAAGTGGGCTCTCCTTGTGTTGGTGTAGGTGAGAGACTTGCATCTTCTATGAGTAGGAGAGGTGCCACTAATAACCGCTCGAGAATTTTGCGGGGTCAACGGCAGCGTGTTAATTATAGGAACTTCCATGGGTGAAGAAGAAAATGAAGGGGGTGTCTCTGTGGGTGGGCGAGTAGATGAAATTGGTTCTTGTACAGGTAGGGGAGCTCGAGATAAGATCTCATCTATGGAAGGAACATGAGGCAGTTGGGAAGAAACTAGTATGTCATTAAAAATAGTGTGGACCTCACGGACATTGCTATCACTGTTTGAAGTATCACCAACCTTGTTGGAAGATAGGGCATGATTAGGGAATGGCTTCTTGAAGATCTATAGGTTTTTGTTAGCAGTGCATTGGGGCTATCCCAGACTAGATCTCCATTTTATAGCATTTCTTTGAAAATATTATTGAAGGTTATGCAGTTATTATCACTATGACCTTTGACAAGATGATATTTACAAAGTCATGTTCCTTATACCATGAGGGCATGGGTCTCTTAGGCTCAAAACCAATATGTTTTTTTATAGGTGGGAGGGTAATGGCACCGGCCTTCACAAGTTTTTCCAAAGCGAGAAGAATAAGATTTTCCTATGGAAGTGTATTTTCCTGTTCCTATCTAAACCGGAAAGCTTCGATAGGAGAGAGATTAGAAGGGGGTTTGGCTGGCTTTGATTGATGAGGGGGACCATCCTTCAAAACTATGGCATTGGCAGACCCTTTGGGTTTTGAAGATGAAGAAGCATCATTTGATTTGATCATGATGTTCTTGTTATGAAGTTGAATCTTCTTTTCTTCGATAGCATGAATTTCCAATTTGTGTGCCATGGTGAATGCCTCGTCGAAAGTACAAAAGGTTTACACTTGTAGAGTTGGTGAGATGTGTCTAGCGCAAGCCAGAGTAAACAACTCTATGATTTCAGTTTGAGGAAGTTGAAATGTGAGTTGATTGATTAGTGTGCCAATGAGTGATAAAGTCGGTGATAGTCTCGTCATCGTATCGACGAGTGGAATAAATATCAATCATTGTAAATTTCTTAACAATGTTCATAGATAAGGGACCTAAGAAGGCTCAAACCACTTGATTGAATGAGTAGATGGAATGTCTTGGTAGCCCACTATACCAGTATAATGCAAGTCCTGTCAGGGACATTGGGAAAGTCCTCAAAAGTAAAGCATCATCACAGTGCAATCGGTAACACCCACGTTTAAAGGACCGCAAATGTTGTTCGGATCCTTTTTCTATTGAAGCGGTTGAACTTTGGCATTTCCCAATGTATGGGGTATGGTTGAATAGGAATGGACGGGTATATAGGCTCATTATAAATTTCATCATAGGTGAGGGAATTGCGCGAGCCGGAAACTAATGCTTCTAGTGTCTACATCTTTTTCATCATCAACTTGATTAATTCATTGGTAGGTTGTGATGAAGGAATGCCTCCTATGGCATAAGGGGGTAGATATTAAACGATACTGGAGGTTGAGAATAAGGAACCAATATAGAAGGAACATATCCAAAATGGGTGACAGACGAGATAGGGTGTTTTTTATAGTAAGTGTATGTAGGTAGGATGGTCATCGTGACTCTGGTAGTGATTCGGGGAAGTCTTTACGAGATAGAGAGGACGAGATTCTGGAATAGAGTAGGGGTCACCGACACCACAGGAAGTTGTGTTACAATGGGTATTTGTGAGAAAATGGGTGCAGATTGTGCTATGGTCTTGGTGGTTGATGAGGGGACAACAGATACCACAAGCATGAGTGAAATTGTAAATGGAGATGTCATGATGGATATGGGGCTAGTTGCGAAACTACCGGGGTGAAGAAGGTGAGGGAAACTCTACATTATTAGGGGTTGATGTAGCGAAGGAATAAGGGTAGGAGAGATTGATACAGCATGCCATATATGAACTAACGTAGGGAGTCTCGAGTGGAAGAATTAGAAAGGTAGAGGCGTAAGGCTACGGGATTCGATCAAGGATTCATGCAAAATCTTCATCACTGCAACAATGGTGGTAGGTAAGGTTAGATCCATGGGTAATAGGATGGAAGGAAGTGAGGGATTAGGTGGGAGTGGTTGATGACTAGCATGGAATATGAGGGCGTTAGTCTAGTTGCGGCAAAGCACGATGTGAACAAGTGCTTTGACTGGTAAAACTATATTCTATAGATAACACGAGAAAAATAATAGAAACAGAGATAATATTGGGCTCTAGGAGGTGAATCGGTCAATGTCTATATTTTGAAAATCAAACACAGGTAACCGACGATGGTCATGTTGATAGGTGATAGTTGAGGGAAAACTGATGATGGTCACGCTAATGCCTGGTGATGGTTGAAGGAACACCGATGTGATTACTCGATAGTGATGGTTGAGGGAACACCAATTATGGTTTTGAAACCGATACGGTCCATCATGGAAGAAACCAGTCTCAAAGAATGAAACAAGAATGTTGGATGTGTACTTGGGAAAACTTTGTATGATAATAGGTATCAACAGGGGAGAAATATGATGATCCCTCGAGGGCCAGAAACAAAATAGAAACAGTGATGAAGGCTATTTTATGTAAAGTAACTAGAAATCTAGAAGCCAACACTGGTTAGGGTTTAACCAATGATGGTCGATGTGAAGCTGGTGATGGTCATTTGGACCGATGTCGGTGATTGTGAAATTAGAAAGAAATGAAGCAAATTGGTTTTTAATTAAATTAAGTGAAGAATCAAATGCGAAACCATAGAATGAGTAGATGGGGCCTGGAACACTCGGGACGAAGTCAAAATACTCCAACTACTATGGTGGAGTGCGCAAGGAAGAAGAAAAATGGATATTCTTGGTCTCACACCTCAAAACACAAGTCAAGAAGAACGCTAAGAAAAAGCATGATCCTAATAGTGATTTTCTTATTTTTGTTTAGCTTATGTTATTTAGGAATGATTATGTGCATTTAGAATGGAATTATTTAGTTAGAAAGGCATCCTACGAAGAAGGATATCTAAAAGAATAGGTTTCAGGTATGTTATGGTGGGGGCGGGCCATCCTCTTAGATGATGACTCGATGGAGGAAACGAGTTAGGGAGTACTTGCCAATCAGATTGTGTGATCACCGATGATGTTCTGAGTAATATGTTGTTTAAGAAAGATGTGTATATTTTTTTGTGTAAGTTTGGTAAGACACACACACAGAGAGAGAGAGAGAGAGAGAAATGTGCTTTCTACGATTCTTTGTGTCAACCATCACTGCGCATGACTTCCAGCATATAGGTTTCCCTCATTTTTAATGTGAGCTAATAATGCAACAAATAAGAATGTAATGCAAGTGTTTTAAACCCAAATAGAAGTGTGATATTTGATGTAGCAAGTGATGAACAAGAAGACGGATTCTCTTTCACTAATGCACATTGCAAAAGAAAGGAAGATGTGTTATTTTTAATGTGCAAGAATACAATTGTTTTTATAAAATAGAAAGAAGGAGAATGATTTCAAAGAAAAAAATTAATGTGGAAGCTTTTCAAAGGGAAATAAACACACAACTTTCAACTCAGAATGAATAAATGCAAAATAACCCTTGATGGGTCCCATGCACATGCCAAAATGTTTCACCATTTTCTTTACGTTTTAGTGATGAAACACATAAGGGTAAGGGCCAAGGAGGAATACTTATTAAATGTTGATTGGTTGATGGTTGTTGAGCACGTTCGACTTCTTGATCAAGTGTCAATCGTGAGAGTTTTCTGTTATCATCGAATCACAGCACCCTTATGTTTATACAAGTGCATATACTTGAACTCACGGTGTGATTGGATAACATGGGTACTATCTCCAAGTTGTGGGACTTGCTACTTGAGATAGACCTCCAGAGAAAGCTGGTTTTTGCTCCTAAACTACTCTTTGCCACAATCTACTCTAAAGCGGGGAAAACAACTATTCTAATCTAAATTTCCAAGGGACCAGGGAAAGAGAATGCATAAGATGAAAGCCTACACTAAAGCGGTGATACACCAGAAAAGGAGGGTGTGAGAGTATTCTCCAAATGTGTGAAATACAGAGGCAAAGTGCACACTAGAAGAGGTGATGACAGTTCTCCATAATCTAGCAAAATGCATTCACAACAATATTCCAAGCATACACAATGATAATGAATCCTGCAAGAACATAATAATAGACACAATATTCTTGTAGAAAGATTAAAGGGGCAAGAAGAATGCAAGAAAACACAGCAGGGGAAGATACATCCACAAACTGATATTTTATTGCTTCATGATATGCACAGTTCAATCTATTACAAGATAAGGGCTTGGATCACCATGCAAGGAGTCCACTACAAGGGCTTGCTGACACATTGGCTTCACAAAGAAATTTTGACAGAGCTTTGCTATCTGAAAACTCTCCCCTTTACAATGAGCCCAACACTCCAATTTATAGAAAAATGAGAAGGGAAAGAGAAGGGAAAATGGAAATCCCAAAATTTGTCCTTCAACCACCTGTAAGAGGCATTAAATGGAGTAAAATGATTATATATTACTTGCAAAAGGCTCCCCATACTATCCCATGTGTTGCAGCAGAGAAAGAATGATGACCATGCCTCTTAATTGCACTCCCAACCACCAAATGAAACACTGTTGTGAACCCAGCCACGTTTTCTAAAAAATCTCAATCAATTTATAATCAAATCCAGAATTTCTTGATTGCTTTGCATTGGGCTCGGAGCCACGATTCCAACAGTACCAATTTTGTGTGATTTCGTTGAGAAATGCAAAAGTTATGGCCTTCTGAGTGCGGGCAGCTATTTTGGGTCTGGCAGGCGTTTTCTGTCATTTGACGGGAATGAGCATTAACTGACTGGAGCCGAATATGTTTCTTTTATTTAAATATATCTATCCTCATTAAAATTAAATATATGTGGCGTAGAGGACGTCGTGCTCGTTCCAGAAAGTCCAATTTTATGAAAATCGGAGCTCGGAGTCAAAAGTTATGGCCGTTTGAAGTTTCGGACCAAACGTTGACTTTTCTTCTTCTCCTTCGGCCGCTTCAGCTTTTCACGTCCCACGCATCCCTTTGGCCCGGATGTCCCAGTATGAAAGTCCTCATTTCGGCCGAACCAGCCGGTTCGCGTCTGCCGCGTACTCTTGTCCCGCTTGTCCCGGACTGTTTGGGACAAATTCTTCCGATTCGCTGGTTCGGCCGGTTCGCGTACTTTTGTCCCGACTGTCCCAGTATGAAAGTTCTCATTTCAGCCGATCCGGCCGGTTTACGTACTTCGCGTACCTTCGGCCCAACTGTTCCGGGCTGCCTTAAGTCTTTTCGGCCGACTCGCGTCCTCCGCGTACTAACTGCCCAGATGTCCCAGACTGCCTGTTTCAACAGTTAGTCAATTTTTTCCACTTTTCGGCCAGTTCAGATTTCCGCGTCCCGCGCGTCGATGTCCCACTTGTCCCAAATGCTATGCAGACCACTGGCAACCTTTCGGCCGGTTCACGCCCAAATGTCCCTCATGTCCCGACTATTGCGAGGACTAGGACTTAGCCATTTTCATAATTTTTTTTGGCCCGAGCTTGTTTTCTGTAATTTTTTCACCTTTTCTCAGAACTTGCTCTCTTCTTCTTGGACAGGGGAGTTAGAAAAAATCTGAGGGGACCCTAGAAACATGACTTTTTGCCCTGACTCAATCTATTTCCTGGGACTTGAGAATTTAATGCATGTTATCAAAATTTACCACAGGGGTGAATTTTGGATAACATTTCCTTTTGGCTAGGAGGAACTACCGTAATAGAAATAAGACCACAAAAGATAATTAAATGATATATGACGGTGGACTCCTAGCGTATGCTTGTTTGAGAAGTGTGATGCTTCCTAGATGAATGTCAATCCACCTGTTTAAAACAAGTTAATGTGAGAAATAAATAAATTCCTAATGTAGTTGATATGATTTAGGTATCTCATTCAAGTACAATAAGAAAATCTTAACATAACAAGCTAGGCTATGGTCAAATCAGAAAGGTAGGTAATTGTTAGGGTGTTGGAACTAGTCGGGTCGGATACTTAGGTTGTTTAGGTCAACTGGTTAGATGATTATTGGGTTTGTTCTTGGTCAAAGTGTAAAACATAGAGATTGACGTTGGTCAGGTATGGTGATGCGGTTTAGGTGGAACCAACGCGGCTTATTGTGGATAACCAGCGCCGGTATGGTTGAGGTGAAAGAAAATCAAATAGATCAAGCTGGTGTGGGATGATCTGAGGTCAAATGAGGTTAGGAGGGTGGATGAAAAGGTCTTTGGAGATCTCAAGTACACGTAGAAATGGATATTAGGTCGGAATGGCGATGTGGGTAAGGGAAATGGTGGGATTGCAAGCTATTAAGCAATGAAGGAATGAACATGCAAAGTATAAACTAATGCGAGGATGAAAAAAGTTAACTATGCTGAAATAGACAATGTTGGTAGAGATATACTTATTGTGATGTAGATTTAGATGGTTGAATGGAGGTCGATGTTGATGAGAAGAATGGTGTTGGATATTATAGCAGTGGTTCCCAGAATGATTCCGTGAGTGCAATGCTTCTAAAATCTTTTTCTGTTGATGGCTCTAGATGTCTAGATACATGAAAGCGATGTTGGTTTTGCTTGCATGTAGCTATAATCTTCTTTCCTTGCTCTCAGAATGTGCTAACCCAAAAACTAGGGTTTTTAGGTGAATAAATGGTAGCGAAAATGGTTCCGTCTTGGTGGCATTGGTTTGGGGTGACAAGCGTCGATTATGGTGGGATTCCCTAGGTTTACTAAAATGGGTAGATCTTTCTAATTTCTTTGGCCCAATTAGTTTATTCTGATGGATTAGAATGGAAACTTCCCTTCTAATGAGTGGGAATGTGGTTAGAATGATTTTAGGGATTGATTTTAGGGTTAGACCATATCTTAGCTCATTAAGACAATAAAGACTTAGTTATTGTTGGTTATGGAAACATGCCAATAATAGGTCTAGGGTGAGGTGGTTGGATGAGGTGTCTAGGTGAGGTGGCTATGTGAGGTGGTGGGGAAGAAATTAAGGTAATTAGATATTAAATGTTGTGAGGATACATATTCATTTAATTAAATTAATTAAATTAAAGGTGATGTGGGGTGGAAGGGGCCATGGTTAGATGAGTATGATTGAGTTGTTTATTTGATAAAGGATTGAGGGAGTTGCACCCAATTTTGGTGTCTACAATTAGACTATTATTAAAAACTATAGATGCAAGCTAATTTTATGTTGAATTGGATCTAATGTTTTTAAATTTTGTAGGAAAACAAAACAACAAATAAAATCTAAAAGAGAAATATATAATTGGCTACGGTCTTTATAAGAATGGTTTATAAATGTGTTCTAAAGAATTCTAATTCAATTTCTATAAATAAACTTTACAATCACTGTCCATAAAGTGTAACACCCAAATTTTACACACAAAAATACCGGAATAATTTTTTTACTTACATAACTCACTACATAACACCACGAGGGTTCCAGTGGAGAAACTCGACAACACATAAGCAAATTACATAAACATGAACCCACTCATATTGATCCGAAAATAATCAGATTATTACTACCTGATCTCGGACCCTTATAGGCTTTAATTATTTTTGACAATTTTCTCCTTTTAAGTAATTAATTTAAAATAATGAAAAACAATAATGACAATTGCACACAGATTGATTACGGAGTTCGAAAATTGCCTACGTCTCCAGGTTCTTATCAAACCGTTCCACTAGTCAAAACTTGTAAGTTACAATAGTAGTTTCACAAGAAAACCTAATGGAATTTTACTTGCCTATCAGTACACTAGTTATTCAAAAAAATTCTGATGATCAGTCAAATTTTTCTTCACCTTCCTGATGCACAATCTCCTTCATCTTCGATCAGCCTTCCGACGCTATCAATGCGACGCTAGCACTCGGTCGACAATCTAGGATTTGCAAGTAATTGGTGTGGCTCAATGGGCCTATTGGGTAGTTTATAATTTACTCCCAATCACAAATATTTCGTCTACTATTGCCTAAAATAATAGGCCAATAAACAATATTTGTTGACACATCTCACAAAAAAAGCTTAACAAATAATAAGCTTGGGGTCTATTTGTGTCCACCTTTTCACACTCTAGCAATGAGCTTCTCTGTTGCGCCGGTGTGTGTCCCCACAATAAGCTTAACAAATAATAAGCTTGGGTTGTTGTGTGTTATTTTACAATGCAAATGGGTTCCCTATTTATACAATTTTAGGGCCCAAAAAATATGCACTTACATATTATTCCTTAGGCTATTTTTAAACCTTTATCCCGTAGTATTTTGATAAGGGATAAAATATTCCAAAGTGGGCGCTTAGCATTTTAAATGGGATTAAATCCCAAAAGAGGCGGCTTTTGAAGTGGGTATATCCCACATTTTGTGGAGTGATAAGGTCTTAGGCTTTATTAAGCCTTTCACGCATTATTTGAAGTGGTCAAAGGACCATTAGAGGGATAACCGCCCCTACGTGGATTTCCATGCATAACATTAAACATGCTCCCCACACCATGGGGATATACATGCATAACATTAACATATATACGTGGCATTTGGAATGGTGTGTAAGTGGTCTTACCAAGTAAATAAAAATTCAACCCATACCATGGGGAATCGAAATTAATTAATTCAATCATCATGTAGTCCACTTGTCGTCTCCCGATAGGAAAATCGAGTGAATTCGATGAGTGATGGCAAGCCACATGTCACAAAGTGCAATTCGGTCCAATATTGACTAATTGACCGAGTTGACTTTCTCGTTGTCTAAACTTTGGTGAACATATCTAGAGCTCCCGATGTCCGTTTGTCGCGTTCTCATAGTTGTTGGAAAGCTCTCGAGATGATCTTATGTATTGACACCATTTAGGGATGTTTAGGGAAATTTTAAAAATGATCCCCTGATCACACCTCCCCACTTAGAAAGGCTTTTTGTCCCAAAAAGCTTCCATACTGTCCTGAATCTGAAAAACTTTGTTGCCACCTCGGAAGTGCTGTTGTAGTAGACCCTTAGGTCTTCTCCTCCAACCTTCTCACTTTGACAACTCTACTCCGATCCTAGGACTTGTGGGTTATGGGCCCACGACGCTTCTGCTGCGTCACTTTGATATCCGAAGAAGACCTCCACGCCTCCACTTTATGGTGCTAAGTTTCTGAATGAAACCTCAATGCTCCTTCTATGCGGTGCTAAGCTTCTTGATATCTGACAACAAGGAGCTTCTTTTACTCTATAACACAGCTCTAATGAGTTGATTCCACAGAATCCAAACTGGTTTGAAGGAACTCCATGTTACGTAGAGCTTTGATTGATCCGATGTCAATGATGGACAATGCCTTGTCCCTTTACAGACCTCAACACCTCCAATGCATGATGCTAAGCCTCTTTCAAGACCTCGAGCCTCCGATGCACGATGCTAAGTCTCTATAGACCTCAACACCTCGATGCATGATGTTAAGCCTCTTTTAAGACCTCAAGCCTCCAATGCATGATGCTAAGTCTGTTACAGACCTCAACGCCTCCGATGCATGATGCTAAGCCTCGGTAGACCTTGAGCCTCTAATGCATGATGCTAAGTCTGTTTATCAGCTACCATTTGTATGTGTGGTCACAATGCCTTGATACTGAATGACGTTCCGAGCTAATCCTTTGAGAGCTCCTCTTGTTGACATACTAATATCAGGTACCATTCTCTACTGCATTCACAATGCCTCTACACAAAATGAAGTTCTGACCCGATGTTAATGCCAATGGTGATTCAACTACCATTCTGCTGCATGGTCACAATGCCTCTATGCAGAATGAAGTTCCGAGCTGATCTTTGTGAACTCTACTATCTACACAAATGGAAGATCAATCTCCAAGCTTTATATGAGTCAAATCCTGTATCCAAGTCAGTACAGGTACTCATAAGATTATTAGGAGATTGTTTGGAGCATTAATCAAATTTTCTAAGTAAGAAAATACACTGAGTATTGTAAACCTTTCCCTCAGCATTTTCTCACAATATCTGATCTCCAAACTTAATACTACATACTGATTCATCAATCTGAATTATGCAATATATAATTGAAAAATTGTTGACTTACCCATTTTAAAGGACTTTAACTTTCAAGTATTACACAGTCTGGGTTGATTTGTCAATTTGGTGGTGAAGTAGAAACCTTCTTTGCCTTTTCTGATAGGCCTCCATTCCATATTTGGCTTGCCATTACTGCGATGGCGAGATGGATGCGTTTCGGTAATTATCCACCGGTGCCCATTCTTACGGCAATGAGCACAAAAATTCCTCTTAATCTCCTTCTCGGGATGAGGAACTCTTTCTACCTTTTCTCGACTTTGCATGATGAGATTGGTCTTTACGATTTGCCTTGTTCTAATGAATGGCATCAACTTCTTCGTCGTGTCCTTCTCTTCCAGATCGGCATTTGAATGATTATGCAATCCATAAAAAGTACATGGAAAAGAATTCCACATCTTCTGAAAATCATAACCATACTTCTTAAGTGAAAAAGTGGATCGGAAGTTTTACTATGCTTACAATTATGGTAAGAAACTGGAGGTGGAATCTCATTACCTCTTCGCCGACTTCTCTTACCACATCATGCCCTGTGACGACGAAGCAAAACTTTCCTACTCAGAATCTTCTTACAAGACTAGTGGGGTAATCACTTTTCTTTCAGAAGCTTGTCTCCCTTCAGCATTCTTGGAGCATTCTCCAATTTCCATTCCCGCACTAGGATAACCCAAACCTACAAAACGAGGACGATCCTCGACCTGTATTGGGTTAGCAATACCTTGGCCATTCTTACCAAGGCCTCTTCCATCAAATCCCATTTTATCTCGTAACTTGGATCCAATTCCTCTAGTATGCTTTTCAAACAAACCAAAGACTTCATTACCTGAATCTGAATCCGAATGGGAGGAGGAAGAAGATTCTAGTGGAGAACAACTTGGCCAATCATCTCGCCATGGCCTTTGCATCTGAAGTTGAAGGTATTTCCTTCCTTTGATCACCACACTGCAACCTTTCCAAGAGCTCATCCTTGGTTTGCAATTTTGATTTCAACGAGCATTCTCCTCTTCCAAGGAGTAATAAATGGATCACAGGAGAGAGTTCTCTTCCTGGATCTGGTGATTATAAGCTTCAATTTCCTCGAGCTTTGCATGTTTAGACATCTTTCCCATAGTGCACTTGTTCCCTGTTCACACAAATTGAACCAACTGCACCAATCTTGAAGCAATCACTCTATTAATCAGATTTAATGAAAAATAATTATGGAGCTAAACTAGCTCTGATACCAAACATGATCTGAAAATAATCAGATTATTACTACCTGATCTCAGACCCTTATAGGCTTTAATTATTTGCGGAAATTTTTCTCCTTTTAAGTAATCAATTTAAAATAATGCAAGACAATAATGACAATTGCACAATGATTGATTACGAGTTCGGAAATTGCCTACATCTTTGGGTTCTTATCGAACCATTCCACTAGTCAAAACTTGTAAGTTAAAATAGTACTTTCACAAGAAAACCTAATGGAATTTTACTTGCCTATCAGTACACTAGTTCTTGAAAAAAAAATTCCAATGATCAGTCGAATTGTTCTTCACCTTCCTGATGCACAATCTCCTTCGGCTTCGATTGGCCTTCCCGATGCTATCAATGCGACACTAGCACTCCGGTCGATAATCTAGGATTTGCAAGTAATTGGTGTGGCTCAATGGGCCTATTGGGTAGTTTATAATTTACTCCCAATCAAAAATATTTTGTCTACTATTGCCTAAAATAATAGGCCAATAAACAATATTTGTTGACACATCTCACAAATAAGCTTAACAAATAATAAGCTTGGGAGTGTGTGTGTCCACCTTTCCGCGCTCTAGCAATGAGCTTCTCTGTTGTGCTGGTGTGTGTCCCCACAATAAGCTTAACAAATAATAAGCTTGGGGTGTGTCCACAATAAGCTTAACAAATAATAAGCTTGGGTGTGTGTGTGTGTTTTACAATGCAAATGGGTTCCCTATTTATACAATTTTAGGGCCCAAAAAATATGCACTTACATATTATCCCTTAGGCTATTTTTAAACCTTTAGCCCGTAGTATTTTGATAAGGGATAAAATATTCCAAAGTGGGCGCTTAGCATTTTAAATGGGATTAAATCCCAAAAGAGGCAGCTTTTTAAGTGGGTATATCCCACATTTTGTGGTTTTGTAATGTTTTAGGCTTTAAAGCCTTTTCCCACGAATTATTTGAAGTTGTCAAAGGACCATTAGAGGGATAACCGCCCCTACGTGGATTTCCATGCATAACATTAAACATGCTCCCCACCACCACTTCACTCCTCCTCCACGTGGAAGTATAGTATGTTGGTGGTTTATACTAATGTTTGAACATATATATATATATATATATACGTGACATTTGGAATGGTGTGTAAGTGAACTTACCAAGTAAATAAAAATTTGACCCATACCATGGGGTATCGAAATTAATTAATTTGCTCATCATGGAGTCCACTTGTCGTCTCCCGATAGGCAAATCAAGCGAATTCAACGAGTGATGGTAAGCCATGTGTCACAGTGTGATTCGGTCCAATATTGACCAATTGACCAGAGTTGACTTTCCCGATGTCTGAACTTTGACTGAACATATCTAGAGCTCCTGATGTCCGTTTTTCACGTTCTCACGGTCATTATAAAGCTCTTAAGATGATCTTCTGCACTGACACAACTTAGGGATGTTTAGGAAATTTTAAAAATGATCCCATGATCACATACGATAGGATTTCATACTCAAACGACATAAACCAAGATAAGGACCTAATTACAGTAATAAATGCCAAGTAGGCATACTCCACGACATGGAATTTTTATAGTTTAAATATTCATTAACTTTAGGTTTCGATTGTATCACCTTATATTTTTCAAGAGAATTAAACACATAAGTTTTAAAATTTCCTACTTTAGAATCTTGATTACTTTACTTTGCAGGAAATGGTATTTAAAGGAGAATGCACAATTGATTCATTTATTGAATCTCATTAATTATCCATAGATCATTGGTTAATTAAAGTCAATTTTAAGAAACTATGAGTCTCCCAATAACTCATTCTTATGTAAAGATTTGTTTCTCATGATATCTTTGTTCTAGCTCCAAATTTAGTTTGCGTCAATTTAGAATTTACAGGTCATAATTTTTATTTTTAGTGGAATCTATCTTTGCATCAAATGCTTAGTCCCACAAGGAATAATGTGTTTTCCTAGTCCCACAAGTAATAATGTGTATCGATTATTAACAAAAATTCAATGCTTAATTCAACTATAAGGAATTCAAGTAACATGTGGTTCCTAAGCCAATATCACATATAATATTTTTTTCATCTTGTTTACATTGTTCTATTTGCGTCACTTTAAAAAAGAGTTACAAATGTACTTTCCTAAAAAATTAGAAGTACATGTTTAGAAGCATTACAACTACACACAAACCACAAGTTATTTGTTTCCAGGGAAACATCCCATGTTTCCACATTTCACGATTCCATGTGAAATTTATATGATTCTTAATGTCATGAAAAGGGCATAATAAGGTATATTGGGACCAATTTTTCAGTTTCCTAATTTCTCTTAAGTCAACATATTTCAACTCAATTTGATTTGCAAATAATTACTTACAATTTTCTACCCAAAAGTTAACCTCTTCATCAACTGAGGTTTAATTTAACTCAATATGCACTGGGGCTCTATGCCCTATTATAGATCAGATTAAGGCATGAAAACATATTTACCCTATGAAACCTCCGTAAAATATGACAACACTATATTATCACTAGTCAAGGTAACATATTTAGTTGTGAGGAACTAAAGATATCATTAACAAGAGTTTATGTCATAGTACAACTATTTAACTAGCTCTATTTGTGTCATCTGGATCCCACAAATATTTCATTCGTTGATGAAGTTAATTTCTAGATATAACTTCGTAAGACTTGGTACTCTACTAGGATACTAAGGAAGTGTTAGTTCTACTTATTCACGAAAATTTTGACCATGTCATTGCTAACCGTGGGGTTCACGATGATTTTGCTAAGCATACCAACTATGACGATAACACAAACCTCATCTCTTATTTATTTCATTTGGAAGATGCTCTTATGCGTAAAGTTTTAAGTTTTTCCTAAGGTTTTATTTTCTTCTATGCTAAGAAGGATCATGTGAGAAGGGTAGATATGCATAAGTTTTAAACTAAGGTTAAATGTTATATTTAGGTTTTCTTTCTATATTTTCTAGTTAAATAACACAACACTCTAGAGATTTCATTATAAATTTCACAACGAGAATGCACTATAAGAGGTTAAATTCAATTTCACTTAACACAATATCCAACTTTTACAATACAAAACTTGGAATCAAAATAACACCCATATTTAGATGAACATTTCCCTTAAACACTAGCATCTTTAAAATGTTACAAAACTTCACTAATAAACCCTTCAATACTTCACAAAAATTTGAGCAGTCATTTACCATTTATATTAACATATATATCCTCCCCTTTTTGTTTAATGATACGTAACTCTGAATCAAAATTGCACCTATGATTAAATGCACATTTCCCAAGGCATCCCTAAACTAGCATCTTATACATATTACCAAATTTCAAACATAAATTTTTCTATAACATGACAATACATTATACATATATAAATTTTTCAATGACCGATATAAATTACAATAAGAAACAATAAATTACACCATTCCTTTTTGCCATCTTACTTCCATCCTACAAAACCATGTGAGAATGAAAATAGCAATAAATTGTTGGCATGACGTCCACCTAGATCTAGCTTAATTAACGTTTTTAGATTCCTATTTACAAAAAAATAATAATAATTTGCATTCGAAAGGATATGGTTAGAGACATGTATTCATTTGATTTATTTCCACTGCATTTTGTAACCGTGGAGAGAGAAAGAGATAGGGAAGCGAGAAAAACACTATTTTTCTAAAAGTTCAATTTCACACAAGTCACATGATAGAGTTTCAAAAGATATTTACAAGGGTCAATAAGTTTCCACGGTGGTTTGTTAACCCGATGGGGTCCTACAAATTTTTTTTTATGTCTTCCTGCTAGTTACAAAAACATTCAATTTAGGCTCGAAGGCTAAGAAACCACTTTCAAACATTGTCTTTCTCTGAGAAAAAACACCATGGGTAAGTTTTTATGTATCCTCCTATACTCAAAGAATCACACGAAATGCGTAATTCAGAACTAGTGAACGGTTTACATTTGGTAGCCATATTTCGAGGCCATCGGTCGTAATTGGCCAAGTTGCAACCAATCAAAAGTTAGCTCAAGCCAGGCTCAAAAAATCAAGTCCAAAAATAACTTTCGATAGACAAATGTGCAATGAGAAATTTCCTACAAGTTCCCCTATATAAGGGGAATTCACCATAGTCAACGGGAACCGAGAAGCGCCATATGGTTTCAAATGGCGAAAAGTTTTTCGAAGAAAGCTGGTAGTAATTGGTCCAGTTTGACCTAGTAAAACTGCGACAAAAGGCCTAAAAATTCCTTTGCCTAACTATCAAGGAGAGTGTTTTTCCCCAAACTGAAGGTTACAAGCACTTATCTAGTAAAAATACTATAGGTTTTCAAAGGTGGAAAGGTATTTCATTTCTCGGGGTTCAAATGGTGAGCTGAAATAAAACCCAACTTTCTAGTTTTAGTAGCTCCTAAAAGTGCAAAATAGAGTAACGATACTCCTAAAGGAGCGGTGAAGAGAGTGTAAAATAGCATACGAGGTAGAGATAATGCTTGATGTGACTCTCTACATAATAATTGATACACGATGCTTAACATCTCTTCTACAAGGCTCAGAGCATTATTTTGTAAGTCCCTAGAAATTATATTTTTCTAACTTTGCAAGGTGGAAAAAAATTGTTTTAGGTGAGAACTCATCTTGATCGACCAAAAACAATGGACACAAGAATCAAATATTGATACCCTAGATAGTAATGTATGAAGTTTTTGTATCAACAAAGATGTCAATTAAATTGCAAGACGGTCATGTAAATCATAAGGACCGAATTTTATTGTTTCACACTAAAATTATAGTTATGAATTTTTCTAGATAGTGTTTGAATGAAGGGTTTAAGTTTATGATTAGCTACCAAGAATTATTTGGGTTACTTTTTTGTCGGATGAAATTTTATTACTTTTGCAAAAAATTATTATTTTTAACGTGGGATACTCGAAGGTTTTAAATTTATTTCATTGCAAATGAGAAACTAAAGTATGATAATTATGAACAACAAGGTGAGATGAACCATTTCTAGGAGCGATGAGTGAAGAAGGTAAGTTGGGGTTCCATGAATTTTGATCTTGCAATCCTTTGAGACCATCGTTCGTTGCCATATAATGATAAGTAGTTACATATAACCCCAAGCTATTTTTTTGTACCCATACCTCATCTCAAAACTCCATCAAAATCCCATTTTGGGTAAAAACCACATTGATCACCCTCAAAGGGATCCCATTTTGTTTATTACCTCAAGGTCATCCAAGTTTTTGCTTTATATGGTTCAAAATTTAATTTGATTTGAGATCTATCTTTGTTGATACACTTGTGATAGATTAGACATGTATGCACCACTCAACCTTACCAATCCTTCATGAAGAATTCCTAGATATTTTTTCAGTTCCATTTTGTTTTTCAAAACTTGTTTTCTTGAAAATAAAATCTCCATTTTACTAAAATCTTCTCTAAGTCTTTAGGCAATAGTATCCTCAATCCCATTTGCAAAAAAAAAGAATAATTGAAACTAGTTGAAGAACAACACTAGTCAATGTAGCTTCCAGGAAGAAATCCAAACATATTTTCAATCCCCTTCCATTGCACTTATCGTGACAATTAAATATACTTGGGATTTCGATCAAATATGATAAACCATGTTGGATTTCTATTATAGGAACAAAATATATCAACATGAACTCCTATAAAACTTGTAATGAAAAATATTTCTTGTAATGGTCCTAAACAACAAAATGAATACTTAAAGTAGAAGGGTAAGGAAAAAGATCAAGAAATGGTAGGTGTAAAGGCTAGAGTGCACGTACAAAATATTATCAGAAGAAAAAAATAAAATCCATATATATACAAATGAATCACCTCCTTATCCTCGATCTTCTTTCTCTCCTTTTGCATACTACAACAAATAAAAATAGAGGTAGGAAAAATTCCCATTTCCTCTATCAAAGACATTTTAAACCATTACGAGTGTAAATACACGGCTAGATAATCAATTTGTATGAAAATAGAATGAGGAGATACTAGAGTTGCAGATTTATCCAACGTGTAGGACTTATTTACCACATAATGGTATTGATGAAAGGACGCATAATAGTTGGAACTACGTCTAGCATAGTTCGGCGTATCATTATTTTTATTTAACTCACCGCAACTATCCAATTTCTTTGCTAAAGCTTGCAATGTAAACTTAGTTTCACCATGGTCAAAGCCTATGGATCTTAGAAAAGCACTTGTATTATTTTCTTCCATGAAATGACGAGTCTGCAGGTCCATTGAGGATGCCGATGTGCCTTCACATGGTAGGGGTCACCTACTCCATTCACGTCTCTATCAAATAAATTACCTCTTACCTAATATCACTCAAAAAATTTGGTCCAACTTTTATTTTCCTTTTTTATTATTATTTTTAAATAGGGTGGGCACTACATTTCCCTCTCCTTTAAAGAGCATTTTCCTTGATGTGACACATCACGGATGCTTGAGAATACGTAATAAAGAAATTCAATAATTCCACATGTCACTAACATAACAACTTGTCGGTAAAAAGTGACCACAAGGAAAGAACTAATTTTTGCAATATCTTAAATTTTAATGTCCTATGAAGATTGACAGTTATTTTTATTTTATTACTTAGTCTTTTCCTTTAAAGTATTTATGAATCTCAACTCTTAGTGTTTAATTTTTTAATATTTTATATGTCTTATGTTCATGGATGCCCAACAGAACTTTCATAACAATACCACATCGGGGTCACATACAACACTAATGGTTCACAATACATCATGACATATAACCTCGCGACTATTTCACATCACAAGAACTCAACCAAACCATGGAAAGAACATACTTAGCCCTTACAAGATAGTAATTGATTACCTATGCCCCGAGACATAATAGTACTCATAACATAAGCAGACTTCAACAACATGGAATTCCCAACATGTACACATATAAAGATTTCACAAAACTCAAAATCATAGCTGTAGCTTTATAGGGTCAAGATGGAAACAACATAAAAAAAAATAAACCAAACTCACATGAGTACACATAAATCATAAAACAAACTCCCAAAACATCACCAAACAACTCCATATAACTCCCAAAGCATCACAAAACAACTCCAAATACCTCCCAAAACATCACAAAACAACCTGCATATACCTTCAGAAGCATCACAAAATAACTCCATATACCTCCCAAGCAATAAAATAAAGATAAATTTTCTTGTTCGCTCCCTAAAAGAGGTTGGTCACCCTATGGCCCTGGGAAAATAAGGTCGAAATAACTCTAACCTAGGTGGCATAATATCTCGTGGTTCAACAACCTACTAGTTATCGTAACTCCTTGGGAATACCCCATACAACGAAGAGGGTCCATAGGTTACACCACTTCATTGTGAATCTCATGACCCTATTCCAACACATTACGATATTAGAACTAGCATAACAATATGTTTCAAATGCTAAGTGGAAAAAATCCCAAGGCTTCAAATAGGCTAATAAAAATATTTAAACTTGATACACAAATTTAAAACTAAGAAAATCAAGCTGGTGAAATAGTTATGGTTAGTGGAAAAATTTTCATGTCGATTAGTGTAGTAACTAAATAAAATGCCCAAAATGTAAGAACGCATTAATCAAGAAAATTTTTGGTTGTAGCAAGGAAAAAGGAAAATGATAAATTTATGAAAAAAATGTATAGAGAAATATCACATCACAATAACTATGTGGCCTTATACTACCACCAAAGGGGTACTCAACAAGTTTCTAGCACTCGTACATCGAGCCTCGATTCATAAAATAACATATCAAATAATACAACTATCATCATCTCTATCTAAATCATCCCTCCACTGCTTTCAGAAGGCACAAAATAGTCGTAACTACACTTAGTTTAATCCATACGATAACCATATAGGGAGAGATAAAGGAGTACAAGTCACCATCTTTTGAGCCTAAGGTGTCCGCGAAACATACTAAACGAACAGAAGTGGGTTTTCAGCCTATGTAAGACTCCACTTCCTATCTCGTACTCGGTTGAGTGACTTGTCAATGGTACACATTTCCTCACTCCAAACATACACCTTCTACTAATTTCCCTTAGTTTCGATTATTGTAGGGTTCACATGACATAACACATCACTAACACAATGCTGATTCACACAAATTAACCATAGCATCTTACACATGGTATATATATAGGGTATAACACAATCATTACTTTCACGGGTTACGATACATCACATTACCACATATTGCACCCAAAGTGCAATCACTGTACAATAGGGATCATATGCTCACCATATGCCCCTAAATCATGACATGAACCATCACATATTACATGAATTATACGTATGAGGAACACAATGTCTAACATTACAACATATAGTCAATTGTAATTACAACATGGTGACACACATGATTCATCACAACATGGTGATGACATCACGATACAATACAATTCACTTTACACCAATTTTTTCATGCAATACATCAATACACCTTCATATCACATAATGCCAAAAACTCCAACACTCCGCAATCCACAATAACATTCTTTTCACACACAACAAGGTAATACATCACACACGAATTCCTCATTGAATCCATAAGGAGAGAGAATAATCTCATCACAAGAACATATACAGGATAAAAAATACGCACTAAGTGACATGCGAAACATGTGTGTTCTTAATATCATAATGACGATGTTGGTCACATGACAAAAATATCACTTTCCTCTTCCAATCTCCACCACCACCATGCAAAACCATCACAACTCCAATGTCCCAGAGGTTCAAGAGCATGAACCTCCACTCTAATACCAAATGTAACGCCCACATTTTACACACACAAATACAACAATAAAAATATCGGAATAATTAATTTTTTACTTACATTGCTCACTACACAACACCACAAGGGCTCCAAGTAGAGAAACTCAACAATACATAAGACACTTACATAAACATGAACCCACTCATAAAATAGGATAACATAGGGTACCCATCAATGTCATACTCAAATGACATAAACCAGGAAAATGACCCAATTACAATAAGAAACGTCAGGTAGGCATACTCCACGACATGGCCTTTTTATGGTTTACATCTTCATTAAATTTAGGTTTCCATTGTATGACCTTATATTTTTCAAGAGAATTAAACACATAAGGTTTAAAATTTCCTACTTTACAATCTTCAATTACTTTACTTTGCAGGCAATAGTCTTTAAAGGAGAATGCACGATTGATTCCTTTATCGAATCCCATTAACTATCCATAGATCATTGGTTAATTAAAGTCAATTTTAAGCAATTATGAGTCTCCCAATAACTCATTCTTACATTAAATATTTGTTTCTCATGCTATGGTTGTTTTAGTTCCAAATTTATTTTGAGTCAATTTAGCATTTACACATCATAATTTTTATTTTTAGTGGACTCTATATTGGCTCAAATGCCTAGTCCCACCGGAAATAATTTATATACATTCTTAACAAAAAATCAATGGTTAATTCAACCATAAGTACTTCAAGTGAAATTTGTTCATAAAACATTATCACATATACTCTCTTTTTTCATCTTGCTTACATTGTTCTTAGGTCTCTTCTTGGTGTCACTTTGACAAAAATATTTACAAAAGTACTTTCTTAACATTTTTAATAAGTACATGATTGGAAGCATTACAACTACACATGAACCACAAGTGATTTGTTTCTAGGAAAAATCCCATGTTTCCATATTTCATGATTCCACATGTGAAATTTATATGATTCTTAATGTCATGAAAAGGGCATAATAAGGGATTTGGGACCAAGTTTTCAGTTTGCTAGTTTCTCTTAAGTCAATATCTTTCAAATCAATTTCATTTGCAAAGAGTTACAAGTTTCTAAACAAAAGTTAACCTCCTAATCAACAGAGGTTTAGTTTAATTCCAATATGCACTCGGGCTCTATGCCCTATTATAGATCAGATTAAGGTGTGAGAACATATTTACCCTATAAAACCTCCATAAAATACCACAATGCTATATTGTCACTAGTCAAGCTAACATATTTAGCTGTGAGGAACTAAAGAGATCATTAACAAGAGTTTATGTCATAGTACAACTATTTAACTAGCTATATTTGTGTCATTTGGATCCCACAAATATTTCATTTGATGATGATGTTAATTTATAGATATAACTTCGTAAGACTTGGTAGTCCACTAGGATACTAAGGAAGTGTTAGTTGTACTTATTCCAGAAAAGTTTGACCATGTCATTTCTAACCATGGGGTTAACGATGATTTCACTAAGCATACCAACTATACGATAACAAAAACTTGGTATCTTATTTATTTCAGCTAGAAGATTCTCTTATGCGTTAAGATTTATGTTTTTCCTAAGGTTTTATTTTCTTCTTTGCTAAGAAGGATCATGTGAGAAGGGTAGATATGCAAGAGTTTTAAACTAAGGTTAAGCTGTTATATTTAGGTTTTCTTTCTATATTTTCTAGTTAAATAACATAACACTCTAGAGACCTTATCATAAATTTCACAATGAAAATGAACTATAAAAGGTTACTTTCAATTTCACTTAACATAATATCCAACTTTTACAATACAAAACTTGGAATCAAAATAACACCCATATTTAGATAAACATTTCCCTTAAACAATAGAATCTTAAAAATGTTAGAAGACTTCACCAATAAACCCTTAAATACTTTACAAAATATTAAACAATCCTTTACCATTTCTCTTAACATATATATACAATCCCTTTTTCTTTAACCATACGTAAATATGAGTCAAAATTACAGCTATGATTAAATGCACATTTCCCAAGGCATCACTAAAGCTAGCATCTCATACATATTACCAAATTTCAAGCATAACATTTTCTTTGACTTGACAATACATTATACATATATATGTTTTTAATGACCGTTAAAAGTTACACTAATAAACAATAAATTAGACCACACCTTTTCGTCACCTTACATCGATCTTACAAAACCATGTGAGCATGAAATCAATGATAAGTCATTAGCATGACATACACCTAGATCTAGTATAATTAGAATTTCTAGTTTCCCATTTATAAAAATAATAATAATAATTTACATTCAAAAGGAGATGGTTAGAGACATGTATTCATTTCATTGCATTTTGTAACCATGGAGAGAGAAAGAGATAGGGAAGAGAGAGAAACACTATTTGGCAAAAATTTCAATTTCACACAAGTCATATGATAAATTTTCAATGGTTTTTTACAAGTGTCAACAAGTTTCCATAGGTTTTTGTAACCCAATGGGGATTTGTACAATGGAAAAGTGACATGCAAGCATGGGAATCTACATGTACCTCTTCCTCGTACCCGACCTCCCGAGGTCATGTCGAAACAGCCGGTGAATGTTGAATGTGAATGGATATGGACAAGCTAATCGGGTAATCTTATATCCTCAATACGAAATAATGGAATCTACAAATCTAAGGCAAAGAAGGACCTCCTAACTTGAATTGGTGTAATGGTTCGTTCGGATATAATGGCTGTTCGCAGGCTCCAATTAATGTCGAGCTCTATTGAGATCTTGTTTCTTGGTTGTTGGATACGTGGGAAGTAACTGTGGGAGCTTCGTATATATCTCAAGACAAGGTCATAAAAATGGTGACGAGTGATTTAGTGGATGCATAGCGAACTATGGGTGGTTTTCTGGTCTAGCCCAGAAAATATTAGATTGATTGGCTTCTATGTTTAATGCGGAGAACTATACTATAATATCTGGCGGGAGTGGTGAGGATCTAAATACTAGCGTTCGTATGCCGGTGTCAATACTTAACTGATTTGTAGGCTCGTTGGGTTGTGGGACTTGGGGATCACAACCATGACTTCATGGTTGTTGTGGACTTGTTATGGTCATGTGAAGAATTAATCCCTTCTCCCAAATATCAAATAATCATATGCCTTTTTAGACTCTACATTTAGAACTAGAAGTTGTATGATTTTCTCAGAGTACCTAATAGGTGTTCTGGCAACTTGAATGCGTAGGCTAGTATCTATGTCAATAAGGAGGTCTCTTGCATCAGGCTGTGGAACTAAAGGATCGAAACCAAATGTATGTTCTCTTTTAAATCCTTGTATGGTCATCTGGGTGTTCTATGAAGGTAGTCTATCGTTTGGATTGTTTCACCAAAATGTGTAAGCTTTTTCGTCTTCGATGTTTAATCCTCTTAGCTACTCACTAATTACTTGTAAGTTTGTTGTTGCTCGAAAGACATGTATCCTAAGGTCTTGATCTATATCAGCTAATGTGGTTGGTAGATTTGGCTAAGGCACTATGGGTTCAAATATATATTCTCGAGGCTCTCTAGGTCTTGTGATTGTCAAACAAAATGATTCAACTTTTAACTAACATTAATAAACTGATTACAAAAGAAGTATTTATACTTGTACAAGCATTCTTCTATTTTTGTATTATCAATGACGTATTTCAATGAAATTAAAGAGCGAGATACTCTAGTATATTTATAAAATAGACATCTAATCTAGTTGCGAGAATAAAAACAAGCAAAGTAACCTAGTATGGTTGTTCGCTGTGTAGTTTTGATCTTATCCTAAATATCTAAGCAACTATATATTTTGAATTGAAAAGACTCTTGATCCTACCTCAAAAGTGAGGAATGAATCATAGTTTCTCGAGAAAATATCAATCCCCACTGACTTCCTGGCGGCGATATTGAGAGCAATCTTTTAAGCTGAAATGAAATAATTCACTACTCTATTTGATATGTTGTAACTAGAACTTTGATAGACCAAACTGGTGTTTACTGAACGGTGGTAAATCTAGTTTGTGTGTGATTTCATCCCCTCAGTGTGATCTCCTCGTTCCTTCATGTCCTCGTGAACCAAGAAAGTATGTATATGATTGTATCAACAGAAGATGGTATTCGAACAATGGTAGCTTTGGATATAGACCGAATACAATGCGAGTAGGAGAGAGATAGCGCAAGTGAAAAGAGCTTGACTATGTAATTCCTAGCGGGATTTATTATGGGAATACAACACAAGTGTACCGAGAGCTTCATAAACTATCCTCATGGCAAAATAAAACCTACAACTTTAATGGATTCTAGTCTAGAAATGAAGCTATTCTATGTTAAACTGATTGTATGAAACAACAATGGAATAAGACTAAAGCAAGAAGATCAAATGACCTCTAAAAGACCAATAATGGAGGCAAAGCATGAAACTAACAGAATTCTAAGCAAGAAATTGAAAGACTGAATAAGAGAATTGAGAGGATGAGGGGCCATTTTCTTGAAAACAAGCTGGCTATTTATAACCAATGCATTTACCAGAGGGTAACTCCCATTTGATCTCTTTTACTATAAACAAAGGAAAAAAATTATTACCAGGGGACCAAAAACATTAATGCAATCCAAATTGGTTGAAGAAAGCATGTAAAATCCAAGATTTACGTTTGACACGATCGCGGAAGGATGCGGAAAATGCGTACATGGGGCTGCCGTCTGTGTAGGGTGGTGATTAAGGACCACCGCCTTGTCTTAGGTGGCAGTCACGGGACCGCCACCCGTGCATGGCAGCGGTTTCATCACTGAAGACAAAATGCAAGAAGAAAAGGGGGAAATGGGAAAAACAAAGCATGTGGAGGTGAGCGAGGCATGTGGAATACAAGCGTATACTTAGTGAGCCTTTCGGATTCGAACACCTTGTAAGGAGACTGTATCATCATTGGGGCATGTGTAATATATTTCTAGTGGTGCAAAGTGTCCTACAATTTCAAGTACATACATATTACCCCCTCGGAGAAGCATCTTATCCATGAAGAGGCATAAAACGGTGGAACCGAGTATGGCGGTCCGAAATGGGAGTTTAGGTGTTATACCCGACACACCCATGTGTTGGAAAGTCACCATCCAAAGTCCCTGCTATCTACAATTTAAAACAAGGGACTCAAGTGCAACTAGATAAAATAAATATAGAAATAAGGCTGAATTGACATGAAAAAAGGACTTACCATCTATGCGGGGTTTAGAACTTACCTTTGTCGGTGCTCTGACCCTGCGAAAGACATTCAAAATCAAATTAAGGGGGCTATTTATATAAAACGAAGTCATTTTACTATTCATTTATGCGGATTGATTTGATAGTTTTGAGCTCTGGGACCCATGGTGATGGTTTTTGACGAGAGTATAGTCAAAACGTTCGTGGTGAGATAGTGATAATGCCTCGAGAGTGGAACATCGACCCACGAATTCTCGAGTTAGTTTATCTCGATTTATTGTTTTTAGACCTAAAATGTGGAAGTGATGAAATCTTTTCCTTGGGGGATGATTTTTGAAAATGTTAGTTTTAAACATGTCTCTACGGGTGCACCCATAGGGTAGGTTTTCATTTTAGCAAAATGGTGTATTTACTTTTTTTAAGATTTTTTTAGGGTATACGACCCGTTTGGATTTGTGGGACGGGACCGCCGCCTGTGTAGGGTGGCGGTTATAGAACTGCCACTCTACATAGGGTGGTGGTCTGTAATAAAGGACCAAAACAATACAAAATTTAGCTTGTTTTTGCATGTTCAACATTTTTATGTGTTTTTATTAGTTTTTCCAAGCTGGATTTCAGATACTTACTCCCTTTTTTATGTTTTTGGGTATGTGTGGAAGAAGGAGGAGTATATTAGATGGAGCCGAGAGAGAGAGTGTGTGTGATTGGCTCCCAGCAGTGTTAGAGGCACTCTCCAGGAAGAGCGGGATACTCTTGGAGGGATGGTATTTGGAAGATTTCCTAGGTCCCTCACGTTGCGCCTGCTAGTCACATTCTATGTGACTTATTTTCATACTGGGATGCGGATCGGAACACCTTATGATTGCCAAGAGTTAGGGGCGAGTGGTCCATCACCATGGAGGATGTTTACCGTATACTAGGGGTTCTGATCCTTGGCGCATTTGTCTCTTAAGACAGTAGTATCGAGATCATAGGTGGTTCAGTTGGCCACCTATATGGGAGATGCGGTTGTATCGATGGGATCGAAGAAGGGTGTGAGGATCCACTCTATTATTGAGTCATACATTCCCTTGCTCCGCAAGGCCATCATGGGCATCCTTGCATCCAGAATGATTGGGGATAAGGGAGGGGACACCCTCTTATATTGTTGGCCCCCATTATTGCACAGATTGAGGGCCATGGACGTGTCTACACTTGGGGAGCAGATATCCTTGGGACTACCTATCATGATTTATATAGGGACAGTCACTGAGCCACCCAACTCTTGTCATGAGTTGGGTGTATGAGCATATCACCCCATATGGGAGAGGTGTAGAGGTGGAGGATCTCGGGGCCGTTAGGGTAGCGAGGTGGATGGGGATGACAGTTCTTAGAGCACCCCACCAGCCAAAGGCCTCTCGACCACCTGCAGAGACATGGAGGCCACTCCTTATCAGGCCATGGCAGGGGTATGGGGAGAGGAGACCGTTACATTGATTTCTGTCAAACTACCAACCAGTTGATAGATAGGGTGGGGAAGTTGGAGATCCACCCCTTTGATAGAGTACCACAACAGTTCGGCCTCCCTATAGTGACATGCTTCCCTACGGAAGGGCCCGTATATAGATCTATTCATGAGGCTCGGGGAAGTCCTAGAGGCCAGGGTTAGACTATTTTTACTCTCGGTGTTCCTATTGCGGTAAGGAGGGTGGTACATGCATGAGGGAGAGCCGGTGCTCCTCAAGCACCCTTACTCCGGATTACTTCCGATCCTGCCCATAGTAGTGATGAGCCCATTGACGTGGACTCCGAGTCTAAGGAGTTCACTGGGGCAGAGACCGAGGAGGAGATAGAGGAGATGGAGATCAGTGATACGGGTGGGGGGGATGATAGCGATCCCAAGTGGCATGATACCTAGGAGATCCTACAGGCCGAGATGGCGAAGCGGAGCGTAAAGAGGGTGAATCTAGTTTCAGAGGAGTTACTCTCTCTGGACCTAGGTGGATATGTCAAGTCTATTGTAGGCCATCACATTGCCCCAGATGTGGGAGAGGGACACCGATCAATGATGACATCGGTGGCAGTGCAGATCCTATAGATCCTTCCCGGAGGCCTAGCGATCTGAGTGAGTTGCCACTCTTCTCTTGATATTTGTTTTAGTTAGAATTGTCTTAGTTTTTATTTCTTTTTGTTTTGTTTACTCTTAGTTCTATCGTTGATCATTTTCTAACTTGCTTTCTCCTTTGTTTGCAGCGACTTATGATGAGTGGTGAGACTTGATTCACTGAGTATGCACTAATACCTTGCTTCTCTCCTTAGAAGACTCGTGTTGAGCTTTCCGTGGACGTGGGGGAGCCTTTAGCAGCTGGTAGGCATACTGATGTTTTTTCCTCTGTCTAGCATGTGGTGAAGATCATGACTTCTCTCCACATGGAGGTAGCTGGATATAGGATAGCCAAGCACTTGATGAGGAGGAGTCATTCTTGTAGCGAGACGGCAGCTACTGGTCATGACCACGAGCCCTCAGTACATTCGGAGCACCAGCGTAGCTAGAGTCCTAGGCGTGGTCATGCACCCTCTGAGGGATCCCATAGGGATTGAGAGACCATTTTGTAGCATTTTTTCAGATGTCTATACGAGTGTTTTTGTACTTTCCGAGCTCATTGAGCATTTTGACCATGCCTAGTGCATGATGGCATTATGTGTGTGTATATATATATATATCTCTTTTTGGATCTAGACTCTTGGCATCTAGAATTTCGTGACTCATTTCCATATGTGTACTTAGATGTTTTTAGAATAATATTTTCATGCTTTCAAAATGTATGTAATGGATAACAAATGATAGTAAATAGAATGTTTTACTTTGTATGTTTGTTGTAATGTTGATATGAGATGATATTGACATATGGTAGTATTGAACTTTTGAACTCTTTGGTAAATGTTTCTAATTTCTTCTTATGTTGAAAAGATGTGATGAATGTATAGTGATAAAGAGAAGAACTTGCCCCAATCCCAAATCCACACGACTAGTAAGATGTGAGGTCTCAACACCAAGAGTTAGGAAGGGCACAAGTTGTATGAGTTTGATTGAATGGAATGATGAGAGATAGACAAACTAGTAACATAAACCAAGTTTAGACCTACACACCTACCCTACTCAGAACTACCACCAAGCTTAGAAGGCCACTTACTTTCTAGTTTATCTAGACTTAGATTCATAAATGGCAACCTGGTTGACAAAATCTAGTTTTGAGGATTTGATCTCTTTGGAATTTGGATATTTGGATATTTTCTTTCTCTTAATAGAATTTGACTTGTGTTTTTAGCATACCAAGATTTGTTCATTTGTGTGACTGGACCCCCACACCCTACCTCATGCCACTAGTAAGAAGCATGGGTTTGTCACCAAAGGCAAGATATAGGTGAGTAAGGGCACTCCTTTCCTTTCCCAACCTCACACCACTAGTAAGAGATGTGGGCTTATCACCGAGGGTTGATGGGGCAAAGAAGTGTGTAAAATAAAATATTTTGTTTGTTTGGTGCTTTCGATTTTATTTGGATTTGACATTTTGGATCTATGACTTTGGGATATCCTTTCATTCAAATATATTTAAGAGGGATAGATGTGACACCAAGAAGCTTCTAGAACAGACCGTAGGCAAGGACAACTTCACCTAGTAGAAAGAAAGAGAAAAGCCAAGTATGCAAGCCTTGGTATGGTTTTCGTCAATGCTTGTCTGTCGAACTTGATGAGAAGATTTAAAAATACTTGATGATGTTTGAAGAGATGTGTTTTGGATGTTTTTGCCAATATGTTCAGAAATTTTGTAACATATTGTTTAAGAGTAAGTTCTTGGACTACCACTTTTACGAAATGGACAGAATGAAGCAGCTAAAAGACTAATGCAATGTAGGTAGCTATAATGTACAAGTAATGATTTTTATGTTTTATGCGTAAAACCATTTAAGATGCAAGGAATTGACAGTTTCACCAAATTGCCCACCTTCTAGTGTGCACAAGAGATTCGCACCGTTTCCGTAGTCTTTCATGACTCGGTATGGGCCCAACCATTTGGGCTGGAACTTTCTTCCTTCACTAGTTTTCTTATCGATTCGGTTGTCTAGTCTTAGAACTAGATCTCCTTCATATATTTCTCGCTCATAGACCTTTTTGTTATACTTCCGGCACAACCGGTCGGTATAGGCTCGTGCCTTTGTTTGGCGTTTAGCCCGACCTTGTCAAGGCTTTATAGTTGAGAGTGGCATGCCTCCTTATAAGCTTCTTCATCCGAGTCCCTTGTAATGAGATGCGGATACGGGTATTTCAACCTCAAGCGGGAGAAATACTTCTGCCCCAAATACCAGTGAGAAAGGATTTACTCTGTTGGTGTTCTTACTAAGGTTCGATGGTCCCATAAGGCTGAATATAGTTTTATATGCCAATCTTTCTTATTCTCCTTGACCGTTTTGGGAGAATAGCATTTAACGTTTTGTTTGTCACTGCCTCGCCTGCCCATTGGCTTGAGGCGATAAAGAGAGGCCGTGTGATGGTTTATCTTGACCTTTCTACATAACTCATGGACTTCATCATTTTTAAAGGACGTGCCATTATCTGAGATAATGACTTGTGGAACACCATACCTACAAATAATTTGATTTAGAATGAATTTGGCAATTACCGAACCTAGTAAGGTGGTGAGAGGCATGGCCTCTACCCATTTGGTAAAATATTCCGTCTTTGTAATTGTAAAATTATGGCCATCAGTTGATGAGGGAGATAACTTCCCTATCAAGTCTAGACCCCATGTAGAGAAGGGTCACAGAGTCACTATTGGTTATAGGGATTGTGCTGGCATGTGAATCTCATGAGAGAATTCTTGGCATTTGTGGCACTTACGTATAAAATCCATTGCGTCATGCTCGAGAGTGGGCCAAAAATATCCCATCCGATGTATTTTGCGAGTGGTGGTGTGACCACCGAAGTGGCCTCCACATATCCCGCTATGGTATTCATGAAGAATCTTCTTAGATTCTTTCGTATCGATGCATCTTAGAAGCATGCCGTCGAAGGCCTTACGATAGAGTACCTGTTCTAAGACAACATATTTAGTGGTAATAATGTGTAACCGCCTTCTTTTTTATGACATGGCACCTTTCGGGTATGTTTGGTCTATGATGAAATTGATGATATCAGTATACCAAGGACATGCGGAGATGGGAGGCCTAGTTTCGATAAAGTATATACGAGTCATCGGGAAAGTCTAGATTCACCGGATCACCTCCATCTAGTGGATTATCACCCGGTCAATCTGCAATGATTTGTCCCTTAACAGATTTTTGGTTTACGAATGTCAACTCGAATTCACCCATTAAGGTTATGAAATGTCCAGCCTTTTTAGATAATGACCTTGCGTGAGAAACGTTCAGTAAATGATCTATTTTACAATGATCCTCATTTCTGGTTTAACATATAATTTCTTAGATGTTTTGTTGCAAAGACTATGGCAAGGCATTCTCTCTTTTCTGTATGTAGCATGTTTCATAATCGAGCAATGTTCAACTAATGAAATAGATCGCACATTTTCTTTTATCATTTTCTTCTTGAGCCAACATGCGCAGGCCAATGAAACATGAGTGGCTCGTGAGTATAGGATCAAAGGGAAGTCAGTTTGGGAGGAATTAGCGTGGGTGGAGACAACAACAAGTGTTTAACTACTTTGAAGGCCTCGTTGCATTCTTCAGTCCAATCAATGCTATAATCTTTCTTTAATAGATTGTTGATTGGATGAATGGCAAAACTTAAATCTGGGATGAACCTTCGGATTGCACTGAGTTTCCCAAGAAATGACCTGATTCAAGACTCATTCGATGGCGGGATCATTTCGAGAACAACCCGTATTTTGGCTGGATCAACATCAATCCCTTATGAAGATATAATGTAGCCCAGAAGTTTGCCTCCTGTTACACCAAACACACACTTCTCTGGATTTAGTGTGACACCATATTCAATTAATCATGAGAGGATTATACGGAGCACTACGGATGATAACAACATTTCTTGGAATTGGCCAACAAGTCATCCACATATGATTCCAAAATTTTACGCATAAGATCATGGAATATATGTCATTGCCCGCTGATATGTAGCGTCGGCGTTCTTAAGACCAAATGGCATGACAGCATAGCAATATGCTCCCCAGGGAGTTATGAATGTAGTTTTGTCTTGATCCTGTTCAAATATTTTAATCTGATTATACCCTAAGAACCCATCCATGAGGGACAGCAATTCAAATCCAGTTGTTGCATCAACGATGACGTCAATGGACGGTAATGGGAAGTCATCCTTGGGACAAGCTTTGTTAATATCCCGAAAATCTATGCAAATGTGTATCTTCCCATTCTTTTTAAGATGGGAACGATATTAGATACCCATTGTGAATAGTCAACGGGCTTGATGAATCCCACTTGGAGAAGTTTTATTACTTCTTCTTTTACCATGAGAGCCACTTTTGGCTTCATTGGTCTTAGCTCTTGTTTAATTAGTTTCGCATCTGGTTTAGTGAAAATATTATGTCTTTGTGACTTTTGGTGCAATGCCCATCATTTCTTTATAATTAAATGTGAAAGCCTTTTTATTTTCTTTGAGGATTTGGGTGTGTATTTCTATCTCCTCTGGAGTTAATGAGGATCCCAACTTTAAAATTTTTGGTTCTTCCTCCGTTCCAATGTTTATGTCAATGGTTTCTTCTATTAAAGAAGCATTACCTTCTTCAAATTCAAGTGGGGCTGGAGGTAGTTCCAAATTTTCTCCATCTTCTATCTCGTAGATATCAAGATCCTTCTATGGAGGAGACTGTACCATGGGATTTCCAAAATAGGAAGAGGAATGTGGTATTAGGGAAAGATCAACTATATGGTGAGCAAGGTACAACTCTTAATAGGCGTTTAGATAATCGAGAGTGACTCTATCATCGTCAAAGTGATCCATGATAGAAAAATCATCCTCACTTCTCCATGAGTCGGGAGTGATTTTGTTGGTATTTTGCGCACTAATGGCTCGGTGCGGAGTGATACCATGAAATTTGTATCCTCCAACTCACTATTTGGAGTGACACGAGAAGTTGAGGTTGCTATCAAGTGTGAGAAGGTTTTTCTCTCATGGGATTGTTTCAATTGATATGAAGCTAAATCACTTACTTAGATCTAATATGTTGTTTTATAGAGTTGTAAATGCTCAACTCTAATTTCATATACCTCGGAGACTTGATTTGCAACCAATTGCAGTCTCCTAATACTCTAGTGTTGTTGACACCCATTCTTTTAGCTAGAATGAGGCCAAGGAGGAGAGCTTCATACTCAGCCCCATTGTTTGTACATTTGAAGTTTAATTTAAAAGTGAAAGGTAGGATCTTTCCCTCAAGTGAAGTAAAGATTACTCTTGCCTAGCTCTAAAGTAACATCTAGCTCCATCGAAGTGGAGAGTCCAATACATGTTTGGAAAAATGGATGTTGGGATATCTTTCGTATTTGTTTCTTCTGCTTCAGTTACCTCTACCATAAAAACTTCATCTAATGGAAGAGAAGCAATTCCCTGTGGTGTGTCCCATACCCATGGAATCAAATGGTAGGAGAATAGGTAAGTCTTTTTCCAGCAATTCGAAAATTTTGGTGGTAGTCCCTAGTGACACCATTTTTATAACATTGGTCTCACTTTTGAGTGCTGGAATGTCCTCGGCTGGATTTGTAACTTCTAACTCTGTGGTGGGTATCAACTCTTCTTTTGGTTTTGAATTAATTGGTTTGATGAGTTGATTTGTTGGGAGTTCAAACTTAGAGTGAACACCTGGTCTTTTCTTCAAATCAACTAGGTGTATATCGAAGGGTTTTAGGTCACCTTGTGCCACGAATATTTTCCCTAAGTGTAGAAATCTTATTTCTTGGAATAACATGGAAGGGATTGCCTTCATGCGGTGTATCCATGGCTGACCAAGGATCATATTATAATTGGTTTCCCGATCTATAATATAAAACTTGGTGAGGACCGTCTTGGGTCCTAAAGTGACTGGTAAAACTATGGTTCCAATCAAAGTGGCTTTGAGGCTATCATAACCTCTTAGCGTATTTCGCGTTGTGGAACAATTCGTCTCTCCATATCCTAACTTTTGAAGAAAAGTGAAGGGGACTATATTAACTACTGCCCCATTGTCAACCATTACACGTTTAACATAATTATTGTAGACCCAAACTTGTAAATGTAAAGTTGGGTCGCCTCTTCATGCAATTTTAGCATCTGTTGGCATTTTGCTTATATCAAATATAAATTCTGTATCCCTATCTGGCTACCCCGAAGGATAAACGTCAAAGTCCACATGGTTTACTTACGTTTCGAGGGAGGAGTGATGTTGATTAAATGACCAAGGCCTAACGCTTCTAAGAGAGCAGCTCTGTGGGTGGGAGAGTTCTTTAACAAATCCAAAAAGGAGATGTGAGAGAAGGTTTTAGTTAAATCGTTAATTAAATCATAGGCACCTAAGGGTTTTACTAATGTTTGTTGATTGTTGTCTGGATCCAAAGGATAGATTGGAGTAGGTTGGGATGAATAATCTCATGTTCTTGTTATGGTTTCTATGGGTAGCTCGGTGTCCAACTCCACTAAACCAACTATCTTAGTTTGAGGTCGAGTTCCTAATTGGGGTGTGACTGGTGGATTAAATGAAGTTGAAGCTTCATGATCATTGTTTCCTGTTATGACACCCTTGTTTGTTCCGTTAGGATCTATCTTTTTATTGTTAGAGTGATTTGGGAGTGGATCATTAAAAATCTTGAGGGGTGCATTTTGAGGGGAAACTGCCCTTGCATAAGCGTTTACTGTGGGTACTACAAAATTTACTAAAAACATATCTATAAAGAGTTACTTTTGATCTTCTGGAAAATGCTACATGAATTTATTGTATTCACAACAAGTCCTAGTATCGTGGCCTTAAATCTTGTGGAAGATACAATATAGATTGGGATTATAATTTCCGGTTGTTGATTTATAACTTTGTTGTGGCCGGAAATTCTTATAAGGTTCTTTGGTTGTTAGAGTTAAAATTTTGAGGCTGTTGTCTTTGGTTTTAACTTTGGTATCCAATGAGTTTTGACTTGGATTTTTGTTTGGATTTGTTGTTGTTTTTGTTGTTGTTGCCGTGGTGGATGATTAAAATCCACCGTGTTGATTGTTGGGGTAAAATTGTTATTTCATTGATTATTAACAAGTGGTGAAATGTTTACAACATTTTCCCTTTTAACTTGGTCAGTTACTCCATCAGTTGTAACTCCGTGGTTATTGTTAAGGATTTTGGGTCCTTGATTTGTGTTCCCTATATTAGAATAGGCCGCGGTGTTTTGATTCGAGTTTTGATTTCCCATTTGTCCCGTATGTATGTATTATGACCACTATCTATCGCTGCTTGGTCGATTCGGAGAGTGCTCTCAAGTACTTCATCATAAGTTCTTAGTGGGAACTTCTAGACTTATTCCTTTATCTCTCTATTGAGATAATTAAGGAATAAATCGCATAGTTCCATTTGATCCATATTTGAAGCACTTGCTGATGAGTAGAGAACCATATGCCATCTTTGAATAAAATGAGTAGTGGACTCATTATGTTCTTGTTTGATATGTAAGAACTCCCTGATTCCCGTTCTTAACAATTTGTTCATGTCGAAAGCTTTGATGAATTCTGACACGAGTTGTTTAAATGAGTGTATCGAAGCTTCAGGTATTCTGTAATACCAATCAAGGGAAATACCTTCTAAGGTCTTAGGGAATATTTTAGCAACAACCCCATCCCAAGGGAGTAATTCCCGTATGGCTGTGGCATAGGCCTTAATGTGTGCATTTGGGTCCCCTTCCCCTTTGTATTTGGGAAAATCGGGAAGAGGTCTTGGAAGCATAACGCTTCGTATGGTGAAGTCTAGGGGTTCTTTTAAATATTCTGAATAAGTCCCTACTACGTAGGCCTCAACCATCGATGGGGCTTGTTGAGGGGGTTGAGGTGGAATGGGTTGTTGATATGGCATAGCATATGCATTTGTAGGGACATAAGGGAATCCTGTGGTTGAACGAACATCCGGAGAAGATAACATGTCTCCTTGTGGTGAATTTGAATAAATGTTTAAGTAAGGAGGAGCATTGTTCTAGTACGGGTTGTTTGGTGCAAGCTGGAGGCAGTCAGTTTTCAACTAGAACGGCATTTGAAAACGTGGTCCTAGTAAGCATTTGTTGTGGGTAACTATAAGGATTTTGAGGAGGCATGCCCAACGTGCCTATTCCTGTAAGAAGGTCGACCTGACTGGGATGATGTACAGGGTTGGGGATTCTTGCTTGCCCAAAGTATGAATTTTGGTTTGCTTGAGTAAGTTCCAACCCTCTCACCTTTTCAGCTAAGGCTGAAATGACCTCCATTGGCGAAGATGCAGTGCTTTTTCTTAAGGGTGTTTGTTGTATAGCTTGAGGTTGTAAAGGGGTATGATACCCTACTATGAATTGATCGTTAGCTGCTAAGCTTCACCAAGGGTATTTCCCATAGGTGGAGGAATGGGGTTTTTTTCTTGGAATAGGGTATCATATTGTGTTTGTAAACTCCCTATAGGTGGATACATGTTTTGGAAATGTTGTTCACTTTTAGCATAGTGTGCTAAGTACTCCTCATCCAAAAATGGGAGTGGGTCCGATTTGTCTCTACCGATTTGTGGTCCGAACAAGACTTGAGGAGACGAAGTGGACTCTCCAAGTAAACATCATATTGTTAAAGCCTTATGGCTCGGGCTGTTGTGTTTGTGCAAACTAATAAAACTCTTCAATTGAACAAAGAACTCAATCTAGTTCTTTGAGGGGAGTTTGAGATGACAAGTAATTACTTGAATAGTTATCAGCCCATGTAGAAAGCGAGGGCGATGGTTGCCTATTTGTTTGACTATAGTTTGTTTCGAGACCTGAGAGAGGTCTGCCATATGCATCGTATCCCGACATATTCGGGGGTATATGAATACCCGCATAATAATGGGAAAGAGCGAAGGTGGATGAGAGAAATGAAAAATAATAAAAGGAAGAACTTGTTTGTTCACATTGGGTTCACCAATTTTGTACGATGGAAAAGTGACATGCAAGCATGGGAATCTACAAGTACCTCTTCCTCATACCCGACCTCCCGAGGTCGTGTCGAGACAACCGGTGAATGTTGAATGCGAATGGATATAGACAAGCTAATTGGGTAATCTTATATCCTCAATACGCAATAATGGAATATGTGAATCTAAGGTGAAGAAGGCCCTCCTAACCTGAATTGGTGTAATGGTTCGTTTGGATATAATGGTTGTTCAGAGGCTCCAATCAATGTTGAGCTCTATCGAGATCCTATTTCTTGGTTGTTGGATACATGGGAAGTGACCTGTGGGAGCTTCGTATATATCTCCGACAAGGTCATGAAAATGGTGATGGGTGATTTAGTGGATGCATAGCAAACTATGGGTGGTTTTCTGGTCTAGCCCAGAAAATATTAGATTGATTGGATTCTATATTTAATATGGAGAACTATACTATAATATCTGGCGGGAGTGGTGAGGATCTAAATACCAGAGTTCGTAAGCCGGTGTTAATACTTAAGCGATTTGTATGCCCGTTGGGTTGTCGGACTTGGGGATCACAACCATGAGTTCATGGTTGTTGTAGACTGTTATGGTCATGTGAAGAATTAATCACTTCTCCCAACTATCCAATAATCATATGCCTTTTTAGCCTCTATGTTTAGAACTAGAAATTGTATGATTTTCTCAAACTACCTAATCGGTGTTCAGCAACTTCAATGATGCATAGGCTAGTATCTATGTCAATGAGGAGGTCTCCTTTCAGTGTGGAACTAAAGGATCGCAACCAAATGTCTATTCTCTTTTGAATCCTTGTACGGTCATCCGGGTGTTCTATCAAGCCAGTCTATAGTTTGGATGGTTTGACCAAAATGTGTAAGCTTTGTCATCTTCGATGTTTAATTCTCTTAGACGCTCACTAATTTCTTTTAATTTTTTTGTTTCTCGAAAGACGTGTATCCTAAGGTATTCATCTATATCAGCTAATGTGGTGGGTAGATTTGGTTGAGGCACTATGGGTTCAAATATATATTCTCGAGGCTCTCTAGGTCCTGTGATTGTCATACAAAATGATTTAACTTTTAACTAACATTAATAAACTGATTACAAAAGAAGTATTTACACTATGCAAGCATTCTTCTATTTTTGTATTTTCAATGATGTATTTCAATGAAATTAAAGAGCAGCTACTCTAGTATATTTATAAAATGGACAACTAATCTAGTAACAGAATAAAAACAAGTAAAGTAGCCTGGTATGGCTATTCGCTTGTGTAGTTGTGATCTTATCCTAAATATCTAAGCAGCTATATATTTTGAATTGAAAAGACTCTCAATCCCACCTCAAAAGTGAGGAATGAATTAAATTTTCTTAGAAACTATCAATCCCCATAGCTTCCTGGCGATATTAAGAGCAAACTTTTAACTGAAATGAAATAATTCGCTACTCTATTTGATATGTTGTAATTAGAACTTTGATAGCCCAAACCTGGAATTTACATAATAGTGGTAAATCTCGTTTGTGTGTGATTTTGTCCCCTTAGTTTGATCTCCTCATTCCTTCGTGCCCTCGTGAATCAAGAAAGTATGTACATGATTGTAGCAATAGAAGATGGTATTCCAAAAATGGCAACTTTGTATATAGACCGAATACAATGCGAGTAGGAGAGAGATAGCACAAGCGAACAGAGCTTGACTATGCAATTCCTAGTAGGATTTATTGTGGGAATACAACAAAAGTGTACCAAGAGCTTCAGAAACTATCCTTGTGGAAAAACAAAACCTGTAACTTTAATGGATTCTACTCTAGAAATGAAGCTATTCTATGTTAAACTGATTGTATGAAACAACAATGGAGGCAAAGCATGAAACTAACATAATTCTAAGCAAGAAATTGAAAGATTGAATAAGAGAATTGATAGGATGAGGGGCCATTTGCTTGAAAACAAGATGGTCATTTATAACCAATACATTTACCAGAGGGTAACTCCCATTTGATCTCTTCTATATAAAAAGGAAAAAAATTATTACAGGGGATCAAAAAACATTAATGCAAGCCAAAGTGGTAGAAGAAAGCGTGTAAAATCCAAGATTTACGTTTGACGCGATCGACGGAAGGATATGCAAAATGCGTAAAGGGCCGTCACCCCGTGCAAGGCGGATGTTACGGGACTGCCTCCCTATCCTAGGCAAAGTAGTCACGGGAATGCTTTGAGTAGGAATGGAAGTGGTTTCGTCACTTGAAAACAAATTACAAGAAGAAAAGCTACAAAAGGGAAAAACAAAGCATGCGGAGGCTAAGCGGGGCATGCGGAATACAAGCGTATACTTGGCAAGCCTTTCTGGATTCCGAACACCTTGCAAGGAGACTGTATCATCATTGGGATATGTGTAATATCATTCTGGCGGTGTAGTACCCTAGAATTTTGGGTACGTACAGGGTCCTACAACTTTCTTTTTTTACGTCTTCTTGTTAGTTACAAAAACATTTGATTTAAGCTTGGAGGATAAGAAACCAATTTCATACGTTGTCTTCCCATGAGCAAACACACCATGGGTAAGTTTCTACGTATCCTCCTATACACCAGAATTCATAGAGCAGATGGAATTGAATCGCCAATTTCTTATGTTTGGCAACCAGTTTTTCAAGACCATCGGTTGTAATTGGCCTAGTTACAACTGATCAAAAGTTATCTTGAGGATGATAAAATCACATCCAAAACTAACATTTGATGGATGAACGCGCGATGAGAAATTTCCTACAATTTTCCCTATATATGGGGAATTCACTTGAGTCGCGGAAGTGAGAGCTGGCATACAAGTTTGAAAATGTGACAGGTTTTCTAGAGCCACCGGTCGTAATTGGTCGATTTTGACATAGTCAAACTACGACTGGATGCCTATGAAATTCCTTTTCCAAACTATCAAGGAGCGTTTTTTTCCCCAAACTGAAGGTTACATGCATTTTTATAGTTTAAATACTAGAGGTTTGATAATGTGGAAAGCTATTTGTTTCTCGGGGTTCGAATGTAGATTTAAAATGAAACCCAACTTGCTTGTTTTGGCAGCTCCCTAAAATTGCAAAACGGAGTAAGAGGGCTCCTAAAGGAGCGGTGAAGAGGCCGCAAACATTCAAATTATGTTGAGCCAATGGTTGATGTAGCTCTCTACATAACAAGGCATACATACGATGCTTGACATCTCTTCTATGAGGCTTAGAGAATTGTTTTTCAAGTCCCTAGAAATTGCATTTTTAACACTTTGCACGGTCGACAAAAAAATTGTTTTAGTTTAGGACTCATCTAGGTTTCGCAAAACCAATGGACACGAGCACCAAATCTTGATAACCTAGATAACAACGTATAAAGTTGTGGTATCAACACATATGTCGATTAAATTGAAAGACGATCATGTAAATCATAAGGAGGAGTTTTATTGTTTCATGGTAAAATTCTAGTTACAAAGTTTTACTGGATAGTGTCTGGTGAGGCCCGGTTTAAGTTTATGCTTGGCTACCAAGCTTTATTTGGGTTACATAAGTGCCAGATGACATTTTATTGTTTTTTCAAAACAATTTTATATAAAAATAATCAAATGTGAGATACTCCAAGGTTTTAAATTTATTTTTCTACAAATTAGAAACTAAATTACGAGAATTATGAATGACAAGGTCGGATGAACCGTGCGTGGGAATGATGATCGAAGAGGGTAAGTGGGGGCTCCAGGAAGTTTTCACTTGCGATCCATGAGACCACCGTTCATTGCCACATGATGCTAAGTAGTTACATGTAACCCCTAGCTATTCTTTTTATACCCATATCTCATCTCAAAACTACATCAAAATCCCATTTTGGGTAAGAACAACAATGATCACCCTTAAAGCCCCAACGCTTTTTTATTACCTCCGATTGGTCCAATTTTCTCTCTTAATATGGCTCAAAATTTTATTTGATTTGAGATCTATCTTTATTGATACCCTTGTACAAGATCAGACTTATAGGCACCACTCATCCTTACCAATCCTTTGTGAGGCATTCCTAGATATGTTCAGTTCCATTTTATTTTTCGACACTTATTTGCTTGAAAAAAATTCTCCACCGCACATAAATATGTATTAAAATATGATGTAACAAAGAATCTCTATAAGATGTAATAAAATATGTATATGATTTGTTATTCGAAAATGACAACTGCTCACAAATTTTGTAATACTGGAATAATCGAAAAATATAGGTTATATGTTTTCTTGGATTGTATTACTAGTCAATTTGTGTAGTCATTCTTGTCACCCAATATATTGTGCATTGGCACTACTCAATGTAACTTCCAAGAATAAATCCAAACGTGTATTTAATCCCCTTCTACTGCACTTATCTGAGCAAGAAATATACTTGGGATTTTGATCAAATACAACAAACCATGCTGGATTTCTATTATAGGCACAAACTATATCAACATGAGCTCCTCTAAAACAAGTATTGAAAATTCTTTCTTGTAATGGTCCTAAATAAAAAATGACTACTCAAAGTATAAGGGTAAGAATAAAGATCAAGAAATGGTAGGTGTAAAGGCTAGAGTATACGTAGCACAGATTCTCGAAGTAGAAAGAAAATCCATATGTATACAAATGAATCATCTTCTTATCCTCAATCTTAGTTCTCCCCTTTTGTGTACAGAAAACCAAAATAGAGGTAGGTTGAAGTCCCATTTCCTCCATAAAACAAATTTTAAACCATTACAGTCCAAATACAAAGCCAGATAATCAATTTGTATGAAAATAGAATGAGGAGATACTAGAGTTGCAGATCTATCCAACGTGTAGGATTGATTTACCACATAATGGTATTGAAGAAAGACACAGAATAGCTGGAGATACGTTTAGCACAGTTGGGTGAATCATTATATGTTTATTTAACTTGCTGCAACTATCCAATTACTGCTAAAGTTTGCAATGTAAACTTTGTTTCACCATGGTCAAATCCAGCGGATCTCAAATAAAGCACTTGTATTATTTTCAACGAATAAATGACATGTCTACAAGTCCATTGAGGATGCCCATGTGCCTTCACATGGGGATGAGGGGGGTCACCTACTTCATTCACATCTCTATCAAACAAATTACCTCATACCTAATACCACTCAAAATAATTCAGTCCATCTTTTCTTTTCCTTTTTTTATTATTATTTTTAAATATGGTGGACACCACACAAAGCTTGTGTGGATTTGAAACTGAGCTGGAATAATAATTCCATGATGGAACTTGAGGTTGGGATGCATGGTATGAGAAATTCATGATAGAGGCCTCAAAGAAAGAAGGTAACAAACTATTCTCTACTAATTTAAACTAGAGATGCAAAAATATACATTG
Organism: Taxus wallichiana var. yunnanensis; assembly: GCA_018340775.1. Lineage (NCBI taxonomy): Eukaryota > Viridiplantae > Streptophyta > Pinopsida > Cupressales > Taxaceae > Taxus > Taxus wallichiana. The sequence continues at coordinate 82,719,628 of CM031237.1, read as the reverse complement.
TTATTCAAATTAGGGATGCAATTATATAGTCTCAGTTTGTTTATTCATTTTTACAATTATAAAGAATAATCAGTTAATGGGGCCTATACCCTCAACGTTGTCACAGATTCCAAACTTAAAGATTTTGTAAGTTGGAAAATAATATCATGATATTGCAAGTCCCTTTGTGTTGGCTTTTTATCCTATTTATTTGATAAGATTGAAATGATCCTGACAAAGATATGTATTTTTGTTTCAGGGATTTGGCCCAGAATCAACTAAGTGGAGACATTCCTAGGATTATCTATTGGAATGAATTTTTGCAATATTTGTAACACTCTGGATCCTTTCTGTGTATCTTATTATTTTCCCTTGTTTGTTATTTCTTCCACTTTTGTGTCTTATGTACAAACTAAGTCAGGGTTTCATTTTGAATGGGTAAATTCAGGGGTTTACGCAACAATTTCTTAGTGGGAACTTTATCCCGATATGTGTCAGTTGATTGGACTATGGTACTTATAAGTGACAACATTTGTTTTAACTTTTGGCTTTAATAGAGAATCAGAATTGTTAGTTATCTAGACACCATCTTTTATTGCTTAGCATTTAGATGCAATAGCATACACTAAGGGCTCGTGTGTGATGGATTTATGGAATATGCTATCCTCTAAGATTTTCTAAGTTTGCATGTTGCCTCTTGAATTTTGTAACAATGGCTCTTGAATTTCTTTTTAAAGGGCAAAATTGGTTTTTGGGCATTTTGTTCCTTTTCCACTTGCCCAAGAGGAATGTTTTTGTCAAAGTTAAATCAATCCACTTCTGATACTAGCAGTAGTACACTCTTATGTTGTTACCTCTCTAATTGTATAAGGTTTGGCAGTTGGTTGCTTAATTGCATTTCTTTCAATGCAAAATGAACACTCTGTTCAACTATAATCGGTAGGACTATTTTTCTAGGTTCCTAAAAATAGTAATTTCCATCTTAATAAGTGTATTGAAAAAAGACCACAACATACTCGTGATGCGCAAAGAACACCGAGATTTGTGAAGCCTAGTCATGATACAAGAGATTTAAGTAAAGGGGTAAGTATTGCGTAGGTAATTCTATTGCCAACATTTAATGAAAAAAATGATTTGGGATTGTTGGGAGTTGGGACACACATTCAAGGCATGGTCATGTACGATAAGTTTGAGTGATTTACATCTATAGGATCCTCTCGATATCCTCACAGTCCTTGGTTGTTTAACACCGCATGAAAGGTACTCAAAAATGGTGCACGTACCAACACTTGGAGCAAGAAGAAAGGAGAATTCAAGACTACTATCACTCAACCGAAACAACCCATCATAAACACTACCCTCTACTTTGATAACACCTCCACTACTACATTACTCAACACTTCTTGCATCCAAAGCGGCAATGTCATTCAAAGGGTATCAAATGTATTCATGTTTAGTGCAAATAAAATTGACCACAAAAGGCTACCACTCATGATATAAAATTTGTAAATATACGGAGGTCTTCATGTATTCATGTTTAGTTCAGATCTTATTATATAAGATTTGTAAATGTATATGAATAAATTTTTAACAAATTTGAAATGTACACATAGAACCTTTCAATGTAATGTTTCATCTTTATTCCTACACATACAAAATCAATCACACCCCTTATCAACATCAACTACAAAAGTAATAACTAATCCTCTAAATAAAATAACATATATTGTTCGGCATTCACGTTGCATTGTGCACATGCGATTTCTAGTTATATTTTTAATTTTCAATATAATATGTAAGAAATTTTGTTAAATTTATTTAATATTTTCTGTAAGTGTTTAAGATGTATATGTAAACACTATAAATATGTGTATGTTTTTAATTGTAGTATTGTTATTATATTATATTTTTGACTATAATAGTTAGAGATAAGTTAGTTCTATTATTTACAAATTTAATTAGGGATTTGGTATTTAAGGAATATAATATAATTTTTTTAGCATAATGTATCTTTTTAAAATTACAATATATCCCTTTTATTCACTATTGTGTGGGAGTTCAATTATTTTGCTCCATCAATTTCTATTATTTATGAATTATTTCTAATTTATATTAATATTTTGTTTATGTTACTATTTTTGAATGCTACATATTTCTAATTTTTAAAATAGTCTATTTTAATTTTATGTATAATTCTTAAAAGTGAAAACAAAAAACCACTTAAATTTAGAATTGTACATAGTAATTTAATATAAAATATATTTGAATTCTTTATCAACATTGATATCCTACCATAAAACTAAATTTTTAATTACATATAATACATATTTTAAAATTTAAATTTAACAAAATGTTGTAAAAAGAGGCTAAATGTGAGTGACATTTTGGTTTAATAATAATTTATGTCTTCTTTCTTCTATTTTCAATTATATCAAACATGTTTTCTTTTTCTTAATTTAACTTTAAAATCACCAATTTAAAAATAAGTTAACTTAATTTCAAAGAATTCAAGGTTTAAGTATTGCAGGTTTAACTTTTTAATCTCTCTCTTGTGTTTTGGTTTTTATGTTTGAATATTATATATAATTTACCATTATAAATAGAAACACAATATATAATAATTAATGATTTCTTAATATTCAAATAGTATTTTGGTGTGGGATGTAATTTGCGGTGATTTCCCAATTAAAAATCAATGGTTTGAAAATGCACGGCAATAGTACCAAGATATGGGCAAATAGGAATATTTACAATCATATATTGAAACAGCGGAAGAGAAAAGTGAGCTAATGAAAACACGAGAGAATCGCTTGGATTTATCAAATTTTGTACCCCTTATAACGGTTTCATGATACGTAAAGAAAAATTATCCAATTCAATTTGTAAATGTTTGTCCCCAACAATCGAGAATTCTAAGTACCACTATTAAATATATACATCTATATGTTTACTATCACGACGACGGTTTCATGAGTGATATAAATTAAATTAAAGAAGATTAATTAACGGATATCGTTATCCGTTCAATCTTTTATTCTTATTTTTAATAGTTATTTTATTCTTAAATATTATTGCAATTATATATGGTAATCATTCAAGTAAATACTATTTATTTATTATATATATTGACAATTTAATCTTCCACAATATAAATTGATTGGAAGGATTTTTCTGAGCCTTATTAGAATATAGTTTCTTTTTCTATTTCATCAAAATCTTATAATATACAACTATAACCAAATTAATACAATAACCATTATTAATTGATTAAACTCTTAATAAATACATAATTTTATTATATAGACTAAATCAAAAAATTACATGACTATTAATTTGAATATTAAACAATTAAAAACACAACATTACATTATAGTGTTAAATACTTTTTATTTTTAATAAAAATACAACCTAAACAGTCCATTATAAATAATCTTATTTAATATTCACAAATTGGTGGAGTCCACCCTCTCCTCTAATTAAAAACTCAATTATATGTAAAACAGGCAAAGGAACAAAGATAAACAAACTCCCACACTTGAGAAAACATCCCTCTCAAGGACTGGAAAACAAACTATAAAAACCCTCACTCAAACATCACAGCGTTGCAGCCACCCCATACAAACTCAACACAACAAACCCTTCCCCACAACATGAAATACCTTAATCGAAGAACAGGTGAAAAATACTTTTTCTAAAATGTTCATAAATGCTTCGGACTTGCTACTTGGAAACCTCTATGAGTGCTTGCAGCGCAGGCAAGTTTAAATTTTGTAGCTCCTGAAGCCTGCTTTGTGAAACAGCTCCTTAAATTCTTCTTCTGCTCTCTCCTTTCCACCAGATGTATAACCCATCATACAAACGTCAAATAGTAATCCCACTTGCCTCTTTCTACCTTCTTTTCTATCAACAAGCGCATCCACAATTAACACCTTGCCATTCTCTGGTGTTGCCTCGTAACTCTTCTTCAGCACTTTCACACACTGCTCATCGTCCCAGTCATGCAAAATCCACTGCAATAATACGATAATTTTATGAGTTACAACCAGATAGAAGCATGGATTCCTTCCTGTAAAACATGGAATGAAATGAATTGAAATACCTTCATAAATACTGCATCGGCAGGAGGAATTCTGTGGAACATGTCGCCCTCCACATGCTCTACTCCTGCAATATATTGTATTCAGTGACCCATATCATAAACTCACAACATTCAAATGGTAAAAATATAAGAGTTTACTTAACATATATGGGAGGTGCAGATGCAATGACATGAGGTAAATCAAAGTTAATCCCATTTATGTGCGGATACTCTTTAATGATTGTGGACAGTGCGGAGCCGACACCTCCTGCAACATCCACCAAACTATTCACACTCTTAAATCCATCATACATCTTCACCACAGAAGCCATGACATCTCTCTTGTATGACTCGCCATACCCTCATTGAAAACCCTGTTGGCTTCAGGATTGATGCTCAAATATTTCCACAAATCCATGCCATGCGCTTGGTTGAATGCATAGGAACCATCTATGACAGATTCATGCAGATGCTGATAAGATTCAACAACCATCTTGTGGTTTGTCACTAACAGAAACGGAGCACAGGATTGTTGATTATGTTTGTTTACCAACAAGTCTGAAACATTGGTGAGCCCGTATTTAAATTGGGAAATACTACCATCGACCACCGTGGCATCTTCAGTGAAAACACCCACGGATGCCAGAAGTCTCATAATTCTAAACAGGTAGTCCATGTTGGCAGGTTTGTTTGTGGAAGCAGAAATATATGAAGAAATGTCCTCTAAACCAAGAGGACTTTTGCTGCCGTGAATGGCAATAATATCAGGAATGCCTAGCAAAACAGCAGCTTGAAGAGCCATGGGCTTAGCTGCGGAAAAAATATTTCATTGAGTTGGAGATGTGCTTCCATGGAAGACTCGGAGGAAGCCATGGTTACCTGAGTCCATTGCAAATGTAGTTTAATTTATAGCGAAAAAGATCATCACCCAGAAACGTGTAAAAATAGAACTATTCCTGAATAATTGAGTTTTTGAGGTGAATTGATTTTTAAAATTGTTGCTTCTGCATTGATTATTGTTTGCGGCCCACACTGTCTTTTGACGGTCTATTAAAAAACTCGGTAACTTAAAACGTGCTTCGACAATTTACAAGTTGTGTGAAAATGGAAGGTTTTTAATTGTTCACCATTGTTTTATGTACAGAGTGTACGTGATTAGCGTTATTTATATAATCCCAAAGCATATAAAACGTGGTGACAGATTGGCATAGGTATTCATCTAAGATATATTGCAGGTTAAGAAAATAAAACCAATATTGCATTACATGTAATTATGTTGTTATTGTTGCCTGAGTGGCCACTAAAAACACGTTAGAAATAGGGTTTATTTTATTATTTATGTTTATTTGATTCTTATAAAATCGTTTTATGTATGTGTGATAATGTTTTTATACTAGCAATCGCATGTGTTTCATGAGATGTGAACGCCGAATGGTACATGTTATTTGATTAAGAGACATAGTAATTACTTTTGTACTTGATGTTGTTAAGGGGCTTGAGTGATGTTGTAATTGTAGAAATATAGTTGATCCACTTAATTTGAAGGTTGTTTCTACATTTCAAACTTGTTATAAATTCGTACATGATTACTTGTGATACCGTTTTCGATAGTTAATTAATTTTATAGTTGATGTTGTTAGTTGTGCATCGGTTGTTCAGTTGGTGTTTTGTTGGAGAAACATTTATTATACAATTGATAATGTGTGTGATTGATAGTTGTAGTGTAGGACTTTAGTTGAATCATTACATTGAAATGTTGTATGTGTACATTTAATTATGTTACAGATTCGTACATTTAAAGTTGCTTATCATATTTGGAAACATCAAATAAATGAAGGTATACGTACACGTAATGAGACATGTATACGTTTGCAGTATTTATATCATGAGTGGTAGCCTTTAGTGGGCAATTTTAGTTTCAATAAACATGATTACATTTGATATCCCTTGAACAACTGTGCCACTTTGGATAGAAGAACTGTTGAGTATAGTAGTAGCGGAGGTGCTATGAAAGCAGAGGGTAGTATTTATGATGGGTTGAGTGATGTAGTCTTGCTTCCTCCTTTCTTCTTGCTCCGAGTGCTAGTACATGTGCCATATTTGAGTATCTCTCAAATGAAAAAGCAGGTGAAATGCGTAGATTTGCAAGCGAGGGAACTCTGGAGAAAGCTGTGAAAGTCAAACCCTGCCTTTCAGTGGTTCCAATGTCGATGGTTGTTTTGTGCAAAGTAAGTCCTTGCGACTTGTGGATAGTTAATCCCCAGGGCATTTTAATCGGAAATGTCTTCGATTCCCTCTCAAAACAGGGGGTATGGGAATATGTAACGGGTTGGAGGGATCCCAACATGGGCTGTAGGAATTACTTGCGTAAAGAGGGTTGTCCAAAACCGGCGGTAATTTCCCGAGGTCACCGAGGAGGATGATTGATTTGTTCCCAAATTCAGATGTTCTTGAGTGTGGGAAAGCTTCGTGGAGCCTACTATCAATTTTGCTTAGCAACTTTGGCCCGATGAAACTCATTTCATCAATAAGAACATATTCTATATGTTTCAGCGACTCTTGAAAAGATGATAATGCACTACCTTCAAGGGGTTTCAGTTCTTTGATTGGAATACGCATGGCTGCGTGGATTGTGGATGCGAGAGATGTTGAATGCTGAAACACCGGTAGGGGTGAGCACAGGTAGAGGTGAGGGAGATGTGGTTGATGTTGTGAATGAATTCTGGATTTTATTTATCAGAAATGATTTTCTGTGCCAGTCATTCCTTGAATTATCAATCTTAGTGGAGGTAGAAGGGTTTTGTTTGCTGAATGGTGTAGTATGGTATCAAGAGCTATTTGTTGTTCTGCAGACAAAGGAAGTATGGATGATGGTGGTGTGGCATGTATGTTGTTGTTAATTGTGTCTGTCTTCTCTCTCTCGATGAATGATGAACCAGTTATCTATAAATCATGGGGAACGTCGTGTATGGTCCAATTATTGTGTATGTCAAAATCTCGTTTTCCCAACATTTCAAGAATATCTAGACCCGTGTTGTTTCCGAGGTGAAGTTGTGCAAAGACCTGTCATTCTTGCAATGGTTCTTGTTGAATACTACATTCGGGCTCAAAGTCAGAACTAACATCTGTAGCAAGTCTTGTGTCTACGGTAGTGCGTAGAACATGCCACGGTCTATAGTTGTGCTTGTACATGTCCCAAGTGCCATTGATGTCATGTGGGGTTGAGCCAAATTCAGACATAATATTTCTGAAAGGCTTGTATAATAGGAGTTCTGACCAACAGAAAAGGTCATATGACGTTGATTCTTTAGAAGGGACTTCCACAAATCTCGGGTGGATCCGAACAATTGTTGGTGTTGGTCACTTTTTCCATTTATCACCTTTACGGTTCTTGTTGTAGCTCCAATCTCGAGCAACTTGAATAAGTGGTAGGTGTTCCATGGTTGTTGGACGAACTTTATATGCATCTAAGAAAGCGGTTGTTTGTTGTGCATTGGTGTCACTTTCAACGACACGTCTTAGAATCTTTTTTCCAACATTTAATGATACGAATAGACGGCTGCACATAACAAGTGGCATTTTTTGCAGCATGTGGCATGTTTCTTGTGCACTTATGTCATGTTCAACAAAGCTTTCTGTGAGCATTTTACGGATCGTGATATGTGCTGGAGAATTTGCGTCTCGCATCTCTTGAAAATTTGGATAGCATTTGGTGATATGTTTATGAACATTTCTCGGCTTTTGTAGCATATTTTGCAATATACTTAAGAACGGCATGGCGTGAAAGTACCGATTGGCAATCGACATTTGCTCTCCATATGTATATCATTGTTCGATTGTGGATGTTCAATTTGTCATCATTTCTAGAAGGGAGGTACTTTATTTTCCCATCACTTTCAATGTACAAGGAAGAAGTAGGTTGCGTGGCCCAGGGAGCGTTGTACCTGCACTACAGCTGTGATTGCTTTCTACGTAGGCATGTCTGCTCTGAGGTTAACCTTCACTTGTAGGAATGTAAGACACGATACAAGTAATTAAGAGATTGCCGTACAGTTTTTGCAGTGCACGTTGAAAGCTCAACCTTGTTAAACAAGTAACAAAAGTTGAAAGGCTGAGAAGAAATGAAATGTGGACTATATTGAATAAAGAAGGTAGTATGTAAAGTAAACAAAAACTTAATTTCATGCCCTGAAAGCCTTATGCTTGACTGAAATATTTGATTTGTGAATTGCTCATTATTTGTTTGGATGTGTAGCTGCACTTGCGATGGGTTGGAGTGGAAGGGCGACCTGATTTAGTAAAAAGGTCCAACACGAAGGGACAGGACTGGAAATCCAGCATAGGAAAATGCTCCATCAGAGGACTCTGGTGATTCATTCGAAAACAGTGGAAGTGCTTTCAGGCAAGTTGAAGATGGCTCACTTCCAAGCAAAATTGTGGGGTCCTCTGATGACGTCAGTGAACATCTTGAACACAGTGCAAATGAATCTGTTGACAGTGAAACACTCACAACGGCTATGCGTCTACCAAAAAAATATGGGACATACATTTACCCTACTTTGCTAAATGGACTTTTCATGGAATTAATCAAATATATAATCATTGCTACTGCCCTGATGGAAGTTATAGCTCATGAATGTTCATTAGCTACCTGTTGTTCTTCTTGTGTTGTTGAATTGTATGGTCTTGGAACCAAGACCTCTCAATTTGTAAGAAGTGTTGGTTTACAATAATGTATGTGAATAAAAATGTATATAGCATATTCCTGGACAGAGTACATTATGTTATGCTTTCCTCCCTCTCCTTAATCATAATCCAACAAGTATATATATTTATCCTGTGTTTTAAAGTCATCTCCTCATGTTCATGTATACTTGAAGAGTGTCTTTCGCAAAAATCTATTTTAATTTGGCTCAATCTCTACAGATCTGTTAAATCATCGAGTACCATGCAACATAGAATAATGCTAGATGGCATGCGAGACACTCTTATGGCAACAATGAAACTGACTCAAGTCTTTAATGGTGCATCAATGTATCTGTTGCATATTTTGATACAACTTGATTATAGAAGTTCAGTCCTTTTATAATGACATGATTATTGTTGGGGGAATGGTATTATATATCTCATAGAATAGGTAAATCTCCTTCCGTGTTAGGGTCCTTCATAACATCTAAAACTTGCACTGCTCACCATACATCAGAAAATCAAATAGTAATCAAGACCATCTAACATCTAATGGAATTGCACCATTAGTCTGAATATCACTGAAACCAATAAAGACTGAATAAATAGATTTTATAATAATATGCATCATAATTTACATATAACTCAGAAGAAGACAACAAACAATACATAACTTGAGCATCTTCCATTATCATAAGAAAAAATGCAAAACACAAAACACGGCTCTTTTCTTTTTCAGATAGATAAGCGTACTAATCTGGCCTGCCCTAAAGCTGTTATTGTTGCTAGTTCCTCCCACTCAGAAGCACTATTGATGTCCTAATACTTTGCAAGTCTTCCATCCATCTTATGTTTTAAAATCATGTAAGCCTCAACTGACTTGCAAACCTTGCCGTTAAATTACCCATTTTAGCTTTAATTGCACTCCCTTTCTGCTTTAATTGTTATGGCTTTGTTTACTTGTTTAGGAGTTTGTCATTATTTATGTAGGCTTCCTTCACATCATGAAATTTTTTTGTATTTTAGTTTGCCTTTTATAATATGATAGGAATTGCAATTATTATGGTTGAAATATAAACTGCACGAGTTACAACAAGAATTTTCCCACCAAATCAGAATACCTTCTCAGTTAGGGTAGTCCATTCCTTCTATAGAATTTGGAACCCAATAATATCTGGAACGCTTTCAAATTAGAAATCACTTCTCAATCCAAAAAAATAAAATCGAGGGTTAGAAAAAGCCAATGGAAAATTTCTGAAAATAAAACCAGCAGAAAATTTCTAAAAAATCAGCGATGAATTATAGAGCTGTTGAAATCATTGGGATTTAGATTAAAAAATTCAAACAAGGAGGGATGTGAAGTAAACCCACATCCAAAGCATGAAAAAATGAAAAATCAAAACTGGTAAAAATAGCCGCAAAAAATGAAAACGTCAAACAAGCCATCATGAATCACAAACGACCATCAAATGAATCACCTTAAAAAATTTTGAAACGGCCGTCAAATTTAACTTAGTCAGAGAAACGTCCGGAGGTCCTTTACCATAGGGGGAATGCCTTGATGTAATAAAAAAAAAAAATATAAATGATACATTTTCTACACCCTTAAAAATTATATTTAATATATAATATCATTTTATATATTAATTTATAATTGTACATTATAAAGTAATAATGATATTTGTATTCTGCTTTAAAAACTTATATTTAAAATATTATGAATTATTATTTTATATTTGTATTCGCATTTTGAAGTTGCCAATTGTAACTAAATTTTAATTTTAATAAATGAAAAATTCTATTAAATATTAATAAGATAAAATAAATCAATAATAAATAAATATAGATATGAAGAATATAAAGATAATTTAATGTTTGCATTGTTTACATATTTATTACTATGGTATTTAGATATTAAGTATAATGTTTAAAGGTAATACTCATATATACTTATGTAATTGTTTTATTTACTAGCAATCGCATGCGCATAATGCAATGTGAACGCCGAACAGTATATGTTATTTGATTTATTTGGATAGTTATTACTTTTGTAGTTGATGTTGATGAGGGGTGTGATTGATAGTGTAAGTGTAGGAGTATAGATGAAACATTACATTGAAAGGTTCTATCTGTACATTTCAAATTTGTTACAAATTCATACATACACATTTGCAAATCTTATATTATGAGTGGTAGATTTTTGTGGACTATTTTATTTGAACTAAACATGAATACATGAAGACTTCCGTATATTTGCAGATTTTATATCATAAGTGGTTGCCTTTTGTGGCTAATTTTATTTGCACTAAACATGAATACATTTGATATCACTTTGGATACAAGAAGTTTGAGTAAAGTAGTAGTGGAGGTGCTATCAAAGTAGAGGGTAGTATTTACGATGAGTTGTTTTTGTTGAGTGATAGTAGTCTTGACTCCTCCGTTCTTCTTCATAACATAATCATTGTACTCACCGTGTAGGATGTCCCACAGACTTCAATTTACCATGTAATCATAATACAACAGGTTTCCATGTGGAGAAATCAAATATCCATGCAGACTCGCAAGATTCTGATGTTTGATGCTTCTAACTGATTTTCCAATCAAGTGCTCGGCAACAACCTACAAGAAATGGACCGTTAAACACTCTAGTGCGTGATCAACAATCTTGATGTAAAAGATTTTAATGTCTAACCATTTAAGGCATTTCTGACGCATGGGGTGCACAAATTTGCGAGAAAAATTGAATCGCTTTTAAGGTAGAGTGTTAGATTTGGTCCAACTACCGATTGATGGCGAGTCGGTGATGATGTAGAAGCATTTCTTTGAACATTTACAACAATTGCGGGAAGAAGTACGGAAGAAGCTGCAAAAAAGTAATGATAAGTATAAGGAAATAGAAAATGTGCACTGAGATGGAGAAATGTATTTATAGTTAGTGAGTTGGTTATGGTGTATCTACGGAAGGAAAGGTTTCCAAAAGCAACCTATAACAAGCTAAAGTACAAGAATATTGGTCCCTAGAAAATAGTGAAGAAAAAATGATAACGCGTATGAGGTAGAATTGCGGGGAATTTTGATATTTCTCTAGTGCTTAATGTTTCAGATTTGTATTATTTTCATGGGGATGGTGCAAAAGGGGATGTTATTGATGAAGCGGTAGATTGGAGGCAAGCAAGTTCCAATAAAGAAGAAAGAAGAAATGGATCAGATTCTAGATAAGAAAACAATGGACACACGATATGGGAAATACAACAAATATTTGGTCCATTATAAAGGATTGGAGAAAGAGGACAATACTTGGGTCACATAGTGGGAGATTAACAAGTTGGATGCAGATAAATGGAAGGATTTTGAAGAAGAAAACTTGCAGGAGCTGCATTTTTTCAAGCAGGGGAGAATGATGCGCCAAAATTAGCAAGAACTTGACAAGGTCATAACTTGAGCTTCGGGTGTCCATTTGAGTCCCTTTTTTTTAAACCACATGTTTCAATGAGACGAACGCAGCAAAAATCCATTATATGGGTTGGGGCAAGCTTTGACACATTTTTGGGCCCTAAATCTGCCATCTTGAGGCTGAAAATTAGGATTTAAGTTGTAGTTTGGTTTCTACCTATTTTTAGCGTTAGTTAATTCTAGTCTATTAGTTGCATTATGAGTTAAAAATTTGGAAATTCCTCTAATTTAGGAATGTAGAAGATGTCTGCCAATTTCTTTTAAGTACGAATAAGCATGCGAATTTACTAAGAATAATAGGTTCTAGTAAAGCTGCTAAAAATAGTAATTTTCGCCACATAGAGTAGATTTAGTAATGATTAGTTAGATTTTACTTGGAAACTTGAGTTGGGAGTTGTTTTCCTATTTAGGAAACACTTGTAATTCATTATTTGATAACAAAGAAGGAGATATCTGTTCTTTTTGAGTTCATATTATTTGTAGTATATCAAGTTTGTTTAGAATTTGGCTACATTATCGATATCGAGCAAGTTCGAGTCTTTTTAAATGAATAGAAATATGCAAGATCTGCGAGAGGCAAGTTGTTGTGCTTGCTTGTAATGATAACCGAGAGAGGAAATCAAGGTGGAGATGACACGAGATGAAGAAGAAGTTTTTGAAGAGGTGGAAACACAAGCGCCACCATTAGCTTTTGAAGAAAGGATGCTTCGAGCATTAGAAGGAAAGAATGATGGGATAAGAGTTGATGTTTGAGTATGGTGGTAGTCTAAAACCCGGAGGAGCTGATAAACTGGTTGACTAGCATGGGGAAAGTCTCGTGAGTGCAAGGCTATGTCGGGAAGAAAAGAAGGTAAAATTTGCATGCACGAAATTGAAATGTTATGCTATGTTATGGTGGGATCACCTACGAAAGAGTGTTCAAGAAAGGGGAAAGAAAGAATTAGGACGTGGAGTAATATGAAGAAAAAGTTGAAAGATAAATTTCTCCTCGTGGATTATGCACAAACCCTTTACAGGAGGTTTCAGAAACTTAGATAGAACTTACAAATAGTGCAAGAATACATACATGATTTCTACAACTCTTCCATTCGTGTAGAGCACGAAGAAACTAAGGAACAATTGGCTGCAAGGTATGTAAATGGATTAAAATTTTCTATTCAAGATGAGATAAGTATACATAGGATTAAGAGGATGGAGGATGCCTATCAATCAGCCCTAAAGGCCAAGGAAAAACAAAATTGTCAAAGTTTTAGGAGATCACCTGGAATGAATAGGAGGCCTTATTTTTCTTTCGGGGATGAGCTGGTTTCAACCAAGGAAGGGGAGAATCATCTCACGGATTGGAAAAGCAAGAAGATACGAGACGAGATTTCCAGAATCAATAAAGAGGGAAAGAATTTTTTAAGGTCAGAGGATATGCTAGCGATAGAGGATGGGAGGCTCCATGAAGACCATTTGTTTGTTACAGATGTGGTGAAGAGGGGCATCGGGATTTTGAATGCCCGCATTCTTATACACATGACAAGAGGCAAGGAGATGCACCAAGAGTAAATCTTGTTGAAGTTGAACAAGTAGAAGATGAACATGACCTAGAAATTCCACCAGATGTTGGAGAAAATTTGATGACCAAGATGATGATGATTGCTCCAAGAAATGATATCAAGGGGGATGCATGGTCGGTAAAAATATTTTCAGAACAAGATGCACTTCAAGAGGAAAGGTGTGTAATGTTATTATTGATGGTGGTAGTTATGAGAACATGGTTTCAAATGAGATGGTCAAGAAATTGGGTCTACATTGTGAGAAGAATCCTAACCCTTACCGTATTGCATGGTTTAAAAGGGTAATGAAGTTACTTTTGATAAGAGATGTTTAATAAGTTTTTCTATTGGAAAAAGTTAAAAGGATGAGATTTGGTTTGATGTTATTCCTATGGGTGCATGTCATATGCTGCTAGGAAGACCATGGCAATTTGATAGGAAAGTTATTCGTGACGGGGAAAGAATATTTATAATTTTTGGAAGGATGGCACAAAAATAATTTTACTACCTCTTAAGGAAGAGGGTAAGTCTGAAAATATACTTTTGCAAAGGAATTTGTGAAGGAGGAAAAGGCAACCGGTTTTTGTTATGCACTAGTCGTAAATAAGGATGAACCTACAAGTGCACAAATACCAGTAGAAATATCAGAATTAATAAATGAATTTTCTTGATGTTATTCGATGAGCTACGGATGGATTACCACCTAAAAGAGATATTCAACACCATATTGATTTGATTCCATGGTCTTCACTCCCAAATAAAGCGGCTTATAGGATGAGCCTGACATTGCATGCTAAGTTGAATAGGAAGGTGGCAGAGCTCGTGAGAAAGGGGGTCGTAAGGGAGAGCATGAGTCCATGTGTAAACCCAGATTTATTAACACCAAAGAAGGATGGAACATGGAGAATGTGCACGGATATCAGAGCAATCAATAAAATTACAATCAAGTATAGGTTCCCAATACCTCACCTTGATGATATGATGGATGTGCTTGCTGGATCTAGGTATTTCACAAGGATTGATCTTCAAAGTGGTTATCATTAGATTCAGATAGAGAAGGAAATGAGTGGAAAACAACATTAAAGACTAAAAATGGATTGTATGAGTGGTTGGTGATGCCATTCGGGTTATCCAATGCACCTAGTACCTTTATGATATTGATGAACACCGTATTGTGGGAGTATAATGGTAAGTATGTTGTGGTTTATTTTGATGATATCTTGATCTTTAGTAAAACTAAGGAAGAACATTTGAGCTATCTAAGGGTAATATTCGAAGTGTTAAGAAAATAGAAACTATATCCAAATATGAAGAAGTGCACATTTATGCAAGAGAGTTTGGTATTCTTGGGCTTTATTATTTCAGCGGATGGGGTATAGATGGACTCGGAAAAGATAAAGGCAATTGTTGAATGGCCTAATCCATGAAGTATAACGAGAGGTAAGAAGCTTTCATGATCTAGCAACATTTTACAGAAATTTTATTAAAAATTTTAGTAGTATTCTAGCACCTATAACATTACACAAAAAGAAGGGAGTTTTTGTTGACAAAGGCGGTGAGGATAGTTTTTAGTTCTTGAAGAAGAAGTTGATAGAGGCACCCATTTTGGCACCACTCAATTTTTATAACGTGTTTGAGGTTGATTGTGACACCTTGCATGTGGGTATTGATGTTGTTCTAAGTCAAGGTGGAAAGCCGGTAGCTTGCTTTAGTGAGAAACTGAATGAGGTAAGAAAGAAATACTCTACTTATGATGTGGAATTTTATTCAATTGTACAAGCATTAAGGCATTCGAGGCATTACTTAGTGCCTAAGGAGTTTGTGTTATTTACATACCACATAACCCGAAGTATGTGAATACACAAAAGAAGTTGAATAGTAGGCATGCAAAGTGGGTATCATTTTTGCAGGGTTATACCTTTTGCCTAAAACATAAATAAGGAAAATAGAATCAAGTTGTGGATGCATAGAGTAGGCATGTGACTTTGTTTACCACTATGGAAAATGAGGTGGTGGGTTTTGAAGCAATAAAGGGTTTGTATTCTTTTGATATTGATTTTAAGGATATTGTTGAAAGGTTGCAACGTCCATTGTTAGACAATGCGGGAGATGTCCTAGATGAGTGCATTTTATAGGATGGCTACCCTCATGGGATGCCAATTATGTATTCCAGTTCGGTCTATGAGAGAGAATATAGTAAAAGAGTTGCATAGAGGAGGATTGGTGGGCATTTTGGTAAAGCTAAGACAATATCCTTTTAGAGAGAAATACTATTAGAAAAAGATGAAAAGAGATGTGGTAAGATATGTGGAGAGGTGTCAAATTTGTCAAGTCTCGAAATGCCATGCACTGAGAATATAGGGTTGTATATGCCGTTCCTGTTCCTAAAGGGTCATGGAAAAATCGAGTATGGATTTTGTTTTGGGATTACCAACTTCCAACTACAAATTCCAACTACGGTTGGAATGGCACCACAAAAATTATTTCATGAAATGTCTATATATGTAACCATTGTAATTTTTCCAATCTCTTCCGGCAAGGACCCTCCTAATGCATTCCATGAGAGATCTAAATACAACTGAATATTTTGAAGATCTGAAATGTCAATCCCAACAAACCCAAAAAACATAAATATCAGAGATACCTAAGGTTTGATATTTCCCCAACCAGTAGATAATACATGTGGGGCTTGTGATCCTATATAGTCTTGGCACTGCCATAGCTAGTATACAGTTAAGAAATTTGACAAAAGCTCTAGGTCAATGATATATTTCAAATTTTCCATTACCTCTGGAATAAGACCCTCTAAGGCATTTCTTGATAGATTCAAATGTTTCAATCCTACGCAACTTCCAACTACAGTTTGAATGGCACCACGAAACTTATTGCCTGAAATTTCTATATATGTAACCATTGTAATTTTTCCAATCTCTTTCGGCAAAGACCCTCCTAATGCATTCCATGAGAGATCTAAATACAATTGAAGATTTTGAAGATCTAAAATGTCAATCCCAACAAACCCAAATAACATAAATATCAGAGACCTAAGGTTCGATATTTCCCCAACTGGCAGAGAATACATGTGGGGCTTGTGATCCTATATAGTCTTGGCACCGCCATAGCTAGTATTCAGAAAACCAAATCCAGGGTAGGCAATGGTTAATACAAGAAATAGAAAAAGAGGTAACATAATCATACAAAGCATTGGCCTAGTTGTTTTGTAGCTATCTAGTGTTTTTGTTAATGTTGTAATTGATCAATGAATTGGATTTGTTCTCCATTGGATCATCAGATCTTGCACACTCTTGAGGTTTCTCTACATCTTCAAAGGTGATTTTTCTTCTTTGCTCCTCCAAATTATGGATTTCTTGTACTAATTAGGGATAGTGAGACTCATCCATATTTACTTCAATGGCTTCAGATTTTGTACTTCCTTGAAAGGTTTTACTATCATGAGAAGATCCCTCTGTGACTTCCTCTTCCCTGGACTCTTTTATTTTTTGGATGTCAGCGATAGATTGCCCCAGCCTGCATTTAGGTATGGGGATTACATAATTAGGAAAACGTCGATACCTAGAAGATATTGGCCTGCGAGGGAATGAGGAATAGACTAGAAGATAGGAAGCCACCCCACCAACTTAAATGATTGGAGGAATCGTTGACTAGAAGTACAGACCCTGGCCTTCCCACAAGACTGTGGTGAATTGGAATTAAATTTCATTAGCCTCTCCATTGAACAAGACCCTTTTTCAGGGTGATTCTCCAAGATCTTAGGCATGTTATTGTTTGATTCATTTATTTATGTATGCACATTCCAACATTCCTATGTAAGTAATAACCCACAATAATAACCCCGATCCATAGATTGAAGCCTCTTGTGGTGATTAATAGCATATATTTTACATTGATTTTGCAACTGTGGGATAGATAAAAACACTAATCTTTATCCTGTCTAAAGTCTCGGTAGCTTTTCCCTTGTGTCTCTTCTCTATATTAAATTGGCATAATGTAGTCTCATATTCTATTTGGTGAGAGTATCAAATGCTACGTTTAAGTGAAGTCATGTAAGAATTTTGTGGAGTAATTTTAATTAGTATCAATTTTATCCATATTTTGCAATTTGTACAGTGCAGGACGCCACATTTTGTTGAGGCATGTAGTCAAACAGTTGACATGCCAATTGCATGATTTTACATTTCACCTATATATCTACTTTGTGTGCAGTAGTTTGTTTTTTCTTTTCGAGTAGAACCACATCTCACCTAGGCATTTCATCAAACAGTTGACATGCCCTGTTTTAAATCTCCCATTCTAGCGGAAGCTAGGAGGATGCTGGAAAAGGTTTTGGAGTCCACTTGTACACCTAGAAATTACATTTTTTATGAAGGTGCCAAGGCCTTTTATGGATATCTTGCAATCGATAAAGTCCATGCGGTCACATATGTTCCAGGGATTTAGTCAAACAATTCGAATGCCAGTTGCATGCTTCAACATTTATGGAACCTCCCACACCGGCCGAGGTAGATCCATGGTTGCATTTTCACGTAGACCTTTCCAACATATTTTTGATGGGGGAAAGTGCAGGAGGGAACATTACACATCACCTGGGCATGTGGGTGACCACTCAAGAGGGGGAAATGCAGGCACAAGGGAATGATTTTGGTCTGCGCTTGTTTCGGGGAGAAGATCAGACACAGTCAGAAGAAGGAGATCACGCTCTATTAAACGTGGACACCATGAATATGTACTCATGTTGTTCACCTAATTTGGAGATTCTAGTTCCTGTTGACAGATGCTCATACATACGCTTTTCTCTATTCTCCGTCGTCACCCTCCTATTATATTTATTATACAGTGTACATGTAACCCACAATGCTGAAAGAGGCCAAGGCCAAGACCATCTCCAAAATTGAAACCCTACTAACCCTAACCATAACCCTAACCCTAATCCTAACACCAAGAGGAACTCCCCTGCACATTCAATAATACAGAAAAAATGCCCCACACAATTGGCTAACCCTTCACCATTTTTGTTGGATAGAGCGGCTACAGTCTGAAATTTCACAAACACATGCTACACAAAAATTAAAAAAAAATAAATGGCTTGTTTAATATGCTTTCATTTTTAATGTACCCATGTCTCATGATTAAATTTGCATTGCAAAAATGGAATAAACATAAGATAATCCTGCATGAAGAAGGGCACTCCACTTCCCCTTCTCCAAATTATCGTGTGTCATTAGTAGAGCGGGAGGAAGGAACAAATAAAACACCGACATATCCCCATTACAATTATTTCCACTCACAAAGATTCCATTACTCCACTTTGTAGCAAAATTAACACGATCAAGACCTGCGGAAAAATCCAACCACACTCCACTTATTTTCCACAGAATTGTATTCCTTAACCGTTTTCAATTCAAAACAATATAACCTCCCAAAGACATGTACAAACCAACCGCCCCAATCTATATCTCTACATAGATTGTTTACCACTCTTCATTTTTTCTCTCTGGATTATAAACTTCTACATCGATCTTGTTGCCCACAACAAGAAAATTTCCATCCATAAATGTAGTCTGGCATCTGCACTCATCATACTCCATCTCCATGTCTGGAAGAATTTTCCATCTGTTATTTTTCACACTATAAACTGCTGCCTCGGATAATATTCCGATGTCATGGAGAGATAGATCCATGTCCATGTAGATGCGTCCTCCTCCAATGTAGATGTGTGTTTTAGTTTTAGGCGACGCCAAGCAGGAAAACAAGTTTTTGCAGAGAAAGTGGACCAAAACGGACCGTGGACCAATTTGAGAAATATAATCCATTTTGGTTTGGTAGAGATAAAGTATTAGATTTTTGCGCACTGCTGGCGATTGGCTCATTGTAGATAAACCAATTCATAGCTGCAAAAAATAGAAA
This sequence comes from Taxus wallichiana var. yunnanensis, assembly GCA_018340775.1. NCBI lineage: Eukaryota > Viridiplantae > Streptophyta > Pinopsida > Cupressales > Taxaceae > Taxus > Taxus wallichiana. Next base: position 82,699,966 of record CM031237.1, on the reverse strand, counting down.
ATACCCAAAAAACTGTTAAAAACATGAAAACGTCCAGACGGCCGTCAAACCGTCAAATTTAACTCAGTTGCATAAACATCTGCAAAGGCCTTTCCCATAGGGGGAACGCCTTCGGCATAATAATTATGTAAAAAAAATTAATTTTTATTTTTATATTATAATTTATCGAAAATATGATAAATATTAAATTTGTTGTTTATTTCATGTCATAATATGTATTATTATAAAATGAAATGTAAGATTATTGTATAATCATGATGAGGCTATCTTATTTAATAATTAATAACTAATTTGTAATTTTACATCTAATTAAAAAGATATTAAAATATGTTCTAATAATTTTAACTATAATATAATATTAATAATAATATATTTTAATATTTAAAAGCATAATTATATGTTTTGGAATAAAAAATAGTGTGCTTTAAAAAATCAACAATAAACTATACAAGAATTATTAATTAAAAGATGAAATAAATTTAATATTCATTATTCTATATTCAATACCTAAAGTCTTTAAACAAAAGTATTCAACAATTAATTAAAATAAAAAATAATTTAAATTTAATGAACAAAAAAACTATAAAACTAGTTAAAGAGAAAATATGACTAAATCTAATTAAATTTACTATCATAAGTTAATTTTTCATGCCATCTTCTATTGGCCTAATGATTAACTCTTTATATGCTTTGACTAAATCTAAACATTTAAATAGATATTCTATTGAAATTTCAACTCATGTTTATATATGAATATAAAAAAATAAAAAAATATATATATATATATATATATATATATATATATATATAATTAATGTGTTTAAGACATTATATGATTATAAAAATATGGATAAATGTCTACTATGTGATGCCACAACTTACAACTTTTTAAAAATATTGATTTTCAATAAGACTCACATGGTTTCCTAGAATAAAAAATAATGCCAACCTCAAAATAACATTCTACATTATTCTCCCTTGATGGAAAATAAATCAATTTTGATTGAGTTATTCTAAATAATTTCCTTGACATATACTTGTGCCAAAATTATTAAATTATCAAATTATAAAGTCCATGTTTTAGTTGCCTAGTATTCATGGAGCATATTTTCTTTCTTTTTCTTAGAATTTACTACATCCAATCTAATTTTCCTCATCCCATTTTTATTCTCTATGAAATGGATATAAATTAAAATATTAAATATGAGATAAAAATTCATATTATGCAGATAATTTTGCTTGTATGTTAATGAGTTTTTTTTTTCCCTTGAACATGATTTTGAGTCAATTAGTTTTTATACTTTATTTTGTTAAATTATATCTTAATTGAGATTTTTTTTGCAAATAGATATTTTTCAATTTATTTCTAGATAATTCTATATATGTTTATTATTTTATAATATTTAAAATCTTATCACTAAATATGGTGTTAGATTATAAAGTACATACTTACAATAGGTTTGCAAATATAAGAAAGAAGTAATGTAGCCAAATTCGAACAAATTTGATATACTACGATAAATATGAACTCCAAAAGAAAATAGATCTCCTTCTTTGTTATTGAATAATGAATTACAATGTTTCCTAAATAGGAAATCAACTCCCAACTCAAGTTTTCAAGTAAAATCTAAGTAACTCGACTAAATCTACTATAGGTGGCGGAAATTATTATTTTTAGCAGTTTACTAGAACCTGCTATACTTAGTAAGTGTTCATGCTTATTCGTACAGGCACAGAAATTGCCATGCATCTTCTACATTCCTAAATTAGAGGAATTTCCAACTTTCTAACTCATAATGCAACTAATAGACTAGAACTAACTAATGCTCAAAAGTAGGAAAAATCCAAACTACAACTTAAATCCTAATTTTTGGCCTCAAGATGGCGGATTTAGGGCCCAAAAATGTGCCTAAACTTTCCGTAACTAGTAGGGAAAGTTTCCATTGCATTTGTCTCATCGAAACATGCAGTTTCAAAATCATAGACTCAAACAAAACACCGGAGCTCAAGTTATGACCTTGTCAAGTTCTGCTAATTTTGGTGCATCATTCTCACTTACTTGAAAAAAATGTAGCTCCTGCAAGTTGTCTTCTTAAAACTCCTTCCATTTATCCGCATCCAACTTCTTAATCTCCCACTCTGTGACCCAAGTATTTTCCTCTTGCTCCAGTCCTTTCCAATGGACCAAATATTTGTTGTATTTCCCATGTCGTGTGTCCATTGTTTTCTTATCTAGAATCTGATCCACTTCTTCTTTATTCTTCACTGGAACCTACTACCTCCAATCTACTACTTCATCAATAACATCCCCTTCTACACCATCCCCATGAAAAGAATACAAATTTAAAACATTAAACACTGGAGAAATATCAAAATTCCTGGCAATTCTACCTCATAAGCATTATCATTTATTTTTTTCACGATTTTAGGACAAATCTTCTTGTACTTCAGCTTGTTATAGGTTCCTTTTGGAAACCTTTCCTCCCATGAGATACACCATAACCAACTCACCAACTATAAATACCTTTCCCCATTTGTACACATCTGCTATTTCCTTATACTTATCATTACTATTCTACAACTTCTTCCACACTTATTCCTGCAATTGTTGTATATGTTTGGCAAATGCTTCTACATCATCACTGACTCTGCCATCAACTGGTAGTTATACCAAATCTAACACCCCACTTAGATTACTCCCATACACAATCTAAAATGGAGACTTTCTGTGGATCTATTTATGACTGTTACATGCAAACTGAGCTTGTGGTAATGCTAAGTCCCATTATTTTGGCTTTTCCCCAACGATGCACCTTAACAGGTTTCCCAAACTCCAATTTACCACCTTTGTTTTTCCATTAGTCTGAGGATGATAGGCACTGCTGAACTGTAATTGAGTTCCCAATTTCTTCCATAAATTCCACCAAAAGTGACTTAAGAACCTTGTGTTCCTATCTAAAGTAATGGTTTTTAGAACACCATGCAAACAAACAAATTCTCTAAAAACAAATATGCTACACCTGTCGCATCACTTATTTTCTTTCAGGCAATAAAATAAACCATCTTAGAAAATCTATCAACAACCACAAAAATTGAGTCATTACCTCATTGTGTTTTTGGTAATCCCAAAACAAAATCCATAGTCAGATCTGTCCATGACCCTTTAGGAATAGGCAACGACATATACAACCTTTTATTCTGTGCATGGCCTTTCGAGACTTGACAAATTTGACACCTCTCCACATATCTTACCACATCTCTTTTTAGCTTTGGCCAATAATATTTCTCTACTACCAAGGATATTGTCTTACCTTTTCCAAAATTCCTAAGCAATCCTCTCGCTATGCAACTCTTTTACTATATTCTCTCTCATAGACGCAATCTAGAATACATAGTTGGCGTCCCTTGAATAGTTAGCCATCATGTAAAATGTACTCATCTAGGACATCTCTGTATTGTCGACAATGGACGATGTAACCTTTCAACAATATCCTTGAAATCAATATCGAAGAATACAAACCCTTTATTGCTTCAAAACCACCACCTCATTTTCCATAGTGGGAAACAAAGTCACACACCTACTCAATGCATGTGTAACTTGTATCATTTTCTTGATTTATGTTTTAGAGAAAAGGTATAACCCTACAAAAATGATACGCACTTTGCATGCCTATTATTCAACTTATTTTGTGTATTCAGATACTTCAGGGCTATGTGGTCTATAAATAACACAAATTGCTTAGGCACTAAGTAATTCCTCCAATGCCTTAATTCTTGTAAAATTGCATAAAATTCTACATCATAAGTAGAGTAGTTCTTTCTTACCTCATTTAGTTTCTCACTAAAGAAAGCTATTGGATTTCCACCTTGACTTAGAAAAACAACAATACCCACATGCGAGTCGTCACAATCAACCTCAAACACTTTATCAGAATCGAGAAGTGCTAAAATGGGTGCCTTTGTCACCTTCTTCTTCAAGAACTGAAAAACTATCCTCATTTTCTTTTGTCCACAAAAACTCCCTTCCTTTTGTGCAATCTATTATAGGTGCTACAATACTACTGAAATTTTTAGTAAACTTTCTGTAATATGTTCTTAGACCATGAAAGCTTCTTACCTCTATTATACTTCGTGGAGTAGGCCATTCAATAATTGCCTTTATCTTTTTTGAGTCCATTTGTACCCCATCTGCTGAAATAATAAAGCCCAAGAATACCAAACTCTCTTGCATAAATGTGCACTTCTTCATATTTACATAGAGTTTATCTTTCCTTAACACTTCAAATATCACCCTTAGATGCCTCAAATGTTCTTCTTTAGTTTTACTAAATATCAAGATATCATCAAAATAAACCAAAAAAACTTACCATTATTCTCTCTAATACGTTTTCATCATTCTCATTAAAGTACTAGGTGTATTGGTTAACCCGAATGGCATCACCAACCACTCATACAATCCATTTCCTGTTTTGAATGTTGTTTTCCACTCATCTCCTTCTCTCGATCCGAATCGATGGTAACCACTTTGAAGATCAATCTCGGTGAAATACCTAGATCCAGCAAGCACATACATCATATCATCAAGGCGAGGTATTGGGAGCCTATACTTGATTGTAATTTTATTGATTGCTCTTCTATCCATGCACATTCACCGTGTTCCCTCCTTATTTGGTGTTAATAAAGATGGGGTACGGACTCATGCTATCCCTTACAACCCCCTTCCTCATGAGCTCGCCACTTGCCTATTCAACTCAAAGATGCAATGTCGGGCTCATCCTATAAGCCCGTTGATTTGGGAGTGAAGAATTTGGAATCAAATCAACATGGTGTTGAATATCTCGTTTCGGTGGTAATCCGTCTGGTATCTCATCAGGAATAACATCAGAAAATTCTTTTATTATTTCTGATGTTTCTCTGTTGTATTTTTGCACTTACAGGTTCATCCTTATTTGTGACTAGTGTATAACAAAAATGGTTTCCTTTTCCTACTTCAAAAGTTCCTTTCAGAAAGCATATTTTCAGCTTTCCCTCTTCCTTAAGAGGTAGTAAAACTATTTTTGTGGCACCCTTCCAAAAAGTATAAGTATTCTTTCCCGTCATGAATAACTTTCCTATCAAATTGCCATGGTCTTCCTAGCATCATATGACATGCATCCATAGGAATAACATCACACCAAATCTCATCGTTGTAGCTTTTCCCAATAGAAAAACTTATTAAACATCTCTTATCAATAGTAACTTCATTACCCTTTTTAAACCATGCAATATGGTAAGGGTTAGGATTCTTCTTACAATGCAGACCCAATTTCTCAACTATCTCATTTGAAACCATGTTCTCACAACTACCACCATAAATAATAACATTACATACCTTTCCTCTTGAAGTGCATCTTTTTCTGAAAATATTTGTATGCAGCCATGCATCCCCTTTGATATCCTTTCTTGGAGCAATCACCATCTTCGTGATCATCAGATTTTCTCCAACATCTGGTGGAATTTCTAGGTCCTGTTCATCTTCTACTTGTTTAACTTCAAAAATATTTACTCTTGGTGCATCTCCTTACCTCTTGTCATGTGTATAAGAATGCGGGCATTCATAATCCCGATTCCTCTCTTCACCACATCTATAACAAACAAATGGTCTTCGTGGAGCCTCCCATCCTCTATCGCCTTGACATATCCTCTACCCCTAAAAATCCCTTCCCTCGTTGTTGATTCGGGAAATATCGTCTCGTATCTTCTTGCTTTTCTAATCCGTGAGATGATTCTCCCCTTCCTTGGTTGAAACCAGATCATCTCCAAAAGGAAAATAAGGTCCCCCTATTCATTCCAGGTGATCTCCTAAAACTTTGACGATTTTGTTTTTCCTCGGCCTTTAAGGCTAATTGATAGGCATCCTCCATGCTCTTAATCCTATGCATACTTATCTCATCTTGAATAGAAAATTTTAATCCATTTACATACCTTAGCCAATTGTTCCTCAATTTCTTTGTCTTCTACATGAGTGGAAGACTTGTAGAACTCATCTGTATGTTCTTGCACTATTTGTAAGTTCTATCTGAGATTCTGAAACCTCCTGTAAAGGGTTTGTGCATAATCCACATGGAGAAATTTATCTTTCAACTTCTTCTCCATATTACTCCACATCCTAATTCTTTCTTTCCCCTTTCTTGACCGCTCTTTCTGTAGGTGATCCCACCATAACATATCATGACCTTTCAATTTCATGCATGCAAATTTTACCTTCATTTCTTCTGACATAGCCCTGCACTGAAAAAATTTCACCATGCTAGTCAAGCAGTCTATCAGGTCCTCTTGTTTTAGACTACCACCATGCTTTGAAACATCAACTCTTATCCCATCATTATTTCCTTCTAATGCTTGAAGCATCCTTTCTTCAAAAGCTAATGGTGGCGCTTGTGTTTCCACCTCCTCACAAACTTCTTCTTCATCTCGTGTCACTCCACCTTGATTTCCTCTCTCGGGTTATCATCGCAGCAAGTGCAGCAACTTGCCTCTGCAAATCTTGCATATTTATATTCATTTGAGAAATACTTGCTTCCTATTCCTCTTCATCTTCCCGCCATTTTTTTAAAAAGACTCAAACTTGCTCGATACCGAGATAATGTATCCAAATTCGGACAAACTTGATATACTGCAAATAATATGAACTCCAAAAGAACATATATCTCCTTCTTTGTTATTGAATAATGAATTAAAATGTTTCCTAAATGGGAAAACAACTCCCAACTCAAGTTTCCAAGTAAACTCTAACTAACTCTTACTAAATCTACTCTAGGTGGTGGAAATTACTATATTAGTAGTTTACTAGAACTTGCTATTCTTAGTAAATTCACATGCGTATCCGTCTTAGGAAAAGAAATTGGCAGGAATATTCTACATTCCTAAATTAGAGGAATTGCCAAATTTCTAACTCATAATGCAACTAATAGACTAGAATTAACTAACACTCAAAAAAAGGTAAAAACCGAACTACAACTTAAATCCTAATTTTCAACCTCAAGATGGCGGATTCAAGGCCCGAAAATGTTCCGAAACTTGCCCCAACCCATAGTATGGATTGCCGTTACATTCATCTCATTGAAACATTTGGTTTAAAAAAAAGGACTCAAATGGACACCCAAAGCTCAACTTATGACCATGTCAAGTTCTTGTTAATTTTGGCGCATCATTCTCCCTCGCAGAAAAATATGCAGCTCCTGTAAGTTTGTCTTATTCAAACACCTTCCATTTATCGCATCTAAGTGTTAATCTCCCACTCTGTGACCCAAGTATCGTCCTCTTCCTCCAATCCTTTCTAATGGACCAAATATTTGGTGTATTTCCCATGTCATGTGTCCATTGTTTTCTTATCTAGAATCGATCCACTTCTTCTTTCTTCTTTACTAGAACCTGTTGCCTCCAATCTACTAATTCATCAATAACATCCCCTTCTTCACCATCCCCATGAAAAGAATACAAATTGGAAACATTAAACACTAGACAAATATCAAAATTCCTGGTAATTCTACATCATAAGCATTATCATTTTTTTTTCACTATTTTCCAGGACCAATCTTCTTGTACTTCAGCTTGTTATAGGTTCCTTTTGGAAACCTCTCCTTCCATAGATACACCATAACCAACTCACCAAATATAAATACCTTTCTCCATATGTGCACATCTTCTATTTCCTTATACTTATCATTACTATTTTGTAGCTTCTTCCACACTTCTTCTTGTAATTGTTGTATATGTTTGGTAAATGCTTCGCATCATCACTCACTCGCCATCAACTTGTAGCCATCCGATACACAATTGAAAATAAAGACTTTCTGTGCATCGATTTATGGAACTCATATATATGCAAACTCAACTTGTGGTAATGCTAAGTCCCATTGTTTTGGCTTTTCCCCAATGATGCACCTTAACATTTTTCCCAAACTTCGATTTATCACCTTCGTTTTCCCATCAGTCTGAGGATGATAGGAACTACGAAGCTGTAATTGAGTTCCCAATTTCTTCCATAAAGTCTCCTAGAAGTGACTTAAGAACCTTGTGTCCCTATCTGAAGTATGGTTTTGGAACAACACGCAAACGAACAACTTCTCTCGAAAAATAATCTGCTACACTGCCGCATCACTTTTTTTTTTCGTGCAATAAAATGAACCATCTTAGAAAAATCTATCAACAACCACAAAAAATTGAGTCATTACCTCGTTGTGTTTTTGGTAATCCCAAAACAAAATCCATAGTCAGATCTGTCCATGACCCTTAGGAATAGGCAACGACATATACAACCTTTCGAGACTTGAAAAATTTGACACCTCTCCACATATCTTACCACATCTCTTTTCAGCTTTGGCCAATAGTATTTCTCTACTACCAAGGCTATCATCTTATCTTTACCAAAATTCCTAGCCAATCCTCTGTTATGCAACTCTTTTACTATATTATCTCTCATAGACCCAACTGGAATACATAGTTGGCATCCCTTGAATAGGTAGCCATCTTGTAAAATGTACTCATCCAGGACATCTCTTGCTTTTTCTGACAATGGACAATGTAAGCTTTCAACAATATCCTTGAAATCAATATTAGAAGAATACAGACCCTTTATTGCTTCAAAACCCACCACCTCATTTTCCATAGTGGTAAAAAAAGTCACATGCCTACTCAATGCATGTGTAACTTGATTTTGTTTTCCTGATTTATGTTTTAGAGAAAACCTATAACCCTGGAAAAATGATACCCACTTTGCATGCCTGCTATTCAACTTCTTTTGTGTATTCATATACTGTGGCTATGTGGTCTCAGTAAATAACGCAAAATCCTTAGCACTAAGAAATGGCTCCAATGCCTTAATACTTATACAATTGCATAAAATTCCACATCATAAGTAGAGTAGTTCTTTCTTACCTCATTCAGTTTATCACTAAAGAAAGATACTAGATTTCCACCTTAACTTAGAACAGACAATACCCACATGTGAGGCATCAAAATCAACCTCAAAAACTTTACCAAAATTTGGTAATGCCAAAATGGGTGCCTCTATCAGCTTCTTCTTCAAGAAATGACAACTATCCTCAGTTGCCTTTATCGACAAAATCTCCCTTCCTTTTGTGAAGTCTTTTATAGGTGCTCAATACTACTGAAATTTTTAATAAACTTTCCGTAGTATGTTACTAGACCATGAAAGCTTCTTACCTCTGTTATACTTCGTGGAGTAGGCCATTCAATAATTGCCTTTATCTTTTCTGAGTCCATCTGTACCCCATCTGCTAAAATAATAAAGCCCAAGAATACCAAACTCTCTTGCATAAATGTGCACTTCTTCATATTTACATATAGTTTCTCTTTCCTTAACACTTCGAATATCACCCTTAGATGCCTCAAATGTTCTTCCTTAGTTTTACTAAAGATCAAGATATCATCAAAATAAACCACAACAAACTTACCATTATACTCCCGCAACACGGTGTTCATCAGTCTCATAAAATTACTAGGTGCATTAGATAACCCAAATGGCATCACCAACCACTCATAAAATCCATTTTCTATCTTGAATGTTGTTTTCTACTCATCTCCTTCTCTTATCGAATCGATGGTAACCACTTCAAGATCAATCTTGGTGAAATACCTAGATCCAAAGCATGGACATCCCTTATATCATCAAGGTGAGGTATTGGGAACCTATACTTGATTGTAATTTTATTTATTGTTGTTCGCTACCCATGCACATTCTCCATGTTTCATCCTTCTTTGGTGTTAATAAATTTGGGGTTGCACACGAACTCATGCTCTCCCTTACGACCCCTTTCTCATGAGCTCTACCACTTGCCTATTCAACTCAACATGCAATGTCGGGCTCATCCTATAAGCCGCTTGATTTAGGAGTGAAGACCCTGGAATCAAATCAATATGGTGTTGAATATCTCTTTTGGGTGGTAATCCATCTAGTAGCTCATCAAGAATAACATTAGAAAATTCTTTTATTAATTTTGTTATTTCTACTGGTATTTGTGCACTTGCAGGTTCATCCTTATTTGTGACTAGTGCATAAAAAAAAATGGTTTCCTTTTCCTCCTTCACAAATTCCTTTGCAGAAAGCATATTTTCAGCCTTCCCCTCTTCCTTAAGAGGTAGTAAAACTATTTTTGTGCCATCCTTCCAGAAAGTATAAGTATTCTTTCCCCCGTCATGAATAACTTTCCTATCAAATTGTAAATGATCTTCCTAGCAGCATATGACATGCATCCATAGGAATAACATCACACCAAATCTCATCCTTGTAACTTTTCCCAATAGAAAAACTTATTAAACATATCTTATCAACAAGTAACTTCATTACCCTTTTTAAACCATGCAATACGGTAAGGGTTAGGATTCTTCTCACAATGCAAACCCAATTTCTCAACTATCTCATTTGAAACCATGTTCTCACAACTACCACCATCAATAATAACAGTACATACCTTTCCTCTTGAAGTTCATTTTGTTTTGAAAATATATTTACGCATCCATGCATCCCCCTTGATATCCTTTCTTGGAGCAATCACCATCTTCTTGATCATCAACTTTTCTCCAACATCTGGTCGTGTTCATCTTCTACTTGTTTAGCTACAACAAGATTTACTCTTGGTGCATCTCCTTGCCTCTTGTCATGTGTATAAGAATGCGGGCATTCAAAATACTGGTGCTCCTCTTCGCCACATCTATAAAAACAAATGGTCTTCGTGGAGTGTCCCATCCTCTATCACAAGCATATCCTCTGCCCCTAAAAAATCCTTTCCCTCTTTGTTGATTATGGAAATATTGTCTTGTATCTTCTTTCTTTTCCAATCCATGAGATGATTCTCCCCTTCCTTTGTTGAAACCATCTCATCCCGAAAGGAAAATGAGGCCCCCTATTCATTCTAGGTGATCTCCTAAAACTTTGACGATTTTTTTTTCCTCGGCCTTTAAGGCTAATTGATAGGCATCCTCCATGCTCTTAATCCTATGCATACTTATCTCATCTTGAATAGAAAATTTTAATCCATTTACATACCTTGCAGCCATTTGTTCCTCAATTTCTTCATTCTCTACATGAATGGACAACTTGTAGAACTCATCTATGTATTCTTGCACTATTTGTAAGTTCTGTCTAAGATTCTAAAACCTCGTGTAAAGGGTTTGTGCATAATCCACAGGGAGAAATTTATCTTTCAACTTCTTCTCTATCTTACTCCATGCCCTAATTCTTGCTTTCCCCTTTCTTGACCTCTCTTTCTCGTAGGTGATCCCACTATAACATAGCATGACCTTTCAATTTCGTGCATGCAAATTTTACCTTCTTTTCTTTCGACATAGCCTTCCAATCAAAAAAATTCCCGTTGCTAGTCAAGCAGTCTATCGAGATCCTCTAGTTTTAGACTACCACAATACTCTAAAACATCAACTCTTATCTCATCATTTTTTCCTTCTAATGCTTGAAGCATCCTTCTTTAAAAGCTAATGGTGGTGCTTGCGTTTCCTCCTCCTCGAAACTTCTTCTTCATATGTGTCATCTCCACCTTGATTTCCTCTACGGGTTATCATCATAACAAGCGCAACAACTTGCCTCTGCAGATCTTGCATATGTCTATTCATCCGAGAAATACCGCCTCCCTATCTCTTCTTCTTCCTGCTAATTTTTTTAAAAGAATCAAACCTACTCTAATAGCAGATAATGTAGCCAAATTCGAACAAACTCTATATATTGCAAATAATATGAACTCCAAAAGAAAATAGATCTCCTCCTTTTTTGTTATTGAATAATGAATTAAAATGTTTCCTAAATAGGAAAACAACTCCCAATGTGAATAAACTAATGCTCAAAAATAGGAAAAAACTGAACTACAACTTAAATCTTATTTTTTAGCCTCAAGATGGCGGATTTAGGGCCCAAAAATGTGTCGAAACTTGCACCAATTGGTAGGGCGGGTTTCCTCTACGTTCATCTCATTGAAACGTGTGGTTCCAATAAAAATGGACTCAAATAGATACCGAGAGCTCAAGTTATGACCTTGTCAAGTTCTTGTTAATTTCGGCGCAACATTCTCCCCTGCTTGAAAAAAACGCAGCTCCTGCACATTTTCTTCTTAAAACTCCTTCCATTTATTTGCATCCAACTTTTTAATCTCCCACTCTATGACCCAAGTATTGTCCTCTTGCTCCGGTCCTTTCCAATGGACCAAATATTTGTTGTATTTCCCATGTCGCGTGTCCATTGTTTTCTTATCTAGAATCTGATCCACTTCTTATTTCATCTTTACTTGAACCTGTTGCCTCCAATCTACTACTTCATCAATAACATCCCCTTCTGCACCATCCCCGTGAAAAGAATACAAATCTAAAACATTAAACACTAGAGAAATATCAAAACTCCCTGGTAATTCTACCTCATAAGCATTATCATTTTTTTCACAATTTTGTAGGGACCAATCTTCTTATACTTCAGCTTGTTATAGGTTCCTTTTGGAAACCTTTCCTTCCACAGATATACCATAACCAACTCACCAACTATAAATACCTTTCTCTGTCTGTGCACATCTGTTATTTCCTTATACTTATCATTACTATTTTGTAGCTTCTTCCACACTTCTTTCTGCAATTGTTGTATATGTTTAGAAAATGCTTCTGCATCATCACTGACTCGCCATCATCAGGTAGTGTACTCAAATCTAACACCCGATTTGGATTACTCCCATATACAATTGAAAATGGAGACTTTCTGTGGATCTATTTATGGAACTGTTATATGCAAACTCAGCTTGTGGTAATGCTAAGTCCCATTGTTTTGGATTTTCCCTAACGATGCACCTTAACAGTTTCCCAAACTCGATTTACCACCTCTATTTTCCCATCAGTCTGAGGATGATAGGCACTGTTGAACTATAATTGAGTTCCCAATTTCTTCCATAAAGTCTGCCATAAGTGACTTAAGAACCTTGTGTCCCTATCTGAAGTAATGGTTTTTAGAACACCATGCAAACAAACAACTTCTCTAAAAAACAAATCTGCTACGCTTGTCGCATCACTTGTTTTCTTGTAGGCAATAAAATGAACCATCTTAGAAAATCTATCAACAACCACAAAAATTGAGTCATTACCTCGTTGTGTTTTTGGTAATCCCAAAACAAAATCCATACTTAGATTTGTCCACGACCCTTTAGGAATAGGCAATGGCATATACAATCCACGTATTCTATGGATGGCCTTTCCATACTTGAAAAATTCGACACCTCTCCACATATCATACCACATCTCTTTTCATCTTTGGCCAATATTATTTCTTTACTACCAAGGCTATCGTCTTATCTTTACCACTAGAGTATTTTCTCCTAAGGGTTGTAATGTCTTGGAAAAGGGCCTTCCCATGGACAAGGTGCCCTGTAACCAATCTTGAATGCCTTCATTCGTGTTATGCCCCTTGACTGAACCATGTCAGCCTCCATTTTTTGAATCTTCTCTAGTAGACCAACATCTTCCATTTGGTTGTTGTCATTATATGCATATCCCTGTTCCTGATAAGCTTCATGGCCAAAATAGTTTTGGCATTGCTGTTGTGGATAGGTATAGTGATTTTGAATCTGCTCATAATGCTGATTTGGAGGAGTTGTGAAAAGCATTGGAGGTGGAACGTAATTGTTGTTGCTGCAGTGTGAGTTCCATGAAGGGAATGAAGTCATGATTGCACAACCTCATGGAATGGGAGAAAATGAAAGAGATGGAAGAAGAAAATGGATGAAAATGATTGGAAATGGATGGAAAAGGTCTGCAACTCAGAGGATGGGTTGTTGAGTAGATGGAATTGCTAGATGTGCTTGAAAGTGCCTCCAAAGGCTGAAACCTTCACCAAGAGCATATCGAACTTGATGAAGTGAAGTGGTAAGGTGCTTCAGATCTGTCCCACTAGCGTGCCAAAACTATTAGTGTGAAATCACAACACCCCCGAATGATGTCATGGATCTACTTTTCTATGGCGGGGTCATTTGGTGTGATTTGCATGACATATGATCGTTCCCCAAGTTGTGGGACTTGCAAATGGCAATGATCCTCCAAAGAAGGTTGGTTCCTCTTCATAATCCTAGCACTAAACTACTTTTAAGGAAGGAAATGCAACTATCTACTCCTAATCTAACAATTCTAAGGGACCAAGGAGAGAGAGAGCACGGAAATAAAGAAATCCTACACTACAGAGGTGATAGCACCGAGAAAAGGGAACTGCTGATCACAAACCCAACTGCCTGAAATGGAGAAAGGTGAGCAATGGAGAGGATGGACAGATGCATCATAGACCAAGGATAAAGTTCACACAGAACACCATTTTGAACCCCTTAAACACAGCTCCCAAAACCTGCAATGGACATCAGAGATATGCACAACATACCCTACAATGGTGAGAGGCGTGAATAGACAACAAAATGAGCAAAGGATGGACAAAACGCATCACGAAACAAATTTTATTGCTCCAGGAGTTCACACAGTACACCATTAATGGGAAAGAGGCAAGAAAATGCCATTACAAAGCCAAGGGAGGAGGCTTAAACTCCACATTCGACCCTAGAGAAGAAAAAGAGAGGGGGCAGGGAAGAAGAATGAACAACCCTTTACAATGAATCATGCCCCTGTATTTATAGATTTGATCGGAGAGAAGAAAGAGAGAGGGAAGCGGGAAAAGTAGGTTAAAGCTCAACCACTGTTGTTAATGCTTTTGATAAAATATGCCCCAAATATGTCTTTACTGCATGATTCCTTTATTCGGCGCCTTGAAAGAAGAGGAAACGACATAAACAAATCAAATCTGATCTGGTTGTTGAGACAGATGGATCCTACATTGAAGGCCCGAAGACGTTTCCTCCATTTTCCTTTACCTAACCTCCTCAAATTAAAGTCTCAGACCTCCATGGCATAGGTGAGGCCGAGATCTTTCCAATGGTGTCAGATTCGCAATATTTCGAGCCCTGAGTTGAAAGATATGCCCCTCTTGATATAACACGTGGAGGCACCTCACTCTTTTGGGTCTTTGCCTTGGGACCAACTCTTGGAGATGTGCCAAGTTGACACTTGGCGTTCTCTGCTTACACTTTTATACTTAGCGAATTTTGAAGCCCGCCTTTTCCCCCTTTTGACTCTGTCTAACCATTTCCTACATGGAGGGTGATGCAAGTTGGAGTGCACTGTAACTTGGAGAACGGATTTAAGATGTGGAAACGGCCCGACAGAGTCGTTTCTTTTGCACAGTGGTCCTTTAGTCTCTCTTGGCCTCTGTCACTCCATGGTTGAGTCTTTCTGCGACCAATTTGCAGGATTTGAATGAGTCCTCTCAAGTTCCTCTTATGCGGGGTCGTGGCCGATCCAATATTTGGCACAGGGGCGAAATATGGATAACAATGTCTCTATACTACCTTTGACAAAAATATCATATTTCATTTGATATCCTACCTTAATGGTGATAATGTTTAAAGATTGATGTTTGCTAGTATAAACATAACAACTATAGTTTAGACATGATCTTTTTTTCAAGAATTTTTTAAAAGCAATTCATAGATCATGAAAATCCTAATGTACACACTCACACTCTACAAAATATCTCCTAATTATAACATAAACAAAATTCTTTTCATAATATTTTTATTTTATTTTGTTGTGCATTTACATATTTAGTGTAACATACATCACCCCATAATATTACTATAAACATCTGTTATAGGGAGATATATCTTTAATATAAACATCTAAATGTAATATAGAACAAGCATGTGAAATTTCATATAAACACATTCCATGGAGCCTAGAGTTATCTATATAGAACATGTGAAATGTGCTTCGTCTAAAGCGATGTATGAATAACCTTCTTAGGCTTAAAATATATTTAATGGACCCGCGAGGATGAGGTGTTAGGCACTAAATGGCAAAAGTATCTTTACGAAATCTTGAGACATCAAATCTATATACGTGGCATGATCTTGTGGCTATGTATTATATTATTTTGACAGACAATAATGATATATATTAATTTCTGTAGTTTTAAATATTTTAAAATACATTTATTTTGTTATTGACATTTATTGTCACCCCGTCAGATTCTCAAAGTACAGCAATATCTTAAAACAGAAAATTACAACCTGTCTTTTTTTGTCGACAATACAAAATATTGTGGAATATTATATCGGAAAAGATGAGGGATTTCAAGTCGTTCCAAAAGCTTTGTAGTCCCCTAGATTTGAAATTCTTTGAGAGAAACGTGATATTATTTCCAAAAAAATTAATTATTTATTGTTTTTAAATAACTAGTAATTGAGCTTGATAGGGAATGGAGGACTCCTAAGAACAATAATGTGATGAGAGAAATAATTTTACGAATTTCTTTTCAACAACTAATAAATAATTTTATTACATGTATAGAATTAAGTGTTAAGAATAAATTTTACTTCCGCGTAGTAAGAGCTTAATAATTGTTGCCCTAAACTGTTATTTTACGCACGATACAAAAGAATGAGACTAACAATAATGAATGGAAATCAATCTTTTGCAATTGTTTTTTAAATAACTAATTGTAAAAAAATATAATGTGGATGTGTTGTAGCAAGTGAAGGATTAATTAGTAAATATGAACAATGTTAACAACACAAAACAAATAGTTACAAAATTGCACTACGCAAATAGAAAATTACCTGAAGTTGTTGAGATTAAGAAACACCCGAACAACTTAGATCGTGCCCATGGATGGAAGCTCAGTCATTCTTGGAAACCCCTTTTGCATACGCTGACAACCCCTACCCACTCCCCCGTTGTTGTTGATTCCCTCTTCCCGTACTTCCATAATTCCTCTCTTTAATTTCCCCTCCTTTTTGATTTTCCTCCTACTTCTTAGTATTCTATTTTAATTTAGTTATGTTCTTTTTAATTATTTATTTTATCGTTTTTACTTTAGTCATCTTCACATCTTTTTGGAAAAACATGTCTTTTGTTAAAATTAATTATTTATACTTGTCTGCTTTTTCATTCATTATCTCAAGAAGATATTCACTCGATGATGGTTCCAGTATGGGGATGGAAACGTTGTCCTAATCCTCTATGCAATATATCAATAAGTGTCATTATTCATTTAACCTACAATATGAACTTAAAATCTTTGATTGTTAGTCCATCTTTGAAATCTTGAGATGAGGAAATCAAATGAATACTAATTTAAGGAAATCATAATTTTTCCATTGTCTTTTGTAGATAATTCATGAAGGAAAAATTATTGTACCACTTTGTAGAAAGCATTAAAATCACTTATTAGAAGGAAATTTGCTTCAACACAACGAGAGCTTAACAAACACTTAACACCTCGAGAACATCAACTTGGGATTCTAAATATTTGGGTAACACTTTCAATCTCCAACACAATCTTCAACACTTTCACACATGAAAATAGGCTCTATAACCTAATAATCTCCCACTTGGAGACTAGTTTTCCTCTGAGTAAGCTTCTCAACCCTTCATTAGTTTCCATGAAGACCAACCAAAGCTGAACACAACTTTAGTTTTTCCCTTGTGACCACCTTGGTCATCATGTCTGTAGAATTATGACTGGTATGAATCTTCTCCAGCTTCAACTTCTCTTCCTCCAAAGTTTTCCTGATGAAATGGTACCTTAACTATGTATGCTTCATTCTAGAGTGGAAAGCAAACTTCTTAGCTAGGTGTATAACACTCGACAATCACTATGCATTTTCCTTCCTCTTGCTTATGCCCCAACTCCTCAAGCAATTTCGTAACCAAATCATTTCTTTGCCTACCTCTGTGGCAACAACATACTCACCTCCGTTGTTGACAAATCCACCACTTTTGTAGTCATGAAATCCAGCCTACTATTGTCCCACCTACGGTGTAAACATAGCTTGTCGTGTTCCTCCCGTTGTCTACATCTCTAGCCATATCTCGAATCTACATAACCAAACAAATTGGTGTCCGATCCACTATATCAAAACATTGTCCCCATGGTCCCTCTCAAATCTTGAAGGATCCACTTTATCGCATGCAAGTGATCTCTCGCTAGATCACTCATAAATCTACTCACTTTGCTTCCACCGCATGGGCAATATCAAGCTTGGTGTACACCATGGCATACATCAAACTGCCAACCACTGATGAGTAAGGTACCTTAGACATCTTGTTTCTCTCCTTCTCTTTCTTGGGACACTACTCCTTTGATAACTTGAAATGGCCTGTCAAAGGAGTCCCAACCGGTTTAGCATCCTGCATATTAAACCTCTCAAAGACCTTCTTAATGTACTCTTCTTGAGATAAAGTTAGCTTCCATTCCTTCCTATCCCGAGATATCCTCATACCAAGGATTTGTTTGGCTGCCCCCAAATCCTTCATAAAGAAAGGATTCACTTAGCCGCTTCTTTATTACTTTTATTTCTGCATGTTTTTACCCGCAACCAACATGCCATCCACATACATACTGAGAGGATAATATAGCTGTCATCCTCAAATTTCTTTGTATACACGCAATGTTCGAATGACATCTACTATAACCTTGCTCCATCATGAAGCTATCAAAATTCTTATACCATTGACGTGGAGCTTGTTTTAAGCCATACAAGCTCTTCTTCGGTTTGCACACCATCTCCTCTTTACCTTTGACCTTATAGCCCTCTAGTTGCTACATATATAGCTCCTCCTCCAAATCACCATGGAGAAATGCAAGATTTACATCAAGATGTTCTAAGTGTAAGTCTTTTGCCGTAACTATTCCTAGAAAAATTCTAATATAAGTCATCTTTACTACAAGAGAAAAAATCTCATCAAAATCTATACCTTTTTTACGTGTAAACCCCTTGACCACCAACCGGGCCTTGTATCTTTTCTTTCCTCCTTCTTCCTCCTTGACTCGAACATCCACTTATTCTAGAGTGCTCTTTTTCTCTCGGGTAGCTTCACCAAATCCCATGTCTATTTTTCCATGGGAGCCTCGATGCTCCTCATCCATGGCTTGCTCCCACTTATTTTCGACATCTACTGCATTGCTTCATCAAAGAACTCGGCTCTCCACTATCGGTGAGTAATAAATAATAATGAGAAGGAGAAAAATGTTCAGGTTCTCTTCTTACCCTATAAGACCTCCTCAATATAGGAATTTGGGGTTCCTGTTGTGGAGGTTCTGAATTGATTCATGTGTCACTTTCCCATCTAGAAGATCCTCTACCGTTGCATATTCTTTCTTGGATTCTTCCCTATTTTCCTGCAACTGCTGCTTATACATGAATTTCTCATTAAAGACCACATCCCTAAATTGAATGATTTTCTTGTCCTTAATACTCCAACATTTATATCCAAATTCATCACCACCATAACCAATGAAAGTACATTTTTCTGATTTATCCTCTAGCTTGGTCCTATCATCCTTGTCTATATGGACAAACACCTCACATCCAAAGACTCTAAGAAATGAATAATCAACTTTCTTACCATACCAAGCCTCCTCAGGTATGCCTCCATCCAAGGCACTTGAGGGTCCTTTGTTTATCAAGTACACAATTGTGCTCACCGCTTCTACCCAAAAAGAAAGAGGTAGTCTTGCATGTAACCTCATGCTCCTAGCACATTCCATTATTGTTCTATTCATCCTTTCTGACACCCCATTCTGCTGTGGAGTTCCTAGAACCATCTTTTCGTATGGATTCCATTCTTAGAACAAGTAATCATTAAATTCATTTTTGTAATACTCCCCTCCATTATCTGACCTGAGACATTTTAGCTTAAGACATGTTTCATTCTCTACCAAGGCTTTCCATTTAACAAAAGTGTCAAATACATCAGATTTGTTTCTAATACAATAAACCCAAACTTTCCTTGTTACATCATCAATAAAAGTAACATAATAACTTGAACCCCCAAGAGATGATACTTAAGCCGACCCCACACATTAGAGTACACCAACTCTAACTTACTCTCTTTCTTTGTAGGTCCAACCTTGAGAAACCTTACTCACTTTTGTTTCCCATATATGCAGTCCTCACAGAACTCTAAACTTGTTTTTGTATATCCAGGAAAATCCTTCTTTATGATCTTCATGCCCTTATGGCTCATATGATCGAGCCTATAGTGACACAAATATTGTATCTACTCAAGCCACAAGATTACAAAAATGAGTGATATAAGTGGTTAGATACAAGGTTCCAACCTTCTTACCTCTTGCCACCTCAAGAGCACCCTTGGTAACCTTCCAAGAGTCCGTTGTAAATATCAAAATACAACCATCACTTCCCAGCTGGCCTGCCGATATCAGATTTTATTTTAAAGTAGGCATATGTCTGACATCCTTCAATAGCCATGTATTCCCATTCGCATCTTAACCCAAACAGATCCTTTCCAACTATCTTGCAAGGCTCATCATCACCAAGAAAAACATGCCTAGAATCCCTTTGAACATAATCAACAAAATAATGTCTATCTCGGAGTAAAGCATGGAAAGAAACCCCGAATCTAAAACCCAAGATTCAATAATATTGTGAAAAGAAAGAATCAAAGCATCCCGACATACATTTCCCTTTGCCACATTTACCTCCTTGGTTTCTTCCTATTGTTTCTTCTTGTCCCGAAGTTCCTAACGGTCCTCCTTTGCATGTCCGAATTTCCACAAGTGCCACCATACTATCTTGCTTTTGGATTTTGACCTTGCTCGATCCTTTGATTTTCCATGGCTTCCTCTATTATTTTATCTACCTCTAGTTTCCAATGTCAAATAATTCCTTGAAGTAGAAGATTCCCCAAATCTTTTTCTTTACATTTACTCACTTAGAATCACCCCTACAACATCCTCAAACTTCAAATTTGAGTTAACTGAACCGAGTTGCTTACTACCATTACCTGTGCTATTCTAACTCTCAAGTAAAGAGCACAAAATTAATAAAGCCCTAACTTCTTCATCAAATTCTATTGTAATTGAAGTTAGCATATTTACAACCATATTAAAATCATTTAAATGATCTGCTGATGAACCATTCTAAGACATCTTCATATTAATCAGCTTTTTCATTAAAAATATTTTATTTGAGCTAGAGGGTTTTTCATACAACTTCCCTAATGCATCCATCAATTATTTTGTAGTCTTTTCCTTTGAAACATTAAATAATACCGAAGATGCAAGACACAACCAAATTTTCCCAAGTGCCTTCCTATCCAGAAATCCCATTCCACATCCTTCATTCTCGAGGGTTTGTTCACCTTATTAGACAGTGGAATATAAAGATCCTTCTGATAAAGGTAATCTTCCATCTGCATCTTCCAAAGATTGAAATTATGCCCGTTGAATTTATCAACCCTTGATCTTCCATCATCTCCCATAGCTCCCACTCGGGATAAACTTTCCCTATGATTCAACACTTTAGCAAACCAAACCAGGCTCTGATACCAATTGTTAGGAAATAAGGGATAAAATATGCGGAACAATCCCTCATAGAATCGCAACAATAGGAACTAATATGCAGAAAATATTACAGATCTGAAATAAAAGTGCATAATAAAATAACACAACACAAACAGAAAGATTTAACGTGGTTCACCCAATTTGGGCTACATCCACCAAGAATCACTTGCTCAAATTTTATTACAAGCCACCACTCTCTTAATACAATACCCAAATCTATTTGGAGCTATACTCAACAAACTCTACAGAATTCACACCCGAATTCAAAACACACCCGCAATGTTACATCATATTTCTACCATATGCATAAAACCATATATGTAGACAACTTCTTAAGTAGTTTTACAAAACCATGGGTCAAAACCATCCCTATGGGTCAAAAATCTGGCCCATATGAGAAAAGAGTGTTTCCTAGTATATCGAGCATGTTTTAAGGCAAAAAAAAAAAACAGGAGCAAGTGCCCTCGAACCCCTCGCTACCGAGGGCTGTCGGCCCGGCCTCGAACCTGGCAAGACAACCGTGGAAAGTGTAAAATCTTCGACACTTTCACACATGAAAACAGCTCCACAACTTAACACTAAAGCCCTACAAATCCCAAATTTTGTTTCATTCTGGTTTACAAATTTGCACATCCAACCCATCAAATTATTTAAATTTGTAAATGGAACAGTCTTTATAATATTTTCATGTAGATGATTTTACACTTTTAAGAATGGAGTTTTCATCTTCTAATTTTGTGTGCATCATTCGGTGCGAAATTTCATATATCTTTATTGAATTACTATTGACTCAATGGTGAAGATGTTTGGATCTTAAAGTTTCCACCAGTGGTTCAATTCTTGTTGCAAGCAAAGTCAAAAGATGTAGTGTAATAAGGGATGAGGTTGGGATCGTGTCCCGGTTTAATTTAATGGAATGGATACCCCGAGTCCTTGGCCATTAAACCTAAGAAATATACCCACTTCATTATGGGCAAAGGTGGTCATGGACCTATTAGATTTCAATAAAAAATAAGATAAAAAATTCATAGAGATTTCTCTTTATCTCGTTCATGAAATTTATCCTATAAGACATACCACACATAATATAAAATCATCAACAAATATATAAATATATTCTCATACAACCTCTTAATAAAATAGTATGTAACTATATTTGGATAATCTTTGCAAGTTCCTTTCACCTTTAAATTGAATAATGGTAATGAGCATTTCTATACATTTCTATTTTAAATCTATATGATGATAGTATTTCACTATCACTTATTGAAATTATGTTTACATTGTTGTTGAGACTAGGTGGTCTAGTTGGTAATCTTTAATTTTCCATTATCTTGAACCTTAAACAATGACGGTTTCAAAATAATAGTCACATCCAAGATATGCATTCATGTCATACATGAGATCATGTGGTCTATCCATCTAAATAATTTGATTAGATGTTTGCAATGGCCCATCATCATGATTTTTAAACAATACCAATTCAAGGAAAGTATTGCACATCCAATATTTATATGAATATGATGTTATACTATATTAACAAGTAAATTTATACAAGATAATTAAAAAAAAGGGTGATATGGATGCACTCCCAAAACCAAATGACCAAACTAGGTTGAGCCTAGGAAAGTCAACTATAACAAAATAACAATAAGCACCGAAGCAATGAAATTATAACACCGCTGCAAATTGTTAACCAAAAGTGTGTTTCTAATGTGCAGCCGACATATATTATGGCGCAAGGTGTGTATAAGGTGGGGTGGTACCGCACTCCACCCCCACCCATTATTTTACTAAACAATGGGTGGGGATGTGATGCAACACCCCTCCCCCCACCCCACTCCACCAATATAAATAAAAAACACAATGGGGTTGGGCCGCGGTCCAACCGCAAAACACCCTTTTTGTTAATTTATTAGCCATTGACCCTACACACACAACGAACCCCTTTTTCTTTGGTTCAAACAATTTAATTTCTGAACTTAAGCCTTTAGGCAATTATGTGGTATTCACACTATATATATATATATATATATATATATATATATTATAATTGCATTTTTTGTCTTAGCTTATATTAAGTAATCTATCAAATTTAAAGTTAATTTGAATAGAGATATAATAAAAAAATATAAGAGATGATAGGATGGAGGTTTTGGAGTAATTTTCACAACTAATAGGAGATGTAATTTTCTCTCTTAAGCAAGAGTTCTATAGTGTTTACAATATGTAATTTTTTTCGAATGTGACAACATCTTACTAAAAGTTACTATTGGAACAATTTTACAAGGGAAGAGCAATAATGGCAACCCAACTATAAAAATATTTTTCTTTTCTTTTCAAATCAAGTTGCCAATTTTAGAAAAAGAAAATGAATAATAAATATACATATATATATATATATATATATATATATATATATATATACTTTCCATAATACAACACCATCTTTTAAAATGAGAGTCTTCTTGACATTTTTCGAACCCCGTGCAAAAAAGGTCAACTTGAAACTTTTAAAGTTTCTTAGATTGGTTGGGTTAGACGTTTGACTATGTTTGGGTCAGCCATCTTGGATTGGGATAAAATTTTTAATTACTTGGTTTTAGATGTAGAAGAGAACAACATACATCAAATTAGCAGTTTACAAGTGTTCTCCCAGAAGGCAACACCTTGTGTATACCACCTCTCCAATGTATCATCTTCAGTAAGACAAAGCAGTAGCCTAGGAAAATTGTTGCAAGGCCTTGGTGAAGGCGGGAAAGATGGCATAAGTAAGGATTTACGTTATGAAGCATGGGAAGGTGTAGTTTTACAAACAGTTTTGCATTTTCAATGAGCATCAAAAAGCATGATTGATTTTAATTTATTTCCATGATTAAGTGAATTATTAAGTGTTTTGAGTTGTATAGTTCATTTATTATCTGTTGGTGCTCAAAATTGTCTCGCCCCATTTTTCCTTTACAATTCATTGATTTACATCCTCTGTCATATTTTATCTCCCCGTGTTGCACCGAGAAGTCTTTTCCTTCCTTTTGTTTCCATAATCAATCTATTCCTAGGCCGAAAATCACTTATGGATCCATGGTTAGCTCCTTGTTTCTCTGTTCCTTTGAAGGGGTCTATAATTTGGGTCTCCCATTCTCTGTTCATCTAAAAACTCGGGCTTTCCCATTCTTTCCATCTTTCACAGTCGGGATTTGCTACCCTTGTCGTTTTTTCCCTAAATACTTGAAGAAAAATGAATGGATGTAACACGGAGGAATGTATTTGAGCCTTATAACATTTTTGAATCCTCTGTCCTTGGAGAAAATTTCATCTCTAGGCTCAAAATGGTCATCTTTCTACATTTTACGGTTTGATGGACATTTCTCCCAGTCAAATTTACATCCTTGCATCAATAGGAAACGTGGCCTCATTTGAAGATCTACTTTTGGTTTGGCCTTGGACACGTGGAGGTCTCTGCTACTTTTCCTGGACTTAGATAAATTTTTATGTAGCTAATATAGTTTGGTACGACAGGGACACATGGCAAGCCCGTGCTCATTCAAAGTATTAAACTTGAGTTTCATTTTGAAGAAGCACCAAAAGGACACTTGGAGACCTCTGTTCACTTTGTATTTTGCTTATACTTTTCAACGGCCAAAGGAGATTACCATGGACTCGACACATGGCACCTTCCATTGAGCTTTAAGCCTTGAGACAATTTTTGTTGGGCAGAAACGTGGCGAGCCCGCGCTCTTCCAATGCCTCAAATTTTTGGGACCATCTCAAGGTGCACCATTATGATGCGTGCGTTTAAAAATTCATAATGGGTGCGGAGGTTTACCATCGGGGTGACTTGGAGTTTTTTCCCCCCTGATATTCAAAAGATTAAAACATCACTATAGCCCACAAGCTCGATAGAGGAAAGGTCAAAGCTTGCTCTAGTCAATAGTGGAGGTGCGGACCTTTGGAGGAAAAGTGGGAAATTTTCCCTTTGTGGGAAAAGGAGTTAAAAGTGAAAAAGGGAGTGTGGTTTGCTAGGACCCACATAAGAAAACTAGAAGCGGAAAGGCAGAGATGTGGGGAAAACTTGGAAAATTTTCCCTTTTCCAAAAAGGAGATAAAATAGAAGATTTTAGCCACGGTTCCTTTGAGACCCACATTTGGACACACTGTTAGGCCCATTTTTGAAGGCAGAGGGTGGAGCAAAATGGAAATTTCTTCCATTTTTTTTTCAAGAGGTTGTAAAAAGTCAAAGGAAACCCCCAGGCCCATTTTAAATTAAATCTTCCACATGGATGGCCCAAATTGAAAGAGAAGATGAACGCATTTGTGTGTGTCTGAATCTGATTTTCCCCCATTTTATTGAAAAGCTCCTGGAAGTGCGAGTCTTCATGATTTCTTGGTATTTCCTACACGCCAAATAGAGAGGGGAGTTAATTTTGATATCTAAGTTTGGTGGGGAAGATCTAGAGATGTCTTTCGCCATTAAAATGGTCTAACTATCGGGATCGATTTGATCTTTTGTTTTTCTTCTCTCAAGAATGCAAAGAACCAGATCCAACAGATTAGGGGCAGAAGTCGTTAGCGAGTTGAATAAAGAGTAATCTACCAGAAGGAGGAGTTGAATGCGGGAGATATTCGAAGATATCTTCCCCTTGAGCACTGATAAATTTTTACTGAGATCTCGATCCGGGAATCGCTTATCGTGATCGGGAAAGCACCGTGCACTCAATGTCTAGATTTTTTGGGGGAAACTCGTTGTAAAATATTATAAATTTCATGAGTTTATCATGTAAAGGGTTGGAGTGTCGGGGGTCAAAAATGATTTTTCTAATAGAAGAAAGCTTGATAGATTTCATCCTTTTGAGAAGCCATTTGAGAATCCTGTATATTTCTTTTGTATTGAATTTGATCGTGTCCAGGTGGTTACCAGTGTACAACCATTGAAAATCTTTGAGATTGTTCTAGAAAATTTCCCTATTGATAAATTTAATCAAACTCTCTGTGTTAATCTTGAGTAAAATGTGTATGTTTCATTTTTGAATGTCTCGCAAATAGTTTTTCTTGTTCCTATCACAATCTTGTATTAAAATATTTCTAAATCACATAGGTTTTAATCATTGTGACTATTTAGTGGCATCTCTGCAATTTCATCTCTTAGAAGATCTTTCATCTGGGAATGAAATAAATGATTTAAAATCACTCTTCTTTCATCTATTGATAGAGGTTGTCTATAAGCCTCTGGGTGTACCTCAGGCGTGATTGGGATTAGATCTTGATGTTTTTTTGGGTTTTCTAACTCAAGCTTTCTGCTAGAATGTCATAGATTGTGTGAAAATGTGTAAATTTGGGCCTCCATTGAAGCACATATTCTGGTTAAAGAAACATTTTAGCTGTTTTCATTTTAGCATTCAGTTGGTTTAATCTTCCATTTTGTAAGATCTCTCAAGGATCTAGTGAATAAAGTTCATCCTACCTCACCTCCAACCAAAATCCATTTAAAAACATCCAATCCTACCTGTACTACCCCTGTTTGTCCTGTGTGTGTACAAATGCATAATTTCTATTACCAAAACATGTAGAAACAATCAGGATTCCAAATGTCTTTAGTAGCCTAAACCTTACCAGAAAATATTTGCACTATTTAGAGTGATAACTCGTGAGAGTTAGATTTTGTTGCATTGATCATATTTTCTCCAAGGTCTCATTAACAACTTCATTAGGAAGGATATCCCCATCTCCTCCATAAACAATAGACTACAAAAGGGTTCTCTTACCTTGGTTGAAAGGCACAACCTAAAATAGTGAGGATAGATCAAATCCTCTTAAGGTGTTACCCACTCCTTTCAAATCTTGATTGCTAAAAATTCAGATAGATCATTTCCCCGGCTACAAAATGACATACATAATCATCTATCTACCTCTGAGTGTCCTATCAAATCCATGATGTTGCTTGGCCATTGAAGGAGATTAAATTTGGGTAGCAACATGCTTTCGTGCCGTTGTCGGGGATATAGTGGTTACAATTCATATTTAGACCACGGTAAAACACTTCTTATATACTCTAAATTCTAATACATTGTTTTAAACATCATCTTGTGTTCTGGCCTGTAAGAAGTATTCAAAGTTACGGTGTGTTGTGTGCAATTATTTTAGTTTCCACAACTTGTGCACTAGTTTTCATTAATAAACTTGGGTAAAGAAAAGTTAGATCATCTCGTTTCAGCTTTTAGTATTGAAAGATCATATTTTAGTGCATTTGCACAACTAAGGTGGAAATCCTTAGTGGTGAATCCTGTTGATATAAATCTTGATAAGGACCAGTATCTTAAACCTCTGTCAAGTGAGATTTGTTACTAATATTTGCAAGACTGGAAGGAAGAATATCTTTCTTCTCTAAGGATCCTGCTGGGACATTATTTCCAGAGCTACGAAAAACAAAGTCGAAGGAAGAAAAGCACGGAGAGTTATGGGAGATCAGCGATCAAGAAGAGAGATCCATATTACTAAGAGTGATCGGCCTATCATTGAATAATGTCATTCAATTGATTCTGAATCAGGTAGCCTCTTTGTGGAATTGAATTCTCCAACTGGAGAGGGGCCTTCATTAGATTTTGAAAAGTTTTCTTCTCATTCGCCCCTTTCTTTTCAAAAATTGATAGGGTTTTCTAAGAAACAGGGCCTTTAGGGGATATCCATTTTGAAAACTATACCCGTGTGTTTCAAAGACCCCCTTCCCTTTATCAATTTGTTTCTCCTCCTAGGTCACCTCCTCAAAATAACATGGCCCAACCCCCACCCAGGCCTCCTTTTGTTGTAAACACCTTTGGACCTATAAATTTTATGGGAACGGTGGTTATCCAAATCAAGTGCCTCAAGATGTAAGGAACAAATTACCAAAGTTCTAAGGAAACAACGCTATAACTGGTGATCAACATCTAAATATTTTTATCAATATGATGGAAAATTTTGAGATTGAACATGAAGATGTATACATAAAATTGTTTGTTCACACTTTGAAGAGAATGCAAGGGATTGATATAAATCTTTTGAGATAAATCTATTGATTCTTGGTGAGATGAACAATACATTTAGATTGCAATATGGTGATAATACTGACCCAAGGTTTCTTCTATCAAAATTTGAAAACATCAAGAAGAATCCTAATGACTCAGTACATGATTTCAACACAAGGTTTAACAAGACCTTGAGAAGACTACCTATTAGCTTAAGGTCATGTGATGAATCATGTTTGATCAAATATTTAGATGCATTTGATAAGAAATCTGATTACTAATTGAGGGAAAAAAACCCTACTAATTTTAGGAGGCCTTCACCATGGCTCTGGAAATTGAGAATAACATCAAGGCAATTGGAAAACCTCCCAAAAGAGAGGGTGTAAAACTGATTAACCTGGAAAAGCCTCAAAAAAGTAAGGCTGCTGATTTGGAGGAAGTTGTGAAAACTTTGGTAGGGGCTATCAATGAAATATCATACAAGTTAGCCCGGGAAGAAAAGGGAATTGGGTAGAGTTCACAAGGTTAACACAAGCAACAAATCCAAGAGAGGTTTACAAATCACCAAAGATCTGATGATAGAGACAACAGACCTGTTGGATTTGGAAATAAAAAGTCCCAAGCCAGGGATAACAAAATGGTACCTAATCCTTTGGCATCCAGAGTTGCTATTGTGGGGGAGATAAATGTCATTGATTGGTGTGACAAATGTTTCATGCCCCATGCTCCATGTGAGGTAGACCAACAAGAAGTTGAACAAGCAACAAATGATGAAATTGATGATGATTCTGCATGATGGAGATCCCTGCAAGTTCTCTAAGGGAAGCAACTTCAACTGAGGTAATAAGTGCTAGAAATGCTGCTATTTTTTGGGATTACATCCACCGGGTACCTCTTCTTCCTCCCTCTCATAATTTAGAAGTAGACACTATACAATATTTTGAATTTCCCACTAATGATTTTGAATACTTGAGGGAATTAATGATTGAAAAGTATGATGGAGGAGTTCCTTCAGAAGAAGATAGGAAACTATTAATGAATGTTATAGTTGCCTAAGAAAAGGAGCACAATACCAGAAGTAAAGCTGCCAAGGGGCCACAAGCCAAGTCAAAATTTCCATTGCTTACCAAAGAAACCCCAAATAAAAATGCATCTGGCAGAGATCTTGTTTCCCCAAGAAAAACTTGTGTTCCTCCCCATGCCCAAACTGAAAAGAATCCCATTCCATCTGATGAATTTTCCAATCTTTCTCCTAGTGCTACTTTACCCAAATTTGTTCCATATGACATTGCCCAAGTTTTGAGTCAAATCAAAATTCTTGTCCCAATTGTTGAGTTGCTTAGGATCCCTAAGCACAAGAAGAGGGATTTTGAATATTTAGGATTCAAAGAGGAAGAGATCATACAAGGCAAAGATGTAAACAAGGTTGAGATTCCCCTTACTGTTGTAGTGTTGGAAAAGCCACAAGTGTTGGAAGAGCTGGGGGAACCACCAGAGGTTTATTTAGGAACTTATTTGGTTAAATCCCAGCTAAATGTAGATCCATTCTTCACTATCCTGGTTATCAAAGACAAGTTGTTACATAACTGTATGTTTGATTCTGGAGCTTCATGTAATGTCATGCCTCTTGAGGTCATGAATGAATTAGGTATCAAGGTAACAACAACATATGGGAAGTGTACTGCTATGTACTCCATAGAGGTGCTAGTGGTGGTATGTGTTAAGGGCGGTGGTACTGAACTTGTAACCTACCGGTAAGAACATGAAGCTTGATGTAGTCATTGTTGATTGTCCAGCCAAGTGGGGTATGTTGTTATCTCGAAAATGGGCTACACGTGTTGGTGGTAGTGTGAAAATGGATAGGTCTTATGCCACTATCCCCATTGAAGGAAACTTGGTGAAATTATATGGAGATAAGAAGATGATGTACTTGATTGAAGACCCAAGCAATGCATCTTATGAAGTTTTGTAAGTAGATGCAAATATTAAGAATTTTGTAAATTTTGTGGAATTTCGGGAGTATAAAGTGTTGAAAATAGAGCTCCTAAGTATGCTATTTTTCCGGGAATTTGGCTACGATTCAGTCTTGAAAAATGTTAAAGAATTTGACTCAAACACACTCGAGGATCTTCAAAGAAAATGGATGGTTTACAAACTAAACAAAGAAGAAAAGAAGGTATATTTCGAGTTGATGAAGACGTATCAAGATTTGTTAGCATGGTCATATCCAGGATGGCAGGCACTTGAGGATTTTCCTTGATTGTTTTCTTTGAATCAAGGTGAATATCATCTGTACAGTGTATAGTTTGTTGGTTTGTGTTTTTGTCTCTCATGTTTTTGTTCGTTACGGCCCATGGTGGCCTATTTTTTGTTGGCTTCTTTTTCGTTTTTGGGGATGGTCCTGGTTTTGTGATATGCAAGATGACTCTGTTGCCCAATGGATATTTTTGGCACTTGGTCTACCTTTTTCTTGTGGCATTCGCAGGGAGTGCCCATCCCCGATTCGGAGCCGATGTTGGTGCTTAAAATTGTCTCGCCCCATTTTTCCTTTGCAATCCATTGATTTAAAGCCTCTGTCATATTTTATCCCCCATGTTGCACCCTGAGACATCTCTTCCTTCCTTTTTTGCCATAATCAATCCGTTCCTAGGCCGAAAATCACTTATGGATCCACGGTTAGCTCCTCGCTTCTCTGTGACTCGAAGGGGTCTATAATTTGGGTCTCCTGTTCTCTGTTCATCTAAAAACTTAGGATTCCCATTCCTTCCATCTTTCACAGTCAGGATTTTTGCCCTTATCATTTTTTCCCTAAATACTTGAAGAAAAATGAATGGACGTAGCAGAGAGGAATGTATATGAGCCTTATAACATTTCTAAATTCTCTCGTCCTTGGAGAAAATTTCATCTCTGGGCTCAAAATGGTCATCTTTCGCATTTTACGGTTTGACGGGTGTTTCTCCCGGTCAAATTTACATCCTGCATCAACAAGGAACATGGTCTCTTTTGATTGGACGAAGCTTGATAGGGTACTTCATAAATTTTATGAATTGCCTCAACTTACATATTTGTCCACGTGGAGGAACGAGTAGGGCCGGTAAGACACATGGAAGTTTCTGCTACTTTTCCTAGACTTAGACAAATTTTTATGCATCTAATATAGTTTAGCTGGACAGGGACACGTGGCGAGCCCGTGCTCTTTCAGAGTCTCAAACTTGAGTTTCATTTTGAAGAACTGTCAAAATGACACTTGGAGAACTCTGTTCACTTTGCATTTTTCTTGGGTTTTTCAATGGCCAAAAGAGATTGCCTCGTACTCTGACACATGGCGTCTTCTGCTGAGATTTAAGCCTTGAGAAAAGTTTTGTCAGGCCAGGACACGTGGCAAGCCCACGCTCTTCCAAGGTCTCAAATTTTGGGGACCATCTCAAGGTGTGCCATTGTGATGTGTGGCAGTTTTAAAATTCGGAGCAGGCAGGAGGTGAACCATCAAGGGTGACTTCGATTTTTCCCCCCTAATATTCAAAAGATTAAAACATCAATATGGCCTGCAAGCCCGATAAAGGAAAGGTCAAAGCTTGCTCCAACCAACGGCAGAGGTGCAGACCTTAGGAGGAAAAATGGGAATTTTTCCTTCGTGGCAAAAGGAGTTAAAAGTGAAAAAGGGAGTGTGGTTCCGCTGCGACCCACAACAGAAAACTAGAAACGGTAAGGGGAGTTGTGGGGAAAAATTGCAAAATTTTCCATTTCCCAAAAAGGAGATGAAATAGTAGATTTTAACCGTGATTCCTTTGGGACCCACATTTGGAAACCTATCAGACCCATTTTTCAAAGGCGGAGGGGTGGAGAAAAATAGAAAGTTTTTCCATTTTTTTTTAAAAGGTTGTGAAAATTCAAAATAAACCCATGGGCCCATTTTAATTTGAATCTTCCACGTGGATGAACCAAATTCAAAGAGAAGATGAACGACAGCTGTGTGTCTGAATATGATTTTCCCCCCATTTTACTGTAAAGCTCCTGGAAGTGTGAGTCTTCATGATTTCTTATTATTTCCTACACGCCAAACAGAGAGGGAGTTAATTTTGATATCTATGTTTGGTGGGGAAGATCTAGAGATGTCTCTTGCAATTAAAATGGTCTGACTATCGGGCTCGATCTGATCTTTTGTTTTTCTTCTCCCGAGCATGTAAAGAACCAAATTCATTAGATTAGGGGTAGAAGTGGTTGGTGAGTTGAAGAAAAAGTAATCTACCAGAAGAAGGAGTTGAATGCGGGAGATATTCGAAGAGATTTTCCCCCTGAACACCTAACAAATTTTTGTAGATCTGATCCTGGGAATCGCGATTGTGATCATGGCAAGCACTAGTGCGATCAATGTCCTGGATTTTTAGGGGAGAAACTCTTTTGTAAAATGTTAGAAATTGCATGAGTTTATCGTGCAAAAGGGTTGAAGTGCTAGGGTCAGGACTGATTTTTCTAATAGAATAAAGCTTGATAGAGTTCATCCTTTTGAGAAGTCATTTGAGAATCCTATATATCTCTTTTGTATTGAATTTGATCATGTCTAGGTGGGTGGGAGTGTACTGACCATTGAAAATCTCCGGGATTGTTCTAGAAGCTTTACCCTACTTGATAAATTTAATCAAACTCGATTTATTCCATGTTGAATTTGAGAAAAATGTGTATGTTTCATTTTTAATGTCTACAAATAGTTTTTCTTATTTCTATCGCAATATTGTACTAAAATATTTGTAAATCACACAGTTCTCAATCCTTATGATAGGTTAGTGGCATCTGCAATTTCATCTCTCGAAGAGCTTTCATCCGGGAATGAAATAAAAAATTTAAAATCACTCTTATTTCCTCTCGTTGACAGAGATTGTATGTAAGCCTTTGGGTGTACCTCAGGCGTGATTGGGCTTAGATCTTGATGCTTTGTTGGGTTTTCTAACTCAAGCCTTCGTGTTAGAATCTCATAGATTGTGTGAAAAAGTGCTAATTTGGGCCTCCATTGAAGCACATATTCTTGTTAAAGAAACATTTTAGTTTTTTCAGTAGCATTCTGTTGGTTTAGTCTTCCATTTTTAAGATCTTTCAAGGATCTCGGTGAATCAAGTTCATCCTATTTCACCTCCCACTAAAATACATTTTAAAACATCCAATCCTACCGTACTACACTGTTTGTCCTGTGTGTGTACAAATGCATAATTTATGTTACCAAAACATGTAGAAACAATCAGGATTCCAAATGTCTTAATTAACCTAAACCTTTCCCATAAAATATCTCTACTATCTAGAGTGACAACTTGTGAGAGTTAGATTTTGTTGCATTGATCATATTTTCTCTAAGGTATCCTTAACAACTTCATTAGGAAGGATATCCCCATCTCCTCTATAAACAACAGGCTACAGAAAGTGTTAGCTTACCTTGGTTGAAAGGCATAACCTAAAATAGTGAGGATAGATCAAATCCTCTTAAGGTGCTACTCACTCTTTTGAAATCCGATTGCTAAAAAGTTAGATAGATCGCTTCCTTAGCTACAAAATGGCATACATAATCATCTATCTCGCCTCTAAGCATCCTGTCAAATCCATGATGTTGCTTGGCCTTTGAAGGAGATTAAATTTAGGTACCAACATTATCCATACAAATGAAGAAAGTAAAGAAAAGAAAGACAGAAATCTCATTGCATGAAAATAGTTCATTTATTCATTAGAAATAAAAGATACAGCTGATCCCACATAAGCCGTGGTAATAAATTTAAAAGCAAGTGCATAAAATAAAATGCATGTGTGTAAAGCTATGAGTAAAAGAGAAAGGGAGATCCATCATTTCCTATTCAGATGGATTATCCTAGTTGATTTTTAGTTTTCCTTTCCACTCTTGCCAATATATTCAATAGCTACGTGAAAGA
The DNA here is from genome assembly GCA_018340775.1 of Taxus wallichiana var. yunnanensis. Classification (NCBI taxonomy): domain Eukaryota; kingdom Viridiplantae; phylum Streptophyta; class Pinopsida; order Cupressales; family Taxaceae; genus Taxus; species Taxus wallichiana. Next base: position 82,665,602 of record CM031237.1, on the reverse strand, counting down.
GAGAGTAAAAATATATTTAGATCTCCGGACTTCCTTGTGTGTTGTACTCACAGTTTTAAATAGATGGAATTTCTTAAAAATCATACTTGAAATTGAAAATAGTACAAAAATTAATATACAACTATTTTCATCAAGTTAAAAGTTGAATACATGATACAAGTATAATCATGCTAAAGGGGATCAAGGATGAAGACTCAACTGAAACAGATTACAACAATAGAAATAAATGCTTTCAAAAGATCATAATTTTATCAATTTTCTAGGAAACATATTGATATTACGGGAGCTTTGTTAAGATATGCAAGCTCATTCAACAATTTTCAACACATAGTTTCAACCAATTGCAGCCAATAAAACTATTAGCAGATACTAATGAAACCATTAAGAAGTATCATCAAGCTTGTATCAATGAAATAAATCTCAAACAGCTACATCTTTAGTGTAAGGGAAGAAATTCCCTCAATGTCTCATTTCCATTATAAAAGTTGGCCTTGTGATCAAGGCTAGTAAGTGGAAATTTGGGAGGAACTGAGTCTATCAAAGTGAGTTGAGGAACCCATAGTCACATTAATACATAACCGAGCACTTATTAATCTAGTTCGAGACTTAGTAGCATGGTTAACAACTATCAACACTCCCATGGATCTAGTTATCCCTAGGAAGACTTCAGGCTCTCAAAACTCCAAGGGCAGGGATTACAGACTAATCCATACTAAGAGGGGCTGAAAAGTGAATTCATGGGGCATTTATGGCTCCCATCAATGGAGGCTACAAGCCACATTACCATAAAACTAAGGGGATCCCATTAAAAGTAAACTAAGCGGTGGAAAAGGTGGCGATCAATGCTTCATATGTAGGGGAATTGTAATTCGATGGGCTATAAAGCTGTGCATCCATTACTAAAATGGTCCAATTAATACAAGTTCGGTATAATGTTTCCTTTTTACGTGTTATTGCCAACATTTAGTATGTAGAGAGAACTGCAATTTTGTAGATTTGGCGGCATATTTCTAGTAAAAGAGTTCCATGAGAGATCCCATACTTGTAGGTTGGAGAGTTTGCTAATGCTTAAAGGAAATTCTACCATGAAGTTGTTAGTAGACAAGTATTTCCATGTTGTGGAGATATATATCCATTAAACAAATTTTGATACAAATCGAAGGATAATAGAGAATGTATGTCAAAATTTTTTATAGGTATCTTACTTGTAGGGAAAAAATTTCAAGGAGGAATTTTTTTAAGTATAGAATGGTTAATTGAATATTTTCACCTTGAAAAATAAGATATGTTTATATGAAAATTGAGCACTTTTAAAAGGAAAATTTTATAATATGCTAGTTTAAATTTTGAAAATCTAGTCAAATTTGCCAAAATATGTATAATAATAACATATTTACTTCTAAATTATTTTGTCCCAAGCTTAAATAATTAAGAATTGGAAGATTTGAGAGCCACAAAGGAATCATTACTATAAGTTCATTCCCTGTCGAATTCAGAATGTTGAGATTTTTTATGTTTAGATAATCAAAAGGGTAGATGGATCAAGAGCTTGTTCGATGACATTAACAAATAATTGAGTGAGATCTAGGACTCGAATCCCATTTGACCTCCATTATCAAACTTGATTTTGTGAATAAATAAAAGCATGAGTGAGGAGACTTGTAGTGAATTAGTTAGAGATATTTTTCCTATCTATTATATTTCTTTCAACATATTTATATAACTATCATTCTCACCGATTACACAAATCAACCCTTTCTATGATTATATGAATATTATTAGAAATAATGTTTTTGCATGAAATAATGAAAGGCTATGCAGACATGATTGCATCCATTCTATGTGGATCTTAACCGCCCACATAACCATGAGGTGCCATATAGAAAAAATAAATATTACATACCTAAATTGGACTTTTTAACACCGACTTGCCTTACCATGATACAAAATCTAACACAACAACAAATAAATCATTTATTTAAACCACCCATAAACTAATTATTTTCTTTGTGGATTCCAATCCATTCTTGATGGGTTTCTTGAGTTGGGATAAGAATGCCTAGATTCAAATTTCCATTGGCACACTAACGGCTAACAGTTTAGTAGAGATGGAAAAATAATTGAGGACAATTACTTGTATATTCAGTTCTCTTTTATTTCCCTTGAGTAAATTTCCATCGCTAGAGTAGCTATTCAACTCTTTAAGACCCTTTTGTGCAATAAAACCTAAAACTCAGTGTATGCACTTGAAATAGTAGAAATGGTAGGACTGTAGTGCCGGTTCCTTTCGACATTGATCTTGCTATGATTTTTGCTAACTTTGGATTGGAGGCATGGATGTTGTTATCATATTTTCTCGGTAGACATTGATAGATGGTCATTATTATATTTGATTAGTATTTTGCTAGACATCATAAATATTTTTATTTTGGATATGTGGTGAATCATAATTTGAGTAATATGAATAGATTGATATTTGGTATTGGTGATGATCTAGATTAACTTCCTTCTATATATCTTGACACATTGGATTTTGATACATAGATTTTTTTAGATGATCTAACTAGGCTTGTGATCTTATTGTTGTCGATGAAATGAAAGAATTGAAATATCTTGCAATTAGAAATAATTGGTGAAATTACTTGATTCTAGCAATGAGTTAGTTGTGTTAATTGATATGTATATGTGTGCTTTATTTTTTTCATGAAATTGATATGGCCAAGAGGCCGAGAGAGGTATTGTTTTGATTTTACAGAAATTGTAACATGACAAAGAGGAGGGAATAGGAGACAAATAGTGAAGGAATTTTGGGTATTCGCAACAGGGGACCTTGGAAACTTGTGTTTTTGAATGTTGTTTTGTTGTTGATATTTTGTTAGAAACGTCCCCATTGGGGAGTGGCCTGAAATGTGAACATGGGTAAATGTGTTGTTTTCCTTTTCAATTTAATTATTTTGTGAGTATGTGATTTATTATGGCAAGCTGTTTCTACTTCATTATTGTTAGTTAATAAGGTCTTATTTAAGTTGAAATCTTGCCTAGGCATGATGTATAAGGGTTACGTGGTAATTGAATGCTAGCTTCTATTTTCTCCGATTGCTCTAGCAAAAAACACCCACGTGAATATTTTCAATCTAACTCCTGCATGATAGATTAAGTTTATACATGGATACCTTGGACGTGAATATCTTCTTTTTTATCAAAATTCAGACTTAGGCGATACGTGGAGGTTTTTTTCTAGGAAATTGAGTTTATTTATTTGTTGTTTTTCCTTTGCAAACATTACATGGAGGAGGTTTCAAGATAACCTACGCATATGCGTGGAAGAGGATGTGCCGACAACATCTAAGGAGAAGTGAAGACATATTTTTATTATTTTTCGAAGGCTATGTGGTCAATCCGGTTCATAACCACCTGCTATGTGGTGGAAGAAAAGCAAGCGTGCGAAATTCTTTATTCTTGTTTAATCTATTCATTTCCACGGTGTGTTGTTCTTACATGCTGCGTGGAGGAGAATTGTAGTGGAAATCACCCAAACTCGTAGAGAACAAGTTGATGGCAAAAATAATCCACATAAGCGCCAACGTGGTGAATATTATTTGTTTTTGTTTGTTCGATCCCCGTGCAATATTTAGAATTATAAAAAGGATGTGAGCGGTGAAAATATGTGGTCAAAAAGACATGCTTACATAATAATTAAAAAATACAATTAATTACTTGGAGAAGAAGCCTCTACCAAGGCAACATGGAGTCTCTCAAAGCCACACAAAATGACTAGTGCGAATAACACGATCGAGACTACTAAAATCCACAAAGATTGACTCGTAAGTCGAAGAACACCATCCATAAGCTTATGAAATCTTTGGGTTCTACTTTACACTGCTCAATGAGCTACGCAACACAAGTAATATTGTATTTGATGAACTAGTTCGCAAAGGACTCTTGAAGTATTTCCTTTTTAACGTCGGTTGCGAAGCAAAGTGCATTCAAGAAGAATTTGAAGTCGACACAATGCTGATTGCAAAGACAAAGAAGAATGCCCAAAAAGAGTCATTGTCTCTCAACACACAAGTATCATGAGCATCTATGAGCTGGTACTTCTCATCAGTGAGTAAAATTGTAATATCTCTTGGAATCAATAAATAAATAAATAAATAATTTTACATTTTCTATACCAAAACGTCTTCTCTCGGATGCTCAATTACTCAAAGGGCCAAATTTTGTGGCCTAGAAAACAAAGATGCAGACGATCCTTCAATTTGAAGGATTATGGGGCATTGTGACAAGATCTATGCTAGTCCCCATAGCCATTGATGAACTCATGAAATATGAAATGGCTAGTGCCAAAGCTCTAATGTTGATTATACTAAGTGTTAGTGATGATGTTCAACTGCATATCCGTAATGCAGAGAAGATGAAGGAAGCCTGGGATAAATTAGAAACCATCTATGAAGACAAAAATTAGACTAAGATCCTCCACCTCAGTCAAAGCTACACAACCTCTCTTTGGGGTTAGATGAGAAAGTTGAGGATTTCTTATTTCAGGTGGCTGAGCTACGAACGGAGTTATTAGCACTCGATGAAATGGTGGAATAAACAATTCTCTTGCTGATCACCTTGAGATCACTCCCTTCTTAATTTCGAGTGTTCATTATGACACTGAATGTATCTAGACAAAAATGGCATTCAAAGAACTTGTGAACTTGCTACAACAGGAAGAGGCCATCAATTCAGTCCAAGATGAGGCCCGAGATAAAGCCCTTTTCTCAAAGCCACATTGTGGCTAGAAGTATAAAAATATCCCCCAAAAAAAAACACAAGCACATCCGCATCAAGGAAGAAAGATAAAAATTCCAAAAGGTGGTGTCGATATGCAAAACCAATACTTATAACACTGATCAATCTTGGTATAACGGCTTGAAACATGGATATTCAAGTCAAATAATCACATCGTGGTGTGAATATTTTTGAAAGTCCAAATGACATCCATGTCGATGAAAAAATAAGGGACATCTCGTAGCTCAACAAGATGATGAATCTGATGAGGATTCATCAGAAGAATCCAATTATGGTAAGAACCTTGTACTAGTCTCTTAGACTTCATAGCCCACGAAGAAAGTATGGTTGATAGATTTTGGTGCAAGTAAGAATATGTCAGGTGACAAGAAACTGTTTGATTCATTGAAAAAACAACCCACTGGAGATTGGGTTTAGATAACAAATGACAAAGAGTACGTTGCAGAAGGGAAATAAAATTAAGTGAAATCATTTTAAGATGAATGTAAATGATTCAAATAGGTCCTATGTTTTACATACCTACACATGAGATTAATAAGTATGAATCCCCTTTAAATCCTCTCAAGCAAGAGTGTCACTTGACAAGAAGTGTCAAATGTAGCTAGAGTTACAAGATGAGTTTGGAGATAAGGGTGTTCAATCACTCAAGTTGTGACCATAGTAAGGTGTGTAAAATTTATAATTGAATTTCTCCTGGTGACATGCAACTAATACTTAATTTCCAGGAATCCAAACTTGGTTGAGTGTTAAATCATACTCCTTAAGACATGGATGACTAAGCACTTAAATGTTGTAGATAGGATGTATGATTAGTGGTACTTACTGAGAAAAATTGGCTAACCTTAGTAATTAAATGTTAATATAAAAGAACATGTATTTTATTTACTCTTGAACTCATAAACCTTACTTTTTCATGAGAAACTTGTTGCAATGGATTTAAATTGAAAACCAAACAAACATACATCTTTGAAGACAACCCTTAGGAAAAAACTAGTGGCTCATGTGGGAATATATGTCCCTATAAATTTTTTTACATATTTCTATTGTGATAAGGGAAACAAGAAAAATTAGGAGCAATAGAAGTGATAATTTAAGTAAAGTAAGGATAACATAGTATAGTTTTAAGAAGAATGAAGGACCACATGAAAGATATTTTCAACAATTAAGGCCAATAACGAAAGATAGAGGTAATAAAATTGTAAACTATGAAAGTGTGGTGTCATGGATTGTAGTCTCTTGTGTACGTAAATGGTGTTGTGTGTAACTAAATGCCCTTTTACTAACTAGTGAATTAAAAAATTAATTTAAATAATATAGATGATCCTTATTCAATGTGTTATATCGTAAGCTAAATGTTAAACAATATAAAAGGAAATATAGTAACATGAGAAGGAATGTAAGATTCACATATTATGAGCCTTTCTAGAACTTAAGTTAAAGATTGAATCATCATTGTAATAACTATAAAATTCTAAAAGTATCATGTTATGGGAAGAATCTATCTATAATATTATACTATTGTTGAATCGTTATGTTGTGCCTTGTCATCGAAAAAAAAGGTGGCCTTAATGTGCATCGTGTGGTTTTATGTCTTCTATGTGGGTCATTATTTGTGAAAACATATCTTTTTTGTTGTGTGTCGTCGTAAGTGATATCCTGTAGTGTCATGTATATTCCAATTTAATTCAAAAATATATTATTCTAGTATTTTTACTTGTTGTATTTATGTGTGTAAAAGTGGGTGTTAAACATAATGGTTAACAAGATTCAAGGAAGAACTCGGTAGTTGTTTTAATTGCACAATACAATGGAAGCGGCATATTTTCACCCATGAAAGTTATTCTCGGTGGAAATTTTTGTTTCGACCTTCCTCTGCAATATTTGATGGATTTGGCTTCAATGATCACTGCAGATGTTTAATTTGTTTCCACCCTTTCGATCTTCGATTAGGATTTGTGGGTGCCTGAACTATGACAGCTCTTTTATCCCTTTTGTTTATTTTTGCAAACCTTTCATTGAGCCCTAAATCTATTTCTTGCATGAATTTGAAACTCATGTGGAAGAAAAATTCCTCTACAATTTGAAAGGTGTAGATCCTTGCGGCTATAATTGGGAAGGGGGTTACCTTCTTCTGCTCCAAAGTTACCTCGTTGTATACATCTCATGCTACTTTCTTGTAATCATCAAATTCAGGTGCAGGAGTATACAATATTTATTATTCTGTACTGGTGCATGAGCTTATCAAATATGAATCTTAAAGGAACTTTGCCTAGTGATATAGGCTCTCTAAGTGACCTCCAATCACTGTTAGTCATGAATTTTACATGTCATTCTTTTTCCATGAATTCTTTAGCTGTGTATGGGTATTATTATCTACTGTGTTTTGTGACACAAAGATTTATCCTACAACAAACAATTAACTAGCTAGATCTCAAACTCCATTGGTCAATTGCTTCACCTCGATACATTATAAGCTTGTAAAATGTGAATTTGGAAGGACAAGTTCCCCCCAATATTTTTAGCTTGCCATAACTTTAATCAATGTAGGTATAAAGAATTATATAACTCATGAGCTTTTTTTTCCATTAGTATAAGTAATGTTTGTTGTGTCTATCTAGAGTTGAAAAATTTGAAACAAATCTTTCATCATGACCCTCAACATGGGTGCTAATATTGGTCCACAACTTCAATATGTGGATCTCGAGTACAAAGATATTCGATATGTTGACATGCGAATGAATTATAAAAGAAATCTATTATAAGTCCTTTGTTATAATGGATTTTTTGAATTATCCCAGAGGAAGAAATTAACAATATGAATTACGAGTTGTGGGAACCCATCTTGTGAGAGAAATTCCTTTTCAAGAAACAAAATATGCCATCTAAGAAAAACAGATACTAGAATTCATCCCAGAGAAAACCATGTTTATTGAGAAAGAGATTTTTAGGATTTAGAAAAAACCTACAACACTTCTATGTCAAAGTGAGGCACAAAATCATGCCACACTCCTTATGAGAAACTCAAGCTTGTAACTTCTGAATGTCAAGTGCCATTTTCAGGTGAATTAATGTTTATGTCTTGTCATTCTCATATTTATAAAATGAATCGAGGTTCTAGCATCTGGAGACTTCCATATGGTGCAATCTTACCCTCCCCGTAGGTTATGTCTTCATTTTATACTTTAATTTTTATGGCCATAATTATCTCAACATGCATCATTGCAAATATTATTTCCAGGGAAAATAATCAAAGTGAAAATATGTCCAATGGATCATTTTTTCTTTGAGAAAGAAAACATTCAAAGCTCCTTTAGAATTTGGGCCCTCCTACTTTTTAGCTCATTTGTACATTTTCCCTAGTAAATGTTAAACAAGGGGCTTTCCATTTAGTAACATAGATATTGAGATCTATTTTTGTTGTTCTTGTAACTCTCGTGTTATGGATTGTGAGGGAGGAAGTGTATATAGATTAACCATACCCATAGCATTTCTTCTTCTTTGGTGATCTCTTGCCTTTTGTGTAAGTTAATTTGTCATATAGCAAAAATGGAGAGATGAAATGGAAATTGAATTCAACAAACCCTTTGATAATTTTTTTCAGTTTACCCACCCATTCCCAATGCCATTAAGATGCAAGAATTTTATGGATTTAGGAATTCATTGGATTTGAAATTGAACCATGCTCTTTTGACTATTATTCTTTCACCATTTTATTTACGTTTTGAAGTGATGAAACAGATAAGGGTAAGGGCCAAGGAGGAATACATGTTAAATGTTGGTTGGTTGATGGTTGTTGCTTGTATTATGAATTTTGATCCAATGCCGATCATGAGAGCTTTCTTTTGGCTAGGAGGAACTACCTATAATAGAAAATAAGACCATAAAAGATAGTTAAATGATATATGACATGGAGATTGCCTAGTGTATACTAGTTCCGAGAAGTGTGATACTTCCTAGATGGCTGTCAATCCACTGTTTAAAACATGTTAATGTGAGAAATAAAAAAATTCCTACTGTAGTTGATATGATTTAGGTATCTCATTCAAGTACAATAAGAAAATCTTAACATAACAAGCTAGGGTATGGTTCGATCAAAAAGGTAGGTAGTTTTCAGGGTGCTAGAACTAGTCAGGGTCAGATTCTAGGTTGTTTAGGTCAACTGGTGAGATGATTGTTGGTTCGGTTCTTAGTCAATGTGTAAAACATAGAGACCAATGTCGGTTGGGTATGGCCGATTCTAGTTTAGGTGGAACAGACGATGTTGTGGATAACCGGCGTCGGTATAGTCGAGGTGAAAGAAACTCGAATAGATCAATTGGAGGGGGATGATTTGAGGTCAAATGAGGTTAGGAGGGTGGATGAGAAAGTATGTGGAGATCTAAAGTACATGTAGAAATTGATATTAGGTTGGAATGGAGATTTTGTGGTGTGGGTAAGGGAAATGGTGGGATTGTAGGATATTAAGCAATCAAGGAATGAATATGCAAAGTATAAACTAATGACACGGATGACAAAATTTAACTAAGCTGAAATAGATAATGTTGGAAGAGATGTCCTTCTGTGTGATGTAGATTTAGATGGCTGAATGGAGGTGGCTGTTGATCAGAATAATGGTGTTGGATATCGTAGCATTGGCTCTAAGAATTATTCCGTGAGTGTAATGCTTCCAAAATCTGTCTGGTGATGGCTCGAATGTTTGGATATGTGAAACGATGTTGGTTTTGCTTGCATGCAACTCTGATATCCTTTCCTTTCTCTCAAAATGTGCCAACCAAAAACAAGGTTGTTTAGGTGAATAAATGGTAATTGATGACGGTTCCATCTTGACCGGCATCAGTTTAGGGTGACTAACATTAGTTAAGGTAGGATTCCCTAGGTTTACTAAAATGGGAAGATCTTTCTAATTTCTTGGGCCCATTTAGTTTATTCTCGCGGATTAGAACAAAAACTTCCCTTCTAATGAGTAGGAATGTGGTTAGAGAGATTTTAGGGATTGATTTTAGGGTTAGACCAAATCTTAGCTCATTAAGGCAAGTAAGACTTAGTTATTATTAGTTATGGAAACATGCCAAGAATAGGTCTAGGGTGAGGTGGTTGGATGAGGTGTCTAGGTGAGGTGCTAGGTGAGGTGGTGGGGTAGAAATTAAGGTAATTAGATATTAAATATTGTGAGGATACATATTAATTTAATTAAATTAATTAAATTAAAGGTGATGTGGGGTGGAAGGGGCCATGGTTAGATGAGTATGATTGAGTTGGTTATTTGACAAAGGACCAAGGGGACTGTGACCCAATTTTAGTTTATACATTTTTCCCATTTTTGCTGCGTATCTTGTATTGGTAAGTGATGCTTTGACAAAAATAAGATGTGGTTGCCCCATGTGTGAGTGAAGGTGATTCCCTTTAAACTAGGAATTGATGTGGTAGAAGACAGAATCGGTGAGTGATTTGATAAAAGGTGGATGTGATGAAGAGGAAGGTGGACAACGAGGGTAATTGGGTAAAGATCCAATCGGGTAATCCAGGTAATGGGCCAGGGTCAAAGGTAGCAACAGTCAAATGCACGCACACGTATAAACTGTGGCATGGTACCAGGTTGAAGAGCATGCAAACTCTACATCGTCTAAGGTCAATAGGTTTATCCAAACAAGGTTGAGGTGATTCCGGTATCCAAGGTATAGGATATGGTGTGGAAGCACTTCACAGGTCAGGTGCAAGAATGTTTAGGTATGTTCGGTACACCAAAGGTTGGGTTAGGATAAACGGCATGGCAATAGGCAAGGTAAGGTCATTAGGTCAAACAACATGGGTAATAGTGTCGCAAGGTATAACGAGCACATGAGGTCATAGGTTATTAACAATGTTTCGGGTCTAGGTAGCGAGGTCATGACATAGGTATAGGTAATGTAGGCTTGGAGGTAGGTTGTAATAAGGGTGGGTAAGGCCAAATGGTGGTGGGTTGGTTAAGTTGGGTCAAAAATGGGGAAAGGGTAGTTGACAAGAGCATGATGGGTAACCGATGTCGGTCATACGGAACCATTGATGGTCTAGGTAAACCAACCATGGTTTTTGCAGCACATGAGTGATGTCGGTCTGGGTATAATTGACTATGGTGTTCTAAGGCACAGGACCGATGTCGGTTTAGGTATAACCAACATCATTCAGGTCGACGTGGGTATATAAAAATAAAAAAGCCGTATAATACGGGTTCATTTGTACGTTTTGGATTTTTTGAAAATGATAGAGCACTAAACGATTTGTGCTTTATCGGGAGGAAAGGATGAGGGACGATATCCTACTGAGGTGGAGAGATCTCGGTTGGTTAGAGGAGCCAGGTAGACGGGTCCACGAGCACAGGGGGATTGATTGTGATTGGGTGGAGGTCAGGAGGATTGGATTTGGTGATTGGACATGGTAGAGGCAGGAGAGGGATCAAGTGGACCACTGGTGTAGTGGCCTAACGTGCCACCATAGAGACGACAATGTGATGAGGTAAGATTCAATCCCTTTCCTTTTTTTTTGAGGTAGATTGGGTATATAGGTCAGGTAAGGAAATGAGTTTTTGGGGGAAAGGGATTTTGAATTTGGGAAGGAAAATTGGGTAAAATAGGAATGGGGAGAGGTGTGGTTAGGTGAATGAGGGGTGGGGAGGAGTTTAGGGTAGATTTAGGTAGGAATGGGTGGGTAGAAAGGTAGAAGAAGGGAGTTGTTAGGAAGAAAGGGGTTTTAATGTTGTTGATTTCGGCATGACGGTGGACAAGACCGACGTCGTTAATGTGTGGCGACATCGATGGTGTCGAGCCGATCAGTCATAGATAAGGTGACCGATGCTTTAGTTTGGGAGAGGTTGTGGTTGGTGAGGGTAACCTGAGTGCACTGGTCATCGTGTGGAGAAAATGGTCCAAAAGATCCCTAGGGTGGGTGGGTGAGATAGATAGTGGGAAAAGAAGATGTTGTTGATGAAAAACATAGCATGGGTAAGAGGTTGAAATAGGTATGGTTTGAGCGATAGTGGGTGAGGGTTGGGGTGGGTAGATAGAATATGTGATAAGAAGGTAAGTTGTAAGGGGAAAAAGAGGGAGGGTAATAGGTGTAGGTGAGGTGTCAAGAATGATTGTGGGTATGATTAAGGTGTATTAATGTGATGTTTTATTAGATGTAGGTGAGAGATCAGCTACGAGATGTGAGATAGGTGCCGCCCATGCTCGTGTGATTTGAGGATTGGTGGCATGTTGCAGAGGTTGGCCTGATTGGGGTCAAATGCTACCGGCATGTAGTTTGGTAGCCAATTTTGATGGTTTCTCTCAACGAAAAATGGGATTGATGACCAACACATTCCATCTACCAACGGGTGAGATCACGGTCACCCTGGAGGATGTGTACAAGATCTTGTGGTTACCGATATTGGGGGACGCAAGTATATTCAATCTCCTTAGAAGTATTTGAGGAGTTGATGTTGTTATTTGGTGAGGGGTTGGTGGAGTTGAGGTTCCATAGTGCCAGCCTGAGTTACAGAGAGATGTACCAGGCCTATCCATAGGAGACTAGGCTTGTTGTGTTGTTGATGGAGGTAGTCTGTTGTTTTGCACTGCTAGATGTAGAGGGTGGGAGATTCCCACGATCATTAATGGGGGTCCTGCATGATATGGTGATAGACCATACCCATTTTACATGGGTACCAACATTCCTGGTGTAGCTATACAAGGAGTTATGGGCATATGGGTGACTACGAAGGTTTAGCTTATGTTGTACTTTCCTACTTCATTGTTGGGAATATGAGCACATTGTGTGTGTGCACCCAGTTGGTATGCCCAGCTGATGCATTCGAGCCAAGTTTGGTTCGAGTGGGTTATAGGTGATGGGTGCCTATTATTGGAGAGTGTCAAGTGATTAGGGTGACTCATGATGTCGCCTACTATAGGCATTTATTGGAGGGGTTGTCCAAAGTGTGGACATCATTTGGAGACCATATGTGGGTTTTCCCTCATATAGATAGATGGCCACTGAGTTAGATGGATTACAACTACTTAGATGGATAGAGGGGCATTGTGTAGGAGAGCATGAGATGATACCCGTGGACAAGGTTAGACGGCAGTTCGGGCTACTTCAGGATATACCGCCACCTTTCCCATAGTACAGGAGGGATGATGTGGAGAGGCCTCTACCTCTACCACAGATGACAATGCTGATAGGGAGGAGGAGCAGGTGAGAGACCGACATATTGATGATGTCAAGGTTACAATAGATACAGACAGTGATGGGCTGCACACTTACAAGTAGTACCACCGAGGTTGGGGCAGCTGGATTTAGCCACCATCACAGTGCAGAGGGATGCCCTACAGGGGCAGGTGGTGACCCTGATTACATAGTTGGGTATGGTGCAGGGGCAGTTGATGAGTTTAGAGGTATAGGTTTCTATGTTGCGAGGCATATGTGGCCACTCTACAGGCCCATGTCGTATAGGGACAGGTACCCGCATAGGGTGGAGATGGAGATGGGGTACAGGTGGCCACCCTATAGGCATAGATTACAAGTTTGCAAGGTCAGTTTTCCACTACAAAGGTGCAAGTTGTGGTCCTTCAGGCCCAGATATAGGCAAGAGCGGGACAGGGTCCCTCAATACGATTACGAGCACGGGAAAAGGTCCCTCTTTATAGGTATCAATGGGATAGGTTCCTGAGAGATAGGTGCAGGAGATGAGGCCAATGGCACAACCACAGACAATACTGATAGGTTGGTTAATATATGCCTTAGGAGAGCTCTGGTATAGAGCACAACAGGCCTAGATTGAGAGGACGAGGTCATGCACCCACAATGTAGAGAGCAAAGGGGGCCATCGAACCCCAAGACAGGGTCCGGGTGAGGCTACTAGTTCACAGAGGCCAGCCCCAGGTGAGGTACCAACGAGAACTCGGCCGGGGTTGATGATTGGTAATGAGATGCTAGCTCGACATCGACAAGGCTAGTGGAGGAGGAGGAGACAAGTGAGACAGATATGGAGGATATCCAGCAGGGTGATGTCGATAGCCATATATACCTCCTGTTTTGTATAGTTGTGTATTTTTATATATATCGGTCTGCGTGCCGAAGAGAGCGAGGATGTACATGAGAGTTTTTATAAATTTTGATGATATACCGGCTGTGTGCCAAACATGGTGATGATGTACATGAAATTTTTTGATATTTTTGATGATATACCAGCTTGCGAGCCGAAGATGGTGAGAATGTACATGATATTTTTGAGATTTTTGATGATATACTAGTCTGTGTGCCGAAGATGGTGAGGTTATATCTGAGCGATTTGAGATGATTGTGATTATTATTGGGATATATGTTCACATGTATTTTTATACAGACTTTCCGATTTATAGATGATGGTGTTTATAGTATGAATGGTGTACATGTTTTAATTTTCATTGTTATATATATATATATATATATATATATATATATATATATATATATATATATCGTGTGTGTGTGTGTGGAAATCGGGTGGGTTAGGGATGCTAGAGTCAAGGTCGTGTAGGCATGGTGGACTCAATTTGGTTCATGCATGATGGAGTCGAGGTCATAGGCATGGATTGAGTCGACAGCGTAGGCATGGATGGATTCAGGTCATAGGCATGGATTGAGTAAGGTTGGCTTAGGCATGATTGAGTTTAGGTTGTAGGTATTGTTGAGTTAGGTTGGTTTAGGCATGGTTGAGTTTCTAATTCATTAATTTTTGCAATTAATGATGATGTGGATCGTGTTAAAATGCTTTGTAGGAAAATGTATGATAATGGTAAAGAAATGGTAGAAAAGATGAAATGAATGTACGAGTGATGATGGTAAAGATGTTAAGAAATTGTTTTTTGTGTGGTTTAATTTCCAATGATTGATATAAAAGGAAACTAACTAGAGTATAATGTGAATATCAAAGGGGCCGAGGGAATTGGTTAGGGTAGAGAATGGCCGAGCTAACCTCTAAGGGCCCCATGCCCTCGGATTGCTTCCTACATAGTCCTAGCGAAAAGGGACCTCAAGATGATGTAGTTCTCCCATAAGCTAGGGAAGATTATGATGAAATAGCAGAATGGGCTGATAGGTGTGAGGCATAGGTGAAGTAGGTCATAGCCATGATTGATTTTATGTTTTAGGCATGGATGAGTGATTTTTAAACATAGGTGTCGAGGGTTTGGTCTATATAGGATAATTAATAAGTAATGAGGAAGGTGAATGATAAGAGATGGTAAAATAGCTGCTTAATTGATAAGAATCGAATGAGTCTACCATACCCCGAAGTGCCTATCAATGTAAGACCCTACAAGGCTTGCATAATGGACTATTTTAGGGGTGAAGAAAAGTCACAAGATCACGAAATGTCACATTTGCGGAAAGTCCCTTGACTAAAGAGGAATTTAGGTGAAAAAGGAAAGGGGGTGAGAATGGGAGGTTTAACATAACTTAGTGTATGACAACGTGTATTTCGGAAAAAGAAACCCAGAATCCAAAATAGGCAAGATGATGAAAATTGCATCTTTTTCCTCTTTTTTTTTTTAATATACTGATTGATGCGGGAAGTCTATATGGGATGGTTATATTATATCCTTGAGGTGTTCATGAATTTGATCGATGCGAGGAAGCTTTTGAATAGTTATTTTATTTTTGTAATGATTGTATAAAGTTGTCCTTGAGGAGTAGTCTATTGATAGTGGTAGAATATAAAGAAGAGATGTCCCTTTTGAGGGAGTCACCTTTTCTTTGGAAGTTTGACTCAAGGAGTTGTATCCCTTTTTTAGACGTTTAAGTCATGGACAATACTATAGAGGATGATCGGGTTCTTGTTTTAGAAGACAAGCTTGTAGTACATAGATTAATTATGAAAGAGGTGGTTTTGAGTGATGAATGAACATGGGATTCCATCTTGAAGAAGATGACAAGTATCCATGAGATTCATGCTATGAGTAGAGCCGTGGTTCTCATATTGGAGACAATGCTAAAAGGTGACGAGTAATAACATGATTCTTGTTTAGTCGTGGATCCTCAAAATGGGTAATTATGGAAGGTGAACAACGCTCAAGCTGACGAGTGACCAATTGATAGAAAGTGATATAGGACTTGATGTGAAAATTAAAATGGTCAAAGATACAAGGCATTAAGGGGCTCAGGTTCAGGTTTACCTTCAAATGAAGACAAGCGATAAGCACCTAATCCATAGGCATGGGTAAAGATATAGGGTCCAAGCTAATTTGGAGAAATTTTTCCCCATTTAATTTTCTCTGTTTCGTTACATTTGGATTTTCCTTCAGGACAAGATCACCGACCTGAAAGGTTCGTCCATGAACACATTTTTCATAGGCATGTTCGATAAATTTTTATTAGATTTGGATATAGTCAAGAGAATTGAGATGATGTTCATCTAATAATTCAAGTTGCGCCAAATGATCCTTGAGAAATTCATCATCGTTGAGCATATCTTGGGCGAGATGCGAAGAGATGGAATCTATACTTCGAGAGGTAAGACAACCTCGGTCACCAGTATACTAGAGAAAATGGGTTGGTAGCAGTTGAAGTGTGAATACAAGTGTGGTAAGCGCACAAGGTGAAAGGAATGTGCATATGCCAATCCTTCCTAGTATCGTTGACTACCTACATAAGAATATTGTTCAAGGTTTTATTGATTGATTTGTCTTGACCATTAGTTTGTGAGTAATAGGGTGATGAGAAACTAAGTTAGATGCCTAAATCAACACATATTTCACATAGGTATTTGTTTTTGAATTGTTTTCCATTATCCATGATAATGCTACTGAGGGACACAAAAGTGATAGATGATGTGATGGTTTATGAATCCACATATTTTATCATCTTTGGTGGAAATGAGGGGAATGGTTTCTACTCATTTAAGTGTAATATTCAGCAAAGGTTATGATCCATTGGTGGTGTTGTGAAGAATGGGGTTGATCTCACCAACAAGATCCAAACCCCATTGAGAAAAAGGCCAAAGGTCTCACGTGACTTGTAAGGAATGACTAGGGATGTGTTGGGGATTAGCATGTTGGTGGCATTTCACATAGCATTTGACATAATCAAAACAATCACGGTTCAAGGTTGGCCAATAATAGCCTAGGCAAAGAGTGCTCTTTGGGAAAACCAAACTACTAAAGTGACCTCTGTAAATGCCATCATGGACTTCCTTAATGGTTTAAAGAATTTTAGAACTTATAAGGCATCACAAGAGAACATTTTTGAAACCATGTTTGTAAAAAACCACCCATGATAAGATAACATGAGACACTTTTAAGAAAGGCATGTTGTCCATTACGAGTGAGATCAGCGGGTAAAATGGAAAGGGAAAGATAGTTTGTATATTTCTTATACCAAAGGTCACTTGGGTTAGGACCAGTGGTTATGATAGAGTAGACTTCACGAGGAAAATAAGAGGGTGATTTTAGTCTTTATATGGTGACAAAGATTTTAAAGTCAGTGGGTGAAGTAGGTATCTGAGAATCCAATTAGGCCATGGAATCTACAAATTTATTGGTAGAACGTGGGGTGGTTTGAAGTGTGTAACATTCGAAGGTGTTAAAAAGTATGTCCACATGATGCTTATACTTTTGAAGTATCTCATTACAACACTAGTATATACCATTGACTGGTTTATGACCAACTGAGAATCACCGAAGATGTTGATTGATTTAACATCTAAGGCAAAAGCATCTTGGAGACCCAATATGAGTGCTTCGTATTTAGAAATATTGTTTGTACAATCAAAATCAAGTTTGAAAGACAAAGGCTTAGGTTCACTATCAAGTGGAATGAGGATACCACCAGCCCCACCCCCACACTGACACTTGGAGACATCGAAGAAGAGTTTCATTTGGTAAGTAGGTTTTTCTAGGGAAAGGGTAGCTTTAGACTCATCTGGAAAGTCAAAGTTAAAGGGTTGATTCCTGAAAATAGGTGTGTCGGAAAATTGGTTGCGATAGCTTAGCCCTTGATGGACTTTTTATGGATGAATTCAAGGTCAAGGTTAGCCAGAAGCATAAGCCAACATGTGGCACGTTGATTTTGATAAGGTTTGGCATACATATAGTGTAATGGGTCAGTATTAGTAATGACGAAGGTTTTTTGGTTGAGTACGTAATGGCAGAGTTTGGTGGAAAAGAAAAATAAGGCTAGGGAATCTTTTTCGTCGTGGGTATATCTAGCTTCATAATCAAGAAGGGTACAGCTTATGTAATAAACCACTTTCTCTCACTTGTTGGTCGTCATGATGAGTGAGCATGACACCTGAGAGAATGGTCGAGTGGTGGAAATATATAGGTAGAAGGGCTGGTCATCCTTAGGAGAAATGAGCACCGGTGGTTGAAGTAGGTATTGTTTCAAGGATTTGAAGGCTTTATGGCATTCATCATCCCATTTGAATGAAACATATTTCTTGAGAATCTAATGGAATGGATGACAACGGTCGGAAAGCTACTAGATAAAACGATGAATTGATTTCAACTTTCCTTGTAGGCTACGAAGTTGACAAAGATTTGTGGGTGTTGGCATTTCAAGAATAGCCTTGACTTTAGCGAGGATCCAATTTTATTCCATGCAAAGAAATGATGAAACCTAGAAGTTTTCTGGAACATACCACAAAGACACACTTCTTTGGTTGAATAAGGACACAATACTTGATGAGGAAATCAAAGATGAATTTAAGAACGGGTAGGTTTTCAATTTGATGCTTGGATTTTGAAAGTAGATCATCTACGTAATCCTCCAATATGCGATGCATTATGTCATGGAAGATGTAAGTCATGGCTCAGCGATATGTAGCACCAAAGCATTTTTAGGCCAAATGACATGACTCGATAGAAAAAAATTCCCCCAAGGGGTGATGAAGGAAGTCTTGTGTTGATCCTCGGGGCTACTAATATTTGATTATAGCAGAGAAACCGTCCATGAGTTATATCATTTCATGGCCATCGGTGAGATCAACTAGTTGGTCAATGCCTAGTAGTGGGAAATCATCTTTGGGACAAAAAGGTTGAAGTCATGGAAATCCATGCAAATGCAGAGTCCCCTTGTTGATTTCATGATAGGAATGATGTTAGAAATATCTTGGGGATAATCAATGGGTAGAATGAAGGAAGCGAGAGAAGGCATTGAAGCTCTTCTTTGACTAGAAGATCAATGCGAGAAAGCATTTTCGTAGCTTTTGCTTGATGGGTTTGGCATTAGAAACGGTTATGATATTGTGAACCATGATTTTTGGGTCAATACCGGGCATATTAGCATAAGACCAAGAAAATGTGTTGCTATGGTCCTAGAGGAAAGAGGTGAAGGCTTCCTATTCAGTAGCATCTAAAGATTGGTTGATGTTTAGAATGTGTGGGTCATCCTGAGTATTAATGTTGATTTCGATGGTCGATTCATTCAACATGGTTTACATCTCAGAGGGTAATGACCGATGAATATAAGAGTCTTTTGCACCAAGGTAGGTGAGGATAGACTCATCTTCCTGACATTGAACGATGTTAATTGAAGGTGTATCTTCATCAATCTTGTTAGGATATAGGAATGGGAGAGAAGAGGGAGCCTCACCATAGCATTGATAGGTCATTTTTCCCGGGAAATGGTGTTTATGAAATTTTTTTTAGGAGGTATAGATTGAGGATCTATGGATTCCGTGGGTGAAGATGGTAATGTGGGTGACTGAGAGGGGGAAGATTTCTCTTCCTGGATAAGGTCGATACGAACCTTCTTAGAGGAAGGAGCATCAAAACTAATGCCACTATGGTCATTGTGTTTACGAGAGGTAAAGGAGATGATAGTGTGGTGGCCTTGTTCATAAAAATCGAAGACAAATCCCTTCCACATGCAGCGATGGAGGAAAGTGTGAGTGAAACGGCGGTTAGTGAGGGAGTGTAGGTTAGATGAAAATTGTTGGGTTCGGGATTGAGGTTCAGGTTTATAGGTGGCCATATCAATCCCCCATATGCTAGGTTGGTGCGAAGGTGGGGAGGGCCATAAGGAAAACATCACCGTTGTGGATCTCATAAGCCCTGGGGTGTTGGACGTAGATTGCCATACTCTTGTGGGGTGAGGAAGGTATAGATATATTATAGGGGTATTCCCTAGAGTGAGGCATTGAAAAACACCTTTTACGGGATCAGTAGTTGGTATGTGGGTAGTAGGTATGGATGGTTCACTAGAGTAAGGGGCACTAGTGGTAGAGGCTACACCTGCAGTGGGGATAGCAAGGTTAGATGTAGTAGAGGTAGTGGTAATTTTGGAGGATGGGCTCATGGGTGAAGGTGAAGTGGTTGTGGTGGTGGATGCCTTGACCAGTACAAGCACATCATTCAATCGATATAGCATGATACACATCTTGAAAGGTGAGGGGTTGGCAGGGATGGTGTAATTATGTCCCTCATCTTTAAATTTGAGGCATTGATGTAACATCAAAGGTACACAACCCATAACACGGATGCAAGGTTGGCCAAACAACAAGTTATCTTTGGAACTCCCCTTCTAGGACATAGAAAAGTTTTGAGATGGTGCGGGGACCTACATGGACATGGAGAACAATGGTACCTAGGGTAGAGGTCATGGCATCATTGAAGGAATGCAACATAATAGGGTTACCATGCATGTAATTAGCAGGTATTTACATTTTTCGTACACATGGGAGGAGATGATGTTAATGCTAGCACCACCATCGATCATAACATGTTGTATGCATATATTATCGATGAAGATAGAGATGAAAAGAGTGGGTTCGGGGTCATCAAACTGGAAGGGAGTGATCTCTTCATCTGAAAAGCTGAGGGCGGCTATGTGGTGATTGGGTGGAGGTGTAGAGGAAGGTGAATACCTAGTGATAGAGGCTATGTGGTGAGGGGTAATGATGGAGGCCACAAGTGTGGGGTCATTTGTTAAGACTTCGATAGATTAAAGGACCTCCATGAGGGCTTGACGATGTGACTCTGAGGTTTGGATGAGGTCATATAAAGACATTTTGAGGGGGGATTGGTGTAGTTTTTTTAGCATTGTGCGATGTGTGACCCCATTTGAAACGAGATATGCAAGACCTTGAATGAAGACTTTGGGTGTGGGTACGGATGGTATATTCGGTATAGGGTTGGTTGATTGTCCACTTGCTTTCTCCTTTCCCTTGTCTTTCTAAGCATGGGTGGCAATGTTGATCATGTTAATCTGAGAAGAGGTGGATGAAGTGGGTGTGTCATGGAAGGTATAGAAGTACAAGGGAAAAAAACCCTAGTGGGGGATACAATCCTTGTGAAATGAGTAGGGCACATTGGTATTTTGGTGGTGGTTTGGCCAATTCTCTTATAGGAACCATGTTAATTTCAAATCTTAGGGATGGATCAAAGAGTCATGTGGGTGGAGATCTTGGTCACCTTTGAGTAGGTGATGGGAGAACATATATGGAAATTGGTGAAGGTGAAATGGGGGCCTCATCAAGAAAATCATCGTTGTCAAATTTTTCTTCAAGAGGACACAATTGGACAAGATCGGGTTTTCAAGCCTTAAAATTCTCTACATCTTGTCCTGGCACATGATGGTAGGTGAAAATTTTTATTTTGTCAAACCCTTTTGGTTTGGGTTTGAGTGGGTCATAAGGTCTAAGAGGTGGTAATGCGGCGACAAAAGTTTTGAGGAGATTGCTTATGATTTTGGCGTAGGACCCTGCGATGGATCAAAATGGGAGGTGAATGTGGGTTTGGGTACAAGTGTGGTTGAGTGTGGAGGAAGAGGATTTATTAGAGGAGGAGTAGGTTGGGTTACGAGTTTGGTGTGTGGTGTGGTCTTAGGTGTTGTTTGTATCAGCTTGGGTAGGGGAAAGGTAGAATGGCGATGGAAGGTTTGGTGGGTTTAACTACCTTATTGGAGGGTAGTCGATTTTTAGCTTTAGGTTGCATCTTTTTGGGTAAAGGTGATACTGGGCGTATGATATGTGGAGGGAAAATCTAATGGCGGAAGGGGGGTTACCCATGGGGGTAATTGAGGTGTTGTGGAGGTAGGTGGTGAAGCACGAGGTGTTGGGCACGAGGCGTGAGTGAAAGACAAGAAAATGTCATGGGTAGTGAAGCGGATTATGGACTGGTGGTATAGGTGGTACGAAGGTTATAGGTGAGGGTGGACATTTTGTGAGTCACTTGGGTATATTATAGACTTTTGATGAGGTAACGAGCTATTGTGTTCTTTGTTTTCCGTTGGGTGGGGTTGCTCGGCTAGGGTCAAGGGGTGAGGTCTAGGATGGATGGAAGGGTGAAGGTGATAAGGGCGTGGTAGGTGAGGTTGGGGTATGAGATTTTGGAGATTGGATTTTTGTTTTAGGGGCTGGTTTAAGTTTGGTGTTACTTTTGGAAGATGTAGCTAAATCTAAATTTATGGGTGGTGTTGGTGCTCAAAATAATCTCGCCCCAATTGTGCCTTTGAAAATTTATTGATTTATGGCCTCTGTAATTTTGTCCTTGCCCGTGTTGTGCTTGGTCAGTTTCTATTGCTATTTTTAGTCATCTCCTGGGTCGTAGATCATTTACGGGTCCGTGTTTGTCTCCTTATTTCTTTTTTCCTCTAGAAAGGTCTATATTTTGAGTCTCTCATTCCCTTTTCATCAAAAAATTCAGGTTTCCGTATGTTTTATGTTCTCCACAGTCAGGATTTGTTTTCCCTCTCGTTTCTTCCCTAAATACTTGAAAAATGAATAGATGTATCTCTGAGAAACATATTTGGGCCTTGTAACATTTCTAAACCTTCTGTCCTTGTAAAAATTTCATTTCCAAGCTCAAATGATCATTTCTCCGCATTTTACGGTTTGAATTTCGTTTCTCCGGTCAAATTTACATCCTTGCATCTACGGGGATTTGTGCAACACTTGGTTAGACGCGGCTCGAATAAATACTTATAAAATTCATGGAAAGCCTTAACTCAAAATTTTTCCACATGGAGGTACGATGCTCATTTGAAGATTTAATTTTACATTCGGCTCTGGAATAGTGTTGGGAGGACACATGGAGGTTTGGCGGGATAGAGACAAGTGGAGGAACCATGCAAATGTTCGAGGGGATGGCCCTTGAGTTTCATTTTGAAGAAGCACCGAGAGGACACGTGGAGGCCTATGCTCACTTTGCATTTTTATTATACTTTTCAATGGAAAAAGGATACTACCTCGGAGCATGGCACGTGGCATATTCCGGCCGAGCTTCAAGCATTCGAGACAAAATTTTCGGAAGAGCAGGACATATGGTGAGCCAGCGTTTGTTCAAGGTATGAAATTTTTGACTCGCCTCAAGGTGCACCCCGGTGATATGTGGCAATTCAAAAGTAAGAAAGGTAGGGAGGTAGACCATCAAGGGAAATTTTCATTTTGCCCCTTGGCATACAAAGGATTAAAGTTTGAAATGGCCCGCAACCACGATGACGGACATAGTCAATGTTTTGACCCGATCGATGGCAGAGGTGTGGACTCTCAGGGGAAATTTGGAAAATTTTCCTTTTGAGAGAAAAGAGTCAAAAGTAAAAATGGAACCGCGGTTCCACTCCAACCACATTTGGACACGTGTCGCTCATCTCCGAAGGCGAGAGCGGCGGGGAATATTTGGAAAAAAATTCTTTTTCCAAAAGAGAGTAAAATGGTAGAATTTGGTTGTGGTTCCCCTTGTATCATATCTAGACACATGTCAGGCTCGTTTCCTGAGGATAGAGGTGCGGAGAAAAATGGAAATTTTTTCCATTTTTCCAAAAGGTTGTGAAAGGTCAAAGGAAGGCCCTTGGTCTATTTCTAAGTTTGAATCTTTCCAAAGTGGATGGTCCAAATTCAAAGTAGAGATCAATGGAAGCTGAGAGTCTAAAATCTGATTTTCCCCCCATTTTTTTGAAACATGTCTGGAAGTGCGAGTCTCCATGATTTCTTGGTCTTTTCTACATGCCAAATAGAGAGAGGAGTTAATTTTGATATCTAAAGTTTGGTGAGATCTGGAGGGTGTCTTTTGCCATTAAAATGGTCTGACTTTCATGCCCGATCAAATTTTCCATTTTTCTTCTCCCAAGCATGCAAGGAGCCAGATTTGACAGATTAGGGGTGGAAGTGGTTGGAAAATTGAAGGAAGAGTGATCTCCTAGAGGAAGGAGTTTGATGTGGGAGATACTCTATGATATCTGCCCCCTCGAGCACCTGGAGACTTTTTATAGATCGATTCGAGAATCACGAAAGAATCATCTCGAGCACTTCGGTGCATTAAACATTTTTGTCTTATTGAGAAGAAGGGGTTTTGTTGTAAATTTTATAAATGGAATTTTTTTTTGTGCAAATGGTTGGGAATTTTTGGAGAGGTCAAGGACTGATTTTTCTAGTAGAAAAAGCTTGACAGAGCCCATCCTTTTGAGAAGCCATCTAAGAAGCCTGTATATCTCTCTTTGTGTCAAATTTGATCGTGTCAAGGTGGTTACAAGTGTACAACCATTGACAAGATTTGATATTATTATAGAAACTTTCCCTTGCTACTAAATTTGGTCAAACTTAAGTTATTCTATGCTAATCTTGAGTAAAGTGTTTTTATTTCATGTCTGAATGCATGCAAGTAGTTTTTCTTATTTCTATTGCAATCTTGCATCAAAATCTAGTCTAATCACATAGGTCTTAATCCTTGTGATAGTTTAGTGGCATCTGGAATCTCATTTCTTAGAATAGCCTTCATCTGGGAGTGAGATAAACGGTTTAAAATCACTTTTCTTTCATTTTGTTGACAGATATTATCTATAAGCCTCTAGGTGTACCTCAGGCATGATTTGGTTTGAATCTTGGTGCTTTATTGGGTTTTTTGACTCGATCCTTCATGATAGAATCCCATAGGTTGTATGAAAGAGTGCTAATCTGGGCCTCCATTGAAGCACATATTCTAGTTGAAGAAACATTTTTAACTTTTGTGGCATTTTGTTGTTTGAATCTTTCCATTTTTCATAAGCTCTCAAGGATCTGGTGAGTCAAGTTCATCCTATCTCCCCTCCCACCAAAATCTATTTAAAAATAACCCATCCTACCTGTACTACCCCTATTTTTCATGTGTGCATATAAATGCATAATCTCTGTTACCAAAACATGCAGAAAGCAATCAGGGTCTCAAATGTATTTAGTAACCTTTTCCTTGTTGTGAAAATATCTCCATGATCTAGAAGTGACAACTCGTGAGAGTCAGATCTGGTGTGTTGATTATATTTTCCAAAGGTCTTCCATATAAAATCTATACAAAAGAAGGATTTATCATTATTCTTCAATAAACAGAAGGTTACAAAATAGGTTCTCTTACCTTGGTTGAAAGGCACAAAATAAAATAGTTAGGATAGATCAGATCCTCTTGAAGGTGTTATCCATCTCTCCACAAATCCAAGTAACAAAGGGACAACTACATTTCTCCTGGCTACAAAATGACATATATTTGTGATCTAGCTACCTCTAAGCTCCCTGTTGAATTTGTGTTGCTTCTTGGCTTGAAGAGGAGAAAAAACTTGGATACCAACAGGTGGATGAGTAAGGAAAGCTGTTAGTATGACCCCTAAAGTACTTGATAAGCTTAGGTGATGGTGGCGATATAGGCAAGGGTAGGTGTATGTTGGGCTAGGGGTGGTGTCATGGAAGGCATTGCAATAGTCATGATTGTGTTTGGTTTGGTTACCCGAAACACTTTCTCGATAGATAGTGGAGGTGTCAATAGGGGACAACTACATTTGTGTTAAAATAGGAGGTAGAAGGCATCCCCAAAGTAAGGCTCTATCGACATAGTCCAGGAGATCATCCGAGTGTGAGAATTGTCTTGGCGTAGGTGGGGTCAACGTGGATCTAGTGGAAATCCACTGTAAAATGTGTTTTAGATACGGGAAATGGTTAGCCTCGGACTCTATGGGTAAGAGAGTTAAAACCATATCAATGGGATTTTGAAGTTACGATGGTGAATGGTCATGTACAAGCAGTGGTACTTCTATAGTATCCTCCATGGGTAGAGGAGAGGATGGTCCATCCGAAGTTGGCTTTCCTTGTGTTGGTGTAGGTGGTAGACCTGCATCTTCTATGAGTAGGAGAGGTGTCACTAACAACTGCTCAGAATTTTGAGGGGTCAACGGTGGCGTGTTAATTATGGTCACTTTCATGGGTGAAGAAGAAAATGAAGGTGGTATCTCTATGGGCGGGGGAGTAGATGAAATTGGTTCTTGTGCAGGTAGGGGAGCTTGAGCTAAGATCTCATCTATGGAAGGAACATGAGGTAGTTGGGAAGCTAATTGTATGTCATTAAAAATAGAGTGGACGTCAAGGACATTGCTATCAATCTTTGAAGTATCACCACTTGGTTGGAAGATAGGGCATGATTAGGGAATCACTTCTTGAAGATCTGTAGATTTTGGTTAGCGGGTGCATTGGGGCTATCTAGACTATATCTCTATTGTGTAACATTTCTTGGAAAATATTCTTGAAGGTGATGCGAGTTATTATCACTTTGACCTTTGACACGATGATAGTTACAAAATTCATGTTCCTTATACCATGAGGGCATGGGTCTCTCGGGGTCAAAACCAATATGTTGCTTTATAGGTGGGGGGGTAATGGCACAAGCCTTCACAAGATTTTCCAAAAAGAAGACTAAGATTCTCCTATGGAAGTATACTTTCCCTGTTCTATCCGAACTAGAAATCTTGGACAGGGAGAGATTAGAACCGGGTTTGGTTGGGTTAGATTAATGAGGGGGACCATCCTTAAGAACTACCGAATTTGTAGATGCTTTGGGTTTTGAATAGTTGTTTTGGGTTTCAAAGATGAAGAAGCATCATTTGATTTGAATGCAATGTTCTTATTATGAAGTTGAATCTTCTTTTCTTCGATGGCATGAATTTCCAATTTGTGTGCCATGGTGAATGTGTCGTCGAAAGTGTGAAAGGTTTACACTGCAGAGTTGGTAAGATGTGTCTAGTGCAAGCTCTGAGTAAACAACTCTATGAGTTCGTTTGAGGTAGTTAAAATGTGAGTTAATTGATTAGGTTTGCACCAAGGAGTGATAACGTCGGTGATAGTCTTGTTATTGTACTAACGAGTGGAATAAAGATCAGTCATTGTAACTTTCTTAACAATGTTGATAGAGAAGTGATCTAAGAAGGCTTGGGCCACTTGATTGAATGAGTAGATGGAATGTCTTGGTAGCCTTTGTGCATCAAGATAATGCAAAAGGTCTGTCGGGGACATTGGGAAAGTCCTCAAAAGTAAAGTGTCATCATGGGAAATCAGGTAACACCCATGTTTAAAGGACCACAAATGTTTTTGTGGATCCTCTTTGCTATTGAAGTGGTTGAACTTTGGCATTTCCCAATGTACGGGGTATGGTCGAATAGGAGCAGAGGGGTACATAGGCTCATTATAAATTTCATCATAGGTGAGGGAATTACATGAGCCGAAACCAATGCTTCTAGTGTCACGCATCTTTTTCATCATCAACTTGATGAATAGATTGGTAGGTTTTGATGGAGGGATGCCTCTATGGCATAAGGGGGTGGATATTGAAGCGATATGGAGGTTGAGAATAAGGAACTGATATAGAAGGCACATATCCATAATGGGTGACATAGGAGATAGGGGTTTTGATAGTAAGCGTATGTAGGTAGGATGGTTGTCCGTGACTCGGTAGTGATTCGGGCGGTGTTTACGAGATGGAGAGGATGAGATTACGGAATGGAGTAGGGTCACTAACACCATAGGCGGTTGTGTTGTAATGGGTATTTGGGAGACAATGGGTTTGGATTGTGCTTTGTGGTCTCGGTGGTCGATGAGGGGACAACGAGATACAACAAGCGTGAGTGAAGCTGCAAATGCGGTGGTCATGGTGGGTATGGGGCCTAGTTACGAAACTACCAAGGGTGAAGAAGGTGAGGAAATGCCACATTATTAGGGGCTGATGCAGTAAAAGGAATAAGCGTAGGAGACATGGATACAAGCATGCCATATATCAACTAATGTGAGGAGTCTTGTGTGGAAGAATTGGAAAGGTAGAACTATAAGGCCGTGGGATTCTAGTTGAGTCATGCAAACTCTTCATCACTTGTAGCAATGGTGGTACGTAAGGTTAGATCCATGGGTGACAAGACAAAAGGTAGTTAGGGATTAGGTGGGAGGGGTTAACGACTAGCATGGAATATGAGGGTGTTAGTACAGCTGTCGCGAGTCGGCACCATGTGAACAAGTCTTTGACCAAGTAAAACTATATTCTGTAGATAACACGAGAAAATAGTAGAAGCAGAGAGAATAGTGGGCTTTGGGAGGTGAATCTAGTCAATGTTTAGATTTTGAAAATCAAACACAAGCAATCGACGATGGTCATGTTGATCGGTGACAATTGAGGGCAAACCGATGATGTTCAGGATGACCGGTGATGGTTGAAGGAACACCGATGAAAGTTACTCTGACTGGTGATGGTTGAGGGAACACTGATTACATTTTTGAAACCAATACCGGTCACTGTGGAAGAAACCAGTCTCAAAGAATGAAACAAGAATCTTGGATGTGTACTTGGGAAAACTGTGTATGATAGTAGGTATCAATAGGGGAGAAATATGATGATGCCCGAGGTCCATAAATAGAATAGAAAAGTGATGAATGCTATTTTAGGTAAATTAACTAGAAAATCATAAGCCGACACCTTTGGTTAGGGTTTAACTGACGACGGTCAGATGTGAACCGGTGATGGTCGCTGGACCGATGTCGGTGATTGTGAAATTAGAAAGAAATGAAGAAAATTGGTTTTTTGAATTAAATTAAGTGAAGAATCAAAATCAGAAACCTGAGAATGAGGAGATGGGGCCCTCGCACACTCAGACGAAGTCAAAATAATCCAACTACGATGGTGGAGTGTGCAAGGAAGAAGAAAAATGGAGATTCATAGTCTCACACCTCAAAACACAAGTCAAGAAGAACGCTAAGAAAAAGCATGATCCTAACAGTGATTTTCTTATTTTTGTTTAGCTTATGCTATTTAGGAATGACTGTGTGTATTTAGAATGGAATTATTTGGTTAGGAAGGTGTCCTACGAAGAAGGATATCTAAAAGGATAGGTTTCAGGTATGTTATGGTGGGGGCGGGCCATCCTCTGAGATGATGACTCAATAGAGGCAACGAGATGGGGAGTACCTACCAATTAGATCATGTGATCACTGACAGATGTTCCTAGGTAAGATGTTGTTTAAGAAATATGTGTATATTTTTTTGCAAGTTTGGTAAGACACAAAGAGAGAGAAAAATGTGCTTTCTATGATTCTTTGTGTCAACCATCAGCTGGGCATGACTTCTAGCATATAGGTTGCCCTTAGTTTTAATGTGAGCTAATAATGCAACAAATCATAATGTAATGCAAGTGTTTTAAACCCAAATTGAAGTGTGATATTTGATGTAGCAAGTGATGAACAGGAAGAGGGATTCTCTTTCACTAATGTAATGCAAAAGAAAGGAAGATGTGTTCTTTTTAAAGCACCAAAAATATGATTGTTTTTAGAAAATAGAAAGAAGGAGAATGATTCCAAAGAAAAAAATTAATGTGGAAGCTTTTTGAAGGGAAACAAACACATAACTTTTAACTCGAGAATGAATAAATGCAAAAGAACCTTTGATGGGTCCCACGAGGCGTGCCAAAATGTTTCATCGTTTTCTTTACGTTTTCAAGTGATGAAACAGAGATAAGGGTAAGGGCCAAGGAGGAATACCTATTTAATGTTGACCGGTTGATGGTTTTGCATGCATTCGGACTTGTTGATCAAGTGTCGATCGTGAGAGTTTCCTTTTGGCTAGGAGGAACTACTTGTAATATAAAACAAGACTACAAAAAGATAATTAAATGATATATGACAGTGGACTGCCTAGTGTATGCTATTTCCGAGAAGTGTGATGCTTCCTAGATGGATGTCAATCCACTATTTAAAACAAGTTAATGCGAGAAATAAACAAATTCCTATTGTATTTGATATGATTTAGGTATCTCATTCAAGTAAAATAAGAAAATCTTAACATAAAAAGCTACGCTATGGTCAGATTAGAAAGGTACGTAGTTGTTAGGGTGTTGGAACTAGTCAGGGTCAGATTCTAGGTTGTTTAGGTCAACTGGTGAGATGATTGTTGGGTGTTCTTGGTCAAAGTGTAAAACACAGAGACCGATGTCGATCGGGTATGACCGATGCTGGTTTAGGTGGAACTAATGACTATTGTGGATAACCGGCATCAGTATGGTCGAGGTGAAAGAAAATAAAATAGATCAGCGGAAAGGGATGATATGAGGTCAAATGAGGTTAGGAGGGTGGATGATCAGGTTTGTGGAGATCTTAAGTACACGTAGAAATGGATATTAGGTTGAAATGGTGATTTGGTGGTGTGGATAAGGGAAATGGTGGGATTGTAGGCTATTAAGAAATGGAGGAATGAACATGCAAAGTATAAACTAATGCAAGGGATGACAAAAGTTAACAAAGCTGAAATAGACAATACTGGTAGAGATGTACTTATTGTGATGTAGATTTAGATGGATGAATGGAGGTGGATGTTGATTAGAAGAATGGTGTTGTATATTATAGCAGTGGCTCCCAGAATGATTCCATGAGTGTAATGCTTTTAAATCTTTTCTGGCGATGGCTCTGGATGTCTGGATACATGAAAGGATGTTGGTTTTGCTTGCATGTAGCTTTGATCTCCTTTCCTTTCTCTCAGAATGTGCCAACCCAAAAAAAAGGTTGTTTAGGTGAAAAAATGGTAACCGACAACAGTTTTGTCTTGACTGGCATTGGTTTAGGGTGACCGACGTCAATTATGGTGGGATTCCCTAGGTTTAATAAAATGGGCAGATCTTTCTAATTTCTTTGGCCCAATTAGTTTATTCTCATGGATTAGAATGGAAAATTCCCTTCTAATGAGTGGGAATGTGGTTAGAGAGATTTTAGGGATTGATTTTAGGGTTAGACCAAATCTTAGCTCATTAAGACAAGACTTAGTTATTGTTGGTTATGGAAACATGCCAAGAATAGGTCTAGAGTGAGGTGGTTGGATGAGGTGTCTAGGTGAGGTGGTGGGGTAGAAATTAAGGTAATTAGATATTAAATATTGTGAGGATACATATTAATTTAATTAAATTAATTAAATTAAAGGTGATGTGGCGTGGAAGGGGCCATGGTTATATGAGTATGATTGAGTTTTCTATTAGACTATTATTAAAAACTATAGATGGAACCTAATTTTACTTTGAATTGGATCTAATGTTTTAAAATTTTGTAGGAAAAAAAAAAGAAACACATAAAATCTAAACGAGAAATACATAATTGGCTACGGTGCTACAAGCATTGTTTATAAATGTGTTCTAATGAATTCTAATTCAATTTCTATAAATAAACTTTACAGATCACTTTGTCACAAAGTGTAACACCCAAATTTTACACACAAAAATACCGGAATAATTTTTGTGACTTACATTACTCACTACATAACACCACGAGGGTTCCAAGTGGAGAAACTCGAAAACACATAAGACAATTACATAAACATGAACCCAATCAACTGATACAATAGGATGTCATACTCAAATGACATAAACCGAATAAGGACCTAATTACAAGTAAGAAATGCCAAGTAGGCATACTCCACGACATGACATTTTTATACTTTAAATCTTCATTAAATTTAGGTTTTGATTGTATGACCTTATAGTTTTCAAGAGAATTAAACACATAAGGTTTAAAATTTCCTACTTTACAATCTTCAATTACTTTACTTTGCAAGGAAATAGTCTTTAAAGGAGAATGCACAATTGATTCCTTTATTGAATCCCATTAATTATCCATAGATCATTTGTTAATTAAAGTCAATTTTAAGCAACTATGAGTCTCCCAATAACTTGTTCTTACGTAAAGATTTGTTTCTCATGATATGGTTGTTCTAGCTCCAAATTTAGTTTGAGTCAATTTAGCATTTACAGGTCATAATTTTTATTTTTAGTGGAATCTATATTGGCTCAAATGCCTAGTCCCACAAGGAATAATTTGTATCCATTATTAACAAAAATTCAATGCTTAATTCAACTATAAGGAATTCAAATGACATTTGGTTCCTAAGCCAATATCACATATACTATTTTTTTCATATTGTTTGCATTGTTCTTAGGTCTCTTATTTGTGTCACTTTAACAAAAAGAGTTACCAATGTACTTTCCTAAAAAAAATTAGAAGTACATGATTAGAAGCATTATAACTACACACGAACCACAAGTTATTTGTTTCAGGAAACATCCCATGTTTCCTCATTTCAAAATTCTACATTTGAAATTTATATGATTCTTAATGTCATGAAAAGGGCATAATAAGGGATTTTGGGACCAATTTTTAAGTTTCCTAGTTTCTCTTAAGTCAACATCTTTCAAATCAATTTCACTTGCAAAGAGTTACTTACAATTTTCTACCCAAAAATTAACCTCCTAATCAACTGAGGTTTAGTTTAATTCCAATATGCACTCGTAGGGATCTACGCCTATTATAGATCAGATTTAGGTGTAAAAACATATTTACCCTATAAAACCTCTGTAAAATACCACAATGCTATATTATCACTAGTCAAGGCAACATATTTAGTTGTGAGGAACTAAAGAGATCATTAACAAGAGTTTATGTCATAGTACAACTATTTAACTAGCTCTATTTGTGTCATCTGGATCCCACAAATATTTCATTAGATGATGAAGTTAATTTCTAAATATAACTTTGTAAGACTTGGTAGTCCACTAGGATACTACGAAAGTGTTAGTTCTACTTATTCCGAGAAAATTTTGACCATGTCATTTCTAACCGTGGGGTTCACGATGATTTCGCTAAGCATACCAGCTATGATGATAACACAAACTTGGTCTCTTATTTATTTCAGCTAGAATATGCTCTTATGCGTTAAGATTTAAGTTTTTCTAAAGTTTTGTTTTCTTCTTTTCTAAGAAGGATCATGTGAGAAGGGTAGATATGCATGAGTTTTAAACTAAGGTTAACTATTATATTTAGGTTTCCTTTCTATATAATCTAGTTAAATAACATAACACTCTAGAGACCTTATCATAAATTTCACAACGAGAATGCACTATAAGAGGTTAAATTCAATTTCACTTAACATAATATCCAACTTTTACAATACAAAACTTGGAATCAAAATAACACCCATATTTAGATGAACATTTCCCTTAAACAATAGAATCTTAAAAATGTTAGAAGACTTCCCTAATAAATCCTTCAATACTTTGCAAAATATTAA
Organism: Taxus wallichiana var. yunnanensis; assembly: GCA_018340775.1. NCBI lineage: Eukaryota > Viridiplantae > Streptophyta > Pinopsida > Cupressales > Taxaceae > Taxus > Taxus wallichiana. The sequence goes on along the minus strand of CM031237.1, from coordinate 82,632,501 downwards.
ACAATCCTTTACCATTTCTCTTAACATATATATACAATCCCTTTTTCTTTAACCATACGTAAATATGAGTCAAAATTACACCTATGATTAAATGCACATTTCCCAAGGCATCCTGTAGTACTAGCATCTTATACATATTACAAAATTTCAAACATAAATTTTTCTATAACATGACAATACATTATACATATATACATTTTTCAATGACCGATATAAATTACAATAATAAACAATAAATTACACCATTCCTTTTTGCCATCTTACTTCCATCGTACAAAACCATGTGAGCATGAAAATAGTGATAAATTGTTGGCATGATGTCGACCTAGATCTAGCTTAATTAACATTTTTAGATTCCTATTTACAAAAATAATAATAATAATTTACATTCGAAAGGATATGGTTAGAGATATGTATTCATTTGATTTATTTCCACTCATTTTGTAACCATGGAGAGAGAAAGAGATAGGGGAGAGAGAGAAACACTATTTTGCCAAAAGTTCAATTTCACACAACAAGTCACATGATAGAGTTTCAAATAGTTATTTACAAGTGTCAATAAGTTTCCATGGTGGTTTGGTAACCCGATGGGGGTCCTACAACTTTTCTTTTTTATGTTTTCTGCTAGTTACAAAAATGTTCAATTTAGGCTCGAAGGCTAAGAAACCACTTTCAAACATTGTCTTCCTCGAGAAAAAACACAATGGGTAAGTTTATATGTATCCTCCTATATTCAAAGAATGACTCGAATCGACGTCATTCAGAATCGGTGAACATTTTAAATTTGGTAGCCATATTTCGAGGCCATCGGTCGTAATTGGCCTAGTTACAACCAATCAAAAGTTAGCTCGAGGCGGGATCAAAAAATCAAGTCCAAAAATAACTTTCGATAGAAAAATGTGCAATGAGAAATTTCCTACAAGTTCCCCTATATAAGGGAATTCACCATAGTCAACAGAAGGCGAGAATTTCCATCTTGGTTTAAAACGGTGAAAGGTTTTCCGAAGAAAAGCTGGTAGTAATTGGTCTAATTTGACCTAGTAAAATTGTGACTGGAGGCCTAAAAATTCCTTTTCCAAACTATCATGGAGATATTTTTTCCCGAAATTAAAGGTTACAAGCACTTATCTAGTAAAAATACTGGAGGTTTTCGAAGGTGGAAAGGTATTTCATTTCTCAGGGTTCAAATGGTGAGCTGAAATGAAACCCAACTTTCTAGTTTTAGTAGCTCCCTAAAAGTGTAAAACAGAGTAACGGGGCTCCTAAAGGAGCGGTGAAGAGAGTGTAAAATTTCATACAAGGTCAAGATAATGCTTGATGTGACTCTCTACATAATAAGGGATACATATGATGCTTGACATCTCTTCTACAAGGCTTAGAGCGTTATTTTGCAAGTCTCTAGAAATTACATTTTTCTAACTTTGCAAGGTGGAAAAAAAAATTTTTAGATGAGAACTCATCTTGGTCTCACCAAAAACAATAGACACGAGAATCAAATCTTGATACCCTAGATAGTAATGTCTAAAGTTTTTATATTAACAAAGATTTCAATTAAATTACAAGACGGTCATGTAAATCGTAAGGACCTGAATTTTATTATTTCACACTAAAATTATAGTTATGAATTTTTCTAGATGGTGTTTGAATGAAGGGTTTAATTTTATGCTTGGCTACCAAGCATTATTTGCGTTACATTAGTGTCAGATGACATTTTATTACTTTTACAAAAAATGATTATATAAAAATAATCGAATGTGAGATACTCCAAGGTTTTAAATTTATTTCGCTACAAATGAGAAACTAAAGTATGACAATTATGAACAACAAGGTGAGATGAACGATTGCTGGGAATGATGAGTGTAGCGGGTAAGTTGGGGTTCCATGAATTTTGATCATGCAATCCTTTGAGACCAATGTTTGTTGCCATATGATGATAAGTAGTTACACGTAACCCCAAGCTATTTTTTTTGCACCCATACCTCATCTCAAAACTCCATCAAAATCCCATTTTGGGTAAAAACCACATTGATCACCCTCAAAGGGATCCCATTTTTTTTATTACCTCAAGGTCATCCAATTTTTTTGCTTTATATGGTTCAAAATTTAATTTGATTTGAGATCTATCTTTGTTGATACACTTGTGATAGATTAGACTGTATGCACCACTCATTTACCAATCCTTCGTCGTGAAGAATTCCTAGATATTTTCAGTTCCATTTTGTTTTTCAAAACTTGTTTGCTTGAAAAGAAAATCTCCACTTTACTAAAATCTTCTCTAGGTCTTTAGGCAATAGTATCCTCAATCCCATTTGCAAAACAAAGAATAATTGAAACTAGTTAAAGAACAACACTAGTCAATGTAGCTTCCAGAAGAAATCCAAACATATTTTCAATCCCCTTCCATTGCACTTATTTGACCAATAAATATACTTGGGATTTCGATCAGATATGACAAACCATGTTGGATTTCTATTATAGGAACAAATTATATCAACATGAACTCCTATGAAAAAGTAATGAAAAATATTTCTTATAATGGTCCTAAACAACAAAACGACTACTCAAAGTAGAAGGGTAAGGAGAAAGATCAAGAAATGGTAGGTGTAAAGCCTAGAGTGCGTGTAGCAAAGATTATTAGAAGCAAAAATAAAATCCATATATATACAAATGAATCACCTCCTTATCCTCGATCTTCTTTCTCTCCTTTTGTGTACAATAAATAAAAATAAATGTAGGAAGAATTCCCATTTCCTCTATCAAAGACATTTTAAACCATTACATTGTAAATACCGAGCTAGATAATCAATTTGTATGAAATACAATGAGGAGATACTAGATTTACAGATCTATCCAACGTGTAGGAGTGATTTACCACATAATGGTATTGATGAAAGGAAACATAATAGCTGGAACTAAATCTCATTGTTCAACGCATCATTTTTTAATTTAAATCACCACAACTATCCAATTACTGCTAAAGTTTGCAATGTAAACTTAGTTTCACCATGGTCAAAGCCTACGGATATTAAAAAAGCACTTGTATTATTTTCTTCCATGAAATGATGAGTCTCGCAGGTCCATTGAGGATGCCCATGTGCCTTCACATGGCAGCGGATCACCTACTCCATTCACGTCTCTATCAAAAAAATTACCTCTTACTTAATATCACTCAAAACAATTTGGTCCAACTTTTCTTTTCCTTTTTTATTATTGTTTTTAAATATGGTGGGCACTACATTTCCCTCTCCTTTAAAGAGCATCATCCTGATGTGACACATCACAGATGATCGAGGAATACGTAAGAAAGAAAGTCAATAATTCCACATGTCACTAATGTCAACAACAACTTGTCGGTAAAAATTTACCACAAGGAAAGAACTAATTTTGGCAATATCTTAAATTTTAATGTTTTTGAAGATGGTAGCTTTTTTTTATTTTATTACTTAGTCTTTTCCTTTAAAGTATTTATGAATCTCAACTCTTAGTGTTTCATGTTGTAATATTTTATATGTCTTACGTTCATGGATGCCCAATGTAACTTTCATAACAATACCACATCGTAGTCACACACAACACTAATGGTTCACAAGACATCATGATATATAACCTCGAAACTATTTCACATCACAAGAACCGAACCTGAACCATGGAAGGAACATACTTATCCCTTACAAGATAGTAATTTATTACCTATGCCCCAGACATAATAGTACTCATAACATAAGCATACTTCAACAACATGGAATTCGCAACATGTACACATATAAATATTTCACAAAACTCAAATCATAACTGTAGCTATATAGGGTCAAGATCGAAACAACATCAAAAACATAAAACAAATTCACATGAGTACACATAAATCATAACACCAACACCCAAAACATCACCAAACAACTCCATACAACTCCCAAAGACATCACAAAACAACTCGATATACCTCCCAAAACATCAAAAACAACTACATATACCTTCTGAAGCATCACAAAATAACTCCATATACCTCCCAAGCAGTAAAATAAAGATAAATTTTCCTTTTCGCTTCCCAAAAGAGGTTGGTCACCCTATGGCCCTAGGAAAATAAGGTCAAAATACCTCTAACCTAGGTGACATAATATCTCATGGTTCAACAACCTACTAGTTATCTGTAACTCCTTGGGGCATACCCCCATACAACAAAGAGGGTCCATAGGTTACACCACTCCATTGTGAATCTCATGACCCTATTCCAACACATTACGATATTAGAACTAGCATAACAATATGTTTCAAATGCTAAGTGGAAAAAATCCCAAGCCTTGGAATAGGCTAATAAAAAATATTTAAACTTGATATGCAAATTTAAAACTAAGAAAATCAATGGCGAAATAGTTATGGTTAGTGGTAAAATCTGCATGTCATTGTAGTAACTAAATAAAATGCCCAAAATGTAAGAACACATTAATCAAGAAATTTTTGGTTCTAGCAAGAAAAAAAGAAAATGATAAATTTACGAAATAAAATGTATATAGAAATATCACATCACAATAACTATGTGGCCTTATACAACCACCAAAGGGCTACTCAACAAGTTTCTAGCACTCGGACATCAAGCCTTGGCTCGTAAAATAACATATCAAATAATACAACTATCATCATCTCTATCTGAATCATCCCTCCACCACTTTTACAAGGCACAAAATAGTCATAACGACACTTAGTTTAATCCATACGATAACCATATAGGAGAGAGAAAGGAGTACAAGTCACCATCTTTTGAGCCTAAGGGTTTATGCGAAACATAATATGCATGAAATCTGTTGAGCATGTGCCATACATACTAAATGAACAAAAGTGGGTTTTCAGCCTATGTAAGACTCCACTTCCTATCTCGTACTCAACTCGATTGACTCATCAATGGTACACATTTCCTCACTCCAAACATACACCTTCTACCAATTTCTCTTAGTTTCGATTATTGTAGGGTTCACAACATAACACATCACTAACACAATAGTGATTCACACAAATTAACCATAGAATCTTACACATGGGATATATATAGGGTATAACACAATCATTACTTTTAAGGCTTATGATACATCACATTACCACATACTAGACTCAAAGTGCAATCACTATACAATAGGAATCATATGCTCACCATATACCACTAAATCACGATATGAACCATCACATATTACATAAATTATACGTATGAGGAACACAATGTCTAACATTACAAGATATAGTGAATTGTAATTAAAACATGGTGACACACATGATTCATCACAACACGGTGACGATATTACGATACAATAAAATTCAATTTACACTAATATTTTCATGCAATACATCAATACACCTTCATATCAAGTAATGCCAAAATGCTCCAACACTCCGCAATCCACAATAACATTCTTTTCACACAAAACAAGGTAGTACATCACACATAAAAAGGAGAGAGTATAATCTCATCACAAGAACATATACATGATAACAAATACGCATTAAGTGACATGTGAAACATGTGAGTTATTAATATCACAATTACGATGTTGGTCACATAACAACAAACATCACTTTCCTCTTCCAATCTCCACCACCACCATCCAAAACCATCAAAACTCCAATCTGTCCCAGAGGTTCAAGAGCATGAACCTCCACTCGATACCAAATGTAATACAAACATTTTACACACAAATACAACAATAAAAATATGGGAGTAATTAATTTTTTACTTACATTGCTCACTACACAACACCACGAGGGTTCCAAGTAGAGAAACTCAACAATACATAAGACACTTACATAAACATGAACCCACTAAATAGCAAAACATAAGGAACCCATCAATGTCATACTAAAATGAAATAATCCAAGAAAATGACACAATTACAATAAGAAACATCGCGTAGGCATACTCCACGACATGGCCTTTTTATAGTTTACATCTTTATTAAATTTGCATTTCCATGGTATGACCTTATAGTTTTCAAGAGAATTAAACACATAAGGTTTAAAATTTCCTACTTTACAATCTTTAATTACTTTACTTTGCAGGGAAATAGTCTTTAAAGGAGAATTCATGATTGATTCCTTTATCGAATCCCATTAACTATCCATAGATCATTTGTTAATTAAAGTCAAATTTAAGCAACTATGAGTCTCCTAATAACTCGTTCTTACGTTAAAGGTTTGTTTCTCATGCTATGGTTGTTTTAGTTCCAAATTTAGTTTGAGTCAATTTAGCATTTGCATGTCATAAGTTTTATTTTTAATGGACTCTATATTGGCTCAAATGCCTAGTCCCACCAGGAATAATTTATATCCATTCTTAACAAAAAATAAATGGTTAATTCAACCATAAGGACTTCAAGTGAAATTTGTTCCTAAAACATTATCACATATACTCTCTTTTTCATCTCACTTAGATTTTTCTTAGGTCTCTTATTGGTTTCACTTTGACAAAAAGATTTATGAAATTACTTTCTTAACATTTTTAAGAAGTACATGATTGGAAGCATTACAACTACACATGAACCACAAGTGATTTGTTTTAAGGAAACATCCCATGTTTTTGTATTTTATGATTCCGCATGTGAAATTTATATGATTCTTAATGTCATGAAAAGGGCATAATAAGGGATTTTGGGACCAAGTTTTAAGTTTCCTAGTTTCTCTTAAGTCAACATCTTTCAAATCAATTTCATTTGTAAAGAGTTACTTACAATTTTCTACCCACAAGTTAACCTCCTAATCAACTCGAGGTTTAGTTTAATTCCAATATGCACTTAGGGATCTATGTCCTATTATAGATCAGATTAAGGTGTGAGAACATATTTACCCTATAAAACCTCCGTAAAATACCACAACGCTATATTGTCACTAGTCAAGGTAACATATTTAGTTGTGAGGAACTAAAGATATCATTAACAAGATTTTATGTCATAGTACAACTATTTAACTAACTCTTTTGTGTCATCTGGATCCCACAAATATTTCATTTAATTATGAATTTAATTTCTAGATATAACTTCGTAAGACTTGGTAATCCACTAGGATACTAAGGAAGTGTTAGTTCTACTTATTCCAGAAAAGTTTGACCATGTCATTTCTAACCGTGGGGTTCATGATGATTTCACTAAGCATACCAGCTATGACGATAACACAAACTTGGTCGCATATTTATTTCAGCTAGAATATGCTCTTATGCGTTAAGATTTAAGTTTTTCCTAAGGTTTTGTTTTCTTCTTTTCTAAGAAGGATCGTGTGAGAAGGGTAGATATGCACAAGTTTTAAACTAAGATTAACTGTTATCTTTAGGTTTTCTTTCTATATAATCTAGTTAAATAACATAACACTCTAGAGACCTTATCATAAATTTCACAATGAAAATGAACTATAAGAGGTTACTTTCAATTTCACTTAACATAATATCCAACGTTTACAATACAAAACTTGGAATCAAAATAACACCCATATTTAGATGAACATTTCCCTTAAACAATAGAATCTTAAAAATGTTAGAAGACTTCTCTAATAAACCCTTCAATACTTTGTAAAATATTAAACGATCCTTTACCATTTCTCTTAACATATATATACAATCCCTTTTTCTTTAACCATATGTAAATATGAGTCAAAATTGCACCTATGATTAAATACACTTTTCCCAAGGCATCACTAAAACTAGCATCTCATACATATTACCAAATTTCAAGCATAAAATTTTCTTTGAAATGACAATACATTATACATATATATGTTTTTCAATGACCGATAAAAATTACAATAATAAACAATAAATTACGCCACACCTTTTCCTCACCTTACATCGATATTGCAAAACCATGTGAGCATGAAATAAATGATAAGTCATTGCCATGACATCCACCTAGATCTAGCATAATCATAATTTTTAGTTTCCCATTTATAAAAATAATAATAATAATTTACATTCGGAAGGAGATGGTTAGAGACATGTATTCATTTCATTTTGTAACCATGGAGAGAGAAAGAGAGAGAAACACTATTTGGCCAAAATTTCAATTTCACGCAAGTCACATGATAAATTTTCAACAGTTTTTTACAAGTGTCAACAAGTTTCCATAGTGGTTTGGTAACCCAAAGGGGGTACTACAACTTTATTTTTTTTACGTCTTTTTGTTAGTTACAAAAACATTTAATTTTATCTTGGAGGATAAGAAACCAATTTCAAACATTGTCTTCCCATGAGCAAACACACCACGGGTAAGTTTCTATGTATCCTCCTATATACCAAGAATTCACAAGAACTAACGGAATTCAGAATCGCCAATGTCTTACATTTGGAGACCAGATTTTCAAGACCATCGGTCATAATTGGCCTAGTTACAAACGATCAAAAGTTAGTTCAAGGATCATAAAATCACATCCAAAAATAACATTTTATGGATGAACATGCAATGAGAAATTTCCTACAAATTCCCTATATATGGGGAATTCACTTGAGTCAGCGGAAGTGAGAGTTGGCATACAAGTTTTAAATAGTGACGAGGTTTTACGGAGCCACCAAATCGTAATTGGTCGATTTTGACATAGTCAAACTGCAATCAAATGCCTATAAAATTCCTTTTATAAACTATCAAGGAGCGTGTTTTCCCCCAAACTGAAGGTTACATGCATTTTTATAGTTAAAATACTAGAGATTTACGAAAGTGGAAAGGTATTTTTTTCAGTGGTTCGAGCTAAGAGAGTGTAAACATTCAAACGAGGTTGAGCCAATGGTTGATGTGACTCTCTACATAACAAGGGATACATACAATGTTTGACATCTCTTCTAAAAGGCTTAGAGAATTGTTTTGCAAGTCCCTAGAAATTGCATTTTTAAAACTTTGCAAGGTGGACTAAAAATTGTTTTAGTTTAGGACTCATCTAGGTTTCGAAAAAACCAATGGACACGGGCACCAAATGTTGATAACCTAGATAACAACGTATAAAGTTGTGGTATCAACACATATGTCGATTAAATTGCAAGACGATCATGTAAATCATAAGGAGGAGTTTTATTGTTTCGCGCTAAAATTCTTGTTACGAAGTTTTTTGGATAGTGTCTGAATGAGGGGTTTAATTATATGCTTGGCTACCAAGATTTATTTGGGTTACATATGTGGCAGATGACATTTTATTGTTTTTTCAAAACAATTTTATATAAAAAATAATCGAATGTGAGATATTCCAAGGTTTTAAATTTATTTTTCTATAAATGAGAAACTAAAGTATGATAATTATGAACGAGAAGGTGAGATGAACCATGTAAGGGAATGATGATCGAAGAGGGTAGGTGAGGGCTCTAGGAAGTTTGCACTTGCGATCCATTGAGACCACCATTCATTGCCACATGATGCTAAGTAGTTACATGTAACCCCTAGCTATTCTTTTTATACCCATATCTCATCTCAAAACTACATCAAAATCCCATTTTGGGTAAGAACAATAACAATCACCCTTAAACCCCCTTTTTATTACCTCAAGTCGGTCCAATTTTCTCTCTTGATATGGTTCAAAATTTTATTTGATTTGAGATATATCTTTATTGATACCCTTGTGCAAGATCGGACTTATAGGCACCACTCATCCTTACTAATCCTTCATGAGGCATTCCTAGATATTTTAAGTTCCATTTTGTTTTTCAACACTTATTTGCTTGAAAACAAAATTCTCCACTGCACTTAAATATTCTCTAAGTCTTTAGGCAATAGAGTCCTCAATCCCATTTTTGTGAGAATAACTGAAACTGGCTGAAGAATAACACTACTCGATGTAGCTTCCAGGAATAAATCCAAATGTGTATTCAATCCCCTTCTATTGTACTTATCTGATCAAGAAATATACTTGGGATTTTGATCAAATACAACAAAACATCTTTGGATTTCTATTATAGGCAAAACCTATATCAACATGAGCTCCTCTAAAACAAGTATTGAAAAGTATTTCTTGTAATTGTCCTAAATAAAAAAATGACTACTCAAAGTAGAAGGGTAAGGATAAAGATGAAGAAATCGTAGGTGTAAAGGCTAGAGTGCACGTAGCATGATTCTCGAAGCGAGAAAAAAACCCATATGTATACAAATCAATCACCTCCTTATCCTCAATCTTATTTCTCTCCTTTTGTGTACAAAAACCAAAATAGAGGTAGGATGAAGTCTCATTTCCTCCATAAAATAAATTTTAAACCATTACAATGCAAATACAGAGCGATAATCAATTTGTATCAAAATGGAATAAGGAGATACTAGAGTTGCAGATCTATCCAACGTGTAGGATTGATTTACCACAAAATGGTATTCGTGAAAGACACAGAATAGTTGGAGATACATTTAGCAAAGTTGGGTGAATCATTATATATTTATTTAGCTTGCTGCAACTATCCAATTATTGCTAAAGTTTGTAATGTAAACTTTGTTTCACCATGGTCAAATCTGCGGATCTCAAATAAAGTGCTTGTATTATTTTCAGCCAATAAATGACATGTCTATAGGTCCATTGAGGATTCCCATGTGCCTTCACATGGGGATGAGGGGGTCACCTACTCCATTCACATCTCTATCAAACAAATTACCTCGTACCTAATACCACTCAAAACAATTCAGTCCATCTTTTCTTTTCCTTTTTTTTTATTATTATTTTGAAATATGGTGGGCACCACACAAAGCTTGTGTGAATTAGAAAGCGATCTGGAATAAGAATTCCATGATGGAACCTGAGGCTAGGCATGCATGGTATGAGAAATCCGTGATATAGGCCTTAAAGAAAGAAGGTAACAAACCATTCTCTTCCAATTTAAACTAGAGATGCAAAATTATACATTGTTATACAAATTTGGGATAGAATTATATAGTCTCAGTTTGTTTATTCATTTTTACAATTATAAAGAGTAATTCGTTAATGGGGCCTATACCCTCAACGTTTTCATAGATTCCAAATTTAAAGATTTTGTAAGTTGGAAAATAATATCATGATATTGCAAGTCCCTTTGTATTGTCTTTCTATCCTATTTATTTGATAAGATTGAAATGATCCTGACAAAGATATGTATTTTTTCTTTCAGGGATTTGGCCCAGAATCAACTAAGTGGAGACATTCCTAGGCTTATCTATTGGAATGAAGTTTTGCAATATTTGTAACACTCTAGATCCTTTTTGTGTATCTTATTATTTTCCTTGTTTGTTATTTCTTCCACTTTTGTGTCTTATGTACAAACTAAGTCAGGGTTTCATTTTGAATGGGTAAATTCAGGGGTTTACACAACAATTTCTTAGTGGGAACTTTGTCCCTAATATGTGTCAGTTGATTGGAATGTGGTACTTATAAGTGAAAACATTTGTTTATCTTTTGGCTTTAATAGAAAATCAGAATTGTTAGTTATCTAGACACCATCTTTCATTGCATAGCATTTAGATGCAATAACATGCACTAAGGTCTCGTGTGTGATGGATTTATGGAATATGCTATCCTCTAAGATTTTCTAAGTTTGTATGTTGCCTCTTGAATTATGTAACAATGGCTTTAGAATTTCTTTTTAATGGGAAAAATTGGTGTTTGGGCATTTTTTCCTTTTCTACTTGCTCAAGAGGAATGTTTTCATCAAAGTTAAATCAATGCACTTTTGATACTAGTAGTAGTATACTCTTATGTTGTTTCCTCTCTAATTGTATAAGGTTATGTAGTTGGTTTCTTAATTGCATTTCTTTCAATACAAAATGAACACTTTGTTCAATTATAATAGGTAGGACTGCTCTACTAGGTTCCTAAAAATAGTAATTTCTATCGTAATAAGTGTATTGAAAAAGGACCCCAACATACTCATGATGCGCAAAGAACACCAGAATTTGTGAAGTCATGATACAAGAGATTTAAGTAAAGGGATAAGTATTGCGTAGGTAATTCTATTGCCAACATTTATTGAAAAAAATGATTTGGGATTGTTGGGAGTTGGGACACACATTCAAGATATGATAATGTACGATAATTTTGAGTGATTTACATCTAAAGGATCTTCTCGATATCCTCACATTCCTTGGTTGTTTAACACCACATGAAACGTACTCAAAAATGGTGCATGTACTAACACTTGGAGCAAGAAGAAAGGAGAATTCAAGACTACTATCACTCAATAGAAAGCAACGCATCGTAAACACTACCCTCTAATTTGATGACACCTCCACTACTACATTACTCAACACTTCTTACATCTAAAGCAGCAATTCCATTCAAATGGCATCAAATGTATTCATGTTTAGTGCAAATAAAATTGACCACAAAAGGCTACCACTCATGTGATATAAAATTTGTAAATGTACGGAGGTCTTCATGTATTCATGTTTAGTTCGGATCTCATTATATAAGATTTGTAAATGTATATGTATAATTTTTTAAGAAATTTGAAATGTACACATAGAACCTTTCAATGTAATGTTTCATCTTTATTCATACACATACAAAATAAATCACACCCCTCATCAACATCAAGTACAAAATTAATAACTATTCCTCTAAATCAAATAACATATATTGTTCGGCATTCACATTGCATTGTGCACATGCAATTGCTAGTTATATTTTTAATTTTCAATATGATATGTAAGAAATTTTGTTAAATTTATTTAATATTTTCTATAAGTGTTTAAGATGTATATGTAAACACTATAAATATGTGTATGTTTTTAATTGTAGTATTGTTATTATATTATATTTTGGACTATAAGAGTTAGGGATAAATTAGTTCTACTATTTACAAAGTTAATTAGAATTTGGTATTTAAGGAATATAATATAATTTTTTTAGCATAATGTATCTTTTTAAAATTACAATATATCCTTTTTAGTCACTATTGTGTGGGAGTTCAATTATTTTGCTCCATCAATTTCTATTATTTATGAATTATTTCTAATTTATATTAATATTTTATTCATGTTACTATTTTTGATTGCTACATATTTCTAATTTTTAAAATAGTCTATTTTAATTTTATGTATAATTCTTAAAAGTAAAAACAAAAAACAAATTAAATTTAGAATTGTACATAGTAATTTAATATAAAATATATTTGAATTCTTTATCACCATTGATATCCCGCCATAAAACTAAATTTTTATTACATATAATACATTTTTAAAATTTAAATTTAACAAAATGTTGTAAGAAAGATGCTAAATGTGAGTGACATTTTCGCAACTATTTGAAAATGTTGGTTTAATAATAATTTATGTTTTCTTTCTTCTATTTTTCAATTATATCAAACACCTTTTCTTTTTCTTAATTTAACTTTAAAATCACCAATTTAAAAATAAGTTAACTTAATTTCAAACAATTCCAGGTTTAACTTTTATATCTCTCTCTTGTTTTTGGTTTTTATGTTTGAATACTATATATAATTTACCATTATAAATAGAAACACAATATATAATAATTAATGATTTCTTAATATTCAAATGGTATTTTAGTGTGGGATGTAATCTGCAATGATTTCCCAATTAAAAATCAACGGTTTGAAAATGCCCGGCAATAGTACCAAGATATGGGAAAATAGGAATATTTACAATCATATATTGAAACCGTGGAAGAGAAAAGTGAGCTAATGAAAACACAAAGAATCACTTGGATTTATCAAAATCTGTACCCCTTATAACAGCTTTCATGATACGTAAAGAAAAATTATCCAATTCAATTTGTAAATGTTTGTCCCCAACAATCGAGAATTCTTAGTACCACTATTAAATATAGACATCTATATTTTTACTATCATGAACAGTTTCATGCGAGTGATATAAATTAAATTAAAGAAGATTAATTAATGGATATCGTTATACTTCAATCTTTCATTCTTATTTTTAATTGTTATTTTATTCTTAAATATTATTGCAATTATATATGGTAATCATTTAGGTAAATACTATTTATTTATTATATATATTCACAATTTAATCTTTCACAATATAAATTGATTGGAAGGATTTTTCGAGCCTTATTAGAATATAGTTTCTTTTTCTATTTTATCAAAATCTTATAATATACAACTATAACCAAATTAATATGATAACCATTATTAATTGATTAAACTCTTAATAAATACGTAATTTTATTATATAGACTAAATCAAAAAATTACATGACTATTAATTTAAATATTAAACAATTAAAAACACAACATTAAATTATAGTGTTAAATACTTTTTATTTTTAGTAAAAATACAACCTAAAATGATCCATTATAAATAATCTTATTTAATATTCACAAATTGGTGGGGTCCACCCTCTCCTCTAATTAAAAACTCAATACAAAAAAATAGGATTACTAGGTATTTATTATAAGTAAAATAGGAAAAGGAACAAAGATAAAAAAACTCCCACACTTGAGAAAACATCCCTCTCAAGGACCGGAAAACAAAACTATAAAAACCCTCACTCAAACATCACGGTGTTGCAGCCACCCCATACAAACTCAACACAAAAACCCTTCCCACAACATGAAATACCTTAATCTAAAAACATAATGAATGAATGTGTACATGATTAGCGTTATTTATATAATAACAAAGCATATAAAACGTGGTGACAGATTGGCATATTCATCTAAGATATATTCGAGTTAAGAAAATAAAACCCATCTTGCATCACATGTAATTATGTTGTTATTGTTGCACGAGTGGCCACTAAAAACACGTTAGAAATAGGGTTTATTTTATTATTTATGTTTATTTGATTCTTATAAAATCAAATAAAGTACATACTTATAATAGGTTTGCAAATATAAGTAAAAATAATGTAGCCAAATTCGAACAAACTTGATATACTATAAATAATATGAACTCCAAAATAAAATAGATCTCCTTATTTTTTATCGAATAATGAATTACAATGTTTCCTAAAGAGGAAAACAACTCTCAACTCGAGTTTCCAAGTAAACTATAACTAATTCGACTAAATCTACTCTAGGTGGTGGAAATTACTATTTTTAGCAATTTAGTATAACCTGCTATTCTTAGGAAGTTTGCACGCTTATTCATACAGGCACAAAAATTTCCACGCATCTTCTACATTCCTAAATTAGAGGAATTTCAAACTTTATAACTCATAATGCAACTAATAGACTAGAATTAACTAATGCTCAAAAATAGAAAAACCAATCTACAAAACAAATCCTAATTTTCGGCCTCAAGATGGCAGATTTAGGGCCCGAAAATGTGCCAAAACTTGCCCCAAATGGTAGAGCATATTCTTGATGTGTTTGTCTCATCGAAACATGTGGTTTGAAAAAAGAACAGACTCAAATGGACACCTGGAGCTCAAGTTATGACCTTTTCAAGTTCCTGCTAATTTTGGTGCATCATTCTCCCCTGCTTGATAAAAATGCAGCTCCTGCAAGTTTTCTTCTTCAAAATCCTTCCATTTATCTATATCCAACTTCTTAATCTCCCACTCTATGACCCAAGTATTGTCCTCTTTCTCCAGTACTTTCCAATGGACCAAATATTTGTTGTGTTTCCCATGTCGTGTGTCTATTGTTTTCTTATCTAGAATCTGATCCACTTCTTCTTTATTCTCTACTCGAACCTGCTACCTCCAATCTACTACTTCATCAATAACATCCCCTTTTGCACCATCCCCATGAAAAAAATACAAATCTGAAATATTAAACATTAGGAAAATATAGAAATTCCCTGGAAATTCTACCTCATAAGCATTATCATTTATATTTTTCACGATTTTGTAGGGGTCAATCTTCTTGTACTTCAGCTTGTTATAGGTTCCTTTTGGAAACCTTTCCTTCCACAAATACACTATAACCAACTCACCATCTATAAATACCTTTCTTCATCTATGCACATCTGTTATTTCCATATACTTATCATTACTATTCTATAACTTCTTCCGCACTTCTTCCTGCAATTGTTATATATGTTCGAAAAATGCTTTTGCATCATCACTAACTCTACCATCAACTAGTAGCTGTACCAAATCTAACACCCCATTTGGATTATTACCGTACACAATTGAAAATGGAGACTTTCATGTGATCTATTTATGGAACAGTTATATGCAAACTTAGCTTGCGGTAATGCTAAGCCCCATTGTTTTGGCTTTTCCCCAACGATGCACCTTAACAGGTTTCCCAAAATCTGATTTACCACCTTTGTTTGCCCATCAGTCTGAGGATGATAGGCACTACTGAACTGTAATTGATTTCCCAATTTCTTCCATAAATTCCACCAGAAGTGACTTAAGAACCTTGTGTCCCTATCTGAAGTAATGGTTTTTGGAACACCATGCAAATGAATAACTTCTCTAAAAATCAAATCTACTACGCCTATCGATTCACTTGTTTTCTTGTAGGCAATAAAATGAACAATCTTAGAAAATCTATCAACAACCACAAAAATAGATTCATTACCTCATTGTACTTTTGGTAATCCCAAAACAAAATCCATACTCAGATCTGTCCACCACCCTTTAGGAACTGGCAACGGCATATACAACCCTGTATTTTGTGCATGGGCTTTCGAGACTTGACAAATTCAACACCTCTCCACATATCTTACCACATCTCTTTTCAGCTTTGGCCAATAGTTTCTCTTCTACAATGGCTATCATCTTATCTTTACCAAAATTCCCACCAATCCTTCACTATGAAACTCTTTTACTATATTCTCTCTCATAGACCCAACTAGAATACATATTTGGCATCCCTTGAATAGGTAGCCATCTTGTAATACGTACTCATCTAGGACATCTCTTGCATTATCTGACAATGGACGATATAACCTTTCAAAAATATCCTTGAAATCAATATCATAAGAATATAAACCCTTTATTACTTCAAAACCCACCACCTCATTTTCCATAGTGGTAAACAAAGTCACACACCTACTCAATGCATTTGTAACTTGATTCTTTTTTCCTGATTTATGTTTTAGAGAAAAGGTATAACACTGCAAAAATGATACCCACTTTGCATGCCTACTATTCAACTTCTTTTGTGTATTCACATACTTTAGGGCTATGTGGTATGTAAATAACACAAACTCCTTTGGCACTAAGTAATGTCTCCAATGCCTTAATGCTTGTATAATTGCAAAAAATTCCACATCATAAGTAGAGTAGTTATTTCTTACCTCATTCATTTTCTCACTAAAGAAAGCTACTCGCTTTCCACCTTGAATTAGAACAACACCAATACCCACATGTGAGGTGTCACAATCAACCTCAAGAACTTTATCAAAATCGAGTAGTGCAAAAATGGGTACCTCTGTCACCTTCTTCTTCAAGAACTGAAAACTATCCTTAGCTGCCTTTGTCCACAAAAATCCCTTCCTTTTGTGCAATTTGTTATAGGTGCTACAATATTGCTGAAATTTTTAATAAACTTTCTGTAAAATGTTGCTAGACCATGAAAGCTTCTTACCTCTGTTATACTTTGTGGAGTATGCCATTCAATAATTGCCTTTATATTTTTCGAGTCAATCTGTACCCCATCTGTTGAAATAATAAAGCCCAAGAATACCAAACTCTCTTGCATAAATGTGCACTTCTTCATATTTTCATATAGTTTCTCTTTCCTTAACACTTCGAATATCACCCTTAGATGCCTCAAATGTTCTTCCTTAGTTTTACTAAAGATCAACATATCATCAAAATAAACCACAGAAAACTTACCATTATACTCCCGCAGCACGGTGTTCATCAGTCTCATAAAAGTACTAGGTGCATTGAATAACCCGAATGGCATCACCAACCACTCATAAATCCATTTCATTTCTTGAATGATGTTTTCCACTCATCTCCTTCTCTGATACGAATCTGATGTTAACCACTTCGAAGATCAATCTTGGTGAAATACCTAGATCCAGCTAGCACATCCATCATATCATCAAGGCGAGGTATTGGGAACCTATACTTGATTGTAATTTTATTGATTTCTCTGTTATCTGTGCACATTATCCATGTTGCATCCTTCTTTGGTGTTAATAAAGTTGGGGTTGCACATGGACTTATGCTCTCCCTTATTACCCCCTTTCTCATGAGCTCTGCCACTTGCCTATTCAACTCAACATGCAATGTCGGGCTCATCCTTTAAGCCACTTGATTTGGGATTGAAGACCACTCGGAATCAAATCAATATGGTGTTGAAAATCTCTTTTCGGTGGTAATCCATCGAGTAGCTCATCGGGAATAACATCGAGAAAATTCTTTTATTAATTCGAGATATATCTACTAATATTTTTACACTTGCAGTTCATCCTTATTTGCATGACTAGTGCATAACAAAAAGATTACCTTTGCCTCCTTCAAAAATTCCTTCAAAGCTTATTTTCATCCTTCCCCTCTTCCTTAAGAGGTAGTAAAACTATTTTTGTGCCATCCTTCCAAAAAGTATAAGTATTATTTCCCCATCATGAATAACTTTCCTATCAAATTTCCATGGTATTCCTAGCAACATATGACATGCATCCATAGGAATAACATCACACTAAATATCATCCTTATAACTTTTCCCAATAGAAAAATTTATTAAACATCTCTTATCAATAGTAACTTCATTACCATTTTTAAACCATGCAATACGGTAAGGGTTAGGATTCTTCTCACAATGTAGACCCAATTTCTCGACCATCTCATTTGAAACCATGTTCTCAAAACTACCACCATCAATAATAACATTACACACCTTTCCTCCTGAAGTGCATCTTTTTGTGAAAATATTTTTATGCAGCCATCCATCCCCCTTGATATCCTTTCTTGGAGCAATCATCGTCCTCTTGATCATCAGATTTTCTCCAACATCTGGTGGAATTTGTAGGTCATGTTCATCTTCTACTTTTTTAGCTTCAACAAGATTTACTCTTGGTGCATCTCAATGCCTCTTGTCATGTGTATAAGAATGCAAGCATTAAAAATCCTGATGCCCCTCTTCACCACATCTGTAACAAACAAATGATCTTTGTTGAGCCTCCCATCCTCTATTGCCATTGTATCCTCTACCCCTATAAAATACTTTGCTTCTTTGTTGATTTTGGAAATATCTTCTCATATCTTCTCACTTTTCCAATCGACAAGATGATTCTCCCCGTCCTTTCTAGAAACAATCTTTTCCTTGATACGAAAATGAGGCCCCCTATTCATTCCAGGAGATCTCCTAAAACTTTGATGATTTTGTTTTCCTCGGCCTTTAAGGCTAAGTGATAGGCATCCTCCATGCTCTTCATCCTATGCATACTTATCTCATCTTGAATAGAAAATTTTAATCCATTTACATACCTTGCAACCATTTGTTCCTCAGTTTCTTGATGCTCTATACAAATGGAAAACTTATAGAACTCATCGTGTATTCTTGCACTGTTTGAAAGTTTTGTATGAGATTCTAAACCTCTTGTGAATGGTTTGTGAATAATCCATAGGGAGAAATTTATCTTTCAGCTTCTTCTCCATCTTTGTCCACATCATAATTATTTCTTTCCCCTTTCTTGACCACTCATTCTGTAGGTGATCCCACCATAACATAGCATGACCTTTCAATTTCGTGCATGCAACTTTTACCTTCTTTTCTTTTGACATAGCCTTCCACTCAAACAATTTCCCCATGCTAGTCAACCGTCCTATCATCTCCTCTAGTTATAGACTACCACCATACTCGAAACATAACCCTTATCCCATAAGTCTTTCCTTCTAATGCTCAAAGCATCCTTTCTTCAAAAGCTAATGGTGGCGCTTGCGTTTCTCCCCTTCACAAACTTCTTCTTCATCTGTGTCATCTCCACCTTGATTTTCTCTTTGGGTTATCATCGTAACAAGCACAACATCTTGCTTCTGTAGATCTTGCATATTTCTATTCATATAAGCAATATAACCTCCTCTTCCTCCTCCTCTTCCTGTGATTTTTTTAAAAATACTCGAACCTACTACGATACCATATAATGTAGCCAAATTCTAAATAAACTTCATATCTGTAAATAATATGAACTCCAAAAGAAAATAGATCTCCTTCTTTGTTATCGAATAATGACTTACAATGTTTCCTAAATAGGAAAACAACTCCCAACTTGAGTTTCCAAGTAAACTCTAACTAACTCTGACTAAATCTACTCTGGGTGTTGGAAATTACTCTTTTAGCGGTTTAGTAGAACCTTCTATTCTTACTAAGTTCACTTTCTTATTTGTATGGGAAAATAAATTTCCACGCATCTTCTACATTCAATTAAAGGAATTTCCAACTTTCTAACTCATAATTCAACTAAAAGACTAGAATTAACTAATGCTCAAAAATAGGAAAAACTGAACTACAACTTAAATCCTAATTTTCAGCCTCAAGATGACGGATTTAGGACATGAAAATGTGCCAAAACTTGCCCCAATCAATAGGGTAGGTTACCACCGTGCATTTTTCTCATCGAAACATGTGGTTTCAAAAACAAAACAGACTCAAACGCACACTTGGAGCTCAAGTTATGACCTTATCAAGTTCCAGCTAATTTTGATGCATTATTCTCCCTCGCTTGAAAAAATGCAGCTCCTGCAAGTTGTCTTCTTCAAAATCCTTCCATTTATCTACATCCAACTTCTTAATCTACCACTCTACGACCCAAGTATTGTACTCTTGCTCCAAAGTCCTTTTCAAAGTGGACCAAATATTTTTGTATTTCCCATGTTGTGTGTCCATTGTTTTCTTATCTAGAATCTGGTCCACTTCTTATTTCTTCTTTACTATAACCTGCTACCTCCAATATACTCTTCATCAATAACATCCCCTTATACACCATCCCCATGAAAATAATACAAATCTAAAACATTAAACACTAGAGAAATATAAAAATTCCTTAGCAATTCTACCTCATAAGCATTATCATTTATTTTTTACACGATTTTGTAGGGACCAATCTTCTTGTACTTCAGCTTGTTATAGGTTCCTTTTGGAAACCTTTCATTCGAAAATACTCCATAACCAACTCACCAACTTGTAAATACCTTCTCTGTGTACATGCACATCGATATTTCCTTATACTTATCATTACTATTATGCAGCTTCTTTTGCACTTCTTCCTGCAATTGTTGTATATGTTCGGCAAATGCTTCTACATCATCATTGCGTTTCCCATCAAATGGTAGATGTACCAAACCTAACACCCCATTTGGATTACGCCCATACATAATTGAAAATGGAGACTTTCCTCTGGATATATTTATAGAACACTTGTATGCAAAGTTAGCTTGTGGCAATGCTAAGTCCCATTGTTTTGGCTTTTCCCCAATGATGCACCTTAACAGGTTTCCCAAAATCTGATTTACCACCTTTGTTTTCCCATCAGTCTGAGGATGATAGGCATTGTTGAACTATAATTGAGTTCCCAATTTCTTCCATAAAGTCTGCCAGAAGTGACTTAAGAACCTTGTGTCCCTATCTGAAGTAATGGTTTTTGGAACACCATGCAAATGAACAACTTATCTAAAAAAAAATCAGCTACGCCTGTCGCATCACTTGTTTTCTTACAGGTAATAAAATGAACCATCTTAGAAAAACTATCAACAACCACAAAAATTGATTCTTTACCTCGTTGTGTTTTTGATAATCCCAAAACAAAATCCATACTCAGATCTATCCACGACCCTTTAGGAACAAGCAACAACATATACAACCTTGTATTCTATGCATGGCCTTTCGAGACTTGAAAAAATCAACACCTCTCCACATATCGTACCACGTCTCTTTTCAGCTTTGGCCAATAGTATTTCTCTGCTACAAGGTTATTGTCTTATCTTTATCAAAATGCCTGCACAATCCTCCATTATGCAACTCTTTTACTATATTCTCTATCATAGACCCAATTGGAATGCATAGTTGGCTTCCCTTGTATATGTAGCCATCCTTTAAAATGTACTCATCCGGGACATCTCTTGCATTATCGATAATGAATTATGTAACCTTTCAACAATATCCTTGAAATCAATATTAGAAGAATACAAACCCTTTATTGCTTCAAAACCCACCACCTCATTTTCCATAGTGGTAAACAAAGTCACATGCCTACTCAATGCATCTGCAACTTGATTTTGTTTTCCTTATTTATGTTTTAGAGAAAAGGTATAACCCTACAAAAATGATACCCACTTTGCATGCCTACTATTCAACTTCTTTTGAGTATTCACATACTTCAAGGCTATGTGGTCTATAAATAACACAAACTCCTTAGGCACTAAGTAATACCTCCAATTCCATAATGCTTGTGCAATTTTCATAAAATTCCACATCATAAGTAGAGTAGTTCTTTCTTACCTCATTCGGTTTATCACTAAAGAAAGCTCTTTGGATTTCAACATTGACTTAGACCAAAGACCAATACCCACATGCGAGGCATCACAATTAACCTAAAACACTTTATCAAAATCTTGTAGTGCGAAAATGGGTTCCTCTATCACCTTCTTCTTCAAGAACCGAAAACTATCCCGAGCTAGATTTGTCCACAAAAACTCCCTTCCTTTTGCACAATTTGTTATAGGTCCTACAATACTACTAAAATTTTTAATAAATTTTACGTAAAAATGTCTTTGGACCATGAAATCTTCTTACCTCTATTATACTTCATGGAGTAGGCCATTCAATAATTTCCTTTATCTTTTCTAAGTCCATCTATACCCCATCTTCCTAAAAATAGAGCCCAATAATACTAAACTTTTTCTTTGCATAAATGTGCACTTCTTCATATTTTCATATAGTTTCTCTTTCCTTAACACTTCGAATATCGCCCTTAGATGCCTCGAAATGTTTTTCCTTAGTTTTACTAAAGATCAACATATCAACAAAATTAACCACAACAAACTTACCATTATACTCCGTAAAGTACGGTGTTCATTAGTCTCATAAAAGTACTAGGTGCATTGGATAACCCGAATGGCATCACCAACCACTCATACAATCCATTTTCTGTCTTGAATGTTGTTTTCCACTCATCTCCTTCTCGATCCTAATATGATGGTAACCACTTCAAGATTAATCTTGGTGAAATACCTAGATCCAAGAATAATGACACATCCATTCATCAAGGTAAGGTATTGGGAACCTATACTTGATTGTAATTTTATTGTTTTCTTTTCTATTGGTGCACATTCTCCATATTCCATCCTTCTTTGGTGTTAATAAAGTTGGGGTTACACACCGACTCATGCTCTCCCATACAACCCCCTTTCTCACGAGCTCGCCACTTACCTATTCAACTCAACATGTAATTTCGTGCTCATGCTATAAGCCTCTTGATTTTGGAGTGAAGACCTTGGAATCAACTCAATATGGTGTTGAATATCTCTTTGGGTGGTAATCCATCTGGTAGCTCATCAGAACAACATAAAAAAATTCTTTTATTAATTTTGATATTTCCTCTCCTTATTTGTGACTAGTGCATAACAAAACCGGTTACCTTTTCCTCCTTCACAAATTCCTTTACAGAAAGCATATTTTAAGCCTTCCCCTCTTCCTTAAGAGGTACTAAAACTATTTTTTTGCCATCCTTCCGGAAAGTATAAGAATTCTTTTCCCGTCATGAATAACTTTCACATCAAATTTCCATGGTCTTCCTAGCAAGAGCATTTGACATGCATCCATAGGAATAACATCACACCAAATCTCATCGTTGTAACTTTTCCCAATAGAAAAACTTATTAAACATCTCTTATCAAAAATAGCTGTTAGTGCAAATCAGCAGCACCTCTCGATGTTTTCATAGATTTCTAGCTTGATAATGGGCCTCTAGTGTGATTTCACAACATTGAATCTTTTCCCCAAGTGTGGGAATTAAGGTGGGAAAAGAATCTCTAGAGTAAAGGTTCGTTCCTTCACTCCTCCGATTAGGTATATGCATGAACTTTGCAAAGGTTTAATACTAGATCCTACTCTAAATTCCGAGGAGACATAGATAAAGGATGCGGAAGAAATAAAACTAAGTGAAAGTGGTGATACACCGAGGAGTGGTGAAGATCTACTTTGCAAAATTGACACGAGATAATAAGAAATACAACACAAGCTATGAGCAGATTGCTAGAATGTAATGAGAGATCAAAAGAGAATGATAAACACATGAGAGGATTGAGAAAATAGATCACATAACATACATTATCATTCCCAAGTACAATACTGATGCATTCTGATGGCCGGGAGGAAAATACGTCTTTGTAGTTTGTATGAGAGGTCCGAAACTCTACAAAATTGTTTTAGATGAGAACTCATCTTGGTCTCACAAAAACAATGGACATGAGAATCAAATCTTGATACCCTAGATAGTAATTAATAAAGTGTTTTTATTAACAAAGATGTCAATTAAATTGCAAGATGGTCAAGTAAATCATAAGGACACGAATTTTATTGTTTCACACCAAAATTATAGTTATGAATTTTTCTAGATAGATTTTCAATGAAGGGTTTAATTTTATGCTTGGCTACCAAGCATTATTTGGGTTACATTAGTGTCGATTACATTTTATTACTTTTACAAAAATTGATTATATAAAAATAATCGAATGTGAGATACTACAAGGTTTTAAATTTATTTCGCTGCAAATGAGAAACTAAAGTATGACAATTATGAACAACAAGGTGAGATGAGCTATGCACGGGAATGATGAGTGAAGCGGGTAGGTTAGGGTTCCATGAATTTTGATCTTGCAATCCTTTGAGACCATCATTCATTTCCATATGATGATAAGTAGTTACACGTAACCCCAATCTATTTTCTTTGCACCCATACCTCATCTCAAAACTCCATCAAAATCCCATTTTGGGTAAAAACCACATTGATCACCCTTAAAGGGATCCCATTTTTTTATTCCTCAAGGTCATCCAATTTTCTCGCTTTATATGGTTCAAAATTTAATTTGATTTGAGATCTATCTTTGTTGAAACACTTGTGATAGATTAGACTGTATGCACCACTCACCTTACCAATCCTTCGTGAAGAATTCCTACATATTTTTCAGTTCCATTTTGTTTTTCAAAACTTGTTTGCTTGAAAAGAAAATCTCCACTTTACTAAAATCTTCTCTAGGTCTTTAGGCAATAGTATCCTCAATCCCATTTGCAAAACAAAGAATAATTGAAACTAGTTAAAGAACAACACTAGTCAATGTAGCTTCCAGGAAGAAATCCAAACATATTTTCAATCCCCTTCCATTGCACTTATTTGACCAATAAATATACTTGGGATTTCGATCAGATATGACAAACCATGTTGGATTTCTATTATAGGAACAAATTATATCAACATGAACTCCTATGAAAAAGTAATGAAAATATTTCTTATAATGGTCCTAAACAACAAAACGACTACTCAAAGTAGAAGGGTAAGGAGAAAGATCAATAAATGGTAGGTGTAAAGGCTAGAGTGTGCATAGCAAAGATTATTAGAAGCAGAAAATAAAATCCATATATATACAAATGAATCACCTCCTTATCCTCAATCTTCTTTCTCTCCTTTTGCATACAAAAATAAAAATAGAGGTAGGAAAAATTCCCGTTTCCTCTATCAAAGACATTTTAAAGCATTACGGTGTAAATACGGACCTCAATAATCAATTTGTATGAAAATACAATGAGGAGATACTAGAGTTACGAGATCTATCCAACGTGAAGGACTGATTTACCACATAATGGTATTGATGAAAGGATGCATAATAATAGCTAGAACTACGTCTAGTACAATTCGACGCATCATTATTTTTATTTAACTCACCACAACTATCCAATTACTACTAAACTTTGTAATGTAAACTTAGTTTCACAATGGTCAAAGCCTACGGATCTTAAAAAAGCACTTGTATTATTTTCTTCCATGAAATGACGAGTCTGCAGGTCCATTGAGGATGTTGATGTGCGTTCACATGGTAGGGGGTAACCTACTCCATTCACGTCTCTATCAAAAAAATTACCTCTTACTTAATATCACTCAAAATAATTCAGTCCAACTTTTATTTTCCTTTTTTATTATTATTTTTAAATAGGGTGGGCACTACATTTCCCTCTCCTTTAAAGAGCATCGTCCTTGATGTGACACATCACGGATACTCGAGCAATACGTAAGAAAGAAAGTCAATAATTCCACATGTCACTAACAGAACAACTTGTCGGTAAAAATTTACCACAAGTAAAGAACTAATTTTGGCAATATCTTAAATTTTAATGTTTTGTGAAGATTGATTGTTATTTTTTTATGTTATTACCTAGTCTTTTCCTTTAAAGTATTTATGAATCTCAACTCTTAGTGTTTCATTTTTAATATTTTACATGTCTTATGTTCATGGATGCCCAACAGAACTTTCATAACAATACCACATTAGGGTCACACACAACACTAATGGTTCATAATACATCATGATATATAACCTCGCAACTATTTCACATCACAAGAACTCAACTGAACCATGGAAAGAACATACTTAGCCCTTACAAGATAGTAATTTATTACCTATTCCCCAGGACATAATAGTACTCACAACATAAGCGGAGACTTCAACAACATGGAATTCCCAACATGTACACATATAAAGATTTCACAAAACTCAAAATTATAACTATAGCTATATAGGGTCAAGATGGAAACAACATCAAAAACATAAACCAAACTCACATGAGTACACATAAATCATAACACCAACGCCCAAAACATCACCAAACAACTCCATACAACTCCCAAAGCATAAAAAAAAAAATTCCATATACCTCCCAAAACATAACTCCCAAAGCATCAAAAATAACTCCATATACCTCCCAAGAAATAAAATATAGATAAATTTTCCTTTTCACTTCCCAAAAGAGGTTGGTGCCCCTATGGCCCTTGGAAAATAAGGTCGAAATACCTCTAACCTAGGTGACATAATATCTCATGGTTCAACAACCTACTAGTTATCTCAGTAACTCCTTGGGGCATACCCCCATAGAACGAAGAGGGTCCATAGGTTACACCACTCCATTGTGAATCTCATGACCCTATTCCAACACATTACGATATTAGAACTCTCATAACAATATATTTCAAATGATAAGTGGGAAAAATCCCAAGCCTTGGAATAGGCTAATAAAAATATTTAAACTTGATATGCAAATTTAAAACTAAGAAAATCAACTGGCGAAATAGTTATGGTTAGTGGTAAAATCTGCATGTCATTGTAGTAACTAAATAAAATGCCCAAAATGTAAGAACACATTAATCAAGAAATTTTTGGTTCTAGGAAGAAAAAAAAAATGATCAATGTATAGAGAAATATCACATCACAATAACTATGTGGCCTTATACGACCACCAAAGGGGTACTCAACAAGTTTCTAGCACTCGGACATCAAGCCTCGGCTCGTAAATAACATATCAAATAACACAACTATCATCATCTCTATCTCGAATCATTTCCTCCACCACTTTCACAAGGCACAAAATAGACGTAACGACACTTAGTTTAATCAATATGATAACCATATAGGGAGAGAGAAAGGAGTACAAGTCACCATCTATTGAGCCTAAGGTGTCCACGAAACATAATATGCATGACATCCATTGAGCAAGTGCCATACATACTAAACGAACAAAAGTGGGTTTTCAACCTATGTAAGACTCCACTTCCTATCTTGTACTCGGCTCGAGTGACTAGTCAATGGTACACATTTCCTCACTCCAAACATACACCTTTTACCAATTTCCCTTAGTTTCGATTATTATAGGGTTCACAAAGCATAACACATCACTAACACAATAGTGATTCACACAAATTAACCATAGCTGCCTAACGCATGGGATATATATAGGGTATAACACAATCATTACTTTCAAGGGTTATGATACATCACATTACCACATACTGGAGTCAAAGTGTAATCACTATACAATAGCAATCATATGCTCACCATATGCCCCTAAATCACGACATGAACCATCACATATTACATGAATTATACATATGAGGAACACAATGTCTAACATTACAACATATAGTCAATTGTAATTACAACATGGTGACATGAATGATTCATCACAACACAAGGACGATATTATGATACAATAAAATTCACTTTACACTATTTTTTTCATGCAATACATCAATACACCTTCATATCACATAATGCCAAAATGCTCCAAAGACTTCGCAATCCACATTTACATTCTTTTCATACACAACAAGGTAGTACATTACACATAAATTCCTCATTGAATCCATAAAAAGGAGAGAGAATAATCTCATCACAAGAACATATACGGGATGACAAATACGCACTAAGTGACATGCAAAACATGTGCATTATTAATATCACAATTACGATGTTGGTCACATAACAACAAATATCACCTTCAATCTGTCCCAAAGGTTCAAGGGCATGAACCTCCACTCTAATACCAAATGTAACGAAAACATTTTACGCACACAAATACAACAATAAAAATATGGGAATAATTAATTCTTTACTTACGTTGCTCACTACA
The DNA here is from genome assembly GCA_018340775.1 of Taxus wallichiana var. yunnanensis. NCBI lineage: Eukaryota > Viridiplantae > Streptophyta > Pinopsida > Cupressales > Taxaceae > Taxus > Taxus wallichiana. The sequence goes on along the minus strand of CM031237.1, from coordinate 82,604,037 downwards.
CAACACCACGAGGGTTCCAAGTAGAGAAACTCAACAATACATCAGACACTTACATAAACATGAACCTAGTAAATAGGATAACATAAGGAACCCATCAATGTCATACGAAAATGACATAATCCTAGAAAATTACCCAATTACAATAAGAAACGTTGCGTAGGCATACTCCATGACATGGCCTTTTTATAGTTTACATCTTCATTAAATTTGTGTTTCCATTGTATGACATTATAGTTTTCAAGAGAATTAAACACATAAGGTTTAAAATTTCCTACTTTACAATCTTCAATTACTTTACTTTTGCAAGGCAATGGTCTTTAAAGGAGAATTCACGATTGATTCCTTTATAGAATCCCATTAACTATCCATAGATCATAGGTTAATTAAACTAAATTTGAAGCAACTATGAGTCTCCTAATAACTCATTCTTACATTAAATATTTCTTTCTCATGCTTGGTTGTTTTAGTTCCAAATTTAGTTTGAGTCAATTTAGCATTTACACATCATAATTTTTATTTTTAGTGGACTCTATATTGGCTCAAATGCCTAGTCGCACCAGGAACAATTTGTATCCATTCTTAAAAAAGGTCAATTGTTAATTCAACCATAAGGACTTCAAGTGAAATTTGTTCCTAAAACATTATCACATATACTCTCTTTTTTCATCTCTCTTAGATTGTTCTTAGGTATATTATTGGGGTAACTTTTGTTAAAGATTTACGAAAGTACTTTCTTAACATTTTTAAGAAGTACATGATTGGAATCATTATAACTACACACGAACCACAAGTGATTTGTTTCTAGGGAAACATCCTGTGTTTCCGTATTTCACGATTCCGCATGTGAAATTTATATGATTCTTAATGTCATGAAAAGGGCATAATAAGGGATTTTGGGACCAATTTTTAAGTTTCCTAGTTTCTCTTAAGTCAACATCTTTCAAATCAATTTCATTTGCAAAGAGTTACTTACAAGTTTCTACCAAAAAGTTAACCTCCTAATCAACCGAGGTTTAGTTTAATTCCAATATGCACTCGGGGCTCTATGTCCTATTATAGATCGATTAAGGTGTGAGAACATATTTACACTATAAAACCTCCATAAAATACCACAACGCTATATTGTCACTAGTCAAGGTAACATATTTAGCTATGAGGAACTAAAGAGATCATTAACAAGAGTTTAAGTCATAGTACAACTATTTATTTAGCTCTTTTTGTGTCATCTGGATCCCACAAATAATTCATTCAATGATGAAGTTAATTTCTAGATCTAACTTCGTAAGACTTGGTAGTCCACTAGGATACTAAGGAAGTGTTAGTTCTACTTACTCCAGAAAAGTTTGACCATGTCATTTCTAACCATGGGGTTCACGATGATTTCTCTAAGGATACCAGCTATGACGATAACACAAACTTGGTCACTTATTTATTTCAGCTAGAATATGCTCTTATGCATTAAGATTTAAGTTTTTCCTAAGGTTTTGTTTTCTTCTTTTCTAAGAAGGATCATGTGAGAAGGGTAGATATGCATGAGTTTCAAACTAAGGTTAATCTGTTATATTTAGGTTTTCTTTCTATATAATCTAGTTAAATAACATAAAACTCTAGAGACCTTATCTTAAATTTCAGAACGGAAATGAACTATAAGAGGTTACTTTCAATTTCACTTAACATAATTTCCAACTTTTACAATACAAAACATGGAATCAAAATAACACCCATATTTAGATGAAAATTTCCCTTAAACAATAGAATCTTAAAAATGTTAGAAAACTTCACTAATAAACCCTTCAATACTTTGCAAAATATTAAACAATCCTTTACCATTTCTCTTAACATATACATACAATCCCTTTTTGTTTAACCATATGTAAATATGATTCAAAATTACACCTATGATTAAATGCACATTTCCCAAGGCATCACTAAAACTAGCAACACATACATATTACCAAATTTCAAGCATAAAATTTTCTTTGACATGACAATACATTATACATATATATGTTTTTCAATGACCGATAAAAATTACAATAATAAACAATAAATTACACCACACCTTTTCATCACCTTACGTCGATCTTCCAAAACCATGTGAGCATGAAATCAATGATAAGTCATTGGCATGACATCCATCTAGATCTAGAATAATTAGAATTTTTAGTTTCCCATTTATAAAAATAATAATAATAATTTACATTCGAAAGGAGATGGTTAGAGAAATGTATTCATTTCATTTTGTAACCAAGGAGAGAGAAAGAGATAGGAAAGAGAGAGAAACACTATTTGGCCAAAATTTCAAATTCACGCAATTCACATGATAAATTTTCAATGGTTTTTACAAGTGTCAACAAGTTTCCATAGTGGTTTGGTAACCCAACAAGGGTCCTACAACTTTCTTTTTTTTACGTCTTCTTGTTAGTTACAAAAACATTTAATTTAAGCTTGGAGGATAAGAAACCAATTTCAAACATTGTATTCCCATGAGAAAACACACCATGGGTAAGTTTCTATGTATCCTCCTATATACCAAGAATTCACAATAACTAACGGAATTCAGAAATGGCCAACGTCTTACGTTTGGCGAATAATTTTTCAAGACCATCGGTCATAATTGGCCTAGTTGCAACTGATCAAAAGTTATCTCAAGGATCATAAAATCACATCCAAAACTAACATTTGATGGATGAACGTGCAATGAGAAATTTCCTACAACTTCCCCTATATATGGGGAATTCACTTGAGTCGGCGGAAGTGAGAGCTAGCATACAAGTTTTAAACGGTGATAGGCTTTCGGAGCCACCGGTCGTAATTGGTCGATTTTGACATAGTCAAACTACGACCTGATGCCTATGAAATTCCTTTTCCAAACTATCAAGGAGCGTGTTTTCCCCAAACTAAATGTTATATATATTTTTATAGTGAAAATACTAGAGGTTTGTGAATGTGGAAAGGTATTATTTTCTTAGGGTTTGAAAGGAGATTTAAAATGAAACCCAAATTGCTCGTTTTGGCAGCTCCCTAAAAGTGCAAAACAGAGCAAGAGGGCTCCTAAATGAGCGGTGAAGAGAGTGTAAACATTCAAATGAGGTTGAGCCAATGGTTGATGTGGCTCTCTACATAACAAGGGATACATATGATGCTTGACATCCGAGGCTTAGAGAATTGTTTTGCAAGTCCCTAGAAGTTGCATTTTTAAAACTTTGCAAGGTGGACTAAAATATTGTTTTAGTTGACGACTCATCTAGGTCTCACCAAAACCAATGGACATGAGCAAAAATTTTGATACCCTAGATAACAATGTATAAATTTGTGGTATCAACACATATGTCGATTAAATTGCAAGACGATCATGTAAATCATAAGGAGGAGTTTTATTGTTTCATGCAAAAATTCTAGTTACGAAGTTTTCTACGGATAGTGTCTGAATGAGGGGTTTAAGTTTACGCTTGGCACAAAGATTTATTTGGGTTACATATGTGGTAGATGACATTTTATTTTTTTTCAAAACAAGTTTATATAAAATAATCAAATGTGAGATACTCCAAGGTTTTAAATTTATTTTTACGTAAATGAGAAACTAAAGTACGAGAATTATGAAGGATAAGATGAGATGAACCATGCAGGGGAATGATGATCGAAGAGGGTAAGTGGGGGCTCCAAGAAGTTTGCACTTGTGATCCATTGAAACCACCATTCATTGCCACATGATGCTAAAGAGTTACATGTAACCTCTAGCTACTCTTTTATACCCATATCTTATCTCAAAACTACATCAAAATCTCATCTTGGGTAAGAACAAAAATGATCACCCTTGAACCCGCCCCGCCCGCCCCCATTTTTATTACCTCATGTTGGTCCAATTTTCTCTCTTGATATGGTTAAAAAAATTATTTGATTTGAGATCTATCTTTATTGATACCCTTGTGCAAGATTAGACTTATATGCACCACTCATCCTTACCAATCCTTCGTGAGGCATTCCTATATATTTTGAGTTCCATTTTTTTCAACACTTATTTTCTTGAAAACAAAATTCTCCATTGCACTTAAATATTATGTAAGTCTTTGGGCAATAGAGTCCTCAATCCCATTTGCGTAACAAAGAATAACTAAATCGGTGAAGAATAAAACTACTCAATGTAGCTTCCAGAATAAATCCAAACGCGTATTCAATCCCCTCTATTGCACTTATCTGAACAAGAAATATACTTGGGATTTTGATCAAATACAACAAACCATGTTGGATTTCTGTTATAGGCACAAACTATATCAACATGAGCTCCTCTAAAACAAGTATTGAAAATTCTTTCTTGTAATGGTCCTAAATAACAAAACGACTACTCAAAGTAGAAGGGTAAGGATAAAGATCGAGAAATCATAGGTGTAAAGGCTAGAGTGCACGTAGCACTGATTCTTAGAAGCAGAAATAAAATCCATATGTATACAAATGAATCACCTCCTTATCCTCAATCTTATTTCTCTCCTTTTGTGTACAACAAACCAATATAGAGGTAGACTAAAGTCCCATTTCCTCCATAAGATAAATTTTAAACCATTACAATGCAAATATAGAGCCAAATAATCAATTTGTATGAAAATAGAATAAGGAGATACTAGAGTTGCAGATCTATCCAACGTGTAGGATTGATTTACCACATAATGGTATTGATGAAAGGCATGCAGAATAATTTGGAGATACGTTTAGCACAGTTTGGTGGATCATTATATATAAATTTAACTTGTTCATGTAACTATCCAATTCTTGCTAAATTTTGCAATGTAAACTTTGTTTCACCATGGTCAAATCGTAGATCTCAAATAAAGCGCTTGTATTATTTTCAGCCAACAAATGACATGTCTGCAAGTCCATTGAGGATTCCCATGTGACTTTACATGGGGATGAGGAGGGTCACCTACTCCATTCACATCTTTATCAAACAAATTACCTCGTACCTAATACCACTCAAAAAAATTCAGTCCATCTTTTCTTTTCCTTTTTTTTTTATTATTATTTTTAAATATGGTGGGCACCACGCAAAGCTTACATGAATTCGAAACTCGAGCTGGAATAAGAATTCCATGATGGAACCTGAGGTGGGCATGCATGGTATGAGAAATCCATGATAGAGGCCTTAAAGAAAGAAGGTAACAAACCATTCTCTTCCAATTTAAACTAGAGATGCAAAACTATATGTTGTTATTCAAATTTGGGATGCAATTATATAGTCTCAGTTTGTTTATTCATTTTTACAATTATAAAGAATAATTCTTTAATGGGGCCTATACCCTCAACGTTTTCACAGATTCCCAATTTAAAGATTTTGTAAGTTGGAAAAGAATATCATGATATTGCAAGTCCCTTTGTGTTGTCTTTCTATCCTATTTATTTGATAAGATGTAAATGATCCTGAAAAGATATGTATTTTTTGTTCATGGATTTGGCCCAGAATCAACTAAGTAGACACTTTCCTAGGCTTATCTATTGGAATAAAGTTTTGCAATATTTGTAACACTCTAAATCCTTTTTTTGTATCTTATTGTTTTCCTTGTTTGTTATTTCTTCCACATTTTCGTCCTATGTACAAACTAAGTCAGGGTTTCATTTTGAATGGGTAAATTCAGGGGTTTACGCAACAATTTCTTAGTGGGAACTTTGTCCCCGATATGTGTCAGTTGATTGGACTGTGGTACTTATAAGTGACAACATTTGTTTATCTTTTGGCTTTAATAGAGAATAGGAATTGTTAGTTATCTAGACACCATCTTTCATTGCTTAGCATTTAGATGCAATAGCATGCACTAAGGGCTCATGTGTGATGGATTTATGGAATATGCTATCCTATAATATTTTCTAAGTTTGCATGTTGCCTCTTGAATTATGTAACAATGGCTCTAGAATTCCTTTTTAAAGGGAAAAATAGGTTTTTGGGCATTTTGTTCCTTTTCCACTTGCTTCAAGAGGAATGTTTTCATCAAAGTTAAATCAATGCACTTTTGATACTAGTAGTAGTATACTCTTATGTTGTTTCCTCTCTAATTGTATAAGGTTATGTAGTTGGTTTCTTAATATCATTTCTTTCAATTTAAAATGAACACTTTGTTCAATTATAATATGTAGGATTTGCTTTCTTAGGTTCCTAAAAATAGTAATTTCCATCTTAATAAGTGTATTGAAAAAGACCCCAACATACTCGTGATGCACAAACAACACCAGGATTTGTGAAGTCAGGTCATGATACAAGAGATTTAAGTAAAGGGAAAAGTATTGCGTAGGTAATTCTATTGTCAACATTTAATGAAAAAAATGATTTGGGATTCTTTGGGATTTGGGACACACATTCAAGGCATGATCATGTACGATAATTTTGAGTGATTTACATCTAAAGGATCTTCTCGATATCATCACATTCCTTGGTTGTTTAACACCGCATGAAAGGTACTCAAAAATGGTGCACGTACCAACACTTGGAGTAAGAAGAAGGAGAATTCAAGACTACTATCACTCAATGAAATAACCCATCATAAACACTACCCTCTACTTTGATAATACCTCCACTACTACATTACTCAACACTTCTTGCATCCAAAGCGGCAATTCCATTCGAGGGGTATTAAATGTATTCATGTTTAGTGAAAATAAAATTGACCACAAAGGGCTACCACTCATGATATAAAATTTGTAAATGTACGAAGGTCCTCATGTATTCATGTTTAGTTCAGATCTCATTATATAAGATTTGTAAATGTATATGTATAATTTTTTAAGAAATTTGAAATGTACACATATAACCTTTCAATGTAATGTTTCATCTTTATTCCTACACATACAAAATGAATCACGCCCCTCATCAACATCAAGTACAAAAGTAATAACTATTCCTCTAAATCAAACAACATATATTGTTCGGTGTTCACGTTGCATTGTGCACATGCAATTCGCTAGTTATATTTTTAATTTTCAATATGATATGTAAGAAATTATGTTAAATTTATTTAATATTTTTGTAAGTGTTTAAGATGTATATGTAAACACTATAAATATGTGTATGTTTTTAATCGTAGTATTGTTATTATATTATATTTTGGGCTATAAGAGTTAGAGATAAGTTAGTTCTACTATTTACAAAGTTAATTAGGGATTTGGTATTTAAGGAAAAAAACCAATTAAATTTAGAATTGTACATAATAATTTAACATAAAATATATTTGAATTCTTTATCACCATTGATATCTGCCATAAAGCTGAATTTATTATTACATATAATACATATTTTAAAATTTAAATTTAACAAAATGTTGTAAAAAAGATGCTAAATGTGAGTGACATTTTCGCAACTATTTGAAAATGTTGGTTTAATAATAATTTATGTTTTCTTTCTTCTATTTTTCAATTATATCGAACACCTTTTCTTTTTCTTAATTTAACTTTAAAATCACCAATTTAAAAATAAGCTAACTTATTTTCAAACAATTCAAGGTTTAAGTTTTGCAAGTTTAACTTTTATATCTCTCTCTTGTTTTTTGGTTTTTATGTTTGAATACTATATATAATTTACCATTATAAATAGAAACACGGTATATAATAATTAATGATTTCTTAATATTCAAATGGTATTTTGGTGTGGGATGTAATCGCGGAAGAGAAAATTGAGCTAATGAAAACACAAAGATTCACTTGGATTTATAAAATTATGTACCCCTTATAACGGTTTCATGATATAGAAAGAAAAATTATCCAATTCAATTTGTAAATGTTTGTCCTCAACAATCGAGAATTTTGAGTACCACTATTAAATATATACATCTATATGTTTACTATCACGAATGGTTTCTGCGAGTGATATAAATTAAATTAAAGAAGATCAATTAAGGGATATCGTTATTCGTTCAATCTTTTATTCTTATTTTTAATTGTTATTTTATTCTTAAATATTATTGCAATTATATATGGTAATCAATCGTAAATACTATTTATTTATTATATATATTCACAATTTAATCTTCCACAATATAAATTGATTGGAAGGTTTTTCTCAACCTTATTAGAATATAGTTTCTTTTTCTATTTTATCGAGAATCTTATAATATACAACTATAACCAAATTAATACGATAATCATTATTAATTGATTAAACTCTTAATAAATATGTAATTTTATTATATAGACTAAATCAAAAATTACATGACTATTAATTTAAATATTAAACAATTAAAAACACAACATTAAATTATAGTGTTAAATACTTTTTATTTTTAATAAAAATACAACCTAAACAATCCATTATAAATAATCTTATTTAATATTCACAAATTGGTGGGGTCCACCCTCTCCTCTAATTGAAAACTCAATTATAAGTAAAATAGGCAAAGGAACAAAGATAAACAAACTCCCACACTTGAGAAAACATCCCTCTCAAGGACTGGAAAACAAAACTATAAAAAAGCCTCACTCAAACATCACAGCGTTGCAGCCACCCCATACAAAGTCAACACAACAAACCCTTCCCCACAACATGAAATACCTTAATCTAAAAACAGGTGAAAAATACTTTTTCTAAAATGTTCATAAATGCTTCGGACTTGCTACTTGGAAACCTCTATGAGTGCTTGCAGCGCAGGCAAGTTTAGAATTTTGTAGCTCCTGAAGCCTGCTTTGTGAAACAGCTCCTTAAATTCTTCTTCTGTTCTCTCCTTTCCACCAGATGTATAACCCATCATACAAACGTCAAATAGTAATCCCACTTGCCTCTTTCTACCTTCTTTTCTATCAACAACCGCATCCACAATTAACACCTTGCCATTCTCTGGTGTTGCCTCGTAACTCTTCTTCAGCAGTTTCACACACTGCTCATCGTCCCAGTCATGCAAAATCCACTGCAATAATACGATAATTTTATGAGTTACAACCAGATAGAAGCATGGATTCCTTCCTGTAAAACATGGAATGAAATGAATTGAAATACCTTCATAAATACTGCATCGGCAGGAGGAATTCTGTGGAACATGTCGCCCTCCACATGCTCTACTCCTGCAATATATTGTATTCAATGACCCATATCATAAACTCACAACATTCAAATGGTAAAAATATAAGAGTTTACTTACCATATATGGGAGGTGCAGATGCAATGACATGAGGTAAATCAAAGTTAATCCCATTTATGTGCGGATACTCTTTAATGATTGTGGACAATGCGGAGCCGACACCTCCTGCAACATCCACCAAACTATTCACACTCTTAAATCCATCATACATCTTCACCACAGAAGCCATGACATCTCTTGTATGACTCGCCATACCCTCATTGAAAACCCTGTTGGCTTCAGGATTGATGCTCAAATATTTCCACAAATCCATGCCATGCGCTTGGTTGAATGCATAGGAACCATCTATGACAGATTCATGCAGATGCTGATAAGATTCAACAACCATCTTGTGGTTTGTCACTAACAGAAACGGAGCACAGGATTGTTGATTATGTTTGTTTACCAACAAGTCTGAAACATTGGTGAGCCCGTATTTGAATTGGGAAATACTACCATCGACCGCCGTGGCATCTTCAGTGAAAACACCCACGGATGCCAGAAGTCTCATAATTCTAAACAGGTAGTCCATGTTGGCAGGTTTGTTTGTGGAAGCAGAAATATATGAAGAAATGTCCTCTAAAGCAAGAGGACTTTTGCTGCCGTGAATGGCAATAATATCAGGAATGCCTAGCAAAACAGCAGCTTGAAGAGCCATGGGCTTAGCTGCGGAAAAAATATTTCATTGAGTTGGAGATGTGCTTCCATGGAAGACTCGGAGGAAGCCATGGTTACCTGAGTCCATTGCAAATGTAGCTTAATTTATAGCAAAAAAAGATCATCACCCAGAAACGTGTAAAAATAGAACTATTCTTGAATAATTGAGTTTTTGAGGTGAATTGATTTTAAAAATTGTTGCTTCTGCATTGATTATTGTTTGCGGCCCACACTGTCTTTTGACGGTCTATTAAAAACTCGGTAACTTAAAACGTGCTTTGACAATTTACAAGTTGTGTGAAAATGGAAGGTTTTTAATTGTTCACCATTGTTTTATGTACAGAGTGTACGTGATTAGCGTTATTTATATAATCCCAAAGCATATAAAACGTGGTGACAGATTGGCATATTCATCTATGATATATTGCAGGTTAAGAAAATAAAACCCATATTGCATCACATGTAATTATGTTGTTATTGTTGCCTAAGTGGCCACTAAAAACACGTTAGAAATAGGGTTTATTTTATTATTTATGTTTATTTGATTCTTATAAAATCGTTTTATGTATGTGTGATAATGTTTTCATATAAAATATATATATATAAATAAATGATACGTTTTCTACACCCTTACAAAATTATATTTAATATATAATATCATTTTATATATTATTTTATAATTGTACATTATAAAGTAATAATGATATTTGTATTCTGCTTTAATAACTTATATTTAAAATATCATGAATTATTATTTTATATTTGTATTCGCATTTTTGAAGTTGCCAATTGTAACTAAATTTTAATTTTAATAAATGAAAATTTATATTAAATATTAATAAGATAAACTAAATCAATAATAAATAAATATAGATATGAAAAATATAAAGATAATTTAATGTTTGCATTGTTTACATATTTATTACTATGGTATTTAGATATTAAGTATAATGTTTAAAGGTAATACTCATATATACTTATGCAATTGTTTTATTTACTAGCAATCGCATGTGTACAATGCAATGTGAACATCGAACGGTATATGTTATTTGATTTAGAGGGATAGTTATTACTTTTGTAGTTGATGTTGATGAGGGGTGTGATTGATAGTGTAAGTGTAGGAGTATAGATGAAACATTACATTTAAAGGTTCTATCTATACATTTCAAAATTTTTACAAATTCATACATACACATTTACAAATCTTATATTATGATGAGTGTGATTTTCATGGACTATTTTATTTGAACTAAACATGAATACATGAAGACTTCCGTATATTTGCAGATTTTATATCATAAGTGGTTGCCTTTTGTGGCCAATTTTATTTGCACTAAACATGAATACATTTGATATCACTTTGGATACAAGAAGTTTGAGTAAAGTAGTAGTGGAGGTGCTATCAAAGTAGAGGGTAGTATTTACGACGAGTTGTTTTTGTTGAGTGATAGTAGTCTTGACTCCTCCGTTCTTCTTCATAACATAATCATTGTACTCACAGTGTAGGATGTCCCACAGACTTCAATTTACCATGTAATCATAATACAACAGGTTTCCATGTGGAGAAATCAAATATCCATGCAGACTCACAAGATTCCGATGTTTGATGCTTCTAACTCAGTTTCCAATCAAGTGCTCGGCGACAACCTGCAGGTAATGGACCGTCAAACACTCTAGCACGCGATCAACAATCTTGATGTAAAAGACTTTAATGTCTAACCATTTAAGGCATTTCTGCCGCATGGGGCACCCAAATTTGCAGAAAAATTGAATCGCTTTTAATGGCAGAGTGTTAGATTTCGTATAGCTACCAGTTGATGGTAGAGTCGTTGATGATGTAGAAGCATTTGCGAACATATACAACAATTGCAAGAAGAAGTGCGGAAGAAGCTGCAGAACAATAATGATAAGTATAAGGAAATAGAAGATGTGCATAGAAGGAGAAAGGTATTTATAGTTGGTGAGTTGGTTATGGTGTATCTCAAGGAAGGAAAGGTTTCCAAAAGGAACCTATAACAAGTGAAGTACAAGAAGATTGGTCCCTGGAAAATAGTGAAAAAAATGATAATGCTTATGAGGTAGAATTGACAGGGAATTTTGATATTTCTCTAGTGTTTAATGTTTTAGATTTGTATTAATTTCATGGGGATAGTGCAAAAGGGGATCTTATTGATGAAGTAGTAGATTGGAGGCGAGGTTCCAAAGAAAGAAGAAAGAAGAAATGCATCGATTCTAGATAAGAAAACAATGGACACACGACATGGGAAATACAACAAATATTTGGTCCATTAGAAAGGATTGGAGAAAGAGTACAATACTTGGGTGATAGAGTGGGAGATTAACAAGTTGGATGCAGATAAATGGAAGGATTTTGAAGAAGACAACTTGCAGGATCTGTGTTTTTTTCAAGCAGGGGAGAATGTTGAGCCAAAATTAGCAAGAACTTGACAAGGTCATAACTTGAGCTTCGGGTGTCCATTTGAGCCTGTTTTTTTTTAACCATATGTCTCGATGAGAGAAACGCAGCAGCAATCCATACTATGGGTTGGGGCAAGTTTTGGCACATTTTCGGGCCCTAAATCCACCATCTTGAGGCTGAAAATTAGGATTTAAGTTGTAGTTTGGTTTTTACCTATTTTTGAGCATTAGTTAATTCTAGTCTATTAGTTGCATTATGAGTTAATAATATGCAATTCCTCTAATTTAGGTATGTAGAAGATGCCTACCAATTTCTTTTCCAGTATGAATAAGCATGTTAATTTACTAAGAATAACAAGTTCTAGTACATTGCTAAAAATAGTAATTTCCGCCACCTAGAGTAGATTTAGTAAGAGTTAGTTAGAGTTTACTTGGAAACTCGAGTTGGGAGTTGTTTTCCTATTTAGGAAACAAATTAATTCATTATTTGATAACAAAGAAAGAGATATATGTTCTTTTGGAGTTCATATTATTTGCAGAATATCAAGTTTGTTCAGAATTTGGCTACATTATCTGGTATCAGAGCAAGTTCGAGTCATTTTTAAAAATGGTAGGAAGATGAAGAGAAAGAGGAGGTAGTAATTCTTAAATGAATAGAAATATGCAAGATCTGTGAGAGGAAATTTACTGTGTTTGCTGCAATGATAACCCAGAGAGGAAATCAAGGTGGAGATGACACAAATGAAGAAGAAGTTTGTGAAGAGGTGGAGACGCAAGCACCGCCATTAGCTTTTAAAGAAAGGATGCTTCAAGCATTAGAAGGAAAGAATGATGGGATAAGATTTGATGTTTCAGAGTATTGTCGTAGTCTAAAACTAGAGGAGTTGATAGGTTGGTTGACTAGCATGGGAAAAGTTTGTGAGTGCAAGGCCATGTTAGAAGAAAAGAAAGTAAAATTTAAATGCACGAAATTGAAAGGTCATGCTATGTTATGGTGGAATCACCTACGTAAAGAGCGATCAAGAAAGGGGAAAGAAAGAATTAGGACGTGGAGTAATATGGAGAAGAAGCTGAAAGGTAAATTTCTCCTGTGGATTATTCACAAACCCTTTTCAGAGGTTTTAGAATCTCGCACAGAACTTAAAAATAGTGTAAGAATACATAGATGAGTTCTACAAGTCTTCCATTCTGTGTAGAGCATGAAGAAATTGAGGAACAATTGGCTGCAAGGTATGTAAATGGATTAAAATTTTCTATTCAAGATGAGATAAGTATACATAGGATTAAGAGCATGGAGGATGCCTATCAATTAGCCCTAAAGGCCGAGGAAAAACAAAATCATCAAAGTTTTAGGAGATCACCTGGAATGAATAGGGGGCCCTTATTTTCCTTTCGAGGACGAGCTCATTTCAACAAAGGAATGGGAGAATCATCTCACGGATTTGGAAAAGCAAGAAGATACAAGATGAGATTCCCGAGTAATCAAGAAAGAGGGAAAGGATTATTTAAGGGTAGAGGATACGCTGGCGATAGAGGATGGGATGCTCCACAAAGACCATTTGTTTGTTACAGATGTGGTGAAGAGGGGCATCAGGCTTTTGAATGCCCGCATTCTTATACACATGACAAGAGGCAAGGAGATGCACCAAGAGTAAATATTGTTGAAGTTGAACAAGTAGAAGATGAATAGGACCTAGAAATTCCACCAAATGTTGGAGAAAATATGATGATCAAGAGGACGATGATTGCTCCAAGAAAGGATATCAAGGGGGATGCATGGCTACGTACAAATATTTTCAGAACAAGATGCACTTCAGGAGGAAAGGTATGTAATGTTATTATTGATGGTGGTAGTTGTGAGAACATGGTTTCAAATGAGATGGTTGAGAAATTGGGTTTGCATTGTGAGAAGAATCCTAACCCTTACCGTATTACATGGTTTAAAAATGGTAATGAAGTTACTGTTGATAAGAGATGTTTAATAAGTTTTTATATTGGGAAAAGTTACAAGGATGAGATTTTATGTGATATTATTCCTATGGATGCATGTCATATGCTGCTAGAAATACCATGGCAATTTGATAGGAAAGTTATTCATGACAGGGGAAAGAATACTTATAATTTCTGGAAGGATGGCACAAAAATAGTTTTGCTACCTCTTAAGGAAGAGGGGAAATCTGAAAAATATGCTTTTTGTAAAGGAATTTGTGAAGGAGGAAAAGGAAACTAGTTTTTGTTATGCACTAGTCGCAAATAAGGATGAACTTGCAAGTGCACAAATACCAGTAGAAATATCGAATGAATAAAATAATTTTTCTGGTGTTATTCCCGATGAGCTACGGATGGATTACCCCCAAAAGAGATATTCAACACCATATTGATTTTATTCCAGGGTCTTCACTCACAAATCAAGTGGCTTATAGGATGAGCCTAACATTGCATGCTAAGTTGAATAGGCAAGTGGCAAAGCTTGTGAGAAAGGGGTCGTAAGGGAGAGCATGAGTCCATGTGTAACCCCAACTTTATTAACACCAAAGAAGGATGGAACATGGAGAATGTGCATGGATATCAGAGTAATCAATAAAATTACAATCAAGTATAGGTTCCCAATAGCTCTCCTTGATGATATGATGGATTTGCTTGTTGGATCTAGGTATTTCACAAGGATTAATCTTGAAGTGGTTACCATAAGATTCAAAGAGAAGGAGATGAGTGGAAAACAACATTGAAAAAAATGGATTGTATGAGTGGTTGGTGATGTCATTCGGGTTATCCAATGCACCAAGTACTTTTATGAGATTGATTTGAACAACATCATGCTGCGAGAGTATAATGGTAAGTATGTTGTGGTTTATTTTGATGATAGCTTGAACTTTAGTAAAACTAAGGAAGAGCATTTGAGGTATTTAAGGGTTATATTCGAAGTGTTAAGGAAAGAGAAACTATATCCAAATATGAAGAAGTGCACATTTATGCAAGAGAGTTTGGTATTCTTGGGCTTTATTATTTCAATAGATGGGGTACAGATGCACTCGAAAAAATAAAGGCAATTATTGAATGGCCTACTCCACGAAGTATAAAGAGGTAAGAATCTTTCATGGTCTAGCAACATTTTATAGAAAGTTATTAAAATTTTTAGCAGATTGTAGCACCTATAACAGTTACACAAAAATAAGGGAGTTTTTGTTGACAAAGGCACTGAGGATAGTTTTTAGTTCTTGAAGAAGAAGGTGATAAAGGCACCCATTTTGGCACTACTCGATTTTGATAAAGTGTTTGAGGTTGATTGTGATGCCTCGCATGTGGGTATTGGTGTTGTTCTCAGTCAAGGTGGAAAGCCAGAGCTTTCTTTAGTGAGAAACCGAATGAGGTAAGAAAGAAATACTCTACTTATGATGTGGAATTTTATGCAATTGTATAAGCATTAAGGCATTGGAGGCATTACTTAGTGCCTAAGGAGCTTGTGTTATTTACGTAAAACATAACCACGAAGTATGTGCATATACAAAAGAAGTTGAATAGTAGGCATGTAAAGTGGGTATCATTTTTGTAGGGTTATACCTTTTGTCTAAAACATAAATAGAGAAAATAGAATCAAGTTGCAGATGCATTGAGTAGGTGTGTGACTTTTTTTTACCACTATAGAAAATGAGGTGGTGGGTTTTGAAGCAATAAAGGGTTTGTATTTTTTTGATATTGATTTCAAGGATATTGTTTAAAGGTTAAATCGTCCATTGTGTCGACAATGCAAGAGATGTCCTAAATGATTGCATTTTATAGGATGGCTACCCATTCATGTGATGCCAATTATGTATTCCATTGGGTCTATGAGAGAGAATATAGTAAAATATTTGCATAGAGGTGGATTGGTTGGGCATTTTGGTAAAGATAAGACAATATCCTTGGTAGTAGAGAAATACTATTGGACGAGCGAAAAAGAGATGTGGTAAGATATGTGGAGAGGTTTTATATGTCATTCCCAGTTCATAAAGGGTTATGGATAGATTTGAGTATGGATTTTTTATGGGATTACCAACTTCCAACTACAGTTGGAATGGCACCACAAAAGTTATTGCCTGAAATGTCTATATATGAAACCATTGTAATTTTTCCAATCTCTTCCAACAAAGACCCTCCTAATGCATTTCATGAGAGATCTAAATACAATTGAATATTTTGAAAATATGAAATGTCAATCCCAACAAACCCAAATAACATAAATATCAAAGACCTAAGGTTCGATATTTCCCCAACTGGTAGAGAATACATGTGGGGCTTATGATCCTATACAGTCTTGGCACCGCCATAGCTAGTATATAGTTAAGAAATTTGACAAAATCTCTAGGTAAATGATATATTTAAAATTTTCCATTACCTCCGGATAAGACCCTCTAAGGCATTTATTGATAGATTCAAATGTTTAAATCCTACGCAACTTCCAACTGCAGTTGGAATGGCACCACGAAACTTATTGCCTAAAATGTCTATATATCTAACCATTGTAATTTTTCCAATCTCTTCTCGGCAAAGAACCTCCTAATGCATTCCATGAGAGATCTAAATACAATTGAAGATTTTGAAGATCTAAAATGTCAATCCCAACAAACCCAAATAACATAAATATCAGAGACCTAAGGTTCAATATTTCCCCAACTGGCAGAGAATACATGTGGGGCTTGTGATCCTATACATTCTTGGCACCGCCATAGCTAGTATTCAGAAAACCAAATCCAGGGTAGGCAATGGTTAATGCAAGAAACAGAAAAAGAGGTAACATAATCATGCAAAGCGTTGGCCTAGTTGTTTTGTAGCTATCAATGTTTTTGTTAATGTTGTAATCGATCAGTGAATTGGATTTGTTCTCCATTGGATCATCAGATCTTGCACACTCTTGAGGTTGCTCTGCATCTTCAAAGGTGATTTTTCTTCTTTGCTCCTCCAAATTATGGATTTCTTGTACTAATTAGGGATAGTGAGACTCATCCATATTTGCTTTAATGGCTTCAGATTTTGTACTTCCTTGAATTGTTTTACTATCATGAGAATATCCCTCTATGACTTCCTCTTCCCGAACTTTTTTTTTTTTTTGGATGTCAGCGATAGATTGCCCCAACCTATGTTTAGATATCGCGATTATAGAATCATGAAAACATCGATACCTGGAAGATATTGGCCTGCAAGGGAATGAGGAATAGACTAGAATATACGAAGCCACCCTACCAACTTAAATGATTGGAGGAATCGTTGACTAGAAGTACAGACCTTGGCCTTCTCACATGACTGTGGTGAATTGGAATTAAATTTCATTAGCCTCTCCATTGAACAAGACCCTTTTTCAGGGTGATTCTCCAAGATCTTAGGCATGTTATTGTTTGATTCATTTATTTATGTATGCACATCCCAACATTCCTATGTAAGTAATAACCCAAAACAATATCCCCCGATCCACAAATTGAAGCCTCTTGTGGTGATTAATAGCATATATTTTACATTGATTTTGCAACGGGATAGACAAAAACACTAATCTTTATCCATCTAAAGTCTCAACACTTTTTTCCCTTGTGTCTCTTCTCTATATTAAATTGGCGTAATGTAGTTTCATATTCTATTTGGTGAGAGTATCAAATGCTATGTTTAAGTGAATTCATGTAAGAATTTTGTGGAGTAATTTTAATTAGTATCAATTTTATCCATATTTTGCAATTTGTACAGTGCAGGATGCCACATTTTGTTGAGGCATGTAGTCAAACAGTTGACATGCCAATTGCATGATTTCACATTTCACCTATATATCTACTTTGTGTGTAGTAGTTTGTTTTTTCTTTCCGAGTAGAACCACATCTCACCTAGGCATTTCATCAAACAATTGACATGCCCTGTTTTAAATCTCCCATTCTGGTGGAAGTTAGGAGGATGATGGAAAAGGTTTTGAAGTCCACTTGTACTCTGGAAATTACATTTTTTATGAAAGTGCCAAGGCCTTTTATGGATATCTTGTAATCGATAAAGTCCATGTGGTCACATATGTTCTCGAGGATTTATTCAAATAATTCGAATGTGAGTTGTATGCTTCAACATTTATGGAACCTTCCCGTTTGGCGAGGCAAATCTGTGGTTGCATTTTCACGTAGACCGTTCCAACATATTTTTGATGGGGGAAAGTGCGGGAGGGAACATTGCACATCACTTGGGTATGTGGACGACCACTTAAGAGTGTGAAATGCAGGCACAGGGGAATGATTTTGGTCTCGTGCTTGTTTAGGAGAAGATGAGACACAATCGTAAGAGGATATCATGCTCTGTTAAACATGGATGCCATGAATATGTACTTGCGATGTTCACCTGATTTGGAGATTCTAGTTCCTGTTGATAGATGCTCATACATACGCTTTTCTTTGTTCTCCGTCGTCGCCCTCCTATTCTATTTATTATACAGTGTACATGCAACCCATGATGCCGAAAGAGGCCAAGGCCAAGACCATCTCCAAAATTGAAACCCTACTAACCCTAACCCTAACCTTAACCCTAATCCTAACACCAAGAGGAACTCCCTTGCACATTCAATAATACAGAAAAATGCCCCACACAATTGGCCAACCCTTCACCATTTTTGTTGCATAGAGCGGCTACAACCTGAAATTTCACAAACACATGCTACACAAAAATAAATAAATAAATAAATGGCTTGTTTAATATTCTTTCATTTGTAATGTACCCATGTCTCATGATTAAATTTGCATTGTAAAAATGGAATAAACATAAGAGAAGCCCTCATGAAGAAGGGAACTCCACTTCCCCTTCTCCAAATTATCGTGTGTCATTGGTAGAGCAGAGGAAGGAACAAATAAAACACCGACATATCCCCATTACAATTATTTCCTTTCACAAATATTCCATTACTCCACTTTTAACAAAATTGTATCAAGACAAAATAATCTAACCACAATCCACTTATTTTTCATAGAACTGTATTCGTTAACCCTTTTCAGTTCAAAACAATATAACCTCCCAAAGACATGTACAAACCGACCGCGCCAATCTATATCTCTACATAGATTGTTTACCACTCTCCATTTTCTCGCCTCTGGATTATAAACTTCTGCATCGATCTTGTTGCCCACCACAAGAAAATTTGTGTCCATAAATGTAGTCTAGCATCTGCACTCATCATACTCCATGTCCATGTTTGGAAGAATTTTCCATCTGTTATTTTTCACACTGTAAATTGTTGCCTCGAATAATATTCTGCTATCATGGAGAGATAGATCCATGTCCATGTAGACGCGTCCTCCTCTAATGTAGATGTGTGTTTCAGTTTTACATGACGTAGGAGTAGGAAAATAAGTTTTTGCAGAGAAAGTGGACCAAAACGGACCGTGGACCAGTTCGAGCATTATAATCCATTTTGGTTTGGTAGAGATAAAGTATTAGATTTTTGCGCACTGCTGGCGATTGGCTCGTTGTAGATAAACCGAGTCATAGCTGCAAAAATGAGAAAATGCCCAAAAAACTGTTAAAAACGTGAAAATGTCTAGACGGCCGTCAAACCGTCAAATTTAACTCAGTAGCATAAACATCCGCAAAGGTCTTTCCCATAGGGGGAATGCCTTCGGCATAATAATTATGTAAAAAAATATTTTTTTATTTTTATATTATAAATTATCGAAAATATGATAAATATTAAATTTGTTGTTTATTTCATGTCATACTATGTATTATTATAAAATGAAATTTAAGATTATTGTATAATCACGATGAGGCTATCTTATTTAATAATTAATAACTAATTTGTAATTTTACATCTAATAAAAAAGATATTAAAATATGTTCTAATAAATTTAACTATAATATAATATTAATAATAATATATTTTAATATTTAAAAACATAATTATATGTTTTGGAATAAAAAAGTGTCCTTTAAAAAATCAACAATAAACTATACAAGAATTATTAATTAAAAGATGAAAGAAATTTAATACTCATTATTCTATATTTAATACCTAAAGTCTTTAAACAAAAGTATTCAACAATTAATTAAAATAAAAATAATTTAAATTTAATCTGAACAAAAAAACTATAAAATTAGTTAAAGAGAAAATATGACTAAATCTAATTGAATTTACTATCATAAGTTAATTTTTCATGCCATCTTCTATTGGCCTAATGATTAACTCTTTATATGCTCGACTCAATCTCATTTAAATAATATTCATTTAAATATATATATATATATATATATATTATAATATATATATATATATATATATATAATGTGTTTAAGACAATATATGATTATGTAAAAATATGGATAAATGTCTACTATGTGATGCCACAACTTACAATTTTTAAAAATATTGATTTTCAATAAGACTCACATGGTTTCCTAGAGTCAAAAATAATGCCAACCTCAAAATAGCATTCTACATTATTCTCCTTGATGGAAAATAAATCAATTCGATGAGTTATTCTAAATAATTTCCTTGACATATACTTTGCCAAAATTATTAAATTGTCAAATTATAAAGTCCGTGTTTTAGTTTCCTAGTATTCATGGAGCATATTTTATTTCTTGTTCTTAGAATTTACAACATCCAATCTAATTTTCCTCATCCCATTTTTATTCTCTATGAAATGGATATAAATTAAAATAATAAATACGAGATAAAAATTCATATTATGTAGATAATTTTGCTCGTATGTTAATGAGTTTTTTTCCCTTGAACATGATTTTGAGTCAATTATTTTTATATACTTTATTTTGTTAAATTATATTTTAATTGAAATTTTTCTTGCGAATAGATATTTTTAAATTTATTTCTAGATAATTCTATAAATGTTTATTATTTTATAATATTTAAAATCTTATCACTAAATATTGTGTTAGATTATAAAGTACATACTTACAATAGGTTTGCAAATATAAGAAAGAAGTAATGTAGCCAAATTTTGAACAAATTTGATATACTACAATTAATATGAACTCCAAAAGAAAATAGATCTCCTTATTTGTTATCAAATAATGAATTGCAATGTTTCCTAAATAGGAAATCAACTCCCAACTCAAGTTTCCAAGTAAACTCTAACTAACTCTAACTAAATCTACTATAGGTGGCGGAAATTACTATTTTTAGGAGTTTACTGAAGCTGCTATACTTAGTAAGTTTGTATGCTTATTCGTAAGGGCATAGAAATTTCCATGCATCTTTTACATTCCTAAATTAGAGGAATTTCCAACTTCCTAACTCATAATGCAACTAATAGAATAGAATTAACTAATGCTCAAAAATAGGAAAAAACTGAACTACAACTTAAATCCTAATTTTTGGCCTCAAGATGGCAGATTTAGGGCCCCAAAAATGTGCCTAAACTTGCCGCAACTAGTAGGAAATACTACTGTTGCATTTGTCTCATCGAAACATGTGGTTTCAACAAAAATAGACTCAAACGAACACCCAGAGCTCAAGTTATGACCTTGTCAAGTTCCTACTAATTTTGACACATCATTCTCCCTTGCTTGAAAAAAATGCAGCTCCTGCCAGTTGTCTTCTTAAAAATCATTCCATTTATATGTATCCAACTTCTTAATCTCCCACTCTATGACCTAAGTATTTTCCTCTTGCTCCAATCCTTTAAAATAGACCAAACATTTGTTGTATTTCCCATGTCATCTGTCCATTGTTTTCTTATCTAGAATCGATCCATTCTTCTTTATTCTTTACTAGAACCTCGCTACCTCCAATCTAATACATCAATAACATCCCCTTCTCGCACCATCCCCATGAAAATAATACAAATTTGAAACATTAAACACCGGAGAAATATCAAAATTCCCCTGGTAATTCTACTTTATAAGCATTATCATTTTTTTCACGATTTTGCAGGGACAAATCTTCTTGTACTACAACTTGTTATAGGTTCCTTTTGGAAACCTTTCCTTCCGTAGATACACCATAACCAACTCACAAACTATAAATACCTTTCTCTATCCGTACACATCTATTATTTCCTTATACTTATCGTTACTATTCTGCAACTTCTTCCGCACTTCTTCCTACAATTGTTGAATATGTTTAGCAAATGATTTTGCGTCATCACTGACTCTGCCATCAATTGGTTGTTGTACCAAATCTAACACCCCATTTGGATTACTCCCATACACAATTTAAAATGGATACTTTCCTGTGGATCTATTTATGGAACTGTTATATGCAAACTGAGCAAACTTGTGGTCATGCTAAGTCCCAATATTTTGGCTTTTCCCCAACGATGCACCTTAACAGGTTTCCCAAACTTTGATTTACCACCTCTATTTTCCCATTAGTCTGAGGATGATAGGCACTACTAAACTGTAATTGAGTTCCCAATTTCTTCCATAAATTCCAGCAAAAGTGACTTAGGAACCTTGTGTTCCTATCTGAAGTAATGGTTTCGGAACACCATACAAACGAACAACTTCTCTAAAAAAATATGCTATGCCTGTCGCTTCACTTATTTTCTTACAAGAAATAAAATGAACCATCTTATAAAACCTATCAACAACCAAAAAAATTGAGTCATTACCTCATTGTGTTTTTGGTAATCCCAAAACAAAATCCATACTCATATCTTTCCATGACCCTTTAGGAATAGGAAATGGCATATACAACCTTGTATTTTGTGCATGGCCTTTCGAGACTTGACAAATTTGACACCTCTCCACATATATCACCACATCTCTTTTCATCTTTGGCCAATACTATTTGTCTACTACCAAGGATATCGTCTTATCTTTACCAAAATGTCTAGCCAATCCTCCGCTATGTAACTCTTTTACTATATTCTCTCTCATAGACCCAACTAGAATACATAGTTGGCATCCCTTGAATAGGTAGCCATCCTGTAAAATGTACTCATCTAGGACATCTCCTGCATTGTCTAACAATGGACGATTTAACCTTTCAACAATATCCTTGAAATCAATATCAGAAGAATACAAACCCTTTATTGCTTCAAAATCCACCACTTCATTTTCCATAGTGGTAAACAAAGTCACACACCTGCTCAATGCATGTGCAACTTGATTTTGTTTTCCTGATTTATGTTTTAGAGAAAAAGTATAACCTTGCAAAAATGATACCCACTTTGCATGCCTACTATTCAACTTCTTTTGTGTATTCACATACTTGGCTATGTGATCTGTAAATAACACAAACTCCTTAGGCACTAAGTAATGCCTCCAATTCCTTAATGCTTGTACAATTGCATAAAATTCCACATCATAAGTAGAGTACTTCTTTCTTACCTCATTCAGTTTCTCACGAAAGAAATCTATTGGATTTCCACCTTGACTTATAACAACAACAATACCCACCACGTGATTCATCACAATCAACCTCAAAAACTTTATCAAAATCGAGTAGTTCCAAAATGGGTGCTTCTGTCACCTTCTTCTTCAAGAATTGAAAACTATCCTCATCCACCTTTGTCGACAAAAACTCCCTTTCTTTTGTGCAATCTGTTATAGGTGCTACAAATCTTGCTGAAATTTTTAATAAATTTTTTGTAATATGTTGTTAGACCATGAAAACTTCTCACCTCTATTATACTTCATGGTGTAGGCCATTCATTAATTGCCTTTATCTTTTTCGAGTCCATTTGTACCCCATCTATTGAAATAATAAAGCCCAAGAATACCAAACTCTCTTGCATAAATGTGCACTTCTTCATATTTACATATAGTTTCTCTTTCCTTAACACTTCAAATATCACCCTTAGATGCCTCAAATGTTCTTCCATAGTTTTACTAAATATCAAGATATCATCAAAATAAACCACAAAAAACTTACCATTATACTCCCGCAACATAGTTTTCATCAGTCTCATAAAAGTACTAGGTGCATTGGATAACCCAAATGGCATCACCAACCACTCTTACAATCCATTTTTTGTCTTGAATGTTGTTTTCCACTCATATCCTTCTCTGATCTGAATCTGATGGTAACCACTTCGAAGATCAATCCTTGTGAAGTACCTAGATCCACCAAGCACATCCATCATATCATGAAGGAGAGGTATTGGGATCCTATACTTGATTGTAATTTTATTGATTGCTCTTCTATCTCGTGAACATTCTCCTTGATCCATCCTTCTTTGCTGCTAATAAAGTTGGGGTTGCACATGGACTCATGCTCTCCCTTACGACCCCCTTTCTCATGAGCTCTACCACTTGCCTATTCAACTCAAGCATGCAATGTCGGGCTCATCCTATAAGCCCGTTGATTTGGGAGTGAGGACTCAGAATCGAATCAACATGGTGTTGAATATCTCTTTTGGGTGGTAATCCGTTTGGCAGGTCATCGGGAATAACATCAAAAATTATTTTATTATTTCGATGTTTCTATAGGTATTTATGCACTTGCAGAGTTCATCCTTATTTGCGACTAGTGTATAGCAAAAACTATTTTCCTTTTCCTAATTCACAAAATCCTTTGTAGAAAGCATATTTTCAGCCTGCCCCCTTTTCCTTAAGAGGTAGTAAAACTATTTTTGTGCCATCCTTCCAGAAATTATAAGTATTCTTTCCCTTGTCATGAATAAATTTCCTATCAAATTTCCATGGTCTTCCTAATAGCATATGACGTGCATCCATAGGAATAACATCACACCAAATCTCATCCTTGTAAATTTTCCTTATAGAAAACTTATTAAACATATCTTATCAACAATAACTTCATTACCCTTTTTAAACCATGCAATACGGTAAGTGTTAGGATTCTTCTCCCAATGCAAACCCAATTTCTCGACCATCTCATTTGAAACCATGTTCTCACAACTACCACCATCAATAATAACATTGCATACCTTTCCTCCTAAAGTGCATCTTGTTCAGAACATATTTGTATGCAGCCATGCTTCCCCCTTGATATCCTTTCTTGGAGCAATCACCATCCTATTGATCATAATATTTTCTCCAACATTTGGTGGAATTTCTAGGTCTGGTAATCTTCTACTTGTTCAACTTTAACAACATTTACTCTTGCTGCATCTCCTTGCCTCTTGTCATGTGTATAACAATACGGGCATTCAAAATCATGATTCCCCTCTTCACCACATCTGTAATAAACAAATGGTCTTCGTGGAGCCTCACATCCTCTATCGCTAGCGTATCCTATGCCCTTAGAAAATCCTTTGCCTTTTTGTTGATTCTCGGGAAATGTAGCCTTGTATTTTCTTGATTTTCCAATCCACGAGATGATTCTCCCTTCCTTGGTTGAAACCAAATCATCCCTAGTAGGAAAATGAGGCCATCCTATTCATTCCAGGTGATCTCCTAAAACTTTGATGATTTTGTTTTTCCTTGGCCCTTAAGGATAATTGATAGGCATCCTCCATGCTCTTAATCCTATGCATACTTATCTCATCTTGAATAGAAAATTTTAATCCATTTACATACCTTGCAGCCATTTTTTCCTTAGTTTCTTCATGCTCTACACAAATGGACAACTTGTAGAACTCATATGTGTATTCTTACATTGTTTGTAAGTTTTGTCTAAGATTCTGAAACCTCATGTAAAGGGTTTGAGCATAATCACATGAGGAGAAATTTATCTTTCAATTTGAAAGCATAAAACTAGATAATTCATTGAATACACATAATCCTCTCGATTAATCAATTGATTATCATTAATCTTCTTCAATAATTCTTCAACTGGATCATACAATATATAATGAGATGCAATTCCTATATTTTAGGAAGTTGCTCCAACAATCTACCTATATCTATGATATTGTTGTAACTCATAACAATATCACAACTATCAAATAATACAACCAAATATGTGAATAATTACTCACGTAATTATTCTCTTTACAATATCTATAATAATGGAGCACTAATAAATTATATTTCCTAACATTCCCCCCTTAGTGCGAACATGGGGAAAACTTGCCTTTGTACTTGCACCTGCTCATGATCTGGTGATTTTCATAGGATGATCACAAACCTCAGGGATGGTTTTGCAAACGGTTGACCACAAACCGAGAATGGTGGTTTTGTAATTGGTTTACCACAAACCACAAAGTGATGGTTTTGCGAATGGATTACCAACAACCAAGAATGGTGGTTTTGCTATTGGTTTACCACAAACCACAAATGAAGGTTTTCAAGTGGTTTACCTACAACCACATCATGATATGCCAAGTACTATTCTTAGCCCTCATCAATATCTCACTACAGGGAATAACATAGGAAATTCTACTGAAATCTGTTGCTAACGCACAAACTGAAAACTGGAAATGGAACATTGAGATCATGTTCCCCCCTCAATGTGAAATTTCCACTTATTGAAATTACTTAACAACGCAAATTGAAGCAAACACACAACTGAAAAAAATGCCACCAAATCATCATGCAGCCCATTCATTGGCGACTAACAAGAGGTCGTTGAATGACCTCCAATCTTCGTTTGCCTTCATTGTCCGGTTTCATATCTGGTAGCTCATTGGATTTGATCATGGAGCTCAAATGCATATCAAAGGACGTTGGATTCCACTAATAGTGCGTGGGTTGAAATGCAGAAAATTTTATTCATTTTTTTACAATTCTTTGACTACATAAAAAGACACTTACAATGACTTTGACAATTTAACACAACAAAGACGAGACGATACTTAACTTTTGGTGACACACTTTTAGAATAAAAACCACAAGAACTTAATTATTTTGATACTTTTGACAACTACTCACAATTGAAAAAAAATGACCTATTTAAATTAAAATACTTATTGTGACAATTTACAAACTTGGAATACTTTACTTTAACAACCTAATAGAGACAAAATAATCACTAACTAATATGACACATTACAAAACCAAAAATATATATATAACTCGAAAATTTTAAAACATAAAAAAACTTAGACAAAAGACTATAAACGACTCAACTATATTGGGAGACATGTTATACCGTGTGACTTCCGAAGGAGACTACTTCGACTAGGTACTCGTCGATTCTAACGTTAAGGTTTCCTTTCTGATTTAGATGCGCAAAGACTGGATATTTGATATCGGTATCAAGCTTGGTTCAGGGAGCTAATAAAATTTTCTCAGACTTAGCTTTTTCAAATCGAGCTTTGACAACGCCTCTGTCATGAGAGAAAAGTAGTGTTTCCACTATGCTTAAAACTCTTGAGTCCTCCTCAAACACAGCTGCGACTGTAATGCGATGGTTTCTTCATCAACCAATTCTGAATCAAGCGTGGATATTTTGGTAATAACATAATCTTCTTGGACTAATATCTCATAAAGATCCACGTTTTGAGAATAGTCTGCACATACACGTCCAGACACAGGTCCTATGCTCAAGTCTTTAAATCTATTCTTTTCAATAGAAAATTGGATCTGTGGTGGTTACAACAAACTGAACATTAAAACCCCCACACTCCACACTGATTTCTCTGATTATTGCCACATTAATATTGCATATCCGTCAAAGTCTATGTTGGGATGTTCTATCTGGAGTATACAAAATGCCCAATACCATGCATGCAACTAACAAACCATGATGTCAAACAATGATACGCAACAATGCCACAGATATCCAATGATATCACTTGTAACTCCACCAAAAAATCTGAATATGTAGCAAGGACAAATCCGTTGAGTAGTAAAGTAACCCACTAAGAGATCGATTTAGCATGCATACAACATGCCGAGGGAAGAATCTTTGGCATGAAATTAGTAACAATGCAATGCTAAGCTTGATTACGGATATGAGCGCAATTACACGCCTATTCACTCTACCCACATCTAGATGATGCTCTTGATGTCAAGAACTTCACCAAAGTTAATGCGATGGAAAGGAGCATAAACCAATCCGTAGTGAACAATAGATCTCGTATAATGTAGATCTCAAGATTGAAACTTTTACGCTGCCTTTTTATGAATATGACGATGAACAATATCTCAGATCCACTGTAGATCAAATACATTACTTCTAGTCAAAACACATCTACAGAGATATGTTGAATATCAATGCAGATCTATGTTACATAACTCCTCAGATTTCTCTCATGCAACAGGGAAACCTTAATGAAAATACTGTATAAACTCAAAAAAATTAACATCCACAGGGATTAGACAAATGTTACACCCCCACAAAATCTGCTATGCATCCATCAAGGAAAGGAACTAATCATGCTCGATAGCAAATGAAAGCACAAAACTAGATAATTCATGAATACACATAATTCTCTCGATTAATCAATTGATTATCATTAATCTTCTTCAATAATTCTTTAATCCGGATCATACAATATATAATGAGATGCAATTCCTATATTCTAGGAAGTTGCTCCAACAATCTACCTATATCCGTGATATTGTTGTAACTCATAACAATATCACAACTATCAAATAATACAACCAAATATGTGAATAATTACTCACATAATTATTCTCTTTACAATATCTATAATAATGGAGCACTAATAAATTATATTTCCTAACATCATCTTCTTCTCCATCTTACTCCATGTCCTAATTCTTTATTTCTCCTTTCTTGACCACTCTTTTTGTAGGTGATCCCACCATAACATAGCATGACCTTTCAAATTTTTTCATGCAAATTTTAAGTTCTTTTCTTCGACATAGCCTTCTACTCAAAAAATTTCCCCATGATAGTCAACTTGTCTATGAAATCCTCTGGTTTTAGACTACCACCATACTCGAAACATCAACTCTTATCCCATCATTCTTTCCTTCTAATGCTTGAAGCATCCTTTCTTCAAAAGATAATGATGACACTTTCATTTCCTCCTCTTCTTCACAAACTTCTTCTTCATCTGTGTCATCTCCACCTTGATTTACTTTACGGGTTATCATCACAGCAAGTGAAAACTCGACTTCGCCGCAGATCTTGGATATTTCTACTCATTTGAGCAATCGCCTTCTCTTCCTCTTCATCTTCCCGACATTTTTTAAAAGACTCGAACATGCTCGATACCGGATAATGTAGACAAATTCGACCAAACTTCATATATTGTAAATAATATGAAATCCAAAAGAAAATAGATCTCCTTCTTTGTTATCAAATAAAGAATTACAATTTTGCCTAAATAGGGAAACATGTCCCAACTCGAGTTGCCAAGTAAACTCTAACTAACTCTTACTAAATCTACTCTAGGTGGCGGAAATTATTATTTTTAGCAGTTTACTAGAACATGCTATTCTTAGTAAGTTCACATGCGTATTCGTATGGGCACAGAAATTTCCATGCATCTACTACATTCCTAAATTAGAGGAATTACCAACTTTCTAACTCATAATGCAACTAATAAACTAGAATTAACTAATGCTCAAAAATAGGTAAAAACTGAACTACAACTTAAATCCTAATTTTTAGCCTCAAGATGGTGGATTTAGGGCCTGAAAATGTGCCAAAACTTTCCCCAAATGGTAGTGCGGGATTCCTCTGCACTCGTCTCATCGAAACATGTGGTTTAAAAAAATGGACTCAAACAGACACCCGGAGCTCAAGTTATGACCTTGTCAAGTTCCTGCTAATTTTGGCGCATCATTCTCCCCTGCTTGAAAAAATGTAGCTCCTGTAAGTTGTCTTCTTCAAACTCCTTCAATTTATCTGCATCCAACTTCTTAATCTCCCACTCTATGACCCAAGTATTTTCCTCTTACTCCAGTCCTTTCCAATGGACCAAATATTTGTTGTATTTCCCATGTCGTGTGTCCATTGTTTCCTTATCTATAATCTGATCCACTTCTTCTTTCTTCTTTCTTTGGAACCTACTTCCTTTAATCTACTACTTCATCAATAACATCCCCTTCTACACCATCTCGATGAAAAGAAAACAAATCTAAAACATTAAAAACTAGAGAAATATCAAAATTCCTGGTAATTCTACCTCATAAGCATTATCATTTTTTTTTCATGATTTTGCAAGGACCGATCTTTTTGTACTTCAGCTTGTTATAGGTTTTTTGGAAACCTTTCCTTACACAAATACACCATAACCATCTCACCAACTATAAATACCTTTCTCCATCTATGCACATCTGATATTTTTGTATACTTATCATTACTATTCTATAGCTTCTTCCGCACTTCTTCCTGTAATTATTGTATATGTTCGGCAAATGCTTCTGCATCATCACTGACTTTGCCATCAACTGGTAGTTGTACCAAACCTAACACCCCATTTGGATTACTCCCATCCATAATTGAAAATGGAGACTTTCTTGTGGATCTATTTATGCAAGCTGTTATATGCAAACTCAGCTTGTGGTAATGCTAAGTCCCATTGTTTTTGCTTTTCCCCAACGATGCACCTTAACAGTTTCCCAAACTCCAATTTACCACCTCTGTTTGTGCATCATTCGAGGATGATAGGCCTTCTGCTGAACTATAATTGAGTTCCTAATTTCTTTCATAAAGTCTCGCGAAGTGATATAAGAACTTTGTGTCCCTATCTTAAGCAATGGTTTTGGAGCACCATTCAAATGAACAACTCTCTAAAAAAAAAAATTTCCTACGGAGTCGCATCACTTGTTTTCTTGTAGGAAATAAAATGAACCATATTAGAAAATCTATCAACAACCAAAAAAATTGAGTCATTACCTCGTTTTTTTGGTAATCCCAAAACAAAATCCATACCGGATCTGTCCATGACCCTTTAGGAACAGGGAACAACATATACAACCCTATATTCTATGCATGGCATTTCGAGACTTGATAAATTCAACACCTCTACCCATATCTTACCACATCTCTTTTCATCTTTATCCAATATTATTTCTCTGCTACCCCAAGGATATTGTCTTATCTTTACCAAAATGCCCCGCCAATCCTCCTCTATGCAACTCTTTTACTATATTCTCTCTCATATACCCAACTGGAATACATAATTAGCGTCCCATGAATGGGTAGCCATCCTGTAAAATGCACTCATCTAGGACATCTCCTATATTGTCGACAATGGACGATGTAACCTTTTAACAATATCCTTGAAATCAATATCAAAAAATACAAACCCTTTATTGCTTCAAAACCCACCACCTCATTTTCAATAGTGATAAACAAAGTCACACGCCTACTCAATGCATCTACAAATTGATTTTATTTTCCTTATTTAAGTTTTATACAAAAGGTATAACCCTGCAAAAATGATACCCACTTTACATGCCTACTATTCAACTTCTTTTGTGTATTCACATACTTTAGGGTTATGTGGTCTGTAAATAACACAAACTCCCTAGCACTAAGTAATGCCTCCAATGCCTTAATGCTTGTACAATTACATAAAATTCCATATCATAAGTAGAGTATTTATTTCTTACCTCATTCAATTTCTCACTAAAGAAATCTATTGGCTTTCCACCTTGACTTAGAACAACACCAATACCCACATGCGAGGTGTCACAATCAACCTCAAACACTTTATCAAAATCTAGTAGTGCCAAAATGGGTGCCTCTATCACCTTCTTCTTCAAGAACTGAAAACTATCCTCAGTTTCCTTTGTCAACAAAACTCCCTTCCTTTTGTGTAATTTGTTATAGGTGCTACAATCTTTGCTGAAATTTTTAATAAACTTTACGTAAACATTTTCTAGACCATGAAAGCTTCTTACCTTTGTTATACTTCATGGAGTAGGCCATTCAATAATTGCCTTTATCTTTTCCGAGTCCATCGTACCCCAATACCAAAATCTCTTACATAAATATGCACTTCTTCATATTTGGATATAGTTTCTGTTTCCTTAACACTTCAAATATCACCCTTAGATACCTCAAATGTTCTTCCTTAGTTTTACTAAAGATCAAGATATCATCAAAATAAACCACAACATACTTACCATTATACTCATGCAAAGACGGTGTTCATCAATCTCATAAAAGTACTAGATGCATTGGATAACCCGGTACGACATCACCAACCACTCATACAATCAATTTCTTTTCTTGAATGTTGTTTTCCACTCATCTCCTTCTTTGATCCAAATCTTATGGTAACCACTTTGAAGATCAATCCTTTTGAAATACCTAGATCCAGCAAGCACATCCATCATATCATCAAGGTGAGGTATTGTGAACCTATACTTGATTGTAATTTTATTGATTTCTATGATATCTTTTCACATTCTCCTTGTTCCATCCTTCTTTGGTGTTAATAAAACTAGGGTTACACACGGACTCATGCATGTTGCCTATTCAACTCAACATGCAATATCAGTCTAATCATATAAGCTTCTTGATTTGGGAGTGAAGACCCTAGAATCAAATCAATATGGTTTTGAATATCTCTTTTTGGTGGTAATCCATCTGGTAGCTCATCAGGAATAACATCAGAAAATTCTTTTATTATTTCTTATATTTCTACTTGGTATTTTTGCATTTGCATGTTCATCCTTATATGCGACTAGTTCATAACAAAAACTAGTTGCCTTTGCCTCCTTCACAAATTCCTTTGCAAAAATCATATTTTCAGCCTTCCCCTCTTCTTAAGAGGTAGTAAAATATTTTTGTTCCATCCTTCCAAAAAGTATAAGTATTCTTTCCCCGTCATGAATAACTTTCATATCAAATTGCCATGGTCTTCCTAGAACATATGACATGCATCATTAGGAATAACATCACACCAAATCTCATCCTTGTAACTTTTCCCAATAGAAAAACTTATTAAACATCTCTTATCAACAGTAACTTCATTACCCTTTTTAAACCATGTAATATGGTAAGGGTTAGGATTCTTCTCATAATGCAGACCCAATTTCTCGACCATCTCATTTGAAACCATGTTCTCACAACTACCACCATTAATAATAACATTACATACCTTTCCTCCTGAAGTGCATCTTGTTCTAAAAATATTTGTACGCAGCCATGCATCCCCCTTGATATCCTTTCTTGGAGAAATCATCGTCCTCTTGATCATCATATTTTCTCCAACATTTGGTGGAATTTCTAGGTCTGTTCATCTTCTACTTGTTCAACTTCAACAAGATTTACTCTTGGTGCATCTCCTTTCCTCTTGTCATGTGTATAATAATGTGGGCATTCAAAATCTCGATTCCCCTCTTCGCCACATCTATAACAAAAAAATGGTCTTCATGGAGCCTCCCATCCTCTATCGCTTGAGTGTATCCTCTACCCCTAAAAATTCCCTTCCATATTTGTTATTCGGAAATATCGTCTTGTATCTTGTTGCTTTTCCAATCCATGAGATGATTCTCCTTTTCCTTGGTTGAAACCAGCTCATCCCAAAAGGAAAATGAGACCCCCTATTCATTCTAGGCGATCTCCTAAAAATTTTGACGATTTTGTTTTTCCTCGGTGTTTAAGGCTAATTGATAGGCATCCTCCATGCTCTTAATCCTATCCATACTTATCTCATCTTGAATAGAAAATTTTAATCCATTTACATACCTTGCAGTCATTTGTTCCTAAGTTTCTTCATTCTCTACATGAATGGACAAATTTTAGAACTCATCTATGTGTTATTGCACTATTTGTAAGTTCTATCTAAGATTCTAAAATCTCGTGTAAAGGGTTTGTGGATAATCCACATGGAGAAATTTATCTTTCAGCTTCTTCTCTATCTTACTCCATGCCCTAATTCTTTCTTTCCCCTTTCTTGACCTCTCTTTCTGTAGGTGATCCCACTATAACATAGCATGACCTTTCAATTTTGTGCATGTAAATTTTACCTACTTTTTTTTTGACATAGCCTTCCAATCAAAAAAATTCCCCATTCTAGTCAATCAGTCTATCAGCTCCTCTGGTTTTAGACTACCACCATACTCTGAAACATCAACTCTTATCCCATCATTCTTTCCTTCTAATGCTTGAAGCATCCTTTCTTAAAAATCTAATGGTGGCGCTTGCATTTCCTCCTCTTCACAAACTTCTTCTTCATCTGTGTCATCTCCACCTTGATTTCCTCTATGGGTTATCATCCGAGCAAGCGCAACAACTTGCCTCTATAGATCTTGCATATTTCTATTCATCTAATAAATACCACCTCCTCTTCCTCTTCTTCTTCCTGCCATTTTTTAAAAAAGACTCAAACCTACTCGATACCGGATAATTTAGCCAAATTCGAACAAACTCTATGTACTGCAAGTAATATGAACTCCAAAAGAAAATAGGTCTCCTTATTTTTATTGAATAATGAATTAAAATGTTTCCTAAATAGGAAAGAAACTCCCAATGCAAATAAACTAATGCTCGAAATAGGAAAACACTAGAATTAACTAATGCTAAAAACTAGAAAAAACTCGAACTACAACTTAAATCTTAATTTTCAGCCTCAAAATGGCAGATTTAGGCCCGAAAATGTGCCAAAACTTGCACCAATTGGTATGGCGGGTTTCCTCTACATTCCTCTCATTGAAACATTGTGTTCCAAAAAAAATGGACTCAAACGGATACTGAGAGCTCAAGTTATGACCTTGTCAAGTTCCTACTAATTTTGGCGCATCATTCTCCCCTGGTTGAAAAAAACATAGGTCCTGCACGTTGTCTTCTTAAAACTCCTTCCATTTATCTACATCCAACTTATTAATCTTCTACTTTGTGACCCAATTATTTTCCTCTTACTCTGGTCCTTTCCAATGGACCAAATATTTGTTGTATTTCCCATGTCGCGTGTCCATTGTTTTCTTATCTAGAATATGATCCACTTCTTATTTCTTCTTTACTGGAACCTGCTTCCTCCAATCTACTACTTCATCAATAACATCCCCTTCTGCACCATCCCCATGAAAAGAATACAAATCTGAAACATTAAACACTAGAGAAATATCTAAAATTCCCTGGCAATTCTACCTCATAAGCATTATCATTTTTTTTTCACGATTTTGTAGGGACCAATATTCTTGTACTTCATCTTGTTATAGGTTCCTTTTGGAAACCTTTCCTTCTATAGATATACCATAACCAACTCACCAACTGTAAATACCTTTCTTCGTCTATGCACATCTGCTATTTCCTTATACTTATCATTACTATTTTGCAACTTCTTCGCACTTCTTTCTGTAATTGTTGTATATGTTCGGCAAATGCTTCTGCATCATCACTAACTCTACCATCAACTGGTAGTTGTACCAAATCTAACACCCCATTTGGATTACTCCCATACATAATTGAAAATGGAGACTTTCCTGTGGATCTATTTATGGAACTATTATATGCAAACTCAGCTTGTGGTAATGCTAAGTCCCATTGTTTTGGCTTTTCCCAATGATGCACCTTAACAGGTTTTTCAAACTCTGATTTACCACCTCTATTTTCCCATCAATCTTAGGATTATAGGCTCTATTGAACTGTAATTGAGATCCCAATTTCTTCCATAAAGTCTACCAGAAGTGACTTAAGAACCTTGTGTCCTATCTGAAGTAATGGTTTTTGGAACACCATGCAAATGAACCACTTCTCTAAAAACAAATGTGCCACATCGTGGCATCACTTTTTTTTTTACAGGAAATAAAATGAACCATCTTAGAAAATATATCAACAACCACAAAAATTGAGTCATTACCTCGTTGTGTTTTGGTAATCCCAAAACAAAATCCATTCTAAGATCTGTCCATGACCCTTTAGGAACAGTGCAACGTGCATATACAACCCCCGTATTCTATGCATGGCCTTTCGAGACTTGAAAAATTTAACACCTCTCCACATATCTTACCACATCTCTTTTCATCTTTGGCCAATAGTATTTCTTTGCTACCTTCAATGCTTTATATTTTAACTTCAATATCTGTCTTCTACACAAAAATATCTTTACGAAATCTTGAGACATCAAATCTATATACGTGGCATGATCTTGTGGCTATGTCTTCTATTATTTGTGAGAAAATAATGATATATATTAATTTCGTAGTTTTAAATATTTTAAAATACATTTATTTTGTTATTGACATTTTCTCAAAGTACAACAATATTTTAAACAGAAAATTACAACTTGTCTTTTTTTCTTTGTCGACAACACAAAATATTGTGGAATATTATATCGAGAAAAGATGATGGATTTCAAGTCATTCTAAAAGCTTTGTAGTCCCCTAGATTTGAAATTCTTAGAGAGATACGTGATATTATTTCCAAAAAAAATTAATTATTTATTGTTTTTAAATAACTAGTAATTGAGCTAGATAGGGAATGGAGGACTCCTAAGAACAATAATGTGATGAGAGAAATAATTTTATGAATTTCTTTTCAACAACTAATAAATAACTTGATTACATGTATAGACTTAAGTATTAAGAATAAATTTTACTTCCGCGTAGTAAGAGCTTAATAATTGTTGCCCTAAATCACATTACTTTACGCACTATACAAAAGAATGAGACTAACAATAATGAATGGAAATCAATCTTTTGCAATTGTTTTTTAAATAACTAATTTTAAAAAATATAATGTCGATGTGTTGTAGCAAGTGAAGGATTAATTAGTAGATATGAACAATGTTAACAACACAAAACAAATAGTTACAAAATTACACTACGCAAATAGAAAATTGTCAAGTTGTTGAGATTAAGAAACACCCAAACAACTTAAATCGTGCCCATGGATGAAAGATTAGTCATTCTTGAAAACCGCTTTTGCATAAGCTAACATCCCCTACCCCCTCCCCCATTGTTGTTGATTACCTCTTCCCCATGCTTCCATAATTCCTCTCTTTAATTTCCCCTCCTTTTTGATTTTCCTCTTTCTTCTTAGTATTCTATTTTAATTTAATTATATTCTTTTTAATTGTTTATTTTATCGTTTTTACTTTAGTCATCTTCGCATCTTTTTTGGAACAACATGTCTTTTGTTCAAATTAATTATTTATACTTGTCTGCTTTTTCATTCATTCTCTCAAGAAGATATTCACCCCAATGATGGTTCCAAGTATGGGAACCGAAACGTCGTCCTAATCCTCTATGCAATATATCAATAAGTTTCATTCTTCATTTAACCTATAATATGAACTTAAAATCTTTGATTGTTAGTCCATCTTTGATACTGAGATGAGGGAATCAAATGAATACTAATTTAAGGAAATCATAATTTTTCCATTGTCTTTTATAGATAATTCATGAAGGAAAAATTATTGTACTAGCTTTGTAGAAAGCACTAAAATCACTTATTAGAAGGAAATTTTCTTCAACACAACGAGAGCTTAAAAAACACTTAACAAATCGAGAACATCAACTTGGGATTCTAAATATTTTGGTAACACTGTTAATCTCAACACAATCTTCAACACTTTCACACATGAAAACAGGCTCCACAACCTAACAATCTCTCACTTGGAGACTAGTTTTCCTTTGAGCAAGCTTCTCAACCCTTCACTAGTTTCCATGAAGACCAACAAAAGCTGAACATAGCTTCATTTTTTCCCTTATGACCACCTTGGTCATCATGTCTGCAGGATTATGACTGGTATGAATCTTCTCCAACTTCAACTTCTCTTCCTCCAAAGTTGTCCTGATGAAATGGTACCTTAACTATATATGCTTCATCCTAGAGTGGAAAGCAGAGTTCTTAGCTAGGTGTATAACACTCTGACTATCACTATGTAGCTTTCCTTCCTCTTGCGTATGCCCCAACTCCTCAAGAAATTGCTATAACCAAATCATTTCTCTGCCTACCTATGTGCAATAGCATACTCGGCCTCCGTGGTTGACAAAGCCACCAACTTTTGTAGTCATGAAATCCAGCCTACTATTGTCCCACCTACAGTGTAAACATAGCCTTTCATGCTCCTCCTCTTGTCTACATCTCTAGCCATATCTGAATCTACATAACCAAACAAATTGGTGTTTGATCCACTATATCAAAAATTGTCCCCTGTGGTTCCTCTCAAATACCAAAGGATCCACTTTCTTCCTGTTAGTGATCTTTGCCTAGATCACTCATAAATCTACTCACTTCTTCCACTGCATGGGCAATATCAAGCTTGGTGTACACCATGACATACATCAAACTACCAACTACTAATGAGTAAGGTACCTTAGACATCTGGTTTCTCTCCTGCTCTGTCTTGGGACACTACTCCTTTGATAACTTGAAATGGCCTGCCAAAGGAGTCCCAACCGGTTTAGCATCCTGCATATTAAACCTCAAAGCAAGACCTTCTTAATGTACTCTTCCTGAGATAAAGTTAGCTTTTGTTCCTTCCTATCCTGAGATATTCTCATACCAAGGATTTGTTTTGCTGCCCCCAAATCCTTCATAGCAAAGGATTCACTTAGCTGCTTCTTGAGTACTTTTATTTCCTGCATGCTTTTACTGCAACAAACATCTCATCCACATACGAGACACAAGATAATATAACTGTAATCCTCAAATTTATTTGTATACACGCAATGGTCAGAATGACATCTACTATAACCTTGTTCCATCAGAAGCTGTCAAAATTCTTATACCATTGATGTGGAGCTTGTTTTAAGCCATACAAGCTCTTCTTCGGTTTGCACACCATCTCCTCTTTACCTCGGCCTCATAGCCCTCTCGGTTGCTGCATATATAGTTCCTCCTCGAAATCACCATGGAGAAATGTAGTCTTTACATAAAGGTGTTTTAAGTGCAAGTCTTCTGCTATAACTATTCCTAGAACAATTCTAATATAAGTCATCTTTACTACAAGAGAAAAAATCTCATCAAAATCTATACCTTTTTTTTGTGCAAACCCCTTGACCACCAACCGGGCCTTGTATCTTTTCTTTTCTCCTTCTTCCTCTTTGAATCTAAACATCCACTTTTACGTAATGCTCTTTTTTCTTTGGGTAGTTTCACCAAATCCCATGTTTGGTTCTCCATGGGAGCTTGATGCTCCTCATCCATGGCTTACTCCCACTTCTTCCTGACATCTACCTGCATTGCTTCATCAAAGCACTCTGACTCTCCATTATCAAGTGAGTAATAAATAATAAAGAGATGGAGAAAAATTTTCAGGTTCTCTTCTTACCCTATAAGACCTCCTCAATATAGGAGTTTGGGGTTCCTATTGTGGAGGTTCCTGAACTGATTCATGTGGCACTTTCCCATCCAGGATATCCTCTACCATTGCATATTCTTTCTTGGATTCTTCCATGTTTTCCTGCAACTGCTACTTATACATGACTTTCTCATTAAAGACCACATCCCTAAATTGAATGATTTTCTTGTCCTTAATACTCCAACATTTATATCCAAATTCATCACCACCATAACCAATGCGCCCTATAGAGATATAGGCCTCAAGGAGTGAGCGTAGTGAACCACCCTATAGATCTATGCTCTATGGCTATATGGACAAACACCTCACATCCAAAGACTCTAAGAAATGAATAATCAACTTTCTTACCATACCAAGCCTCCTTAGGTATGCCTCCATCCAAGGCACTTGAGGGTCCTCTATTTATCAAGTACACAGTTGTGCTCACTACTTCTACCCAAAAAGAAAGAGGTAGTCCTACATGTAACCTCATGCTCCTAGCACGTTCCATTATTGTTCTATTCATCCTTTCTAACACCCCATTCTACTACGGAGTTCTTGGAACCATCTTTTGCCTGTGGATTCCATTCTTAGAATAGTAATCATCAAATTCCTTTCTATAATACTCCCCTCCATTATCTATCCCTGAGACATTTTAGCTTAAGACTGTTTCATTCTCTACCAAGGCTTTCCATTTAGCAAAAGTGTCAAATACATCAGATTTGTTTCTAATACAATAAACCCAAACTTTCCTTGTTTCATCATCAACAAAAGTAACATAAAAACTTGAACCCCAAGAGAGGATACTTGAGCCGACCCCACACATCGAGTGCACTAGCTCTAACTTACTCTCTTTCTTTGTAGGTCCAACCTTGAGAAACCTTACTCACTTTGTTTCATATATATGCAGTCCTCACATAACTCTAAACATGTTTCGTATATCCGGAAAATCCTTCTTTATTATCTTCATGCCCTTATAGCTCATATGATCGAGCCTATAGTGGCACAAATGTTGTATCTACTTTTGAAGCCACAATATTACAAACATTAGTGCTATAAGTGGTTAGGTACACGGTTCCAACCTTCTTACCTCCTGCCATCTCAAGAGCACCCTTGGTAACCTTCCAAGAGTCCAATGTAAATATCACAATACAACAATCACTTCCCAACTGGCCTGCCGATATAAGATTTTATTTTAAAGTAGGCATATGTCTAACATCCTTCAATAGCCATGTATTCCCATTATGCATCTTAACCCAAATAGATCCTTTTCTAACTATATTGCAAGGCTCATCCTCACCAAGAAAAACATGCCTAGAATCCCTTGAACATAATCAACAAAATAATGTCTACGTGTGGAGTAGCATGCATGGAAAGAAAACCCCGAATCTAAAACCCAAAATTCAGTAATATTGTGAAAAGAAAGAATCAAAGCATCTTGACATGCATTTCCCATTGCCACATTTACCTCCTTGGTTTCTTCCTGTTGTTTCTTATTGTTCAGAAGTTCCCAATGGTCCTCCTTTGCATGTCAAGAATTTCCACAGTGCCAACATACTATCTTGCTTTTGGATTTTGACCTTTCTTGATCCTTTGATTTTCCACGTCTTCCTCTATTATTTTGTCTTCCTCTAGTTTCCAATGTCAAAGAATTCCTTGAAGTAGAAGATTCCCCAAAGGTTTTTCTTTTCATTTACTCACTTTGAATCACCCCTACAACATCCTCAAACTTCAAATTTGAGTTAGCTGAACCGAGTTGCTTCTTTGCCATTACTAGGTTATTCTAACTCTCAAGTAAAGAGCACAAAACTAATAAATCCCTAACTTCTTCATCAAATTCTATTGTAACTAAAGCTAGCATATTTATAACCGTATTAAAATCATTTAAATGATCTGCTACTAAACCATTCTCAGACATCTTCATATTAAACAAATTTTTCATTAAAAATATCTTATTTGAGGCAGAGGGTTTTTCATACAACTTCCCTAATGCATCCATCAGTTCTTTTGTAGTCTTTTCCTTTGAAACATTAAATAATACCGAAGATACAAGACACGGCCAGATTTTCCCAAGTGCCTTCCTATCTAGTAAATCCCATTCCGCATCCTTCATTCTCGAGGCTTTTTTCACCTTATTAGACAGGTGGAATATAAAGATCCTTCAGTAAAGGTAATATTCCATCTACATCTTCCAAAGACTCGAAAGTCTACCCATTGAATTTATCAACCCTTGATCTTCCATCATCTCCCATAGCTCCCACATAGGATACAACTTTCCCGTGACTCAACACTTTAGCAAACCAAACCAGACTTTGATACCAATTGTTAGGAAAT
This sequence comes from Taxus wallichiana var. yunnanensis, assembly GCA_018340775.1. Lineage (NCBI taxonomy): Eukaryota > Viridiplantae > Streptophyta > Pinopsida > Cupressales > Taxaceae > Taxus > Taxus wallichiana. The sequence continues at coordinate 82,562,582 of CM031237.1, read as the reverse complement.
AAAGGATAAAATATGTGGAACAATCCCTCATAGAATCGCAACAATAGGAACTAATATGCAGAAAATATTACAGATCTGAAATAAAAGTGTAGAATAAAATAACACAACACAAAGAGATAGTATTTAATGTGGTTCACCCAATTTGGGCTACATCCACCAAGAATCACTTTCTCAAATTTTATTACAATCCACCACTCGCTTAATACAATACCCAGATATGTTTGGAGCTATACTCAACAAACTCTACAGAATTCACACCCGAATTCAAATCACATCTGCAATGTTCCATCACATTTCTACCATATGCATAAACCATATATGTAGACAACTTATTAAGTATTTTTACAAAACCGTGGGTATTAAAACCATGGGTCAAAACCGTCCCTATGGGTGAAAATCCTGCCCATATGAGAAAAGAGTGTTTCCTACTATATTGGGCACATTTTAAGGAAAAAAAGTGGGAGTAGTACCCCAGAACCACTACTACCAAGGGTCATTGGCCCACCTCAAACCTCGGCGAGATAAGCTGTGGAAAGTGTAAAATCTTTAACACTTTCACACATGAAAACAGCTCCAAAACTTAACACTAAAGCCCTACAAATCCCAAATTTTGTTTCATTCTAGCTTACAAATTTCCACATCCAACCCATGAAATTATTTGAATTTGTAAATGGAATGGACTTTATAATATTTTCATGTAGATGATTTTACACTTTTAAGAATGAAGTTTTCATCTTCTACTTTTGTGTGCATCATTTAAGGTGAAATTTCATAGAGCTTTATCGAATGACTATTGACTCAATGGTGAATATGTTTGGCTCTTAAAGTTTCTACCAGATTCAATTCTTGTTGCAAGAAAAGTCAAAAGATGTAGTGTAATAAGGGATGAGGTCGGGCTCATGCCCCGTTTAATTTAATGGAATGGATACCCCTCGTCCTTGTCCATTCAGCCTAAGAAATCTACCCACTTCATTCAGGCGAAGGTGGTGCATGGACTGTCGATTTCAATCAAAAATAAAATAAAAATTTCATAGAGATTTCTCTTTATCTCGTTCATGAAATTTATCCTATCACACATAATATAAAATCATCAACAAATATATAATTATATTCTCATACAACCTCTTAATAAAATAGTATGTAACTATATACGGATAATATTTGCAAGTTCCTTTCACCTTTATATCCAATAATGGTAATGAGCATTTCTATACATTTCTATTTTAAATCTATATAATGATAGTATTTCACTATCGCTTATTGAAATTTTGTTTACATTGTTGTTGAGACTAGGTGGTCTAGTTGGTAATCTTTAATCTTCCATTGTCGTGAACCTTAAACAATGGTAGTTTCAAAATAATAGTCACATCCAAGATATGCATTCATGTCGTACATGAGATCGGTGGTCTATCCATCTAAATAATTTGATTAGATGTTCGCAGAGTGTCCCATCATCATGATTTTTAAACAATACCAATTCAAGGAAAGTATTGCACATCCAATATTTATATGAATATGATTTTATACTATATTAACAAGTAAATTTATACAAGATAATTAAAAAAAAGGGTGACATGGATACACTCCCAAAACCAAATGACCAAACTAGGTTGAGCCTAGGAAAGTCAACTATAAAAAAAAAACAATAAGCACCAAGCAATGAAATTACGTCATCTGCTACAAATTGTTAACCAAAAGTGGGTGTATTTGAATCGGGCATCGGATCTAGGTAGTTCCTATTGCCATTTTCGGGCACATCCCAATTAGAGCCAGGTTAGCTCCCTTCTACGGTATCATCACCAATGCCTTGAGTGGGTAAAATGGAAAGAGACAGTCTGGGATACTTGTCAGTGAAGGTAGGAGTGTATCACCCACAAATTTCTAGGCTCAAATCCATAGTAAAACCTATTAATTTATTAGGGAAGAGTTATGGTAAATTTTATTGTTTAAAAGGGTTAAGAGTAAACATTATTCACAATTTGATAAATTCCTTGATTAAATATTTCTACACAATATTGTGGAATTCGAAATTAAATTAATAACTAAATATTATTAATTTATTTCCCCAAATTAATTTACTGAGTTAATAGTCTCTCATTTTGTTCATTCCCTTAATTAGAGTATTTTTCAAATATTTAATAGTCATGTCCCATTAGGTTATAAAACTATACCCTTACCAATATTTATTTAAAAAACCCCTTTTTAGTTCATTATTTAATTACCATGCACCAAGTTTACTTTATTTCCTATAACAAAAGTTTATCTACTTTGTCTAGCCACTAAGTGGCCCCATTCACCCCATTACCCATGCATTTTTAATTAAATTTCATTCCAATAGAATACCACCTACGTAAGTTATATAGGGTCAAATCTAATCCATTAGATTAAATCTATCCTAACCATTAGATCCTAGGATTTCTAAAAGCCCTAATTATCTTTATGTTGACTTCTTATTCCAATTTTTCCCTAATCTCATTTCATTTTCTTTTGCAAGTTTGGTTAAAAAGGAGGAAGAGAAACCATGGAGGCCAATGAAGCTTGGGAGGATTTACAACTCTATTGTTTTGTTTGTATTTGAGTTAAAATGCGAAGTCTTCCCATTTCCTTTTGCAGGTATTATTTTCCTATTATATTTAGGTTATTTGGTTTTTTTCAATGCGGGTTGGGTGTATATACCCATTTTAGGTGAATAAATAAACCATATATATATATATATATATATATATATATATTAACACATATGACATTGAAGATGTGTGAGAGAAATAGTCATGATCATTTATTTTATTGTGGACTATGTTTGTTAATGTTGCAGCCGACATATATTGTGGCGTAGGGTGTGTATAAGGTGGGGGTGGTACCGCACTCCACCCCCACCCATTGTTTTACTAAACAATGGGTGGGGGTGTGATGCGATACTCCTCCCCCCACCCCACTCCACCAATATAAATAAAAAACACAATGGGATTGGGCCGCGGTCCAACCCCAAAACACCCTTTTGTTAATTTATTAGCCATCGCCCCTACACGCACAACGAACCCCTTTTTCTTTGGTTCAAACAATTTAATTTCTCAAATTAAGCATTTAGGAAATTATGTGGTATTCACAATATAAAATTTATTTATATGTGTGTGTGTGTGTGTGTGTGTGTGTGTGTGTGTGTGTGTGTGTATGTATATGTATATGTATATATGTATGTATGTATATACATATACATATATATACAATATATACATATGTATATGTATATACATACATACATATATACATATACATATACATACACACACACACACACACACACACACACACACACACACACACAAACAAACACATATTATAATTGCATTTTCTTGTCTTAGCTTATATTAAGTAATCTATCAAATTTAAATTTAGTTGAATAGAGATATAATAAAAATATATAAGAGATGATAGGATGGAGGTTTTGGAGTAAATTTCACAATTAATAGGAGACGCAATTTTCTCTCTTAAGCAAGAGGTTTCTAGTGTTTACAATATGTAATTTCTTTTGAATGTGACAACATCTTACTAAAAGTTATTCTTGTTAGAAAATTTTTACAAGGGAAGAGCAAGACCGATAAGCCAACTATAAACGATCTTTTTCTTTTCTTTTCAAATCAAGTTGCCAATTTTACAAAAATAAAATGAATAATAAATATATATATATATACTTTCCATAATACAACACCATCTTTTAAAATGAGAGTCTTCTTGATATTTTTCGCACCCCATGTGAAAAGGTCAACTCGAAACTTTTAAAGTTTCTTAGATTGGTTGGGTTAGAAGTTTGACTATGTTTGGGGCAGCCATCTTGGATTGGGATAAAAATATTAATTACTTGGTTTTGGACGAAAGAGAATGACATACATCAAATTAGCAGTTGAAAGTGTTGTCCCAGAAGGCAACACCTTGTGTATACCACCTCTCCAATGTATTGTCTTCAACAAGACAATGCAGTAGCCTAGGAAGACTGCTGCAAGGCCTTGGTGAAGGCGGGAAAGATGGCATAAGAAAGGATTTATGTTATGAAGCATCGGTCTCGGTTGCACGTTTGAAGCATGGGAAGGTGTAGTTTTACAAACAGTTTTACATTTTCAATGAGCATCAAAAGGCATGATTGATTTTAATTTATTTCCATGATTAAGTGAATTATTAAGTATTTTGAGTTGTATAGTTCATTTATTATCTGTTGGTGCTCAAAATTTTCTCGCCCCATTTTTCCTTTACAATCCACTTTGATTTACATCCTCTGTCATATTTTATCTCCCCCATGTTGCATCTGAGAAGTCTCTACCTTCCCTTTGTTTCCATAATCAATCTATTCCTAAACCGAAAATCACTTATCGATCCATGGTTAGCTCCTTGTTTCTTTATTCCTTTGAAGGGGTTTGTAATTTGGGTCTCCCATTCTCTGTTCATCTAAAAACTCAGGCTTTCTCGTTCTTTCCATCTTTCATGATCAAGATTTGCTGCCCTTGTCATTTTTTCCCTAAATAGTTGAAGAAAAAGGAATGGACGTAACATAGAGGAATGTATTTGAGCCTTATAACATTTTTGAATTCTCTATCCTTGGAGAAAATTTCATCTCTGAGCTCAAAATGGTCATCTTTTTGTATTTCAAATTTACATTCTTACATCAACAGGAAATGTGGCCTCTTTAAATTGGATGCGGCTCAACAAGATACTTAATAAATTTTATGAATTGCCTCAACTTAAAGATTTGTCCACGTGGAGGAATGATGCTCATTTGAAGATCTACTTTTTGGTTTGGCCTTGGAGTAGCGCTGGGAGGACACATGGAGGTCTTCGCTACTTTTGCCAGACTTAGAATTTTTTTTTTTGTAGCTAATACAGTTTGGTAGGACAGGGACACGTGGCGAGCCCGCACTCATTCATAGTCTTAAACTTGAGTTTCATTTTGAAGAAGCACCAAAAGGACACTTGGAGACCTTCGCTCACTTTGTATTTTTCTTGGACTTTTCAACAGCCAAAGGAGATTACCTCAGAATCTGACATATGGTGCCTTCTACTGAGCTTTAAGCCTTGAGACAATTTCTGTTGGGCCAAGAAATGTGGCGAGCCCGCACTCTTCCAATGTCTCAAATTTTGGGGACCATCTCAAGGTGCACCATTATGACACGTGGCGTTTAAAAAGTCGAAGGGGTGGGGAGGTTGACCTTCGGTGGTGACTTGGAGTTTTTTCTCCCCTGATATTTAAAAGATTAAAGCATAAATATAGCCCACAATCTCAATAGAGGAAAGGTCAAATCTTTCTCCTGTCAGTAGTGGAGGTGCGGACCTTTGAAAAAAGTAGGAAATTTAACCTTTATGGGAAAAGGAGTTAAACTGGAAAAGGGAGCATGGTTCCACTGGAACCCACATCAAAAAACTAGAAGCGGAAAGGCGGGGATGTGGGGAAAACTTGGAAATTTTTTTCCTTTTCCAAAAAGGAGATGAAATAGCAGATTTTAGCCATGGTTCCTTTGGGACCCACATTTGAAACCTGTCGGGCCCATTTTAAAGGCGGAGGTGGAGCAAAATGGAAATTTTTCCATTTTTTTTTCAAAATGTTTTAAAAATTTAAAGGAAAACCCCATTCCCATTTTAAATTAAATATTCCACATGGGTGGCCCAAATTCAAAGAGAAGATGAATGGAAGGCGTGTGTCTAAATATGATTTTCCCTCATTTTATTGAAAAGCTTCGGAAGTGCGAGTCTTCATGATTTCTTTGTATTTCCTACATGCCAAATATAGAGGGGAGTTAATTTCTATATCTAAGTTTGGTGGGGAAGATCGGAGATGTCTTCCGCCATTAAAATGGTCGAATATCGGGATCAATCTAATCTTTTTTTTTTTCTTCTCTCAAGAATGCAAAGAACCAGATTCAATAGATTAGGGGCAGAAGTGGTTAGCGAGTTGAAGAAATATTAATCTACCGAGAAGAAGGAGTTGAATGCGGGATATATTCAAATAGATCTTCCCCCGAGCACCTAATAACTTTTTACAAATCTAATCACTGGGAATCGTGATCATGATCATGGCAAGCACTAGTGCACTCAATGTCCGGATTTTTTTGGGGAAACTCTATTGTAAAATATTATAAATTGCATGAGTTTATCGTGTAAAGCATTGGAGTGTTAGGGGTTAGGACTGATTTTTATAATAGAAAAAAGCTTGATAGAGTTCATCCTTTTGAGAAGCCATTTGAGAAGCCTATATATATCTTTTGTATTGAATTTAATCGTGTCTAGGTGGTTATGAGTGTACAGCCATTGACAATCTCTAAGATTGTTCTAGAAACTTTCCCTACTTGATAAATTTAATAAAAATCACGTTATTCCATGTTGATCTTTAGTAAAATGTGTATGTTTCATTTTTGAATGTCTGCAAATAGTTTTTCTTATTCCTATCACAATCTTGTATTAAAATATTTCTAAATCACACAGGTCTCAATCATTGTGACAGTTTAGTGGCATATGTAATTTCATTTCTCAGAAGAGCTTTCATCTGGGAATGAAATAAATGATTTAAAATCACTCTTCTTTCATCTCGTTGACAAAGATTGTTTGTAAGCCTCTGGGTGTACCTCAAGCATGATTAGGATTAGATCTTGATGTTTTTTTGGGTTTTATAACTCAAGCCTTCGTGCTAGAATCTCATAGATTGTGTGAAAATGTGCTAATTTGGGCCTCCATTGAAGCACATATTTTGGTTAAAGAAACATTTTAGCTATTCTGTAGCATTCTGTTGGTTTAGTCTTCCATTTTGTAAGATATCTCAAGGATTTGGTGAATCAAGTTCATCTTGCCTCACCTCCAACCAAAATCCATTTAAAAACATCCAATCCTACCTGTACTACCCCTATTTTTCATGTGTGTGTACAAATGCATAATTTTTGTTACCAAAACATGTAGAAACAATCAGGATTCCAAATGTCTTTAGTAGCCTGAACCTTTCCTAGAAAATATCTCCATTATCTAGAGTGACAACTCATGAGAGTTAGATTTTGTTGCATTGATCATATTTTCTCCAAGGTCTCCTTAACAACTTCATTAGGAAGGATATCCCCATCTCCTCCGTAAAAATAGAATACAAAAGGGTTCTCTTATGTTTGTTGAAAGGCACAACCTAAAATAGTGATGATAGATCAAATCCTCTTAAGGTGTTACCCACTCCTTTCAAATCCTAATTGCTAAAAATTCAGATAGATCACTTCCCCAACTACAAAATGACATACATAATCATCTATCTGCCTCTGAGTGTCCTGTCAAATCCATGATGTTGCTTGGCCATTGAAGGAGATTAAATTTGGGTACCAACATGCTTCTGGCACCATTTCAGGGATATAGTGGTTACAATTCATATTTAGACCCTAGTAAAACACTTCTTATATGATCTAAATTATAATACATTTGTTTTAAATGTCATCTTGTGTTCGGGCTTGTAAGAAGTATTCAAAGTTACAAGTGTTGTGTGCAATTCTTTTAGTTTCCACACCTTTTGCACTAGTTTTCATTAATAAACTTGGATAAAGAAAAGTCAAATCATCCCATTTCCAATTTTTAGTATTGACAGATCATATTTTAGTGCATTTTCACAACTAAAGTGGAAATCCTTAGTGGTGAATCCTGTTGATATAAATATTGATAAGGACCAAGTATCTTAAACCTCATGCACAAGTGAGATTTGTTACTAATATTTGCAAAACTAGAAGGAAGAAGATCTTTCTTCTCTAAGGATCCTACTAGGACACTATTTCCAGAGCTAGGAAAAACAAAGTTAGAAGGAAGAAGAGCCTGGAGAGTTGTGGGAGATCAGCAGTCAAGAAGAGAGATCCCTATTACTGAGAGTGATCGGCCTATCATTGAAGACTATCATTCAAGTGATTTTGAATCAGGTAGCCTCTTTGTGGAATTGAATTCTCCAACTGGAGAGGGGCCTTCGTTTGATTTTGAAAAGTTTTCTTCTCATTCTGCCCCTGTCTTTTAAAAAATTTATAGGGTTTTCTAAGAAACAGGGCCTTTAGGGGATATCCATTTTGAAAACTATACCCATGTGTTTCAAAGACCCCCTACCCCTTATCAATTTGTTTCTCCTCCTAGGTCACCTCCTCAAAATAACATGGCCCAGCCCCCACCCAGGCCTCCTTTTGTTGTAAACACCTTTGGACCTATAAATTTTATGGGAATGGCTGGCTATCCAAATGAAGTGCCTTAAGATGTAAGGAACAAATTACCAAAGTTCCAAGGAAACAATGCTATAACTTGTGATCAACATCTAAATATTTTTATCAATATGATGTAAGATTTTGAGATTGAACATGAAGATGTATACATCGAATTGTTTGTTAACAATTTCGAAGAGGATGCAGAGGGTGGTATAAAGCTTTGTCGGATAACTCTACTAATTCTTGGAATGAGATGAACAATGCATTTATATTGCAATATGGTGGTAATATTGAACCTAGGTTTCTTCTATTAGAATTTGAAAACATCAAGAAGAATCCTAATGAGTCAAGAGTACATGATTTCAACACAATTTTTAACAAGACCTTGATAAGACTACTGTTAGCTTAAGGCCATGTGATGAATCATGTTTGATCAAATATTCAGATGCATTTGATAAGAAAGCTGATTACTACTTGAGGGAAAAAAACCCTACTAATTTGAGTCAGGCCTTCACCATGGCTCTGGAAATTGAGAATAACATCAAGGCAATTGGAAAACCTCCCAAAAGAGAGGGTGTAAAAATGATTAACCTAGAAAAGCCGCAAACAAGTAAGGCTACTAATTTGGAGGAAGTTGTGAAAACTTTGGCGAGGGTGTCAATGAAATATCATTCAAGTTAGCCTAGGAAGAAAAGGCAATTGGGTAGAGTTCACAAGGTCAAAAAAATCAATAAATCCAAGATAGGTTTACAAATCAACAAAGATCTGATGATAGAGACAAGGGACTTGTTGGATTTGGAAATAAACGAGTCCCAAGCTAGGGATAAGAATGGGTACCGATCCTTTAGCTGCCAGAGTTGTTGTTGTGGGAGAGACAAATGTCATTGATTGGTGTGACAAATGTTTCATGCCCCATGCTCCATGTGAGGTAGACCAACAAGAAGTTGAAGAAGCAGCAAATGATGAAATTGATGATGATTCCTACATGATGGAGATCCCTGCAAGTTCACCAAGGGAAGTAACTTCAATTGAGGTAATAAGTGCTAGAACTACTACTATTTTTTGGGATTGCATCCACCGGGTACCTCTTCTTCCTCCCTCTCATACTTTAGAAGTAGACATTGTACAAGATTTTGAATTTCCCACTAATGATTTTGAATACTTGAGGGCATTAATGATTGAAAAGTATGATGGAGGAGTTCCTTCAGAAGAAGATAGGTAGCTATTAATGAATGTTGTAGTTGCCCAAGAAAAGGAGAAAAATACCAGAAGTAAAGCTTCCAAGTGGCCACAAGCCAAGTCAAAATTTCCATTGCTTACCAAAGAAACCCCAAAGAAAATGCATCTGGCAGAGAGCTTGTTTCCCCAAGAAAAACTTGTGTTCCTCCCCATGCCCAAACTTATGTTACTTTACTCAAATTTGTTCCATATGACATTTCCCAAGTTTTGAGTCAAATCAAAATTCATGTCCCAATTGTTTAGTTGCTTAGGACCCCTGAGCACAAGAAGAGGGCTTTTGAATTTTTAGGATTCAAAGAGGAAGATATCATACAAGGCGAGAGATGTAAAAAGGTTGAGATTCCCCTTATTGTTGCAATATTAGAAAATCCATAAGTGTTGGAAGAGTGGGGGAACCACCGGAGGTTTATTTAGGAACTTATTTGGTTAAATCCCAATTGAATGTAGATCCATTCTTCACTACCCAGTTATCAAAGACAAGTTGTTACATAAGCGTATGTTTCATTCTAGAGCTTCATGTAATGTCATGCCTCTTGAGGTCATGAATGAATTAGGTATTAAGGTAATAACAACATATGGGAAGTGTCTTGCTATGTACTCCATAGAGGTTCCGGTGGTTGTATGTGTGAAGGGTCTGGTGGTACAACTTGTAGCCTACCCAGGTAAGAACTTGAAGCTTGATGTAGTCATTGTTGATTGTCCAGCCAAGTGGGGTATGTTGTTATCTAGAAAATGGGCTACAAGTGTTGGTGGTAGTGTGAAAATGGACATGTCTTATGCCACTATCCCCATTTAAGGAAACTTGGTGAAATTATATGGAGAGAAGAAGATGATGTACTTGATTGAAGACCCAAGCAATGAATCTTATAAAGTTTTGCAAGCAGATGTTCAGATCTTAACAATTTTGTGAGTTTTGTGGATTTTAGGGAGTATGAAAGTGTTGAAAATAGAGCTCCTAAGTATGATGTTTTTCTGGGAATTTTGTCTATGATTTGGCCTTGAAAAATGTTAAATAATTTGACTCAAACACAATGGAGGAGCTTCAGAGAAAATGGATGGTTTACAAACTGAAAAAAGAAGAAAAGGAGGTATATTTCGAATTGATGAAGACGTATCAGGATTGCTTAGCATGGTCATATCCAAGATGGCAGGCACTTGAGGATTTTCCTTGATTTTTTTCTTTGAATCAAGCTTAATATCATCTATATAGTGTATAGTTTGTTGGGTGTTTTTATCTCTCATGTTTTTGTTCGTTCGGCCCCTGTTGGCGTATTTTTTGTTGGTTTCTCTATTTGTTTTTGGGGAATGGTCCTGGTTTTTTGATCTACAAGCTGACTTCGTTGCCCAGTGGATATTTTTGGCACTTGGTCTACCTTTTTTCTTGTGGCACTCGTAGAGAGGGCCCATCCCGATTCAAGCCAATCTTGGTGCTTAAAATTGTCTCGCCCCATTTTGCCTTTGCAATCCATTGATTTAAAGCCTCTGTCATATTTTATCCACCCCATGTTGCACCTGAGATGTCTCTTCCTTCCTTTTATTTCCATAATCAACTGCTTCGGGGCTAAAAATAACTTATGGATCCATGGTTAGCTCCTTGCTTCTCTGTGACTTTGAAGGGGTCTGTAATTTGGGTCTCATGTTTTCTGTTCATCTAAAAACTCAGGCTTTCCCATTCCTTCCATCTTTCACAGTTGGGGTTTTTTCCCTTGTCATTTTTTCCCTAAATACTTGAAGAAAAATGAATGGATGTAGCGCAGAGGAATGTATTTGGGCCTTCTAACATTTCTAAATTATCTATCCTTGGAGAAACTTTCATCTCTAGGCTCAAAATGGTCATCTTTCTGCATTTTATATTTTGACGGGTGTTTCTCCCAGTCAAAATTACATCCTTGCATCAAAAGGAAACATGTTCTCTTTCAATTGGATGCGGCTTGGTAGGGTACTTAAGAAATTTTATGAATTGCCTCAACTTACAGATTTGTCCACATGGAGGAATGACGCTCATTTGAAGATCTACTTTTTGGTTTGGCCTTGGTGTAGCACCGGGAGGACACATGGAGGTTTCCACTGCTTTTCCTAGACTTAGACAAAATTTTATGCATCTAATACAGTTTGGCGGGATAGGGACAGTGTGGCAAGCCCACACTCATTCGAGTCTTAAACTTGAGTTTCATTTTAAAGAAGTGCCAAAAGGACACTTGGAGGCCTCTGCTCACTTTGTATTTTGCTTGGACTTTTCAACGACCAAAGGAGATTACCTCGGACTCGACACATGGCGCCTTCTACCGAGCTTTAAGCCTTGAGATAAAATTTTTCAGGCCAATACACGTGGTGAGCCTGCGCTCTTCCAAGGTCTCAAATTTTGGGGACCATCTCAAGGTGCACCATTGTGACGCGTGGTAGTTTGAAAATTTAGAAGGGGCGGGAGGCGAGACCATTGGGGGTGACTTGTATTTTTGCCCCCGATATTCAAAAGATTAAAACATCAATATAGCCCATGAAGCCCAATAAAGGAAAGGTCAAAGCTTGCTCACGGTCAATGGCGGAGGTGTGGACCTTCGGAGGAAAAATGGAAAATTTTCCTTTGTGGCAAAAGGAGTTAAAAGTGAAAAAGGGAGCGTGGTTGTGCTTTGGGACCCACAATAAAAACTAGAAATGGTAAGCGGGAGATGCGGGAAAAATTGCAAAATTTTGCCTTTCCTAAAAAGGAGATGAAAGAGTAGATTTTATCTGCGGTTCCTTTGGGACCCACATTTGGACACTGTCAGACCCATTTTTCGAAGGTGGAGGGGTGGAGCAAAATGGAAATTTTTTCCATTTTTTTGAAAAGGTTGTAAAAAGTCAAAAGAAACCCCTGGGCCCATTTTAAATTGAATCTTCCACGTGGACGACCCAAATTCAAAGTGAAGATCAATGGTAGCTATGTGTCTGTATCGATTTTCCCCCCATTTTACTGAAAAGCTCCTGGAAGTGTGAGTCTTCATGATTTCTTGGTATTTCCTACATGCCAAACAAAGAGGGGAGTTAATTTTCATATCTAAGTTTGGTGGGAAAGATCTGGATATGTCTTTTGCCATTAAAATGGTCTGACTATCGAGATCGATCTGATCTTCTATTTTTCTTCTCCCGAGCACACAAAGAACCAAATTCAATAGATTAGGGGCAGAAGTGGTTGGCAAGTTGAAGAAAAAGTAATCTACAAGAAGAATGAGTTGAATGCGGGAGATATTCGAAGAGATTTTCCCCCTGAGCACCTTACAATTTTTTGCAGATCTGATCCTGGGAATCACAATCGTGATCATGGCAAGCACTAGTGCACTAAATGTTTGGATTTTTAGGGGCAAACTCTTTTGTAAAATTTTATAAATTGCATGAGTTTATCGTGCAAATGGTTGGAGTGTTAGGGGTCAAGACTGATTTTTGTAATAGAAGAAAGCTTGATAGAGTTAATCCTTTTGAGAAGCCATTTGAGAAGCCTGTATATCTCTTTTGTATTGAATTTGATCGTGTCTAGGTGGTTGCGAGTGTACAACAATTGAAAATATCCGGGATTGTTCTAGAAGATTTCCCTACTGATAAATTTATTCAAACTCGAGTTCTTCCATGCCGAACTTGAGCAAAATGTGTCTGTTTCATTTCTATTAATGTCTGCAAATAGTTTTCTTATTTCTATCTTAATCTTATATTAAAATATTTGTAAATCACATAGGTCTCAATCCTTGTGATAGTTTAGTGGCATTTTCAATTTCATCTCTAAGAAGAGCTTTCATCTGGGAATGAAATAAACGATTTAAAATCACTCTTCTTTCCTCTATTGACAAAGATTGTCTGTAAGCCTCTGGGTGTACCTCAAGCATGATTGGGATTATATCTTGATGCTTTGTTGGGTTTTCTAACTCGAGCCTTCATGCTAGAATCTCATAGATTGTGTGAAAAAGTGATAATATGGGCCTCCATTAAAGCACATATTCTTATTAAAGAAACATTTTAGTTGTTTTGTAGCATTCTATTGGTTTAGTCTTCCATTTTTAAGATCTTTCAAGGATCTAGTGAATCAAGTTCATCCTATTTCATCTCCCACTAAAATACATTTAAAAACATCCAATCCTACCGTACTACCCCTGTTTGTCCTGTGTGTGTACAAATGCATAATTTCGTTACCAAAACATGCGAAACAATCGGGATTCCAAATGTCTTAAGTAACCTAAACCTTTCCCATAAAATATCTCTACTATCTAGAGTGACAACTCGTGAGAGTTACATTTTGTTGCATTGATCATATTTTCTCTAAGGTATCCTTAACAACTTCATTAGGAAGGATATCTCCATTTCCTCCATAAACAACAGGCTACAAAAAGTGTTATCTTACCTTGGTTGAAAAGCACAACCTAAAATAGTGAGGATAGATCAAATCCTTTTAAGGTGCTACTCACTCTTTTCAAAGTTTGATTGCTAAAAAGTCGGATAGATCACTCCCTCAGCTATAAAATGACATAAATAATCATCTATCGCCTCTAAGCATCTGTCAAATCCATGATTTTGTTTGGCCTTTAAAGGAGATTAAATTTAGGTACCAACATTATCCATACAAATGAAGAAAGTAAAGAAAAGAAAGACAGACATCTCATTGCATGAAAATAGTTAATTTATTCATTAGGAATAACTTGATACAAAGTGAACTCACACAAGCCGTGGTAATAAATCTAAAAGCAAGTGCATAAAATAAAATGCATGTGTGTAAAGCTAAGAGAAAAAGAGAAAGGGAGATCCATCATTTCCTGTTTTGATGGATTATCCCAGTTGATTTTCAGTTTTCCTTTCTACTCTTGCCAAAGCATCTTCAATAGGTACATGAAAGAGAGAATAAAAATATATTTAGATCTCGAGACTTCCCTGTGTGTTGTACTCACAGTTTTGAATATATGGAATTTCTTAAAAATCATACTTGAAATTGAAAATAGTATAGAAATTAATATACATATATTTTCATCAAGTTAAAAGTTTAGGTACAGAAAGTATAATCATGCTAAAGGGGATCAAGGGTGAAGACTCGGTTGAAAGCAGATTGCAACAATAGAACTACATGCTTTCAAAAGATCATAATTTTATCAAGTTTCTAGGAAACATATTGATATTACAGAAATTTGTAAAGATATGCAAGCTCATTCAACAATTTTCAATACATATTTTCAACCAATTGAAGCCAATAAAACTATTAATGATACTAATGAAATCATTAAGAAGTATCATCAATCTTCTATCAATGAAATAAATCTCCAAACAGCTACATCTTTAGTGTAAGGGAAGAAATTCCCTAAATGTCTCATTTCTAGTTATAAAAGTTGGCCTTGTGATCAAGGATAGTAAGTGGAAATCGGGAGGAATTGAGTCTATCAAAGTGAGTTGAGGAACCCATTGTCACATTAATACATAACCAAGCACTTATTAATCTAGTTCAAGACTTAGTAGCATGGTTAACAACTATCAACACTCCCATGGATCTAGTTATCCCTAGGAAGACTTTAGGCTCTCAAAACTCCAAGGGTAGGGCATTGAGACTAATCCATACCGAGAGGGGTTGAAAAGTGAATTCATGGGGCATTTCTAACTCCGTCGATGGAGGCTACAAGCCACATTACCATTAAACTAAGGGGATCCCATTAAAAGTAAACTAAACAAGTGGAAAAGGTGAACGATCAATGCTTCATATATAGGAGAATTGTAATTCGATGGGCTATGACACTATGCATCCATTACCGAAATGGTCCAATTAATATAAGTTCGTGGAATGTTTCCTTTTTACTTGTTATTTCCAACATTTATTATGTAGAGAGAACTGTAATTTTGTAGATTTGGCGGCATATTTCCAAAGAAAAGAGTTTCGTGAGAGATCCATATACATGCAAGTTGGAGAGTTTGCTAATGCTTAAAGGAAATTCTCCCATGAAGTTGTTGGTAGACAATTATTTCCATGTTGTGGAGATATATATCCATTAAACAAATTTTGATACAAATCGAAGGATAATAGAAAGCGTATGTCGAATATTTTTAGAGGTATCTTACCTATAGGGAAAAATTTTCGGGGAGGAATTTTTTCAAGTATAGAATGGTTAATTGAATATTTTCACCTCAAAAAATAAGAGATGTTTATATGAAAATTGAGCACTTTTAAAATGAAAATTTTATAATATGCTAGTTTAAATTTTTAAAATCTAGTTAAATTTGCCAAAATATGTATAATAATAACATATTTACTTCTAAATTTTTTTGTCCCAAGCTTAAATAATTAAGAATTGGAAGATTTGAGAGCCACAAAGGAATCAATACTATAAGTTCATTCCCTGTCGAATTGAATGCTGATATTTTTTATGTTTAGATAATCAAAAGGGTAGAGGGACCGAGAGCTTGTTCGATGACATTAACAAATAATTGAGTGAGATCTAGGACTGAATCCCATTTGACTGCATTATCAAACTTGATTTTGTGAATAAATAAAATCATGAGCGAGGAGGCTTGTAGTGAATTGGTTAGAGATCTTTTTCCTATTTATTATATTTCTTTCAACATATTTATATAACTATCATTCTCATCGATTACACAAATCAACCCTTTCTATAATTATATAAATATTATTAGAAATACATTTTTTGCATGAAATAATGAAAGGCTATGTAGACATGATTGCATCCATTCTAAGTTGATCTTAACCGTTCACATAACCATGAGGTGCCATATAGAAAAAATAAATATTACATATCTAAATTGGACTTTTTAACACTAGACTTGCCTTACCATGATACAAAATCTAACACAACAATAAATAATACATTTATTTAAACCACCCATAAACTAATTGTTTTCTTTATGGATTCCAATCCATGCTAACGGGTTTCTTGAGTTGGGATAAGAATCCCTAGATTCAAATTTCTATTGGCACAAGAACGACTAGTAGTTTAGTAGAGATGGACAAATAATTGAGGACAATTACTTGTATATTCAGTTCTCTTTTATTTCTTGCAGACTAAATTTTCATCGGTAGAGTAGCTATTCAACTCTTTAAGACCCTTTTGTGCAATAAAACCTAAAACTCGTGTACGCACTTGAAATAGTAGAAATGGTAGGAGTGTAGTGCCCGGTTCCTTTCGACATTGATCTTGTTATGATTTTTGCTAACTTTGGATTGAAGGCATGGATGTTGTTATCATATTTTCTCGGTAGACATTGATAGAGGGTCATTATTATATTTGATTAGTATTTTGCTAGACATTATAAATATTTTTATTTTGGATATGTGGTGAATCATAATTTGAGTAATATGAATAGATTTATATTTCAGTATTGGTGATGATCTAGATTAACTTCCTTCTATATATACTGACACATTGGATTTTGATACATAGATTTTGTTAGACGATCTAGCTAGGCTTGTGATCTTATTGTTGTCGATGAAATGAAAGAATAGAAATATCTTGAAATTATAAATAATTGGTGAAATTACTTGATTCTAGCAAATATTTTGTTGTGTTAATTGATATGTATATGTGTGTTTTATTTTTTCATGAAATTGATATGGCCAAGAGGCCGAGAGAGGTATTGTTTCGATTTTACAGAAATTGTAACACGACAAAGAGGAGGCAATAGGAGACAAATAGTGAATAAATTTTGGGTATTTGCAATAGGGGACCTTGGAAACTTGTGTTTTTGAATGTTGTTTTGTTGTTGATATTTTGTTAGAACATCCCCATTGGGGGTGTCCTAAAATGTGAACATGGGTAAATGTGTTGTTTTCTCTTTTCAATTTAATTATTTTTGAGTATGTGATTTATTATGGCAAGGTTTTCTACTTCATTATTGTTAGTTAATGTGGTCTTATTTAATTTCAAATCTTGTCAGGCGTGAAGTATAAGGGTTATGTGGCAATTGAATGCTAGCTTTAATTTTCCCGATTGCTCTAAAGAAACACCCACATGAATATTTTCAATCTAACTCCTTGCATGATAGATTAAGTTTATACATGGATACCTTGGACGTGAAGATCTTCTTTTTATCAAACTTTAGACTTAGTTGATACGTGGAGGTTTTATCTAGGAAATTGAGTTTATTTATTTGTTGTTTTTCCTTTGAAAACATTACATGGAGGAGGTTTCAAGATAACTGCTACATATTACGTGGAAGAAGATGCACCAACAACATCTAAGGAGAAGTGAAGACATATTTTTATTATTTTCTCAAGGCTATGTGATCAATCGGGTTCATAACTAGATGCTATGTGGTGGAAGAAAGAGTAGTGACATTCTTTATTCTTGTTTAATATATTCATTTCCATAGTGTGTTGTTCTTACATGCTACGTGGAGGAGAATTGTAGTGGAAATCCCCAAACCGTAGAGGACAAGTTGATGGCAACAAATCGTCCACATAAGCGACAACATGGAGAATATTATTTGTTTTTGGTTGTTTGATCCCTGTAATATCTAGAATTTTAAAAAGGATGTGAGCGGTGAAAAGACGTGGTCAAAAAGACATGCTTACATAAGAATAAAAAAATCTAATTAATTACGGAGAAGAAGCCTCTACCAAGGAAACATGGAGTCTGACAAAGCCACACCAAATGACTAGTGCAAATAACACGATCAATACTAGTGAAATCCGTAACGTTGACTTGTAAGTCGAAGAACACCATCCATAAGCTTATGAAATCTTTGGGTTCTACTTTACACTACTTAATGAGCTACGCAACACAAGTAATCTTGTCTTTGATGAATTGGTTCACAAAGGACTCTTGTATTATTTCCTTTTGACGTCGGTTGCGAAGCTAAAGTGTGTTCGAGAATAATTAGAAGACATATACAACGCTGATTGCAAAGACAAAGACGAACGCCCCACAAAGAGTCATCATCTCTCAACACACAAGTATCAT
Source organism: Taxus wallichiana var. yunnanensis (assembly GCA_018340775.1). NCBI lineage: Eukaryota > Viridiplantae > Streptophyta > Pinopsida > Cupressales > Taxaceae > Taxus > Taxus wallichiana. Next base: position 82,544,236 of record CM031237.1, on the reverse strand, counting down.
GAGCATCTACGAGCTGGAACTTCTCATCAGTGAGTAAAATTGTAATATCTCTTGGAATCAATAAATAAATAAATAATTGTACATTTTTACACCGAAACATATTCTCTCGGATGCTCAATTACTCAAAGGGCAAAATTTTGTGGCCTGGAAAACAAAAATGTAGACGATCATTCAATTTGAAGGATTATGGGGCATTGTCACAAGATCTATGCTAATCCCCATAACCATTGATGAACTCATGAAATATGAAATGGCTAGTGCTAGAGCTCTAATGTTGATCATACTAAGTGTCGGTGATGATGTTCAACTACATATCCATAATACGGAGAAGATGAAGGAAGCCTAGGATAAATTAGAAACCATCTATGAAGCCACAAATCGGACTAAGATCCTCCACCTTTAGTATAAGCTACACAACCTCTCTATGGGGTCAAATGAGAAAGTTGAGGAGTTCTTACATCGGGTGGCTGAGCTACGATTGGAGTTATTAGCACTCGGTGAAATGGTGGAATAAAAATTCTCATGTCGATCACCTTGAGATCACTCCCTTCTTAATTTTTAGTGTTCATTACGACACTTTGAATGTATCTAGACAAAAATGGAATTCAAAGAAATTTTGAACTTGTTCATGAACAGGAAGAGGCCATCAATTCAGTCCAAGATGAGGCCCAAGATAAATCCCTTTTCTCAAAGCCACATTATGGCAAGAAGTATCGAAAATGTCCCCCAAAAAAGAAAACACAAGCACATCCGCGTCAGAGGAAGAAAGCTTAAAATTTGAAAAGGTGGTGTCAAATATGCAAAACCAATACTTATAACACTCGACCAATCCTGGTATAATGGCTTAAAACACAGCTATTCAAGTCAAATAATCACATCGGGTGCGAAGATTTTCAAAAGTCCAAATGAAATCCATGTCGATGAAAAATAATGGATGTCTTGTATCTCAACAAGATGATGACTCGATGAAGAGTCATCGGAAGAAACCAATTATGGTAAGAACCTTGTACTAGTCTCTTAGACTTCATAGCCCACGAAGAAAGTATGGTTGATATATTTTGGTGCAAGTAAGAATATGTGCAGTGATAAGAAATTGTTTGATTCATCGAACAAACAACCCACTGGAGATTGGGTTTAGATAACAAATGACAAAGAGTACGTTGCGAAGGAAATAAAATTAAGTGAAATCATTTTAAGATGAATGTAAATGATTCAAATAGGTCCTATGTTTTACATACCTACACATGAGAATACTAAGTATGAATCCCATTTAAATCTTCTCAAGCAAGAGTGTCGGCTTGACAAGAAGTGTAAAATGTAGCTAGAGTTAGAAGATGAGTTTGGAGATAAGGGTGTTTAGTCACTCAAGTTGTGACCATAGTAAGGTTTGAATTTATCCTGGTAACATGCAACTAATACTTAATTTCCAGGCATCCAAACTTGGTTGAGTGTTAAATCATACTCCTTAAGACATGGATGACTAAGCACTTAAATGAAGTAGATATGATGTATGATTAGTGGTACTTACGGAAAAATTGGCTAAACTTAGTAATTAAATGTTAATATAAAAATAACATGTATTTTATTTTCTCTTGAACTCATAAACCTTAATTTTTCATGAGAAACTTGTTGTAATGGAGTTAAATTGTAAACCAAACAACCATACATCTTTGAAGAAAACCCTTAGGAAAACACTAGTGGCTCATGTGGGAATATATTTCCTATAATTTTTTTACATATTTCTATTGTGATAGGGGAAACAAGCAAAATTAGAAGGAGTAACTAGAAGTGAAAATTTAAGTAAAGTAAGGATAACATAGTATAGTTTTAAGAATAATGAAGGACCACATGAAAGATATTTTCAACAATTAGGACCAATAACGAAAGATAGAGGTAATAAAATTGTAAACTATGAAAGTGTGGTGTCATGGATTGTAGTCTCTTGTGTACGTAAATAGTGTTGTGTGTAACTAAATACCCTTGTTACTAACTAGTGAATTAAAAAAATAATTTAAATAATATAGATGATCCTTATTCAATGTGTTATATCGTAATCTAAATGTTAAACAATATAAAAGGAAATATAGTAACATAAGAAGGAATGTAAGATTCACATATTATGAGCCTTTCTAGAACTTAAGTTGAAGATTGAATCCTCATTGTAATAACTGTAAAATTCCAAAGGTATCATGTCATGGGAAGAATCTATCTATAAGATTATACTATTTTTGAATCGTTATGTTGTGCCTTATCATCTGAAAAAAAGAGGTGGCCTTAATTTGCATCATGTGGTTTCATGTCTTCTATGTGGGTCATTATTTGTGAAAACATATCTTTTGTTGTGTGTAAAGTAAGTAAGTGATATCTTGTAGTGTCGTGTATACTCCAATTTAATTAAAAAAATATATTATTCTAGTATTTTTACTGTTGTATTTATGTGTGTAAAAAGTGGGTGTTACACATAATGGTTAACAAGATTCAAGGGAAGAACTCTAGTAGTTGTTTTAATTGCACAATACAATGGAAGCGACGTATTTTCACCCATGAAAGTTATTCTCGGTGGAGATTTTTGTTTCTAACCTTCCTCTGCAATATTTGATGGATTTGGCTTTAATGATCACTGCGAGACATTTAATTTGTTTCGCCCTTTCTAATCTTCGATTAGGGTTTGTGGAGTGCTGAACTATGACAGCTCTTTTATCCCTTTTGTTTACTTTTGTGAACCTTTCATTGAGCCCTGAATCTATTTCTTACATGAATTTGAAACTTAGGTGGAAGAAAAATTCCCTACAATTGGAAAGGTGTAGAACTTTGCGGCTATAATTGGGAAGGGGGTTACCTTCTTATGATCCAAAGTTACCTCTTTGTATACATCTCATGCTTCTCTCTCGTAATCATTGAATTCAGGTGCAGCAGATACAATATTTATTATTCTGTACTGGTGCATGAGCTTATCAAATGTGAATCTTAAAGGAACTTTTCCTAGTGATATAGGCTCTCTAAGTGACCTCCAATCACTGTTAGTAATGGATTTTACATGTCATTATTTTTCCATGAATTTTTTAGATATGTATGGGTATTATTATCTCTGTGTGTTTTGTGACATGAAGATTTACCCTACAACAAACAATTAACTAGTTAGATCTCAAACTCCATCAGTCAATTACTTCACCTCGATACATTGTAAGCTTCGTAAAATGTGAATTTGGAAGGACAAGTTCCCCCCGATATTTTTAGCTTGCCACAACTTCAATCAGTGTAGGTATCAAGAATTATATATCTCATGAGCTTTGTTTTCCATTAGTATAAGTAATGTTTGTTGTGTCTATCTAGAGTAGAAAACTTTGAAACAACTCTTTCAGCATGACCCTCAACATGGGTGCCAAGATTGGTCCGCAGCTTCAATATGTGGATCTCGAGTACAGTGATATTCGATACATTGACATGTGAACAAATTATATAAGAACTCTATTATAAGCCCTTTGTTATAATGGATTTTTTGAATTATCCTAGAGGAAGACATTAACAATATGAATTGTAGGTTATTGGGGAACCCATCTTGTGAGAGAAATTCCTTTTCAAGCAACAAAATATGTCATCTAAGAAAAATAAATACTAGAATTCTTCCAAGAGAAAACCATGTTTGTTGAGAAAGAGATTTTCAGATTTAGAAAAAACCTACAACACTTATATGTGAAAGTGGGGCACAAAATCATGCCACACTCCTTATGAGAAACTCAAGCTTGTAACTTGTGAATGTCAAGTGCCATTTTTAGGTGAATTAATGTTCGTATCTCATCATTCTCATATTTATCAAATGAATCAAGGTTCTAGCATCTGGAGACTTTCATATCATGAAATATTACCCTCCCGTAGGTTATGTACTCATTTTATACTTTAATTTTTATGGCCATAATTATCTCAACATGCAATTACAAATATTCTTTCCCAGGGCAAATACTCAAAGTGGAAATACGTCAATGGATCATTTTTTCTTTGGGAAAGAAAACATTCAAAGCTCCTCTAGAATTTGGGCCCTCCTACTTTTTAGCTCATTTGTACATTTTCCTTGGTAAATGCTAAACAAGGGGCTTTCCATTTAGTAACATAGATATTGAGATCTATTTTTGTTGTTCTTGTAACTTTGTGTTATGGATTGCAGGGGAGGGAAGTCTATATAGATTAACCATACCCATAGCATTTTCTTCTTCTTTGGTGATCTTTGCCTTTTGTGTAAGTTAATTTGTCGTATAGCAAAAATGGAGAGATGAAATGGTAATTGAATTCAACAAACCCTTTGGTAATTTTTCCATTTTACCCACCCATTCCCAATGTCATTAAGATGCAAGAATTTTATGGATTTAGGAATTCATTGGATTTAAATATGAACCATGCTCTTTTGACGAATATTTTTCACCGTTTTCTTTACGTTTTTGAAGTGACAAAATAGATAAGGGTAAGGGCCAAGGAGAAATACTTGTTAAATGCTAGTTGGTCGATGGTTGTTGTGCATATTCTGATTTCTTGATCCAATGTCGATCATGAGAGCTTCATTTTGGCTAGGAGGAACTACCTGTAATAGAAAATAAGACCACAAAAAGATAGTTAAATGATATATGACAGTGGACTGCCTAGCGTATGCTTGTTCCGGAAGTGTGATGCTTCCTAGATGGATGTCAATCCATTGTTTAAAACAAGTTAATGTGAGAAATAAAAAAATTCCTACTATAGTTGATATGATTTAGGTATCTCATTCAAGTAAAATAAGAAAATTTTAACATAACAAGCTACGCTATGGTTAGATCAGAAAAGTACATAGTTGTTAGGGTGTTGGAACTAGTCAGGGTCAAATACTAGGTTGTTTAGGTCAACTGGTGAGATGATTGTTGGGTTTTTTCTTGGTCAAAGTGTAAAACACAAAGACCAACCTCGGTTGGGTATGGCTGATTCCAGTTTAGGTGGAACCGACAACAGTTGTGGATAACCGGCGTCGGTATGGTCGAGGTGAAAGAAACTCAAATAGATCAATTGGAGGAGATGATTTGAGATCAAATGAGGTTAGGAGGGTGGATGAGAAAGTATGTATTGATCTCAAGTACACCTAGACATTGATATTAGGTCATAATGGCAATTTTGTGGTGCAGTAAGGGAAATGGTGGGATTGTAGGCTATTAAGAAATCAAGGAATGAACATGCAAAGTATAAACTAATGACGGGTATGATAAAATTTAACTATGCTGAAATAGATAATGTTGGAAGAGATGTCCTTATTGTGATGTAGATTTAGATGGCTGAATGGAGGTGGTCATTGATCGAAGAATTGTGTTGGATATCGTAGCATTGGCTCCAAGAATTATTTCATGAGTGCAATGCTTCCAAAATCATCGGTGATGGATCTGAATGTCTTGATATGTGAAACGATGTTGGTTTTGATTGCATGTAGCTCTGATCTCTTTTCCTTGCTCTCAAAATGTGCCAACCCAAAAGAAAGGTTATTTAGGTGAATAAATGGTAACCGACGATAGTTCCATCTTGACTAGCATCGGTTTAGGGTGATTGTCATCTGTTAAGCGCAGGATTCCCTAGGTTTACTAAAATGGGAAGATCTTTCTAATTTCTTGGCCCAGTTAGTTTATTCTCACGGATTAGAACGACAACTTCCCTTCTAATGAGCGGGAATGTGGTTAGAGAGATTTTAGGGATTGATTTTAGGGTTAGACCAAATCTTAGCTCATTAAGGCAAGTAAGACTTAGTTATTATTGGTTATGGAAACATGCCAAGAATAGGTCTAGGGTGAGGTGGTTGGATGAGGTGTCTAGGTGAGGTGGTGTGGTAGAAATTATGATAATTAGATATCAAATATTGTGAGTATACATATTAATTTAATTTAATTAATTAAATTAAAGGTGATGTGGGGTGGAAGGGGCCATGGTTAGATGAGTATGATTGAGTTGATTATTTGACAAAGGACCAAGGGGAGTGTGACCCAATTTTGGTTTCTACATTTTGCCCCTTTTACTTGTGTATCTTGTATTGGTAAGTGATGCTTACAAAAATAAGATGTAGTTGCCCCATGTGTGAGTGAAGGTGATCTCCTTTAAACTAGGAACTGATGTGGTAGAAGACGAGAATCGGTGAGCGATTTGATAAAAGGTGGATGTGATGAAGAAGAAGGTGGACACGAGGGTAATTGGGTAAAGATCCAATCGGAAAATCCGTAGTGTGAGCCAGGTCAAAGCTAGCAACAATCAAACGTTCGCACACGTATAAACTATGGCACGGTACGGGTTGAAGAACATCCAAACTCTACATCGTCTAAGGTCAATAGGTTTATCCAAACAAGGTTGAGGTGATTCCGGTATCAAGGTATGGGATATGGTGTGGAAGCACTTCATAGGTCAGGTGCAGGAACGCTTAGGTATGTTCCAATACACCAAAGGTTGGGTCAAAATAAACGGCATGGAAATAGGCAAGGTAATGTCATTAGGTCAAACAACATGGGTAATAGTGTCGCAAGGTATAACGAGCACATGAGTTCATAGGTTTTTAGCAATGTTACGGGTCTAGGTAGCGAGGTCACGACATAGGTATAGGTAATGTAGGCTTGGAGGTAGGTTGTAATAAGAGTGGGTAAGGCCAAATAGTGGTTGGGTTGGTTAAGTTGGGTCAGAAATGGGGAAATGGTAGTTGACAAGATCATGACAGGTAACCGATGCCAGTCATACGGAACCATTGACGGTCTAGGTAAACCAACCATGGTTTTTGCGAGCACACGATCGTTGTCGGTCTAGGTATAATCGACTATGGTGTTCTAGGGCATAGGATCGATGTCAGTTTAGGTATAACTGATGTCAATCAGGTTGACGTGGGTATATAAAAAAAAAATCTGTATAATACGGGTTCATTTGTACGTTTTTGATTTTTTGTAAACTATAGAGCACTGAATGATTTGTGTTTTATCAGGAGGAAAGGATGAGGGATGATATCCTTCTTAGGTAGAGAGATTTGGTTGGTTAGAGGAGCCAAGTTGATGGGTCCACAAGCACATGGGGATTGATTGTCCAAAACAGCCCTAGGGTGGGTGGGTGAGATAAATAGTGGGAAAAGAAGATGTTGTTGATTAAAAACATAGCATGGGTAAGAGGTTGAAATAGGTATGGTTTGAGCGATATTGGGTGAGGTTTGGGATGGGTAGATAGAATATGTGATAAGAAGGTAAGTTGCAAGGGTAAAAAGAGGGAGGGTAATAGGTGTAGGTGAGGTGTTAAGAATGATTCAGGTATTATTAAAGTGTATTAATGTAATGTTTTATTAGATGTAGGCGAGATATCAGTTGCGGATGTGAGATAGGGTGCCACCCATGCTTGTGACAGTTTAAGGAGGTACGATAGAGTAGGATTAGCAAAGCATGTTGCAGAGGTTAGCCCCGATTGGGGTCGATGCTACCTGGCATGTAGTTTGGTAGCCAATTTTGATGGTTGCCCTCATCGACAAATGGGATTTGGTGACCAACACATTCCATCTACCAACATGTGAGATCACGGTCACCATGGAGGATGTGTACAAGATCCTATTGTTAGCGATATTGGGGACGCAGGTATATTCAATCTCCTCAGAAGTATTTGAGGAGTTGATGCTGACAGTATTTGGCAAGGGGTTGGCGGAGTTGAGGTTCCACAGTGCTAGCCTGAGTTACAGAGAGATGCACCAGGTCCATCCATAGGAGACTAGGGTTGTTGTGTTGTTGATGGAGGTCGTCTGCTGTTTTGCACTACCAGATGTAGAGGGCGGGAGATTCCCATGATCATTAATGGGGGTCATGCATGATATGGTGATAGACCAGACCCATTTTACATGGGTGCCAACATTTGTGGTGCAGCTACTATTGATGGTGAATCATAGCACCCCCGATTGTCTCGCAACTCTATGGGTTGAGACTCTCAGTGCGATTGCATAACATGGAGCTTTTCCCAAGTGTGGGACCTTGCGAAATCGGAAAAGCTCTCTGGATGAAGGCAGTTCTATTCCTCTATTCGGAGATGCACACGTAAAAAAATGCAAAGGGTTTACTCAAAACCTAAACTAACTTTCCAAGGAGACAGGGTAAGAAGATGCATAAAATAAAACCTAAACTACAAAGGTGATGCACCGAGGAATGAAGAACACCTGTCTTGCAAATAAACACAAACCATTAAAATGCAATGTAAGATCATGCACAGATAACTAGATTTGCGGTGAAAGATCAAGAGGATGAAAATGAACAGAGAGAGGGTTGAGAATCATCCAAAGACATGCATTATTTTCTCCAAATATTGACATAATACACTACAAAGTGCCAAGGGGAAAAATTGCATTACGGTTTTAGATGGGAGGTTTGAACTCCACAAGTTCACCGCCAAAGAGAAGAAGGAGGGGCAAAAAAAGAATGTCCAACATTTAGAAAGAAGCCCCTCCTTAAAATTTATAGTAAGAATGAGAGAGGGAAGAGAGAGGAAATCCAAATCTACCCCAACCACCTCTAGGTTACATTTAATTTATCTCATTATGGCGGTAGGTGAGAACCCTAACAAACCCAAAAAGTGGCGAACTGTATTTTGCATTTTTAAGAATTTTTTCTCACCCAATTAAAGATATCCAGTCGTAGTTGGATAGAGGACCTTGTAATATTTCAAAATGTCCAACCTTGCGTGAATCGAGCTCCTGTGAAAAGTTATGGCCATTTGAATATCTCGGTTAAGTTTCGCTTCTGTCAACGCTCAAAATATTGTGCCTCCTAAAGATGTGCCTCGGCGCATCCATCCTTATGTCGACATACTCTTATTTATGCCAAGGCATGAATTTCTTCATGTCAACACCTTATGTCGTGCGCCCTTCTACTGCGCCTTGGCGTGAACTTTTTCGTGTCGAAAATTTTCTACCTATGCCAGGGCGCATCCATGTTCGTGTCAACACTCTTTGACGTGTGCCTTCTACCTGTGCCTTGGCGCGAACTTTTTGTGTCGACACTTTTCTACCTATGCCAGGGTGCATCCATGTTCATGTCGACACTCTTTGACATGTTCCTTCTACCTGCGCCTTGGCGCAAAATTTTTGTGTCGACACTTTTCTACCTATGCTAGGGCGCATCCATGTTCATGTCGACACTCTTTGACGTGTGCCTTCTACCTACACCTTGGCATGAACTTTTCATGTCGACACTTTTCTACCTGCGCCAGGGCGCATCCATGTTCATGTCGACACTCTTTGACGTGCACCTTCTACCTACGCCTTGGCACGAACTTTTTGTGTCAACACTTTTCTACCTGCGCCAGGGCACATCCATGTTCATGTCGACACTCTTTGATGTGCGCCTTCTACCTGCGCCTTGGCGCAAACTTTTTGTGTCAACACTTTTCTACCTACGCCAGGGCGCATTCATGTTCATGTCGACACTCTTTGACGTGCACCTTCTACCTGTGCCTTAGGCTGTTGGTGATGCAATAAATATCAGGCTCTGAGTTTCTTTGATTTCCATATTCTTCTGCTTGTCTATATCTACCCGGGGAGATATTTACAACAATTTGGCAACTCAGCGCGATCACCTGCTTGCTAGGTAGAAGATCAGTGGCCTTTTAGCAATCCATTAGGCATGGAGTCATAAGCAATAACTTGAAACCATCATGATATCTAATCCCAAGCCTGATACTACAACTCCTTTTCTGAGAGCATGCTGAGCAGTAGAAAATCAACCGAGAGCGACAAAACCCGTGCACACAGACACTTAGGGAAATCGAAACCTAACTATAACAAGACAATGTGTATACGTACTTAGAGGAATTTGAAATCTAGGCTAATATTTACAAGGGTAAACCTTTTCCTTTTAGTAGCAATGTTTAAGATAGATTTTGTTAACTAGAATCGGGAGTTCTTCTCCATCCAATGTAGACAATTGGAAGGAATTACTACTTTTACATCCCGTGACCATGTAGGGGCCACTCCAAATGGCATCAAACTTGGAATGCTTTCCTGGTTTTTCCCGATCTGCATCCCATTTTAGAACTAGGTCCCCTTCCTGGAAGGTCCTTGCTCTTGCCTTCTTATCAAACCATCTTTTTACTAAGGCCTGATCTCTCTCAATCGTCTGAACTGCATGCTCTCTGATTTCTTCCAATTCCACCAACTCTGCATATCTGGCCTCCATTGGTTCGAACTCAGCCAACTCCAACTACTTCATGAGCTCCAATGCAGGCAGTTCTAATGATATAGGCAATACCACCTCTTTCCCATAGACCAATTTGTAGGGAGAACTACCTGTAGACCTCTTTGGCATTATCCTGTCAGCCCATAATGCTGATTTTAGCTTGGTATGCCATGTCCTTTGGTTTTCATCCAGAGTCCTTCTGATGATCCTTAGCAAATTATTGTTCGTGGACTCTACTTGTCCATTACCCTGCGGGTAATAATTTGAAGAGGTGCTCAAATAGATTCCATTCTTGACAGCCCATTCTGTAATCTTGGAACCTATGAATGCCAATGCATTATCTGATATGATAGTGGCTGGCACACCAAACCTGGTCACTATTCCTTCATAAAAGTCTAGTATGTTAGACTCATTTGCCTCTTTGAGCACTACTACTTCGGTCCACTTGGTGAAATAGTCCATTGCCGTGAGAATCCACTTGTGGCCTTGGCTTGAGTTTGGGTTGATGACCCCGACGAAGTCCAATCCCCATTGCATAAATGGTTGGTCAACCAAAATTGGGTGCAATGGAAGTGCTGCTAGTCTTTCTTTGCCTGTGAAGAGTGCACATTTCTTGCACTTTCTTATCCATGTATAGCAGTCACTAAACACTGTGGGCCAATAATACCCTGCCTTCATTATCTTGAGAGTTGTTACTCATGGGGTGAAATTTCCTCGAAATATCCATCATGAAAATCTTGTAACACCCTCTCAATTTGACCTATCCCAATGCACCTCAATAGAACTCCATTGATGTCTTTTTTAAACAAAACACCATCAACAAGCACATATGGAATGGCTTGTAATCTGAAGTATCTCCTCTTTACTTTTCTCATTTTTGGAGGGCATAGGCCATGTCATAGGAAGTGTATCATATTTTGAGTCCAACAAGGAGCGGGCACGTCATCATCTTCCTGTTCTTGACCATCCTGTAGTACCAAGACAGTCTCTTTTTCATCACCTACTTCAACTTGCCAACTCAAAGCTAGCTATTCACATAGTCCTTTTCCACGTACTAGTTTTGTGACCTTGATCTTGATGTCATATTCCATGACACGGGTTATCCATCCTGCACGTTTCTCATTCAAATCCTTGTTTAGAAGGAAGTCCTTGACTCCCGCATGAGAGACCAACAATTGGATCTTATTGTTTAAGACTAGGTGCTTGAATTTCTTTAAGCTCCCGATCCATGCGCGAGGACATGCTTTTCAATGAAAGAGTACCTATTTTCGTATTCCTCCAAGCCTTGACTGAAGAAAGCAACCGGTTGTTCTAGTCATTCTTTGTTTTTATGTACCAAGATTGCAGAAATTGTGTCTCCACCACCAAAGGCATATAACATGAAATTCTTAGAGAATTCTTGATTGACGAGAGTCGGAGCTTGAGATATAGCCTCTTTTATTGCCTCAAAACTTGCCTTGCCTTCAGATGTCCACTTAAATGTCATGCTCTTTTTCAACATCAGCGTTATTGGATTTACGAGAGCTACAAAGTTTGGAACAAACCTGCAGACAAAATTGATCCTTCCCAAGAAGCTTTGAAGAGCCTTCTTGTGACTTGGCAATGGAAACACTCGAATTGCTTCAACTCTTTCTGGGTCAATCGTCAACCCCTCCTTTGAAACAATATGGCCTAGAAGTTTTCCCTCGTGAGCCAAGAATATGCATTTTTTGGGATTTAATGATACCCCAAATCTTCTACACCTTTGAAATACCTACCTCAAATGAAAGAGGTGATCCGCTACATTTTTGGAGAATACAGTGATGTCATCAAGATATATCAGAACTATTTTATTGATCAACCCCTTGAATGCCATATCCATTTCCCTTTGGAAAGTGGCTCCAAAGCATTTGATAGCCCAAATGGCATCTTCTTGTAGGCATAGGTGCCCCATTTGGTGGTGAAAGCTATCTTGAACTGGTCATCTTCTTTCACCATTACCTTGATTATACCCGAGTAGCCATCTAGGAGAGAGAATCTCTCTAAACCGGATACCACTTGCAATATTTGTTCCATTGAAGGAAGTGGGTAATGGTCTTTGAGAGATGCCCTGTTGAGGTCTCGGAAGTCTACACACAACCTGATTTCTCCACTCTTCTTCCTGACTGGAACCAAGTTTGCAACCCAGCTTGAGTGCTTGATCGGGAATATAATGCTTGCCTCTATTAGCTTGTTTAACTCTTTCTTCATTAGAGGCTCAATGTGAGGGTTGACTGGTCTCTGCTTCTGCCTGATGGGTTTAGCATCTGGATCCAATTCTATGGTATGTTGTGCCAACTTTGGATTGAATCCTCTCAAGTCTTCATAGCTCCAAGCGAAGACATCTGGAAATTCTTGGCAAAGTTGTATGAAATCTGATTTCTCCTGCTCAGTGGCCACTTTGCCAATTTGAAGTGTTTTTCCTTCCCCAACCGGAATTGGCTCTGAATCTTCTCTCTTGACCTGTATGTTAGCCTTTTCCTTATGGAACTGGTCGTTAGGGTTGAAGATAGACTCCAATGTTACTAAACCCTTGGGAAGCTTGTTTTTTCGTAGCTGCACTACTTGATCCCCATACTGTTGCTCTAATATGTCTTGATTCCTAGCTGAGAATTCAGCCTCTTCTTGTAAGAAATTGATGATCTGTTGATCGTTCTCAAACACCTGCCAGCTTGTGTTATTATCTGGAACTGCTGGCCTCACAATCACATGGATACGTGGTTGCATTTTTTCCCTTTTGATGTTGTCAACCACATCAAACGTTGCTCCAACTGCTACGAGCCTATCCACTGCTTCATTTTTCTTCCTAGGTATGGACACGATATTGAAAGCTTCGAAATCCTCAACGAGGTCCCACACCCTATTCTTGTAGTTCTTCAGTAGTTCATTCTTTGTAGCATGTTGTCCCCTGACTTGATTGACGATTAGCTCACTATCTCCAAACACCTGCAAGTTCTTTATGCCATTTTTCTTGGCCCAATGAAGTCCATGAATCAAGGCCTCATATTCAGCTGTGTTGTTTGAACAGAAAGCGGAAATAGAAAGTTGAATAATATTTGATGCCTTGAGGTGAAACAAGCATAGTTCCTCCTCCCGCACCTTGCCTACTCCTTAATCCAAACTTACTAGCTTACCAACTTGAATAAGATAGTTTTCAGCCCTAGTGGCAATGCTATAAGCAGCAGGTAAGGTTGTGCCTCCCATAGATTGAATTAACATAGAAATATCAGAATTCAAAGCCTTAAGATAGTATAGAAAAGCACCTTCAGCTGTTGGCCTAACGGCCACTGGAATTCTATCCCAAGACCTTTGAAATCTAAAGTTGAAGTCAGTCAGTTGCTCATTGGGAGCTCTCTTGATAGTTGTCAATTGTTCTAGTAGAGACAAATTGTCTCCCTTTTCTCCAAACTGCTCATGGAGAACTATGCATAACTGATTCCAATTTTGGATAGAACCAGCTCCAAGGCTCCTAAACCATTGCAATGCCTTCCCTTTGAACGAAGATGCCAGCAATTTGACAGCAACATCCATTTCATTTATCTCATGGATTGCACAAACGTTAGCAATGTCTTTGACATGATCACCAAGAGTGGTATGATTTTCTCTAGTGAAAAATGGAATGTTCTTCAATGCTGCAATTGGAACTGGATTCTGTGTATTAAGGGAAAGTGGGATACTGCCAGTGAAATTGACAAAGGGATTTGGTGGTAGATGTGCCATTATGATTGGCCTAAGAACTCTAGTTGATGTGAGAAAAGGTCTACTAGGTGGAGGTGTAGACAAAGTCCAGTTAGGTGGAGATGGTGATCTTTGTGGTCCTCTTCCTCTCCTTCCTCTTCCTGGTGATAGCTGTAAGTGGACAAATAACCCCTCTTCTTGAGTATCAGACCTGGTTTGAATTCTTCTCATGCACCTGGGAAACTATTGTTGCTAAACCACTAAATTCTATCCCCTTCGGAGTCACCATATGTGTTAGATAATGAGCCTCAAAAGGCTAGATTCTGCCAAGTTACACACCAAACCTGACAATATTAAAAAAAAAGAATTTAAAGCTTGAAGGACCCAAAAGATATAGTTCTTCAATTCGGTTATCGGGTTTTTTTGTGCAGCTACTAATCCCCAAAAGGTATAGGCAAAACTTAGGTCATGTAAGGCAACTTACAAAACCTGAAATACACCGTGTCGGAACTTGGGACATGCTCAACACCTGGGAAAACCCGAAATACTAAAAACCATGAAATTTTGAAAGTCAAAATCTCAAAAATCTAAGAATACCCTTTTGAATATTATCCCCCGATCTATCAACTGGTGAAATTTTGACTTGTTTTGAGCAAGTTAAGCCCTTGAAAATTGATTTCAAAGTTCAGCCTGGAAGGTGAAAAATCTAAAATTGTAAAACCTACAATTTTTTAGTCCAAATTTCTTGAAAACTCCTTCAAATCTTGTGGAATGACCTCTTGTCCCATCGGGCATGCCAAAACTGTTGATGGAAAATCACAACACCCCGATTATGTGTAACTCGATGGGTTGATGTTGTTTAGGATATAAGGGATAAAATATGCGGAATAATCCCTCACAGAATCGCAACAAAGAGAAACTAATATGCGAAATTATTATAGATCTCAAATAAAATTGTAGAATAAAATAACACAAAGACAAAGAGACAAAGATTTAACGTGGTTCACCCAATTTGGGCTACGTCCACCGAGAATCACTTGCTCGATTTTAATTACAAGCCTCCACTCTCTCAATGCAATACCAGATCCATTTGGAGCTATGCTCAACAAACTCTACTGAGAATTCACACCCGAATTCAAAACACATCTGTAATACATTTGCTTGTACATCTATCATATGGATAAGACCATATAAATAGACAACTGCTTAAGCAGTTTGATACAAAACCGTGGGTATTAAAACCAAGGGCAAAAAACCGTGGGTATCAAAACAATGGGCAAAAGACCGAAAACCCATGGGCCCAAAAACAGCCCATAACGTTTACCCATTACCCATGGGTTAGTAAACCACCCATGAAAATTTGCTTCGGGGGCTTCGCCCCCGAACCACCCTTACCCGCTCACCGGCGAGCAGGACCGCCATAAAAATACCCGAGTGTAAAACATAGAAGGTGTACCACACTCTTACATGAAAATAGGCTCCACAAACATAACAGTTGAGACTCTCAGTGCGATTGCATAACATGGAGCTTTTCCCAAGTGTGGGACCTTGCGAAATTGGAAAAGCTCTCCGGATGAAGGTTGGTTCCTATTCCTCTGTTTAGATGCACACGTAAAAAATGCAGAGGGTTTACTCAAATCCTCAACTAACTTTCCAAGGAGACAGGGTAAGAAGATGCATAAAATAAAACCTAAACTACAAAGGTGATGCACCAAGGAATGAAGAACACCTGTCTTGCAAATAAACACAAACCATTAAAATGCAATGCAAGATCATGCACTGAGATAACTAGATTTACAAAGTGAAAGATCAAGAGGATGAAAATGAACAGAGAGAGGGTTAAGAATCATCCTGAGACATGCATTATTTTCTCTCCAAAGATTGACACAATACACTACAAAGTGCCAAGAGGCAAAATTGCATTACAGTTTTAGATGGGAGGTTTGAACTCCACAAGTTCACCTGCCAAAGAGAAGAAGGGAGGGGCAAAACAAGAATGTCTAACCTTTAGAAAGAAGCCCATCCTTACAATTTATAGGAATAATGAGAGAGGGAAGAGAGAGGAAATCCAAATCTACCCCAACCACCTCTAGGTTACATTTAATTTATCTCATTATGGCGGTAGGTGAGAACCCTAACAAACCCAAAAAGTGGTGAACTGTATTTTGCATTTTTAAGAAATTGTTCTCACCCAATTAAATATATCCAATCATAGTTGGATAGAGGACCTCGTAAGATTTCCAAAAAGTCCAACCTTGCATGAATCTGAGCTCCCTGTGAAAAGTTATGGCCATTTGAATATCTGGGTCAGGGTTTGCTTCCTGTCAACTCTCAAAATATTGCGCCTCCTGAAGATGCACCCCGGTGCATCCATCCTTATGCTAACATACTCTTATTTATGCCAAGGCATGAATTTCTTCATGTTGACACCTTATGTCATGTGCCCTTCTACCTGCGACTTGGCGCAAACTTTTTCATGTCGACACTTTTCTACCTGCGCCAGGGCGCATCCATGTTCATGTCGACACTCTTTGAAATGCGCCTTCTACCTACGCCTTGTCGCGTACTTTTTTGTGTCGACACTTTTCTACCTACGCTAGGGTGCATCTATGTTCATGTTCGACACTCTTTGACATGTGCCTTCTACCCGCACCTTGGCGTGAAATTTTTGTGTCAACACTTTTCTACCGTGTGCGGGGCACATCCATGTTCATGTCGACACTCTTAGACGTGCGCGCTCTTCACTGCGCCTAAGCGCAAACTTTTCATGTCGACACTTTTCTACCTGCACCAAGGTGCATCCATGTTCATGTCGACACTCTTTGACGTGCGCCTTCTACCTGCGCCTTGAGTACATTGGTGGCAATAAATATCGAAGCTCGAGTTTCTTTGATTTCCATATTCTTCTACTTGTCTATATCTACCCGTGGGGAGATATTTACAACAGCTACACAAGGAGTTATGGGCATATGGGCAACTATGAAGGTTTATCCTGTGTTTTACTTTCATACTTCATTGTTGGGAATATGAGCACATTGTGTGTGTGCGCCCAATTTGTATGCCCCGGGCTAACGCATTCAAGCCAAGTTTGGTTCGGGTGGGTTACAGGTGATGGGTGCCTATTATTGGAAAGTGTCAAGTGACCAGGGTGACTCATGATGTCACCAACTATAGGTGTTTATGGGAGGGTTTGTCCAGTGTGGACATCATTTGGAGACCGTTTATGGGTTTTACCTCATATAGAAAAATGGCCACTAAGGTATATGGCTTACAACTACTTAGATGGATAGAGGGGCATCATGCAGGAGATCATGAGATTATACCCGTGGATAGGGTTAGATGACAGTTTAGGCTACTTCATGATATACCGCCACCTTTCCCACAGTACAGGAGGGATGATGTGGAGAGGCCTCACCGTACCACAAATGAAAGTCTTGACAGGCGGGAGGAACAGGTGAGACTGAAAAATTGATGATGTCGGGGTTACCAATAGATACAGACAGTGGTGGGCTGCACACTTACGAGTAGTATCACCGAGGTTGAAGCAATCAAATTTAGCCACCATCACAGTGTAGAGGGATGCCCTACGGGGCAAGGGATGACCACGATTACATAGTTGCGTATGGTCCAGGGGGTAGCTGAAAGGTTTAGAGGCATAGGTTGCCATGTTGTAGGCATATGTGGCCACTCTACAGGCCCTTGTCACATAGGGACAAAAACCGTGACAGGTGGAGATGGAGATGGGGTATAGGTGGCCACCCTACAAGGGTAGATTATGAGTTTGTAAGGCCAATTGGCCCTTGCACGAGCAAAATTTGTGGCCCTTCAGGCCCAGATACAAGTAAGAGCGGGACATGGTCCCTCAAGACAGTCACAAGCACAGGGACAAGGTCCTTCTTTGAGTATTAGCGGGATAGGGTCCTAAGAGATAGGTACAGGGGCTGAGGCCGATGGCACAACCATAGGCAGTGCCAGTAGGCAGTTAAGATATGCCTTAGGTGAGCTCTAGTATTATTAGGATACGTTTATGGTCACGGGGATAGATTTTCTATCCTATGGGAGTATATAGCACAAGCAGGCCTCGAGTGAGAGGACAAGGTCGCGCACCCCACAATGTAGAGAGAAGAGGGGGCCATCAAACCCCAAGACAAGGTTAGGGTGAGGCTACCAGTTCACGAGAGGCCAGCCCCATGTGAGGTACTAGTAAAGCTCTAGCTAGGGATGATGATGGGTAATGAGATGCTAGCTCAACGTCGAGATGAGGCTAGTGGAGGAGGAGGAGACAAGTGAGACAGAAATGGAGGATATCCAGTAGGGTGATGTCTGATAGCCATATATACCTCTTATTTTGTATAGTTGTGTATTTTTTATATATATCGTTCTATGTTCTGAAGAGAGTGAGGATGTACATGAGAGTTTTTAAAAATTTTGATGATATATCGGCCTGTGTGCCAAATATGGTGATGATGTACATGAGATTTTTTGATATTTTTGATGATATACCAGCTTGTGACACGAATATGGTGAGGATTTACATGATATTTTTGAGATTTTGATGATATACCGGTCTATGTGCCGAAGATGGTGACGTTTTATCCGAGATATTTGAGATGATTGTGATTATTATTGGAATATATGTTCACATGTATTTTTATACATACTTTCCGATTTATAGATGATGGTGTTTATAATATGAATGGTGTACATGTTTTAATTTTCATTGTTGTGTGTGTGTGTGTGTGTGTGGAAATCAGGTGGATTAGGCATGCTAGAGTCAAGGTCATGTAGGCATGGTGGAGTCAAGTCGGTTCAGGCATGATGGAGTCAGGTCATAGGCATGGATTGAGTAAGGTTTCCCTCGGCATGATTTAGTTTAGGTTGTAGCTATTGTTGAGTTAGGTTGGTTTAGGCATGGTTGAGTTTCTAATTCATTAATTTGTGCAATTAATGATGATGTGGATCATGTTAAGATGATTTGTAGGAAAATGTATGATAATGGAAAAGAAATGGTAGACAAGATGAAATGAATGTATGAGTGATGATGGTAAAGATGTTAAGCAATTTTTTTTTGTGTGGTTTAATTTCCAATGATTGATATAAAAGGAAACTAACTAGGGTAGAATGTGAATAGGAAAGGGGCCGAGGGAATTTGTTAAGGTAGAGAGTGGCTGAGCTAACCTCTAAGGGCCCCATGCCCTTGGATTGCTGCCTATATAGTCCCGGCAAAAGGGACCTCAAGTTGATGTATTTCACCCATAAGCTCGGGAATATCATGATGAAATAGCAGAATGGGTTGATAGGTGTGAGGCATGGGTGATTTAGGTCATAGCCATGATTGAGTTTAGATTGTAGGAATGGTTGAGTGATTTTTAAGTAGAAGTGTCGAGGGTTTGGTCCTATATAGGATAATCAATAAGTAATCGGGAAGGTGAATGGTAAGAGATGGTAAAATAGCTACGTAATTGATAAGAATCGAATGAGTCTACAATACCCCAGATGGGCTTATCAACGTAAGACCTTACAGGCCTTACATAATGGACTATTTTAGGGGTGAATAAAAGTCACATGATCAGGAATTTAGGTGAAAAAGGAAAGGGGGTGAGAATGGGAGGTTTAACATAACTTAGTGTACGACAACATGTATTTCGGAACAAGAAACCCATAATCCAAAATAGGCAAGATGACAAAAATTGCATCTTTTTCCTCTTTTTTTTAATAGACTAATTGATGCGGGAAGTCTATATGGGATGGTTATATTATATCCTTGAGGTGTTTGTGAATTTGATCGATGCGGGAAGCTTCGAATATTTATTATATTCTTATAATGATTGCATATAGTTGTCCTTCAAGGAGTAGTCTATTGATAGTGGTAGAATATAAAGAAGAGATGTCCCTTTTGAGGGAGTCATCTTTTGATAGAAGTTTGACTCAAGGAGTTGTATCCCTTTTCTTAGACGTTTGAATCATGGACAATACTTTTAGAGGACGATTAGGTTCTTGTTTTAGAAGACAAGATCGTAGTACATAGATTAATTGTGAAAGAGGTGGTTTTGAGTGATGAAGCGACCATGGGATTCCATCTTGAAGAAGATGAAAAGTATCCATGAGATTCATGATATGACCGAGCCGTGGTACTCATATTGAAGACAAGGCTAAAAGGTGACGGAAATAACATGATTCTTGTTTAGTTGTGGATCCTCAAAATGGGTAATTATGGAAGGTGAAAAATGCTCAAGGGATGAGTGACCAATTATGAGAAAGTGATATAGGAATTGATATCAAAATTAAACTCGTCAAAGATACAAGGCATTAAGGGGCTCAGGTTAGGGTTTACCTTCGAATGAAGACAAACGATAAGCACCTAATCCATAGGCATGGGTAATGATATAGGGTCCAAGCTAATTAGGAGAATT
Source organism: Taxus wallichiana var. yunnanensis (assembly GCA_018340775.1). Taxonomy (NCBI): domain Eukaryota; kingdom Viridiplantae; phylum Streptophyta; class Pinopsida; order Cupressales; family Taxaceae; genus Taxus; species Taxus wallichiana. The sequence goes on along the minus strand of CM031237.1, from coordinate 82,523,946 downwards.
TTTTCCCCATTTACTTTTCTCCTCTTTGGTTACATGTTGATTTTCCTTCATGACAAGATCACCGACCTGAAAGGTTCTTTCATGAACACATTTTTCATAGGCACGTTTGATACGTTGTTGGTAGATTTGGATATAGTCAAGAGCATTGAGATGATTTTCATCTAATAATTCAAGTTCGCGCCAAATGATCCTTGAGAAATTCCTTGTCGTTGAGAATATCTTGTAGCGAGATGTGAAGAGATGGAATCTAGACTTCAAGAGGTAAGACAACCTCAATATCGAAGACCGAGAGAAAATGGGTTGCCAAGAATTGAAGTGTTCATACCCGGTGCGGTAAGCGCATAGGGTGAAAGGAATGTGCGTATTCCAATCCTTACCGAGTATCATTGACTACCTACATAAGAATTTTGTTCAAGGTTTTATTGGTTGATTCATCTTGACCATTATTTTGTGACTAATAGGGTGATGAGAAAGCGAGTTAGATTCCAAAATCATCGCATATTTTGCAAAGGGTTTTGTTTTTGATTTGATTTCCATTATCCGTGATAATGTCTTTGAGGACACAAAAGTGATAGATGATGTGATGGTTTATGAATTCACGTATTTTCTCATCTTTGGTGTAAAGGAGGGAATGGTTTCTACTCATTTAGTGTAATATTCAGCAAAGGTTATGATCCATTGGTGGCGTTGTGAAGAAGGGGTTGATCTCACTAGAAAAGATCCAAACCCCATTGAGAAAAAGGCCAAAGGTCTCACATGACTTATAAGGCATGACTAGGTATGTGGTGGGGATTAGTATGTTGGTGGCATTTCACATAGTGTTTGACATAATCACAAGCTGTCATGGTTAAGGATTGTCCAATAATAGCCTAGGTGAAGAAAGTGCTTTAGGAGAGCCAAACCGCTAAAGTGACCTCTTCAAATGCCATCATGGACTTCCTTAATGGTATAAGGAATTTTAGAACTTGTAAGGCATCACGAGGAACGTTGTCGAAACCGCATTCGTAAAAAACCATCCATGATGAGATAACGAGGAGACAATTTTAAGAAAGGCATGTTGTCCATTACGAGTGAGATCAGCAGGTAAAATGGAAAGGGAAAGATAGTTTTTATATTACTTATACCAAAGGTCACTTGGGTCAGGACCAGTGGTTCTGATAGAGTAGACTTCACGAGGCAAATAAGAGGGTGATTGTAGTCTTTTTATTGTGTCAAAGATTTTAAAGTCAGCGGGTGAAGTAGGTATCTAAGAATCCAATCGAGGCCATGGAATCTGAAAATTTATTGGTAGAACGTGGGGTGGTTTGAAGTGTGTAACGGTCAAAGGTGGTAAAAAGTATGTCCACGTTGCTTATACTTTTGAAGTATCTCATTACAACACTAGTATATACCATTGACCTACTTTATGACCAACTGAGAATCACCGAAGATGTTGATTGATTTAACATCTAAGGCATAAGCATCCTAGAGACCCAATATGAGTGCTTCGTATTCAAAAATATTGTTTATACAATCAAAATTGAGTTTGAAATAAAAAGGCTTAGGTTCACTATCAAGTGGAATGAGGATACCACTAGCCGCACCAACATATTGACACTTGGAGCCATCGAAGAAGAGTTTCATTTGGTAAGTAGGTTCGTCTAGGGAAAGGGTAGCTATAGACTCTTCTGGAAAGTCAAAGGTAGAGGGTTGATTCCCAGAAATAGGTGCATCAGCTAATTGGTCGGTGATAGCTTGGCCCTTGATGGACTTTTTATGGATGAATTTGAGGTCAAGGTTAGCTAGAATCATAATCCAACATGTGGCACATTGATTTTGATAAGGTTTGTCATATATATAGTGTAATGGGTCAGTATTAGTAATGATGAAGGTTTTTTTGTTGAGTAGGTAAGGGCGGAGTTTGGTGGCAATGAAAACTAAGGCTAGGGAAAGTTTTTTTCATGGGTATATCTAGTTTTATAGTCAAGAAGGGTACAACTTATGTAATAAATTGTTTTCTCTCAGTGTTGGTCATCACGATGAGTGAGCATGGCACCTAGAGAATGGTCGATGGCATAAATATATAGGTAGAACAGTTGGTCATCCTTAGGAGGAATGAGCACTGGTTGTTGAAGTAGGTATTGTTTCAAGGCTTCGAAGGCTTTATGGCATTCATCATCCCATTTGAATGAAACATATTTCTTGAGAAGATGATGAAATGGATGATAGCAGTCAGAAAGCTACGAGATAAAACAATGAATTGATTGCAACTTTCCTTGTAGGCTATGAAGTTGATGGATATTTGTGGGTGTTGGAATTTCAAGAATAACCTTGAATTTATCAAGATCCCATTTTATGCCATGTAAAGAAACGATGAAACCTAGGAGTTTTCTGGAAAGTACCACAAAGACGCACTTCTTTGGTTGAATAAGGACACAATACTTGATGAGGCGGTCAAAGATGAATTTAAGAATGGGCGGAGTGTTCGGTTTGATTCTTGGATTTGGAAAGCAGATGTCATGGAAGATGTAAGTCATGGCTCATTGATATGTAGCACCAGTGTTTTTAGGCCAAATGGCATGACTCGAAAGAAGAAAAATTGCCCCAAGGGGTGATGAACGAAGTCTTGTGTTGATCCTCTAGGGCTAGTAATATTTGATTGTAGCGGAGAAACTATCCATGAGTTTTATCATTTCATGGCCAGCTATGAGATAAACTAGTTGGTCAATGCCTAGTAGTGGGAAATCATCTTTAGGACAAGCAAGGTTGAAGTCATGAAAATCCGTGCAAATACAGAGTCCCCTTCAAGAATGATGTTAGAAATATATTGGGGATAATCAATGGGTAGAATGAAGGAAATTGAGATAAGGCCCCGAATCTTTTCTTTGACAGAAGATCAATGCAAGGATGCATTTCGGTCACTTTTGTTTGATGGGTTTTGCATCAGAAATGGTTATGATATTGTGAACCACAATTTTTGGGTCAATACCGGGCATATTAGCATAAGACCAGGAAAATGTGTTGCTATGGTCCTAGAGGAAAGAGGTAAAGGCTTCATGTTCAGTAGCGTCTAAGGATTGGCTGATCTTTAGAATGTGTGGGTCATCCTGAGTATTAATGTTGATTTCGATGGTCGATTCATTCAACATGGTTTGCATCTTAGAGGGTAACGACCGATGAATATAAGAGTCTTTTGCACCAAGGTAGGTGAGGATAGAATAATCTTCCGACAATGAACAATGTTAATTAAAGGCGTATCTTCATCGATCTTATCAGGATACAAGAATGGGAGAGAAGAGGGAGCCTCGCCATCACGTTTATAGGCTAGCGGTCCTAGGGAAATAGTGTTTATGAAAAAAAAGTTAGGAGGTATATATTCGGGATCTATGGATTCTATGGGTGTAGAATGGTAATGTGGGTGACTGAGAGGGGAAAGATTTCTCTTCCTGGATAACGTTGATACGAACCTTCTTAGAGGATGGAGCGTCAAAACCAATGCCACTACGGTCATTGTGTTTACAAGAGGTAAAGGAGATGATAGTGTGGTGGCCTTGTTCATAAAAATTGAAGCCAAATCCCTTCCACGTGCACCGATGGAGGAAAGTGTGATCAAAATGGCGGTTAGTGAGGGAGTGTAGGTCGGATGAAAATTGTTGAGTTCGAGAATGGAGGTTCAGGTTTATAGGTGGCCATATCAATCCCCCATATGCTAGGTTAGTGCGAAGGTAGGGAGGGCCATAAGGTAAAATGTCACCGTTGCGGATCTCATAATCTGGGGTGTTGACATAGATTCCCATGCTCTTGTGGGGTGAGGAAGGTATCAATTTTGTATAGGTGGTATTCTCCTAGAGTGAGGCATTGAAAAACACCTTCTAAGGGATTAGTAGTTGGTATGTGGGTAGTCCTTATGGATTGTTCAATAGAGTAAGGGGTGTCACCTGAGAGGCTACACCTACAAAGTGGGGATAGTAAGGTTAGATGCAAGTAAAAGTAGTGGCAATTTTGGAGGATGGGCTCATGGTCAAGGTGAAGTGGTTGTGGTGGTGGATGCCTTGACCAAGACAAACACATCATTCAAATCGATATAGCATGATACAAGTCTTGAAAGGTGAGGGTTGGTAGGGATGGTGTAATTATGTCCCTCGTCTTCAAATTTGAGGGATCGATGTAACGTCAAAGGGACACAACCCGTAACACAGATCCAAGGTCGGCCAAGCAGCCATTTATACTGGAACTCCCCTTCTAGGACATAGAAAAGTTCTGGGATGGTGCGGGGACCTACGTGGACATGGAGAACAATGGTACCTAGGGTAGAGGTCTTGGCATCATTGAAGGAACGTAGCATAATAGGGTTACCATGCATGTAATTGGTAGGTATTTGCATTTGTTCATACACATGGGAGGAGATGTTGTTAATGCTAGCACCACCATCGATCATAATGTGTCATATGCATATATTATCGATGAATACAGAGATGAAAAGAGTGGGATCAGGGTCATCGAGACTTGAAGGGACCGATCTCTTCATCCGAATAGACGACGGCTGCCATGGGGTGATTGGGTGGAGGTGTAGAGGAAGGTGAATACCTAGTGACAAAGGCTATGTGGTGAGGGGTAATGATGGAGGCCACAGCTGTGGGGTCATTTGGTAAGACTTTGATAGATTGAAGGACTTCCATGAGGGCTTGACAATGTGACTATGAGGTTTGGATGAGGTCATATAAAGACATTTTGAGGTGGGATTGGTGTAGTTTTTTTAGCATTGTGCAATGTGTGACCCGTCGGAAATGAGATATGTAGTACCTTAAATGATGACTTTGGGTGTGGGTAAGGATGGTATATTCGGTATAGGGTTGGTTGATTGTCACTTGCTTTCTCCTTTCCCTTGTCTTTCTGAGCATGGGTGGCAATGTTGATCATTTTAATCTGAGGAGAGGTGGATGAAGAGGGTGTGTCATGGAAGGTATAGCAGCATGAGGGAAAAAACCTAGTGGGGATACAGTCCTTGTGAAATGAGTAGGGCGCATTGGTATTTTTGTGCTGGTTTGGCCAATTCTCTTATACGAACCATGTTAATTTCCAATCTTGGGGATGGATCAAAGAGTCATGGGGGTGGAGATCTTGGTCATTAAATAGGTGACAAGAGAACATCTGTGGAAATTGGTGAAGGTGAAATGGGGTCCTCATCAAGAAGATCATCATCGTCAAAGTTTTCTTCAGGAGGACACAATTGGACAAGAGTGGTTTTTAAAGCCTCACAATTCTCTACATCTTGTCATGGCACATGATGGTAGGTGCAAATTTTTATTTCGTCAAACCCTTTTGGTTTGGGTTTGAGTGGGTCATAAGGTCTAAGAGGTGGTAATGTAATGACAAAATTTTTGAGGAGATTGGTTAGGATTTTGGCGTAGGACCCTACTAATGGATCAAAATGGGAGGTGAATGTTGGTTTGGGTACAAGTGCAGCTAAGTGTGGAGGAAGAGGATTTACAAGAGGGGGAGTAGGTTGGGTTGTGAGTTTGGTGTGTGGTGTGGTCTTAGGTGTTGTTTATATCGACTTGGGTAGGAGAAAGGTAGAACTAGTGATGGAAGGTTTGGTGGGTTTAACTACCTAATTGGAGGGTAGCGAATTTTTAGCTTTAGGTTGCATCTTATTGGGTAAAGGTGATATGGGCATACGAGATGTGGAGGGAAAATCTAATGGTGGAAGGGGATGGGTTACCCATGGGGGTAATCAAGGTGTTGTGGAGGTAGGTGGTGTAGGTTGGGCATGAGGCATGAGTGAAAGAGAAGAAAATGTCATGGGTAGTGAAGCAATTATGGACGGTAGTGGTGGTATAGGTGGTACGAAGGTTACAGGTGAGGGTGGAAGTTTTGTGGGTTGCTTGGGTATATTATAGACCTGTGATGAGGAAACGGGCTGTTGTGTTCTTGTTTTTCTGTTGGACTAGGGTTGCTTGGGCGTGGTCAAGGGATGAGGTCCTAGGATGGATAGAAGGGGTGGAGGTGATAAGGGCGTGGTAGGCGAGGTTAGGGTATGAGATTTGAGAGATTGGATTTTTCGTTTTAGGGGATGGTTTAAGTTTGGTGTTTGTTTTGGAAGATGTAGCTAAATCTAAATTTATGGGTGGTGTTGGTGCTCAAAATAATCTTGCCCCAATTGTGCCTTTGAAAATTTATTAATTTACGGCCTCTATCATTTTCTCCTTCCCCGTGTTGTGCTTGGTCAGTTTTTGTTGCTATTTTTAGTCGAGTCCTACGTCAGAGATCACATACGGGTCCATGTTTGTCTCCTCATTTCTTTTTTCCTTTGGAAAGGTCTAGATTTTGAGTCTCTTATTCCCTTTTCATCAAGAAATTTGGGTTTCCCCATGTTTTCTGTTCTCCACAGTTAGGATTTGTCTTCCCTATCATTTCTTCCCTAAATAATTGAAGAAAAATCAATAGATGTATCTCTGAGAAACATATTTGGTCCTTGTAACATTTCTAAACCTTCGTCCTTGTAAAAATTTCATTTCCAAGCTCAAATGATCGTTTCTCTACATTTTACGGTTTGACTAGTGTTTCTCCCGGTCAAATTTACATCCTTACATATATAGGGGACGTGGCAACATTTGGTTGGATGCAGCTCGACTAAATACTTAGAAAATCCATGGAAATCCTTAACTCAAAATTTTTCCACATGGAGGCACGATGCTCATTTGAAGATTTAATTTTCAGTTTGGCTCTGGAATAGCATCAGGAGGACACATGGAGGTTCAGCGGGATAGAGACACGTGGAGGAACCACGCTTGTTCGGGGACCGGCCCTTGAGTTTCATTTTGAAGAAGCACCGAGAGGACACATGGAGGCCTAGGCTCACTTTACATTTTTCTTATACTTTTCAATGGAAAAAGGAGACTACCTCAGAGCATGGCATGTGGCACCTTCCGCTAAGCTTCAAGCATTCAGAAACACTTTTCCGAAATAGGACACATGGCGAGCCCATGTTTGTTCAAGGTATCAAATTTTTGGGACCGCCTCAAGGTGCGCCCTGGTGATATGTGGCAGTTCAAAAAGTAAAAAGGTGGGGAGGTAGACCATGAAGGGAAATTTGGATTTTTTCCCTTGGCATGAAAAGGATTAAAAAATTTGAAATGGCCCGCAAGCCCGATGAGGGACATAGTCAATGTTTGACCCGGTCAATGGCGGAGGTGTGGATTCTCAGGGGAAATTTGGAAAATTTTCCTTTTGAGAGAAAAGAGTCAAAAGTAAAAAGGGAACCGTGGTTCCACTCCAACCACATTTAGACACGTGTTAGGCTCATTTCTTAAAGGTAATTTGTGGGGAAGATTTGGAAAAAAATTTCTTTTTCCAAAAGAGAGTAAAATGGTAGAATTTGGCCGTGGTTCCCCTTAAATCATATATGGACACGTGTCAAGCTCGTTTCTTGAGGAAAGAGGTGCAGAGCAAAATGGAAATTTTTTCCATTTTTCCAAAAGGTTGTAAAAAGTCAAAGGAAGCCCCCGGGTTTGTTCTAAGTTTGAATCTTCCAAGTGGACTGTCAATTTCAAAGTAGAGATCAATGAAAGTTGAAAGTCTAAAATCTAATTTTCCCCCCATTTTTCTGAAACATGTCTAGAAGTGCGAGTCTCCATGATTTCTTGGTCTTTTTACACGAAAAAAAAAGAGAGAGGGGTTAATTTTTATATCTAAATTTTGGTGAGATCTAGAGGGTTTCTTTTGTCATTAAAATGGTCTCGACTTTCATGCCCGAACAGATTTTTGCTTTTTCTTCTCCCAAGCATGCATGGAGCCGATTTGATAGATTAGGGGCAGAAGTGGTTGGCAAATTGAAGGAAGAGTGATCTCCTAGAGGAAGGAGTTTGATGTGGGAGATATTCTATGAGATCTACCCCCTCGAGCACTTGGAGACTTTTTGTAGATCTAATTCTAAGAATCATGGTGAGCACTGGTGCATTAAACATTTTTGTCTTATTGAGAAGAAGGGGCTCTGTTGTAAATGTTATAAATGGAAAAAATTTTTTGTGCAAATGGTTGGGAGTTTTTTGCAGAGGTCAAGGATTGATTTTTCTAGCAGAAAAATCTTGACAGAGCCCATCCTTTTGGAGAAGTCATCTAAGAAGCTTGTATATCTCTCTTTGTGTCAAATTTAATCGTGTCAAGGTGGTTGCAAGTGTACAACCATTGACAAGCTTTGAGATTGTTCTAGAAACTTTCCCTTGCTGATAAATTTGATCAAACTTGAGTTATTCTATGTTAATCTTGAGTAAAGTGTATTTATTTCATCTCTGAATGCATGTAAGTAGTTTTTCTTATTTTTGTTGCAATCTTGTATCAAAATCTGGTCTAATCACATAGGTCTCAATCCTTGTGATATTTTAGTCCCATCTGCAATCTCATTTCTCAGAATACCCTTCATATGGGAGTGAAGATAAATGGTTTAAAATCACTTTTCTTTCATTTTGTTGACAGATATTATCTGTAAGCCTCTAGGTGTACCTTAGGCATGATTTGTGTTGAATCTTGGTGATTTATTGGGTTTTCTTACTCGAGTCTTCATAATATATTTCCATAGGTTGTATGAAAGAGTGCTAATCTCGGGCTCCATTGAAGCGCATATTCTAGTTGAAGAAACATTTTTAACTTTTGTGGCATTTTGTTGTTTAAATCTTTCCATTTTGCATAAGCTCTCAAGGATCTCATGAGTCAAGTTCATTCTATCTCCCCTCCCACCAAAATCTATTTTAGAACAACCCATCCTACTTGTACTACCTCTTTTTTCATGTGTGCATATAAATGCATAATCTCACATTACCAAAACATGCGAATAATCGTGGTCTGAAATGTATTTAGTAGCCTTTGCCTTATTGTGAAAATATCTCCATGATTTGGAAGTGACAACTCGTGAGAGTCAGATCTAGTGTGTTGATCATATTTTGCAAAGGTATTTCATAAAAAATCTATGCAAAAGAAGGATTTATCATTGTTCTTCAATAAACAAAAGGTTAAAAATAGGTTCTCTTACCTTGGTTGAAAGGCACAACCTAAAATAGTTAGGATAGAACAAATCCTCTTGAAGGTGTTATCCATCTCTCCACAAATCCAAGTAACAAAGGCACAACTAGATTTCTCCGTGGCTACAAAATGACATATATTTATGATCTAGCTACCTCTAAGCTCCCTATTGAATCTGTGTTTCTTCTTGGCTTGAAAAGGAGAACAAATTTGGATACCAATAGGTGGATGAGGAAGGCTAGCTGTTGGTATGACCCTTAAAGTATCTTGATAAGCTTAGGTGAGGGTGGTGATGTAGGCAAGGGTAGGTGTTTGGGTGTAGTGTATGTTGGGTTATGGGCAAAGGTGTGAGTTGGGCCATCGGTTGTGTCATGGAAGTCATTGCAATAGTCATAATTGTGTTTGGTTTGGTTTCTCGAAACACTTTTGGATAGATAGTGGAGGTGTCAATAGGGGACAACTACATTTGTGTTGAAATAGGAGGTAGAAGGCATCCCCAAAGTAAGGCTCTATCGACATAGTCCAGGCAATCATCCAAGTGTGAGAATTATCTTGGCGGAGGAGGGTCGACGTGGATCTAGTGGAAATCCCTATAAAATGTGTTTGAGATACAGGAAATGGTTAGCCTCGGACTCTATGGGTAAGAGAGTTAAAAGCATATCAACAGGATTTTGAAGTTTTGATGGTGAATGGTCATGTACAAGCGTGTTACTTCTATAGTATCCTCAATGGGTAGAGGAGAGGATGGTCCATCCGAAGTGGGCTCTCCTTGTGTTGGTGTAGGTGGTAGACCTGCATCTTCTATGAGTAGGAGAGATGCCACTAACAACCGCTTGGAATTTTGAGGGGTCAATGGAAACGTGTTAATTATAGGCACTTTCATGGGTGAAGAAGAAAATAAAGGGAGTATCTTTGTGGGAGGGGGAGTAGATGAAATTGGTTCTTGTGCAGGTAGGGAGATTGAGCTAAGATCTCATCTATGGAAGGAACATGTGGCGGTTGGGAAGCAACTTGTATGTCATTAAAAACAGCGTGGACCTCGCAGAAATTACTATCAATCTTTGAAGTATCACAAGCTTGGTTGGAAGACAGGGCATGATTAGGGAATGGCTTCTTGAAGATCGTAGGTTTTGGTTAGTGAGTGCATTGGGGCTATTCCATACTATATCTCTGTTGTCTAACATTTCTTGGAAAATATTCTTGAAGATGATGTAGTTATTATCGCTATGACCTTTGACACGATGATAGTTACAAAATTCATGTTCCTTATACCATGAGGGCATGGGTCGCTCGGGTGGTCAAAACCAATATGTTTGTTTATAGGTGGGAGGTTAATGGCACTTTGGCCTTCACAAGCTTTTCCAAAATAGAAGAATAAAATTCTCCTATGGAAGTGTACTTTCCATGTTCCTATCTCGAATTGGAAAGCTTGGACGGGAGAGAGAGATTACAAGGGGGTTTGGGTGGGTTTGATTGATTAGGGGACCATCCTTAAGAACTATGGAATTGGCAGACCCTTTGTGTTTTGAATAGTTGTTTTGGGGTTTCAAAGATGAAGAAGCATCATTTGATTTGAGCAGGGATATTCTAGTTATGAAGTTGAATATTCTTTTCTTCGATAGCACAAATTTCCAATTTGTGTGCCATGGTGAATGCGTCATTGAAAGTATGAAAGGTTTACACCTGTAGAGTTGGTGAGATGTGTCTAGCGCAAGCCCGAGTAAACAAATCTATGAGTTCAGTTTGAGGTATTTGAAATTTGAGTTGATTGATTAAGTTGCGCCAATGAGCGATAAAGTCGGTGATAGTCTCGTCATCGTGATCGACGAGTGGAATAAATATCAGTCATTATAACTTTCATAACAATGTTAATAAATAAATAATCTAAGAAGGCTTGGGCCACTTGATTGAATGAGTAGATGGAATGTCTTAGCAGCCCACTATACTAGTATAATGCAGGTCCTATAAGGGACATTGGGAAAGTCCTCAAAAGTAAAGTGTAATCATGGGAAATCAGGTAACACCCATGTTTGAAGGACCGCAAATGTTGTTTTGGATCCTCTTTGCTATTGAAGTAATTGAAATTTTGCATTTCCCAATGTACGGGGTATGGTTGAATAGGGTTAGGCAGTACATAGGCTCATTATTAATTTCATCATAGGTGAGGAATCACAAGAAGCGAAACCAATGCTTCTAGTGTTCCATCTTTTTCATCATCAACTTGATGAATTCATTGGTAGGTTGTGATGGAAGGATGCCTACTATGGCATAAGGGGGCGGATATTGAACCTAATATGGAGGTTGATAATAAGGAACTGATATAGAAGGAACATATCGAGAATGGGTGACGAGAGAGGATATAGGGGTTTTTTTATAGTAAGTTACGTAGGTAGGATGGTCGTCGTGACTCGGTAGTGATTCAGGGAAGTGTTTATGAGATGGAGAGGACAAGATTCTGGAATGGAGTAGGGGTCACCGACACCATGGGTGGTTATGTTGTAATGGGTATTTGGGAGACAATCGGTGCGGATTGTGCTATGGTCTTGGTGGTCGATGAGGGGACAATAGATACGACAAGTGCGAGTGAAACTACAAATGTAGTGGTCATGGTGGGTATGGGGCCTAGTTACAAAACTACCGAGGGTGAAGAAGGTGAGGGAAACACCGCATTATTAGGGGCTGATGCAGTAGAAGGAATAAGGGTAGGAGACATGGATACGGGCATGCCATATATCAAATAACGTGAGGAGTCTCGAGTGGAAGAATTGGAAAGGTAGAACTATAAGGCCATGGGATTCTAATCAAGGAGTCATGTAAACTCTTTGTCACTGCAGCAATGGTGGTAGGTAAGGTTAGATCCATGGGTGACAGGATGGAAGGTAGTGAGGGACTAGGTGGGAGTGGTTGATGACTAGCATGGAATATGAGGGTGTTAGTCTAGTTGTGAGTCAGCACCATGTGAACAAGTCTTTGACGACAGTAACACTATATTTTGTAGATAACACAGAAAATAGTAGAAACATAGAATAGTGGGGTCTGGGAGGTGAATCTAGTCAATGTCTAGATTTTGAAAATCAAACATAGGCCAACTGACGATGGTCATGTTGATCGGTGACAGTTGAGGGCAAACCGATGATGGTCAGGCTGACCGGTGATGGTTGAAGGAACACCTATGACAGTTACTCTAACCGGTGATGGTTGAGGAACATCGATTATGGTTTCTGAAACCGATACTGGTCACTATGGAAGAAATCGGTCTCAACAAATGAAACAAGAATGTTGGATGTGTACTTGGAAAACTATGTATGATAGTAAGTATCAACAGGGGAGAAATATGATGATGCCCTGAGGGCCAGAAACAAAATAGAAAACAAAGTGATGAAGGCTATTTTAGGTAAAGTAACTAGAAAGCTAGAAGCCGACACCAATTAGGGTTTAACCGATGACATTCCGATGTGAACAGGTAATGGTCGTTGGACTAATGTCGGTGATTATGAAATTAGAAAGAAATGAAGAAAATTGGTTTTTTGAATTAAATTAAGTGAAGAATCAAACTCAGAAACTTGAGAATGGGGAGATGGGGTCCCTGGCACACTCGGATAAAGTCAAAATAATCCAACTACGATGGTGGAGTGTGCAAGGAAGAAGAAAAATGGAGATTCATAGGCCTCAAAACGCAAGTCAAGAAGAACGTTAAGAAAAAGCATGATCCTAACAGTGATTTTTTTTTTTTAGCTTATGCTATTTAGGAATGACTGTGTGTATTTAGAATGGAATTATTTGGTTAGGAAGGTGTCCTATGAAGAATGATATCTAAAAGTATAGGTTTCAGGTATGTTATGGTGGGGGCGGGCCATCCTCTTAGATGATGACTCAATAGAGGCAACGAGCTGGGGAGTACCTGCCAATCAGATTGTGTGATCACTGACAAATGTTCCTGGGTAAGATGTTGTTTAAGAAAGATGTGTATATTTTTTTGTGGAAGTTTGGTAAGACACGAGAGAGAGAAAAATTTTCTTTCTATTCTTCTTTGTGTTAACCATCAGCTGGGCATGACTTCCAGCATATAGGTTGCCCTTAGTTTTAATGTGAGCTAATAATGCAACAAATAAGAATGTAATGCAAGTTTTTAAACCCAAATTGAAGTGTTATATTTGATATAGCAAGTGATGAATAGGAAGAGGATGCTCTTTCACTAATGCAATGCAAAAGAAAGGAAGATGTTTTCTTTTAATGCACCAAGAATATGATTGTTTTTAGAAAATAGAAAGAAGGAGAATGATTACAAAGAATAAAATTAATGTGGGAGCTTTTTGAAGGAAACAAACACACAACTTTTAACTCGAAATGAATAAATGCAAAAGAACCCTTGATGGGTCCCACTGGCATGCCAAAATGTTTCACCATTTTCTTTACATTTTGAAGTGACGAAATAGTTAAGGGTAAGGGCCAAGGAGAAATACTGTTAAATATTGATCGGTTTATGGTTTTGCATGCTTTGCAATTCTTGATCAAGTACCGATCGTGAGAGTTTCCTTTTGGCTAGGAGGAACTACTTGTAATATAAAACAAGACCACAAAAAGATAATTAAATGATATATGACAGTGGGACTCGCCTAGCGTATTCTTGTTCGGGAAGTGTGATGCTTCTTAGATGGATGCCAATCCACTGTTTAAACAAGTTAATGCAAGAACTAAAAAAATTCCTACTGTAGTTGATATGATTTAGGTATCTCATTCAAGTACAATAAGAAAATTTTAACATAACAAGCTACGCTATGGTTAGATCAGAAAGGTACATAGTTGTTAGGGTGTTGGAACTAGTTAGGGTCAAATACTAGGTTGTTTAGGTCAACTGGTGAGATGATTGTTGAGTCTGTTCTTGGTCAAAGTGTAAAACACAAAGACTGATGTCGATCGGGTATGACCAATGTCATTTTAGGTGGAACCGACGATGGTTGTGGATAATTGGCGTCGGTATGGTCGAGGTGAAAGAAAATCGAATAGATCAACTAACAGGGGATGATATGAGGTCAAATGAGGTTGGGAGGGTGGATGAGCAGGTTTGTGGAGATCTCAAGTACACGTAGAAATGGATATTAGGTCGGAATGGTGATGTGGGTAAGGGAAATGGTGGGATTGCAGGCTATTAAGCAATGGAGGAATGAACATGCAAAGTATAAACTAATGAAAGGGATGACAAAAGTTAACTATGCTAAAATAGACAATGTTGGTAGAGATGTACTTATTGTGATGTAGATTTAGATGGCTGAATGGAGGTGGTTGTTGATCAGAAGAATGGTGTTGGATATTGTAGCAGTTGACTCCCGAGAATGATTCCGTGAGTTTAATGCTTCAAAAATCTTTTCCGTAATGGCTCTGGATGTCTAGATACATGAAAGGATGTTAGTTTTGCTTGCATGTAGCTCTGATCTCCTTTCCTTGCTCTCAGAATGTGCCAACCCAAAAACAAGGTTGTTTAGGTGAATAAATGGTAACCGACAACGGTTCCATCTTGACGGGCATTGGTTTAGGGTGACCGAATCAATTATGGTAGGATTCCCTAGGTTTAATAAAATATGTAGATATTTCTAATTTCTTGGGCCCAGTTAGTTTATTCTCACAGATTAGAATGGAAACTTCCCTTCTAATGAGCGGGAATGTGGTTAGAGAGATTTTAGGGATTTATTTTAGGGTTAGACCATATCTTAGCTCATTAACACAAGACTTAGCTATTGTTGGTTATGGAAACATGCCAAGAATAGGTCTAGGGTGAGGTGGTAGGGTAGAAATTAAATTAATTAGATATTAAATATTGTGAGGATACATATTAATTTAATTAAATTAATTAAATTAAAGGTGATGTGGGGTGGAAGGGGTCATGGTTAGATGAGTATGATTGAGTTGTTTATTTGACAAAGGACCGAGGGGTGTTGCACCCAATTTTGGTGTCTATAATTAGACTATTATTAAAAACTATAGATGCAAGCTAATTTTATTTTGAATTGGATCTAATGTTTTGAAATTTTGTAGGAAGACAAAGAAACACATAAAATCTAAACGAGAAATATATAATTGGCTACGGTTCTACAAGCATTGTTTATAAATGTGTTCTAAAGAATTTCGATTCAATTTCTATACATAAACTATACAAATACTTTGTCATAAAGTGTAACACCCAAATTTTACACACAAACATACTGGAATAATTTGTTTTGACTTACATTACTCACTACATAACACCACGAGGGTTCGAAGTTGAGAAACTCGACAACACATAAGACACTTACATAAACATGAACCCACTCAACTCATACAATAGGATGTCATACTCAAATGACATAAACCAGATAAGGACCTAATTACAAGTAAGAAATGCCAAGTAGGCATACTCCACGACATGGACTTTTTATGGTTTAAATCTTCATTAAATTTAGGTTTTGATTGTATGACCTTATATTTTTCAAGAGAATTAAACACATAAGTTTTAAAATTTCCTACTTTAGAATCTTCAATTACTTTACTTTGCAGTGAAATGGTCTTTAAAGGAGAATGCACAATTTATTCATTTATTGAATCCCATTAATTATCCATAGATCATTGGTTTCCCAATAAGCAACTATGAGTCTCCCAATAACTCATTCTTAAGTAAAGATTTGTTTCTCACGATATCTTTGCTCTAGCTCCAAATTTAGTTTGAGTCAATTTAGCATTTACAGGTCATAATTTTTATTTTTTGTGGAATCTATATTGGCTCAAATGCCTAGTCCCACAAGGAATAATGTGTTTTCCTAGTCCCACAAGGAATAATGTGTATCCATTATTAACAAAAATTCAATGCTTAATTCAACTATAAGGAATTCAAGTGACATTTGGTTCCCAAGCCAATATCACATATACTATTTTTTTCATCTTGTTTACATTGTTCTTAGGCCTCTTATTTGCATCACTTTAACAAAAAGAGTTACGAATGTAATTTCCTAAAAAAATTATAAGTACATGATTAGAAGCATTACAACTACACACGAACCAAAACTTATTTGTTTCAGGGAAACATCCCATGTTTCCACATTTCATGATTCCGCATGTGAAATTTATATGATTCTTAATGTCATAAAAGGGCATAATAAGGGATTTTGGGACCAAGTTTTCAGTTTCCTAGTTTCTCTTAAGTCAACATCTTTCAAATTAGTTTCATTTACAAAGAGTTACTTACAATTAACTACCCAAAAGTTAACCTCCTAATCAAATGAGGTTTAGTTTAATTCCAATATGCACAAAGGGCTCTACGCCCTATTATAGATCATATTAAGGTGTGAAAACATATTTACCCTATAAAGACTCCATAAAATACCACAACACTATATTGTCACTAGTCAAGGTAACATATTTAGTTGTGAGGAACTAAAGAGATCATTAACAAGAGTTTATGTCATAGTACAACTATTTAACTAGTTCTATTTGTGTCATCTAGATCCCACAAATATTTCATTCGATGATGAAGTTAATTTCTAGATATAACTTTGTAAGACTTGGTAGTCCACTAGGATACTAAGAAAGTGTTAGTTCTACTTACTCCAGAAAATTTTGACCATGTCATTTATAACCGTGGGGTTCACGATTATTTCGCTAAGCATACCAACTATAACGATAACACAAACTTGGTCTCTTATTTATTTCAGCTAGAATATGCTCTTATGTGTTAAGATTTAAGTTTTCCTAAGGTTTTGTTTTCTTCTTTTTAAGAAGGATCGTGTGAGAAGGGTAGATATGCACGAGTTTTAAACTAAGGTTAACTATTATATTTAGGTTTTCTTTCTATATAATCTAGTTAAATAACATAACACTCTAGAGACCTTATCATAAATTTCACAACGAAAATGAATTATAAGAGGTTACTTTCAGTTTCACTTAACATAATATCCAACTTTTACAATACAAAACTTGGAATCAAAATAACACCCATATTTAGATGAACATTTCCCTTAAACAATAGAATCTTAAAAATGTTTTAAAACTTCACTAATAAACCCTTCAATACTTTGCAAAATATTAAACAATCCTTTACGGTTTCTCTTAACATATATATACAATCCCTTTTTCTTTAACCATACGTAAATATGAGTCAAAATTACACCTATGATTAAATGCACATTTTCCAAGGCATCCCTGAACTAGCATCTTATACATATTACCGAATTTCAAACATAAATTTTTCTATAACATGACAATACAATATACATATATACATTTTTCAATGACTGATATAAATTACAATAAGAAACAATAAATTACACCATCCCTTTTTGCCATCTTACTTCCATCCTACAAAACCATGTGAGCGTGAAAATAGCAATAAATTGTTGGCATGACGATCTACTTAGATCTAGCTTAATTAACGTTTTTATAATCCTATTTACAAAAATAATAATAATAATTTGCATTTGAAAGGATATGGTTAGAGACATGTATTCATTTGATTTATTTCCACTTTGCATTTTGTAACCGTGGAGAGAGAAACAGAAAGGGAAGAGAGAGAAACACTATTTTGCCAAAAGTTAAATTTCACACAACAAGTCACATGATAGATTTTCAAAAGATATTTACAAGAGTCAATAAGTTTCCATGGTGGTTTGGTAACCCAATGGGGGTCCTACAACTTTTTTTTTTATGTCTTCCTGCTAGTTACAAAAACGTTCAATTTAGGCTTGAAGGTTAAGAAACCACTTTCAAACGTTGTCTTCCTCTCGAGAAAAATCAACATGGGTAAGTTTCTATGTATCCTCCTATACTCAAAGAATCACATGAGCTGATGTAATTGGGAATCGGTGAACGGTTTAAATTTGGTAGTCATATTTCTGAGGCCATCGGTCGTAATTGGCCAAGTTATAGCCAATAAAAAGTTAGCTTGAGGCAGTTTCAAAAAAACAAGTCCAAAAATAACTTTCAATAGACAAATGTGCAATGAGAAATTTCCTACAAGTTCCCCTATATAAGAGGAATTCGCCATAGTCAACGGAATCGAGAACGCGCCACCGGTTTCAAACAGTGAAAGGTTTTCCGAAGAAACCGGTAGTAATTGGTCCAAGTTTGACCTAGTAAAATGCAACCGAAGGCCTAAAAATTCCTTTTTTAAACTATCAAGGAGAGATTTTCCCTCAAATGAAGGTTACAAGCACTTATCTAGTAAAAATACTCGGACGTTTTCGAAGGTGGAAAGGTATTTCATTTCTCGGGGTTCAAATGGTGAGCTGAAATGAAACCCAACTTTCTAGTTTTAGTAGCTCCCTAAAAGTGCAAAACAGAGTAACAGGGCTCTTAAAGGAGTGGTGAAGAGAGTGTAAAATGTCATACGAGGTTGAGATAATGCTTGATATGACTCTCTACATAATAAGGGATACATACGATGCTTAACATCTCTTCTACATGGCTTAGAGCATTCTTTTGTAAGTCCCTAGAAATTGCATTTTTCTAACTTTGCAAGGTGGAAAAAAAATTGTTTTAGATGAGAACTCATCTTGGTCTCACCAAAAAAAATGGACACGAGAATAAAATCTTGATACCCTAGATAGTAATGTATAAAGTTTTTGTATTAACAAATATGTCAATTAAATTGCAAGACGGTCATGTAAATCATAAGGACCGAATTTTATTGTTTCACACTAAAATTATAGTTATGAATTTTTCTAGATAGTGTTTGAATGAAGGGTTTAATTTTATGCTTGGCTACCAAGCATTATTTGGGTTACATTAGTGTCGAGATGACATTTTATTACTCTTACAAAAAAACTATTATATAAAAATAAACGAATGTGAGATACTCCCAAGGTTTTAAATTTATTTCACTACAAATGAGAAACTAAAGTATGAGAATTATGAACAACAAGGTGAGATGAACCATGCCTCGGAACGATGAGTGAAGCGGGTAATTTGGGGTCCATGAATTTTGATCTTACAATCCTTTGAGACCATCATTCGTTGCCATATGATGATAAGTAGTTACACGTAACCCCAAGCTATTTTTTTGCACCCATGCCTCATCTCAAAACTCCATCAAAATCCCATTTTGGGTAAAAACCACATTGATCACCTTCAAAGGGATCCCATTTTTTTACTTCCTCAAGGTTGTCCAATTTTCTCGCTTTATATGGTTCAACATTTAATTTGATTTGAGATCTATCTTTATTGATACACTTGTGATAGATTAGCCCTGTATACAACGCCTCAAACCTTACCAATCCTTTGTGAAGAATTCCTAGATATTTTCGAGTTCCATTTTTTTTTCAAAACTTTTTTCTTGAAAAGAAAATCTCCACTTTACTAAAATCTTCTCTAGGTCTTTAGGCAATAGTATCCTCAATCCCATTTGCAAAACAAAGAATAATTGAAACTAGTTCAAGAACAACACTAGTCAATGTATCTTCCAGGAAGAAATCCAAACATATTTTCAATCCCCTTCCATTGCACTTATCTAACCAATAAATATACTTGGGATTTCAATCAGATATGACAAACCATGTTGGATTTCTACTATAAGAACAAATTATATCAACATGAACTCCTCAAACAAGTAATGAAAATATTTCTTATAATGGTCCTAAACAACAAAACGACTACTCAAAGTAGAAGGGTAAGGAGAAAGATCAATAAATGGTAGGTGTAAAGGCTAGAGTGTGCGTAGCAAAGATTATTAAAGCAGAAAAATAAAATCCATATATATACAAATGAATCACCTCCTTATCCTCGATCTTCTTTCTCTCCTTTTACGTACAACAAATAAAAATAGAGGTAGGAAAAATTCCCATTTCCTCTATCAAAGACATTTTAAACCATTACAAAGTGTAAATATAGAGCTAGATAATCAATTTGTATGAAAATACAATGAGGAGATACTAGAGTTACAGATCTATCCAATGTGTAGGACTGATTTACCACATAATGGAATTGATGTAAGGACACATAATAGCTGGAACTACGTCTAGCATGATTCAGCACATCATTATTTTTATTTAACTCGCCACAACTATCCAATTACTGCTAAAGTTTGCAATGTAAACTTAGTTTCGCCATGGTCAAAGCCTATGGATCTTTAAAAAAGCACTTATATTATTTTCTTACATGAAATGACGAGTCTAAAGGTCCATTGAGGATGCCCATGTGCCTTCACATGGTAGGGGGTCACCTACTCCATTCATGTATCTATCAAAAAAATTACCTCTTACTTAATATCACTCCAAACAATTCGGTCCAACTTTTATTTTCCTTTTTTATTATTATTTTTAAATAGGGTGGGCACTACAATTCCCTCTCCTTTAAAGAGCATTTTCCTTGATGTGACACATCATGGATGCTCGAGGAATACGTAAGAAAGAAATTCAATAATTCCACATGTCACTAATGAAAAACTTTTCGGTAAAAATTTACCACAAGGAAAGAACTAATTTTGGCAATATCTTAAATTTTAATGTTTTGTGAAGATTGACTGTTATTTTTTATGTTATTACTTAGTCTTTTCCTTTAAAGTATTTATGAATCTTAACTCTTAGTGTTTCATTTTTTAATATTTTATATGTCTTATGTTCATGGATGCCCAATGTAACTTTCATAACAATACCACATCAGGGGTCACACACAACACTAATGGTTCACAAGACATAATGATATATAACCTCGCAACTATTTCACATCACAAGAACTCAACCGAACCATGGAAAGAATATACTTAGCCATTACAAGATAGTAATTGATTACCTATGCCCTACATAATAGTACTCATAACATAAGCATGGAGACTTCAACAACATGGAATTCCCAACATGTACACATATAAATATTTCACAAAACACAAAATCATAATTGTAGCTATATAGGTTCAAGATGGAAACAACATCAAAAACATAAACCAAACTCACATGAGTACAAATAAATCATAACACCAACTCTCAAAACATCACCAAACAGCTCCATACACAACTCCCAAAGCATCACAAAACAACTCTATATACCTCCCAAAACATCACAAAACAACTCCATATACCTTCCCAAGCATCACAAAATAACTCCATATACCTCCCAAGCAATAAAATAAAGATAAATTTTCCTTTTCGCTCCCCAAAAGAGTTTAGTCACCCTATGGCCCCAGGAAAATAAGGTCGAAATACCTCTAACCTAGGTGACATAATATCTCGTGCTTCAAGAACCCGCTAGTTATCTGTAATTCCTTGGGGCATACCCCCATACAATGAAGAGGGTCCATAGGTTACACCACTCTATTGTGAATCTCATGACCCTATTCCAACACATTATGATATTAGAACTAGCATAACAATATGTTTCAAATGCTAAGTGGAAAAAATCCCAAGCCTTAAAATAGGCTAATAAAAATATTTAAACTTGATACACAAATTTAAAACTAAGAAAATCAACTAGCAAAATAGTTATTGTTAGTGGAAAAATCTGCATGTCATTATAGTAACTAAATAAAATGTCCAAAATGTAAGAACACATTAATCAAGAATTTTTTTGGTTCTAAAGAAGAAAAAAGAAAATGATAAATTTTTGAATAAAAATGTATAGAGAAATATCACATCACAATAAGTATGTGGCCTTATACTACCACCAAAGGGGTAATCAACAAGTTTCTAGCACTCGGACATGGAGCCTTGGCTCGTAAAATAACATATCAAATGATACAACTATCATCATCTCTATCTGAATCATCCCTCGACCACTTTCACAAGGCACAAAATAGTTGTAACGACTCTTAGTTTAATCCATATGATAACCATATAGGGAGAGAGAAAGGAGTACAAGTCACCATATTTTTAGCCTAAGGTGTCCGTGAAACATAATATGCATGAAATCCGTTGAATGTCTTATACATTCTAAACTAACAAAAGTGGGTTTTCAGCCTATGTAAGACTTCACTTCCTATCTCATACTCAAATTGAGTGAATCATCAATGGTACACATTTCCTCACTCCAAACATACACCTTCTACCAATTTCCTTTAGTTTCAATTATTGTAGGGTTCACAACATAACACATCACTAACACAATAGTGATTCACACAAATTAACCATAGCATCTTATGCATGGGATATATATAGGGTATAAAACAATCATTACTTTCAAGGGTTATGATACATCACATTACCACATACTTGGACTCAAAGTGTAATCACTATACAATAGGAATCATATGCACACCATATGCCCCTAAATCACAACATGAACCATCACATATTACATTAATTATACGTATGAGGAACACAATGTCTAACATTACAACATATAGTCAATTGTAATTAAAACATGGTGATATGCATGATTCATCACATCACGGTGACGATATTACGATATAATAAAATTCACTTTACACTAATTTTTTCATGCAATACATCAATACACCTTCATATCACATAATGCAAAAATGCTCTAGCACTCCGCAATCCACAATAACATTATTTTCACACACAACAAGGTAGTACATCACACATAAATTCCTCATTGAATCCACAAAAAAGCAGAGAGAATAATCTCATCACAAGAACATATACGGGATAACAAATACGCCTTAAGTGACATGCAAAACATGTGTGTTCACAATATCACAATTATGATGTTGGTCACATAACAACATATATCACATTCCTCTTCCAATCTCCACCACCACCATCCAAAACCATCACAACTCCAATCATCCCAGAGGTTCAAGAGCATGAACCTCCACTCTGATACCAAATGTAACAAAACATTTTACACACACAAATACAACAGTAAAAATATCAGAATAATTTTTTTTACTTACATTGCTCACTACACAACACCACAAGGGCTCCAAGTAGAGAAACTCAACAATACATAAGACACTTACATAAACAAGAACCCACTAAATAGGATAAAATAAGGAACCCATCAATGTCATACTAAAATGACATAATCCAAGAAAAATACCCAATTACAATAAGAAACGTCGGGTAGGCATACTCCATGACATGGCCTTTTTATAGTTTACATCTTCATTAAATTTAGGTTTCCATTGTATGACCTTATAGTTTTCAAGAGAATTAAACACATAAGGTTTAAAATTTCCTACTTTACAATCTTCAATTACTTTACTTTGTAGGGAAATAGTATTTAAAGGAGAATGCACAATTGATTCCTTTATCGAATCCCATTAACTATCCATAGATCATTTGTTAATTAAAGTCAATTTTAAGCAACTATGAGTCTCCCAATAACTCGTTCTTACATTAAAGATTTGTTTCTCATGTTATGGTTGTTTTAGTTCCAAATTTAGTTTGAGTCAATTTAGCATTTACACGTCATAATTTTTATTTTTAGTGGACTCTATATTGGCTCAAATGCCTAGTCCCACCAGGAATAATTTATATCCATTCTTAACAAAAAATCAATGGTTAATTCAACCATAAGGACTTCAAGTGAAATTTTGTTCCTAAAACATTATCACATATACTCTATTTTTTCATCTCGCTTAGATTGTTCTTAGGTCTCTTATTGGTGTCACTTTGACAAAAAGATTTACTGAAAGTAATTTCTTAACATTTTAAAGAAGTACATGATTGGAAGCATTACAACTACACACGAACCACAAGTGGTTTGTTTCTAGGAAACATCCCATGTTTATGTATTTCACGATTCCGCATGTGAAATTTATATGATTCTTAATGTCATGAAAAGGGCATAATAAGGGATTTTGGGACTAACTTTTAAGTTTTCTAGTTTCTCTTAAGTCAACATCTTTCAAATCAATTTCATTTGCAAAGAGTTACTTACAAGTTTCTACCCAAAAGTTAACCTCCTAATCAACTGAGGTTTAGTTTAATTCCAATATGCACTCAGGGCTCTATGTCCTATTATAGATCCTATTAGGTGTGAGAACATATTACCCTATAAAACCTCCGTAAAATACCACAACACTATATTGTCACTAGTCAAGGTAACACATTTAGCTGTGAGGAACTAAAGAGATCATTAACAAGAGTTTATGTCATAGTACAACTATTTAACTAGCTCTATTTGTGTCATCTAGATCCCACAAAGAATTTAGTCAATGATGAAGTTAATTTCTAGATATAACTTCGTAAGACTTGGTAGTCCACTAGATATGCGAGGCAAAGTGTTAGTTCTACTTATTTTAGAAAATTTTGACCATGTCATTTCTAACCGTGGGTTTCACGATGATTTCGTTAAGCATAACAACTATGACGATAACACAAACTTGGTCGCTTATTTATTTCAGCTAGAATATGCTCTTATGCATTAAGATTTAAGTTTTTGTAAGGTTTTGTTTTCTTCTTTTCTAAGAAGGATCATGTGAGAAGGGTAAATATGAATGATTTTTAAACTAAGGTTAAGCTGTTATATTTAGGTTTTCTTTCTATATAATCTAGTTAAATAACATAACACTCTAGAGACCTTATCATAAATTTCACAATGAAAATGAACTATAAGAGGTTACTTTCAATTTCACTTAACATAATATCCAACTTTTACAATACAAAACTTGGAATCAAAATAACACCCATATTTAGATGAACATTTCCCTTAAACAATAGAATCTTAAAATGTTAGAAGACTTCATTAATAAACCCTTCAATATGTTTCAAAATATTAAACAATCCTTTACCATTTCTCTTAACAGATATATATACAATCCCTTTTTCTTTAACTATACGTAAATATGACTCAAAATTACACCTATGATTAAATGCACATTTCCCAAGGCATCACTAAAACTAGCATCTCATACGTATTACCAAATTTCAAGCATAAAATTTTCTTTGACATGACAATACATTATACATATATATGTTTTCAATGACCGATAAAAATTACAATAATAAACAATAAATTACACCACACCTTTTCATCACCTTACATCGATCTTGCAAAACCATGTGAGCATGAAATCAATGATAAGTCATTGGCATGACATCCACCTAGATCTAGCATAATTATAATTTTTAGTTTCCCATTTATAAAAATAATAATAATAATTTACATTCGAAAGGAGATGGTTAGAGACATGTATTTATTTCATTTTGTAACCATGAGAGAGAGAAAGAGATAGGAAGGAGAGAGAAACACTATTTGGCCAAAATTTCAAATTCAAGCAAGTCACATGATAAATTTTCAACATTTTTTTACAAGTGTCAACAAGTTTCCATAGTGGTTTGGTAACCCAACGGGGGTCCTACAACTTTTTTTTTTTCATCTTGTTAGTTACAAAAACATTTAATTTAATATTGGAGGATAAGAAACCAATTTCAAACATTGTCTTCCCATGAGCAAACACACCATGGGTAAGTTTCTATGTATCCTCCTATTTATCAAGAATTCACGAACTCGACGGAACTCGGAATTGGCCAACGTCTTACATTGGGCGACCAATTTTTCAAGATCATCGATCATAATTGGCTTAGTTACAACTGATCAAAAGTTAGCTCAAGCATCATAAAATCACATCCAAAACTAACATTTGATGGATGAACGTGCAATGAGAAATTTCCTACAACTTCCCTATTTATTGGAAATTCACTTGAGTCATGAAGTGAGAGTTGGCATACAAGTTTTAATCGGTGATAGGTTTTCCGTAGCCACCGGTTGTAATTGGTCAATTTTGACATAGTCAAACTGTGACCTGGGATGCCTACGAAATTCCTTTTCCAAACTATCAAGGAGCGTGTTTTCCCCCAAACTGAAGGTTCCATGCATTTTTATAGTTAAATTACTAGAGGTTTGCGAAAGTGGAAAAGTATTTTTTTCTCAAGGTTCGAATGGAGATTTCAAATGAAACCCAACTTGCTCGTTTTGGAAGCTCCTAAAAGTGCAAAATGGAGCAAGAGGGATCCTAAATGAGCGGTGAAGAGAGTGCAAACATTCAAACAAGGTTGAGCCAATGGTTGATGCAGCTCTCTACATAACAAGGGATACATACAATGCTTGACATCTCTTATATGAGGCTTAAAGAATTGTTTTGCAAGTCCCTAGAAATTACATTTTCAAAACTCTGCAAGGTGGACAAAAAAAAATTAGTTTAGGACTCATCTAGGTCTCACCAAAACCAATGGACACGAGCACCAAATCTTGATACCCTAGATAACAACGTATAAAGTTGTGGTATCAACACAGATGTCGATCAAATTGCAAGTTGGTCATGTAAATCATAAGGAGGAGTTTTATTGTTCGCATACGAAAATTCTAGTTACGAATTTTTCTCGGATAGTGTCTAAACGAGGGGTTTAAGTTTATGCTTGGATACCAAGCGTTATTTGGGTTACATAAGTGTCAGATGACATTTTATTGTTTTTGCAAAACAAGTTTATATAAAAAATAATTGAATGTGAGATATTCCAAGGTTTTAAATTTATTTTGTTGCAAATGAAAAACTAAAGTATGAGAATTATGAAGGACAAGGTGAGATGAACCATGCCGGGAATGATGATCGAAGAGGGTAAGTGGGGGCTCCGGAAGTTTGCACTTGCAATCCATTGAGACCACCATTCATTGCCACATGATGCTAAGTAGTTACATGTAACCCTAGCTATTCTTTTTATACTCATATCTCATTGTAAAACTACATAAAAATCCCATTTTGGGTAAGAACAAAAATGATCACCCTTAAAGCCCCCCTTTTTATTACCTCAAGTTGGTCCAATTTTCTCTCTTGATATGGTTCAAAATTTTATTTGATTTGAGATCTATCTTTATTGATACCCTTGTGCAAGATCGGACTTATAGGCACCACTCATCCTTACCAATCCTTCGTGAGGCATTCCTATATATTTTCAATTCCATTTTTTTCAAAACTTATTTGCTTGAAAAAAAAATTCTCCAGGGCACTTAAATATTCCGTAAGTCTTTGGGCAATAGAGTCCTCAATCCCATTTGTGTAACAAAGAATAACTAAAACTGGCTGAAGAATAACACTACTCAATGTAGCTTCCAGGAATAAATCCAAATGTGTATTCAATCCCTTATTGCACTTATCTAACCAAGAAATATACTTGGGATTTTGATCAAATACAACAAACCATGTTGGATTTCTATTATAGGCACAAACTATATCAACATGAGCTCCTCTAAAACAATTATTGAAAATTCTTTCTCGCAATGGTCCTAAATAACAAAACGACTACTCCAAGTAGAAGGGTAAGGATAAAGATCAAGAAATCATAGGTGTAAAGGCTAGAGTGCACATAGTATGATTCTTAGAAGAAGAAAGAAAATCCATATGTATACAAATGAATCACCTCCTTATCCTCAATCTTATTTCTCTCCTTTTGTGTACAACAAACCAAAATAGAGGTAGACTGAAGTCCCATTTCCTCCATAAAATAAATTTTAAACCATTACGGTGCAAATACAGAGCCAAATAATCAATTTGTATGAAAATAGAATAAGGAGATACTAGAGTTGCAGATCTATCCAACGTGTAGGATTGATTTACCACATAATGGTATTGATGAAAGACACAGAATAGTTGGAGATATGTTTAGCACAGTTTGGTGGATCATTATATATTTATTTAACTTGGTGCAACTATCCAATTACTGCTAAAGTTTGCAATGTAAACTTTGTTTCACAATGGTCAAATCCTGTGGATCTCAAATAAAGCGCTTGTATTATTTTCAGCCAATAAATGACATGTTTGCAGGTCCATTGAGGATGCCCATGTGCCTTCACATGGGGATGAGGGGGGTCACCTACTCCATTCACATCTCTATCAAACAAATTACCTTGTACCTAATACCACTCAAAACAATTCAGTCCATCTTTTCTTTTCCTTTTTTTTTTAAAAAGTATGGTGGGCACCACACAAAGCTTGCGTGAATTTGAAAGCGAATTTGGAATAATAATTCCATGATGGAACTTGAGGTTTGGGCATGCATGGTATGAGAAATCCATGATAGAGGCCTTAAAGAAAGAAGGTAACAAACCATTCTCTTCCAATTTAAACTAGAGATGCAAAATTATATATTGTTATTCAAATTTGGGATGTGATTATATAGTCTCAATTTTTTTATTCATTTTTACAATTATAAAGAGTAATTCGTTAATGGCCCCTATACCCTCAACATTTTCACTGATTCCAAATTTAAAGATTTTGTAAGTTGGAAAATAATATCATGATGTTAAGTCCCTTTGTGTTGTCTTTCTATTCTATTTATTTGATAAGATGTAAATGATCCTAACAAAGATATGTTTTTTTGTTCATGGATTTGGCCCGAGAATCAACTAAGGAGACACTTTCCTAGGCTTATCTATTGGAATAAATTTTTGCAATATTTGTAACACTCTAGATCCTTTCGTGTATCTTATTGTTTTCCTTGTTTGTTATTTCTTCCACATTTGTGTCCTATGTACAAACTAAGTTAGGGTTTTATTTTGAATGGGTAAATTCGGGGTTTACACAACAATTTATTAGTCGGAACTTTTTCCCGATATGTGTCGAGTTGATTGGTGTGGTACTTATAAGTGACAACATTTGTTTATCTTTTGGCTTTAATAGAGAATAGGAATTGTTAGTTATCTAGACACCATCTTTCATTGCTTAGCATTTAGATGCAATAACAGACACTAAGGGTTCATGTGTGATGGATTTATGGAATATGCTATCCTCTAAGATTTTCTAAGTTTGTATGTTGCCTCTTGAATTATGTAACAATGGCTCTAAAATTCCTTTTAAAGGGCAAAATTGGTTTTTGGGCATTTTGTTCCTTTTCCACTTGCTCAAGAGGAATGTTTTCGTCAAAGTTAAATCAATGCACTTTTGATACTAGTAGTAGTATACTCTTATGTCATTTCCTCTATAATTGTATAAGGTTATGTAGTTGGTTTCTTAATTGCATTTCTTTTAATTCAAAATGAACACTTTGTTCAATTATAATAGGTAGGACTGCTTTGCTAGGTTCCTAAAAATAGTAATTTCCATCTTAATAAGTGTATTGAAAAAAGACCCCAACATACTCATGATGCACAAAGAACACCAGGATTTGTGAAGTCAGGTCATGATACAAGAGATTTAAGTAAAGGGATAAGTATTGTGTAGGTAATTCTATTGCCAACATTTATTGAAAAAAATGATTTGGGATTGTTGGGAGTTGGGACACACATTCAAGGCATGATCATGTATGATAATTTTGAGTGATTTACATCTAAAGGATCTTCTCGATATCCTCTTATTCCTTGGTTGTGTAACACCACATGAAAGGTACTAAAAAATGGTGCACATACCAACACTCGGAGCAAGAAGAAAGGAGAATTCAAGACTACTATCACTCAACCCATCGTAAATACTACCCTCTACTTTGATAACACCTCCACTACTACTTTACTCAACACTTCTTGTATCCAAAGCGGAAATGCCATTCAAGGGGTATCAAATGTATTCATGTTTAGTGCAAATAAAA
This sequence comes from Taxus wallichiana var. yunnanensis, assembly GCA_018340775.1. NCBI lineage: Eukaryota > Viridiplantae > Streptophyta > Pinopsida > Cupressales > Taxaceae > Taxus > Taxus wallichiana. Next base: position 82,494,511 of record CM031237.1, on the reverse strand, counting down.
TTGACCACAAAAGGCTACCACTCATGATATAAAATTTGTAAATGTACGGAGGTATTTATGTATTCATGTTTAGTTCAAATCTCATTATATAAGATTTGTAAATGTATATGTATAATTTTTTAAGAAATTTGAAATGTACACATAGAACCTTTCAATGTAATGTTTCATTTTTATTCCTACACATACAAAATCAATCACACCCCTCATCAACATCAAGTACAAAAGTAATAACTATTCATCTAAATCAAATAACATATATTGTTCGGCATTCACATTGCATTGTGCACATGCAATTGCTAGTTATATTATTAATTTTCAATATGATATGTAAGAAATTATGTTAAATTTATTTAATATTTTGTGTAAGTGTTTAAGACGTATATGTAAACACTATAAATATGTGTATGTTTTTAATTGTAGTATATTTATTATATTATATTTTAGGCTATAAGAGTTAGAGATAAGTTAGTTCTACTATTTACAAAGTTAATTAGGGATTTGGTATTTAAGGAATATAATATAATTTTTTTAGCATAATGTATTTTTTTAAAATTACAATATATCTTTTTAGTCACTATTGTGTGGGAGTTCAATTATTTTGCTCCATCAATTTCTATTATTTATGAATTATTTCTAGTTTATATTAATATTTTGTTTATGTTACTATTTATGAATGCTACATATTTCTAATTTTTAAAATAGTCTATTTTAATTTTATGTATAATTCTTAAAAGTGAAAACAAAAAACCAATTAAATTTAGAATTGTACATAGTAATTTAATATAAAATATATTTGAATTCTTTATCACCATTGATATCCTGCCATAAAACTAAATTTTTATTACATATAATACATATTTTAAAATTTAAATTTAACAAAATGTTGTAAAAAGATGCTAAATGTGAGTGACATTTTTGCAACTATTTGAAAATGCTGGTTTAATAATAATTTATGTTTTCTTTCTTCTTTTTTCAATTATATCAAACACCTTTTCTTTTTCTTAATTTAACTTTAAAATCACCAATTTAAAAATAAGTTAAACTTAATTTAAAACAATTCAAGGTTTAAGTATTGCGGGTTTAACTTTTATATCTCTCTCTTGTGTTTTGGTTTGTATGTTTGAATATTATATATAATTTACCATTATAAATAGAAACACAATATATAATAATTAATGATTTCTTAATATTCAAATGGTATTTTGGTGTGGGATGTAATATGCAAAGTGATTTCCCAATTAAAAATCAATGGTTTGAAAATGCCTTGCAATAGTACCAAGATATGGGCAAATAGGAATATTTACAATCATATATTGAAACCGCGGAAGAGAAAAGTGAGCTAATGAAAACACAGAGAATCACTTTGGATTCATCAAAATTTGTACCCCTTATAACAATTTCATGATACGTAAAGAAAAATTATCCAATTCAATTTGTAAATGTTTGTCCCCAATAATCAAGAATTTTGAGTACCACTATTAAATATATACATCTATATGTTTACTATCACGAAACGGTTTCGCGAGTGATATAAATTAAATTAAAGAAGATTAATTAACGGATATCGTTATCCGTTCAATCTTTTATTCTTATTTTTAATTATATATGGTAATCATTCAAGTAAATACTATTTATTTATTATATATATTCACAATTTAATCTTCCACAATATAAGTTGATTGGAAGGATTTTACGAGCCTTATTAGAATATAGTTTCTTTTTCTATTTTATCAAAATCTTATAATATACAACTATAACCAAATTAATACGATAACCATTATTAATTGATTAAACTCTTAATAAATACGTAATTTTATTATATAGACTAAATCAAAAAATTACATGACTATTAATTTAAATATTAAACAATTAAAAACACAACATTAAATTATAGTGTTAAATACTTTTTATTTTTAATAAAAATACAACCTAAACAGTCCATTATAAATAATCTTATTTAATATTCACAAATTGGTGGGGTCCACCCTCTCCTCTAATTAAAAACTCAATTATAAGTAAAACAGGCAAAGGAACAAAGATAAACAAACTCCCACACTTGAGAAAACATCCCTCTCAAGGACTGGAAAACAAAACTATAAAAAGCCTCACTCAAACATCACAGCGTTGCAGCCCCCATACAAAGTCAACACAACAAACCCTTCCCCACAACATGAAATACCTTAATCTAAAAACAGGTGAAAAATACTTTTCTAAAATGTTCATAAATGCTTCGGACTTGCTACTTGGAAACCTCTATGAGTGCTTGCAGCGCAGGCAAGTTTAGAATTTTGTAGCTCCTGAAGCCTGATTTGTGAAACAGCTCCTTAAATTCTTCTTCTGTTCTCTCCTTTCCACCAGATGTATAACCCATCATACAAACGTCAAATAATAATCCCACTTGCCTCTTTCTACCTTCTTTTCTATCAACAAGCGCATCCACAATTAACACCTTGCCATTCTCTGGTGTTGCCTCGTAACTCTTCTTCAGCAGTTTCACACACTGCTCATCGTCCCAGTCATGCAAAATCCACTGCAAGAATACGATAATTTTATGAGTTACAACCAGATAGAAGCATGGATTCCTTCCTGTAAAACATGGAATGAAATGAATTGAAATACCTTCATAAATACTGCATCGGCAGGAGGAATTCTGTGGAACATGTCGCCCTCCACATGCTCTACTCCTGCAATATATTGTATTCAATGACCCATATCATAAACTCACAACATTCAAACGGTAAAAATATAAGAGTTTACTTACCATATATGGAAGGTGCAGATGCAATGACATGAGGTAAATCAAAGTTAATCCCATTTATGTGCGGATACTCTTTAATGATTGTGGACAGTGCGGAGCCCACACCACCTGCAACATCCACCACACTCTTCACACTCTTAAACCCATCATACATCTTCACCACAGAAGCCATGACACCTTTTGTATGACACGCCATGCCCTCATTGAAAACCCTGTTGGCTTCAGGATTGATGCTCAAATATTTCCACAAATCCATGCCATGCGCTTGGTTGAATGCATAGGAACCATCTATGACAGATTCATGCAGATGCTGATAAGATTCAACAACCATCTTGTGGTTTGTCACTAACAGAAACGGAGCACAGGATTGTTGATTATGTTTGTTTACCAACAAGTCTGAAACATTGGTGGGCCCGTATTTGAATTGGGAAATACTACCATCGACCACCGTGGCATCTTCAGTGAAAACACCCACGGATGCCAGAAGTCTCATAATTCTAAACAGGTAGTCCATGTTGGCAGGTTTGTTTGTGGAAGCAGAAATATATGAAGAAATGTCCTCTAAAGCAAGAGGACTTTTGCTGCCGTGAATGACAATAATATCAGGAATGCCTAGCAAAACAGCAGCTTGAAGAGCCATGGGCTTAGCTGCGGAAAAAATATTTCATTGAGTTGGAGATGTGCTTCCATGGAAGACTCGGAGGAAGCCATGGTTACCTGAGTCCATTGCAAATGTAGTTTAATTTATAGCGAAAAAGATCATCACCCAGAAACGTGTAAAAATAGAACTATTCTTGAATAATTGAGTTTTTGAGGTGAATTGATTTTTAAAATTGTTGCTTCTGCATTGATTATTGTTTGCGGCCCACACTGTCTTTTGACGGTCTATTAAAAAACTCGGTAACTAAAAACGTGCTTTCACAATTTACAAGTTGTGTGAAAATGGAAGGTTTTTAATTGTTCACCATTGTTTTATGTACAGAGTGTACGTGATTAGCGTTATTTATATAATCCCAAAGCATATAAAACGTGGTGACAGATTGGCATATTCATCTAAGATATATTGCAGGTTAAGAAAATAAAACCCATATTGCATCACATGTAATTATGTTGTTATTGTTGCCTGAGTGGCCACTAAAAACACGTTAGAAATAGGGTTTATTTTATTATTTATGTTTATTTGATTCTTATAAAATCGTTTTATGTATGTGTGATAATGTTTTCATATAAATATATATATAAATGATACGTTTTCTACACCCTTAAAAATTAGATTTAATATATAATATCATTTTATATCTTATTTTATAATGGTACATTATACTTTATAATGATATTTGTATTCTGCTTTACAAACTTATATTTAAAATATTATGAATTATTATTTTATATTTGTATTGGCATTTTGAAGTTGCCAATTGTAACTATATTTTAATTTTAATTTTAATAAATGAAAATTTATATTAAATATTAATAAGATAAAATAAATCAATAATAAATAAATATAGATATGAAGAATATAAAGATAATTTAATGTTTGCATTGTTTACATATTTATTACTATGGTATTTAGATATTAAGTATAATGTTTAAAGGTAATACTCATATATATATTTATGTAATTGTTTTATTTATAATTATGTAAAATATATATATATATATTATATTTTAATTTATAGAAAATATGATAAATATTAAATTTGTGGTTTATTTCATGTCATAATATGTATTATTATAAAATGACATGTAAGATTATTGTATAATAATGATAAGGCTATCTTATTTAATAATTAATAATCGATTTGTAATTTTACGTCTAATTAAAAAGATATTAAAATATGTTCTAATAATTTTAACTATAATATAATATTAATAATAATATATTGTAATATTTAAAAACATAATTATATGTTTTGGAATAAAAAATAATGTACTTTAAAAAATCAACAATAAATTATAGAAGAATTATTAATCAAAAGATGAAAGAAATTTAATATTCATAATTCTATATTCAATACCTAAAGCCTTTAAACAAAAGTATTCAATTATTAATTAAAATAAAAAATAATTTAAATTTAACTAAACAAAAAAACCATAAAACTAGTTAAAGAGAAAATATAAATAAATCTAATTGAATTTACTATCATAAGTTAATTTTTCATGCCATCTTGTATTGGCCTAATGATTAACTCTTTATATGCTTTGACTCAATCTAAACATTTAAATAGATATTCTATTGAAATTAACTCATGTTCATATATATATATATATATATATATATATATATATATAATGTGTTTAAGACATTATATGCTTATAAAAATATGGATAAATGTCTACTATGTGATGCCACAACTTATTTTTTTTTTTAAATATTCATTTTCAATAAGACTCACATGGTTTCCTAGACTCAAAAATAATGCCAACCTCAAAATAACATTCTACATTATTCTCCGTTGATGGAAAATAAATCAATTTTGATGAGTTGTTCTAAATAATTTCCTTGACATATACTTGTGCAAAAATTATTAAATTGTCAAATTATAAAGTTCATGTTTTAGTTTCCTAGTATTCATGGAGCATATTTTCTTTCTTGTTCTTAGAATTTACTACATCCAATCTAATTTTCCTCATCCCATTTTTTTAAATACAAGATAAAAATTCATATTATGTAGATGATTTTGCTCGTATGTTAATGAGTTTTTTTTTCCTTGAACATGATTTTGAGTCAATTATTTTTTTATACTTTATTTTGTTAAATTATATTTTAATTGAGATTTTTCTTGCAAATAGATATTTTTCAATTTATTTCTAGATAACTCTATATATGTTTATTATTTTATAATATTTAAAATCTTATCACTAAATATGGTGTTAGATTATAAAGTACATACTTATAATAGGTTTGCAAATATAAGTAAAAAGTAATGTAGCCAAATTTTGAACAAACTTTATATATCTTGCAAATAATATGAACTTCAAAAGAAAATAGATCTCCTTCTTTGTTATCGAATAATGAATTACAATGTTTCCTAAAGAGGAAAACAACTCCCAACTTGATTTGCCAAGTAAACTCTAACTAACTCGACTAAATCTACTCTAGGTGGTGGAAATTACTATTTTTAGCGAGTTTAATAGAACCTCGCTATTCTTAGTAACTGCATGCTTATTCGTACGGCACAGAAATTTCCACGCATCTTCTACATTCCTAAATTAGAGGAATTGCCAACTTTATAACTCAAAATACAACTAATAGACTAGAATTAACCAATGCTCAAAAATAGAAAAAACTAAACTACAACTTAAATCCTAATTTTCAGCCTCAATATTGTGGATTTAGGGCCCGAAAATGTGCCAAAACTTGCCCCAATCAGTAGGGCAGGTTTCCGCTACCTTCGTCTCATCGAAACATATGGTTTAAAAAAAAACGGACTCAAGCGAGACACTGGAGCTCAACTTATGACCTTGTCAAGTTCTGCTTATTTTGGCACATCATTCTCCCTCGCTTGAAAAACGCAGCTCCCTGCAAGTTGTCTTCTTCAAAATCCTTCCATTTATTTGTATCCAACTTCATAATCTCCAACTCTATGACCTAAGTATTGTCCTCTCGCTCCGCTCCTTTCCAATGGACCAAATACTTGTTGTATTTCCCATGCCCGTGTCTATTATTTTCTTATCGGAATCGATCCACCCCTTCTTTCTCCTTTACCGCAACCTGCTACCTTCAATCTACCACTTCATCAATAACATCCCCTTCTTCACCATCCCCATGAAAAAAATACAAATCTGAAACATTAAACACTGGAGAAATATCAAAATTCCTTGGAAATTCTACCTCATAAGCATTATCATTTATTTTTTTCACGATTCATAGGGTCAATCTTCTTGTACTTAAGCTTATTATAGGTTCCTTTTGGAAACCTTTCCTTTCGAAGATACAAAATAACCAACTCACCAATCTGTAAATACCTTTCTCTGTCTATGCACATCTACTATTTCCTTATACTTATCATTACTATTCTGCAGCTTCTTCCACACTTCTTCCTGCAATTGTTATATATGTTTGGAAAATGCTTCTGCATCATCATTGACTCTTCCATGAAGTGGTGGTGTACACAATCTAACACCCCATTTGGATTACTCCCATACATAATTGAAAATGAAGACTTTCCTATGGATCTATTTATGGAATCTGTTATATGCAAACTTATCTTGTGGTAATGCTAAGTCCCATTGTTTTGGCTTTTCCCCAATGATGCACCCTAACGGAGTTTCAAACTCGATTTACCACCTCTGTTTTCCGTCGGTCCCGAGAATGATAGGCACTACGAATCTGTAATTGAATTCCCAATTTCTTCCATAAATTCTCGCTGCAGAAGTGACTTAAGAACCTTGTGTCCCTATCTGAAGTAATGGTTTTTGGAACACCATGCAAATGAATAACTTCTCTAATAAACAAATCTGCTATGCCTGTTACATCACTTTTTTTCTTGCAGACAATAAATGAACCATTTTAGAAAATATATCAACAACCACAAAAATTGAATCATTACCTTGTTGTACTTTTGGTAATCCCAAAACAAAATCCATACTTAGATCGTCCACGACCCTTTAGGAACAGGAAATTACATAGACAACCCTATATTTTGTGAATGGCCTCTTCGAGACTTGACAAATTTGACACCTCTCCATATATCTTACCAAATCTCTTTTCAGCTTTGGCCAATAGTATTTCTCTCTGCAAAGGCTATCGTCTTATCTTTACAAATATTTCCACCAATCCTCCGCTATGCAAATCTTTTACTATATTATCTCTCATAGACCCAACTAGAATACATAGTTGGCATCCCTTGAATAGGTAGCCATCATGTAAAATGTACTCATCTAGGACATCTCCTACATTTTCTGACAATGGACGATATAACTTTTCAAAAATATCCTTGAAATCAATATTAGAAGAATACAATCCCTTTATTGCTTCAAAACCCACCACCTCATTTTCCATAGTGGTAAACAAAGTCACCCGCCTACTATATGCATCTGCAACTTGATTCTGTTTTCTGATTTATGTTTTAGAGAAAAGGTATAACCTTGCAAAAATGATACCCTCTTTGCATGCCTACTATTCAACTTCTTTTGTGTATTCACATACTTCAAGGCTATGTGGTCTGTAATGAACAAAAACTCCTTAGGCACTAATTAATGCCTCCAATACCTTAATGCTTGTATAATTACAAAAATTCCACACCATAAGTAGAGTAGTTCTTTCTTACCTCATTCAATTTCTCACTAAAGAAAGCTACTATCTTTCCACCTTGACTTAGAACAGCACCAATGCCCACATGCGAGATGTCACAATCAACCTCAAGCACTTTATCAAAATGAGTAGTGCAAACATGGGTGCCTCTGTCACCTTCTTCCTCAAGAACTGAAAACTATCCTCGCCTACCTTTGTCTGCAAAAACTCCCTTCCTTTTGTGTAATTTTTTTATAGGTGCTACAACACGATGAAATTTTTAATAAACTTTCTATAAAATGTTGCTAGACCACGAAAGCTTCTTACCTCTGTTATACTTCATGGAGTACGCCATTCAATAATTTCATTTATCCTTTCCAAGTCCATCTGTACCCCATCTACGTAAAATAATAAAGCCCAAGAATACCAAAATCTCTTGCATAAATGTGCACTTCTTCATATTTGCGTATAGTTTCTCTTTCCTTAACACTTCGAATATCACCCTTAGATGCCTCAAATGTTCTTCCTTAGTTTTACTAAAGATCAAGATATCATCAAAATAAACCACAACAAACTTACCATTATACTCCCAAAGACGGTGTTCATCAAGATATCATAAAAGTACTAGGAACAATGGATAACCTGAATGACATCACCAACCACTCATACAATCCATTTCCTATCTTGAAGGTTGTTTTCCACTCATCTCGCTTCTCTCGATCTGAATCTGATGGTAACCACTTCGAAGATCAATCTTTTTAAAATACCTAGATCTAGCAAGCACATCCATCATATCATCAAGGCGAGGTATTGGGAACCTATACCTTATTGTAATTTTATTGATTTCTCTACTATCCATGAACATTCTCCTTGTTCCATCCTTCTTTGGTGTTAATAAAGTTGGTGTTGCACACAGACTCATGCTCTCCCTTACGACCCCCTTTCTCATGAGTTGTGCCACTTTCCTATTCAACTCAGCATTCAATGACGGGATCATCCTTTGAGCCGCTTGATTTGGGAGTGAAGACCACGGAATCAAATCAATATGTTGTTGAATATTTCTTTTGGGTGGTAATGCATCTAGTAGCTCATCGGGAATAACATCAGAGAATTCTTTTATTATTTCTAATGTTTCTCTTGGGATTTGTGCACTTCCATGTTCATCCTTATTTGTGACTAGTGCATAAAAAAACGGGTTGCCTTTTCCTCCTTCACAAATTACTTTCCAGAAAGCATATTTTCAGCCTTCCCCTCTTCCTTAAGAGGTAGTAAAACTATTTTGTGCCATCCTTCCAAAAAGTATAAGTAATCTTTCCCCGTCATGAATAACTTTCCTATCAAATTGTAAATGGTCTTCCTAGCTGCATATGACATGCATCCATAGGAATAAAATCACACCAAATCTCATCCTTGTAACTTTTCCCAATAGAAAAACTTATTAAACATCACTTATCAACAATAACTTCATTGCCCTTTTTAAACCATGCAAGACGGTAAGGGTTAGGATTCTTCTCACAAAGTAGACACAATTTCTCAACCATCTCATTTGAAACCCTGTTCTAATGACTACCACCATCAATCATAACATTACATACCTTTCCTCCTTAAGTGCATATTGTTCTGAAATTATTTGTACGCAGCCATGCATCCCCCTTGATATCCTTTCTTGGAGCAATCATCGTCCTCTTGATCATCAGATTTTCTCCAACATTTGGTGGAATTTCTTGGTCCTGTTCATCTTCTACTTGTTCAGCTTCAACAAGATTTACTCTTGGTGCATCTCCTTGCCTCTTGTCATGTGTATAAGAATGTGGGTGTTCAAAATCCCAATGCCCCTCTTCACCAAATCAGAATAAACAAATGGTCTTCATGGAGCCTCCCATCCTCTATCGCCAACGTATCCTCTACCCCTATAAAATTCTCTACCTCTTTGTTGATTCTAGAAATCTTGTCTCGTATCTTCTTGCTTTTCCAATCCACGAGATGATTCTCCCCTTCCTTGGTTGAAACCATCTCATCCCCGAAAGGAAGATGAGGCCCCCTATTCATTCCGGGTGATCTCCTAAAACTTTGATGATTTTGTTTTTCCTTGGCCTTTAAGGCTAATTGATAGGTATCCTCCATGCTCTTAATTCTATGTATACTTATCTCATCTTGAATAGAAAATTTTAATCCATTTACATACCTTGCAGCCATTTCTTCATCGTTTTCCTCATGCTCTACATGAATGGACAACTTGTAGAACTCGTCTTTGTATTCTTGCATTATTTGTAAGTTCTGTATGAGATTCTAAAACCTCTCGTAAAGGGTTTGTGCATAATCCATAGGGATAAATTTATCTTTCAGCTTCTTCTCCATCTTTCTCCACATCCTAATTCTTTCTTTCCCCTTTCTTGACCACTCTTTCTATAGGTGATCCCACCATAACATAGCATGACCATTCAATTTCGTGCATGTAAATTTTACCTTTCTTTCTTTCCGATATAGCCTTCCACTCAAACAATTTCCCCATGCTATTCAACCATTCTATTAGCTCCTCTAGTTTTAGACTACCACCATACTCATGAAACTTCAACTCTTATCCCATCATTCTTTCCTTCTAATGCTCGAAGCATCCTTTCTTCAAAATCTAATGGTGGTTCTTGCATTTCCTCCTCTTCACAAACTTCTTCTTCATTTGTGTCATTTCCACCTTGATTTCCTCTCACGGGTTATCATCGCAGCAAGCGCAAAAACTTGTCTCTGTAGATATTACATATTTCTATTCATCCGAGAAATACCGCCTCCTCCTCCTCTTCCTCTTCCTCCTCCTACCATTTTTTTAAAAGACTCAAACCTGCTCTGATACAAGATAATGTAGCGAAATTATGAACAAACTTGATATACTACAAATAATATGAACTCGAAAAGAAAATATATCTCCTTCTTTATTATCGAATAATGAATTACAATGTTTCCTAAATAGGAAAACAACTCCCAACTTGAGTTTCCAAGGAAACTCGACTAAATCTACTCTAGGTGGCGAAAATTAATATTTTTATTAGTTTATGAGAACTTGCTATTCTTATTAAGTCCACATGCTTATTCATATGGGAAAATAAATTTTCAGGCATCTTCTACATTCCTAAATTATAGGAATTGCCAACTTTCTAACTCATAATGCAACTAATAGACTAGAATTAACTAATGCTCAAAAATAGGAAAAAACCACACTACAACTTAAATCCTAATTTTTAGCCTCAAGATGGTGGATTTAGGGCCCAAAATGTGCCAAAACTTTCCCCAATTGGTAGGGCAGGTTGCCCACATCGTTTGTCTCATTGAAACATGTGGTTTCAAAAAAATAGACTCAAATGAACACCGGATCTCAAGTTATGACCTTGTCAAGTTCCTGCTAATTTTGGCACATCATTCTCGCCTACTTGAAGAAAATGCAAATCCTGCAAGTTTTCTTCTTAAAACTCCTTCCATTTATCGGCATCGAACTTCTTAATCTCCCAGTCTATGACCCAAGTATTTTCCTCTTTCTCTAGTATTTTCCAATGGACCAAATTTTTGTTGTATTTCCCATGTCGCGTGTCCATTGTTTTCTTATCTAGAATATGATCCACTTCTTCTTTCTTCTTTACTAGAACCTACTACCTCCAATCTACTACTTCATCAATAACATCCCCTTCTGCACCATCCCCATGAAAAGATTACAAATCTGAAACATTAAACACTAGAGAAATATCAAAATTCCTAGCAATTCTACCTCATAAGCATTATTATTTATTTTTTCATGATTTTGCAGGGACCAATCTTCTTGTACTTCAGCTTGTTATAGGTTCCTTTTGGAAACCTTTCCTTCCACAGATATACCATAACCAACTCACCAACTATAAATACCTTTCTTCATCTGTGCACATCTGCTATTTCCTTATACTTATCATTACTATTCTACAACTTCTTTCACACTTCTTCTTACAATTGTTGTATATGTTCGGCAAATGCTTCTACATCATCACTAACTCTGCCATCAACTGGTAGCTGTACCAAATCTAACACCCCATTTGGATTACTCCCATACACAATTGAAAATGGAGACTTTCATGTGGATCTATTTATGGAACTGTTATATGCAAACTCAGCTTGTGGTAATGCTAAGTCCTATTGTTTTGGATTTTCCCAATGATAAACCTTAACAGGTTTCCTAAAATCCGATTTACCACCTCTGTTTGCCCATCAGTCTGAGGATGATAGGCACTATTGAACTGTAATTGAGTTCCCAATTTCTTCCATAAAGTCCTCCAGAAGTGACTTAAGAACCTTGTGTCCCTATCTGAAGTAATGGTTTTTGGAACACCATGCAAACAAACAACTTCTCTAAAAAACAAATATGTTATGCCTGTCGCATCACTTGTTTTCTTGCAGGTAATAAAATGAACCATCTTAGAAAATCTATCAACAACCACAAAAATTCAGTCATTACCTCATTGTGTTTTTGGTAATCCCAAAACAAAATCCTTACTCAGATCTTTCCATGACCCTTTAGGAATAAGAAAGCTTGGCATATACAACCCTTTATTATGTGCATGGCATTTTGAGACTTGAAAAATGCGACACCTCTCTCGCATATCTTACCACATCTCTTTTCATCTTTGGCCAATAGTATTTCTCTACTACCAAGGCTATCGTCTTATCTTTACCACTAGAGTAGCTTCTCCCGAGGGTTATAATGTCTTGGAAAAGGGCCTTCCCATAGACAAGGTGCCCCTGTAACACATCTTGAATGCCTTCTTTGATGTTATGCCCCTTGACTAAACCATGTCAGCCTCCATTTTTTGAATCTTCTCCAACAGGCCAACATCTTCCATTTGGTTGTTGTCATTATATGCATATCCTGATTTTCTGATAAGCTTCATGGCAAAACTAGTTTTAGCATTTTTGTTTTGGATAGGTATAGTGATTTTGAATCTACTCATAATTCCAATTTGGAGGAGTTGTTAAAATCATTGGAGGTGGAACGTACTGCTGTTTCTACAAGTGTGAGTTCCATGAAGGGAATGAAGTCATGATTGCACAACCTCATGGAATGGGAGAAAATGAAAGAGATGGAAGAATAAAATGGATGAAAATGATTGGAAATGGATGAAAAAGGTCTGCAACTAAGAGAATGGGTTGTTAACTTGATGGAGTTGCTATATGTGCTTGAAAGTGCTTCCAAAGTCTGAAACCTTCACCAAGAGCACATCGAACCTGATGAAGTGAAGTGGTAAGGTGCTTTAGACCTATCCCACCGGGTGTGCCAAAAATGTTAATGATAAATCACAACACCCCCAAATGATGTCATGGATATGCTTTTCTAAGGCAGGGTCATTTGGTGTTATTTGCATAACATTTGATCATTCCCAAGATATGGGACTTGAAAATGGGAATGATTGTCTAGAGAAGGATGGTTCCTCTTCCTAATCCTATCACTAAACTACTTCTAAGGAAGTAAATGTGACTATCTACTCCTAATCTAACAATTCCAAGGGACCAAGGAGAGAGAGAGCATGAAAATAAAGAAATCCTACACTACAGAGGTGATATCACCGAGAAAAGGGAACTGCTGATCACAAACCCAACTACCTGAAATGGAGAGAGGTGAGAAATGGAGAGGATGGATATATGCATCACGGACCAAGGATAAATTTCATACAGAACACCATTTTGAAGCCCTTAAACACATCTCCCAAAACCTACAATGGACATCATAGATATGCACAGTATACCCTATAATGGTGAGAGGTGAGAAGAGACGACAAAATGAGAAAAGTATGGACAAATGGCATCACAAAAAAAAATTTATTGCTCTAGGAGTTCACACAGTACACCATTAATGGGAAAGAGGCAAGAAAATGCCATTACGAATCCAAGGGAGGAGGCTTAAACTCCACATTCGACCCTAGTGAATGAAAAGAGAGTGGGGTAGGGAAGAAGAATGAACAACCCTTTCTGATGAGTCCTACCCCTATATTTATAGATTTGATTGGAGAGAAGAAAGAGAGAGGGAAGCGGGAAAAGTGGGTTAAAAATCAACCACTGTTGTTAATGCTTTTGATAAAATATACCCCAAATCTGTCTTTACTGCATGATTCCTTGATTTGGTTCCTTGAAATAAGAGGAAACGATGGAAACAGATTGAATCCGATCTGGTTGTTGAGAAAGATAGATCCTGGATTGAAGGCCCAAATACATTTCCTCCATTTTCCTTTACCTAACCTCCTCAAATTAAAGTCTCAGACCTCCATGGCATAGGTGAGGTCAAGATCTTTCCAATGGTGTCAGATTCGTGATATTTCGAGCCCTGAGTCGAAAGATATGCCCCTCCTGATATAACACGTGGAGGCACCACGATCAGTTTGGGTCTCCACCTTGGGACCAACTCGTGAGGCGTGCCACGTGCTAAAACTTGGGGTTCTCTGCTTACACTCTTATAATTAGCCAATTTTTAAGCCCACCTTGTCTTCCTTTTGACTATGTCTAACCATTTACTACGTGGAGGGCCGACGCAAGTTGGAGTCTTCTTGTAACTTGGAGAACAGATTTAAGAAATGGAAACAAACGATAAAGTCGTTTGTTTTACACATGGTCCTTTAGTCTCTCTTGGCCTCTTCCACTCCATGGTTGAGTCTTTCTACAACCAATTTTCAATATTTGAATGAGTCCTCTCAAGTTCCTCTTATGCGAATTCGATTTGCCGGCAAGGGGCGAAATATGGATAACAATGTCTCTATGGTACCTTTGAAAAAATATCATATTTCATTTGATATCCAACCTTAATGGTGATGATGTTTCAAGATTGATGTTTGCTACTATAAACATAACAACTATAGTTTACACACAATCTTTTTTCAAGAAATTTTTAAAATCAATTCACAGATCATGAAAATCCTAATGTACACACTCACACTCTAAGAAATATCTCCTAATTATAACATAAAGAAAATTATTTTCATAATATTTATCTTTTATTTTGGTGTGCATTTACATGTTTAGTGTAACATACATCACCCCATAATATTACTATAAACATCTATTATAGGAGATATATCTTTAATATAAACATCTAAATGTAATATAGAACAAGCATGTGAAATTTCATATAAACACACTCCATGGAGCCTAGAGTTATCTATATAATACATGTGAAATGTGCTTCGTCTAAAGCGATGTATGAATAAGGCTTAAAAATTATCCACTTGGAAAAAAATATAGTAAACTTTGAAGTCATGGTTTTGCAACACCATGCAAATGAACAACTTCTCTAAAAATCAAATCTGCTACACTGCCGCATCACTTGTTTTCTTCCGGGTAATAAAATGAACCATCTTAGAAAATCTATCAACATCCACAAAAATTGAGTCATTACCTCGTGTTTTTGGTAATCCCAAAACAAAATCCGTACTCATATTTTGCCATGACCCTTTAGGAAAAGGCAATGACATATACAACCCTGTATTCTATGCATGGCCTTTCGAGACTTAACAAATTCGATGCCTCTCCACATATCTTACTACATCTCTTTTCAGCTTTGGCCAATAGTATATCTCTACTACCAAGGCTATCCTCTTATCTTTACAAAAATGCACAGCCAATCCTCCGCTATGCAACTCTTTTATTATATTCTCTCTCATAGACCCAACTGGAATACATAGTTGGCATCCCTTGAATTGGTAGCCATCTTGTAAAATGTACTCATCCACGACATCTCTTGCTTTGTCTCGAGAATGGATAATGTAAGCTTTCAACAATATCCTTGAAATCAATATCGAGGAAGAACACAGACCCTTTATTGCTTCAAAACCCACCATCTCATTTTCCATAGTGGTAAACAAAGTCACACGCTTACTCAATGCATGTGCAAATTGATTCTGTTTTCTTTATTTATGTTTTAGAGAAAAGGTATAACCCTGCAAAAATGATACCCACTTTGCATGCCTACTATTCAACTTATTTTGTGTATTCACATACTTAGGGCTATGTGGTCTGTAAATAACACAAACTCCTTAGGCACTAAGTAATGCCTCTAATGCCTTAATGCTTGTATAATTGCATAAAATTCCACATCATAATTAGAGTAGTTCTTTCTTACCTCATTCCATTTCTCACTAAAGAAAGCTACTGGATTTCCACCTTAACTTAGAAAAGTACCAATACCCACATGTGAGGCATCAAAATCAACCCCAAAATTTTTATCAAAATTTATGTGTGGCAAATGGGTGCCTTTATCACCTTCTTCTTCAATAACCGACAACTATCCTCAACCGCCTTTATCGAAAAAAGCTCCCTTCCTTTTGTGAAATCTGTTATAGGTCCTACAATACTACTGAAATTTTTAATAAGCTTTCCCTAATATGTTACTAGACCATGAAAGCTTCTTACCTCTGTCATACTTCGTGGAGTAGGCTATTCAATAATTGCCTTTATCTTTTCGAGTCCATATGTACCCCATGTGCTAAAATAATAAAGCCCAAGAATACCAAACTCTCTTGCATAAATGTGCACTTCTTCATATTCTCATATAGTTTCTCTTTCCTTAACAATTCGAATATCACCCTTAGATGCCTCAAATATTCTTCGTTAGTTTTACTAAAGATCAAGATATCATCAAAATAAACCACAACATACTTACCATTATACTCCCGCAACACGGTGTTCATCAGTCTCATAAAAGTACTAGGTGCATTGGATAACCCGAATGGGATCACCAACCACTCATACAATCCATTTTTGTCTTGAATTTTGTTTTCTACTCATCTCCTTCTACGATCCGAATCGATGGTAACCACTTCGAAGATCAATCTTGGTGAAATACCTAGATCTAGCAAGCACATCCCTTATATCATCAAGGAGAGGTATTGGGAACCTATACTTGATTGTAATTTTATTTATTGCTCTGCTATCCATGTACATTATCCATGTTTCATCCTTCTTTGGTGTTAATAAATTTGGGGTTACACACGGACTCATGCTCTCCCTTACGACCCCTTTCTCACGAGCTCTACCACTTGCCTATTCAACTCAACATGCAATGTCAGGCT
This sequence comes from Taxus wallichiana var. yunnanensis, assembly GCA_018340775.1. Classification (NCBI taxonomy): domain Eukaryota; kingdom Viridiplantae; phylum Streptophyta; class Pinopsida; order Cupressales; family Taxaceae; genus Taxus; species Taxus wallichiana. The sequence goes on along the minus strand of CM031237.1, from coordinate 82,477,449 downwards.
CATCCTATAAGCCGCTTGATTTAGGAGTGAAGACCATGGAATCAAATCAATATGGTGTTGAATATCTCTTTTGGGTGGTAATCCATCTGGTATCTCATCAAGAATAACATTATAAAATTCTTTTATTAATTTCGATATTTCTTTGGCATTTGTGCACTTGCGGTTTAATCCATATTTGTGACTAGTGCATAAAAATACCATTTTCCTTTTCCTCCTTCACAAATTCCTTTGCAGAAAGCATATTTTCAGCCTTCCCCTCTTCCTTAAGAGGTAGAAAAACTATTTTTGTGCCATCCTTCTAGAAAGTATAAGTATTCTTTACCCCATCATGAGTAACTTTCCTATCAAATTGCCATGGTCTTCCTAGCAGCATATGACATGCATCCATAGGAATAACATCACACCAAATCTCATCCTTGTAACTTTTCCCAATAGAAAAACTTATTAAACATCTCTTATAAACAATAACTTCATTACCATTTTTAAACTATGCAATACGGTAAGGGTTAGGATTCTTCTCACAATGTAGACTCAATTTCTCAAATATATCATTTGAAACCATGTTCACACAACTACCACCATTAATAATAACATTACATACCTTTCCTCCTGAAGTGCATCTTGTTCTGAAAATATTTGTACGCATCCATGCATCCCCCTTGATATCCTTTCTTGGAGCAATCATCATCCTCTTGATCATCAACCTTTCTCCAACATATCGGTAGAATTTCTAGGTCATGTTCATCTTCTACTTGTTTAGATTTAACAAGATTTACTCTTGGTGCATCTCCTTGCATCTTGTGATGTGTATAAGAATGTGGGAATTAAAAATCTAGGTGCTCCTCTTCGCCAAATTTATAATAAACAAATGGTCTTCGTGGAGCCTCCCATCCTCTATCGCCAGCAGATCCTCTGCCCCTAAAAAATCCTTTCCCTCTTTGTTGATTAGGAAATATTTTGTCGTATCTTCTTGCTTTTCCAATCCATGAGATGATTCTCCCTTCCTTGGTTGAAACCACCTTGTCTGGAAAGGAAAATGAGGCCCCCTATTCATTCCAGGTGATCTCTTAAAACTTTGACGATTTTGTTTTTCCTCGGCCTTTAAGGCTAATTGATAGGCATCCTCCATGCTCTTAATCCTATGCATACTTATCTCATCTTGAATAGAAAATTTTAATCCATTTACATACCTTGCAGCCATTTGTTCCTCATTTTCTTCATGCTCTACACAAATGGACAACTTTTAGAACTCATCTATGTATTCTTGCACTATTTGTAAGTTCTGTCTAAGATTCTAAAACCTCCTGTAAAGGGTTTGTGCATAATCCACAGGGAGAAATTTATCTTTCAACTTCTTCTCCATCTTACTCCACGTCATAATTCTTTCTTTCCCCTTTCTTGACCTCTCTTTTTGTAGGTGATCCCACTATAACATAGCATGACCTTTCAATTTCGTGCATCCAAATTTTACCTTCTATTCTTCTGACATAGTCGTCCAATCAAAAAATTTCCCTTGCTAATCAAGCAGTCTATCAGCTCCTTTGGTTTTAGACTACCACCATACTCTGAAACATCAACTCTTATCCCATCATTCTTTCCTTCTAATGCTTGAAGCATGCTTTCTTCAAAAGCTAATGGTGGCGCTTGCGTTTCCTCCTCTTCACAAACTTCTTCTTCATCTATGTCATCTCCACCCTAATTTCCTCTCTAGGTTATCATCACAGAAAGCGCAACAACTTACCTCTGTAGATCTTGCATATTTCTATTCATCTGAGAAATATTGCCTCCTCTTCCTCTTCTTATTCCTGCCATTTATTTTTAAAAGACTCGAACCTATTCTGATACTAGATAATGTAGCCAAATTCTGAACAAACTCTATATACTGCAAATAATATGAACTCCAAAAGAAAATATATCTCCTTATTTGTTATTGAATAATGAATTACAATGTTTCCTAAATAAGAAAACAACTCCCAACGTGAATAAACTAATGCTAAAAATAGGAAAAAACTAGAATTAACTAATGCTCAAAACTAGGAAAAAAGCCGAACTACAACTTAAAATTTTTTTCTCGGCCTCAAGATGGCGGATTTAGGGCCCAAAAATGTGCCGAAACTTGCATCAATTGGTAGGGTGGGTTTTCTTTGTGTTCTTCTCATTGAAACATGAGTTTCTAAAAAATAGGACTCAAACATATACCGAGAGCTCAAGTTACGACCTTGTCAAGTTCCTGCTAATTCGGGAGCAACATTCTCCCTTGCTTGAAAAAACGCAGCTCCTGGACATTTTCTTCTTCAAAGTCCTTCCATTTATCTACATCCAACTTCTTAATCTCCCACTTTGTGACCAAATTATTGTCCTCTTGCTTCGGTCCTTTCTAATGGACCAAATATTTGTTGTATTTCCCATGTCGCGTGTCCATTGCTTTCTTATATAGAATCTAATCCACTTCTTATTTCTTCTTTCTTGGAACCTACTACCTCCAATCTACTAATTCATCAATAACATCCCCTTCTGCACCATCCCCATGAAAAGAATACAAATCTAAAACATTAAACACTAGAGAAATATCAAAATTCCCTGGAAATTCTACCTCATAAGCATTATCATTTTTTTCATGATTTTGTAGGGACCAATCTTCTTGTACTTCAGCTTGTTATAGGTTCCTTTTGGAAACCTTTCCTTCCACAAATATACCATAACCAACTCACCAACTATAAATACCTTTCTCTGTCTGTGCACATCTTCTATTTCCTTATACTTATCATTACTATTCTGCAGCTTCTTCCGCACTTCTTTCTGCAATTGTTGTATATGTTCGGCAAATGCTTCGTGTCATCACCGACTCTTCCATCATCTTGTAGGGTCCTCGGTTTATTAAGTACACAAGTGTGCTCACCTTCTACACAAAAAGGAAGAGGCAATCCCGCATGTAACCCGATTCTCCTAGCACGTTCCATTATTGTTATGTTCATCCTTTCGAAACCCCATTCTGCTGCGGAGTTCTTGGAACCGTCATTTTCCGTGGATTCCATTCTTAGAACAATAATCATCAAATTCATTTCGTAATACTTCCGTCCATTATCGACTGAGACATTTTAACTTAAGACTGTTTCATTCTCTACCAAGGCTTTCCATTTAACAAAAGTGTCAAATATATCAGATTTGTTTCTAATACAATAAACCCAAACTTTCCTTGTTGCATCATCAATAAAAGTAACATAATAACATGAACCCCCAAGAGATGATACTTGAGTCGACCCCACACATCGAGTGCACCAGCTCTAACTTACTCTCTTTCTTTGTATGTCCAACCTTGAGAAACCTTACTCGCTTCTATTTCCCATATATGCAGTCCTCACATAACTCTAAACCTATTTCGTATATCCGGAAAATACTTCTTTATGATCTTCATGCTCTTATGGCTCATATGATCGAGCCTATAGTGCCACGAATTTTGTATCTACTTCTCAAGCCACAAGATTACAAACATTAGTGCTATAAGTGGTTAGATACAAGGTTCCAACCTTCTTACCTCTTGCCACTGAAGAGCACCCTTGGTAACTCCGCCGAGAGTCTGTTGTAAATATCACAATATAACCATCACTTCCCAACTGGCCTACCGATATCAGATTTTGTTTTAAAGTAGGCATATGTCCGACATCCTTCAATAGCCATGTATTCCCATTCTACATCTTAACCCAAATAGATCCTTTTCCAACTATCTTTTCTGCAAGGCTCATCATCACCAAGAAAAACATGCCTAGAATCCCCTTGAACATAATCAAAAAAATAATGTCTATGTGGAGTAGCATGGAAACAAACCCCCAAATCTAAAACCCAAGATTCAATAATATTGTGAAAAGAAAGAATCAAAGCATCCTGACATACATTTCCCATTGCCACATTTTCCTCCTTGGTTTCTTCCTGTTGTTTCTTCTTGTCCAGAAGTTCCCAACAGTCCTCCTTTGCATGTCCGAATTTCCACAATGCCAAACATACTATCTTTCTTTTGATTTTGACCTTGCACGATCCTTTTATTTTCCACGACTTCCTCTATTTAACTTGATATCAAACTCAAAACATGACTTAAAAGAAAATACAGACATGAACAATTTCGTGATGCTTATGGCAGTTCCCAACATGTGCGAAGGACAGGGCCTTTGTTCGATGCTTCACACGACACTCCTTAATCCAATGGATTCGAAAATGCCTCAAAAACACATTCAAGGTTGCCCTGGAGACGAAGGTAAAGCAATCCAAATGCCTCAAAAACACATTCAAAGTTGCCCTGCAACAGGTAAAAAAATCTTATAATCACTTTCGTAAATAGCCTAATGATTATGCAAAACTTGAGAAAATTTACCAAAGACAGATCCAGTCTGCTCTACTCTTTGGCTGATCTGATTCGCTCCTCGCCATGGCCATTCTCTCCCTCACCAAGAAATTGAAAGCAAATACCACAAAACGAACCACCAAAAACACATATATAAATGCAAACCCATAAAACAAGCATGGAGCACAAAAACAGACCATAAACAACACAGTAAAACATGTCATAGCACGGCCGTGCTAAAAGAATCAAGATTAGAAAAAAGGTGTAACAAAACTGGAAAATGAAACGTTAGGGCCGCGAGAACCTCATTGTTGTCACAGCATTTGGGGAGTTTCTTGTTGCCGTACATGTGTTAGCCACTACCACCTTACCATGAGAATCTTATCTTCGCTTCCTTGTACATTGTAGTAATTAGTCACAAAACACACAAAGGTGAACCATAGAGCCTATGAAATTCAACACATAGATGAAAGGGGAAAATCTGACGAATTACTTACCTGCAGATGATGCATCCATGACCGTCTCATTTGCTCTGCTTCGACCTCATGTGCTACCTCGAAGAAGAAGAAAAACCCACAAATATACACAGCCATAAACCAGAAGAATACAATAAAAGAGTTTTTAAAAACTTATGCAAATAAAGAGAAGCAGAATAACTCAAAGAATAGAAACAACATGACCGTTTGCTACGAAAACTCCAAACAATAAAAAAACATGAAATAAAATGAAATTGCAGAGCGCCGAACACACCACGAAGAAAAAATATGCGAGAAAGAAAGAAAGTTATTCACCCTGACAGAAGCGATCGTACATCTCCCGACAAAAGTAATTGCGTGACACGTGTACAACGGAGGATTGGTCGTGCTTCGTCGACCAACGGATCATGATCGTCGATACCTCTGACGCTTGTCAGAAGGGTCCAGGATTGCTCATAGAGAACACGCCTTTCGGCGTAAATATATTTAATGGACCCACGAGGATGAGGCAAGAATGTCACGCTAGGGGAGTATTTAATGTAAGGCAATAACGAGAGGGAAGGATTTAAGAATGTGGGGATTGTATATTTTAACTTCAATATCTCTGTCTTCTACGCAAAAATATCTTTACAAAATCTTGAGACATCAAATCTATATACGTGGCATGATCTTGTGGCTATGTATTATATTATTTTGATGATAATAATTATATATATTAATTTCTATAGTTTTAAATATTTTAAAATATCTTTATTTTGTTATTGTCACCCTGTCGATTCTAAAAGTACAAAGAATAGTTTAAAAGCAGAAAAATACAACTTGTCATTTTTGGACGACAATACAAAATATTGTGGAATATTATATCGGAAAAGATGAGGGATTTCAAGTCATTCCAAAAGCTTTGTACAGTCCCCTAGATTTGAAATTCATTGAGAGATACGTGATATTATTTCCAAAAAAATTTAATTATTTATTGTTTTCAAATAACTAGTACTTGAACTTGATAGGGAATGGAGGACTCCTAAGAACAATAATGTGATGAGAGAAATAATTTTACAAATTTCTTTTCAAAAACTAATAAATAACTTTATTACATGTATAGAATTAAGTGTTAAGAATAAATTTTACTTCCGCGTAGTAAGAGCTTAATAATTGTTTCCCTAAAGCTGTTACTTTACATACGATACAAAAGAATGAGACTAACAATAATGAATGGAAATCATTCTTTTGCAATTGTTTTTTTAAATAACTAATTGTAAAAAAATATAATGTGGATGTGTTGTAGTAATTGAAGGATTAATTAGTAGATATGAACAATGTTAACAACACAAAAAAATAGTTCTGAGAATTACACTACACAAATAGAAAATTGCCACGAAGTTGTTGGGATTAAGAAACACACAAACAACTTAAATCGCGCCCATGGATGGAAGCTCAGTCATTCTTGGAAACCCCTTTTGCATAAGCTGACAACCCCTACCCCATCCCCCGCTGTTATTGATTCCCTCTTCCCCGTGCTTCCATAATTCCTCTCTTTAATTTCCCCTCCTTTTTTGATTTTTCTCCTACTTCTTAGTATTCTATTTTAATTTAGTTATGTTCATTTTAATTGTTTATTTTATCATTTTTACTTTAGTCATCTTCACATCTTTTTTAGAACAACATGTCTTTTTTTCAAATTAATTATTTATACTTGTCTATTTTTCATTCATTCTCTCAAGAAGATATTCACCCCGATGATGGTTCTAGTATGGGAACCGAAATGTTGTCCTAATCCTCTATGCAATATATCAATAAGTTTCATTCTTCATTTAACCTTGGGAAATATCAGGATTGGTGTACACCATGGCATACATCAAACTACCAACCACTAATGAGTAAGGTACCTTGGACATCTGGTTTCTCTCCTGCTCTGTCTTGGGACACTACTCCTTTGATAACTTGAAATGGCCTGCTAAAGGAGTCCCAACCAGTTTAGCATCCTGCATATTAAACCTCTCCAAGACCTTCTTAATGTACTCTTCCTGAGATAAAGTTAGCTTTCATTCCTTCCTATCTCGAGATATCCTCATACCAAGGATTTGTTTGGCTACCCCCAAATCCTTCATAGCAAAGGATTCACTTAGTTGCTTCTTGAGTACTTTTATTTCCTGCATGTTTTTACCTGCAACCAACATGTCATCCACATACAGACACAGGATAATATAACTATCATCCTCAAATTTCTTTGTATACATGCAATGGTCAGAACGACATCTACTATAACCTTTCTCCATCATGAAGCTATCAAAATTCTTATACAATTGACGTGGAGCTTGTTTCAATCCATACAAGCTCTTCTTCAGTTTGCACACCATCTCCTCTTTACCTCTGACCTCATAGCCCTCTGGTTGCTACATATATAGTTCCTCCTCCAAATCACCATGGCGAAATTCAGTCTTTACATCAAGCTGTTCTAAGTGCAAGTTTTCTGCTATAACTATTCCTAGAACAGTTCTAATATTAGTCATCTTTACTACGGGAGAAAAAATCTCATCAAAATCTATACCTTTTTTTGTGCAAACCCTTGACCACCAACCGGGCCTTGTATCTTTTCTTTCCTCCTTCTTCCTCTTTGAATATGAACATCCACTTGTTCTCGTAATGCTCTTTTTCTCGGGGTAGCTTAACCAAATCCCATGTTCGATTCTCCATGGGAGCGTGATGCTCCTCATCCATGGCTTGCTCCCACTTCTTCTTGACATCTACCAGCATTGCTTCATCAAAGCACTCTGGCTCTCCACTATCATTGAGTAATAAATAATAAAGAGAAGGAGAAAAATGTTCATGTTCTCTTCTTACCCTATAAGACCTCCTCAATATAGGAGTTTGGGGTTCCTGTTGTGGAGGTTCCTGAACTGATTCATGTGTCACTTTCCCGCCCGAATATCCTCTACTATTGCATATTCTTTCTTGGATTCTTCCCTATTTTCCTGCAACTATTGCTTATACATGAATTTCTCATTAAAGACCACATCCCTAAATTGAGTTATTTTCTTGTCCTTAATACTCCAACATTTATATCTAAATTCATCACCACCATAACCAATGAAAGTACATTTTTTTATTTATCCTCTAGCTTAGTCCTATCATCCTTGTCTATATGGACAAACACCTCACATCCAAAGACTCTAAGAAATGAATAATCAACTTTCTTACCATACCAAGCCTCCTCAGGTATGCCTCCATCCAAAGCACTTGAGGGTCCTCTCTGTTTATTAACTACACGGGTGTGCTCACCGCTTCTACACAAAAAGAAAGAGGAAATCCCGCATGTAACCCGATGCTCCTAGCATGTTCCATTATTGTTATGTTCATCCTTTACGAAACCCCATTCTATCTGCGGAGTTCCTGGAACCGTCATTTGCCTACGGATTCCATTCTTAGAACAATAATCATCAAATTCATTTTTGTAATACTTCCCTCCATTATATGACCTGAGACATTTTAGCTTAAGACCTGTTTCATTCTCTACCAAGGCTTTCCATTTAACAAAAGTGTCAAATACATCAGATTTGTTTCTAATACAATAAACCCAAACTTTCCTTGTTACATCATCAATAAAAGTAACATAATAACTTGAATCCCCAAGAGATGATACTTGAGTCGACCCCACACATCAGAGTGCACCAGCTCTAACTTACTCTCTTTCTTTGTATGTCCAACCTTGAGAAACCTTACTCGCTTCTATTTCCCATATATGCAGTCCTCACAGAACTCTAAACCTATTTTTGTATATCCAGGAAAATACTTCTTTATGATCTTCATGCCCTTATGGCTCATATGATCGAGCCTATAGTGCCACAAATTTTGTATCTACTTCTGAAGAAACAAGATTACAAACATTAGTGCTATAAGTGGTTAGATACAAGGTTCCAACCTTCTTACCTCTTGCCACTTGAAGAGCACCCTTGGTAACCTTCCGAGAGTCCGCTGTAAATATCACAATACAACCATCACTTCCCAACTGGCCCGCCGATATCATATTTTGTTTTAAAGTAGGCATATGTCTGACATCCTTCAATAGCCATGTATTCCCATTTTGCATCTTAACCCGAATAGATCCTTTTCCAACTATACTGCAAGGCTCATCATCACCAAGAAAAACATGCCTAGAATCCCCTTGAACATAATCAACAAAATAATCTCTATGTGGAGTAGCATGGAAAGAAACCCCGAATCTAAAACCCAAGATTGATAATATTGTGAAAAGAAAGAATCAAAGCATCGACATACATTTCCGTTGCCACATTTTCCTCCTTGGTTTCTTCTGTTGTTTCTTCTTGTCCCGAATTTCCCAACGGTCGTCCTTTGCATCTCCGAATTTCCACAATGCCAAAGCATACTATCTTTCTTTTGGATTTTGACCTTTCCCGATCCTTTTATTTTCCATGACTTCCTCTATTATTTTGTCTACGCCTCTAGTTTCCAATGTCAAAGCATTCCTTGAAGTAGAAGATTCACCAGAGCTTTTTCTTTGCATTTCCTCACTTAGAATCACCCCTACAACATCCTCAAACTTCAACTTTGAGTTAGCTAGAACCGAGTTGCTTACCACCATTACCAGGGTATTCCAACTCTCAAGTAAAGAGCATAAAACTAATCAATCCCTAACTTCTTCATCAAATTCTATTGAATCCAAAGCTAGCATATTTACAACCGTATTAAAATCATTTAAATGATCTGCTACTGAACCATTCTCAGACATCTTCATATTAAACAACTTTTTCATTAAAAATATCTTATTTGAGGCAAAGGGTTTTCATACAACTTCCCTAATGCATCCATCGGTTATTTTGTAGTATTTTCCTTTGAAACATTAAATAATCTGAAGATGCAAGACACACCGAATTTTCCCAAGTGCCTTCCTATCCAAAGAAATCCCATTCTACATCCTTCATTCTCGAGGTTTTGTTCACCTTATTAGACATGAATATAAATATCCTTTTGATAAACGTATTCTTCCATTTCAATCTTGAAAGACTGAAATTCTTCTGTTGAATTTATCAACCCTTGATCTTCCATCATCTCCCATAGCTCTCACTCGGGATAAAATTTCCCTGTGATTCAACACTTTAGCAAACCAAACCAGACTCTAATACCAATAATTAGGAAATAAGGGATAAAATATGTGGAACAATCCCTCATAGAATCTCATCAATAGGAACTAATATGAAGAAAATATTACAGATCTGAAATAAATGTGCGAGAATAAAATAACACAACACAAAGAGATAGTATTTAACGTGGTTCACCCAATTTGGGCTAAATCCACCAACAATCACTTGCTCAAATTTTATTACAAGCCATTGCTCACTTAATACAATACCAAAATCTGTTTGGAGCTATACTCAACAAACTCTACTGAGAATTCACACCCAAATTCAAAACACATCCGCAATGTTACATAATATTTCTACCATATGCATAAAACCATATATGTAGACAACTTCTTAAGTAGTTTTAAAAATCCGTGGGTATTAAAACCATGGGTCAAAACCGTCCCTATGGGTCAAATATCCCGCCCATATGAGAAAAGAACATTTCAAAGTATATCGGACACGTTTTAAGGCCTAAAAACAACGGGCGGTGACCCCAACCCTGCTTGCTTGCCTAGCCCGACCTCGAACGTCGGTGACACAACCGTGGAAAGTGTAAAATATTCAACACTTTCACACATGAAAACATGCTCCACAACTTAACACTAAAGCCCTACAAATCCCAAATTTTGTTTCATTCGGCTTACAAATTTCCACATCAAACCCATCAAATTATTTGAATTTATAAATGGAATGGACTTTATAATATTTTCATGTAGATGATTTTACACACTTTAAGAGTGGAGTTTTCATCTTCTAAGCGTGGAAAGTATGTGGAATGGATACCCCTCAGTCCTTGGCCATTCAGCCTAATAAATCTACCCACTTCATTGTGGGCTAAGGTGGTCTGCGGACCTATCAGATTTCAATAAAAAATAAAATAAAAAATTCATAGAGATTTCTCTTTATCTCGTTCATGAAATTTATCCTATAAGACATACCACACATAATATAAAATCATCAACAAATATATAACTATATTCTCATACAACCTCATAATAAAATAGTATGTAACTATATCTGGATAATCTTTGCAAGTTCCTTTCACCTTTAAATCGAATAATGGTAATGATAATTTTTACATTTCTATTTTAAATCTATATAATGATAGTATTTCACTATCGCTTATTGAAATTCATTTACATTGTTGTTGAGACTGGGTGGTCTAGTTGGTAATCTTTAATTTTCCATTGTCGTGAACCTTAAAAAATAGTAGTTTAGAAATAATAGTTGCATCCAAGATATGCATTCATGTCGTACATGAGATCAGGTGGTCTATCCATCTAAATAATTTGATTAGATGTTCGGAATGGCCCATCATCATGATTTTTAAACAATACCAATTCAAGGAAAGTATTGCACATCCAATATTTATATGAATATGATGTTATACTATATTAACAAGTAAATTTATACAAGATAATTAAAAAAAAGGGCGATATGGATGCACTCCCCAAAACCAAATGACCAAACTAGGTTGAGCATAGGAAAGTCAACTATAACAAAATAACAATAAGCATCAAGCAATGAAATTATGTCACTCTGCAAATTGTTAACCAAAAGTGGGTGGATTTGAATCAAAGGCTAGTCGGATCTAGGTAGTTCCTATTGCCACTATCGGCACATCACAATTAGAGCCGAGTTAGCTCCCTTCTATGGTATCATCAACAATGCCTCGAGTGCGTAAAATGGAAAGAGACAATCGGGATACTTGTCCAAGTGAAGGTAGGAGTGTAACACCCACAAATTTCTAGGCTCAAATCCATAGTAAAACCTATTAATTTATTAGGGAAGAATTATGGTAATTTTTTTGTTTAAAAGGGTTAAGAGTAAAAATTATTCACAGTTGATAAATTCCTTTATTATATATTTCTACACAATATTGTGGAAGTCGGAATTAAAATAATAATTAAATATAATTAATTTATTTGGACCCAAATTAATTTACAGGTTAATAGTCTCTCATTTTGTTCATTCTCTTAATTAGAGTATTTTTCAAATATGTAATAGTCATGTGCCATTATGTTATAAAAATATACCCTTATCATAATTTATTTAAAAACCCTTTTTAGTTAATTATTTAAGTACCATGCACCAAGATTAATTTATTTCCTATTACAAAAGTTTATCTACTTTGTATAGCCACTAAGTGGCCCCATTCACCCCATTATGCATGCATTTTTAATTAAATATCATTCCCATAAAATACCACCTACTTAAGTTATATAGGGTCAAATCTAAGCCATTAGATTAAATCTATCCTAGCCATTGGATCCTAGGATTTCTAAAAAGCCCTAATTTTCTTTATGTTGACTTCTTATTCCAATTTTTCCCTAATCCCATTTCATTTTGTTTTGCAGGTTTGGTGAAAAAGGAGGAAGAGAAGCCATGGAGGCCAATGAAGCTTGGGAGGATTTACAACTTTTTTTTTTTTTGTATTTGAGTTAAAATGCAAAGTCTCCACATTTCCTTTTGCGGGTATTATTTTCCCTATTATATTTAGTTTATTTGGTTTTTTCAATGTAGGTTGGGTGTATATACCCATTTTGGGTGAATAAATAAACCACACACACACACACACGATATATATATATATATATATATATATACATATATATATATATATATATATATATATATTAACACACACACACACATATGACATTAAAGATGTGTGAGAGAAATAGTCTCGATCATTTATTTTATTGTGGATGTGTGTTTGCTAATGTCGGTGACATATATTGTGGCGCGAGGGTGTGTATAAGGTGGTGGTGGTACCGTACACCACCCCCACCCATTGTTTTACTAAAAATTAGTGGGGGTGTGATGGGACACCCCTCCCCCACCCCACTCCACCAATATAAATAAAAAACACAATGAGGTTGGGCCGCGGTCCAACCCCACAAAGACACCCTTTTTGTTTATTTATTACCCATCAACCCTACACTGCACAACGAACCCCTTTTTGTTTGGTTCAAACAATTTAATTTCTCAAATTAAGCCTTTAGGCAATTATGTGGTATTCACAATATAAAATTTATTATATATATATATTACAATTGAATTTTTTTGTCTTAGCTTATATTAAGTAATCTATCAAATTTAAAGTTAGTTGAAGCAGAGATATAATAAAAATATAAGAGATGATAGGATGGAGGTTTTGGAGTAAATTTCCTAACTAATAGGAGATGTAATTTTCTCTCTTAAGAAAGAGGTTTGTAGTGTTTACAATATGTAATTTCTTTCGAATGTGAAAACATCTTACTAAAAGTTCTTGTTGGAACAATTTTACAAGGAAGAGCAAGAATGACAACCCAACTATAAACAATCTTTTTCTTTTCTTTTCAAATCAAGTTTTCAATTTTACAAAAAGAAAATGAATAGTAAATATATATATACTTTCCTTTTAAAATTAGAGTCTTCTTGACATTTTTTGCACCCGTGCGAAAAGGTCAACTCGAAACTTTTTAATTTTCTTAGATTGGTTGGGTTAGAAGTTTGACTATGTTTGGGGCAGCCATCTTGGATTGGGATACAATTTTTAATTACTTGGTTTTAGATAGAAAGAGAACAAAATGCATCAAATTAGTAGTTGAAAGTGTTGTCCCAGAAGGCATCACCTTGTGTATACCGCCTCTTCGATGTATCGTCTTCAGAAAGATAGTGTAATAGCATAGGAAGACTATTGCAAGGCCTTGGTGAAGGTGGGAAAGATGGCATAAGTAAGGATTTACGTTATGAAGCATGGGAAGGTGCGTTTTACAAACAGTTTTGCATTTTCAATGAGAATTAAAAGGCATGATTGATTTTAATTTATTCCCATGATTAAGTGAATTATTAAGTGTTTTGAGTTGTATAGTTCATTTATTATCTATTGGTGCTCAAAATTGTCTCTCCCTATTTTGCCTTTACAATGCATTGATTTACATCCTCTATCATATTTTATCTCCCCGTTTTGCACCGAGAAGTCTTTGCCTTCCTTTTGTTTCCATAATCAATCCATTCCTACGCTGAAAATCATTTATGGATCCATGTTTAGCTCATTGTTTCTTTGTTCCTCTGAAAAGGTCTGTAATTTGGGTCTCCCATTCTCTTTTCATCTAAAAACTTGAGCTTTCCCATTCCTTCCATCTTTCATAGTCGAGGATTTTCCCCTTGTTGTTTTTCCCTAAATACTTGAAGAAAAATGAATGCACGTAACACACGGAGGAATGTATTCAAGCCTTATAACATTTTTGAATTCTCTGTCCTTGGAGAAAATTTCATCTCTCAGGCTAAAAGTGGTCATCTTTCTACATTTTACGGTTTGTGAGACATTTCTCCCAATCAAATTTACATCGTTGCATCAACAAGAAACATGGCCTCTTTCGGTTGGGCCGCGGCTCGACAAGATACTTCAGAAATTTTATAAATTGCCTCAACTTAAAGATTTGTCCACGTGGAGGAACGACGCTCATTTGAAGGTCTACTTTTTGGTTTGGCCTTGGAGTAGCACTGGGAGGACACGTGGAGATCTCTGCTACTTTTCCTAGACTTAGAATTTTTTTATGTAGATAATATAGTTTGGTGGGACAAGGACACGTGGTGAGCCCGCGCTCATTCAGAGTCTTAAACTTGAGTTTCATTTTGAAGAAGCACCAAAAGGAAACTTGGAGACATCTGCTCACTTTGTATTTTTCTTGTACTTTTCAATGGCCAAAGGAGATTACCTCGGAATCTGACACATGGCACCTTCTGCTGAGCTTTAAGCCTTGAGATGAATTTTTTCGGACTAGGAAACGTGGCAAGCCCGCGCTCTTCCAATGTCTCAAATTTTGGGGACCATCTCAAGATGTACGCCATTATGACGCATGGCGAGTTTAAAAATTCATAAGGGGTGGGAGTTTGACCATTGGGGTGACTTGGAGTTTTTCCCCCTAATATTCAAATGATTAAAACATCAATATAGCCCACAAGCTCAATAGAGGAAAGGTCAAATCTTGCTCCGAGTCAACAACGGAGGTGCGGACCTTTGGACGAAAAGTGGGAAATTTTACCTTTGTGGGAAAAGGATTTAAAAGTGAAAAAGGGAGAGTGGTTCCACTGAGACCCACATCAAAAAACTAGAAGCGAAAAGGAAGAGCTGCAGGGGAAAACTTGGAAAAATTTCCCTTTTCCAAAAAGGAGATGAAATAGCAGATTTTAGCCGTGGTTCCTTTGGGACCCACATTTGGACATGTCAGGCCCATTTGTTCAAGGTGGAGGGGTGGAGCAAAATGGAAATTGTTTCCATTTTTTTTTCAAAAGGTTCTAAAAAGTCAAAGGAAACCCCCAAGCCCATTTTAAATTAAATCTTCCAAATGGATGGCCCAAATTCAAAGAGATGATAAATGGCAGCATTTGTGTATCCGAATCGATTTTCCCCATTTTCTTGAAAAGCTCTGGAAGTGTGAATCTTCATGATTTCTTGGTATTTCCTACATGCCGAATATAGAGGGGAGTTAATTTTGATATATAAGTTGGTGGGGAGATCGGGAGATGTCTTTTGCCATTAAAATGAGATCTCGACTATCGGGATCAACTCGATCTTATGTTTTTCTATTCCCGAGAATGCAAAAACCAGATTCGGCAGATTAGGGGTGGAAGTGGTTAGCGAGTTGAAGAAAGAGTAATCTACTAGAAGGAGGAGTTGAATGCGGGAGATATTTGAAGAGATCTTCCCCCTGAGCACCTGATAACTTTTTAAAGATTTGATCTGGGAATCGTGATCATGATCATGGAATGCACTTTGGTGCACTCAATGTCTTGATTTTGGGGGAACTCCGGTAAAATGTTATAGATTGCATTATTTTATCATGCAAAGGTTTGGAGTGTTAGGGGTCAGCACTGATTTTTCTAATAGAAGAAAGCTTGATAGAGTTCATCCTTTTGAGAAGCCTGTATATCTCTTTTGTATTGAATTTGATCGTGTTCAGGTGGTTACAAGTGTACAGCCATTGACAAGCTCTGATATTGTTCTCAAAACTTTCCCCTACTGATAAATTAAATCAAACTCAAGTTATTCTGTGTTGATCTTGAGTAAAATGTGTCTGTTTCATTTTTGAATGTCTGCAAATAGTTTTTCTTGTTCCTATCGCAATCTTGTATTAAAATCTTTCTAAATCACACATGTCTCAATCCTTGTGATAGTTTAGTGGCATCTGTAATTTCATCTCTCAGAAGAGCTTTCATCTGGGAATGAAATAAATGATTTAAAATCACTCTTCTTTCATCTGTTGATAGAGATTGTCTATAAGCCTCTGCGTGTACCTCGGCATGTGTGATTGGGCTTAAATCTTGATGTTTTTTGGGTTTTCAAACTCAAGCCTTCATTCTAGAATCTCATAGATTGTGTGAAAATGTGCTAATCTGGGCCTACATTGAAGGACATATTTTGGTTACAGAAACATTTTAATTGTTCTACAACATTTTGTTGGTTTAGTCTTCCATTTTGTAAGATCATTCGAGGATGTGGTGAATCAAGTTAATCCTGCCTCACCTCCACCAAAATCCTATTTAAAAACATCCAATCCTACCCATAATACCCTGTTTGTCCTGTGTGTGTACAAATGCATAATTTATATTGCAAAACATGTAGAAACAATCAGATTCCAAATTTCTTTAGTAGCACTGAACCTTGCCCAAAAATATCTCCACTATTTAGAGTGACAACTCGTGAGATTTAGATTTTGTCTTTGCATTGATAATATTTTCTCCAAGGTATCCTTAATAACTTCATTAGGAAGGATATCCCCATCTCCTCCATAAACAATATACTACAAAAGGGTTCTCTTACGTTGGTTGAAAGGCATAACCTAAAATAGTGAGGATAGATCAAATCCTCTTAAGGTGTTACCCACTTTTCACATTTGATTGCTAAAATTTCGATAGATCTCTTCCCGGCTAAAAACGACATACATAATCATCTATCTACCTCGAGTGTCCTATCAAATCCATGATGATGCTTAGCCATTGAGGAGATTAAATTTGGGTACCAACACGCCCTGAGTGCTTAGCACCGTTGTTTTGATGGTGACATAATGGTTACAGTTCATATTCAGACCCTGGTAAAACACTTCTTATATGCTCTAAATGCTAATACATTGTTTTAAACATCATCTTGTGTTTGGGCTTGTAAGAAGTATTCAAAGTTACAAGTGTTGTGTGTAATTATTTTAGTTTCCACACCTATTGCACTAGTTTTCATTGATAAATTTGGGTAAAGAAAATTCAGATCATCCCATTTCCAGTTTTTAGTATTGATAGATCATATTTTAGTGCATTTTCACAACTAAGGTGGAAATCCTTAGTGGCGAATCCTGTTGATATAAATCTTGATAAGGACCAAAGTATCTTAACCTTTGTCAAGTGAGATTTTTACTAATATTTGCAAAGCTGGAAGGAAGAAGATCTTTCTTTCTAAGATCTGCTAGGACATTATTTCAAGAGCTAGGAAAATAAAGTAGAAGAAGGAAAAAAATCTGGAGAGTTGTGGGAGATCAGCGGTCAAGAAAAGAGATCTCTATTGATGAAGTAGTAATCGGCCTATCATTGAAGACTTCCATTCAAGTGATTTGAATAAGGTAGCCTCTTTGTGGAATTGAATTCTCCAACCTGGAGAGCAAGGGCCTTCATTTGATTTTGAAAACTTTTCTTCTCATTTGCCCCTATCTTTTCAAAAATTGATAGGGTTTTCTAAGAAACAGGGCCTTAGGGGATATCCATTTTGAAAACTATACCCGTGTTTTCAAAGACCCCTACCCCTTATCGGTTTGTTTCTCCTCCTAGGTCACCTCCTCAAAATAACATGGCCCAGTCCCCACCCAGGCCTCCTATTGTTGTAAACACCTTTGGACCTATAAATTTTATGGGAATGGCTGGTTATCCAAATGCAAAGTGCCTCAAGATGTAAGGAACAAATTAATAGAGTTCTAAGGAAACAACATTATAACTAGTGATCAACATCTAAAGCTTTTTATCAATATGATGGAAGACTTTGAGATTGAACATGAAGATGTATACATCAAATTGTTTGTTCACACTTTGGAAGAGGATGCAAGGGACTGGTATAAATCTTTGTCCAGATAACTCTATTGATTCTTGGACTGAGATGAACAATGCATTTAGATTGCAATATGGTGATAGAATACTGACCCTAGGTTTCTTCTATCAGAATTTGAAAACATCAAGAAGAATCCTAATGAGTCAGTACATGATTTCAACACAAGGTTTAACAAGACCTTTAGAAGACTACCTGTTAGCTTAAGGCCATGTGATGAATCATGTTTGATCAAATATTCAGATGCATTTGATAAGAAATTTGATTACTACTTGAGGGATAAAACCCTACTAATTTGAGGCAGGCCTTCACCATGGCTCTGGAAATTGAGAATAACATCAAGGAAATTAGAAAACCTCCTAAAAGAGAGGGTGTAAAACTGATTAACCTAGAAAAGCCTCAAACAAGTAAGGCTGCTAATTTGGAGGAAGTTGTGAAAACTTTGGTAGGGGCTATCAATGAAATATCATACAAGCTAGCCCAGGAAGAAAATGGAATTGGGCAGAGTTCACAAGGTCAAAACAATCAACAAAGCCAAAAGAGGTTTACAAATCACCAAAGATATGATGATAGAGACAAGGGACCCTTTTGATTTGGAAATAGAGAGTCCCAAGCCACGGAAAATGAATGTTACCCGATCCTTTGGCTGCGAGTTGTTGTTGTGGGGAGAAAATGTCATTGATTGGTGTGAAAATGTTTCATGCCCCATGCTCCATGTGAGGAAGATCAACAAAGAAGAAGAAGTAGCAAATGATGAAATGATGATGATTCTGCATGATGTAGATCCCTGCAAGTTCACTAAGGAAGTAACTTCAACTCGAGGTAATAAGTGCTAGAACTCTGCTATTTTTGGGATTGCATCACTAGGTTCCTCTTCTTCCTTTGTCTCTTACTTTAGAAGTAGACACTGTACAAGATTTTGAATTTCCCACTAATGATTTTGAATACTTGAGGGCATTAATGATTGAAAAGTATGATGGAGGAGTTCCTTCAGAAGAAGATAGGCAACTATTAATGAATGTTGTAGTTTCCCAAGAAAAGGAGCACAATACCAGAAGTAAAGTTGCCAAGGGGCCACAAGCCAAGTCAAAATTTCCATTGCTTACCAAATAAACCCCAAAGAAAAATGCATCTAGCAGAGAGCTTGTTTCCCAAGAAAAATTGTGTTCCTCCCCATGCCCAAACTGAAAAAAGACATTCCATCTGATGAATTTGCCAATATTTCTCCTAGTGCTACTTTACCCAAATTTGTTCCATATGACATTCCCCAAGTTTTGAGTCAAATCAAAATTCATGTCCCAATTGTTGACTTGCTTAGGATCCCTGAGCACAAGAAGAGGGCTTTTGAATATTTAGGATTCAAAGAGGAAGATATCATACAAGGTAGAGATGTAAACAAGGTTGAGATTCCCCTTATCGTTGTTGTATTAGAAAATCCATAAGTGTTGGAAGAGCTGGGGGAACCACAAGAGGTTTATTTAGGAACTTATTTAGTTAAATCCCAGCTGAATGTAGATCCATTCTTCACTACCCTAGTTATCAAAGACAATTTGTTACATAACTGTATGTTTGATTATGGAGCTTCATGTAATGTCATGCCTCTTGAGGTCATGAATGAATTAGGTATCAAGGTAACAACAACATATGGGAAGTGTACTACTATGGACTCCAGAGAGGTGCCAGTGGTGGGATGTGTGAAGGGTATGGTCGTACAACTTGTAGCCTACCCAAGTAAGAACCTGAAGCTTGATGTAGTCATTGTTGATTGCCCAACCAAGTGGGGTATGTTGTTAGCTTGAAAATGGGCTGCAAGTGTTGGTGGTAGTGTGCAAATGGACATGTCTTATGCCACTATCCCCATTGAAGGAAACTTAGTGAAATTATATGGAGAGAAGAAGATGATGTACTTGATTGAAGAAGATATTATGAAGTTTTGCAAGGAGATGAAGATATTAACAATTTTGTGAGTTTTTTGGATTTCAGGGAGTATGAAAGTGTTGAAAATAGAGCTACTAAGTATGTTGTTTTTCTTGGAATTTGGTTTGTTATTTAGCCTTGAAAAATGTTAAAGAATTTGACTCAAACACAATAGAGGAGCTTCAGAGAAAATGGATGGTTTACAAACTGAACAAAGATGAAAAGGAGGTATATTTCTAGTTGATAAAGATGTATAAGGATTTATTAGCATGGTCATATCCAGATGGAAGGAACTTGAGGATTTTCCTTGATTGTTTTCTTTGAATCAAGGTGAATATCATCTGTACAGTGTATATTTTTTTGGTTTATTTTTTGTCTCTCATGTTTTTTTGCTTGTTTTGGCCCCCTTAGTGACCTATTTTTGTTGGTTTCTTTGTTCATTTTTTGGGGATGGTCATGGTTTTGTGATCTACAAGTGACTCTATTTCCCAATGGATATTTTGGCACTTGGTATACCTTTTTCTTGTGGCACTCGTAGGGAGTGCCCATCCCCAAGTCAGAGCCTATGTTGGTGCTCAAAATTGTCTTGCCCCATTTTGCCTTTGAAAATCCATTGATTTAAAGCCTCTCTGTCATATTTTATCCCCCATGTTGTGCCGAGAAGTATCTCCCTTCATTTTTTTCCATAATCAATCCGTTCTGGGCTAAAAATCACTTATGGATCCATGGTTAGCTCCTCGTTTCTCTATGACTCGAAGGGTTTGTAATTTGGGTTTCCCATTATCTATTCATCTAAAAACTCAGGCTTTCCCATTCCTTCCATCTTTCACAGTCGGGATTTTTTTCCCTTGTCGTTTTTTCCCTAAATACTTGAAGAAAAATGAATGGATGTTGCACAAAGGAATGTATTTGAGCCTTATAACATTTCTAAATTCTCTTTCCTTGGAAAAAATTTCATCTCCGGGCTCAAAATGGTCGTCTTTCTACATTTTATAATTTGATGGGTGTTTCTCCTGGTCAAATTTACATCCTTGCATCAACAGGAAACGTGGCATCTTTTGGTTGGACGCGACTCAGCAAGGTACTTTAGAAATTTTATGAATTGCCTCAACTTAAAGATTTGTGCACGTGGAGGAATGACACTCATTTAAAGATCTACTTTTTGGTTTGGCCTTAGAGTAGCGGCGGGAGGACACATGGAGGTTTCCACTACTTTTCCTGGACTTAGACAATTTTTATGCATCTAATACAGTTTGGCGAGATCGGGACATGTGGCGAGCCCGCACTCATTTAGAGTCTCAAACTTGAGTTTCATTTTGAAGAAGTGTCAAGAGGACACTTGGAGACATCTGCTCACTTTGCATTTTTGTTGGAATTTTCAACGGCCTAAGACAATTGCCTCAGAATCTGACACATGGCACCTTCTGCTGAGCTTTAAGCCTTGAGACGAATTTTGTTAGGCTAGGACATGTTACGAGCCCACGCTCTTTGAAGGTCTCAAATTTTGGGGACCATCTCAAGGTGTGCCTTTTTGACACGTGGCGTTTTAAAATTCAAAAGGGGCAGGGAGGCGGACCATTGGGGGTGACTTGGATTTTTTTCCCCCCTGATATTCAAAAGTAAAGCATCAAATATGGACCCCTGAGCCTGATAAGGGAAAGGTCAAAGCTTGCTCCAATCAATGATGGAGGTGCGGATCTTCGGAGGAAAAATGGGAAACTTTTCCTTTGTGGGAAAAGGAGTTAAAAGTTAAAAAGGAGTGTGGTTCCACTGGGACTCAGATAAGAAAACTAGAAGCGGTAAGGGGAGCTGCGGGGAAAAATTGCAAAATTTTCCCTTTAACAAAAAGGAGATGAAATAGTAGATTTTAGCCACAGTTCCTTTGAGACCCACATTTGGACACCTGTCGTCGCCCATTTTTCAAAGATGGAGGGTGGAGCAAAATGAAATTTTTTTCCATTTTTTTAAAAGGTTGTGAAAAGAAAAAAGAAACCCCTAGGGCCCATTTTAAATTGAATCTTCCACGTGGATGACCCAAATTCAAAGTGAAGATTAACGGCACTGTGTGTCTAAATTTAATTTTCTCCCCTATTTATTGAAAAGCTCCTGGAAGTGCGAGTCTTCATGATTTCTTGGTATTTCCTAGACACCAAACAGAGAGGGGAGTTAATTGTGATATCTAAGTTTGGTGGGGAATATCTAGAGATGTCTTTCACCATTAAAATTGTCTGACTATTGGGCTTGATCTGATCTTCTGTTTTTCTTCTCTCAAGAATGCAAAGAACCAAATTCGATAGATTAGGGGTAGAAGTGGTTGGCGAGTTGAAGAAAAAGTAATCTACTAGAAGAAGGAGTTGAATGTGGGAGATATTCAAAGAGATTTTCCCCTTGAGCACCTTACAAATTTTGGCAGATCTGATCCTGGGATTCGCGATCGAGATCATGGAAAGCACTAGTGCACTCAATGTCTAGATTTTTTGGGGGAAACTCTTTTGTAAAATTTTATAAATTGCATGAGTTTATCGTGTAAATGGTTAGAGTGTTAGGGGTTAGGACTGATTTTTCTAATAGAAGAAAACTTGATAGATATCATCATTTGAGGAACCATCGAAGAAACTGTTTATCTATTTTGTATTGAATTTGATTGTGTCTGAGGTGGTTACGAGTGTACTGACCATTGAAAATCTCTAGGATTGTTCTAGAAACTTTCCCCTACTGATAAATTTAATCAAACTCGAGTTATTCCATGTTGAACTTGAGAAAATTGTTTGTTTCATTTTTGAATGTATGCAAATAGTTTTTCTTATTCCTATTACAATCTTGTATTAAAATATTTCTAAATCACATAGGTCTCAATCCTTGTGATAGTTTAGTGGCATCTGTAATTTCATTTCTCAGAAGAGCTTTCATCTGGGAATGAAATAAACAATTTAAAATCACTTTTCTTTCATTTGTTGATAGAGATTGTCTGTAAGCCTCTGGGTGTACCTCAGGCATGATTGGGCTTAGATCTTGATGCTTTGTTGGGTTTTCTAACTCGATCCTTCATGTTAGAATCTCATAGATTGTGTGAAAAAGTGCTAATATGGGCCTCCATTGAAGCACATATTTTTGTTAAAGAAAAATTTTAGTTGTTCTGTAGCATTCTATTGGTTTAGTCTCCCATTTTTAATATCATTCAAGGATTTGGTGAATAAAGTTCATCCTATTTCACCTCCCACCAAAATCCATTTAAAAACATCCAATCCTACCTGTACTACCCCTTGTTTGTCTTATGTGTGTAAAAATGCATAATTTTTGTTACCAAAACATGCAAAAACAATCAAGATTCCAAATGTCTTTAGTAGCCTAAACCTTTCCCATAAAATATTTCTACTATCTAGAGTGACAACTTGTGAGAGTTAGATTTTGTTGCATTGATCATATTTTCTCTAAGGTCTCCTTAACAACTTCATTAGGAAGGATATCCCCATCTCCTCCATAAACAAAAGGCTACAAAAAGTGTTAGCTTACCTTGGTTGAAAGGCACAACCTAAAATAGTAAGGATAGATCAAATCCTCTTAAGGTGGTACTCACTCTTTTCAAAGCCTGATTGCTAAAAAGTCAGATAGATCACTTCCTATTCTACAAAATGACATACATAATCATCTATCTACCTTTGAGCATCCTGTCAAATCCATGATGTTGCTTGGCCTTTGAAGGAGATTAAATTTTGGTACCAACATTATCCATACAAATGAAGAAAGTAAAGAAAATAAATACGAGACATCTCATTGCATGAAAATAGTTCATTTATTGATTAGGAATAACATTATAGTGAGCCCACACAAGCCGTGGTAATAACTCTAAAAGAAAATGTATAAAATAAAATGCATGTGTGTAAAGCTAAGAGAAAAAGAGAAAGGGAGATCCATAGTTTTCTGTTCGGATGGATTATCCCGAGTTGATTTTGATTGTCCTTTCCGCTCTTGCTAGCATCTTTAGTAGGTACATGAAAGAGAGAATAAAAATATATTTAGATCTCAGACTTCTGTGTGTTGTACTCACAGTTTTAAATAGATGGAATTTCTTAAAATCATACATGAAATTGAAAATAGTATAGAAATTAATATACATCTATTTTCATCCAGTTAAAAGTTTAGGTACAAAAAGTACAATCATGCTAAAGGGGATCAAGGGTGAAGACTCGGCTAAAACAGTTGCAACAATAGAAATACATGCTTTCAAAAGATCATAATTTTATCAAGTTTCTAGGAAACATATTGATATTACGGGGAGCTTTGTAAAGATATGCAAGCTCATTCAACAATTTTCAACACATATTTTCAATCAATCTGCAACCAATAAAACTATTAGAAGATACTAAGGAAACCATTAAGAATTATCATCAAGGTTCTATCAATGAAATAAATCTCCAAACAGCTACATCTTTAGTGTAAGGGAAGAAATTCCCCAAATGTCTCATTTCCGAGTTATAAAAGTTGGCCTTGTGATCAAGGTTAGTAAGTGGAAATCTGGGAGGCACCGAGTCTATCAAAGTGAGTTGAGGAACCCATAGTCACATTAATACATAAGCGAGAACTTATTAATCTAGTTCGAGACTTAGTAGCATGGTCAACAACTATCAACACTCCCACGGATCTAGTTATCCCTAGGAAGACTTCGGGCTCTCAAAATCCAAGGGCGGGGCATGCCGACTAATCCATACCGAGAGGGGCTGAAAAGTGAATTCATGTGGCATTTCGGCTTACATCAATGGAGGCTACAAGCTACATTACCCTAAAACTAAGGGGATCCCATTAAAATTAAACTAAGCGGTGGAAAAGGTGAACTCGATCAATGCTTCGTATGTAGGGAGAATTGTAATTTCGATGGGCTATGACACTATGCATCCATTACCAAAATGGTTCAATTAATACAAGTTCTCGTGGAATGTTTCCTTTTATGTGTCATTGCCAACATTTAGTATGTAGAGAGAAGCGCAATTTTGTAGATTTGGTGGCATATTTCCAATAAAAGAGATCGTGAGAGATCCCATACTTGCAGAGTTGGAGAGTCTACTAATGCTTAAAGGAAATTCTCCCATGAAGTTGTTGGTGGACAAGTATTTCCATGTTGTGGAGATATATATTCATTAAACAAATTTTGATACAAATCGAAGGATAATAGAGACCGTATGTCGAATATTTTTAGAGGTATCTTACCCGTAGGGAAAAGTTTTGGGGAGGATTTTTTTGTAAGTATAGAATGGTTAATTGAATATTTTCACCTCGAAAAATAAAAGATGTTTATATGAAAATTCAGCACTTTTAAAAGGAAAATTTAATAATATGCTAGTTTAAATTTTGAAAATCAAGTCAAATTTGCCAAAATATGTATAATAATAACATATTTACTTCTAAATTTTTTTGTCCCAAGCTTAAATAATTAAGAATTGGAAGATTTGAGAGCCAAAAAGGAATCACTAATATAAGTTCATTCCTTGTCGAGTTCGGAATGCTTGATATTTTTATGTTTAGATAATCAAAAGGGTAGAGAGACCGAGAGCTTGATCGATGACATTAACATATAATTGAGCTAAGATCCGGGACTGAATCCCATTTTACCCGCATTATCAAACTTGATTTTGTGATTAAATAAAAGCATGAGTGAGGAGGCTTGTAGTGAATTGGTGAGAGATCTTTGTCCTATCTATTATATTTCTTTCAACATATTTATATAACTATCATTCTCATCGATTACACAAATAAACCCTTTCTCTAATTATATAAATATTATTAGAAATAATTTTTTTGCATGAAATAATGAAAGGTTGTGTAGACATGATTTCATCCATTCTATGTGGATCTTAACCACCCACATAACCATGAGGTGCCATATAGAAAAAATAAATATTACAAACCTAAATTGGACTTTTTAACACCGGACATGCCTTACCATGATACAAAATCTAACACAACAACAAATAATACATTTATTTAAACCACCCATAAAATAATTCTTTTCTTTGTGGATTCCAATCCATTCTTAATGGGTTTCTTGAGTTGGGATAAGAATGCCTAGATTCAAATTTCCATTGGCACAAAGAATAATTAGCAATTTAGTAGAGATGGACAAATAATTGAGGACAATTACTTGTATATCCAGTTTCTCTTTTATTTCTGCAGAGTAAATTTCCATCGGTAGAGTAGCTATTCAATTCTTTAAGACCCTTTTGTGAAATAAAACCTAAAACTCGGTGTACACACTTGAAATAGCAGAAATGGTAGGAGTGTAGTGCCCGAGTTCCTTTCGACATTGATCTTATTATCATATTTTCTCAGTAGAAATTAATAGATGGTCATTATTATATTTGATTAGTATTTTGCTAGACATTATAAATATTTTTATTTTGGATGTGGTGTATCATAATTTGAGTAATATGAATAGATTAATATTTTAGTATTGGTGATGATCTAGATTAACTTCCTTCTTATATATGGACACATTGGATTTTGGTACATAGATTTTGTTAGAGGATCTAACTAGGCTTGTGATCTTATTGTTGTCGATGAAATGAAAGAATTGAAATATCTTGCAATTATTAATAATTGGTGAAATTACTTGATTCTAACAATGATTTAGTTGTTTTAATTGATATGTATATGTGTGTTTTTTTTTTTCATGAAATTGATATGGCCAAGAGGCCAAAGAGGTATTGTTTTGATTTTACAGAAATTATAACATGAAAATAGGAGGGAATAGGAGACAAATAGTGAAGGAATTTTGGGTATTCGCAATAGGGGACCTTGGAAACTTGTGTTTTTGAATGGTATTTTGTTGTTGATATTTTGTTAGGACGTCCCCATTTGGGGGTGGCCGAAATGTGAACATGGGTAAATGTGTTGTTTTCCTTTTCAATTTAATTATTTTGTGAGTATGTGATTTATTATGGCAAGGTGTTCTACTTCATTATTGTTTGTTAATGTGGTCTTATTTAAGTTGAAATCTTGCACAGGCGTGAATTATAAGGGTTACATGGAAATTGAATGCTAGCTTTTATTTTCTCCCGATTTCTCTAGCAAACACCCACGTGAATATTTTCAATCTAACTCCTTGCGTGATAGATTAAGTTTATACGTGGATACCTTGGACGTGAAGATCTTCTTCTTTTTTATCAAACTTCACACTTAGATGATACGTGGAGGTTTTTTCTAGGAAATTGAGTTTATTTATTTGTTGTTTTTCCTTTGAAAACATTACATGGAGGAGGTTTCAAGATAACCTATTGCATAATGCGTGGAAGAAGATGCGCCAACAACATCTAAGGAGAAGTGAAGACATATTTTTATTGTTTTTATGAAGGCTATGTGGTCAATCTGGTTCATAACCAGCTATGTGGTGGAAGAAAGAGCAAGGACATTCTTTATTCTTATTTAATCTATTCATTTCCACAACATTTTGTTCTTACATGCTACATAGAGGAGAATTGTAGTGGAAATCACCCAAACATGTAGAGGAAAAGTTGATGGCAACAAATCATCCACATAACTACCAACGTGGAGAATATTTTTTTTTTTTTGGTTGTTCAATCCTGTCATATCTAGAATTCTAAAAAGATGTGAGCGGTGAAAAGACATGGTCGATAAGACATGCTTACATAATAATAAAAAAAATACGATTAATTACCTGGAGAAGAAGCCTCTACCAAGGAAACATGGAGTCTCTCAAAGCCACACCAAATGACTAGTGCAAATAACACGATCAAGACTACTGAAATCCACAACATCGACTAGTAAGCCGAAGAACACCATCCATAAGCTTATGAAATATTTGGGTTCTACTTTACATTGCTCAATGAGCTACGCAACACAAGTAATCTTGTCTTCGATGAACTGGTTCACAAAAGACTCTTGGAGTATTTCCTTTTGACGTCATTTGTCAAGAAAAGTGTGTTCAAGAAGAATTAGAATTGGACACAATGCTTTGTTTGCAAATACAAAGAAGAATGCCCCACAAAGAGTCGTCGTCTCTCAACACGCAAGTATCATGAGCATCTACGAGCTTATACTTCTCATCAATGATTAAAATTGTAATATCTCTTGGAATAAATAAATAATAAATAAATAAATAAATAATTTTACATTTTCTTCACCAAAATGTCTTCTCTCGGATGCTCAGTTACTTAAAGGGCCAAATTTTGTGGCCTAGAAAACAAAGATGCGAGATGATCCTTCAATTTGAAGGATTATGGGGCATTGTCACAAGATCTATGCTAGTCCCCATAGCCATTGATGAACTCATGAAATATGAAATGTCTAGTGCAAAGGTCTAATTTTGATTATACTAAGTGTCGGTGATGATTTTCAACCGCATATCCGTAATGCGGAGAAGACGAAGGAAGCCCGGGATAAATTAGAAACCATTTATGAAGCCAAAAATCAAACTAAGATCCTCCATCTTTAGTCAAAGCTGCACAACCTCTCTATGGGGTTAGATGAGAACGTTGAGGAGTTCTTACATCGGGTGGTTGAGCTACGATCGAGTTATCGGTAGTCGGTGAAATGGTGGAATAAAATATTCTCATGCCGATCACCTTGAGATCACTCACTTATTAATTTTTAGTGTTCATTACGACCATCGAATGTATCTAGACAAAAACTGGAATTCAAAGAACTTGTGAACTTGTTGCAACAGGAAGAGGCCATTAATTTAGTCTAAGATGAAGCCAAGCTAAAGCCCTTTTCTCAAAGCCACATTGTGGCAAGAAATATCGAAAAGATCCCCTAAAAAGAAAACACAAGCACATCCGCATCAAGGGAAGCAAGCTCAAAATTTAAAAAGGTGGTGTCAAATATGCAAAACCAATACTTATAACATTCATCAATCCTAGTATAATGGCTTGAAACATAGCTATTCAAGTCAAATAATTACATCAGTGCATGAAGATTTTTGAAAGTCCAAATGACATCCATGTTGATGAAAAGAAGGGACATCTCGTAGCTCAACAAGATGATGACTCTAATGAGGAGTTATTAGAAGAATCCAATTATGGTAAGAACCTTGTAGTAGTCTCTTAGACTTCACATGCCCGCATGAAGAAAATATGGTGATAGATTTTGGTGCAAGTAAGAATATGTCAGTGATAAGAAACTATTTGATTCATCGAACAAAAAACCCACTTTGGAGATTGGGTTTAGATAACAAATGACAAAGAGTACATTGCGAAGGGAAATAAAATTAAGTGAAATCATTTTAAGATGAATGTAAATGATTCAAATAGGTCCTATGTTATACATACCTACACATGAGAATACTAAGTATGAATCCCCTTTAAATCCTCTCAAGCAAGAGTGTTGGCTCGACAAGAAGTGTCAAATGTAGCTAGAGTTACAAGATGAGTTTGGAGATAAGGGTGTTGAATCACTCAAGTTGTGACCATAGTAAGGTGTGTAAAATTTATAATTGAATTTCCCTGTTAACATGCAACTAATACTTAATTTCCAGGAATCCAAACTTGGTTGAGTGTTAAATATTACTCCTTAAGACATGGATGACTAAGCACTTAAATGAAGTAGATAAGATGTATGATTAGTGGTACTTACTTAAAGAAAAACTGGCTAACCTTAGTAATTAAATGTTAATATAAAAAGAACATGTATTTTATTTACTCTTGAACTCATAAACCTTACTTTTTCAAGAGAACCTTGTTGCAATGGAGTTAAATTGTAAACCAAACAAACATACATCTTTGAAGAAAACCCTTAGGGAAAACACCGGTGGCTAATGTGGGAATATATGTCCCTATAATTTTTTTACATATTTCTATTGTGATAGGGGAAATAAGCAAAATTAGAAGGAGTAACTAGAAGTGAAAATTTAAGTAAAGTAAGGATAACATAGTATAGTTTTAAGAAGAATGAAGGACCGCATGAAAGATATTTTCAACAATTAAGGCCAATAACGAAAGATAGAGGTGATAAAATTGTAAACTATGAAAGTATGGTGTCTTCGATTGTAGTCTCTTGTGTATGTAAATAGTGTTGTGTGTAACTAAATACCCTTTTTACTAACTAGTGAATTAAAAAATTAATTTATATAATATAGATGATGCTTATTCAATGTGTTATATCGTAATCTAAATGTTAAACAATATAAAAGGAAATCTAGTAACATAAGAAGGAATGTAAGATTCACATATTTTGAGCCTTTCTAGAACTTAAGTTGAAGATTGAATCATCATTGTAATAACTGTAATATTCTAAAGATATCATGTCATGGGAAGACTCTATCTATAAGATTATACTATTGTTGAATCGTTATGTTGTGCCTTGTCATCTGAAAAAAAAGGTGGCCTTAATGTGCATCATGTGGTTTCATGTCTTCTATGTGGGTCATTATTTGTGAAAACATATCCTTTGTTGTGTGTCATCGTAAGTGATATCTGTAGTGTCGTGTATACTCCAATTTAATTCAAAATATATATTATTCCAGTATTTTCTACTGTTGTATTTATGTGTGTAAAAAGTGGGTGTTACACATAATGGTTAACAAGATTCAAGGGAAGAACTCGATTGCATGAAGAACTCCAGTAGTTGTTTTAATTGTACAATACAATGGAAACGGTGTATTTTCACCCATGAAAGTTATTCTCGGTGGAAATTTTTTGTTTCGACCTTCTCTCGCAATATTTGATGGATTTGGCTTCAATGATCACTGCAAACGTTTAATTCGTTTCCGCTCTTTACGATCTTGATTAGGGTTTTGGGTGCCTAAACTATGACAACTCTTTTATCCCTTTTGTTTATTTTTGCGAGACCTTTCATTGAGCCCTGAATCTATTTCTTATAGGAATTTGAAACTCGGGTGGAAGAAAAATTCCTCTACAATTGGAAAGGTGTAGATCATTGCGGCTCTAATTGGGAAGGGGGTTACCTTCTTTTGCTCCAAAGTTACCTCTTTGTATACATCTCATGCTTCTTTCTCATAATCATCAAATTCGGGTGCAGCAATATACAATATTTATTATTATGTACTGGTGCATGAGCTTATCAAATATGAATCTTAAAGGAACTTTTCCTAGTGATATAGGCTCTCTAAGTGACCTCCAATCACTGTTAGTATGGATTTTACATGTCATTCTTTTTCCATGAATTGTTTAGTTGTGTATGGGTATTATTATCTACCTGTGTTTTGTGACATGAAGATATATCCTACAACAAAATATTAACTAGCTAGATCTCAAACTCCATCGGTCAATTATTTCACCTCGATACATTATAAGCTTTGTAAAATGTGAATTTGGAAGGACAAGTTCCGATCTTTTTAGCTTCCCAGAACTTCAATCAATGTAGGTATAAAGAGTTATATAACTCATGAGCTTTGTTTTCCATTAGTATAAGTAATGTTTGTTATGTCTATCTAGAGTTGAAAACTTTGAAACAAATCTTTCATCATGACCCTCAACATGGGTGATAATATTGATCCACAACTTCAATATGTGGATCTCGAGTACAACGATATTCGATATGTTGACATGCAAATGAATTATAGAAGAACTCTATTATAAGTCGTTTGTTATAATGGATTTTTTGAATTATCCCAGAGGAAGACATTAGGAAATATGAATTGGAGGTTATTGGGAACCCATCTTGTGAGAGAATTTCCTTTTCAAGCAACAAAATATGTCATCTAAGAAAAACAGATACTAGAATTCATCCCAGAGAAAACCATGTTTGTTGAGAAAGAGATTTTCAGGATTTAGAAAAAGCCTACAACACTTCTATGTCAAAGTGAGGCACAAAATCATGCCACACTCCTTATGAGAAACTCAACCCTGTAACTTGTGAATGTCAAGTGCCATTTTCAGGTGAATTAATTCAGGTGCCATTTTGCGGCCCACACTGTCTTTTGACGGTCTATTAAAAAACTCAGGTAACTAAAAACGTGCTTTGACAATTTACAAGTTGTGTGAAAATGGAAGGTTTTTAATTGTTCACCATTGTTTTATGTACAGAGTGTACGTGATTAGCGTTATTTATATAATCACAAAGCATATAAAACGTGGTGACAGATTGGCATATTCATCTAAGATATATTGCAGGTTAAGAAAATAAAACCAATATTGCATCACATGTAATTATGTTGTTATTGTTGCCTGAGTGGCCACTAAAAACACGTTAGAAATAGGGTTTATTTTATTATTTATGTTTATTTGATTCTTATAAAATCGTTTTATGTATGTGTGATAATGTTTTCATATAAAAAAATATATAAATGATACGTTTTCTACACCCTTAAAAATTAGATTTAATATATAATATCATTTTATATATTATTTTATAATTGTACATTATACTTTATAATGATATTTGTATTCTGCTTTACAAACTTATATTTAAAATATTATGAATTATTATTTTATATTTGTATTGGCATTTTCGAAGTTGCCAATTGTAACTATATTTTAATTTTATTAAATGAAAATTTATATTAAATATTAATAAGATAAAATAAATCAATAATAAATAAATATAGATATGAAGAATATAAAGATAATTTAATGTTTGCATTGTTTACACATTTATTACTATGGTATTCAGATATTAAGTATAATGTTTAAAGGTAATACTCATATATATATTTATGTAATTGTTTTATTTATAATTATGTAAAAAAATTAAATTTTTAGTTTTTATATTATAATTTATAGAAAATATGATAAATATTATATTTGTTGTTTATTTCATGTCATAATATGTATTATTATAAAATGAAATGTAAGATTATTGTATAATAATGATAAGGCTATCTTATTTAATAATTAATAATTGATTTGTAATTTTACGTCTAATTAAAAAGATATTAAAATATGTTCTAATAATTTTAACTATAATATAATATTAATAATAATATATTGTAATATTTAAAAACATAATTATATGTTTTGGAATAAAAAATAGTGTACTTAAAAAAATCAACAATAAACTATACAAGAATTATTAATCAAAAGATGAAAGAAATTTAATATTCATAATTCTATATTCAATACCTAAAGCCTTTAAACTAAAGTATTCAACAATTAATTTAAATAAAAATAATTTAAATTTAAATTTAACTAAACAAAAAAACCATAAAACTAGTTAATGAGAAAATATGACTAAATCTAATTGAATTTACTATCATAAGTTAATTTTTCATGCCATCTTGTATTGGCCTAATGATTAACTCTTTATATGCTTTGACTCAATCTAAACATTTAAATAGATATTCTATTGAAATTAACTCATGTTCAAATTAATATGTATATATATATATATATATATATATATATATATATATATATATAATATGTGTTTAAGACATTATATGCTTATAAAAATATGGATAAATGTCTACTATGTGATGTCACAACTTACAATTTTTAAAAATATTCATTTTCAATAAGACTCGCATGGTTTCTAGACTCAAAAATAATGCCAACCTCAAAATAACATTCTACATTATTCTCCCTTGATGGAAAATAAATCAATTTTGACGAGTTGTTATAAATAATTTCCTTGACATATACTTGTGCCAAAATTATTAAATTGTCGAATTATAAAGTCCATGTTTTAGTTTCCTAGTATTCATGGAGCATATTTTCTTACTTGTTCTTAGAATTTAGTACATCCAATCTAATTTTCCTCATCCCATTTTTATTCTCTAAGAAATGGATATAAATTAAAATATTAAATACAAGATAAAAATTCATATTATGTAGATAATTTTACTCGTATGTTAATGAGTTTTTTTCCCTTGAACATGATTTTGAGTTAATTATTTTTATACATTATTTTGTTAAATTATATTTTAATTGAGATTTTTCTTGCAAATACATATTTTTCAATTTATTTCTAGATAACTCTATATATGTTTATTATTTTATAATATTTAAAATCTTATCACTAAATATGGTGTTAGATTATAAAGTACATACTTATAATAGGTTTGCAAATATATGTAAAAAGTAATGTAGCCAAATTCTTAACAAACTTGATATACTACAAATAATATGAACTTCAAAAGAAAATACTAGATCTCCTTCTTTGTTATCAAATAATGAATTACAATGTTTCCTAAAGAGGAAAACAACTCCCAACTTGAGTTGCCAAGTAAACTCTAACTAACTCGACTAAATCTACTCTAGGTGGCGGAAATTACTATTTTTAACAGTTTACTAGAAGCTGCTATTCTTAGTAAGTTTGCATGATTATTAAATGCACGGGCACAAAAATTTCCACACATCTTCTACATTCCTAAATTAGAGGAATTTCCAACTTTATAACTCATAATGCAACTAATAGACTAGAATTAAGTAATGCTCAAAACTAGAAAAAACTAAACTACAACTTAAATCCTAATTTTCAACCTCAGGATGGCGAATTTAAGGCCCAAAAATGTGCCGAAACTTTCCCAAACTAGTAGGGCGTAAGGTTCTACTGCGTTCCTCTCATTGAAACTTGTGGTTTTAAAAAAATGGACTCAAATGGACACCGGAGCTCATGTTATGTCCTTGTCAAGTTCCTACTAATTTTGGCACATCATTCTCCTGGCTTGAAAAAATGCAGCTCTGTAAGTTGTCTTCAAACTCCTTCCATTTATCTATATCCAACTTCATAATCTCCCACTGTGACCCAAGTATTGTCCTCTTGCTCCAGGTCCTTTCAATGGACCAAATATTTGTTGTATTTCCCATGTCGTGTGTCTATTGTTTTCTTATCTAGAATATGATCCACCTCTTCTTTCTTCTTCTTTTGGAACTCGCTACCTCTAATCTACTACTTCATTAATAACATCCCCTTTGCACCATCCCCATGAAAAAATACAAATCAATCATTAAACAACGGAGAAATATCAAAATTCCTTAGAAATTCTACCTCATAAGCATTATCATTTAGTTTTTTCATGATTTTTCAGGTCAATATTCTTTTACTTAAACTGTTATAGGTTCCTTTTGGAAACCTTTCCTTCGTAGATATACAATAACCAACTCACCAACTATAAATACCTTTCTCCGTCTATGCACATCTGCATTTATTTTATACTTATCATTACTATTCTACATCTTCTTCCACACTTCTTCTTGCAATTGTTGTATATGTTCAACAAATGCTTCTGCATCATCACTGACTCTGCCATCAACTGGTAGTTGTACCAAATCTAACACCCCATTTGGATTACTCCCATACACAATTGAAAATGGAGACTTTCATGTGGATCTATTTATGGAATTTTTATATGCAAACTCAGCTTGTGGTAATGCTAAGTCCCATTGTTTTGGCTTTTCCCCAATGATGCACCTTAATAGGTTTCCCAAACTCTAATTTACCACCTCTATTTGCCCATCAATCTGAGGATGATAGGCACTACTGAACTGTAATTGAGTTCCTAATTTCTTCCATAAATTCCACCAGAAGTGACTTAAGAACCTTGTGTCCCTATCTGAAGTAATGGTTTTTGGAACACCATGAAAACAAACAACTTCTCTAAAAAACAAATCTGCTACCTGTCGCATCACTTGTTTTCTTGCAGGTAATAAAATGAACCATCTTAGAAAATCTATCAACAACCAAAAAAATTGATTCATTACCTCGTTGTGTTTTTGGTAATCCCAAAACAAAATCCATACTCAGACCTAACCACGACCCTTTAGGAGCAGGAAACGACATATACAACCCTATATTCTGTGCATGGCCTTTTGAGAATTGAAAAATTTGACACCTCTTCACATATCTTACCACATTTCTTTTCAGCTTTGGCCAATAGTATTTATCTGCTACAAAGGCTATCATCTTATCTTTACCAAAATGTCCACCAATCCTCCGCTTATGCAACACTTTTACTCTATTTCTCTCATAGACCCAACTGGAATACATAGTTGGTGTCCCTTGAATAGGTAGCCATCATGTAAAATGTACTCATCTAGGACATCTCTGCATTTTCTAACAATGGACGATTTAACCTTTCAACAATATCCTTGAAATCAATATCAGAAGAATACAAACCCTTTATTGCTTCAAAACCCACCACCTCATTTTCCATAGTGGTAAACAAAGTCACATGCCTACTCAATGCATCTCAGAACTTGATTTTTTTTTTTCCGATTTATGTTTTAGAGAAAAAGTATAACCCTGCAAAAATGATACCCACTTTGCATGCCTACTATTCAACTTCTTTTGTGTATTCACATACTTCAAGGCTATGTGGTCTGTAAATAACACAAACTCCTTAGGCACTAATTAATACCTCGATACATTAATGCTTGTATAATTGCAAAAAATTCCACATCATAACTAGAGTAGTTTTTTCTTACCTCATTCAATTTCTCACTAAAGAAAGCTACTGGCTTTCCACCTTAACTTAGAACAACACCAATACCCACATGTGAGGTGTCATAATCAACCTCAAGCACTTTATCAAAATCGAGTAGGGCAAAAATGGGTGCCTTTATCACCTTCTTCATCAAGAACTGAAAACTATGCTCAGCCTACCTTAGTCCACAGAAACTCCCTTCCTTTTGTGCAATTTTTTATAGGTGCTACAATATTGCTGAATTTTTTAATAAACTTTCTATAAAATGTTGTTAGACCATGAAAGCTTCTTACCTCTATTATACTTCATGGAGTAGGCCATTCAATAATTTCCTTTATCTTTTCTAAGTCCATCTATACCCCATCTTCTGAAATAATAAAGCCCAAGAATACCAAACTCTCTTGCATAAATGTGCACTTCTTCATATTTGCATATAGTTTCTCTTTCCTTAACACTTCGAATATCACCCTTAGATGCCTCAAATGTTCTTCCTTAGTTTTACTAAAGATCAAGATATCATCAAAATAAACCACAAAAACTTACCATTATACTCCCGTAGCACGGTGTTCATCAGTCTCATAAAAGTACTAGGTGCATTGGATAACCCGAATGGCATCACCAACCACTCATAAAATCCATTTCCTTTCTTGAATGTTGTTTTCCACTTATCTCCTTCTCTGATCCGAATCTGATGGTAACCACTTCAAGATCAATCTTGGTGAAATACCTAGATCCAAAGCAAACACATCCATCATATCATCATGGTGAGGTATTGGGAACCTATACTTTATTGTAATTTTATTGATTTCTTTGCTATCCTTACACATTCTCCTTGTTCCATCCTTCTTTGGTGTTAATAAAGGTTGTGTTCCACACGGACTCATGCTCTCCCTTATGACCCCCTTTCTCAGAGCTCTACCACTTGCCTAGATTCAACTCAAAGCATTCAATGTTGGGCTCTTCCTTTCAAATTACCGCTTCATTTGGGAGTGAAGACTTTGGAATCAAATCGATATGGTGTTGAATATATATTTTGGGTGGTATTCCATCTACTAGCTCATCAAGAATAACATAAGAAAATTCTTTTCTTATTTTTGATGTTTCTACTAGTATTTGTGCACTTGCGGAGTTCATCCTTATTTGCGATTAGTGCATAAAAAAACTGGTTACCTATGCCTCCTTCACAAATTCCTATGCGCAGAAAGCATATTTTCAACCTTCCCTTCTTCCTTAAGAGGTAGTAAAACTATTTTTGTGCCATCCTTATAGAAAGTATAAGTATTCTTTCCCCGTCATGAATAACTTTCCTATCAAATTGTGAATGGTCTTCCTAGAAAGCATATGACATGCATCCATAGGAATAACATCACACCAAATCTCATTCGTAAATTTTTCCAATAGAAAAACTTATTAAACATCTTGTGTGGATGTGTTTGTTTTCAAAATAATGCTAATATGAGAAAAGACTAACACCTAAATAGCCTTAACTTAGAAATAATTGAACAACAAACTAAACACCATCAAGATAAGAATTAAACAAGAGTTAGATCTTAGCATTCATCAATACAAACTTTGAAACTAACAATGCTAAATATCTAAACTCCTATATTCTCTAACAACAAATAAATGAATGGACCTAAGTAATCTCCACATGGCTATCAAAATAGTTGTCCTTAGTATGCCAAGTAACCTAGGAATGAGGGCCTATCAAAGTTGGGATACAAGACCCCTTTGACACCTCCCATATGACCTAAGCACTTAAGAAAGAGGCTTAACTCTTCAAGATGATGAACTCTCAAAGGTCAAGGTGCAAACTCTTATTATCTTTGCTATATGCTTTGCATTTGCTCTCTAAGGAGTTTAGGTGTAAGTAAAAAAGTAGGTGGAGGGCTCTTTATATAGCCCAAAGGATAAAGGATTCAACACATTCTCATGAATGTGGGATAAAGGTAAAAAATGATTAGGAATGGATAAGGTTGTTTTATTAAAGGTAACCTTACTTTAGAAGGGTTTAATACATGTTTAGCAAGTCATGGGAGTTGGGGGTATTTTAATTAATCAAAGGTGATTAACTAATAGGTAGATGTAGGCTTATAGAGGATAATTAGAGGAATATTAGTACAATTTAGGCTATTATAAGGGGATTAAATCAATTAAATATTGATTTATTGGTTAAATGGAAGGGAAAGCTAATTAATTAATAACAATTAAGTAGTCTAAGTAGAAGGGGTGATTTATTAATGGAAGGTTGTTAATTAGGTATTTGTTGGATAGGAAACTTAATTAATTAGCTTAGTGTAATTAATTAATGATGATATGAGGGAAAATGAATGCTTTTGACGATATATCGTCGATTTGCGAGAAAGGGATAGTTAGCGCAATTTAAGTATTTAAATTGCTTGGTCATAATTATAGGTGTCTAAATTTTCCCTGTTTGGGGTGGCATAAGTGATGTCACTTCAAAGATTGTAGACATAAGAGATTTTGAAGGGATAGAAGAAAAATTAGTAGGAGGAGAGATGCCCCTCGAGTGTCGATGGGGTGATGGAAGAAGCCGGTCGATGATAAAAAAGGTTAGATATAGGCAAAAGAAGGGGAAGGAGGTAGGATGCCTCAATGAGAGGGAGAATTAGGGGTGAAAGGGAAGTGGTGTAGAAGAAATATGGATGAGGTGGGAGAAGAGCTTAGCTCTAGCTACGTATTTGTTTGAAACAATACGAGAAAGGTAGAATGACATGAAAAGCCATAATACGAACAATTGTCCATTGCTGAAAATACCAACTCCATGTAACATATAATAATCCAATGTAATACGAGAAGGAAACAAGCTCATATAATAGGAAAACAAGTACGAACGCACATATCTAACTAACCAACAACGGTCAAAACAGTTGTACAAATGTTTTGTTATCGGTCTTTGAAGAGATCCAAAAGTTCATGATTTACGAAAAGGGTTAAAAATGATGCCCCAAGAAAGGATACATGCAAGGCAAAATGACAATGGACACAGGGTCCATGAAAAGTGTTTATGCGCAACGAAAACCGCACTGTGCAACAAAAGTGCCCGAGAATACAGATGAAGAAAGCATCCAACTTTGTGAATGGTTGTGAATCCGGTGATCTGCGAGTCATATTAATCAGGGAAGATGTGAGAAAAACCAATAGATATGGAGAAAATACCATGCGCAAGACACAAGTTTCAGCCATAAGAAGCAAGTTACCATTTTGTAGGGTGTTTTACTTTTTAGGAATTTTTGAAAAATTTTGCCTTGTTTTTGGATTTTTTGATATAGTAAATGTTTTTATTGTTTTTGCTTTCCAAACCATGGTGAACAATAGAAGAAAGTAGAAGAAGAAAGCGAAGGGCCTAGAGGCGATAGAGAGTGCCCTTTGATGGGATCCCTCATGATGGATAGGGTGATATGATGATATTGGTGCGGGGGATAGATTTTTGATTATGCGCAACCCCTCTTGCCCCCATTGATGATACGATATGTGATGATTAGCTTAGCATACATGCATGATGTAAAACTTAGCATTTTTGTTTATATATGATGTATAGATGATGTTAGATGTGATGATAATGATGGTAACATGATGTGAATGATAACAAAATAGAGCACATGCAAGAAACACAGCCAAATGCTAACAAAGAACACCAGGAATTAATGCAATACACCATGATTCACCATGTCTTATTAACAAGTAACAAACATAACCAAATGTTTAAGAAAGAACATAATGAAATAACACAGTACATCATGATTTCCCAAGGTTCACTAGCATGTCGAGACACACCGCAATATGCACAAGAAAGAATGAATCTAATCTAAGAAAGAAAAGATGAACTATGAAAAAGTACACCCAAGCAACAAACAACTCAAAAGCAAGCACACAAAACACTATACAAGCAACAAGCAAAGCAAGGAAACAAGACAATGCAAGTAAATGTTTTTGTAAGATATGTTTTCATGCACCGATTTTCTATTGTTTAGGTTTTTGTGAAACAATTTTCTATTGTTTTTGTGTTTTGTGAAACAATTTTCTATTGTTTTTGTGTTTTCTCGAAACAATTTTCTATTGTTTTTGTGTTTTCTCAAAACAATTTTCTATTGTTTTTATGTTTTCTCGAAATAATTTTCTATTGTTTTTGTGTTTTCTTGAAACAATTTTCTATTGTTTTTGTGTTTTCTTGAAACAATTTTCTTTTTTTTTGTGTTTTCTCAAAACATTTTTCTATTGTTTTTGAGTTTTCTAACGGTTTCCAAAGCTATGTGCAGGTAACCAAGAAAGCGTGGATGCCCCAAGCGTTAGGTGGGGAATATACAAGGGCAAAAGCCACGTGTTTATGAACAAGAAGGTGAAGTCGTTGAGTTGCCCCAGCGTAAGATGGGAAATAATGAAAGACCACATCCCTTACAGACGAATAGAAGAAGGAAAAGTCAGATCAAGGCTGGACAAGATGGTGTGCATAAGGAAACTTGAAGGAAGAACCAGGTCCAGGCAAAAGACAACTACCCTTCCAATATAGAATGCTTGTGAACAACGAATCCTCCTGAGGTGCTGGAAACCGGTTTTCACCCAAGGACTTGTCCAAAGTGCCACAATTGCGTGGTTTTCACTAGTGGACAACATGTTTTCTCTTTTTCTTTTTCTGATTTTTTTTATGTTTTTGTTTTTTTAATTTTTGTGCCATGTTCAAGCATAGAACTTCTTAAGATGTATGGAATTCATTGGTTCCAGAGCTCATCACCATTGGGGTGAGCTAGTTTGTATGCCCCGGTGCCATACTTGGAAACTATGACATAGGGTCCTAACTAGTGGGGTTTGAACTTCCCTTTCTTTTCTCGCTCTGCTCTGGTGTTGAACTGGTTCTCCTTCATGACTAAATCACCAACCTCAAACTGACAAGGGATGATTCTCTTGTTGTAATTTATGGAGACTCTATGTTGATACACCTTCAGGTGATTAAGGGCACGAATGCACCTCTCATCCAATAGCTCCAACTCATCAAGTCTTGCCACTCGATAATCTTCATCCTTATCTAAATAGTCCCAAAGAGAAATTCGTAGGGATGGGAGTTCGATCTCTAAAGGGATGATAGATTATGTCTTGAACACTAGGGAATATGGCGTCACACCCGTAGGAGTGTGAATTGATGTTCGGCAGGCCCTGGAGGGCTGGGTGGATTTGTAGGTGCCGTTTGATTTGGTTTTGCTAACCATCTTCTCTATTATCCTTACCAAAGTCTTGTTTGTTTCTCGGCTTGTCCATTACCCTAAGGGTAATATGTCATTGACCATTTCTATCTGATTTGGAATCGGTGACAAATACCTTTCATATTTTTGTTCTTAAATGACTTCCCATTATCTATGGCAATGGTGTAGGAATACCATATCGGCAAATAATGTGATTCATGATGAATTTAGAAATCATGCTCTGTGACATAGGTTAAAGGGACATGACCTCCACCCATTTTGTAAAGTATTATGTAGTTGTGATGATATGTGTATGACCATCGATGAGGTAGGATTAAGCTTCCCTATTAGATCAAGTCCACACTTGGAGAATGACCACGGGGTAGTGATTGGTTGCAATGGTTACGATGGAGCATGGTTGAAATTTCCATACTTTTGGCAAAGAACACATTTTCTAACATAATTACAACAATCAGTTTCCATGGTGGGCCAATAGTAACCTATTCTTAACAGTTTCTTAGCCAAGACCATACCATTTGTTTGTGCTCCACATACTCCTTCATGTACTTCTTTAATTTCTGGATTGAATATGTCACATCAAGACAACGAAATGATTCCCATCATAGCCACGACAATAAAGTGTACCTCCTAAAAGGGTGTAACAGCTATCTAGTGCATCAGGCTTTACTTTTCAGAATGGGAGATATTGGGAGGGAAAGTACTGTCCTTAAGATAGGTGAAAATGGGTTCGTACCACGGGGAATAGGGACCAACAACCTCACAAGCTAGGAAAGATTCCGGCACGTCATACGCGGGCTGGTGTATATTTTCTATGAAAAATGGCATATCATTGTTCCCTGGCGGAATACGAAGCATAGATCCCACCGTTGCCATGGCATCTGCTGATCTATTCTGCACTCTTGGGATTTGCTCAAAGGTAATGCGCACAAAATACTCCTTTAGAGTTTCCACCAACTTCTTGTAAGGTATGAGCTTGTCATCCTTAACTTTATACTCATCATTAACTTGTTTGATGATTAGCTGCGAATCACCTACAACCTTAACATGTTGAATATTCCACTTGATGGCTAGCTTCATCCCTGCAATGAGTGCTTCATATTCCGCAATGTTGTTCATGCAAGGGAAGGCCAGGTGGAAAGCTTGCGGTATAGGATCACCCGAAGGAGTAATAAGGACCACTCCTGCACCTGAACCATGAAACGTAAAAGATCCATCAAAATTTATCTATCATATGACAGATTCTTCAATGTAGAGCAAAGATGCATCTGGCAGATCTAGACTCAAAGGTTCTGTGCTTTGCAAAGGTGCTTCCACTAGATGGTCAGCAAGTACTTGTCCTTTAACTGATTTTTGATGGAAAATTCTATATCAAACTCACTGAGTAGAATGATCTAATTATCCATTCTACCTGTGAGGGCGGGTTTGGACAACAAATACTTGAGTGGGTCGACCTTGGATATGAGCTTGGTCTTAGTATTTAGCAGGTAATGGCGAAGTTTTTGAAAGGTAAAAACAACGGCCAAGAAAGCCTTTTCAATCTGAGGATAATTAAGTTCATAGGCGATGAGGGTGTGACTCAAATAGTACACTGCTTTCTCTTTATGGCTAAGGTCGTATTGGGTGAGAAGTGCACCAATAGCATATTGCGTAGCGGAAATATAGAGCAAAAGTGGTTCTCCCAGAGTGGGAGGCATGAGGATAGGTGGATTAGCTAGGTATTGTTTAAGCAAAGAAAAGGCTTGTTGTTGCTCGCGTCCCCAGATGAAAGTGACGTCCTTCTTAAGAAAATGAGTGAATGAGTGACATTTATCTGTAAGTTGGGAGATAAAGTGGCGAATGGCTTTAATTTTCCCTTGCAAGCTAT
The DNA here is from genome assembly GCA_018340775.1 of Taxus wallichiana var. yunnanensis. Taxonomy (NCBI): domain Eukaryota; kingdom Viridiplantae; phylum Streptophyta; class Pinopsida; order Cupressales; family Taxaceae; genus Taxus; species Taxus wallichiana. The sequence goes on along the minus strand of CM031237.1, from coordinate 82,434,089 downwards.
GTAGTTGCTTGATTTCTCAGGTGGAGGCATTTATGTGATGGTAGACACTTTAGCATGATCTACCTCAATACCTTGTCTTGACACGATGAAGCCTAATAGTTTCCCAGATAGCACACCAAAGACACACTTCTTTGGATTTAGCCTAAATTTGTATTCACGCGAGGCATTCAAAGATACGTTGTAAAATGATAGGATGATCCTCTTGTGTTTTGGACTTTCCCAGGATGTCATCTACGTAGTCTTCCATGATGTCATGAATCATATCATGAAATATTACTGTCATGGCCCACTGATAAGTTGCTCCCGCATTCTTAAGGCCAAATGGCATCACCTGATAGCAGAAGGTGCCCCAAGGAGTTGTGAAAGTTGTTTTGTGTTGGTCCTCCTCAGTGATTTTAATATGATTATAACCCGAAAATCCATCCATGAGTGATAGAATTTCATATCCTGTTGTTGAGTCAACAATCATATCAATGTTGGGTAACATAAAGTCATCTTTAGGGTAAGCTTTATTGATGTCCCTAAAATCATGTAGATTCGGATACCGATAGGTTTCTTCTAGATAGGAACAATGTTTGATATCCATTCAGAATAATCAATTGGCTTGATGAATCCTGCTACAAGAAACCTTTCCAACTCTTCTTTAACTAACAATGCCACTCTTGGGTGCATATTTTGGAGCTTCTATTTGATAGGCTTAGCATCTGCGTGCACAACCAGGTTGTGCACGACTAAAGTTGGATCTAAGTCGGGCATGTCTTTGTAAGACCATGCAAACACATCAATAAACTCTCGCAGTAGCATAGTGAACATATTTTGTTCTCTGGCCGAGAGTGATGCTCCCAATTTTACTATCTTGGGATCTTCTTCGGTACCAATATTGACATCAATGGTTTCTTCAACTAACAATTTTGATAAATCCTCCATACGCATAGGATCGGGAGGTAGGTTGAGATCTTCATCCAAGGATGTCTCTATGATATTTTCATCCTTGGCGTGGTCACTTTGTTTTTCCTTTGATTTTTTTTTTTTTTTGTTAGCCAGTGCCTCAAAGAGGTTTTCACTGTGTGACTTGGACTTCGATTTTTGCTTTTCCTTAGAACTCTTGCTCTCGATTTTCTTTAAATTTTGCTGACCATGAAGTTTAGCCTCCTCGCCAAAGTAGGTGCAGGTGTCTAAGTTGATAAAGAAACCCTTGTTGTGATCTCCAATGGGAATTGTATCCATTATGCCCATGAAATCTGCAATAGCCTCGTCATTCTCAAATAAATCTAGTGGCATGTGATGTTGTTGGTCCCATTCAACAAGGGAAGGGTACACAAGGTCAAGGGTCGGTTCGGTGGGGGTTATGGTCAGGATAGCATTGTTCATGAAAAGGTTCGGTGAGGCCAAATCCTCATATAGGATACAATGGGAATCTGTATCGTTGTCTAGGTACTCAGAGCTATCCTCATGCTTAGAACAAGTCACATCTTGATCATTGGGGTGTGCTCCATAAGGGCGAATCCCAATGCCATATCTTTTTGTTTTGAAATGTGGAAGAGGGACTGGTTCTCTTTTTCCTTTTTCATTCCTCCCACATCCTAGGCCTTTGTAGCCCATGGAGTACATCATTCTGCTAGATTTTTCATATTCGGGGTTTGATAACAAGATGGCTGAGTGTCCTCAGGGACCCAAGTAGTAGGTGGATCAAGCAATTTTTCCTCAGCTAACAAGCCTCCAGGTAGGAATGACCCAATAGTGTGTTCCTCTCTAGGTCTCCTGAAGTGGTAGTTGGGTCAACCTCTAGTCTTGGGTGACAAGGAGAGGTCAGAAACCAAGAGTGCTTGTTGTACATTATACTCCCCATAGCCATATTCCAGAATTTTCATCTCCCATGAATCAAATGGAGATGTGGAAGTGGACGCCCCATGAGCGCAAGACCTAAGAGAATCTGAATCCAGCCGGGATTCCATAGCCTCAGACTGAAAAGGAATGGCCATATCCATGGAGGGACATGCGTATGTACCATTTCATGCAAAGCTATTGAGAGCTCTACAATGAGCAAAGGGCTCTGAGTCTCCTGGTATTGTTACTGTATGTCCCTCATGCTTCAACTTGATGCATTGATGAAATGTTGATGGCATGACCTGCATGGCATGGATCCATGGTCGGCCTAGAAGCATATTATATGGAAGTTCCAAGTCTAGGACGTGAAACTTCATCTGATGGCAAGTGGGGCCCACCTCCATGGGCAGCGTAATGGTGCCTGCTGACTCTCTTTCCACATTGTCATATGCGGTGATAGTGATGATATGGGACTCAAGATCTACCTCCGTATGTCCCAATTGTTTGACTAATTTAAGCGTGCAGATGTTCAATCCAGATCCATTATCCACAAGCACCCATTTGATTTTCTTGTGGGTGACAACTACCTCAATGTATAAGGGAAGATTATGTTTAGGATTCTCGGTAGGGACCTCCCTATGGTTGAAAGTGAGATTCTCGCTTGGTTCAATATTTGCCACCGCGGCTTGAAGGTACGCATGATCGACTTCTAAAGGCACTCCCGACCCTTGAAGAGTTTGATTAAAAATGTCCTTATGCACATTGGATATCTTGAGAAGATCTAAGATCAAGATCTTAGCAGGTGTCCTCTCAAGTTGTTCTAAAAGGTTATATTTACCAATTTACGGGGTCAATAGAGAGGGTTTCGGAATCACAAGGCGGGCATGCCTTGTTACAGTGCAGTCATTTCCCTTGATCCGGATGGTATTGACACGGTCAGTAGGGGAGTGAATACATCCGATAAGTGAATCGTAATGATTGTTATCTCTTTTGGTATACAAGTAATTCACGGCTTTATAGGTTTGGGATGAGTCTCCCCGATCCGGCTTTGTCTTTTCCGACTTATCATGCTTAGGGAATGGTTCCTTATAAATCCCCATTTTCTCGTTAGGTTTTTACATTTTTCCAGGGTTATCCTCCTCTATCTCCTCATTGTCAATGAGGTCCTAAATATAGTGGCAAAGTGGCAGATATTTTTCTATTTTATGACCTTTAACACGATGCATTTTGTAGTATTCACGATCCTTATACCATGAAGGTTTAGGAGCGTTGTCATCAAACGGTTGTGTTGTAGGATAGGTCATCATGTGGGCTGCATCCAACTATTTTAGTATGACGGAAAACGGTTCATTGAGGGAGGTGAATGTTCATCGCTTTGGTGGTGGTTGAATTGGGCCCTTGGTTATTTTAAAAGGTTGACTGGTTTGGACCATTTGAACACGTTTGGAATCAGTGATTCTGTCTCCCACCATGTTTTTGTTTTTGTTAAAGATCTTCATCTTTTCAACAGGTTTGAAACGTTGGTTATCTTTAGATTGGGTTTTGAGGGTGCCTTTGGCAATGAGAGCCTTTTCTATTTGAATCCCTTTCTTGATAACCTCCTCAAAGGTGTGGACACAATGCATTTGGAGGTGGAAAGCTATATTTGGGTTGAGATTAGGGATGAAAATATTGACCAACTACTTCTCAGGGAAAGCGCAAGGGAAGTGACTAGCTATCCCTCTCCATCATTGGAGGAAGCTGGCAAAGGTCTCATTTGGGCATTGTTTTGTGCCACACAAGTCTGCCATGGTGACATCACTCTCTATGTTATACGAGAAATGACACACGAATATTTCTACCAATTCTGGCCAGGTGAAAATTGATCCTTGTGGTAAGCGCGTAAACCATTCTAATGCTTGACCTCCGAGACTCTTGGGAAAAAGTCTGATGAGGTAATTATCACTATAAGACACCTCTTGGTATGCCATGTAGAAATCTTTAACATGATCTCTTGGGTCTCCCTTTCCTTTGTATTTGTTGAACTTTGGCATATCAAATTTCTTTAGAAAGGGTTGAAGGGTCATTGTCTTGTCAAAAGGATAGGGGCATAGTTCTTCATATTGGTATTTCCTAATACTCCCTATATTGATTTCTTGTATGCTCGCAAGTGTTGCTTTCATAGATTGCAATTCTTGTGTGAGAAATTTTTCTCTAGTGGGAGAAGCGGGGACGTGTACATGATGATACCCCGTGTCTTCTTCTCCTTGGTTTTCTTGATGGAGTTTGTGGATCCTAAACTTAGGCCTTGACTTTTGAACGTTCTTGTTTGTGTCTTTTTGTACCTGGAAAGTAAGCAAAGCTAGTTGTCGGCTTAGGTTACTAAGTTGTTGTTGGATTGTGACTTGGTTTGTGTCTTCTTCTTCTAAAGGTTCTTCCTCTTCATATTGTGGAGGTTCTTCCCCTGTCTCATGTTCTATCTTGTTTCTTCGTGGAAATTTAATGAGGGGCATTCTATGCCCTATCACTTTATCATTTTTTGTGTAAGAAGTGGAAGCATGCCCGCCTATTAAAATATCTTCCATATTGATAAGGGGGCATTCTTCCTTAGTAGTGTCATTTGTAGGTAATATTGGTTCATTCTCGGTGGGCAATTTGGCCCCTAATTCCACAACCCATGCCAACACTCTATCTTTGTTTATAAGGAGAAACTCATCTAGTAGAGTGGGGTCAAAATCAAAGTCTACGTGTGGTGATTCTAATTCATTTCCACTATGATCGACCATCTCTTCGGTTTCCTTTTCTGTAAAAAATAGTGGCCCTAAGTCGTGTCCAATGAAGGGGTTTGACCCTTGTCTATTAGAGGTCTCCCAAGCGTGCACTTGTTGTTCCTCATATGTTTGTTTCTTCAACCCTAGACGTGTTTTGGGAGCCATGTTTTTGTGATAGTTTCACTAGGGTGAGTTGTAGATATGTGCAAAGCTTAGTGACTACCCCTAAGTGAAATGCAAAATGAAATTGCTAAGAGTATGAATATGTCAACAATGTGAGAATACCAATATGATAGAGTGATAAATCACCCATGATACAAGTGTTTGGTATTAAAACTTGATCAAAGGAAGTACTTCCTAGACTATGTTTCAAAAAGTAGTTTGCGTCACAAGATGATCAACAAGATGTTTTCACTTATGCCAAGTTCAAGGAAATGAACAAAACGTAAGTAAATACAAGAAGTAAATGTGATCTCCCAATCAAGATATACGATGAGTGAGCTCAAACTTGATTAATACCTATATCTCAAAAAGTGCCAATTATAATTCGTGAATGACACAACAATATCACCAAGATATGTTAACCCACTTTGCTAGAAAGTGAAGTATTGATATCGAGGTGTTATTGATATAACACACACAAATGGTAACACCTAGCACTCTTTGAAATCAAGGTAATAATAGAACCGAACTAAAAATCTCAAAGTATAGCTAGGAATAGTTAAAAATGTGTGCAGCGTAACCGTACAATATAGGTATTTATGTCAAGTTTACAAGAAACAAGACGTAAATATCAAAATTGTAATGATACAAGACAAACAAGCTAACTCCTCTATGGAAGTCCGTGGTGATGAACCACGCCTAACTACAATGATGATCTTGACGTGGGTATCAAGATCACAATGGCTACCAAATGACGTGAAAACACCTCCACTCACTTTAGACATTTAACTAACCTAGCCGCAAACATGGATGGGCGTAAATGGACATAAAAGTGAGAGAAACAGTCGAATGGAAACACAAAGGTAATCACACCTATTTTGATCAACAAAGTGTCAAAATAATATGAAGGAAATAAATAAAGAAAAATGATGAAAAATGCTAGCCTCACTCAAATGAGACTTTCGCCTTGCCGTAAGGCAAGTAAAAACTAGGCAAAAGTAATATGTCACACGTTTCTCAAAAAGAAGGTTCACAACTCAACACTATTTAAAAATGGTCAAAGTGGGCTTCTGGCCAAAGTATATTCTCCTAAGTGGTTCTCTCGCCCAAGGTGTTACAAATTTGCCACGAGTGAGCGCGATTCACCCAAAAAGTCACACTGACTAGTTTGGGAGTATCTCGGCTTTACTTTACCCCCTTAAAGAAAAAGAGACAAACTGGTGTGTCTAGGTGTACCATCACTGGGGTCACCACAATGGACAACCTGTAACGCTATCTCACAAAGGAATCACTAGTCAAGTAGGTAGTGTGGAGCACTTCCCGTTTCATCCACAAGGTTCCCTCTTGCGTGGACTACTTTGGGGTTCCTGGAACCACCCCCATTGTTGTAGCTTAAGGCATTATGCCAAAGGGGTTATGTTCCAGTTGAGCGGAGAGGGATGTACCCTTTTCCAAAACCTATAATATAATGTTTTGAATATGTTGTTATTTTTATCTTGTTTAATTAGATGTGGTTTTCTTGAACACCGTTTGGCAACCTGTATAACAACTGTATTAGTAGTTTTTGATTTCATTTTGATTCCTCCTTTCTTTGACAAGCGTTTTTAGGTCCTGCACTCAAGCATTAGTAGTTCTCCAAGAAAATCACATTATTTAAAAGAGGATTAAGAGTTGCTTTTGATTCTCAAGATCATCCAAGGATGCAAGAGAAGAGCATACACAACAAATAATCCAACTAAAAAGTAAAGAAAATATTTTCAATCAATGAACCATATAAAATTCTTGATAAATGTTCATTCCCCTAAACCAAAAGTGAAAGATGAAGTTTCCAATTTACCAAATGTTATAAAATGAAGACTAAAGTTGCTTTTGATTCTCAAGATCACCCTAAGGTGCAAGAGAAGATAATACACAAAATTTATCCCTACTATATAGAAATGGAAAACTTCAAATCAAAGAACCATTAAAAAATACTTTGTAAAAGGTTCATTCCCTTAAACCAAAAGTGAAAGATGAAGTTTCCAATTTACCAAATGTTATAAAATGAAGAATAAAGTTGCTTTTGATTCTCAAGATCACCCTAAGGTGCAAGAGAAGAGCATACACAAAATTTATCTCAACTATATATAAATGGAAAAATTCAAATCAAAGGACCATTGAAAAATGCTTTGTAAAAGGTTCATTCCCTTAAGCAAAATGAATAATCAAATTTCCAAGTTTAATCCCAATGTTAAAAAGATATAGATCAAAGTTGTTTTTGATTCTCAAGATCACCAAAAGGTGTAAGAGAAGATCATATACACGCTTTGGTCTAAATTGAGGAAGCATGAAATACAACATTCATCAAAACATTAGACATGTTAGAAAATGACCAGTTTTAAACTAATAGAAAAACCTACAATTTTTGTAAGTATAAATCCCAAATTTATATTTTCATTGCATATTTAACTTCAATACCTTTCCAAATAAAAAAATGGAGTCATTTTGAGTTCGGGAGAAAAATTTATGGCCTTCAAAATATGGGTTACGCATATGCTCTTATGCTCACGGGTATGCACTTGATATGCACTCAAAAAATGTCAAAAAAGACATCTCTTAATTTGCAAAATGGGTAAATTTTTCCAACCAAGATTCAATTTTGACAACAACCCATCACATCAATATATGAATAGAAGACTCAATGCTATCAAACATTAACATACATGCTCAAGAAATTGACAAAACTAGCATGTAGAATGATGAAAAGGTAAGCTCTAAAAATGAAAACATGATGAAATCTTGAAATTTTCTCACCAAGATTAAATTTTGATAGCAACCCACCACATTAAATTGTAAATAGAAGACTCAACACTATCAAACACTAACCTACATGCTCAAGGATTTAAATTTTTAAGAAATTGACAAAACTAGCATGTAGAATGTAAAAAAGTAAGCTCTAAAAATGAAAACATGGAGAAATCTTGAAATTTTCCCATCAATTCAAATTTTGACAACACTTCACCTCCTTTATACCTAAAATAAAGACTCAACACATGCAAAATCAATGAAACAAGTTAAGAATAACAAGTTAGATCAACATGTGTAAAAGAGGGTTAGTAACTAAAAATGAAACTTAACTACAAAAACTTGAAATTAAGTGCAAAGGACAATGGAGTAAGTCCCACCAGGGCGTGCCAAATGTGTGCATGTGTTTGTTTTCAAAATAATGCTAATATGAGTAAATACTAACACCTAAATAGCCTTAACTTAGCAAGAATTGAACAACAAACTAAACACCATCAAGATAAGAATTAAACAAGGGTTAGATGTTAGTATTCATCAATACAAACTTTGAAACTAGTAATGCTAAATATCGAAACTCCTCTATTCTCTAACAAAAATAAATGAATGGACCTAAGTAAGCTCCATGGCTATCAAAATAGTTGTCCTTAGTATGCCAAGTAACCTAGGAATGAGGGCCTATCAAAGTTGGGCTACAAGACCCCTTTGACACCTCCCATATGACCTAAGCACTTAAAAAAGAGGCTTAACTCTTCAAGATGATGAACTCTCAAAAGGGCAAGGTGCAAGCTCTTAGTCTCTTTGCTATATGCTTTGCATTTACTCTCTAAGGAGTTTAGGTGTAAGTAAAAAGGTAGGTGGAGGGCTCTTTATATAGCCCAAAGGATAAAGGGTTCAACACATTCTCATGAATGTGGGATAAAGGTAAAACATGATGAGGAATGGATAAGATTTCTTTATTAAAGGTAAAATTACTTTAGAAGGGTTTAATACATGTTTAGCAAGTCATCGAGTTGGGGGTATTTTAATTAATCAAAGGTGATTAACTAATAGGTAGATGTAGGCTTATAGAAGATAATTAGAGGAATATTAGTACAATTTAGGCTATTATAAGGGATTAAATCAATTAAATATTGATTTATTGGTTAAATGAAAGGAAAGCTAATTAATTAATAAAAATTAATTAGTCTAGGTAGAAGGCGTGATTTATTAATGGAAGGTCGTTAATTAGGGTATTTGTTGGATAGGCAACTTAATTAATTAGCTTAGTGTAATTAATTAATGATGATATGAGGAAAATGAATGCTTTTGACGATATGTCGTCGATTTGCGAAAGGGGATGGTTAGCGCAATTTAAGTATTTAATATTGCTTTGGCATAATTATAGTTTTCTACACATCTCTTATCAATAGTAACTTCATTACCCTTTTAAACCATGCAATACGGTAAGGGTTAGGATTCTTCTCACAATGTAGAACCAATTTCTTAACCATCTCATTTGAAACCCTATTCTCACAACTACCAAAGATCAATAATAACATTACATACCTTTCCTCCTGAAGTGCATCTTGTTCTTAAAATATTTGTACACAGCCATGCATCCCCTTTGATATCCTTTCTTGGAGCAATCATCGTCCTCTTGATCATCAAATTTTCTCCAACATCTGGTGGAATTTCTAGGTCCTATTCATCTTCTACTTGTTCAACTTCAACAAGATTTACTCTTGGTGCATCTCCTTGCCTCTTGTCATGTGTATAAGAATGTGGGCATTCAAAATCCCGATGCCCCTCTTCACCACATCTGTAAAAAACAAATGGTCTTCGTGGAGCCTCCCATCCTCTATTGCCAGCGTATCCTCTGCCCCTAGAAAATCCTCTGCGTCCTTGTTGATTCTAGAAATCTTGTCTCGTATCTTCTTGCTTTTCTAATCTGCAAGATGATTCTCCTCTTCCTTGGTTGAAACGAGCTCATCCCCGAAACAAAAATGAGGGCCCCCTATTCATTCTAGGTGATCTCCTAAAACTTTGATGATTTTGTTTTTCTCGGCCTTTAAGGCTAATTGATAGGCATCCTCCATGCTCTTAATCCTATGCATACTTATCTCATCTTGAATAGAAAATTTTAATCCATTTACATACCTTGCAGCCATTTATTGCTCAGTTTCGTCATGCTCTACATGAATGGACAACTTTTAGAACTCATCACGTGTATTCTTGAATTATTTGTAAGTTACATGCGAGATTATGAAACCTCCTGTAAAGGGTTTGTGCATAATCCATAGGGAGAAATTTATCTTTCAAACTTCTTCTCCATCTTTCTTCACATTCTAATTCTTTCTTCCCCTTTCTTGACCACTCTTTCTGTAGGTGATCCCAACATAACATAGCATGACCATTCAATTTCGTGTATGCAAATTTTACCTTCTTTTCTTCGACATAGCCTTCCACTCAAAAATATTCCCAAGCTAGTCAACCAGTCTATCAACTCCTCTAGTTTTAAACTACCACCATACTCGAAACATATACTTCACAAAATTCTTCTTCATTTGTGTCATCTCCACCTTGATCCTCCTCTTCCTCTTCCTTTGCCTGCCATTTTTTTAAAAGACTCGAACCTACTTTGATACCGGATAAAATGTAGCTAAATTCTAAACAAACTCTATATACACTGCAAATAATATAAACTCCAAAAGAAAATAGATCTCCTTCTTTGTTATTGAATAATGAATTACAATGTTTCCTAAATAATAAACCAACTCCCAACTCAAGTTTCCAAGTAAACTCTAACTTACTCTAACTAAATCTACTCTAGGTGGCGGAAATTACTAGTTTTAGTAGTTTACTAGAACCTGCTATTCTTATTAAGTTTGCATGTTTTTCGTACAGGAAAATAAATTGCCACGCATCTTCTACATTCCTAAATTAGAGGAATTACCAAATTTCTAATTCATAATACAACTAATATACTAGAATTAACTAATGCTAAAAATAGGAAAAAACCGAACTACAACTTAAATCCTAATTTCAGCCTCAAGATGGTGGATTTAGGGCCCGAAAATGTTGTGAAACTTTCCCCAATCAATAGGGTAGGTTTCACTACGTTTTCTCATTGAAACATGTTGTTTCAAAAAAACAAACTCAAACGAACACTGGAGCTCAAGTTATGACCTTGTCAAGTTCATACTAATATTGGCACATCATTCTCCCCTGCTTGAAAAAAACGCAGCTCCTACGAGTTGTCTTCTTCAAACTCCTTCCATTTATCGGCATCCAACTTCTTAATCTCCCACTTTGTGACCCAAGTATTTTCCTCTTTCTCCAGTCCTTTCCAATGGACCAAATATTTGTTGTATTTCACATGTCACGTGTCCATTATTTTCTTGTCTAGAATCTAATCCTCTTCTTCTTTCTTCTTTACTGGAACCTGCTGCCTACAATCTACTACTTCATCAATAACATCCCCTTCTGCCCCATTCCCATGAAAATATTACAAATCGAAACATTAAACACGGAGAAATATCAAAATTCCATGGAAATTCTACGATAAGCATTATCATTTTTTTTTCACGATTTTGGAGGGACCAATATTCTTGTACTTCAGCTTGTTATAGGTTCCTTATGGAAAAATTTCCTTCCATAGATACACCATAACCAACTCACCAAATGTAAATATCTTTGTTTGTCTGTGCACATCTGCTATTTCCTTATACTTATCATTACTATTCTACAGCTTCTTTCGCACTTCTTCCTACAATTGTTGTATATGTTTGGCAAATGCTTATGCATCATCACTAACTCTGCCATCAACCGTTAGTTGTACCAAATCGAAAACCCCATTCGATTACTCCCATATATAATTGAAAATGGATACTTTCCTGTGGATCTATTTATGGAACTGTTATATGCAAACTTAGCTTGTGGTAATGCTAAGTCCCATTGTTTTGGCTTTTCCCCAACGATGCACCTTAACAGGTTTCCCAAACTCCGATTTACCACCTCTATTTTCCCATCAGTCTGAGGATGATAGGCATTGTTGAACTGTAATTGAGTTCCCAATTTCTTCCATAAAGTCCGCCAGAAGTGACTTAAGAACCTTGTGTCCCTATCTAAAGTAATTGTTTTTGGAACACCATGCAAACAAACAACTTCTCTAAAAAATAAATCTGTTATGCCTATCACATCACTTGTTTTCTTGCAGGCAATAAAATGAACCATCTTAGAAAACCTATCAACAACCACAAAAATTGATTCATTACCTCGTTGTGTTTTTGGTAATCCCAAAACAAAATCCATACTCAGATCTTTCCACAACCCGTTAGGAACAGGAAACGGCACATATAACCCTATATTCTGTGCATGGCCTTTCGAGACTTGACAAATTTGACACCTCTCCGCATATCTTACCACATCTCTTTTCCGCTTTGGCCAATAGTATTTCTCGCTACCAAGGCTATCGTCTTATCTTTTCCACTAGAGTAGCTTCTTTGAGGGTTGTAATGTCTTGGAAAAGGTCCTTCCCATAGACATGGTGCCCTATAACCAATCTTGAATTCTTTTATTCGTGTTATGCCCCTTGATTGAACCATATCAGCCTCCATTTTTTGAATCTTATCCAGCAGACCAACATCTTCCATTTGGTTGTTGTCATTATATGCATATCCCTATTCCTGATAAGCTTCATGGACAAAATAGTTTTGGCATCGCTGTTGTGGATAGGTATAGTGATTTTGAATCTGCTCATAATGCCGATTTGGAGGAGTTGTGAAAAGCATTGGAGGTGGAACATACTGCTATTGCTGCAAGTGTGAGTTCCATGAAGGGAATGAAGTCATGATTGCACAACCTCATGGAATGGGAGAAAATGAAAGATATGGAAGAAGAAAATCAATGAAAATGGTTTGAAATGGATGAAAAAGGTCCACAACTCGGAGGATGGGTTGTTGACTAGATGGAGTCACTAGATGTGCTTTAAAGTGCTTCTAAAGTGTGAAACCTTCACCAAGAGCACATCAAACTCCGATGAAGTGAAGTGGTAAGGTGCTTGGACCTATCCCACTAGGCTTGCCAAAAGCTGTTAGTGCGAAATCACAACACCCCCAAATGATGTCATGGATCTTCTTTTCTAAAGCGCGGGGTCATTTGGTGTGATTTTCATAACATTGGATCATTCCCAATTTGTGGGACTTGCAGAATGGGAATGATCCTCAGAGAAGGGTGGTTCCTCTTCCTAATCCTAGCACTAAACTACTTCTAAGGAAGGAAATGTAACTATCTACTCCTAATCTAACAATTCCAAGGGAAAAGGGGAGAGAGAGCATGAAAATAAAGAAATCCTACACTACGAGAGGTAATAGCACCGAGAGAAGGGAGGGAACAGTGATCACAAACCCAACTACCTGAAATGGAGAGAGGTGAGCAATGCAGAGGATGGATAGATGCATCATAGACCAAGGATAAAGTTCACATAGAACACCATTTTGAACCCCTTAAACACAACTCCCAAAACCTGTAATGGACATCAGAGATATGCACAATATACCCTATAATGGTGAGAGGTGAGAAGAGACAACAAAATGAGCAAAGGATGGACAAAATGCATCATGAAACAAATTTTATTGCTCCAGGAGTTCACACAGTACACCATTAATGGGAAAGAGGCAAGAAAATTCCATTACAAAGCCAAGGGAGGAGGCTTAAACTCCACATTCGACCCTAGCAAAGAAAAAGAGAGGGGGGCAAGGAACAAGAATGAACAACCCTTTACAATGAATCATGCCCTTATATTTATAGATTTGATTAGAGATAAGAAAGAGAAAGGGAAGAGGGAAAAGTGGGTTAAAACTCAACCATTTTTCTTAATGATTTTGATAAAATATGCCCCAAATCCATCTTTTCTGCATGATTCCTTGATTCGGCGCCTTGAAAGAAGAGGAAACGGTGGAAACATATTGAATCCGATCTAGTTGTTGAGATAGATGGATCCTGCATTGAAGGCCCAAAGATGTTTCCTCCATTTTCCTTTACCTAACCTCCTCAAATTAAATTCTTATACCTCCATGGTGTAGGTGAGGCCGAGATCTTTCCAATGGTGTCAAATTCATGATATTTTGAGCCCTGAGTCGAAAGATATGCCCCTCTTGATATAACACGTGGAGGCACCACGCTCAGTTGGGTCTCCGCCTTTGGACGAACTCTTGGAGATGTACCACACTGACACTTAGCGTTCTTCACTTACACTTTTATACTTAGCCAATTTTGAAGCCTGCCTTGTCTGACTTTTGAGTCTATCTGACCATTTACTACGTGGAGGGCTGACACAAGTTGGAGTCTACCTGTAACTTGGAGAACAGATTTAAGACATGGAAACGGCCCGACAGAGTCATTTCTTTTGCACAGGGTCCTTTAGTCTCTCTTGGCCTCTGCCACTCCATGGTTGAGTCTTTCTGTGACCAATTTTCAAGATTTTAATGAGTCCTCTCAAGTTCCTCTTATGCAGGGTCGTGGTCGATCCAATATTTGTACGACATCAAAATATGGATAACAATGTCTCTATACTACATTTGACAAAAATATCATATTTCATTTTATATCCTACCTTAATGGTGATGATGTTTCAAGATTGATGTTTGCTAGTATAAACATAACACCTATAGTTTAGACACAATATTTTTTTCAAGAATTTTTTAAAAGCAATTCAAAGATCACGAAAATCCTAGTGTACACACTCACACTCTAAGAAATATCTCATAATTATAACATAAACAAAATTATTTTCATAATATTTTTATTTTATTTTGGTGTGCATTTACATGTCGAGTGTAACATACATCACGCCAAAATATTACTATAAACATCTATTATAGGGAGATATATCTTTAATATAAAGCTCTAAATGTAATATAGAACAAGCATGTGAAATTTCATATAAACACATTCCATGGAGCCTAGAGTAAGCTATATAGAACATATGAAATGTGCTTCGTATAAAGTGATGTATGAATAACCTTATGAGGCTTAAAAATATCCACTTGGAAAAAATATATATTTAATGGACCCTTGAGGATGAGGTGTAAGGCAATAACGAGAGGGAAGGATTTTATGCAATGCTTTATATTTTAACTTCAATAGTTACACCTTAGCTTTGTCTTCTACGCAAAAATATCTTTATGAAATCTTGAGACATCAAATCTATATACGTGGCATGATCTTATCGCTATGTATTCTATTATTTTACATGACAATAATGATATATATTAATTTTTGTAGTTTTAAATATTTTAAAATACATTTATTTTGTTATGAACATTTATTGGCATTTCTCATAACGAATTTATATTTCAAGCAATAATAGCTCGATAACGAGAATTAGATCAAAATAAAACTTCTACTTACATACCTTAACCAAGACTCTAAGACTCCACTTGAGCTCCAATGATCTTCGGTGTAGTGAATGAGTCTCAACATGCCTATATATAGGAATGTGAGAGGCTTTTCACTGGATCAAAGGGCAAACCTGGAAACCGGAGACCGGCTACCTAGGTGACCAAAAGATTCTTACTTTAATAAAAGTAAGATGACACGCATGAGTACACACCACTCATGATAACACCTTTAGATAGTGGGGAGGTCCACCATGCTTTCGATAAGACCTAAAGAGGAATCTTATCTAGCTTTATTTATGGATGACAACAAGCCTGTCATCATAGCTATTATGGACTATATCAAACATCTGGGACCACTATCATCATCAGATGAGCCAAATGAATCTTCCCTTTCATGCCTTTCGCAAAGTAAGGATCATGGGTATTGCGCTCATACCAAAGTCTAGATATGGATGTTGTCCCATCTTCATTTCTATTAAGGTGGTGCCTTGTAGGAAAAGATATTGATCTAGAATCCTCAAGAATTGACCAGGTGCAGGAGGATGCACATTCATGGTGTGATGGAGAATAATCTTTCTCCAAAGTTGGCCATTGGGATTCGCATGATGTCCCTGATACAGATTAGTCCTAAGATAATAATGAATTTTTACATACCAATTTATTTTACAATTTATCAAGATATTTCTGGCAGTATCAGGAGAAACATTTAATAATGGACTGTCAGAAATTTTAGTAGGGAGAAATTTGGAAAGAAAATACTTAAAATGATTGGAAATATATTGCCTATCTCCAGGAGTGCTTGGCGATTCCAAATGTCATTTTCTAGTGGATGACCTTCAGGCCAAAGTCTGGAAAACTCGAATCTCCATAGAACATTTGGTCTAAGAACCAATTGTCTGAGTTTTCTTCCTTCAACGGGGACGTCATCTGCAGGAGGTTCAACATACCTGTAATGTCTCCATTGCCATTTTAGTGTACAGAAAACCATAGGATCTTGCCTTGTATGAAACTCAGTTGTAGGAACTTCTGGATCTACAAATCTGCAGGCTACTTCTGTAGTCTGGTATGGAGAGAGAGAGATAATACCTCTAGAAAGAAGAAAATGCTGGGCTTCCCAAGACATTGTATTGTCACATCTTTTCTTAGATTCCAGATAATTTTGGCAAGTTGCAGTATCCCAAATAGATTCTACAAACTCATGAAAACTTGAGTAATATTCACATTCCTGGATTGATTTAATTCTCTGCTGGCAAAATCAGCAAGAGAATTTTCCTTTCCTTTTATGTGTTCGATATCAAAACTGAAATTATCGAACCACATTCCCCATCTCTGCAATCTATTGAATGCAGTTTTGTTGGCTGGATCACCATTATTCATTCTAGTCTTAAAATATTTTAAATCTGACGAGAATGAAATGTTCATTTTGAATAAAGAATAAGAAAGCTTTAATGGCTTTCTTAGCAGCAAGAATTTCTTTATGAGTTGAATGATATTTCAACTCAGATCCTTGAAATGAACCAGATGCATACCTGCAAATTTTCTCTTTACCATTGTCTGTTTTTTCTTTCAGAATAGCTCCCCAATAATTTTCACTTGCATCTGTTTCAATAATTTTCAATCCTTGACCAGGCAAGGACATGGCAGGCAAGTTCAAAACTTGCTTCTTGATTCTTTTAACAGACTGAGTCATCTTCTCAGACCAAGCAGGGGCATTCTTCTTTAATCTTTTATTAAGAAGAATATTATCAGCTGCAATATCTTTGTAGAATCCTGCAACATAGTTTACACAACCCAAGAATCTTTGCAACTGTTCTTTTCTTTAAGTTCATCAGGAAATCCTTGGATTTTAGATACAATATGATTCTGCATTTCTATGGATCCATCTTTTATCTTTATTCCTAGAAAATCCATCTCATCTTTGAATATCTCCATTTTTGTGGGAGACAGACATAAACCATTTTGATAAACTTTCTCATAAATTTTTCTAGATGATTAATATGCTCCTTTGGTGATTTGGAAAATATTAGTATATCATCAATATATACTAATAGAAATTCAGAAAGATCACCAAATATAGAATCCATTTTCTTTGAAAAATAGAAGGTGCAGTTTTTAAACCAAAAGGAAGAACTTTCCACTCATACTGACCTCCTGGAACAACAAATGCAGTTTTGTATGTATCTTCAGGCTTGAGGAAGATTTTCCAGAATCCACTTTTCAAATCAAATTTCTTTGTAGACTTTTGATCCTTTGATTCTTGCAAGAAAATCATCTTTGGCAGGAATAGGGTGTTGAACTATTGTGACAAATTTATTCAAAGGCTTATAATCTACTACAAGCCTTTTCTTTTAATGGATCTATTCACTTCTTTTGTTGACGTAAAAAGCAGCACATGCCCAGGGAGAATTAGATTCTTGAATGAATCCTCCTTGGAGTAACTTCTTGATTTCTTCTGGCATTCCTTTCTTTCAGAGGGAATCATTCCTCTGTGATGAGCTTTAAACTTTGGAACAATTTCATTTCCCTTCTCATCTTTTGTAAGTTGCAAATCAAGAGAACAGATATGCTTTCTTCTAGAAATGAAAGCATGTGGATTATCAGAACAAATATCCTTTTTATCTTTGTAACAATATCATCTATATTACTTTTACACAGAGCTATGGATTTATGAATCCATTCATGGTTAGACTCTTTTTTAGGCTCTGGTAAAGGAACTATAGTTTTGAATGTGTACTTTCTAGGAATTTGGACATCTGGATTGAACAAGGATATATAGTCTCTATTAAGACTGAAAGTTCCACATTCTTGTAAGGCATCTACTCCTATTAGATAGTCATAGGATATCATATCATGTTGATAAAATTGTAGGGTTCTTTCATATCCTTGTATTTTGATAGGAATATAGGCAGTATACCTAGAGATGACTTCTTTTTATCAAAATTAATTTTAAGGTATGTCTCAGACCAGCAATCAGGAGGTATGGCTCTAGACCTAAGTAAAATTATGTCAGCTCTTGTATCTATCATGGCATCTAAAGAATATGGCTTAATATTTGGAATACAAATCATGATAGAAATAAAGGGATTTTGGGCACCTTTTATTGTGCATACCTCATTATTTAGATCTTCAATTGAGACACCTTCTGCTTCTTGATGAAGAATTTGCTGATAAAATTCTTCAAGATCTTCTTCATCTTTAGCTTCCTTTTTCTCTCTTTCTTCTTCTTCAATGAGTCTTTTGTACTCTAGAGAAATTCAATTTTGTTTCTTCTCCAGGTCTTCATTATTTCAGGATCAGGAATCATGATATCAGTACTAGGCATAGTACTCTGGAAACTTGTAGTAGGTTCCTAAATCTCTTCTTGACTGATTCTTTCTTCAGGAAATAAGAATGGAAAATTTCTCCTTGGAGGAGAACCTCTTCCTCCTCTTCCTCGTCCTCTTCCTCTGTAGGGAGTTTGTCTTTGACAAAATTTTCCTTGAAATGGAGGCCTTGAAGGAACTGGAGAGTATGACCTTTCTTGACAATATAATTTTTCTTTTCTTCTTCTTCTTCTCTAATCTTTGACCAATGTTCACTTGTAGCTGCTGCTGAGCATATTTTCTTTCTAGTTCTCTTACTTTTTGTGACAAAGATATTTTTCTTGCAGTGTCCCAAGGAGGACAATCTTCAAATTCACTTTGTCTGAGTTGTAGCTATTTAAGAAGAAGATCTGAAGATAGTGGCATCATAGGATGCGGAAAGCTAGAGTGCATATTAACACATATCATATTAACAAATGATGGTAAAGAACTATATCCTGAATTAGTACTATCAGTGTCAAAATCTGAATATTGTATAGCATTTATCTGATATTCTTCTTCTGAAGATTGGTAAGAAATATCAGAGGAATAACTATCTATATCACTGATCATGAAATATTCTTTCTCTGTAATACCCTTAGCAACAAGAGTATTAATCTTTGTTTTACCTTTTTCTGAATCCTTCTGAGGGAACTCATTAGCATAATGCTTTCCTTTACAAATAAAACATGTAGGAATAAACTTTTTTTTCCTGCCCGATATATTTTTCTTTACGAAATAGGATTTCCTATAAGGAACAAAATCTTTTCTCTTGAATTTTGAATTTACTATATTTACTTCTTGTTTTACCCGACCCTTCCCTTTTGAAAAAGAAGAACATTCTTTACATACCTTCTTCTTTGAGAAAACTGAGATTCACAGCCGAAAGGGTCAATATCAATCATCTGGAAAAACTTATGTCCTAAGGCCTTTTGAGCCTTAGCAACTTCTTTACGATCCTTCTTTTCCTGGCAAAGTCTTGCATTAGTTTCATCAATAATATGATTAATGGCTCCAAGACTTAACTCATTAGGAGGTATTCCATGTATAGCTTTCTTATATTCTGTAGAAAAGAAAGTAGGAAAAGATTCTACATATCTAATCCTCATAGTAGGATCATTAATATTGCCAGAATTATAATACAATTTCTGCATATAACATTGATACTCTTTAATTTTGCTCATATCACACAATCTTGCTCTTAAGAATAAAGAAGTATTCTTAAGCTTATATTTATCAACTGTACCTATGAATTCCTTAATAAGAGTGGCAGTTAATGCAGAGTATCCTCCTTGTAAAATTTCTTCTTGATGTGGGTGTGCATCCCACCATTCTTTAACAATTCCAAAAAATCCATTAGCAATCATCTCAGCTATTCTATGTGGATCTTTTTTGTACAAGAGTAACTGAGAATTAGACCATCCAATCATTCCATGAATCATCTCTTTTATTTGCTCAGTGGAATGACAATCTAATTTGTACCAATTGGGCTGAAGTGTCTGAGTTCTTGCAGTACCTTGCAATGGCTCAGGGGTTGTACCAGAAGATTCTCCTAAGAACATACTTTCTGCTTCTTCAGGAGTAATTTTTACCATCCCAATTGACTTATCTCGAATCTTTTTCTCATGTAAAAATAAAGGACTGTCTTTGAGATAAAATAGTTTTATCTTTGTGTAGAAGTTCTGAAAGTTTTGTAACATACTTCCAAGACACTTTATGAGACCAATCAGGTTCTTCTTCGTCAAGCTTCTTGGTATTTTCTAGGATTTGTTCAACTGGGAGGCTCAGAATGGTATAGGATTTACAGACTCTTGGAAAGAATCTAATTTATGACTTATCTCTTGAGTAGACTCATGTACTTGATTGATGCAAGCTAGACTGTACAAGTTTATGAGTAGTTCCTAACTTGGAAGACACGTCACTTTTAATACTTACAGTATGATCAACAAGTGGTTGTACAATATCAACAACATTTTGAGTAACAATTTTAGGAATATCGGGACAAGTAGACACATAAATAGAAGTATTTTCAACATGCTTCTCTACTCTTTTTACAGATAAACTAACATCATCAATCTTAGAATTTAACAACTTTAAAGCACCTGATACATCTCCTTTTTGATTTAGCTCTATGGCTTTCAAGGTTTTCTCCATTTATGCTAATATAGACTCTTGTGACTAAAGTCTGTCATGCACATTTTTGACTTTATTTGTCCAATTGAGCATTTTGGATGACTCAGATGGATCTATTTGCCTATCAACAGACCTTTGATACCAGAAAACAACTTTTTGGGTTTGGTCTGGGGATAAAACTTCTGAACTATCTAGAGACAAAAATGAAGATGAACTATGAGATGCTTTAGACGCCATACTAATGGTTGGGCCATTAGATGGTACATACTTTTTCTTTATCAGTTGTTCACAATCATTACACCATAAATAGTCAGTATTAGGGTCATGTACAAGACTATTATGACTACACAAATACACTTGTTCTTTTGGATTTTTAGATGACTCTCCTAAAGAGAAAACAGAACTATCAGATCAGACAGAACTTGACCTAGGAAGATTAGACAAAGAACTTTTACTTCTAAAAGACAAAGTAACATTATTTTTAGACTCGTTACAGTTGTGGCGTTTTCCAACTTAGGCTGACTGGTTTCTAGAAACTTTTTGGACAGTGTCCATTCCTTAGGTACTTTGATCTGCGACCATGAAATTAACTCTGGTTCAATTTTTTGACTTTCAACATTGACATGGCTCACCACGCTACTGCCTTTGGAAATACCATGCTTTACAGTAGGATACATGGTATTGACAAGCCTATAGATAACTTTATAATGAATGGCTAATGGACATGCTCCTGGTTTCATATTGAGACCAGTAGTGGCAAGATGTAGCTTTAAGACTTCTTTCAACAGATCATCTTTAGTCAGACTAACAGGATAGTTAGGATAGACCTCAAAGGAAATTGGACCATTATGAAGACCAGTTTGAATTGCAGCAAGTAATGAATCTTTGAAATTATCAAATCTTAAATCCATTAAACAACAAAGCACAGATGCATTTAGACCACGTCGGGAACAGAGGGTAATACCTATCTAGACACATCATATGTGGGAAAACTTGAATGTCTTTTGATTTTTAAAGACTTAATATCACTAGGATCTATAAGAGGGATATTATATTCACCAGAAGATGTTTGGGAGACTTGTATTACAGACTCTCTAGTTTTAAGAGTAGTGGCGGCTATTAAATGAAAAGTAGAAATCTTAGCATAAACTTGGTTATATGGGATCTTAGGCAATTCCCATGCTAGTAAAGGATCAGACTCTTCTTGAACATCAATAGCAGAATTTACAGGAAACAAATCAGATAAACTTACAAGTTCTTGTTCTAGATCTCTTCAGAAACACTAG
This sequence comes from Taxus wallichiana var. yunnanensis, assembly GCA_018340775.1. NCBI lineage: Eukaryota > Viridiplantae > Streptophyta > Pinopsida > Cupressales > Taxaceae > Taxus > Taxus wallichiana. The sequence continues at coordinate 82,412,427 of CM031237.1, read as the reverse complement.
CATGATCTTCAAACTCCATTTTGACTATTACTACCAAGCAACTTTCCTGCAGGACTTACGGTATCGGCCTTCAACCTAAAACTACACACAACCACGGCGACTTACAAAGTGGGAGGCTCACCTCTTAGCCTAGCTTACGGTGTATCAACTTGATTCACAGATGGAATAATAAATATACATAACAGAACTTCAAGACATAAATATAGATATGGAACTTGCAAATTTCATTAATATCATGAGATCCTTTACAACTCTATAAAATAGAGAACCATCTCTGATACCATTTCTCATAACCAAGTTATATTTCAAGCAATAATAGCTTTGATAACAGAATTAGATCAAAATAAAACTTCTATTTACAACTAAGTTCTTGTCCTTTTTTTGTCGACAATACAAAATATTGTGGAATATTATATCGAAGAAGATGAGGGATTTCAAGTTGTTCCAAAAGCTAAGGGATTTGTAGTCCCCTAGATTTGAAATTCTTTATTATTTATTAATTATTTATTTATTATTTTTAAATAACTAGTAATTGAACTTGATAGGGAATGGAGGACTCCTAAGAACAATAATGTGATGAGAGAAATAATTTTACGAATTTATTTACAACAACTAATAAATAACTTTATTACATGTATAGAATTAAGTGTTAAGAATAAATTTTACTTCCGCGTAGTAAGAGTTTAATAATTGTTACCTTAAACTATTACTTTACGCAAGATACAAAAGAATGAGACTATCAATAATGAATAGAAATCAATCTTTTGTAATTGTTTCTTAAATAACTAATTGTAAAAATTATAATGTGGATGTGTTGTAGCAAGTGAAGGATTAATTAGTAGATATGAACAATGTTAACAACACAAAACAAATAGTTCAGAATTGCACTACACAAATAGAAAATCTTTGAAGTTGTTGAGATTAAGAAACACCGAACAACTTAAATTGCGCCCATGGATGGAAGCTTAGTCATTCTTGAAACCCCTTTTTCATAAGGTGACAACCCCTACCCCCTCCCCGCTGTTGTTGATTCCCTCTTCCCGTTCTTCCATAATTCCTCTCTTTAATTTCCCCTCCTTTTTGATTTTCCTCCTTCTTCTAAGTATTCTATTTTAATTTAGTTATGTTCTTTTTAATTGTTTATTTTATCGTTTTTACTTTAGTCATCTTCACATCTTTTTTGGAACAACATGTGTTTTGTTCAAATTAATTATTTATACTTGTCTATTTTTCATTCATTCTCTCAAGAAGATATTCACCCGATGATGGTTCCATTATGGGAAGCAGAAACCTTTTCCTAATCCTCTATGCGATATATAATTAAGTTCCATTCTTCATTTAACCTACAATATGAACTTAAAATCTTTGATTGTTAGTCCATATTTGATATCTTGAGATGAGGAATCAAATGAATACTAATTTAAGGAAATCATAATTTTTCCATTGTCTTTTATAGATAATTCATGAAGGAAAAATTATTGTACTAGCTTTGTAGAAAGCACTAAAATCACTTATTAGAAGGAAATTTGCTTCAACACAATGAGAGATTAACAAACAATTAACAACTCAAGAACATCAACTTGGGATTCTAAATATTTGGGGACCACTTTCAATCTCAACACAGTCTTCAAAAATTTCACACATGAAAATAGACTCCACAACCTAACAATCTCCCACCTCGAGTTTTCCTCTGAGCAAGCTTCTCAACCCTTCACTAGTTTCCATGAAGACCAACCAAAGCTGAACACAACTTCAATTTTTCCCTTGTGACCACCTTGGTCATCATGTCTGTAGGATTATGACTGGTATGAATCTTCTCTAGCTTCAACTTCTCTTCCTCCAAATTTGTCCTGATGAAATGGTACCTTAACTGTATATGCTTCATCCTAGAGTGGAAATCAAAGTTCTTAGCTAGGTGTATAACACTTTGACTATCACTATGCAACTTTCCTTCCTCTTGCTTATGCCCCAACTCCTCAAGCAATTGCTGTAACAAAATTATTTCTTTGCTTGCCTCTGTGGCAACAACATACCTAGCCTCCATGGTTGACAAAGCCACCACCTTTTGTAGTTGTGAAATCCAGCCTACTGTTGTCCCACCTAAAGTGTAAACATAGCCTATCGTGCTCCTCTTACTATCTACATCTCCAGCCATATATGAATCTACATAACCAAACAAATTGGTGTCTGATCCATTGTATCACAAAACTGTCCCTGTGGTCCCTCTCAAATACTGAAGGATCCACTTTACTGCTTTCCAGTGATCTCTTCCTAGATCACTCATAAATCTACTCATTGCTCCCACTTTGCATGGGCATTATAAGGCACGGTGTACACCATGACATATATCAAACTACCAAAGCCGTTGATGAGTAACGTACCTTAGACATCTGGTTTCTCTCCTTCTCTGTCTTGGGACACTACTCCTTTGATAACTTGAAATGGCTTGCCAAAGGAGTCCCAACCGGTTTAACATCCTGCATATTAAACCTCTCTAAGACCTTCTTAATGTACTCTTCCTTAGATAAAGTTAACATTCGTTCCTTCCTATCCCAAGATATCCTCATACCAAGGATTTTTTGGCTACCCCCAAATCCTTCATAGCAAAGGATTCACTTAGGTGCTTCTTGAGTACTTTTATTTCTGTCTATTTTTACTCTGCAACCAACATGTCATCCACATACGAAACAAGATAATATGACTCCCATCCTCAAATTTATTTGTATACATGCAATGGTCAAAATGGCATCTAATATAACCTTGCTCCATCATGAAGATATCAAAATTCTTATACCATTAATGTGGAGCTTGTTTCAAGCCATAAAAGCTCTTCTTCGGTTTGCACACTACGTCCTCTTTACCTCTAACCTCATAGCCCTCTAGTTGCTGCATATATAGTCCCTCCTCCAAATCACCTTGGATAAATGTAATATTTATATCAATTTGTTTTAGGTGCGAGTCTTCTGTTGTAACTATTCTTAGAAACAGATTCTAATAGAAGTCATATTTACTACGAGGATAAAAAAATATCATCAAAATCTATACCCTTTTTCGTGCAAACCCCTTGACCACCAACCGAGAATTGTATATTTTTTTCCTCCTTCCTCTTTGACTTTGAACACCCACTTGTTCTGTAATGCTCTCTTTTCTTGGTAGCTTCACCAAATCCCATGTTTGGTTCTCCATGGGAACTGATACTCCTCATCCATGGCTTACTCCCACTTCTTTTTGACATCTACCTACATTGATTCATCAAATCTCTGTGGCTCTCCACTATCGGTGAGTAATAAATAATAAAGAGAAGGAGAAAACAATTCGGGGTCTCTTCTTACCTAGAAGACCTCCTCAATATAGGAGTTTGGGGTTCTTGCTTGAGGAGGTTCTGAAGGCGATTCGTGTGTCACTTTCCCATCAGGAAGATCCTCTACCATTGCATATTCTTTCTTGGATTCTTCCTTGTTTTCCCTGCAATCGCTACTTATACATGAATTTCTCATTAAATACCACATCCCTGGATTTAATTATTTTCTTATCCTTAATACTCCAACATTTATATCCAAATTCATCACCTGCATAACCAATGAAAGTACATTTTTCTGATTTAAGCCTCTAGCTTGGTCTTATCATCTTTGTCTATATGGAAAAACACCTCACATCCTGAGACTCTAAGAAATGAATAATCAACTTTCTTACCATATCAAGCCTCCTCGGGTATGCCTCCATCAAGACACTTGAGGGTCCTCTGTTTATCAAGTACATAGTTCTACTCACGGCTTTTACCCAAACATAAAGAGGCGATCCTGCATGTAACCTCATGATCCTAGCACGTTCCATTATTGTTTTGTTCATCCTTTCTAACACCCCATTCTGCTGCAAAGTTCTTGGAACCGTCTTTTTCCTGCGGATTCCATTCTTAGAACAATAATCATCAAATTCATTGCTGCAATACTCCCCTCCATTATTTGACCTGAGACATTTTATCTTAAGACCTATTTCATTCTCTACCAAGGCTTTCCATTTAACAAAAGTGTCAAATACATTAGATTTGTTTCTAATATAATAAACCCAAACTTTTCTTGTTGCATCATCAATAAAAGTAACATAATAACTTGAACCCCAAGAGATGATACCTGAGCTGACCCCCACACATCAGAGTGCACCAAATCTAACTTACTCTCTTTCTTTGTAGGTACAACCTTGAGAAACCTTACTCACTTTTGTTTCCCATATATGCAGTCCTCACATAACTCCAAACTTATTTCTATATATCTAGGAAAATCCTTCTTTATGATCTTCATGCCCTTATGGCTCATATGACTGAGCCTATAATGCCACAATGTTGTATCTACTTCTCAAGCCACAAGATTACAAACATTAGTGCTATAACTTGTTAGATACAAGGTTCCAACCTTCTTACCTCTTTCCACTACAAGAGTACCCTTGGTAACCTTCCAAGAGTTCATTGTAAATATTACAATACAACCATCACTTCCCACCCGGCTGCCGATATCAAATTTCATTTTAAAGTAGGCACATGTCGACATCCTTCAATAGCCATTTATTCCTATTCTGCATCTTAACCCGAATAGATCCTTTTCCAACTATATTGCAAGGCTCATCATCACCAAGAAAAACATGCCCATAATCCTCTTGAACATAATCAACAAAAGATTGTCTATGTGGAGTAGCATGGAAAGAAGCCCCGAATCTAAAACTCAAGATTGATAATATTGTGAAAAGAAAGAATCAAAGCATCACGACATACATTTCTTGTTGCAACATTTTCCTCCTTGTTTTCTTCCTATTGTTTCTTCTTGTCCCAAAGTTCCTATGAGTCCTCATTTGCATGCCTAAACTTTCCAAAATGCCAGCATACTATCTTGCTTTTGGATTTTGACCTTTCCGATCCTTTGATTTTCCACATGACTTCCTCTATTCTTTTGTCTCCCTCTAGTTTCCAATGTCAAAGAATTCCTTGAAGTAGAAGATTCCCTAAATATTTTTATTTGCATTTCCTCACTTAGAATCACCCCTACAACATCCTCAAACTTCAACTTTGAGTTATTTGGAACCAAGTTGCTTACCGCCATTACCAGGCTATTCCAACTCTCAAGTAAAGAGCACAAAACTAATAAAGCCCTAACTTATTCATCAAATTCTATTGTAACCGAAGCTAACATATTTACAACCGTATTAAAATCATTTGAATGATCTCGCTCTCTTGAACCATTCTCAAACATCTTCATATTAATCAACTTTTCCATTAAAAATATCTTATTTGAGGCAAAGAGTTTTTCATACAACTTCCTAATGCATCCATTACTTCTTTTCTAGTCTTTTCCTTTGAAACATTAAATAATCTGTTATCACCGAATCACAAAAGCTGGATGTTGATCAGGTTTCTAGTTTGATCACTCTAAGAATCCGGTGTGATTGGATAACATGTGTACTATCTCAATTTTGGGACTTGCTACTTGAGATAGACCTCCAGAGAAAATTTGGTTCTTGCTCTTAAACTACCGCCACAATCTACTCTAATGTACGGGAAACTAACTATTCTAATATAAATTTCCAAGGGACCGGGGAGAGAGAGTGTATAAAATGAAATCCTACACTAAAGCGGTGATGCACCAGAAAAGGAGTGTGTGAGAGTATTCTCCAAATGCGTGAAATACAGATGCAAAGTGCACACTAAAAGGGGTGATCGCAGTTCTCCACAATTTAGCAAAATACATTCACAAAATATCTCAAACATGCACAATGATAATGGATCCTGCTAGAGCATAAGAAATAGACACAATATTCTTGTAGAAAGATTAAAGGGGAAAGAAGAATGCAAGGAAACACAATGAGGAAGATACATCCACAAAATGATATTTTATTGCTTCATGATATGCTGATTCGAGTCTATTACAAGATAAGGGCACGGATCACCATGCAAGGAGTCCACTACAAGGCCTGTAACACATTAGCTTCACAAAGCAATTTTGATAGAGCTTTCCTATCTAAAAACTCTCCCCCTTTACAATGAGCCCAACACTCCAATTTATAGAAAAATGAGAAGGGAAAGAGAAGGGAAAATGGAAATCCTGAAATCTGTCCTTCAACCACCTGTAAGAGGAATTAAATGGAGTAATATGATTATACATTACTTACAAAAGGCTCCCCATACTGTCCCATGTGCTGCAGCAGAGAAAGAATGATGACCATGCCTCTTAATTGCACTCCCAACCACCAAATGAAACATTGTTGTGAACCCAGCCACGTTTTCTAAAAAATCTCAATAAATTTCTGATCAAATCTAGAATTTCTTGATTTCTATGCATTGGGATCAGAGCCACAATTCCAACGGTACCAATTTTGTGTGATTTCATTGAGAAATGCAAAAGTTATGGCCTTCTGAGTGCGGGTAGCTATTTTGGGTCTGGCAGGCATTTTCTATCATTTGACGGGAATGAGCATTAGCTGAATGGAGCCAAACATGTTTCCTTCATTTAAATATATCTACCCTCATTCTAGAAAGTCTAATTTTATGAAAATCAGAGCTCGGAGTCAAAAGTTATGGCCATTTGAAGTTTCCGGACCAAACGTTGACTTTTCTTCTTGGCCTTTAGTTGGCTTGACTTTGCGTCCCACGCGTCCCTTTGGCCCGGATGTCCCATTACGAAAGTCCTCTGTTTTGGCTGATCCAGCCAGTTCGCATCCGCCACGTACTCTTGTCCCGCTTGTCCCGGATTGTTTAGGACAAATTCTTCCGATTCGCCCGGTTCGGTCGGTTCGCGTACTCTTGTCCCGCTTGTCCCGACTGTTTTTCCTGTTTTGGCTGATTCGGCCGGTTCACGTACTTCGCGTACCTTTGGCCCAACTGTTCCGGGCTGCCTTAAGTCTTTTTGGCCGAACCGCGTCCTCCGCGTACTAACTGCCTAGATGTCCCAGACTGCCTGTTTCAACAGTTAGTCAATTTTTCCATTTTTCGGCCAGTTCGGATTTCCGCGTCCCACGCGTCCCTTTGTCCCAACTATCCCAAATGCTGCATAGACCGCCTGGAAGCCTTTCGGCTGGTTCACGCCCAGATGTCCTTCATGTCGACTATTGCGAGGACTAGGACTTAGCCATTTTTAATGATTTTTTCTGGCCCGAGCTTGTTTTCTACAAATTTTTCACCTTTTCTCAGAACTTGCTCTCTTCTACTTGGACAGGGGAGTTAGAAAAAATCTGAGGGGACCCTAGAAACATGAATTTTTGCCCTGAATCAATATAATTTCTGGGACTTGAGAATTTAATGCATGTTATCAAAATTTACCCTGGGGGGTGAATTTTGGATAACAAATACCAAAGATGCAAGGCACTAAACCGGATTGTCCTAAGTTCCTTCCTATCCAAGTAAATCCCATTCCACATCCATCATTCTCGAGGGTTTATTCACCTTATCGAGACAACGGAATATAAAGATCCTCCGATAAAGGCAATATTCCATCTGCATCTTCCAAAGACTGAATTATATTTTGCCCGTTGAATTTATCAACCCTTGATCTTCCATCATCTCCCATAGCTCCCACTCAAGATAAAACTTCCCCTGTGATTCAAAACTTTAGAAAACCAAACCAAACTCAGATTCCAATTGTTAGGAAATAAGGGATAATATGTGGAAAAATCTCTCACAAAATCGCAACAATAGTAACTAATATGCGAAAATATTACATATCGAAATAAAAGTGTAGAATAAAATAACATAACACAAAAAGATCATATTTAACATGGTTCACCCAATTTGGGTTACATCCACCAAGAATCACTTTCTCATATTTTATTACAAGCCACCACTCACTCAATACAATACCCAAATTTGTTTGGAGCTATACTCAACAAACTCTACATAATTCACACACTGAATTCAAAACACATCTCTAATGTTACATCATATTTCTACCATATGCATAAAACCATATAAGTAGAGAACTTCTTAAGTAGTTTTACAAAATCATGGGTATTAAAATCTTGGGTCAAAACCTTCCCATAAACCTATGGGTCGAAAATATCACCCATATGAGAAAAGAGTGTTTCCCGGTATATCGGGCATGTTTTAAAGCCAAAAAAATTAGGGCTGCACCCTCAAACCCTGCTACACGGGGTTTCTGCCCGGCCCCGAACCCCATCAAGACAACTATGGAAAGTGTAACATCTTCAACACTTTCACACATGAAAATAGGCTCTACAACCTAACACTAAAGCCCTACAAATCCCAAATGTTGTTTCATTCGGGTTACAAATTTCCACATCTAACCCATCGAATTATTTGAATTTGTAAATGGAATGGAATTTATAATATTTTCATGTAGATGATTTTAAACTTTTAAGAATGGAGTTTTCATCTTCTAATTTTGTGTGCATCATTCAATGTGAAATTTCATAGAGCTTTATTGAATGACTATTGACTCAATGGTGAAGATGTTTGGCTCTTAAATTTTCCACCGAGGGTTGATTCTCGTTGAAGTCGGAAGATGTACTATAATAAGGGATGAGGTCAGGATCGTGCCCTAGGTGAATTTGATGGAATGGATACCCCTCCGTCCTTGGCTACTTAGCCTAAAAAATCTACCCACTTCATTGTGGCCGAACATGGTCCACGAACTGTCGATTTCAATCAAAAATAAAATGAAAAATTCATAGAGATTTCTCTTTATCTCGTTCATGAAATTCATCCTATAAGGCATACCACACATAATATGAAATCATCAACAAATATATGACTATATTCTCATACAACCTCTCAATACAATAGTATGTAACTATATCTGGATAATCTTTGCAAGTTCCTTTCACCTTTAAATTGAATAATGGTAATGAGAATTTCTATACATTTCTATTATAAATCTATATAATGATAGTATTTCACTATCGCTTATTGAAATTCTATTTACATTGTTATGTGACAGGGCCGACTTAAAGGTCAGGAGCACCTAGGCAATAGTTTGAGTGAACGCCCTCCTCACAAATTTAGTTAATATTTTTTTTCGATAAATTAAATACATAAAATATGTCTATATTATTTTATTTTTAAATTTACATCATGGTCATAATGAAATAATAATAAAAATATATTAATTAAGTATCACATGAGGATGAAAAATATTTCAAGGATGGAAAACATTAATCGTAGTAGATGCACATAATGCAAAAAATTCAATATTTTATACAAGGCTTCTTACAATTCTAATTTAGCCATATCAAGTAGGTGACATGAACTCTATCCTGAAATAAAGCACCATTTATTTTCAAAGAAACAAAAACATTTATGTAACTCCCATTTTTTTGTGAAGATTTGTATTTAGACCAATCCTACAAGTTCCTTCATAACAAAATAATAGAATTTTTGACCAAAAAATTAAGAATAGAAACTAAAATACTTTTTTCCTTCAACTATACTCACCTCTACTAGATACATCAGTGACATCATAAAAAATACATTAACCTTTTTCTAGAATAAACTACACACCTACATAATCTGGAGCTACATCAGAGAATCGGCAACAATACCAATAAAATCATATGTGCTTATAAATATGTGATATTTTCTTTTACTTGCAAAAATATTACAAAACCTTTTTTATGTGTATGCTGAAATTTATGTTACTGTACAATAATATCTATAAATGGGTTTATCAATATTAAATATTCAGATAAATTATTTTAAAGTTAAGTTCTAAAATTAACAGACAAAAAGGAAAATTTTAGATTCAGGTGCCCCCTGACTACTGGCGCCCTAGGCAACTACCTAGTTTTCCTAAGGCTTAATCCCCCTCTAGTTATTGAGACTAGGTGGTCTAGTAATATTTAATTTTCCATCGTCGTGAACCTTAAACAATGGAGTTTCAACATAATAGTTGCATCCAAGACATGCATTCATGTCGTACATGAGATCAAGTGGTCTATCCATCTAAATAAATTGATTAGATGTTATGATGGCCCATCATCATGATTTGTAAACAATACCAATTCAAGGAAAGTATTACACGTCCAATATTTATATGAATAGGATATTATATTATATTAACAAGTAAAATGATACAAGATAATTTAGAAAAAAGGGCGATATGGATGCATGCCCCAAAACCAAATGACCAAACTAGGCTGAGCCTAGGAAAGTCAACTATAACAAAATAACAATAAGCACTAAAGCAATAAAATTATGTCGCTCTTTGTAAATTGTTAACCAAAAGTGGGTGGATTTGAATCGGGCAAGCGGATCTAGGTAGTTCTTATTTCCACCATCGGCATATCCCAATCGGATCTAGGTTAGCTCCCTTCTACGGTATCATCAACAATGCCTCGAGTGGGTAAAATTGAAAGAGACAGTCGGGATACTTATCTAGTGAAGGTAGGATTGTAATAACCACAAATTTCTAGGCTCAAATCCATAGTAAAACCTATTAATTTATTAGAGAAGAATTATGGTATTTTTTTTTGTTTAAAAGGGTTCCAAGAGTAAACATTATTCACAATTGATAAATTCCTTTATTAAATATTTCTACACAATATTGTGGAAGTCGGAATTAAATTAATAATTAAATATTATTAATTTATTTCCCCAAATTAATTTACTGCTTAAAAGTCTCTCATTTTGTTCATTCCCTTAATTAGAGTATTTTCCAAATATTTAATAGTCATGTGCCATGAGGTTATAAAACTATACCCTTATCATAATTTATTTAAAAAACCCCTTTTTAGTTAATTATTTAAGTACCATGCACCAAGATTAATTTATTTCCTATTACAAAAGTGTATATACTTTTTCTAGCCACTCGTGGCCCCATTCACCTCATTACCCATGCATTTTTAATTAAATTTCATTCCCATAAAATACCACCTACATAAGTTACGTAGGGTCAAATCTAATCCATTAGATTAAATCTATCCTAGCCATTGGATCCTATGATTTCTAAAAATCCCTAATTATCTTTATGTTGACTTCTTATTCCAATTTTTCCCTAATCTCATTTCATTTTGTTTTGCAGGTTTGGTGAAAAATGAGGAAGAGAAACCATGAAGGCCAATGAAGCTTGGGAGGATTTACAACTCTATTTTTTATGTTTGTATTTGAGTTAAAATGTGAAGTCTCACCATTTCCTTTTGCGGGTATTATTTTCCCTATTATATTTAGGTTATGTGGTTTTTATTCAATGCGGGTTGGGTGTATATACCCATTTTGGGTGAATAAATAAAGCTGGATATATATGTTAATATTTATATATTTTATATAAATATATAAATATTAACACACACACACACACACACACACACACACAAACATGACATTGAAGATGTGTGAGAGAAATAGTCGTGGTCGTTTATTTTATTGTCGATTGTGTTTCTTAATGTCGCGCTGAGCATATATTGTGGTGCAAGGTTTGTATAAGGTGGGGTCATGCGAACTCCACCCCACCCATCGATTTAATAAGCGGTGGGTGGGGGTGTGATGCGACACCCATCCCCCACCTCACTCCACCAATATAAATAAAAAACACAATGGGGTTGGGCGCGGTCCAACCCCAAAACACCCTTTTTTAATTTATTAGCCATCGACCCTACACGCACAACAAACCCATTTTTCTTTGGTTCAAACAATTTAATTTCTCAAATTAAGTCTTTAGGCAATTATGTGGTATTCACAATAAAATATATATATATATATATATATATATATATATATATATATATATATTATAATTGTTTTTTTTTTTTGTCTTAGCTTATATTAAGTAATCTATCAAATTTAAAGTTAGTTGAATAGAGATATAATAAAAAAATATAAGAGATGATAGGATGGAGTTTTGGAGTAAATTTCAAAACTAATAGAAGATGTAATTTTCTCTCGAAGCAAGAGGTTTGTAGTGTTTGCAATATGTAATTTCTTTCGAATGTGACAACATCTTACTAAAAGTTAATATTGGAACAATTTTACAAGGAAGAGAAAGAATGACAACCCAACAATAAACAATCTTTTTGTTTTCTTTTCAAATCAAGTTACCAATTTTACAAAAGGAAAATGAATTTTTATATATATATATATATATATATATATATATATATATATATATATATATATATATATACAACACCATATTTTAAAATGAGAATCTTGTTGACATTTTCACACCCCGTGCGAAAAGGTCAACTCAAAATTTTTAAATTTTCCTAGATTGGTTGGGTTAGAAGTTTGACTATGTTTGTGGCAACCATCTCGGATTGGGATATAATTTTTAATTACTTGGTTTTAGACGAATGATAATGACATGCATCAAATTAATAGCTTAAAATGTTGTCCCAAAAGGCAACACCTTGTGTATAACGCCTCTCCGATGTATTGTCTTCTCCAAGATAGTGCATTAACCTAGGAAAAATGTTATAAGGCATTGGTGAAGGCGGGAAAGATGGCATAAGCGAAGCTTTATGTTATGTAGCATCGGTCTCGATTGCGAGGTTTGAAGCTTGGGAAAGTGTAGTTTTACAAACAGTTTTGCATTTTCAATGAGCATCAAAAGGCATGATTGATTTTAATTTATTTCCATGATAAGTGAATTATTAAGTGTTTTGAGTTGTATAGTTCATTTATTATCTGTTGGTGCTCAAAATTGTCTCGCCCCATTTTTCCTTTGCAATTCATTGATTTATAACTTTTGTCATATTTTATCCCCCGTGTTGTGCACGAGAAGTCTCTGCATTCCTTTTTTCCATAATCAATCCATTCTGGGCCAAAAATCACTTATGGATCCATGGTTAGCTCCTCGTTTCTTTGTTCCTCTGAAGGGGTCTGTAATTTGGGTTTCCCATTCTCTGTTCATCTAAAAACATAGGCTTTCTCGTTCCTTCCATCTTTCACAGTCAATATTTGCTGCCCTTGTTGTTTTTGCCCTAAATAATTGAAGAATAATGAATGGACGTAGTACGAGAGGAATGTATTTGAGCCTTATAACATTTTTGAATTCTATGTCCTTGGAAAAAATTTCATCTCCAAGCTCAAAATGGTCATCTTTCCACATTTTATGGTTTGACAGGCATTTCTCCTGTTCAAATTTACATCCTTGCATCAACAAGAAACGCCGCCTCTTTCGATTGGACGTGGCTCGACAGGGTACTTCAGAAATTTTATGAATTGCCTCAACTTAAAGATTTTTCCATGTGGAGGAATGAAGCTCATTTGAAGATCTAATTTTTGGTTTGGCCTTGGAGTAGCGCCGGGAGGACACGTGGAGGTTTCACTACTTGTCCCAAACTTAGACAATTTTTATGCGGCTAATACGGTTTGGTGGGACGGGGACACATGGCGAGCCTGCGCTCATTTAGATTCTTAAACTTGAGTTTTATTTTAAAGAAGCACCAAAAGTACACTTGGAGACCTCCACTCACTTTGCATTTTTCTTGGACTTTTCAATGGCCAAAGGATATTGCCTCAAACTCTGACACATGGCACCTTCCGCTAATCTTTAAGCCTTCAGACAATTTTTTCTGGGCCAGGACACATGGCGAGCCCATGCTCTTCCAAGGTCTCAAATTTTGGGGACCATCTCAAGGTACGCCATTGTGACGCGTGAAAAGTTTTAAAGTTAGAAGAGGCGGGGAGGTGGACCATCGGGGGTGACTTGGATTTCTTTCCCCCCTGATATTCAAAAGATTAAAACATCAATACGGCCCACAAGCCTGATAGAGGAAAGGTCAAAGCTTGCTCCAGTTAATGGCAGAGGTGCAGACCTTCGGAGGAAAAGTGGGAAATTTTCCCTGTGTGGGAAAAGGAGTTAAAAGTGAAAAAGGAGCGTGGTTCTACTGGGATCACATTAGAAAACTAGAAGCGGAAAGGTGGAGCTGCGGGGAAAACTTGGAAAATTTTCCCTTTTCCAAAAAAAGAGATGAAATAGCATATTTTAGCGCGGTTCCTTTGGGACCCACCTTTGGACACCTATCAGGCCCTTTTTCAAAGGCGAGAGGGTGGAGCAAAATGAAATTTATTCTATTTTTTTCAAAAGGTTGTAAAAAGTCAAAGGAAACCCTCGGGCCCGTTTTAAATTGAAATTCAAAGAGAAGATCAACGACAGTGCGTGTTTGAATATGATTTTCCCCCCATCTTACTGAAAATATCCTAGAAGTGTGAGTCTTCATTTTTTTTTGGTATATCCTACACGCCAAATAGAGAGGTGAGTTAATTTTTATATCTAAGTTTGGTGGGGAAGATCGAAGATGTCTTTCACTATTGGGCTCGATCTGATCTTCTATTTTTCTTCTCCCGAGCACGCAAAGAACCAGATTTGATAGATTAGGGCGGAATTCATTGGTGAGTTGAAGAAAGAGTAATCTACTAGAAGGAGGAGTTGAATGCAGGAGATATTTGAAGAGATCTACCCTTAAGCACACGAAAACTTGTTACTGAGATCTAATCCTAGGAATCATGATCGTGATCATGGCAAGCACTAGTGCACTCAATGTACGTATTTTTAGTGGGGAAACTCTATTGTAAAATTTTATAAATTGCATGAGTTTATTGTGTAAAGGGTTGGAGTGTTAGGGGTCGGGACTGATTTTTATAATAGAAGAAAGCTTGATAGAGTTCATCCTTTTGAGAATTCGTTTGAGAAGCCTTTATATCTCTTTTATATTGAATTTGATCATGTCAAGGTGGTTGCAAGTGTACAACCATTGACAAGCTTTGAGATTGTTCTAGAAACTTTCTCCTATTGATAAATTTAATCAAACTCGAGTTATTCCGTGTTGATCTTGAAAAAAATGTGTTTGTTTCATTTTTGATTGTCTACAAATAGTTTTTTTGTTCCTATCACAATCTTGTATTAAAATATTTCTAAATCACACAGGTCTCAATCCTTGTGACAATTTAGTGGCATCTAAATTTTCATCTCTCAAAAGAGATTTCATCTGGGAATGAAATAAACAATTTAAAATCACTCTTCTTTTCAGTAAGCCTCTGGGTGTACCTCAGGCATGATTGAGCTTATATATTGATGCTTTGTTGGGTTTTCTAACTCGAGCCTTCATGCTAGAATCTCATAGATTGTGTGAAAAAGTGCTAATATAGGCCTCCATTAAAGCACATATTACAGTTAAAGAAACATTTTAGTTGTTCTATAGCATTCTATTGGTTTAGTCTTCAATTTTGTAAGATATTTCAAGGATCCGGTGAATCAAGTTCATCTTGCCTCACCTCCCACCAAAATCCATTTAAAAACATCCCATCCTACCTTTACTACCTCTATTTGTCTGTGTGTGTACAAATGCATAATTTCTATTACCAAAACATGTAGAAACAATCAGGATTCCAAATGTCTTTAGTAGCTTGAACCTTGCCCAGAAAATATCTCCACTATCTATAGTGACAACTCGTGAGAGTTAGATTTCTTTGCATTGATCATATTTTCTCCAAGGTCTCCTTAACAAATTCATTAGGAAGGATATCCCCATCTCCTACATAAACTACACACTACCAAAAGGGTTATCTTACATTGGTTGAAAGGCCTAACCTAAAATAGTGAGGATAGATCAAATCCTCTTAAGGTGCTACCCACTCTTTTCAAATCCGGATTACTAAAAATTCAGATAGATCACTTCCCTGGCTACAAAACGACATACATAATCATCTATCTACCTCTGAGCATCCTGTCAAATCCATGATGCTACTTGGCCTTTAAAGGAGATTAAATTTTGGTAACAACACGCTTCTGGTGCCGTTGTCGGGGACATAGTGGTTACAGTTCATATTCTAATAAAACACTTCTTATATGCTCTAAATGCTAATACATTGTTTCAAACATCATCTTGTGTTCAGGCCTATAAGAAGTATTCAAAGTTGCAAGTTTTGTGTGTAATTATTTCAATTTCCAATCCTCTGCACTAGTTTTCATTGATAAACGTGGGTAAAGAAAATTTAGATCATCCCATTTCCATTTTTAGTATTGACAAATCATATTTTAGTGAATTTGCATAACTAAGGTGGAAATCCTTAGTGGTAACTCCTGTTGATCGAATCTTGATAAGGACCAGTATCTTAAACCTTTGTCAAGTGAGATTTGTTACTAATATTTGAAAAGCTGGAAAGAAGAAGATCTTTCTTCTAAGGATATTTCTAGGACACTATTTCCGAGAGCTAGGAAAAACAAAGTCGAAGGAAGAAAATCCGGAGAGTTATGGGAGATCAGCATCAAGAAGAGAGATCCCTATTATGCGAGAGTGATCGGCCTATCATTGAAGGCTGTCATATAATTGATTCTCGAATCAATTAGCCTCTTTATAGAATTGAATTCTCCAGCTGGAGAGGGGCCTTCGTTTGATTTTGAAAATTTTTCTTCTCATTCTCCCCTGTCTTTTCAAAATTTGATAGGGTTTTTCAAGAAACAAGGACTTTAGGGGATATCCATTTTGAAAACTACACCCTTGTGTTTCAAATACCCCCTACCCCTTATTAGTTTGTTTCTCCTCTTAGGTCACCTTCTCAAAATAACATGGCCCAGCCCCCACCCAGGCCTCCTTTTGTTGTAAACACATTTAGACCTATACTTTTTTTGGGAATGGCTGGTTATCCAAATGCAGTGCCTCAAGATGTAAGGAAAATATTACCAAAGTTCCAAGGAAACAATGCTATAACTTTTGATCAACATCTAACTCTTTTTATCAATATGATGGAAGATTTTGAGATTGAACATGAAGATGTATACATCAAATTGTTTGTTCACACTTTGGAATATAATACAAGGGAGTGGTATAAATGTTTTCCAGATAACTCTATTGATTCTTGGACTGAGATGAACAATGCATTTAGATTGCAGTATGGTGATAAAACTTACCTAGGTTTCTTCTATTAGAATTTGAAAACATCAAGAAGAATCCTAATGAATCAGTACATGTTTTCAACACAAGGTTTAACAAGACCTTGAGAGGACTACCTGTTAGCGTAAGGCCATGTGATGAATCATGTTTGATCAAATATTTAGATGCATTTGATAAGAAAGATGCTTACTACTTGAGGGACAAAAACCCTACTAATTTGAGGCCGGCCTTCACCATAGCTCGAAAATTGAGAATAACATCAAGGCAATTAGAAAACCTCCCAAAAGAGAGGGTGTAAAACCAATTTACCCAAAAAGCCTCAAACAAGTAAGGCTGCTGATTTGGAGGAAGTTGTGAAAACTTTGGGAGGGGCTGTCAAAGAAATATCATACAAGTTAGCTCGGGAAGAAAAGGGAATTGGGTAGAGTTCAAAAGGTCAACACAAGAAACAAAGCCAAGAGATGTTTACAAATCACCAAAGATTTGATGATAGAGGAAAGGGACCTATTGGATTTACAAATAAATAGTCCCAAGCAAGGGATTACAGAATGGTACCTGATCCTTTGGCTGCTAGAGTTGTTGTTGTGGAGGAGACAGATGTCATTGATTGGTGTGACAAATGTTTCATGCCCCATACTCCATGTGAGGTAGACCATCAAGAATTTGAATAAGCATCAAATGATGAAATTGATGACGATGCCTGAATGATGGAGATCCCTACAAGTTTTCCAAGGGAAGAAACCTCAACTGAGGTAATAAGTGCTATAATGCTAATGTATTTTTGATGGCATCCATGGGTATCTCTTCTTCATCCCTCTCATACTTTGGAAGTAGACATTGTACAAGATTTTGAATTTCCCACTAATTATTTTGAATACTTGAGGGCATTAATGATTGAAAAGTATGATGGAGGAGCTCCTTCAGAAGAAGATAGGTAGCTATTAATGAATGTTGTAGTTCCCAAGAAAAGAAGCACAATAATCAAGTAAAGTAAAGGTTGTCAAGTGGCCACAAACTAGGTCAAAAGTTCCATTGCTTACCAAAGAAAACCCAAAGAAAAATGCATCGGTAGAGATATTTTTTCCCCAACAACAACTTGTGTTCCTCCCCATGCCCAAATTGAAAATAATCCCATTCGATCTGATGAATTTTCCAATCTTTCTCCTAATGCTGCTTTACCCAAATTTGTTCCATATGACATTGCCTAGTTTTTGAGTCAAATCAAAATTTTTGTCCCAATTGTTTAGTTGCTTAGGACCCTTGAGCACAAGAATAGGGCTTTTAAATATTTAGGATTCAAAGAGGAAGATATCATACAAGACAGAGATGTAAACAAGGTTGAGATTCACCTTACTGTTGTAGTATTGGAAAAGCCACAAGTGTTGGAAGAGCTGGGGGAACCACGAAAGGTTTATTTAGGAACTTCATTGGTTAAATCACAGCTGAATGTAGTTCCATTCTTCACTACCCTGGTTATCAAAGACAAGTTGTTACATAACTATATGTTTGATTATGGAGCTTCATGTAATGTCATGCCTCTTGAGGTTATGAATGAATTAGGTATCAAGGTAACAACAACATATGGGAAGTGTACTTCTATGGACTCCATAGAGGTGCCAATGGTGGGATGTGTGAAGGGTATGGAGGTACAACTTGTAGCCTACCCAGGTAAGAACCTAAAGCTTGATGTAGTCATTGTTGATTGTCCAGCCAAGTAGGGTATGTTGTATCTAGAAAATGTCTTTGAGTGTGTTGGTGGTAGTATGCAAATGGACATGTCTTATGCCACTATCCCCATTGAATGAAACTTGGTGAAATTATATGGAGAGAAGAAGATGTTGTACTTGATTGAAGACCTAAGCAATGCATCTTATGAAGTTTTGCAAGAAGATGCTTATATTAACAATTTTGTGAGTTTTGTGGATTTTAGGGAGTATGAAAGTGTTGAAAATAGAGCTCCTAAGTATGTTTTTTTATGGGAATTTGGTCTATGATTCAGCCTTGAAAAATGTTAAAGAATTTGACTTAAACACAATAGAGGAGCTTCAGAGAAAATGGATGGTTTACAAACTGAACAAAGAAGAAAAGGAGGTATATTTCCAGTTGATGAAGATGTATCAGGATTGCTTAGCATGGTCATATCCAGGATGGCGAGGCACTTGTGAACTTTTCTTAATTGTTTTCTTTGAATCAAAGTGAACATCATCATCAGATATATATTTTGTTGGTTTGTTTTTTCGTCTCTCGTGTTTTTGTTCGTTTTGGCCCTTGTTGGCCTGTTTTTTTGTTGGTTTCTCTTTTCATTTTTGGGGGATGGTCTTGGATTTTTTCTCTGCAAGATGAATCCATTGACCAATGGATATTTTGGCACTTGGTCTACCTTTGTTCGTGGCACTCGCAAGGAGTTCCCATCCCCGATTCGGAGCTGATGTTGGTGCTCAAAATAGTCTCACCCCATTTTTCCTTTACAATCCATTGATTTATAGCCTATGTCATATTTTATCCTCCCTTGTTGCACCCGAGAAGTCTCTACCTTCCTTTTGTTACCATAATGAATCCAATCTGGCCGAAAATCACTTATGGATCCATCGTTAGCTACTTGTTTCTTTCGTGACTCGAAGGGTTTGTAATTTGGGTCTCCCGTTCTCTGTTCATCTAAAAACTCAAGCTTTCCCATTCTTTTTGTCTTTCACAGTCAAGTGATTTGTTTCCCTTGTCATTTTTTCCCTAAATACTTGAAGAAAAATGAATGGATGTAACACGGAGGAATGTATTTGAGCCTTATAACATTTCTAAATTATCTTTCCTTGGATAAAATTTCATCTACGGGATCAAAATGGTTGTCTTTCTACATTTTACAGTTTGATAGGTGTTTCTCCTGGTCAAATTTACATCTTTGCATCAATAGGAAAGGTGGCCTCTTTTTATTGCATGCATCTTAGTAGGGTACTTCATAAATTTTATGAATTGCCTCAAGTTTAAGATTTGTCCACGTGGAGAAACATTGCTCATTTGAAGATAAAATTTTTAGTTTGGCCATGGAGTAGGTCGGGAAGACACGTGAAGGTTTCCGTTGCTTTGTCTAGATTTAGATAAATTTTTATGCAGCTACTATAGTTTGGCAGGATAGGGACATGTGGCGAGCCCGCACTCATTTAGAGTCATAAACTTGAGTTTCATTTTGAAGAAGCACCAAAAGGGCTCTTGGAGACCTCCACTCACTTTGCATTTTTCTTGGACTTTTCTATAGCCAAAGGAGATTGCCTCAGACTCTGACACATGGCACCTTCCACTGAGCTTTCAACCTTCAGACAAATTTTGTCAGGTGAGGACATGTGGCAAGCCCGAGCTCTTCCAAGGTCTCAAATTTTGGGACCATCTCAAGGTGCACCATTGTGATGCGTGGCAGTTAATAAAGTCAAAAGGGGCGGGGAGGTGGACCATTAGGGGTGACTTGGATTTTTTCCCCATGATATTCAAAAGATTAAAACATCAATATGGCCCACAAACCCGATACAGGAAAGGTCAAAGCTTTCTCTAGTCAATGACAAAGGTGCGGACCTTTAGAGGAAAAGTGGGAAATTTTCCCTTTGTGGGAAAAGGAGTTAAAAGTGAAAAAAAGAGCGTGGTTCCACTAGGATCACATTAGAAAACTAGAAGCGGAAAGGTGGAGCTCTGGGGAAAACTTGGAAAATTTTCCCTTTTCCAAAAACGAGATGAAATAACAGATTTTAGTCGCGGTTCCTTTGGGACCCACATTTGGACACCTGTCAGGCCCATTTTTTGAAGGCGGAGGGATGGAGCAAAATGAAAAATTTTCCCATTTTTTTTCAAAAGGTTGTAAAAAATCAAAGGAAACCCTCGGGCCCATTTTAAATTCAATCTTCCACATGGACGACCCAAATTCAAAGAGAAGATCAACAACAATTGTGTCTGAATCTGATTTTCCCCCCATTTTACTGAAAATCTCCTGGAAGTGCGAGTCTTCATGATTTCTTGGTATTTCCTACACACCAAATAGAGAGGGGAGTTAATTTTGATATCTAAGTTTGGTGGGGAAGATGGAGATGTCTTTCACCATTAAAATGGTCCGACTATCGGCTCGATCTAATCTTTTGTTTTTCTTCTCACGAGAACACAAAGAACCAGATTCGATAGATTAGGGGCGAAGTGGTTGGAAAGTTTAAGAAAGAGTAATCTGGACATGAAGGAGGAATTGAATGTGGGAGATATTCGAAGAGATCTGCCCCTAAGCACTGAAAATGTTTTATAGATCTGATCTTAGAAATCATGATCATGGCAAGCACTTGTGCACTCAATGTCTGGATTTTTTGGGGGGGAAACTCTGTTGTAAATTTTTATGAATTGCATGAGTTTATCGTGCAAAGGGTTGGAGTGTTAGGGGTTAGGACTGATTTTTATAATAGAAGAAAGCTTGATAGAGTTCATCCTTTTGAGAAGTTGTTTGAGAAGCCTGTATATCTCTTTTGTATTGAATTTGATCGTGTCAAGGTGGTTGTGAGTGTACAACAATTGATAGGATCTCGGGATTATTCTAGAAAGTTTCCCCTACTGATAAATTTAATCAAACTCGAGTTATTCCATGTTGATCTTGAGAAAAATGTTTCTATTTCATTTTTGAATGTCTCAGTAAATAGTTTTTCTTATTCCTATCGTAATCTTGTATTTAGATTTTTCTAAATCACATAGGTCTCAATCCTTGTGATAGTTTAGTGGCATCTAAATTTTCATCTCTAAGAAGAGATTTCATTTGGTAATGAAATAAACGATTAAAAATCACTCTTCTTTCATCTATTGACAAAGATTGTCTCTAAGCCTCTGCATGTACCTCGAGACGTGATTGGGCTTAGATATTGATGCTTTGTTGGGTTTTATAACTCGATCCTTCGTGCTTTAGAATCTCATAGATTGTGTGAAAAAGTGATAATCTAGGCCTCCATTGAAGCACATATTCGGTTAAAGAAACATTTAGCTATTCTCAGTAGCATTCTATTGGTTTATTCTTCCATTTTGAAAGATATTTCAAGGATCGGTGAATCAATTTCGTCCCGCCTCACCTCCCACCAAAATCCATTTAAAAACATCCAATCCTACCCGTATTTTACCCCTATTTGTTCTGTTTGTACAAATGCATAATTTTTGTTACCAATACATGCGAAACAATCGGGATTCCAAATGTCTTTAATAGCCTAAACCTTGCCGGAAAATATCTCCACTATCTAGAGAAACAATTCATGAGAGTTATATTTTGTTGCATTGATCATATTTTCTCCAAGGTCTACATAACAACTTCATTAGGAAGGATATCCCCATATCCTCCATAAACAATAGGCTACAAAAAGGGTTCTCTTACCTTGGTTGAAAGGCACAACCTAAAATAGTGAGGATAGATCAAATCCTCTTAAGGTGCTACTCACTCTTTTCAAAGACTGATTGCTAAAAAGTGAGATAGATTGCTTCCCCGACTACAAAATGACATGCATAATCATCTATCTTCCTCTCGAGCGTCTGTCAAATCCATGATGTTGTTTGGCCTTTGAACGAGATTAAATTTTGGTACCAGCATTATCCATACAAATGAAGAAAGTAAAGAAAATAAATACATACATCTCATTGCATGAAAATAGTTCATTTATTCATCGGGAATAATAAAGATACAGTTGAACCCACACAAGTCATTGTATTAACTTTGAAAGTAAGTGCATAAAATAAAATGCATGTGTGTAAAGCTAAGAGAAAAAAGAAAAAGGGGGATCCATCATTTCCTATTCGGATGGTTTATCCGAGTTGATTTTTAGTTGTCCTTTCCACTCTTGCAGCATCTTGATGAGGTACGTGAAAGAGAGAAGAAAAATATGTTAGATCTCCAGACTTCCCCTGTGTGTTGTAGTCACAGTTTTAAATAGATGGAATTTCTTAAAATCATACTTGAAATTGAAAACAGTATAGAAATTAATATACATCTATTTTCATCCATTTAAAATTTCAGGTACAAAAAGTATAATCATGCTAAAGGGGATCAAGGGTGAAGACACAACTGAAAAAGATTGCAAAAATAGAAATACATGCTTTCAAAAGATCATAATTCGATCAAGTTTCTAGGAAACATATTGATATTACAGGATCTTTGTAAAGATATGCAAGCTCATTCAACAATTTTAAACATAGATTTTCAACCAATTACAGCCAATAAAACTATTAGAAGATACTAAGGAAACCATTTAGAAGTATCATCAAGCTTCTATCAATCAAATAAATCTCCAAACAACTACATATTTTATGTAAGGGAGTGAATATCCTAAATGTCTCATTTCCAGTTATAAAAGTTGGCCTTGTGATCAAGGATAGTAAATGGAAATCTGGGAGGAACCGAGTCTATCAAAGTGAGTGAGGAACCCATAGTGACATTAATACATAACCGGGCACCGATTAATCTAGTTCTAGACTTAGTAGCATGGTAAACAACTATCAACACTCCCATGGATCTAGTTATCCCTAGGAAGACTTCAGGGCTCTCAAAACTCCAAGGGCATGGCATGCAGACTAATCCATACCGAGAGGGGCTGAAAAAGTGAATTCATGGGGCATTTATGGATCCCATTGATGGAGGCTACAAGCCACATTACCATAAAACCAATGGGCTCCCATTAGAAGTGAACTAAGTGGTGGAAAAGGTGAACCTGATCAATGCTTCGTATGTATGCTTCGTATGGAGAGTCTGCTAATTCTTAAAGGAAATTCTCCCATGAAGCTATTGGTAGATAATTATTTCCATGTTTTGGAGATATATATCCATTAAACAAATTATGATACAAATCGAAGGATAATAGAGACTATATGTCGAATATTTTTAGAGGTATCTTACATGTAGGGAAAATTTTTAGGGGAGGAATTTTTTAAAGTATAGAATGGTTAGTTGAATCTTTTCACCTTGAAAAATAACAGATGTTTATATGAAAATTGAGCACTTTTAAATGCAAAATTTTATAATATGGTAGTTTAAATTTTGAAAATCGATCAAATTTTCCAAAATATGTATAATAATAACATATGTACTTCTAATTTTTTTCTCCCAAGCTTAGATAATTAAGAATTGCAAGATTTGAGAGCCACAAAGGAATCAATACTATAAGTGTATTCCTTGTCGAATTTAGAACACTTGAGATTTTTATGTTTAGATAATCATAAGGGTAGAGGGACCAAGAGCTTTTTTTACGACATTAACAAATAATTGAGCTGAAATTTAGGACTGGATCCCATTGGACCTCCATTATCAAAGCTGGTTTTGTGAATAAATAAAAGCATGAGTGAGGAGGATTGTAGTGAATTGGTCGATATTTTTGTCCTATCTATTATATTTCTTTCAACATATTTATGTAACTATCATTCTCATCGATTACACAAATCAACCCTTTCTATAATTATATAAATATTATTAGAAATAATTTTTTTGCATGAAATAATGAAAGGATGTGTAGACATGATTGCATCCATTCTATGTGGATCTTAACCATCCAGATAACCATGAGGTGCCATATAGAAAAAATAAATATTACATACCTAAATTGGACTTGTTAACACCGGACTTGCCTTACCATGATACAAAATCTAACACAACAACAAGTAATACATTTATTTAAACCACCCATAAATCAATTCTTTTCTTTGGATTCCAATCCAATGCTTGATGGGTTTCTTGAGTTGGGATAAGAATGCCTAGATTCAAATTTCCATCAAAGACAAGATAACGACTAACAGTTTAGTAGAGATGGACAAATAATTGAGGACAATTACTTATATATTCATTTCTCTTTTTATTTCCCACGAGTAAATTTCCATCGGTAGAGGAGCTATTCAACTCTTGAAGACCCTTTTGTGTAATAAAACCTAAAACTCATTGTACGCACTTAAAATAGCAAAAATGGTAGGAGTGTAGTGCCTAGTTCCTTTCGACATTGATCTTACTATGATTTTTGCTAACTTTGGATTGGAGGCATGGACCTTGTTATCATATTTTCTCATTATACATTTATAAATGGTCGTTATTATATTTGATTAGTATTTTTCTAGACATTATAAATATTTTTATTTTGGATATGTGGTGACTCATAATTTGAGTAATATGAATGGATTGATATTTCAGTATTGGTGATGATCTAGATTAACTTCCTTCTATATATACGGACACATTGGATTTTCATACATAGATTTTGTTAGACGATCTAACTAGGCTTGTGATCTTATTGTTGTCGATAAAATGAAAGAATTGAAATATCTTGAAATTGTAAACAATTGGTGAAATTACTTGATTCTAGTGATGATTTAGTTATGTTAATTGATATGTATATGTTTGTTTTATTTTTTTCATGAAATTTATATGGCCACGAGGCGAGAGAGGTATTGTTTTGATTTTACATGAAATTGTAACACGACAAACATGAGGGAATAGGAGACAAATAGCGAAGGAATTTTGGGTATTGTGCAATAGGGGACCTTAGAAACTTGTGTTTTTGAATGTTGTTTTTTTGTTGATATTTTGTTAGGATGTCCCCATTGGGGGTGGTCTCAAATTTGAACATGGGTAAATGTGTTGTTTTCCTTTTCAATTTAATTATTCTATGAGTATGTGATTTATTATGGCAAGGTGTTCTACTTCATTATTGTTAGTTAATGTGGTGTTATTTAAGTTGAGTAATCTTGTTAATTAATGTAAATTGGGATGTGACCAAGGGGTATTTAATTTTTGTATATTTTCCAAGGTTTTAGTATGGATTTGAAAAGGATTTCATTGGTTTTAGTGTTATGTATTCAACCTTGCATGTCAAACTTGGATTTTGGCTTAGTGACTATTTTGGAGGCTTGTGGGACAAATTAAGCTTGTACCAAACCTCTTAAATTCACCTACCAAGTATACCAATGGGGTAAGAGATCAAAATTATGCCCCATTATGTGATTTAGAAGCTTAAAAATGGAAATTATTGCACCTTCTTACACGAGCATTTAATTTTATCCTTTAGAGTGTTGGCATAGATTACGTACCTAATAATTATATATTATTATGAGAGTTTGTTTTTTTGTATCCCATTATTCTATCTCTCCATTTGTAACCTCTCCTTTCATTGTGGGGAGTATTGTTATTTCTCTTCACTATAAATTTGTATGTGCTTCTTTTTAATAATAATAAGAGATACATGATCTCTATTCTTCCTCCACTGATTGCTCCTAACAATCTGGAAATAGAGAAATCAAAAATCTGGCTTGTGCATTTGAAGGAGAGAAGATCATTCTCAGAGAAGACTGCTACATGGAAATTTTAAAAGATATTCTAAAAAAATATTTTTTTCAGCAATGTTAGCCTGGACTGGGAGACTATTGTGTGCCACCTTGAAATCTTGCCTGGGCATGAAGTATAAGGGTTCATGGCAATTGAATGCTAGCTCTTATTTTCTCCTGATTGCTCTAGAAAACACCCACGTGAATATTTTCAATCTAACTCCTTACGTGATAGATTAAGTTTGTACGTGGATACCTTGGACGTGAAGATCTTCTTTTTTATCAAACTTCAAACTTAGCTGATATGTGGAGGTTTTTGCTTGCAAATTGAGTTTATTTATTTATTTATTTTCATTTGCAAACATTACGTGGAGGAGGTAACAAGACATCCTGCTTCATATTGTGTGGAAGAAGATGCGCCAACAACATCTAAGGAGAAGTGAAGACATATTTTTATTATTTTCTGAAGGCTATGTGGTCAATCTGGTTCGTAACCAGCTACTATGTGGTGGACGAAGAGAAAAACATTCTTTATTCTTGTTTAATCTATTCATTTCCATGGCGTGTTGTTATTGCATGCTACGTGGAGGAGAATTGTAGTGGAAATCACCCAAACCTGTAGAGGACAAGTTGATGGCAACAAATCATCCACATAACTGCCAACGTGGAGAATATTATTTGTTTGTGGTTGTTCGATCCTTGAATTATTTGGAATTCTAAAAGGGATGTGAGCAGTGAAAATACTTGGTCGAAAAGACATGCGTGCATAATAATAAAAAAATTATGATTAATTTCCTGGAGAAGAAGCCTCTACCATGGCAACATGGATTCTCTCAAAGCCAAACCGAATGACTAGTGCGAATAACACGATCGAGACTGCTGAAATCTGTAACATCGACTCGCAAGATGAAGAACACCATCCATAAGCTTCTAAAAGCTTTGGATTCTACTTGACACTCGCTCAATGAGCTACACAACACCGATAATCTTATCTTCGATGAACTGGTTTGCAAAGGACTCTTGGAGTATTTCCTTTTTGATGTCAGTTGCGAAGCAAAGTGCGTTCAAGAAGAATTAGAATTTGGATATAATGTTGATTGCAAAGATGAAGAAGAACACCCCACAAAGAGTCGTCATCTCTCAACATGCAAGTATCATGAGCATCTACGAGCTGGTACTTCTCATCAGTGAGTAAAATTGTAATATTTCTTAGAATCAATAAATAAATAAAGAGTTTTACATTTTCTACACCAAAACGTCTTCTCTCGGATGCTCAATTACTTAAAGGGCCAAATTTTTTGGCCTAGAAAACAAATATGCAAACGATCCTTCAATTTGAAGGATTATGGGGCATTGTCACCATATCTATGCCAGTCCCCATAGCCATTGATGAACTCATGAAATATGAGATGGCTAGTGCCAAAGCTCTAATGTTGATTATGCTAAGTGTCAGTGATGATGTGCAACCACATATCCAAAATGTGGAGAAGCTGAAGGAAGCCTAGGATAAATTAGAAACCATCTATGAAGCCAAAAATTAGACTAAGATCCTCCATCTTCAGTCAAAGCTGCACACCCTCTCTATGGGGTAAGATGAGAAAGTTGAGGAGTTCTTACGTCGGGTGGCTGATCTACGATCGGAGTTATTAGCACTCGGTGAAATGGTGGAACAAAAAATTCTCGTGTTGATCACCTTGAGATCACTCCCTTATTAATTTTGAGTGTTCATTAAGACACTGAATGTATCTAAACAAAAATTCCATTAAAAGAAGTCATGAACTTTCTGCAATAGGAAGAGGCCATCAATTCGGTCCAAAATGAGGCCCAAGATAAATCCCTTTTCTCAAAGCCACATCATGGCCAAGTATCGAAAATACCCCAAGAAAGAAAACACAAGAACATCTTCATCACAGGAACAAGCTCAAAATTACAAAAGGGGGTGTCAAATATGCAAAACCAATACTCATAACACGACCAATCCTAGTATAATGGCTTGAAAGTCGACTATTCGAGTCAAATAATCACATCAGGGCTTGAAGATTTTCAAAAGTGCAAATGATGTCCATATTGATGAAAACAGAAGGGACATCTCATAGCTCAACAAGATGATGACTCTGATGAGGAGTCATTAGAAGGATCCAATTATGGTAAGAACCTTGTACTAGTCTCTTAGACTTCACAACCCATGAAGAAAGTATGGTTGATAGATTCTGGTGCAAGTAAGCATATGTCAGGTGATAAGAAACTGTTTAATTCACTAAACAAACAACCCACTGGAGATCGGGTTCGGATAACAAATGAAAAAGACTACATTGTAGAAGGGATAGGACAAGTGACCATTCCTCTAGGACCATGAAAATGTACACTTACAAAGGTACTATATGTTCCTAGATTGACTAACAACCTCTTGTCAGTCAGTCATCTCTTGAATCATCATCTAAAGGTATAATTTCTTGTTCAAAATGGCATCAAATCATGCTTGATCTCAAGACAATGTACGGTTATTACTAGAGAATTTCTAAAAGATAAGTTATTTGATTTAGATATTGTTTCATCTTCTGCAGTAGCTTTATCTGCCTCAATAGTAGAATCTACTGTCCTTTGGCATTTTAGATATGGTCACTCATTAGTTACCTCATTGCATCAGATGAGTTCAAAAGCAATGGTACATGGGCTTCTCAAATTTTCTAGTTCCTTACCTATTTTCCCTGGATGTCTTGCAGGAAAACAACACCGAGGATCCATTTAAGGCGAGCACATTCCATGCCAAGAAAAATGTAGAGATAGTTCATACCGATATGAACAGACCATTTCTTGCTTCATTTTTAGGATACAAGTACTTCCAACTATTCGTGGATGACCACTCTTGAAATATGTGGGTGTTTTTCTTGAAAAACAAGAGTGAGGCTCTTCACCATTTTCAGAATTTCTATCAATGTGTTTTGAAAGAGACTAGAAAACCACTTCTTCTACCCCAATCAGATTATGGGGGAATTCACATCAAATAAGTTCTTGGCATTACTTGAACCAACAAGGCATTAAACATAACCTGGCTGCTCCATACAAACCACGGAAAAACAACATTGTTGAAGCAATGCAATCACACAGTGATGGAGATGGCTCACTGCATGCTATTAACAACAAAGCTGGGGGATTGATATTTGGCGGAAGTAGTAAAGATAGTTGTTTATCTTCTCAACAATGTATCAAAAAAGATTCTAGAAAATAAAATGCCATAAGAGGTATGGATTTGTATAAATCCATCAATTTCTCATTTACAAGTATTTGGTTACACAACATACATGCATGTCCCATCTCAAAAGAGAAAGAAAGTCAAGCCGAAAACACTCTGTGCATACTACTTGGCTATAACACTACCTCAAAGGCATATCGTCTCATAGATCCTAAGACAAATAAAATATACGATATTTGAGATGTGGTCTATGATGAGTCATCCTTTGGCTCAATAGTAACAACAAAAGAACCATTACCAACCACCTCTCACCGACTAGTCTCTCGAATCAGATGATCATCCAGAGGAGACTACTTAGAGAAAAGATGTCCTGCCAGGGGAGCTATATGTTGACCTTGGAGAATTGGAGAATGTTACTCGCATCCATCCTCATGTCAACACAAACAGTTCTTCACAAAAGAATCCAAGTTCTCATCCGAAGTGGGTACAAAGCACCATCAAAGAATCTCATTTGCAACAACTTCTAGATACTTCATCCGGAGTCAAAATGAGAAGTCAAACAAGAAATGAGGTAAATTTTACACTCATGAGTTCACTGATTAATAGCTCCGAGCTTGATAATGTTCATGAAACATTCATTCAACCTTAGTGGAAAGAAGTTGTGGATCCAGAATATGACTCACTCATGTAAAATCAGACATGGGAAATTATCGATCTACCTATAGGAAAGAAACCCATAGGATGCAAATGGGTTTTCAAGACAAAATATAAGGTAGATGGATCCATCGGCAAACATAACGCATGAATTTCAGAAAAGAGTATTATTAGAAAGAGGGAATTGAATATGAAGAAACCTTTACACCCACTGCGAAGATCAATACCATTAAAGTTGTTTGCACACTAGCAGAACAAAAAGGATGGAGACTTCAGCAGATGGATGTCAATATATCTTTCCTAAATGGTGATCTGGAAGAATAAGTGTACATGACCCAACTTGAAGGATTAGTTGATGGAGAACACCCTAAGAAGGTATGTTGTCTCATCAAATCATTGTATGGAATGAAACAAGCTCAAAGGGCATGGTATATCAAGATCGATGATCACCTTCTGCATCATGGGTTCACTCGTATCCAATCACATTCCAATTTGTATATAAATAAGGCAGGAAAATAAATTATCATTCTTGTTGTGTATGTAGATGATCTTATGATCACTGACAATTCAAAATATCAAGTTGATATTATGAAGAATGATCTCAAAATAATCTTTGATATGACATATTTTGGGGTACTACATTACTGTCTTGGCTTGGAGATATGGCAAAAGGAGCATCATATTTTTGTCTCCCGGATAAAGTACGCCAAGAAAATCCTAGAAATGTACAATATGTCCAATCTGTAAACCTATATCCACTCCTATGGAAAAAGGCTTGCAAATTTCTAGATTTGAGGACTCACCTCAATTAGATGGTACTCTCTCTACATTCTATTTGTTGGAGGGCTCATCTATTTGACATATACAGACAGACTTATGCTATGCTATCAACTATCTTTCCAAGTTCATGCGGGAGCTGAAAATATGTCATTGGACTGTAGAAAAGCATGTTTTAAGATATGTATGAGGTATAGTTTATTATGGTCTGGAATATAAGAAGAATGATCAATTATTCTAATAGGGATACGTCGACATGGACCATGCCCTATCTATTGATGACAGAATTCAACCACATGATACATTTTTCATCTTTTATTTCAACCTATCTCACGGATAAGTAAAAGGTAGAATATTGTTTTTATTTCATCTACAGAGGAAAAATATCGTTCCGCACGAGGATGTATGTGCGAAGAAATATGATTATGTCAAATTTTGGATGACCTAGGCATTCCTAAAAAATAGTCACCTATTCTCTATTACGATAGTTAATGTGTTGAATCTCGTGTAGAATCATGTCTTTCATGAATGAACAAATCATATTGAAATTGATTTTCATTTCATTCGAGAGCACGTCTTGAACCATAACGTTTAGCTCCAAAGTATTATCCTATAGAACCACAAGTAGCTGATATGCTCACCAAATCCCTTGGAAAAGTGAAATTTTAACTTTTTAGGAGTTATGTTTGCAAGAATAATCTAATAAGGGTGGGAATGTTGGCATAGATTATGTACTTATATATATATATATATATATATATATAGATATATATATATATATATATATATATATATATATTATTAGGAGATTTTTTTGTGTATCCCATTATTCTCTCTCTCCGTTTGTAACTTCTCCTTTCATTATGGGGAGTATTGTTATTTCTCTTCACTATAAATTTGTACGTGCTTCTCTATAATAATAATAAGAGATATATGATCTCTATTCTTCCTCCACTGATTTCTCCTAACATAGAGTATGTTTAATGGTTGAGTGTGGAAGGATAACTTGTCATTTTCTCACCCACCAATTTATGAGCTTTTGGTTTGGTGTTTGACCATTTGATGTGGAGTTGAGGAGAAGTGATGTGGCATCCTACATGGAGCCACCTCACTCTCCTCTTCTATTTTTATATTTATTTACGTTTATTTGATGGTTTTAGTGTTACATGTTTTGTTTTTCGTTCTTGAATTTTGGAGGATATTTATTTTGGGAGCCTTTGTTTGAAGCTTAGTAGATTGGTTTGTGTTTGAGTTGGACTTATAAAAGCTTTGATCTTGTGCTTGTGGATTGGATACTCTTGAAATGGAAAGGTTGGGACATCACCCATGTATTTTTATTTCTCTTTTTAGTCTCCAAATGGTTGTAAATGAATGGTTTTTGTGTTTCATGGTTTTGGGGAAAGAATTGCCTTAAGGTTGTCTAGGAGAAATAAAATGGGGATTTATTAAGGGATATATAAGATTTTATGCTATGCATTAGACAAAGTTTTGGTTGGGTGCCCCACCTTGTGATAATAAGAAATATTTCTTATTTATCTTGATATATTTATTGAGGGAGGTATAAGAGTTTATGGTAGGAATAAGAGAAATCGAGGGAGAGATAAGAGTTTGTTTTGGGTTTTTTGAATCAAGTTTTTCAGGATTTTTGGTGGGAAATTACCCATTGGGAGGCATAAGTGATTTCAAAAGTTTATTATCTCCTTTGGATTGGATATTGAACCTTCTTGGGAAAATTGTATGTTTGTTGTTATTTTAGCATTGTGATTACTATGTAGAATGTTTGTGTGAATGGTTATTGAAGGTATGTGAAATTTTCCATGGTTACCTTATATTTATTATTTATTCATTGTTAGGGCTTGGGGGAAAATGAGGAGGATGGCTTCTCCTTCTCATTAGATTATAGGTTGGGTGGAGAGCATTGCCTACTCCCCTTATTTTGTTGTGGTGATTGGATTTTGGAGAAAAGGAGGAGTTCAAGTTGTCATCTTGGAAAGAGTTGTTTTTGGAAGATCAAAAGAAAAAGAAATAGTTATTTTTTTAAGTTAAGCCATGTTGCTTGCACCTTGGATTAAAAGGCTTGTATAAACTTATATTGTAAAGAGAATTTTCTTCTAAATTTTTATTGTGAAGTCATTTATTGGAAGTTGTAACGCCCACATTTTCACCACACAAAAATCAAGACAAACTTAATAATGAATTAGGTAACTTACAAAATAATAGTAATAGATATATGTTTAAAAACAAAGGGTTATAACGGGATAGTATCAATTAGGTTTAAATATCATTCATTCAATAAATTCCACATATTCATAAGGTTTTTAAAACTAATTTAATAATTAAATGTTATTAATCTCGTTGTAATGTTATTTTCGGTTATAATCTTCTAGTGATGTACCCATGAATTACTTTGTTTGGCTAAAATTTAGCTCCCTTATTCAATTAATAACCATGTACCACATTTATTATACACTAGCCTTTTGTTCAACTATCTCCTTAAATCATTGACTTTAATGCCCATTCACATTTTCATTATTTAATTATTATAGTCTAGTTCCCAAAACATATTAATTATTCCCTAGTGACAAGGGTTCAATTTATCCTAACATACTAAAATACTAAGTAGCCCTATTCACAAATACACATATGTTTACTTATATTATATTCCCATAAAATATCCTCACCTAAAATTTGTAGGATTGATTCACTATCCTTAGATTGATTTATTTTTGGCCCTTAGGTCTTATATTTTCCTTCTAACCCTAATCATCCTTATCAATTATTTTTATTCCTTTTTTACCTAAATTTATCTCATTTTTTTATAGGTTTGGGGGCATGGAGGGCATGGACTGTGGAAGCTTGAGAAGGATTCTCATGGATTTCATGGTTCAACCATTGTTTCATTTTCTTGTTAGTTTAGTTTGTTAAAAAAGAGGTAGGAACAACCCTTTGTGGGTTTAGGTTGATTCCATGATGGTTTCAAATTTATTTCTTAGTTTTGACAACGTATCCCTAGATTTGGAATGTAAAATATGGATTTACATTTGAATATGCTTGCATTTAGTGCACCATTGCATTTATACTCACAAACATTGTGTACATAATTTATTAATCAAGAATCTCTTCATTCTAATGGCTATATGTGTTAGATTTGAACCCACACATTTTCCCTTTTCAAAAATTTCTATATTAACAAATTTGGGTGCCCAAAAATGGATCTAAATGCATAAAAAAAAATTTGTTCATTTACTAGTTTCTCATAGTTTCATTTTATAGTTTTAAAGCTCTTGTTTTGAATGGATTCATCCCAAATTTTACATAGTCGTGTATATTATTTTTCCATTGAAAGTGACAAAACCACCTCCCTGAGAAGGTTGGCAGTCTTTTGACCTCCTCCCTATCGAGAGGGAATTTCTATTACCACCGCTCTATGCAGGCGATTGTTCTAAAACCGCTTCTCTACACAAGGCAACAGCTTTTATTTCCGAAACTAGAACCTTAATTTTAAGAATTTTCCAACTTGTTTTCTAATTAGGTTTATTTCTATGACAATATTAAATGTAATAAAGGTGCCTACAATCAATAGTTGATAGGCTTGATTTCATTTATTCATTTTAAACCAATTTAAGATGATAAATCAAATGTATATACCATCCCCATTTATATTGAAGTAAGGTTCATAGTTTCCTACTTTAGTTTAAACATATTGTAATTCAACATCTCTGTATTTTGCATACAAGGGTAGTGTCTTGACATTATATTTCAATATTTCCAAATGCAATAATTCTTAGAGTAAGAATGGGAAGGAATCTCTTATCTTTCTTTACAATGAGTTCCAAATTTTATAACAAGCAACAATACAACTTGAAATATAATTTCAAATATTTCTAACCTTCCATTGTCCAATTGAAATTGGAAAAATCATATGAATAGAATAAAGTTTTTCTTGTAACATTTCTATCCAATAATACAAACTACAACAAGGTAAAATTTAGAAGTTTTCAATAATACAACCTTTAGATTTCTCTTCCAACTTAACAATACAAATTTGATAATAAATTTGCAAGACAAAATTTTAAATACAAGAATATTAGTTATTTTATTTGCAATGTTTTAGTTCTTCTCTCCAAAAATTTGAAAGATCATTTCATAGGATTACAACTTTTCACTTTACATTAAGGGATAATATTACAAAATGATATTTTGAGTCCAACAAGCTATAAATCCTCCATTCTTCAACTTTTTCATTCTTCTTGTTTATCAAATTACAATCACCATACAATGAAAGCGGGATAGACGACACTGTTTTCCCAAACTATAATCCAATAAGAGGAGAATCCATCATCCTTATTGTCCTCCGAGTGCCTACCAAATAACAATGGGGAGTGTTATGAAACTTTGACAATTTTTACAAAACAATGGCTTCCACGATATACCATATTCAAAAACACACTCAAACAATATTTACATCTTTTGGAACAACACAAAGGATTGGAAACAAGCCAAAAGGAACAAGGAATATGGGAACCACCTCTTTATGCTTCCTAAGTAAAGTAGTATTTTCACCTAAAATCTTCCATGTGCACAATACAAAACATTCAAAACCATCCTTATCTCTTCCCTTACAAATATGAAAATATATATCCATATGTTTCCTTTTCACTCCCCATAGGTGGAGCTATTATTCACACTACCTCCATAATGTATACCTCATAATATCCCTTTACCGTCCTCAATGGTCCAATACTTCCATCTCCCACACCATTTTTAAGGAAATCTACCTAACCACAATATATCACATTCATAACACTCATTAAATAGCCAAACAAACAAAATTTGTACATCTAAATGCATAAAAAATGAATCAAAACAAGAGGAAATCCTACATCTCCATCAAGCTTCCAAAATTCTTCACTCCAATAAGCTTTCAAGTATCTTCCCACAAAGCATAATCCAAGATGTAAATCCACAAAGGATCCATGCATGACGCAACTCAAGACCAACATTAAAAAATACAAGAGAATAAAAATAATGCAAGTAACCCAAAATCCTTCAATTTCATCCAATAAATAGAAAAGGGAGGTGAGGATGATGAGGTGGCTCCATGTACGATGCCACTTCATCATCCCTCCATTCCAACTCACAAGTCAACACACCAAACCCAATGTAATAAATGAACATGTAAGACTTATGACATGCACACATGACACTCCAACATGCACTTCATGCTTATCAAGGAAAAATTAATTGTGGTAAGTAGAAAAGTGCAATTATTTACTCTTTTACATTCAACAAATGCATTAAAATGGTCAAAATAAGCCCCATACTTCATAAGTATGGTTGGTAGAAGAGTTTGAGATGTGAGGGACAAGGTTAACTTGTCCCACAAGTCTCAAAAAGTGGCCTACAAGGAAAAATTCGATTTTGGGAATGGGAGAAGAGTACACACCACCTAAATGCAATTAATTCATTCCACATCAAGCAAAAATCAAGGACTATCTACTCTATTTATTACCCAAATATCACCTCTTTCTTTTAGGTTTAAAATTTAAGTTAAATTAGCTAATTAAGACACATTAATAAGTGCTAATAAGTGAGTAAAATTTCCAAATAATTAAATACATACA
This sequence comes from Taxus wallichiana var. yunnanensis, assembly GCA_018340775.1. NCBI lineage: Eukaryota > Viridiplantae > Streptophyta > Pinopsida > Cupressales > Taxaceae > Taxus > Taxus wallichiana. The sequence continues at coordinate 82,376,058 of CM031237.1, read as the reverse complement.
ACACAAAATAAAATACACAAAATTAAATAAAGGAAACATTACACCCTATGGCCACACATGTGAGGTCACCCCCATGGGAAACCTCCTAACTAAGCATGTAATAACACAACATATACATTAGACACAAGTTGTCAAATTTGGCCATGTTGCAAAACACCCAACATTCTTCTTTGGTTGGTCCTCTATCCCCTTTCGATGTATAGTGATATAATTTCCCTGCAAACAAAAACATAAATATCACTTTGACATCATGGTTGCATCAATAACATTGAGAAATAATATATACATAGAAATCAATAATCATCATCCAAAATTAAGTAATTATATCATTTATCAACATATCAAATAATTCAATTCTAACATCCATGAGATCATAATTCTACACGGAAAATATAGACATAAGAAATGCATCCTAAATATAATGTGTCAGTATGAAATCTGAATAATGTAAATCAACATATATCGAACTATGTACTAATGTAATCTAGTGTATCATAATCAAAATGTGAATCACATCATATCCATAGTCCAAATATCTCTACAGTCTATTATTTGTTGATCAATATATAATAATAAAAATGTCGATTTATGAATAAAATCATAGTGAGATAGTGTCGTAATATTATGATTTATTCTCCCCCTCTCAAACTTGTCACATCCTCCCAACCTTTCATATCCTTGCATGATAATAAAAACACTTTGTTTGATGTCATCAAGCATTAATTACGATCAACCCCAAGTTAACATGATAGAACTAGTAGTGATTGGACAATTGCAATGATTACAGGGATATGCTCTCATAATTAAATAAACAAAGCATTGTAGGTGACTGTGCTATGCTAAGATATCATAAATAGATGCCCTATAATTAGTACATTATGGGTTAAAATTTTCCTGCATGTAGAGATAAAATTTTACACAAATATATTCTCCCTTTACTACTCATAAATTCATTTATCTAGATCTATATCTACTTTTGAATTGGCCTCAAGTATCTTGGAAAGGAAACTATGACATGCCTCTATGTTTTTGTTGTATGTGAGAGGAAGAAAAGGGTGATTGTTTGTTAATACATTTGAAAAGCTGGAGGAAAATAAAATCCCTAGTTTCTTGTTTGGAATTCGGCAAGCAACGATACATTTGGGCGATAAAAGTGCCCCAATAGATCGAACCCATGACATAAAAAAACCCAATAGATCTTTCTCTAAGTTATATTCGGAGGGCTTCGACAAGAAAAAAAATAAGAGAGGTCTTGTCATATGTTGTTGGCTGCCGAACTCGTTATTCTCTCCCACTCATCTATGGGTGCCTTCATGAGTCATTGCGGATGGAATTCTATGCTTGAAAGAGTAACTCAGGGAGTCCCATTAATCACGTGGCCCATGAATGTAGGTCAAAACTTCTATTCTAAGTTAGCAGTAAATTTGGGCATCAGAATCGAACTTTTCAAACATTGATCTTGAATTATAGATCGAGAACGAGTGAAGGATGGTATAATATTGTTATGAGTAAAGAGGAGGTGAGCGAGATGAAAAGAGATGCAGAAAGGTTGAAGGATATGAGTATAAAGGCTATTGTATATGGAGAATCTTTGACCACAAAATTATAATATTTTTGAGTGAGATTCATAAGTTGGAGTTCACAAGAAAGGTTATCGATGCCTCATGTGGAATATCCTTACAAACTCAAACACCAAATGAATTTTGTGAGAAGGGTCTTATATTTTTAAGTGAAACTCTTTTTAGAATATCAAAGGCAGTTTGAAAGTCATTGGTTCAGTGGATGAGGGCTCTAAATACTTTTTTGGTGTGGGTACCTCTTTGAATAAAAAACAAAACAAAAACAAAAAACATTCTTAACCGTGTCGTGTATCTTTAGAAAACTCCTATCATCAACATCCCAGTAAAACCTTAGGTGACTATGCGGATGTGTTTTCTTGGTGCTTAAAGAGCATATAAAATGTGGAGTCACTATTGATGAAAACTCTCCTTTTGAGTTGGATGATAAAATAATGCAATTTATGTTCTCCTATCAAACATCTATGCAGAAGTGAGCATGTGGGTTGCCATGTAAAATTTGGAAAATACCTGCTGTTTTCATACCTACAAGAACATTTCCCTTTTGAACTGATGGAATTATGTGCATCTCTCTAAAACAAATATTGCAATAATTTGGGAGATGAACTTGGTTTCAGTGGGGAGTCAACTTGTACTCAAAGGTTCTTGATGACTCTAATAATTTATTGGGAAGCGTAGATAGGGTACTAAACTATTCAATCAAATTCCTCAGAAAAATATAGCCTCATGGAATGCTTCGTCTTTTGGATATGCACAAATGGTTTTATTTAAGTGGATCTTGAGACTTTTAAGAAAAGGAAATTGGGGGAGTGTTCTTATGCTTACATTTGTCGAGGAAATGGCTTATAGAGATGTGGAATCGGGATCCACAACTTTGGCTGATTTGTTTGTCCCTCAGGCATGGTCTCCTTACCTTTATCTCTTATAATTTTTGTATAATTTGGTTATTCATTTGCAATAAAGTAAAAGTATTAAACTATTATATACTCAAATAATTGGACATTTTAACCAGATGACTAGTGCAATCAATAAAACAACACCTAATGATTTCTTTACTACCGACTTACAATTTGACCAAAAACCATGTCGCAACCAAAACCGTATGCAATGATAAACCTAGGATGTCCAAATTATTTTTATCATTCCCATTAGTATTGAAGAGAGCTAAACGAGTTAACTAAGACAAGCATTTATGTCTACATTGAAAAGTTTGATAAACAATACAATTTATAGAGACGTGCAAAATAATAGTCTAAGCCCCTAAAAGTGACGTTAAGAGTCGTATTTGTTCCTTGTTATTAGGAGAGTCTCTTCAAGTTTTAGATTGACTCCAATCAATTATGTTTACTCTCGTTTATGCACCTCAGGAGCCTTGCTACCTGTTTTGTGGTATTAGGAAGTTGTTAAAATTGAAAAGTTGGGTTTCATATTGGCTTGTCGTTTGGACATTGAATAACAAAATGCTTGTCCTCCTTGGAAAACCACTAGTATTTTTACTAGATAATTACCTGGAACCTTTGGTTTGGGAAAAGAACATTCCTAGCTAATTTGGCAAAGGGCTTTCATAGGCCTCTGATCATTGTTTGACTAGGTTAAACTTGGACGAACATGAACGGTGGTTTTGGAAAACCATTTGGCCATCGTACACCATTCTCTACTTTTAAATTTCATTAGTCCATGTGGATTCTTGGTATATATATATATGTGAAAACGTAGGAATTCACCTGTCGTGAATTTTCTTATCAGAGGATAGTTTTTGAATGCACTTTCTTAGCCTATGAGTGTAAATTCAAGGTTTTTGCAACTAGTAGGAAAACATAAAAATAAAGTTTTAGGACGCTCGTTGGGTTACTAAACCACAATGGAAACTTGTTGACACTTGTAAATAAATGTTTGGAATTCGATCTTGTGGCTTGTGGCGTGAAATTTAACTTTTGGGAAAATAATATTTTCCTCTTTTTCCTATCTCTTTCTCTCTGCTTGGTAAAGAAATGAAGTGAAGTGAAATGAAATAAATATTTTTCTCTAAAGTATAAATTATTATTATTATTATGTAAATGGGAAGCTAAAAATGTTAATTATGATAGAACTAGTGGATTTCATGCCATCGATTTATCGTTTATTTCATGCTCACATGGTTTTGCAAGATATGAGTAAGATGGTGAAACAATGTGGTTGTGATTCATTGTATATTATTGTAATTCATGTATGTTAATGGAAATAAATTTTTATGTATTGTTATGTTACAGTAAAGACTTATTATTTAAATTTGGTAATATGAATGAGATGCTAGATTTAGGGATTCTTTGGGAAATGTGAATTTAACTATAGGTGTTCTTTTGATTCAGATTTAGATATGGTAACAAAAAGGGGTTGAATATATACATTACATTATGAAATTG